>CM017802.1:30031301-31396906 GCA_008086715.1 Sitobion miscanthi
GAGCGGGACGTAACAAATCACTAACATTTCAAGTAATTACGATTACGACTACGACGGCTTGTCGTCCATTAATTTAAATAGAGCAAAGGGACGGCTGAAGAAAATTATCATGTCTTATACTATGAATATTCTTAGTTTTTATCATCACTTATTACATCTAAATAATAAAAATACTACTGAATTACTTAAATGGTAACTAAGACTAAAAATGTAACGCGACAAAACTAAGTATTCAAAATGTTATTTTTAGTATACCTAATTTATTATAAAAATTATAATGTGATATAAATAGAACTAGGTACCTACTAATTTAATAATAAATTGTTTATTACCTAAATCTTCTGGAATCCATCTAGGCACGATTTCATAATCTGGATTGCATACAACTCCATCAAAAACAAAAGCTGTGCATTCGCATGGAAGTGTATCTATCTTCACTACATCTTTGTGACATATTTCATCACCGCTATCAAAATTACCTGAATACCTACACGATGAATCACCAAGTCCTAAAAATACAAAAACAAAATAAAAAATAATATTTAATTTTATACTTTTATACAAAAGAAATCAAACTGGAAAAAATCGGCTATAATATCACTATTCATACCAAAAATGTGAAAAAAAAAGGAAATAATAAATTTCAAGAATTAGTGGTTGCACATCGGCCTATACCACAAATTTCTATAGTACACTAACAAGCTATTTAGGTAATATACTGAAATACCATGATGTACATAGTATTTAATTATCCATGCAAATTTGTAAACCATGAAAATGTTGAAATAATATTAATTTGGTTACACGAGTTCTTTCTCTAGTGCAGTGTTTCTTGAACTTTTTTATCCGCGGAACCCTTTTTGACGTCCACTTTTATCGCGGAACCCCTACTTTGTTTTTTAGTTTTTAAGCTTTTTATTAGAATTATTTGCAAAAAAAAAATATAATTATTTCATATACTAATATTGTGTTAAAGGTATTCAACTAAAAAATATGTTAAAAAAATAATAAAAATTGTAAATAATATTACTTTAATAATAATTACTTAATGAGATGTGTGAAATTGCTTTTTATTATTACAAATATTCTTAATATTTGGCTTTATTGATGAAAATTGTATTAACATATTACGTTCCTCTCTATAATATAGGCGTAAAATAATAATTATTTAGTCATCCGTATATAACATCAATAGATACGAGCCCACGGAGCCCCGATTCATATTATCTACTTATAAAGTAGTTACTTTTATTACTAGGGCTTGGAAGTTGTAGGAGTTTCATATTTTTCTGCATAGGTACCTACTCTCAATTTATAACAGACAAGCTAAAAATCCGTTCTATACAATTTCGAGTTTAAATACAAAAATTAAAAATGCATTCTTTTGCATACAAGTATTTTACCAATTTTAGAAAAAAGTGCATATTTCACAATTTTCATTTGATTTTTATGCATATTTCTCAATTTTCATGGGATTTTTATACTGGTTTATATTTTCTAAAAAAATTAAAGTTTTATTTTATTTTATTTTCAATTATTTAACGTATTATTAGTCGCCATACCGTACCGTAAGCATATAGTCGCTATATCTACTTAATTTAACGGAGTGTATTTAATATTTATCTTTATTGCACTAAGGTATAACAATATTTAATATTATCTTTTGGATATAACTCGTTTATAGCAATTTGTTCTAATAGTGTATTTATAGGTGCATAATTATGGGCAAGTATAGTAGATAATTGTATATCCCCGTCAGTTGACAGTTGTGTGAAATTTCGCTCGTTAATAATTCGTCCGAACTTTGTAAAATCTACCTATGTGTTTAAAAAATTATAATATGTCGAAAATTTCACAAACTAAAAAATTCGTTTTAGAATTCGGTGAAAATGTTTTTTCGACAGAAGGTACTATTTTATTTTGTAAGATCTGTGAAGTTAAAGTGAGTTGCGAAAAATGATTTACGGTTGCTTAACATGTAAAAACGAATAAAAATGAGTGGTTGTTAAATCGTCAATGAAATCGTATGAAGGTATTATCTACACAACCATTTTTGTCTTCAAACACTACCAAAAAGTGTGATTTCTCAAAAAATGTATGTAAGTCAATGATGTGTGCTAATATTACACTTAATACAATTATGAATACTGAATTTTGGCTATTTACTAGAAAAATTAACATAAACTCTCGTTACATGAATCAATAGTGATAGTGAAATCACTTGAATCCGTCAAAAATATTATAGTAGAGCACATTATTGACAAAGCAGGCATCGCAATCAAAGAAAAATTAAAAAATGTTTTGGAAAATAACTGTGATTTAATGATTTAAAAAAAATATCATGCATTTTAACTGGTGAAGCAACGTCAATGGGAGAATAACGAGAAAACTTAAATGGGAATGACTTGTCGCACTTTAAATACACACACATAACTCCATTAGATGTTGAAAGAAGTTTTTCGCGCAACAAAAATATACTTATAGGTAACCGTCGTTCGTTTGATACAGAAAATATCAAGAAAGTTCTAATTTTTCAATGAATTACATTTATATGATGACAGTTACCATAATCTATATGTTTATTGAACTAAAAGAAATAAAAATAATTTTTCATATAACTTTCATTCTATATTTTAGATTCTGAGCGGAGCGAGGAAGCTAGTGGTTTTCAGTGTTAGGACTTATCTATATAATTATCTAGATGAAAATTCCATTATCTATTATCTTATCTAGATTAAAATCTACTGGTCATCTATTTTTTTATCTTAGATGAAAACTTCAGTTATCTATATCAATTTATCTAGATAATTTTTTATACATAGGTATTTTTTAATATTTTTGTATACAAGTATACATTTTTACATTTTTGTTCAAAATCAAAAACCATAGCAATATAATGAACAGAAGGTATATAGTACAAATTTAAAGCAGGGACAAAGTATAAAATATATCTTGAATCTAATAGTTAATGGTCGTTGGCTGTTGTGTTATTTCCGTTTATTAATTTAATGTTTCTGCAGGTTATTACTTATTACTTATTAGTTATTTTTGATCGACCGTGGCTATGTCCCATACTCCCGGGATTACCCGTAAAAACATACCGGTTAGGTCTGTTTCGTACAAGACCCGCTTGCGTCACGCACTACTGCAGTTATAAATAGAGTCTTATCTAATAAATATGATTATATATACATGTAAATATATTATACATTATATATAATATATATTATGATTTATGATCCACCAATAATATCCATCTATACATTTTGTTGTTGGGTAATAATAATATACACAAATACACTACAGTTAACATAATAATATGATTATGCCTACTTCAAAGTTTTGATTATCAGAACATTCAGAACGACAAAACACTGCCACAGTTTATTATACAAGTATACAACGCAATCAGTCATCCCAAAATCAAACTTAGTTGGGCACCAGTAAGATACTTAAGTTTGTGTAAAAAATTATTCATTTCTGAATGTGAAATATTAAATTCGATTGAAAATACGACCTCTGGTTTTAACTATTCTGATGATGAAACTGATGGCAGTGATAGTGAATTCTATCAAATCCTTAATGAAAATACATGTTTTGAAGAGTCTACTGAATTTTCGAGTAGTGTAAAAAGTAATAATATATCAAGTGTACAGGCTCTTTCTTATTTAGAGTACAAAAAAAAGATTTGATATATTAAATAATTTTCCTGTTGTAAAAAAAGTATTTTTAAAGTATAATACAACACTTGCCTTCGTCTGCTCCTGTTGAACATTATTTCAGCAGTGGTATACAAATTTTAAATCCCAGAATAATTACATGATAAAACATTTGAAATGCTACTCTGTTGTAGGTGTTTGAATTTAAAAGTATAATAGTATATTATAATTATATTTATATTTATAAAGTATTGTATATTGTATTAAACTTACCTTGTATATAATAATTAATAATAAAACTTTATTATTAACCATATAAAAAAAATATTCTAATAATTATTATTTGTTTTAATAATGTTGTTGACCTTGTATAATCCTGATGAGGTATGTTTTTCATTTTTTATTATTAACAATGCTATTTTTAATTCTATTTGTGTAAATGGAAAATTTAAAATTATTTAGTTTTGTTATATACTTAGGTCAAATTGTTGACTGAGTATCATATTGTTTATGTTTGTTTTTTTTTTTGCCATGTAACTAATTTTTAATTTCTATTTGTGTAAAACAAGGAATTTTAAAATTATTTGGTTTTGTTATACATTGGTTAATTGGTTAATAAAGTATAAATTGGTTTTTAATATGTGTTTTTTTTTCGAATTACTAAATAAACAAATGTAAATATACTATATCTAATCTAATCAAGCATCATTATTTTATGTGCTAATAAAACTCAAAACTAAATACACATTCTGATGTTTAAAAGAGTTATATTAATGTTGTTTTTTATTTTACTTATGAGTTCCTATGTGATAGGTACATAGGTAAGTATATTTATTGAGTTTAAGTAAAAGCATCAATTTTAAATCATAATATTAATTATATAGGTAATATGTGCACCAAAATGTACAGGTGATACACTTAATACAGGTGATGCTGTAAATTATATTATGGTGTTGAATCTAGGGTCCCCCGTATTAAAAGATTTCTGGATATGACATTGAATAGTTATTGCCAAGTATTAAAAAAAAACACCAAAAAAATTTTTATCTATTTTTTTTATCCAGATAAATCACATTTATCTATTATCTTTATCTAGATAAATTCCTACCAATAATCCATTATCTTTATCTAGATAATATTTTAGTTATCTATTCCCAACACTGGCGGCTTTACAATGGTGTTTATTTTTTATCCTGTATACAAAATTTTTACCAGAAAGAGTGCTTCGATTTCAACATATACGAGTACCTTATCTTTTAGCAAATTGGATCACGACGGTACTTTAAAGAAGTGATTTTCTCGATTTTCTCAATACCTTGTTGTTTAATGCCACGGGAAAAACCACCGAAAGAATTACGAAAAACCGCTAAAAATAGGATTTTAATGTCTAATCAATGTCTAATCATAGAAACGAATACAAATTAAAAATATTGTAATATTAATTCAACTTACGGGATATAGTAAAAAATAACAATATGAAATATCCAGATTGACTAACCGTCTCCGCTCAAAATCATTTTTCTTATACAATGATATTATATCATTGAATTCAAGTTTAATACAATTCATTATACATTGACCCACTTGTAACCTACTGTACAGCAGAGTAACGTCTACTAACCAGCTTTTTATTTTTAGATTAAAAAATTACAATCCATCAGAATCAGTCAAACAATTTTGAGTTCAATACAAACATAAAAAAAAATTATTTGTACACTTAATACATTTTCTTCATATCTAATAAATGCTTTTTTCATATTTAACATTTTCATGCATATTTTACAATTTTTTTTGTGCATATTTTGACTTTATAGCTCCTACAACTTCCGAGCACTAATATTGATGGTGTGCCAAGTTAAAAGTGGGAAAAAAATACAAATTAATACAATAAATATTACAAAATATGTTGTAACTTTTTAATTATATTCAAACCAACTTGTTAAAAATAAGGATTCTGTAATTTGTTTTTCATTTTAAATAATCAGGAATATAATTTTGGTTATATTTACCAGAACTTGCTGTAGTTAGGTTGACCAAAATGAATATATGTAATAAAACAATACAAATTTTAACCACTACTAAACTATTCATTTTATTGTTCGAATGTAAACTATAATATTATAGTGAAATGAAACACATTAAACATTCAAGTTGTATTTGCATGACATTTATCATCGTTATTAGTTATATATAGGAACCTTTAGGTATTTAAATAATACATTTGTTACCAATTTAAAATTGCAATTGTGTACATATAAAAACACATTTAAGAAAAATAAATAATGACTATATATTGTGTTGTTTTATAATAATTATTGTATTTTTTTATTATTTATTTTTTATTATTCCCATAATCATTATTCATTGTGCCACTTATTGTCATTAGCCTTGTGATTTATATCGGTATACCTTAGGGTGGTCAGATCAAATTAAAAGAAATCGAGGACAATAAATTTAAACTTGACCTAATATCGTCCTATTTAATCATAACTATAGGTACTTAATATTTTTATCTCAACATTTTTTGCTAAATATTAAAATTAAAGAAATAGAAAACATACTTATTTTTTCAAGAAAAACTAATTTTAAATAGAGTTTACATATTTTTGTACTTCATAGCTGTTACGTGTCAGTGTGCGGTTTCCGAGGTGCGATAGTGTCGGTATCGGTATGAACAGATAAGACGTCGTGGAGATCGATCGTTAACGATACGAGTCGTGTTTTAAATTTTCAATCCTTAGCTATAAAAGTTGAACATTTTATAAATTTTTAACTACAAAATAATTATTAGATTATAAATTTGATAAATTTTGTCGAAGTTATAACTTTAAATAATTATAAAAAAAAATTGTGCCTATGTATTTTTAATATTTTTCAACTGCTATTGTAAAAATATATCAGGAGCCTTGTATTAAATTTTCACACTTTTTTTCCCAACAAATACAATTTTATTGATATTTATAGAAAAAAAATTGAAAACTGACAATGTCCGTAAACAGCTCAAAAAGAGTCAAATTATTTTCAAAATTTTTTCTTGTATAGAAAATACCAATATAAACATTCAGTAAAATTTTTAAGTATCTACAGTCATTCGTTTTTTAATTACAATAAAATAAGAAAATCGTTACATGAGAAATCGAGTGAATATCAAATGTTGTAAAAATATGAATTTCAAACGCTCATAAAAATATAATTTGATAAGCTTGTAGTCTTTTTTTTTTTTTGATAAAGGTAGACAAACTTACGGGTAATCTTGTATTACATTTTCAAATCTTAAATTTAAAAAGAAAAATTATTATGAATTCTCAACTCAAAATAATTTGCTAATTTTCGTGATTTTACCGTATTTTGTCAAGAGTTGAACTTTAAATGCTTATAAATAAAAACTGTGACTAAGGATTTTTAATTTTCTTATCTGCCTTTGAAACAATAACCTAGGAACCTTCTATTAAATTTTCAAGCTTTTTTACTCAACAGATAAAATTTTATTGATATTTATAGAAAAAAAAACTAAAAAAAATGGAAACTGGCAATGTCCGTAAACAGCTCAAAATAAGTCAAAATATTTCATGTATCTATGGTCATTTGTTTTAAAGTTACACATTTAAAAACCAAATTCAATTTTGTGAAAAATCGATTTTGCGTAAAAAGTCCCGTTTTTCCATAATTTTTCTTTTGTTTTTCTTGGCGCTTTTGAAAATAACTGGGAATTTTAAATTTTGACCTCCCCAATGCACCAACGATATTCACTTTCCAGTTGAAAAAGATACTGAAGTTGAAAATCGAAGCATTATTTCGACTACTTATCGTGTACACAGACACAAAAAAAAATAAAAAAAATATAAAAACACACATCATTGTAAAATCAATACATTCATCGTTCCACTCAGAATCTAAAAATATTACCTATATGTCACTATATAAAGTACAAAAATATGTAATCTGTATTTAAAATTAGTTTTTGTGGAAAATAAAAGTGTTGTCCATTTCCATAATTATTTTAAGATTTAGTAAACAATGTTAAGATAAAAATATTAAGTAGTTATGATAGGACGATTAGGTCAAGTTAAAATTTATTGTCCTGGATTTCTTTTAATTTCTTTTAAAATGTTTATTCTTTGTCGTAAATTTAAGCTTGCATTTTTTTTTTGCTTATAAGCAGCACAATGAATAATGATTATGGGAATAATAATAAATAAATAATAAATAAAAAAAATTATTATATAATAACAAAATAATATATAGTCATTATTTATTTTTCCTAAATGTGTTTTTATATGCATACAACTGCATTATTAAATTGCTAACAAATTTATTATTCAAATACCCAAAAGGTATTTATAACTAACAACTATGATAAATATGCATATTACATAACTTTAATGTTCAATGTGTTTCATTTCACCATAATATTGTAGTTGAATTTGAATAATAAGATGAATAGTTTAGTAGTGGTTAATATTTGTGTCGTACTAGTAGGGTACTACCGGATTTTTACAATATAGTACGTTGGTTCATTCTATCATATTTAAGAATATTGAATTCTAAAACTTCCATAATATTTTCTTCACTATGCCACCAGTGAAGTTACCTATAACATTACAATTTTTGTCATAAATTTAAGCTTGTGTTTTTTTTTTTAAATAAGAGATATTTCAATGCCTCTCCAAAACGTTTTTCTTTTTACTTTCAATTTAATCATATAGATAAGAACTGTAGGTATAAACTACTGTATAAGTTACTTAATATGTAATTATTCATCCAAATTTGAACATAAAATAACTAAAAAAAACTGTGTTTTTAAACTTTTTGGTTATAGAATAACCTATTTCAGTTGTAGCTTGATTTAAATGTTCAATCTTTTGCTTTAAAAATTGAAAATAATATAAACTTATAACAACAAAATCATTTTTCACTTTTAATTTGATAGGTAACTTTTTACAACGGTGTCGCTTGGTACCGCTGATAATTTATTGGGTTGTTTTTACTAAACATCTGATTGGAGAGGTGTTGAATATTATATTTTATGTGTTGCATGTGTAGTCGCTGCTGTGTGGGTAAAAAGAGTGCGTATATATTAGTGTGTTCCGTTTTAAATGTACCACTAAATATCTCAGCCCAATAATCTTAGATTGAAATACGGTTTGCTGCAATAGCTTAGGGGTACTGAAGTACACATTTAAGGACAAATTTCAAATTTTTAACTCTTGTAGTATGCGCATGCGCAATACAATTTTTTTTTAATTGCAACACCTATTTTTGTCACCGGATATGGATAGATTATTTTATTCTAAGTAATTTTGATCCATTAACCATAATTCTAAACCTAAAATTGAATGAGTTACAGCTTTTGGAAATTTTAAAATAATTACATTTTTTTCAATTTTACCAAAAACATTACACGCTTGAATTGAGTGATTTTTTCATAGATTTTAATTAAGAATGTGCAGTAGGAAATTAGATAAAAATTACTCCGTTACATTGTTTTGACTTATATTTATTTTTTTTATCTAATAAAATGTTCAAAATTTCCTCCGTTTTTTTCCAAACACAATTCCAATCGACGACTCACTTCTCTATAGGTTGCTGCCAAAATTTGTTCTTTTGTTAATTGTCTGCACGCTACCGTTATTTTATTTTTTAAATCCTGTAAGGTTGCTGGTGGATCTGCATAAACAACAGTCTTTAAATGGCCCCATAAAAAAAAGTCTAATGGTGTTAGATCAGGTGACCGTGGGGGCCATACCACTGGCCCGTGAGTTCCCATCCATCGATTTCCAAACATTTCATTTAATTGTTATCTTACAATAATGGCATTATGAGCGGGTGCTCCATCTTGTTGAAAAAATAAGTTTTGACGAAGTAATAAAGGGACATCTTCCAACATCATCGGTAGCAAAGTTAAGAAATCTGAATAACGTCTTCCATTAAGAGTACCGTCATAAAAATGTGGACCTATTAAATTTCCTCCTAATAATCCACACCACACATTTGTGCCCCATACTGTTTGATAATTTGTATCAACTGCCCAATGTGGATTTCCATTTGATCAATAACGGTTATTTTGCTTATTTAAAACACCATTATTGGTAAACTTTGATTCATCGGCCCACAAAATGTAATTTAAAAATAATGGGTCGTTATTTGTACATGTTGTTATCCATGCAATAAATGTTAATCTACGTTCGTTATCACCTTGGCGTAAATGCTGAACTAGATCAGCCCTATAAGGATGTACCTTGTATTTTTTGAATATTTTGTGTACCTTTGTTTTTGAAAAGCCAAATTCTCAAGCAACGTGTCTTAAAGATGAGTGAGGATTTAATTGAATGTACGCAATTACTTCATTTTCCTGATCATCATTTGGTTCCATAATGCGTAATGGTTGTCTCTGTGCATCTCTTATCGAAAAAGTCCCGAAAGTTCGTAAATTATTAACTAATCTTAAAAAAAAATTATGCGGTGGATGATATCTTTCGGGATATCGATTTGCATAAACCCTTACAGCCTCCCGACAATGTTTATTACACTCACCATAAATTAAAATCATATCAACTTTTTAGTTGCGTGAAGTTGCCCCCCCCCCCCCACTTTGTCGTATCAACCTCAAACCTTCACCAATATTTTGGAACTTATTTGGAACTAATTGGAACCTTGTTTTTGAAATTGGGAACCTTATACTTTTCCCGGGAAAATTATTTTTCTGTTGGGGGGGCCAACTTCACGAAGCCCCCCACTTTGTCATATCATCTTAAAACCTTCACCAATATTTTGGAACTTATTTGGAACTAATTGGAACCTTGTTTTAGAAATTTGGAACCTCATACTTTTCCCGGGAAAATTATTTTTCTGTTGGTGGGGTCAACTTCACGTAGCCCCCCCACTTTGTCATATCATTTTCAAATCTTCACCAATATTTTGGAACTTATTTGGAACTAATTGGAATATTTTTTTCAAAATTTGGAATCTCATACTTTTCACGGGAAAATTATTTTTCTGTTGGGGAGGCCAACTTCACGTAGCCCCCCCACTTTATCATATCATCTTAAAATCTTCACCAATATTTTGGAACTTATTTGGAACTAATTGGAACCTTGTTTTTGAAATTTGAAACCTCATACTTTTCCCGGGAAAATTATTTTTCTGTTGGGGGGGGAGCCCCACCCCCCATTTTATATCGTATCAACCTCAATCTTTCACCAATATTTTGAAACTTATTTGGAACTAATTGGAAGCTCGTTTTTGAAATTTGGAACCTTATACTTTTTTCACAAAGTGAAATTATCTGGTGGTTGAAATATTCAACTTTTATAGCTGAGGATTTAAAATATAAAACAAGGGTTCACAGAAGTATTTCATACTGACAACAAAAAATCTAAAATAAAATATATGTTATAGGTAAACGGTTATTTATTATTGATTTTTATTTTATTTTTGAACTTGAGCCCGGAAACTACGTGTTTTCCCACGTCCCAAACCCATTTGCCGCACCGACCAATTCCACACCTTTGTACCTGCTGTACAGTAGGTTACAAGTGGGTCACAGTAATGGATGGTGTTAAATTTGAATTTAAGGATAATATCATTGTATAAGAAAACGATTCTGAGCGAAAACGGCCAGTCAGCCTATGATATTACTATAAGTATACTTGATGATATTAAGATGAATAAAGTAATTTATATATTATATACTGTTTATGTGGAACCTTGTCTTAAATTTTAAATCCTTAGCTATAAAAGTTGAAAATTGTATACATTTTTAACTACAAA
The DNA here is from genome assembly GCA_008086715.1 of Sitobion miscanthi. NCBI lineage: Eukaryota > Metazoa > Arthropoda > Insecta > Hemiptera > Aphididae > Sitobion > Sitobion miscanthi. The sequence continues at coordinate 30,042,731 of CM017802.1, forward strand.
ATAATTATTATATTTTAAATGTGATAGTTTTTGTCAAAATTTGAACTTAAAATGCTTATAAAAAAAATAGTGCCTTTATATTTTTCAACTGCTTTTGTAACAATATATCAGGAGCTTTGCATTAAATTTTCACGCTTTTTTGCCCAACAAATAAAATTTTATTGATATTATAGAAAAAAAAACTAAAAAAATTGAAACTGACAATGTCTGTAAACATCCAAAAGAATCGAATTATTTTCAAAATGTTATGGTGTATAGAAATGAAAATATAAACATTCAGTAAAGGTTCATGTATCTACAGTTATTCGTTTTTGAATAACAATAAAAATAACAAACCACTACATGAGAATTGAGTGAATATCCATATTGTTAAAATATTAATTCAAACGCTCATTCATAACAGTGACCCACACGACCATGTACCTACAGCAGAGTGGTTCCCACTTGCCCATCTATTTTCTTTTGTTTTTCTATAAACACATTGATGAATTTTTAGCTATTTTGTTGTAGATTGAAATTATTGGGTTCTTAAAAGTGTAAAATATGATTCTTATATGCTTCAAAAAAACCTTAAAATATTTTCTTAAAGACCCTCTAACTGGTAAAATATACTGAAAATATGTTTTTTTTTCTTCAAATAGTTTAAAAATCGGTATAGGTACCAGTTACAGTAGAAACATATTATGTGAAATATATAGCATAATATGAACATTAAACTTTATAAGTTTATAATATTTACATTTACCATCTAAATTGACATACCTAATGTAATATAATTTATGAAATGCTTAAACTTGAAATTAATTATTGCATACCTTTTTTTTGGTGGCTGCTTCAAGTTACCTTTGAAAGAGCGTATCTTGGGGCAGTTATTTAATTTTGATGAAAAACTCATTTTGAACCTATTGTGTCCAGCTTGAGGCAAAATACATGAAAAAAAATGTTTCCTTACAACATTTAACATATTATATAAATAAAATAAGTAGGTAGGTAATTAATTTAAGTTAACAGAATAGGTAACTAGTAAATTAAAATATTAAATGATTAATATTTGTTATTTATATATAACTAAAAACACGTTATAAAACTTGGGACATGCATATGTCATTCAGGGGACACAGTATTTTAGCCCCTGAGTGAATGTGGTTGCCGTGGAATAATACTTTTGTAGGATATAAAACGAAAGAAACGATTTTGGATTGCTTCAAGGCATTTTATAATCGCAGAAGGTGACCAGATAATTGAATTATATTCAAAAGTGAAGCGTACTAAAGATAAATATAGCATTTTTAATATAATGGGATTTGAAAAAACTTAATATATCCTAGTAATAAATCCAAGAATGGATGATGGTTTTTTTGAAATATTTAAATAATACCTGTTAAAAGATAAAGTTGAGTCAAACGTAACACCTAAATCAGTATTTTCAAATACACGATGAAGTAAAATATTATATAAATAATAGTTGTAGAGAACTGGAGCACGTGACCTAGAAAAAGAAGTACCCTGTGTGCAAAGTATTTTCTCATAGACATGACATATTAGTCACATTGAGACATGCGAAGTTAATAATTATGACTCAGAGCCTGCTCTGACGCTGAATGCCCGGTCTTGCGAAGTTAGTGCATGAGATGTCGCAAAATAATCATCTATGTTTCATCACATTATAACTTCTATGAGAAATCAGTTTGAGATATCGCATAGACTTCGCATAAAGTGCACAAATTCCAGGGGAAAAAAAAAGCAAAAAAATGTATTATCTTTAATTATAACTCAAGATCCACCAAACCGATTTCAATAAAAATTTCAGGGCATTTTAAAATTGATATGTAGATGGTTTCTGTGAAGTATTATTATTATTATTATTGTCCTATGTTATTACCATAGATCTTAAATTTTTCTGAATACGGGTAAACAAAGGTCTAACATCATATTGGTATACAGGCTTTTTTCCTAGGTTCATATTTCAGATCATAAGTAAACACATGTTAAACGAAATCAGCTGATCGAGTGTCGATTCAATATTGTTTTATGTTGTTTTTCATGTCTATGATGCTTATCCAGTTAGCTCACGATTTAAGATAGCATGGTTGCCCATCGACTACGGTATAATGGTTTATTCGACGACCATCAATATGAATCTAGCAATCAGATGTTTTAATAGTATAAGGCGCTTTGGTGGAGATAATGAAGACTATGCAGACGACTTTTACCCACCTCAAACTGTATATTAAACCTAACATGGCAGAACTGATATATAAATATAATAATGCAGTTTAAACATATTAATTATCATTTGATATTTACTATATTAATAATAATTTAACATCAATTATAATGCTATAATTTTGGTTTTTTTTATATTATAATAATAAAAAGGCATGTTGGGTACCTTTATTTCCTTATAAGGATTTAAAAACTAGTTTGTTTGGTGTTCCTAAAATTCCTCCTTTAAGGGATGAGTGGAAAAAGTGTTTAGATGTTTTAAAACTAATTCTAAAGTATGCCGTTACCACTCCAAGGAAAGAGGATGTAGTTGATACTTGGGATTCTGTGGTAGGTTTTAGGAAGTATACAGTAAGTAAAATAATATTATTATTAATATAATATGAATATTATACAAAATCTATTTTTCAGATATGTTTGAAAAGCCCGTCGTTAAAGATGCGATTCCTATTATTTTGGATTTGTTGTTTTGCAGCATCTAATGTAATTATCTATAGCACTAAAATTATCGTGGAATTATCACGTAATTACAAACGTGGAATATTATTTTCATTATTATTACATTCTAATATTAATTAAAATAATAATGTACCAATGTCTTACGGAACTCATCTTTGATGTTACTGTACACAGTACATGTACAAGATGATTTAAATCTAACCAACATATCACAAAAAAGTATATAATTATTATTAAATATTTTTGTTAACTTTATTATTTGTGTTCTTGGATATTGTTTGTATTAAAACTATTGTAATTATTTGATTAGATTCTAATCAGTGGATAACATTTATAAAAACTTGCGTCATCAAGGCACCATATTACACTGATACCATTAATATGTCGTATCCGTATGATGATTAAAACAGTCGCGAGAATTACGAGTTTACGACACTATTTTGCTCACATGGAGCGCTGTGTAATAGTAAAAAAAATTAAGATTCACTGTAATGGCTTTCTTATCACAAGTCGATGGGCAACCATACTATCTTAGATCGTGAGTTAGCTACAGATGTTAGTCACTATCAGTGAATGGTCTATGATTATTACAGAAAGATATTATTATTATTAAAGAATAATAATTGTTAGATTACATTGATAACTGGCAATTGCCATTGCGCAATGCCGCAAAATTGAATATTATCTTATATTATTATGATGATGTATACCGTCCAGTACACATAGTAGTGGTAGTGTATACACCTAATCTGTAGTCTGTACAAACCGTCATATCATAGAACGACACTTGTACATTAATAATTGTCACCGCCGCGACAATACTTATAATAGTTATTATACAATACAATAAGCGCCAACAATATATCCCGCCACCGACCGGCTTACACACACACCTATATTATTACCATTTTATTATATTATTATTTACCTTGTTTAATTTTGTATTAATTACGTAAGAATTATATTATAATAATATGTAGATTACGCGTATCGACACGATAGCGGCGGCCGCCGCTGGATCACCGGTCCACGAAATAACACGGCCGCCCAAAAATTATTAGTACTGTTCGCAGAGCCAAAGACGTACGACCGTCACGCGTCGAATTTATTGATATATACGTGCGCTAATCGCCGTTGCGTTTTATTTTGTTATGTTGTTTTAATTGTGGGCGCGAATCGCCACAATTTATTATTGCACTATTTCAGTTAATTGTAAGGCACGAATTGCCACAATTTATTATTGCACTATTGCAGTTAATTGTTAGGCATGAATTGCCATTTCATAATATTATATTTGTAAGGCGCTAATCGCCAACGTTTATTTTGTTTTTGGTTAGGCGCGAATCGCCGGTCTTATTATTGCTAATTATTGTTACGTCGCATTGTCTGTGTCGTTTCGCAGTATATTATATTCTTATAACCATAGGATCGGTAGCAGTTGGCAGCAGCACACCGTCGTACCTGTGAGTTTTATACATCTATTATTATTTATTATTGCGTAGATCTCTATAATGATAATTATATATTGTATATGTTGATACCGTTATTATAAACCAATACTTGCCTATATTTATTATTTATACTGTTGCTATTGCGAATGAATTATTATACAGCAATTATATATCTACCTAAAACCGCGATATAATTTTTTGTTATAAGTCTAATTATTCTACACACATATACACACCTACACACCCACCACACCATAGCACTCACAGGTTTTGTTCGACGAACTTGTCCAATTCCTGTTGAGTGCTAAATACACATATACACACATGCAACACAGGTCGGTCGGTGAGTAATGGTGTAACAGTGCATAAAGGTATTTTGGTGACCGGGCGACAACGACTATTATTGTCCGTACAATAATATTATTATAATTTTTGGTTTTTGATTTTTTAACTATTTCTGACTGGTTGCTTATACTTAATATGAGTCATAAATTGAGTAAGTCAACCAAAAGGAGGCGGGTTCTCCAAGAAATTGATGAGATTTTACCAAGTTTTGATACAGTCAATGATGAATTAGAAGTAGAACAGTTAATGCAATTTAATACTCCGGACCCCATTGATAAAGACAGTGAACTACATTCTGTTCATTAAAATGTTGAGATGTCAGTTGTTGAAGAACTAAATCAACTATTAGAAGATATTACACAATAATATAGGTATTATTACTAACAGCTATTATAGGGCTCGGATTTTAAAGCATATTATGCTTCTTTTTTTGTATATGAGATAAAATTCTAATTTGTATGCATAAATTAGTTTCATGTCATTTTGATTCAATATAAACCAATTAGTTTTTGTTTTTTTATGTACCTAACTGTTTTTTTCTTTTTATTGCATTTTCTGCAACTATTCTAGCTGTGGCATTTTTATATTATGTTTATTATGCTATATTAATGAAAAAAATTTAATTTAATTAATAAGAAATGTAAAAACCCTGAATAGCCGAAATACGGACAAAATGGTTATTGGATTATTATTGTTTTCGTTGCAAATATAGCAAAAAAACATGGAATTGAATTTCTTTTTAAAATTTAAATTCATTTTTCAAATTTTTTTATTCAATTTTATACAAGTTGATTTTTAGTCATAGTTTTTTAAAAATTAAAAATGCTTTTTTGTTATTAATTGTGCTTTAAAATCTGAGCCCTACTAATAACTTATAAGGCGTAATTATAATACCTATATAATATGACTATACCGCTATATGGCTATTATATGCTACGCCGTGGCGGACGTCGCGTCGCGCGTCGCATAAAGATTTCAAAATAATATATAAATTAAGTAAAGGTTGCGGCGACAACTTTTAATAATAACTGTATAGGAGATTTTTGTATTATACTATTATATAAATAAATAAAATCATCAACTATCGTACATTCTTAATTACCAGATACCTGTGTCCGTCCATAAGCAAATTTTGTCACAACTCGCAATTCGTTACTGACAGCTGCAGATTTTTCTTTTTAACAGGTTCACTGCCACGAGACCCTTATGTGGGTCACACAAAGTTCGCCAATATGTTTATGAGATAATAAAGATTTTTGTTAATCGTAATAATATCATAAAATACTATACCTAATAGGTATAGGTACAATAGGTCCATATATTGTATACCAATTATTTCTGGTACAGTCGTGAAGGTATTATGCACAAGTATTATCAAGTCAGTTACTCAGTAGAATGTCGAATATTTAAAAAAATTACAGGCAATATAAACTATTGTTAAAGAATACAATCCATGTGGTGGCATGTGCTATGATGTATAGTATTTATGTTTGATAGCTTAGCGTGCTATGCAACTCGAGTGTACTTAAATATTGTAGATGTAGTAAGTTTTGCACAAAAGCAAGATAGGTACCTGTTTCATGTTGGTAGTTGGAAAATTGTATCATGTATAGGAAATGATAAAATAAACATTTGGTGAAAATGGCAAGTACTCAAGTGTCTACGTTTTTAAATTATAACAAAATAAGAAAAAAGTCAACTTATAATAATTTATTAATAATATCCAATTTTGAAAAAAAATTTAACTTCAAACTCTCATAAAACATAATTTGACTTTTCGGTAAACGTTATTTGAATAACGAGGCAAGCCAATCCCATTACTTTCCACATAACGCCAAGGAAATCTTTAATGAAGGACAAACTCCGAATATACAACTTTATCAACAAATTCTGATTCATCCAAGCTATCTTGTAAAGACAATTAATAATTTAACTGTTAATACGTAATTTCATTTATCTATTGTATACATCTATAAATATGAAATCTGTTTTTTTTTTTTAAATGTTGGCTAATAGCAGTGGAAAACCTGTAAAATTTAAATTAAAAAAATAAAATCCCATTACGGTTCACTGCTGAAAATGAAACATGTCGTGAACTCTCGTGGGGTGCGCGGTCACCACTGCCGAAATTACGCAAAGTCGACTACCAACCTTTTTATTATATAATAAACCTCAGTAATAGTGTATAATGACAATAATCGAGTCACACGATTACCACTCACTGACTCTCTTTCTATCTTCACATATTACTGATATATCATTTTTACTATTGAAGCACAATCGGTAAAATCGATATTAAGTTTAACCTAGTTACATTGTACTTATTGACTATGCTTAAAATTATACTAGGTAATTGTTATTTTATTACATAATTGTTATCTTAACCTAATTTGTTGAAATGCATGTTTCTACGTTGTTACTTTGCTTGTTGAATATTGTATAATTTGTTTTAGTATTTTATCTGTTGGCCGTTACATAGTATGATTGTTTACTTAACCTAGTTAATAGTTTTAACCATAATATTTTTAAATATTATGCATGATACAACATAAGTTATATTTTATGTCAGTGATATTTGTTTTTAATAAAAAGGGGATTTACAATTTCAAGATAATATTCAACGTTCACTACAAAATGAATAATAATTATATTTTTTATAACGATGTCGTAAGACAGTACGTAATGTTTCACTAAATATTAGGGTCTACAAATTTCAAGTATAGTACTCTATGGTCACTTTTTCTTCCACAACATCACATCAATCAGGTTACCCTATTGTTCCATAACTATTTTGTACACTTCCCACCCTTGAAAAATGCTCATGCACTTAAGGAAATTTCCCAATTTCTTGCGTTTACCAAAACTGTTTTACATATTTTCCAAAATATAAATTGTGTTAAAGAACCAAACTCGAATCCTTTCGAGTAGCTGTTCCAATGGTATCAATTTTGTCCATAAAACCATTTGACAAGCTTTTTCATGTTTGGTAATTAGAAAATATATCATGCATAGGAAATGATAAACCAAATCAACTCAACGACGTCATCATCAAGCCCGACTAGAAGCCGGCGTGACCAGCCAAATCAAGTGTCGCGAAGTATCTCCAATCATCATTCAAGAGCTCTTCATTACAACAACTCAACCGTAAGCCAGTTAAGTGTTTCACAGTTTTATCGTTAGTAGACTCCACTGAGGAGTCTAAACCATATGGTACGGTCATCTCTAAACACTCTACAGTGTGAGTGGTAATACGGTCCACCCGTATTTGTATCTGCTCACTCTGTAGACGTATCTAGAGACGTTTTGTCGGTCCCTCACATATTCAAGCTCCATGTTCCCAGCACCCCCACCTCCAAATTTTGATTCAAAACCTATACCAATCGTTTGTACCTCTTTTGTACCTGTTTATATCTCAAGTAAAATCGTTTGCAACTCAACGGTTTCCCAACTGTGCCGAAGAAATGCTGGAACCCTCACCTTTGAATTTCGAGTTTAAACACATACCAATCTTTGTACCTCGTTTGTACATGTTTGTACCTCAACGGTTTTCCAGTTATTCGAGGCGTTACGTGTGTGAATTTGGCCCCACCATGTTATGATAGTTACAACAAAGTCATATTAATATTTTGCAACTAATTTGCAACTTTAGGCAGCCGATTATAAAAAAATATGCAACCTTATATTTTAAATGTTTGCTAAATCAAAATCGCTAACCTTTTTCATAATTTAGCAACTAATTTACGTCTTTAGCAATATTCGTGAAAAAATTCATTCAAAAAATCAAATGATTGGTATAGGTTTTAAATCAAAATTTGGAGATGGGGGTGTTGGGGACATGGACCTACATATCCGACGTGAGTGTGTAATGCGAACCACCCGTATACTCACTGAGTAAACTCACTCATGTCGCATATTGATGGATAACTGACCACGACTGACGCCGCTACCGAGGACTTGCCACGGCTGCAGCCCAACCGCCGCCAACCAGTCACCTTCCTATATCTATTCCAAACCTTTACCTGCCATTAACTATTCAATCACACACAAACCCGAAAACATGTCATTGTGAGACCAAATCCTCGAATAAAATTATGAAACATTATATAAATATCTGTAAGCTCGAACAGCTATTGTCTATTATAAAGAATAAATTGTAAACTATAAGTATTTTATGTAATTAATAAAGCACTATTAGGTATTCAACCGAATAAATCACACTATCACAGAGTTGCGTATTATTGCAGACACTACAAATATTATATTTGTTGTCTCCGTCTTACAAGTAAAAAACATCACGAATTTACGCTGAGTAGATCACGTTTAGCTCCGTTAGCTTAAAAATAAGAGTGAATAGACCTACCTATTATGGTAAAAACGTTATCTGTGTTTATTACGATAACTCAGTATTTAAGTGAGTTATGAGGAATTTAAATTTTTTCTATATGATGTACGCATAACTTGTTAAAAAATTGAAATATCGAAAAATACTTAATAAAATTACCTAACCTAACCTAATTAGAGTTACACGAAAAACCAAAATTAATGTTTTTGAAAACCAATTTCGCGTAAAAATTACCGTTTTTATTTAATTTTTATGTTGTTTTTCCCGACGTTTTTGAAAACTATTGAGAATTTCAATGTTTGACCTTCTGAATGCATTAACTAAATTCACTTTCCCATCGAACAAGATACTGTTGAAGAAAATCGAAGCAATTTTACTGCCCCAAACCGTGACGACAGACACAACAATTAAAAATTTAAAAAAAAATTAAATATAAAAAAAACACACACACATCATTGTAAAATCAATACATTCATCGCTCCGCTCAGAATCTAAAAAGGTGAGTAAGTGAATGTCGCTCCGTTGTATAGTAGTTTATAAGTGGGCCAATGTATAATGGTTGGTATTAAAATTGAATTCAATGATAAAATATCATTGTGTACAAAAAACGATTCTGAGCGGAGACGGTTTGTCATAGTGTGGATATTTTATACAGTAATTACTTACTATTAATAGGTAGTCGGTGAGCTGAATTAATATTATAAAATTACAATAAAATAACTGAAATCGTTATTCTTAGTTATTTAATATGTAATTTCGTCCAAATTTGAGTATAAAATAACAATAAAAAAAAAACTGTAGTTATAAATGTTGAGGTTTTTAATTACAGATTAAACTAATTACGTGAAAGCTTGTTTTAAGTTTTCAATTCTTAGGTATAAAAGTTGTATATTTTATAAATTTTTAACTACAAATATAGTTATTTAATTTTAAATTTGATAAATGTTGTCAAAATTCAAACATTAAATGATTACAAAAAAAATCGTATACCTACCTATGTATTTTAAATATTTTTAAACTGCTATTGTAACAATGTATCAGAAGCCTTGTATTAAACTTTCACGCTATTTTGGGCCAACAAATAAAATTTTATTGATATTTATTGAAAAAAAAAACTAAAAAAATTGAGAACTTAAATGTTCATAAACAGCTCAAAAAGAATCAAAATATTTTTAAAATGTTATGGTGTATAGGTAGAAAATGCTAATATAAACATTCATTCAAAATGTCATGTTTTTACACTCATTTGTTTTAAAGTTACACCAAAAACTAAGATAGAATTTACGCAAAAATTCCTGTTTTTCCTTGAATTGTTTTTTGTTTTTTTCACGGCAATTTTGATAATACTGAGAAATTTTCACTTTTGACCCCCCAAAGTACCAACTTGATTTATTTTCTAACAAAAGGAATGAGGAAGAGGTTATGTTCGAGGAACATGTAGAAAAAAAATGTTTATTTATTAGTAAATGAGACATGAGTATTATTGATGTACTTAAATATTATATTATTATAGGTAGGTACGCAATAATATACTAAGCTCTATAGTATAATATATTATAATCGAATGTGTCCTGAATGACTGATAAATATAAATAATAGTAAATAGTAGGCATTCCATTATTTTAATTATTTAATTGAACCCAAATTGATTGTCCCAATTCTTATCACGGGTTCCGACTGCCTCATCCCCGTCTTAGAAATGCCACAATATTTTTAAATTATCCTAGAAATATTTAAGTATTTATTTTTTGTTACCTAATCATCGTTATCAACGCAGTGTCAGTCTTCCAAATAAGTTTATAATTTTATAATAATTAAAGGTATACAAAATCAAAACCAAAACCGAAATTTTTTCAATCGGTTTCAAACCCTGGTAAATTGTATTTTAATGATTGCTATTATTTTGTGTTTACGCCAAGATGTTATTAATGAAATAAATACAAATTATCTAACATCCATTATACAGTGACTTACTTATAATCTACCGTATACCAGAGTAACATCCACTTGCCCACTTTTTTATATTTACCATTTGCTGTAGTTTGCTTGATTGATCAGAATGAATATAATAAGTAATAAAACAATATAAATATTAGTCACTACAAATTTATTCATTTTATTCTTTAAAACATAAACTACAATATTCTGTTAAAATGGAACGCATTAAAACTTGAAGTTGTAAACGCATGTTTATAATATAGGTATCATTATATTGGTATTCAAACAATACATTTGACTAGCGATCTCAGTTGTGTAGGTACCAATAATAAATACACATTTAGGAAAAATATATAATGACTATTCGTTATTGTGATAATTTATTAATTCCACAATCATTGTGTTGCTAATTATCACTGGCCCTGTGAGTTATATTGATGTATAATTTATTGTGATTTAAGTATTTTTAGAAAATTAAAGTTAATTTATTTTATTATAATTTATTAGTTCAATAGCTAGTAGGTTAAATTTATTTTGTCGAAAAAATTGCATTTGAAAATATCATTGTGTATACAATATAATAATATACCCAAAACCCACGAATAATATTTTATTTTTAAATTTTTAGTAGTTTTATATTGCAGTTGTGTACATATAAATAGACATTTAGGAAACTTATACAATATTAACTATTTTGTTATTATGATAATTTATTAATCCCATAATCATTGTAATGCTTATTGTCACTAGCCTTGTAATTTATAATATGTATACTAGCTGCAAGGGCACCCACAGAAATATAAATCATGGGATGTGTAGGGGTCAAAGTCAAAATTCTCTTATAATACAGCACATATTTTTTTTTTTATGATAAATCAATTAATATGAACTAAAATAGAATCGGCGGCGGCGTACCGTAACTTTTTTTTTCTTTATGGCAACTTACTGCTAGCAGAAATCAACAAATATTATGTGGTTATGATTTATATACGTATAGCAGTCTATTATCAGGTGGGCAACCTACCTGCGATAGAGAGCGGACCACGTGCTGTTTGTACGTAAGTGTATAATTTAAGGCTACAACACGATTGCGGAATTTATTTTTCCTTTTTTGACCCGACTAATTATACCACTATGGCGCAAAAAAATTGCAACACGATTGGGTGATAGTGAACTAGGCCCGTGTTTTTTAGATTAGGTACCTACCTATAATAGTATAATATTAAAATACATCAATAACTTATTTTCTTATAAATAAAAATATTTTTCCTTCATGTTCCTTTTCCTTATTCCTCTTCCTTCTTAAACAGTATGTTTTCTATTAGGAAAGTGAATCGAGTTGGTTTTTTTTTTTTTTTGGGGGGGGGGGGGGTCAAAAGTAAAAAGGTGGGTAAGTGGATGTCGCTCTGCTGTACAGTAGGTTACAAGTGGGTCACTGTTATGGATGGTGTTAAATTTGAATTCAATGATAAAATATCATTGTGTACGAAAAACGATTCTGAGCGAAAACGGTCAGTCAGCCTTTGGTATTACTAATATCAGAACTTGAATTGGAAAAAAAATAGACGGGAGATACAAAAGTATAAAAAATATGTGCGTCCCTGAACATTTAAATGTCTTATTGTTAAGTGGTAGCATACCCCCCTCCCCCCAGCAATAATGACATTTTACATCATACAGCAATAAAAAAATATTTCTTATTATTTAAAAATTAAAAACAAAAACATTTTAAAATACATAATAATAATTCTTATTTGTTTTATAAATTTAAATATGCCCATAAATTGTTATATGAATGAATTATGTCATATTCGTCTCGTTTTGGACATCTTGTTTCTTCTGCACTTCTTTTACCCTTTTTTTATCCAACTTTTTAGTGGTCTGGTTTAAACAATTGAACAGGTGGTCGAGGACAACTAATAAACACTAATGATGCTAGTACGTTTCTTTTAGGCGTTATTAGGAATGTTGATCATGGAACTAAATGATCTTTCACATTCAGATGAATGTATAGCAATAGTTGAAATTGCAGTTAAAAGTGGGATTAATGTTGGTATTTTCGAGGAATCTTTAAAGTATTTAAATTTTCTAAATCTTCGAACTATGGATACGTCATTCAAGTGAAACTTGGTTGCCAGAACAAATGTTATGAACACCATAGATAATATAATCAATAATCAGGTATCTAGTTAATATATATATATATTCTGTGGCCACGAATCATGATCGTTCTTCTTTTTGCTTTGATAGTTGATAAGTGATAACAGTAACAAATAACAACATTTAAAAAAAAATATTTCCTATAATTTAGTACAATTTTTAAAATGATTCCCGTCCCCAGCGTCCGATTAAAAAAAAATTAGAAGGGTTACGCTAAAATATTTTTTTAAAATAGAAGTGGTACTCCCCCCCCCCCTCAATTCAACCACTGACTAATATATATGTAATGATATTATTTTGAATAAAATAATTTATATATAACCTATTTAAAACCTTCTTTTAAACTTTCAATCCTTAGCTATAAAATTTGAACATTTTATTAATTTTTAACTACGAAATAATTATTAAATTTTAAATTTGATAAATTTTATCAAAATTTTAACTTTAAATCCTTATAAAAAAATTGTGCCTATGTATTTTTAATATTTTTCAACTGCTATTGTAAAAATATATCAGGAGCCTGGCATTAATTTTCACGCTTTTTTACCCAAGAAATAAAATGTTATTGATATTTATAGGAAAAAAAACAAAATAAATTGAAAACTGACAATGTCCATAAGCAGCTCATAAAAAGTCAAAATATTTTAAAAATCTTATGGTGTATTGCAAATGAAAATATAAACATTCAGTAAAATTTTCATATATCTACAGTTATTCGTTTTTGAATAACAATAAAATAACAAAACCGCTACATGAGAAATCGAATATCCAATATTATGAAAATATGAACTTCAAACGCTCGTAAAAATTTAATTCAACTTTTTTATAGACATTTTTTTTTTTTGATAAAGGTAGATAATCTTATAAGGAATCTTGTATTACATTTTAAAATTTTAGATTTAAAAAGAAACATTTTTATGAATTCTTAACTCAAAATAATTTCGTAATTTTCGTAATTTTTCCATATTTTGTCAATTTTTGAACTTTAAATGCTTATAAAAAAAAACTGTGACTAAAGATTTTTAATATTATTCAAATGTTATGTGACAATAAAGTAGGAGCCTTGTATTAAATTTTCAAAATTTTTTACCCAACAAATAAAGTTTTATTGACATCCTTAGAAAAAAAGACTAATAAAATTGGAAACTGAATATGTTCCTAATTAGTTCAAAACAAATCAAAATATTTTGAAAATTTTGAAAATTTTATCGCGTATAGGAAATGCTAATATAAATGACCAGTGAAAATTTCATGTGTATACGTTCATTTGTTTTAGAGTTAAGCCAAAAACCAAAATCGATTTTGTGGAAACCCGACTTTGCGTAAAAATTCCCGTTTTTCTTTAATTTGTATCTTGTTTTTCCCGCACTTTTGAAAACTATTGGAAATTTTAAATTTTGACCTCCCCAATGCACCAATGATATTCACTTTCCCATCAAAAAAGATACTGAAGTTAAAATCCAATCATTATTTATACTACTTATCGTGTACACGGACACAAAAAAAAAAAATTTTAAAAAAAAAAACACACATGTAAAATCAATAAATTCATCGTTCCACTCAGAATCTAAAATTTCCCAGTAGTTTTCAAAAACACCGTGAAAAACAAAAAATAATTTAAGGAAAACCGGGAATTTGGACGCAAATTAATTTTGGTTTTTGGTGTAATTCTAAAACAAATGCTCATAGATACATGGCATATTGACTGAATGTTTATATTAGCATTTTCTATACACCATAACATTTTCAAAATACTTTGACTTAGGTACCTAATTTGAATTGTTTATTGACATTTTCCGTTTCCAAGGTTTTTAGTTTTTTATTCTATAAATATTAATACAATTTTATTTGTTGGGTAAAAAAGCTTGAAAATTTAATGAAGAAGGCTCCTGATATATTATTGTTTCAAAGACAGATGAAAAATATTAACGATCCATATAATCAAAATTTTTTTTTATAAGCATTTAAAGTTCAAATATTGACAAAATATGCAAAGATCACGAAAATGTATAATTAATAATTATTTTGAGTGACAAATTCATAAAAATTTTTCTTTTTAAATCTAAGTAATACAAGATTTCTCATAAGTTTGTCTACCTTTATCAAAAAAAAAAATGTCTACATGCAAGTCAAACTAAATTTTTATGAGCGTTTGAAATTTATAATATTACAACATTATAGATATTCACTCGATTTCTCATTTGACGATTTTCTTATTTTGTTGTAATTCACAAATGAATAACTGTAGATACATGAAAATTTCATTAAACGTATATTTTATCAATTTTTATACTTGATAACATTTTCAAGTTTTCAAGTCAAATTTTCATTTGTTTTGACCTCTTTGGCGGACAATTTCAAATTTCAATTTTTTTAGTTTTTTTTCTACAAATATCAAAAAAGTTATATTTGTCCGGCCAAAACGCGCAAAAATGTTAAACAAGGCTCCTATTATTATATTGTTATAACAGCTGTGTAAAATATTAAAAATACATAGGCACAGTTTTATTTTAAAGCATTTAAATTCGAATTTTTACAAAATTTAAGTATTATTTTGTAGTTAAAAATGTATAAAATGTTCAATTGTTCTTCGATTAAATAATATAAGTACACTATAATATATATTATCATGTAATGACTAGCTATTTCTAAGTTTATTTCAAATTTAAATTTTAACCACTTGTTTTTGAATGCAATATACATTTATTTATGAATTTGGTCAACGTATTTATTATTTAATTATAATCCATAATATTAAGTATCAACTATATTTATATTGTGATTTATGTTTTAGTGTAGTAAGTAGCAACATAATTATTATCCACAGGTTTCAATTCAAAACGAAATCCAAAAACTGTTTTTATAACACAACTTAATATAGACGTGTAAAACAAAAGCACCTATACTAAAACATCTATGGAGGAATAATTGTTTAGTTTTAAATAAAGATTAGACTTTTTCAAAAAAAAATATTAAAACATATAGGTAAGTCACAATCCATATATCTGGAGTTAAAAATTTAAAATTAGGTATAAGCTTTCCTATACAATATGAAAATACGGTTCAATTTAAAAGTAATAATTCAATCTATTTTTTTTTCTGTAGAATTTGTATGTAAAAAATTAAAAAAATATCAATTAAGAGTGTTATAAACCCATTTCATAAGTAATATAAGTATTTGTAATATAAGCATTTCTTTGACATATATATGTAACCATGTATCCGCCGTGGGAACGAGCACGGCCGGCGTATATGGCATTCCGCTGCATGGGCACTTTCGAGCCACAGCGGGCCCACCCGACCGTGCTCATCCCCAAGGCGAGTCAGTCGTTGTCAGTCCAACAGAGCCTCCAGAAATTCGTGTATTTTTGTATTGACATAGTGTTCAAATAAAGTATAGTAATTAACTACCTCACTGCGTGTTTTATTTATTTAGTTGTGTAGACGTACATAACATTTTGGTGGCAGCGGTGGGATCACCTGTTGATTCCAGTACCTTAAAGTAAATACGCGAGGTCGTCAAAAACGTAAACCTATATCTTTAAACCCAAAGTGTATATTATTAAAAATTACGGAAAATCCAGAACAACCAGAATTCAAGAGCATCAAGAAAATCATAGGAACTATCAGAAAATCCATCGTAAGTAAATTTAATAAATTTAATTCAGAACATCGAGAGTGGCATTTCCGTAGCAAGAAATTGTCGCTATTTTGGAGCGAGCGCCGCGTACGAGGTTCCACTCGAAATATCGCAAATCAGCATTTTCTAACACCGAGTATATAGACTGGTGTGGAATAGCACGAACATCATCGAGCGTCCGCGCCGCCGTGTACATAGTGCCGCCTAAAACCAAACTCACTTCTTCTCATTTACGCTGCGGCTTAGATAGACTAAAGTGGGAAATAGTACAAAAAATTATGAGATTCATCTTCCATGATTCATCTGGGTATATTCAAGTATACACCAAGGACGAGTTAACTGAAGACAACAAAGAGCAGATCATCAAAGAGTTTCATGAGAATCCTCTTGGAGGACATCAAGGAAACACCCGTACTTACAACAGAATATTGCAACAGTACCAATGGAAAGGCACGAGAGCTCAGATCAAGCAGTACATCCGAAAATGTCCAACTTGCCAAGTAAATAAGACACTCAACCGTACTATCAAGGAACCAATGGTTATAACGACCACAGCGTTGAAACCTTTTGAAAAGGTATTCATGGATATAGTTGGACCACTACCTCAATCTTATAGTGGAAATTCATATATCTTGACCTTGTTAGATGATTTCTCTAAATTTGCATGGGCTTCACCTATGAAGGACCACGAAGCCAACACTATGTCACAGCATTTTGTAACGCGATTCGTATGCCTGCATGAACAACCACAATCACTAGTAACAGACTGCGGAACGGAATTCCTCAGCAAAGTTTTCAAAAAAACTTCTCAAAATCCCACAGACATCTATTACACCATATCACTCACAGGGCAATGGAAGCTTAGAACGTAGTCACCGAACTCTAGGTGAATATCTAAGAAACTACTCTAATAAAAATCTAAAGAATTGGGACACTTACATCCCTTATCGCTACAACTCAACAGTACGTTCATCCACGGGATACCAGCCTCACGAGGGGGTTTACGGATATCCTCTCGTCGTTCCAAATTCTCTAACACGCTTCCCAGAATCTCAGTATAATTACTAAGATTATCAATTTGAAATGAAAAGACAAATGCAGGAAACTCATCAAATGGTAACCAAACAATAAATCGAATCAAAACTAAAATCCAAAGACCGCTATGACCAGAAAATCACACTTCTGACGGTTGACGTAGGTGATAAAGTTCTCGTTCAAGAAAAAGCCAGTAAAGACAAATTAGCACCTAAATGGCTAGGACCATATCCTGTGATAGAAGTCCATATGGATTCTCCCAATGTCACTATTCTCAAGCGTAATAAGCTGACGCGATTACACAGGAACCTGTTAAGATTATTCCACGAGTAACTCCAACTATGTTTCAGGGTGTTAACTATAATCATAGCCGGGGGATCAGAGAACATAGACGATCATGTACACGTAACGTCACTCAAAAATACTACTGGTTTTATTTTGAATCAATAAGTCCAATCCGAATTTTTTACTCAAACTAGGACTTTGTGACATATGTCAACCTCACTATTTACGATAGTAAATTTCAGAACCTTAGGGATTACTTCCAATCCACTAGCGACATATGTAAACACCTTAAAAATCAGGAAGAAGAGACTCTAAATAATGTATGTATCACATTTTTACAAATCACCTACCCGATCATCCATGAAAAAAAATAAAATTACAACTTTGTAATGAAAATCTTAACACACAGTAGAAAAACTTCAGACATCTGTCTATACGAAATCGGGGTCTAATTAACGCAGTAGGTAGGCTAACAAACGTTCTTTTCGGCATTTGTTCAGATGAAGATGCTGAATTTTTCTACTCAAAAATCCTAAATCTAAAAGAATCCAACCAAAAATCATTACATTTGGCACAAGAGCAATTACGTATTGTGTCATCAGTTGTACAAGACGTGAACTTCACGATTCACGATTTAGTAACAGATTCTCTTAGACTTAGATAAGACTTAGTTATAGCCTTTTACGTACGTTTTGCGTAAAAAACCGGACAATTAAATCCAGTCGTCTGTTAATTAAAATTTATATGCTTTACGCACTTTTTAACCCATTTTGGCTTTTATTAATTTGGTTGTATCAGTTCTGAGGGGAACGCAAAAAGATACTTGCACAAAAATAAGATCAGCATCTAAAGGTCGTTTCAATCAAGTAGCCAATTGTTTAATCATTTAGAATTTTCTTTATTTATTCATTTTAGATTCTGAGTTGAATGTCTTGTTTGTAAAATGTTGTGTGCTTATTCATTTAAATAGAATTTCCAAAAAAAAAAAATATAAAATTATAAAATCAAATATAACGTTAATTTTTCTGATATTTCTGGTTTTGTTGAATTGACCGGTTATATAATTGGCAACTGTAACGTGTAAACGATTAGAAAAATAAAATAATATTTTAAGCTTTACTTTATAATATAGGTACTATAGTAACATAGGTAATAAAAGACTAAATCTATATTTTGATTATGAAGTACAAAAATATTTTAGCTGTATTTAAAATTAGTTTTTGTCAAAAATAAAAGTATGTTTCCTATTTCTATAATTTAAATATTTAGTAAAAAAATGTTAAGATAAAAATATTAAGTAGTTATAGTTAGATAGGACGATTAGGTCAAGTTAAAATTTATTTTCCTGGATTTCTTTTAATTTAATCTGACCAGCCTAAGGTAAACCAATATAAATCACAAAGCTAGACACAAAGTGACAATAAACTACACAATGAATAATACTAAAAGAATAATAGTAAATGTTTTTTTATATATACACAACTGCATTATTAAATTGCTAACAAATTTACTATTTAAATAACCAAAAGGTTTCTATATAACTAATAACGATGATAAACATATATATATATACAACTTATATTAAAATTAAAGAAATAGAAAACATACTTATTTTTTCAAGAAAAACTTATTTTAAATACAGTTTACATATTTTTGTACTTCATAGTTCATAGCAACATATAATTAATATTTTTTAAGCTTATCTTCAGCTGTTATCCTGTTTTTTTTGTGCGTTGTGGACGTTCTTCAGAAACGATTGATTTTTTTTAATTTCTTCATGAAATTCTATACAACTTAAGCCATATGTTTTGGTAATCTGTTTCTATAGTTGCCACATCCATTTGATTACAATGTCAGTCCAAGTGGAAGTCATCAATGAAAACACTCGCTGTACACAATGCAAATTTAACGACTGCTGCAAAATTTAAAATACCCACGTATTTTTATCTTAATTCTTTAAATATTTGTAACCATTTTCGTTATTATGAAGTAGAAATAAAATAAAATAAATTTATTATAATTACATAATCACGTATTTTCAACGTACGACTTTGTTTTATTGTGCCGATATTCTCATTAACAATATCATGCCACTACTAAGACGATCAAATACCTCACGTCAAAGCCGTAATGCAACTAGGATTTGAAACATTGCGAATGAAAGGACTGATATACCTATATATTTTATAAATGAGACTTCTGGGAAAAATATAGGCTAATTTAAAAGGGTTAAATTTTGTTTTTTTATTTATCGGATTTTAATACGGTTAGATTATGTTAGGATTTTGTATTAATTGATTATATTAATCTACCATTGGTGAAATTAAGTAAATACGACAAACTTGGTATAACTTTGATACTTTAGAGTTAAATCATACACTTACGTACAAACAGCACGGGTTCCGCGATCTATGCCTACCTACCTGATAATATACTGCTGCGAATAAGAATTTTTATTCGGGGCAAAGTTAAGATAAATTTAGAACATCATACACCGAATATTACATAAGGCATTGAACAAAGTTTGAGTCATATACAGTTTGTACATTTAACGGGTAGCTTAAAGTATGCGCGGACTGTTTAATAATTATGTACAAAAAATTGAAGAAGAACACATTTCTGCTTTCGAGTGAATGGACAAAAAATTCTACTTCATTATAACAAAAATGGTTACAAATATTTAAAGTATTAAAAGAAAAAGATATTTGCATTTTGTTTGCTGGGTTCAAATGCATCAATAGAACGAGTTGTTTTCGTTGATGACTTCCACTTGGACTGACGCTATAGTCAAATAAATGTGGCAACTATAAAAATAGATTACCAAAACATATGGTTTAAGTTGCATGGAATTTCATGACGGAATTATAATAAATCAATCGTTTCTGAAGAACGTCCATAACACGCAAAAATACGCGATGACAGCTGAAGATAAAGCTTACAAATATTACCTATATGTCACTATATGAAGTGCAAAAATATGTAAACTGTATTTAAAATTAGTTTTTGTGGAAAATAAAAGTGTTGTCCATTTCCATAATTATTTTAAGATTTAGTAAACAATGTTAAGATAAAAATATTAAGTAGTTATGATAGGACGATTAGGTCAAGTTAAAATTTATTGTCCTGGATTTCTTTTAATTTAATCTGACCACACTAAGGTATACCAATATAAATCACAAGGCTAGTGACAATAAGCTACACAATGAATAATAACTAAAAGAATATTAGTAAATGTATTTTCATATGTACACAACTGCATTATTAAATTGCTAACAAATTTATTTTTTAATTATCCAAAAGGTTTTTATATAACTAATAACGATAATAAACATATATATATATATAACTTGAATGTGTAAAGTGTTTCATTTCACCATAATATTGTAGATTACATTTGAACAATAAACTATATTCTAAATAAATAATTATGATTACGATCTAATGATAATAATATAAGTGTGATAGGAACGCAGCCAGGACGCGTAAGATCATCCCGTGCTCAGGCTCTTACGAGACATGGGTGCTTCAGGCACTATATTACAATGTTTATTCTTTGTCGTAAATTTAAGCTTGTATTTTTTTTGCTTATAAGCAACACAATGAATAATAATAAATAAATAGTAAATAAAAAAAATTATTATATAATAAGAAAATATATATTGTCAATATTTATTTTTCCTAAATGTGTTTTATATGTACACAACTGCATTATTAAATTGCTAACAAATGTATTATTCAAATACCCAAAAAGTATTTATAACTAACAACGATGATAAATATGCATATTACACAACTTTAATGTTCAATGTGTTTCATTTCATCATAATATTGTAGTTGAATTTGAATAATAAGATGAATAGTTTAGTAGTGGTTAATATTTGTGTCGTTATATTACATATATTCATTTTGGTCGGCCTAACTACAGCAATTAGTGGTAAATATAAAAGTAACCAAAATTATATTCTTTGATTAATTTAAAAAAATGTTATACAATAGTTATCTAGTTTTTCAATTAATTTATGTGCCTATATATTGTGATAGAATCCTAATTCTTTTGGATCTTGGAATATTACAAATTTATTTAAATTTATTCATATTAATAATATGTTAGGTTGAATATAATTAAAAAGCTCTATATTCATGTTACAAATGAGACCTACTGAATAAGTAGGTATATTCGTAGGTGAATTGAAAATCATATAATAATAAAATAAGTTTATTTTAAGTTAGTGTAAATACAAATGAGTTAGGTTAAAATCTAAGTTCTTGAAACAGCGAACTAGTAGGTTAAGTTAATAAGTTTAAAATAACTGAACTTTTAACTTTTAATTTTACAACTCATTTATGCTCAGCCTTGATTATTATTGCTGTTATATAGATGTTTTTATATTTTTATTCTGACTATTTATTATTTATTATTATTAATTATTAGTTATTACTGCTGTTTTTATTGATTTTTTATTCTGACATTTTTTAAACAGTTTGTTTACTTAAATATTTATATTTATTTATAAAACTTAATTGACATTAAATCAATTTACTAAATATATTACATTTATTATTATTTTCTATAATGTAAGGTTAAATATCGATTACTTATAGTTATCGAAGACGATTCCAAGACAAGAGTGTCACTACCTAAAATAAAAGGCTATTCATGTAAATTATATTTTTGAAATCATTATCAATTCGACAAATAAAAAAAAAATTATAATGCGTTTGGGTTACCTTATCCCCCTTTTTTATGCATGAAATGCTTCAGTTACAAATATTATTTGTAAATACTTACTTTTCACGCCAACTGTTCTGGAAAAGTAGAAAACCCACAAAAATATTTACAGTTTACATACATTGTTTTATTTTTCCAATGTCATCAATCCAATAATGAATTAAGATAATTTATATGTATTTCATTAGTAAAATCTTGGTGTGAATACAATAAAATAGCGATCGTTAGAATAGAATTTACAATTATTTGTAAAATAGTGAATTAATAACAAAAATACCATCTATAAAGTTAAACTTTCAACTCTATTTAGCAAAAGTTCATATTTCGTTATAGGCAACTGACTTCTATTCTAAACTCTGTTAAAAAATAAATCATTACCCGTCGGTGACCAGTTTTCCTTCCGCGACGGTCAGATGCCGTCCCCACTACAGCAGAGAGTAGTGTTGTGTCGTGTGACGAAGCCACGAAACCCATGCGCACAACAAAGCTGCTGGGTAATGATCTCATTTGGAACAGTGTATACACTAGAAAAACAACTCGTGTAACCAAATTAATATTATTTCAACATTTTCGTGGTTTTCAAATTTGTATAGATAATTAAATATTATGTACATCCTTGGTATTTCAGTATATTTCCTAAATAGCTTGTTCTAAATAAAGTGTACTATAGAAATCTGGGGTATAGGCTGATGTGCAACCTCTAATACTTTAAATTTATTATTTTCTTTTATTCACATTTTCGGTATGAATAGTTGAAGCTATTATGGACGAATTTTCCCAGCTTGATTACTTTTGTATAAAAGTATAAAATTAAATATTATTTTTATTATATTTTTTTGTAATTTTAGGACTTGGTGATTCATCATGTAGGTATTCAGGTAATTTTGATAGCTATAATGAATTATGTCACAAGGATGTAGTGAAGATAAAAAAACTTCCAAAAGAATGCACAGCTTTTGTTTTTGATGGAGTTGTATGTAATAAAGATTATGAAATCTCGTATGCATGGATACCAGAAGATTTAGGTAATAAACAATTTATTATTAATATTAGTAGATACCTAGTTCTATTTATATCACATTCTAATTTTTATAATAAATTAGGTAAACTAAAAATAATATTTTGAATAGTTTTGAAGCGTTAAATTTGTAGTATTTGATACCATTAAGTAATTCAGTAGTATTTTCATTATTTAGATGTGATAAGTTTTGATTAAAACGAACAATATTCATAGTAGGTATAAGCCGTTCCTTTGTCTTATATAAATTGATTGACGTCAAGCCGTCGTAGTCGTATTCGTAATTACTTGAAATGTTAGTGATTTGTTACGCCTGCTTCTAAGTGTTTATCAAATTCGATCAAAAAAGCGTGTAACAACCAATTTATATCATCCATCCTAAAGCAAAAAATAAAATAAGTATAAATAATAAAAAGTAGGTATCCTAGATTTAAATATACCTTTTTTAAAGGGTATTTATTTATTGAATAAATAATTAAAAAATCTAAATACAGTTATATTTTAAATATATACCCCTTAAAATATGAATATCAGAAAAGCCTTTCTTATTGCTCATCTAGATCATTAAAGGAACAGCTATTCCATATATCAAGTACGTACGTTTTGTATTTTAAAACCAATATTGTTTAATTAAATTACATATTGCCTGATAGATGGTGCGACTGTTGTATTCCTACAACCCCTTATTTTCCTTTTTAGGGGTTGAATTTCCAAAAATACTTACTCACTTACTTGCTTACATCATAATAGCGATCTGTTTTATGTTTACAGATGTTATAATTTAACGATATCATTTGTAGGAAAGAAATCTTTATTTTATGTATAAATATCGAATTTCTAATATCCAAATAATTATTGTAGCCATATGTTAAACTTTTTTTTTTCTATTCATTTTGAGTTATTATGTGGGTAACTCTTCGACTGATCTGCTGTACATCAAGTGTCAAGTGTACCTTGTCGTTGAGTAAATCACTGTATTTTATGTGTTAAATTTGAATTCAATGATAAATCAGTACGTACAAAAATAATTCTAAGCAAAGAAATGTTACAGTCTGTATTGCGGAGTAGCTAGGTATAATACATTTATTTTGTTACTTAAGTAAATTATTTTGCTTTTAGCAGTTTTGTAGGTTGCTTTAATTTTTCTGAAAATATTGCATTTTCTATACTACTAATATTTAATTCAGTACGGTCTCAACTACCACCACAAGCACACGTGTGCTAATCACGCTCTGTTATCTTCTGCAATGTCCAAATAATCGCACAAACCATTTCGCATATTACCTACGTAATCAACTACGTTACAGCTGCACCACGCATCAAGTCCGCCTAATATGGCACCACCATGATCGTCACAATAAAAAAAACTAAAACGGCATCCGTCCTTGCCCTTTAGCACTTCACAACAAAAGGAAAAAATATCAAGTCATTTAGGTCACCAAATCGATACGCGAAACTAACCAATGTAGACAGTGAAATTGAAATCGATGTATTTCTACCTGATAATAACTCAGTTGACTGTGAGCAACTACCTCAAACTGACGCCACACATAAGCCTACTATAATTCCAACGATTTAAATAAAAAACGCCACCAATTCCTCAATATTCAACAACAAACTAATATCACTCAAAGCTGGTACGAATAATATTTCATTTAAGTCCACGCCGTCATTTCTTATAGTCCTGCCCAAAAACCGCATAACCAAAATATAATAACTGATTACTTAACCGAAACCGATGTAAAATTTCACTCCTTCCGGCTACACTGCAAACGCCAGTACAAGGTAGTAATCAGAAATTTCCATCACTCTACAATCACAATTGATATTTCAGATGCCCTCGCTGAACTAGGACACTCGGCTACGCTCGTAGAAAATATCAAAAAGAACCATCGCCCTTGTCCACTTTTCCACGTAGAGCTGGCTCTTAAAGAAAACAACAAGGAAATCCTCGAGATTAAAACTCTGCTTGACACCGCAGCGGTGATTGAATAACCACATGTAAAACGCAATAGTCCGCCCCAATGCTACACATGTCAAGCTTATGGCCATTCGCGCAACCACTGCAGTCAACAACGCAGGTGTGTTAAATGCGGAGATGGTCACTTAACTGAAAAGTGCACCAAAGATAGTGGCCCCCAGCTAGATGTACACTATGCTCTGGTGCACATACAATTTTATATAAAGGTTGTATAATTTACAAAATTGACAGGACCCACAAACAAACCGTGGAATAAAATAGAAAATTATGATGTGCATTGAGTCAGAATATTTTGAAAAAGAATTGGGTGCCTATATACAATTTAGTATTATAATTTATAAATAAAAGTTTCATATCACCATGAAAATATTTTTAATGTAAAACAATATAACAACTTTAATCACTATATTCAACGTTTAAATCTTTATATATATAATTCTACAGTACTTGTGTTGTGATTCAACTCCTCCTAAACGGTTGGACCGATTTGAATGAATTTTTTTTGTATGCGTTTGGGTGATGCGCTGGTTGGTTTAGATCCACAAATCATCCTGGGGATTTAAAGATTTACGGTAGAAATTTTTGTTTATATTATATGGTTGACATGGGTTTTAAATCTATTATAATAACAATTATTGGTTGCCGTGAAATCAGTGTTTTCATTCAATGCATTTAATTTTTTTGTACACTGTGTTTTGGTTTTATATGTATCGTAATTACGTAAATATTGAGCGTATTACATTCACACATATATATATATATAAGTTACGTACATAATACGATGCCACGTCTTCGTAGACGAGGTAGAAATACTGATCGACAAACTCGGCATTCACAATTATTCCAGCCGTTTAGGAGGAAATCAGTAACATACTTGGTATAAATTTGATAGTTTAGAGTTAAATTATTAATTTACGAACAGACCGCACGGTGTCCGCGACGTAATTTTTCTTAATGGAAAAGTTAAGATACATTTTAAACACCATAAACCGAATATTAAAAAACGAATTGAACAACGTTTGAGTCATACCATTAGAGTTTGTATATTTAAAGAGAAACGAAATGCAAGGGATCAGCTAGTATATATATAATTGCACAATGTAGTATTATGATAATTCGATATAAGATAAACACAACGGTATAACTAATAGAAAAATAAACAATCAAATTATGGTCCACGGAATTTAAAAGTATATTTTTTTTTACAGATCACTTAAAATCCCTTGTAGATTTTGAGGATGGTACACACAATGTGTACTTATTTTATAAACATCGAACCTTAGAAGATTGGTCAAACGCAATCTTGTTGGGAGATTTTCAAAAAGAAGCACAAATAGTACAAGAATTTATTGGTAAATATGCTGTAAAGGGATTGATTTTGAATGGAATGGAATATCCTGCTTTAAAAGTACAGTATATTATTACAGATAATTGTATATGAGTTTTACCTACTAAATGTATATTTATAATAGATTTATTTTAACTAAATAAAATCATAGACTTTACCATTGAGAAAATTGTGATATATTTTGAAAAAACTATTTGATTTGGTATTTTAGATTCAGTAGGCGTTTTGACTAAATTTTAATGATAGGGGGGAGGAGTGAACTTATAACTATGGTATAAATAACGCGGGATCCCAAACGGCTCGCGTCGAAAAAAAATGTACAAACAGGTATAATTGTATAATTGTAAACTCTACAATAATTATTGGACATATCTGTCTTCCAGAACAGCCTACATAATAATTGTGCGATGATATTATATATTTTTATGATATGTTCCTCGTAATGCTGTTATTATATAGTATATACTGTTCCTGTGTATCATATTTTTAAATTTAATAACGGAATACCGAAAATATAGGATATATTGATAATATAGAAAAAACCGAAATATTGAACTATGGCTAATCTAAAATATTAACAATATAATGTCGATGATCTTTCGATAACAATTTTATCAGATATGCGATATAGCACATAATTGTATCAGCTTGTGCAGTTTGTTCAGATTTCAGTCTGCTCACGATATTCGCCGTTGTTATGTGCGTTTATTTATTTTTATTATTTTTCAAACATGTCTAATGAAATACGTGAAAAACATTGCTAGAACATTTTTGGTTTTCTTTCCATAAAAAATCGCAGGTGATATAGAGGGCTGGAAATGTACAACGCATGGTTGTAAGTCTTATTTTAAGCGAAACAGTAATGGCGAAATGTATGATGAACATCAGGAACACAGCTACTCACATTTAGATGACAATGTTATAACAAGGAGGGAGATAAGTAATAATTTTTGACGGGAGCCGTTTGGAAATTGTCCTTTTTGTAAAACGGGAGCCGCTTAGAGAAACGGGAGCTAAATTGGCTACTACCACAAACAAATACACAAAAAAAATATTTTTTATTATGTTGCCGTAGACTATTCAAGCGTACCTAACTATAGGTACTTGGTGACACTCGAATTGCCTCCCACATTTAGGTTAGTGACCTTTTTTGACCCTAATTGCCTCCCATAGCATACCTAGATTATTAGTTAATTTATCGATAGTTTTACATAAGGTATAAACTATTAAATCGATTTTTATAATGTTCAAAAATAAAATTTTTAAGACATACCTACAATATTTCCCTGACTAATAAGTTATAATAATAATGAAATATTATCGAGATTTCGTTTGATCTATTTTGCAAAAATTGCAATGTGTCCCTCAGATGGGAGGCAATTTTTAGAGTACTCAGTTACTTACGTACTATTCATATAACATATGTGGACTACCTACAACGACAGAAAAAATTACCTAGAATATATAATAGGTACCTTAAGAAAATTACAATTAATCGATATAAAATAAGATCATATGCCCAAATCCATTAAAATTTCTGAAGAGGGCTAACATTTTTAACATCAAGGTGATTGGGAAGGCTCCGATCCCACATTACTAAAAAACAGTTTATATGTTGGGGGGGAGGGTTCTAAGCCCACTTAGGCTCCTGTGATCTGTGCCTATGATTTACCACTTTATTTTTTATCGACATCAGCGTTCACAATGTGACATTGGCTTACAAATGAGCTTAGTAAGCTCTACTTTCTTAATGTTTTAGATTGATCAGTTAGACTTCTCGACGCTGACTTTCATATTTTTCCTTCTGGGTTAGTTCATCATCGGACAACTACTGAACATCTTGCTAATTGATCTCTGATTCTAGCATCTTGTACAATAATTTCATTGTCTGATTAATTATGCAGCTGCTTTACAAGCGTCACGGACAAAATGAAAAACTGTCTGTCCAAAATTAGTTTATGTGTCTATACAACATATTGACCAGGAGCTTCTCCATTATTTTCCGACATTATTTGGCTGACAAAGTGGTCTGCATGAAGACGGAATCCCTTCAGACTTCTTGCCTATTCAGAAGAGTATTAACTAATCTCACTACCATTGCTTTGGAAAATTCCCTCCCCTGATACATGAATTGAATATACCTCTCAGATGTAGAAATCTTATAAATTGTTTTTTTTATAAAAAGGCATTTATTAGCTGTAAATGTTTTAACTGTTTGTAATTCAGTTTTTACAGCATCTAAGTCTAAGTTATACATTGGACCAACAATAAGTAGGTAAATCCTACGTTGGGTCCGTTCTAAAAATGGTATTGTGCTTTCGTCCCTTTACATTGTAATTCTTTAATCATAAATTTACATACATGTATATTTAGCAACAAATGTTACGTTCTATACTCTATTCGAAATACGATTGACTGAAACACGTTTTTTCCACGCATCCCCACCTCAATCCAGACATCGGTTAGGTTAGATCGACGACGGCCAGCGATGGACTGTCGGCCAATCACACAAAGCATAGCCATCGCATGGGAAGTCAGGCACTGTTCAGCGGCTCAGTCTGTATGCATGAAGCGTTTCAATCTTATTCTGAATAGAGTATAATGTACTAATTAACTGACATTAAATATAAATAATTAATACATACATTGATACATTTTTATTTCAAAAAATCATACATTATGATCATATACTTATTTAATAATAATTAATTCATCTTTAGAATTGTGAAAGTGACTTCTACAAGAAATTTACAGAATATGTAACAGCTATAAAAAACTAAAAATCCAAATTTGGAAATTGGATTTTATTTGAGTGCTAGAACTTTGATACTCAGTGTAAATAAGGAGCTCAATTCAACTTGTAAGTGTATCAATTAAAATAAATAAGTAGAAATAAGATTGGTTATATCTGTAATAGCATCATAAGTTTTAATTTATAATTAATGTTATTTTGATTTATAGCAGTAATATCTTTATTATACAACCCTAAAATATAAATCTATTATAATATGTTATGTTTTGCGTATTAGGGTTTGATTTTGATATGATGAATGACGTTTTGGATTTCTATGTAATTGAATTTGCTACTTTTAATAAATGTTCTGATATATTCTTACATGGTGGAGTTACTCCTCTTACTGCAACAAATCCAGATATTATGACATTAGTAAGATTAGTATCTAACACCTGAGTTAAAAATTAAGATAAAAATATTATATTTTTTTTCAGAATAAATTTGCAACTGCTTTAAGCCAATCTACCATTGCAAGAGAAAAAGTTTATTTTGAATTTTTAATAAGCCCTATACCGTTATCTGAAGAAGTACCAAAATTTAAACATTGTGTATTATCGTACAACGAGGTATAAACATTTAAATTTAAGATATTCATAATTTAAAATAATGATATTGACCGTATTCTAGTATTTATCAGTACATAAATCTAATAATAACTTAAATAGCTTGGGGTATAAAATAATATGTATATATATGCCTGGTTACCAATATACTGAGCATTAACGAGTTAAAAAATCAAAGAAGTTAATTTAATTTTAACTTTTTAATTTAACTAGTTACTTTTGGATTTTCAATAACTTAATAAATTCCTTTTTTAATTAACGTGAAATTAACAAATTAGTTTTTAATTTTAAGAACTAAGTAAAGTTAATTTATTTTGTTTTTAATTTGATTACATTTCATTATTGAAGTCTACTTCGTTTTCATGTCAAAAAATATTTACCGTGAATTGTTTCAAGTTAAAAAATGTAGTTAGTAAGAAAAAATGAAGTACATTAGTGTTGCAGGGAAAAACAAATTAATTTTTAAACTTAAAAAAGTTAGTAAAAAGTGTGTAATAACTTTTAACTTAACTCAGGTAACCTATAATTAAATTAACTTTTTGTTATTGAAGCATATAAACTTAACTTAACTGAGTTTAAAAAAATAACACTAACTTGCCCAGCCTTGCTTAACGTGCTTACCAACTATACTCTGTCCCGGGAGAGATCATGCCATGGCTCGACCAAAATCAGGTATTTTGCGTGATTCCACGCGACACCCTACCATAGGGGAACCGGTTTCGATAGTAGGGCGACGCGGGTTTATGTACAGCACGGCATGTTCTTTCGTGGGCCAGATTATATATTGACTGGTCATCATGATAAAAATATAAATGTGTATTTAGTGTATAGTAGTATGAAAAACTTAATGCTCGGCCAAACCTGTTGTAGGGTGGAGGGGGGGGGTCCAGGGGTCCAGAGACCATTTTTTGTTACAGCCTTGACTTAATATCTCAATGGGCAGTAGATAGAATTTTCAGATACCTAAATACCAATGAACTTCGACATTATGTTATGAATAATAAATATGTGTATGACGTGGAAAATTATAGAATTATACATTACGTCGTTCGATCTTGCCTTCCTAATGTTACTCAGCCTAACGCTTACAGATAACCTACTGAGATGTTTTTCTCCGCCAAAGATCTGTAAAACATAAGTAGCACTTACCAATCTTTAAATCTTATAAACAATAATAGGGTGATTTAAATTGATGTTAAATAAATATACCTACCTAAATTGAGTGTTAATTATTAATGTAAGTATAGGTACAATAATATATAGTATAATCATATCATAAGCTAACGGCCTCAAATTCTTCTTAGTTTAAGATTGCAAAACCACATAAGCCTCAAAATATGTGAATGATGTGTTATCCTATCCAACTTAGTAATTTAATTAGGGAACCCGACTGCGTTAAGTTAGGTTAGGTCACGCAAAATGTGTAAGCTGTGCAACTTGGCCACATATGTAGGCAATCTGACTGCGTCAATAATGCTACAAATAAGATTGGATTTGATACATTTTCAGTTTTAAAATACTGGCATAACTGATGCACACCGTATTGACAAGACTGACGGTTTTACCCTCGTCCCAAATAATGTTTCACGTAAAAAAACAAATATAATATACTTTCCTATACTTTGTTATCGGGCGGTGACCGGCGTACATTCGGCGACGCGCATTCTCCACCAAGTACCGCCTGTCACGACGAGCGGTATCATAGAGACTGATCGATATGAACCAGTAGACACCGAGTGTTTATAAGATTTATTTATAAATGTTTAATATTCAAAATTTAAATAAACATTTTTAAAGAGACATTGTAAAACCAATAGATATTTAACTACTTCTCGGATAGCTTCGGACGGCGACTCTCATGCAAGGTCAACGCCACATTTCGGCTTCGGGACTGCCACTAGGCATCAGTCGTTATGGGAAAAGGAGGTATATTCTCTTTTGAAACAAAATTATAGTAGTGGTTGATGACTTCGGGTCACAAACCACGAAAATAGGTCACAGCTCTCACCCCCTACCTGTTAAATGGAAAAGTTTGGTGGGGGTCGATCAGCTTGTGCGTATTGGTCACTACTTTCCTTTGTACTTTATACGAGAATAACCAAACAGTGTGACCATTAGAAATGATTCAGTGTCAGTGTGTAATTCATATTTATATTATTTCGTTCAAATAAAATCGTATATCCATTGTACATTCAATTTTCGATTTAGAGTCCGTATTTTATCAACTCCTCTCACTCAACACTAATTTCGAAATCAACTCACTCCTCGTCAACCAATGCCATTAATCTTTACTTATTATTAAATTCTATTATCTTCTGCGAAGTAAACACAATTTTCTCAGTTCCAGATTTAAAAATTTCACAGAAATTTCATTATATTCAAGAATTTACATAGTTTGTGATCTAGTAAATTTTTAGTAAGCAATTTATTTACTTTCATCGATTTATGTAATTGTGTTTAGATTAGTTGGGTCCTTATAGGTATTCAAAACTATCAATTTAATTTAAAGACTTAATATTTTTTAAATAGTTTTTATAAATGTTTACAATATTGTGAAAACCGCGCTTTTCTCCAAGGATTATGGTGTGTCGATAACCAGGACATATTTTATGAAAAAGTAATACTTTGTAGTCTATAATATTGATATCATAAAAGTTATTGAAATTTTTTTAAATATTTTTTAGGGTAAATTAGCCAAAAAATATTCAAAAGGATTCATAGGGAGAGATATAGATTTAGTCGATCGTGATAATAAATGTGATTGTGGTAATAAGTACATAACGTTTTATATGATATTAGATGGATATACAGATGCAATTGATAAACTAACTTGCGAAGCATTCAAATAGCCTATTAAGTCTAATAAATACTATAATTAATTGTTATTTTCGAATAATGTAACTAGGCACAAATACTATTAATTAATAAATTGTGTCTTCTTCTAACTATTTGATCTTTAGAACGATTTTTTTATTTTATTGTAATCCAACGACTATTAACTATAAGTACCTACTTGACAATTTTATTTTTTTTAAAAATATATAATGTGTATCAGTCACATAGTCTAATAGTGGTTGTAACTAGTTTCAGCGAAAAAATATTGACTTATCTGGAAGACCGACACACCGATGGTTACGACGATTAGGTAACAAATAATAGATACTTGTATATTATTTCTAGAATAGTATAAAAATAATGTAGCATATCAAAGACGATTGTTGTTATAAGTTAATTCAATTAGTATGACGAAGAAATTATATTATCATAATAATAGGAAAAAAAGGCAGTTCTGAAGCCTCTTCCTTCATCATACCTCATCATCATCATCATCCTCATGTTATACCTAACCTTTATACACTAAAAATATGTACGATGATCGTATTATATTTTAAACTATAAAATGGTCCACTAAAAAACTAGCATCGAGACCAGACTGAGAAAGTCTGAAAAGTCAGTCGGAAATGAAATTTACTGTCCTAAACGTGCGCACTGCCCAGGTTTTCTTGGCAGGGGTGGCAATACCTTAGCTAAGAAGGTCCAGACTCCAAACACCTCCCTTGATTTTTTCCCTGCTAAGAACTTGATGAGAGACAATGATAACTCAAATAAATCCTCACACAAAATTAAGTACATGGTTCTAATAAGTCCTTTTTAATAATAATTTCTTTGAAAATAAAGAAGATATAATAAAAAGTTTTTAAGAATAAATAATAAAAAAATTAAAAAATATTAAACAAATAAAAAAACATAATATGAACAACTTTTAAAATAAGTTACATGTTGAGTGCGGATTTATATGCATTTGCATCTTTGTTCTGGTTGATTGTATGATATTCCAAGTGAGCACAAAATTATTTCATGGCATAACGATTTAAAAAATTAAACTTTTAAATTCATATTTTTGCATATTTTGTCATTTACCCTTTTTTTATATTAAGGACTTATTTTACAATCGTTTAGTGCATGTTTTAATGATTTATTAGACATTTTTGAAATATACATATACTATTGTAATATAAGAAAAAATATTATACTTATATTGTTTCGATCAATATCAAAATAAATTAATAGATATACTTGTAGGTATAATCGGTTTCCCATAGATGATCTTCGATAAATAATCGGTGAAATAAAAACGTATACCAAGATAAGAAAATATCTATTACAACCATTAAAAATTGACATTATTTCAAAAAAAAATGAAAAAAAGTATTTATAGTATAGTGTTTCATAATTTTAAATATATTGTTTTAATCAAACGTTCAGAAAATAAATTTTTTTGTTAATTTTTTTACGCATAATTTGTATCTTTCATGCATATTTCAACATTTTAGTGCATATATTTATGCATATTAAGATTTTTTAGCTAGTTATATGTTTTATTCGAGTTCCATACTTCATTATAACAATACCTTATAGGTATATAATATTACCTACTTCATAATATAATATTTATTTGAATTAATAAATATTGCTTTCTATTTATTATAGTTTAAACCATAAAAAAAATTGATACTATAATATAGGCGTCTACCTATAATATTTGAATAACTAAATTTATAATATATTTATTGAAAAACGATTGTGTATTATAGAGCAGTGCCATAGCCAGGTGGTTGGTACCGTGGGCACTGTGGGCACTGAGTACCCCTCCCCCCGAAATTTGTTTTGGCTTGTTTTATGTCATATTATATGTTTGATGAAAAATTAAAGTTAAGGCTGTCGAAAGCGAACCATTTTAAAGGGGTCGGATTTAGGAAGTATTGTGCATCCATCGATAGTGCCGTTGTACTGTGTGTGTAGTGACTAATCATTAGTGTGAGTGAGTTTATGTAATTAAAGATAAACGACGGCTAAGATTTTTGGACCTCAGTAACGTACATACGCGCAGTCACGTCTCTATATTTTGTGATAAAAAATATTCAACTCCCATGTGCAACGAAACTCCCTAAAAGCGGAAAAAAAATTTAGTTAGTACCAAAAGCCCTATAAGAATTTTGAAAAAATATGTGAATTCCCGTACATTTGTTGTTTTCGTCTTACACATGCACGACATACCAAATTGTCGTTCACTATGTAAGGAAATTATAACTTTGTTGCTTTTATGGTTACAAAATCTTTAAATTTTATTTTGAGATTAAATAAATTCATAAGTTTAGCATGTATTATATTATTTTAAATATAATTAGTTGCTCTTTTTAGCTGACAGTATAAATAATTTGATATTAATAATTATATTAATAAAAACTCACGGTAACTCTTCCTTTGTCGAGATATAAGGATAGTAAGATATACCCTCCTGCAATGTTTACCAAATCCGTTACGTGCTTGTAACGGAAATGGTATAGAATACCTACACACTACTGCTAATATTTAAATGCAATGGAGTTAACTCATTGTACAATTTCAATGTAGCCCTGGGTCGAGCGCGGACGATCCTCTTCAGTATCTCGTTGGGGATACCTGAGGACCTCCCACCTTACCTGAAGACAATTTCTTGGTAGCCTTGAGAAGTTTATCGATAGTGAATTCCGGAATATCTCTAACAAACACGAGCTCTTTAGCATCCCAGTCGATGTGATCGAACATGTTCCCGAACTTTCGGGAGGCATAAGATCCCAATTTGTGACAGGAGTGGGGACAAAAGCTGATACAGTGCTCCCCAGGGGTTTGCATCGACCGAAACGCAGAGGTCCCTCCACCTTTTTATCTTAGATTTTCTTATTTTCTTCCTTAGGTCGCGCCTTGCAGTAGCGAAATTGGTCCTGGCAGCTGCAGCTTCATCAGGTCCATGTCTTCGACTGGTAGGCCCTGCGCAGCGAGAGTGTGGTCGATTTCAGCTCCGCTATGCGCTCTGTCTACCAGTACATGGACTCTGTACATTGAGTTCCTAGAGCCATCGAGGTGTCACAGACACCAGAGATGTAGCTGTCAAGAGTCTAGGAAGCCAGGACAACAGAGTCTGTGCCATCAGGTATCCTTCCTCGGGGTGTCGAGAGATGAGTATGTCAGCACTCCTCTGCACGGTGGTCTGGTCTAGCGACCAGCACCCGTTCAGATTTACCTGTATGAAGTTAATCATGATGGCGGTTTCCAGTGCGTCATGACTTAACTGAGTGCTTAGCCCTGCATTCTGCAGAGCCAAGTTTGTGTGAGCCCGACTTGAGACTGACGCGATCGCAGGCCATGCACTTGCCGGGGAAGGAGCAATCTTTCTCTTTATGAGACTTGTCTCCGCATTTATGGCAGGAGTCCCTCATGTCCAAACTTGAGAAACTACCCTAAGAGTGCCCGAAGCCGTGACACTTATAGCACTTGGTGGCGTCAGTGCGACGAATTCTGAACTGATAGTTCGTCCAGCCCACTCTGGCGGGGCTGACCCCCGTAGGTTTCACTGCTCTGGGTACTCTGACCTTCGCGACTTGTTGCCCGTTGCTAAGTGTCCACATAGAGGTGACTGTGATGTCGCCAAAGGTCGCAGCGACTGAAGCGTCCGCATTGTTGGCATCCAGAATGTCGTTTTTCATACCGGCGAGGACTGCTTCCGCGGTGGAGATTGTCTCCAAATCAATGACCTCCATATCCACGGTCGCTCCAAACTGGGCCATGGAGGCTTGGACTCCTGAGATTTTTTCAGTCAGGGCCTTTAAAAAAGGCACCGTGGCTTCCCTGGATTTAAGGATTCCTACCCAAATCTACAACGACGTCGCCACCTCTGGTCTTGCGGACAGTTGCCCCGTACTTATCAGGATTGACTCCTGGCTGTTGTAGAGTCTTTACCATTTCCTCGCAGGAGGTGCTCGCTGGCACCTTGATGATGGGTGCTGCATTCCTGAGGGAGGTAGATTCCTCGAAACGTGCTTCGTTGAAGTGAGAGGGGGAAATGCCTCCCTGATTCCTTGCATGGCAGCGTCGCTGGCAGCGTCGCTGGCAGTCTTCTCTCTTTTCCTGCCCAGAACTTTGGACGAGGTAACATCGGTGGTGGGAGCTGAGGTAAGGGCTGGTGCCAGCCCTGTCTGTGCTGTAGTGGCACCTTGGCAAGTGGAAAGTCCCTGTTGGTATTTGGTGTTTTCCATGTAACTTGACGGATTTTCGGGCGCTTCGTGGTTGTCGGACATCACCAAGTGCACCGTGTGCTGAGTGCTACGATCGAGAGTGAAGTGGGAGACGCGGTCGCCACCTGTTTTCATCCGCGAACCAGTCAGCCGCTTATATACCTATATACGTGATTATAAAAATTTTTTACTAAAAAAATATTTAATATTTCGGGTTTTTTTTTTTATATAATTAATATCACAAAATTGAATTTATTTTAAATATGTGGTTTGGGAAAAAATTAACTTAACTCGTTAAGTTACAAGTTACTTCTAAAATAAAAGTAACTCTTTTAATTAACTTAGTTAAAAGTAACTTAACTTTAACTTATTAACTTTATGTATGTTTGAATTCCCGTCGGTGAATGTTGCCGGGAATTATTCAAGACGAATGAGGGCCGGAGAAAGGAAACTAATTGGATTAGAGGGAATCAGTTAATAATAAAAAAAACGTAACAAAGGATTTTGATTTATTTAAATTAGTGGACTGTATTGAACTCTTATTTACAATTGAGTAACATGGTATATATCTTTTATTTTACGGGAAGTGGGGGAGCTTAATTGGTACGGTATACAACTGATATAAAACATTAACATACAATATAGATATTTATAATTACGTCTGACCTGATGACCCGAGTGTGGAGTGGTGGGTGGCTGACATATTTTTGGACACAAGTGATTGGCGTCGACGGCGTTATTCGACACGTACGAATATCTTCAGCGGCGGCAAAGACGCATAGTGAACCAAACAGCAACAACGAACATTCACGTATTGACTCGACGCGTATGTAGTGGTTCGGCGGCGGCGAGGGTGCATGTCGACCCAACAGCAGACGGCACAACACGTATAATAGACGCACTGTTCTGGCGTTACGTCGAGCAAAAAAAACAAACGTGTGTTAGCGAACGTTGTTACTTGGTTATATCAACGGGAATAAATAATAAAAAATGACAAGACGGCACCGGTGTTCGTACGACAGATACGCACTATCGACGGCGCGTAAACAGCTGACGTGGTACCGCGGTGACAGTTACGCGTGGAGTACCGTCGATAGTTCCCACGCCGTCTTGCTATCGGCGCTGATAACGAAGTACCCAACAAACTTGTTAATGCCCAGCCTTGGAAATAGGTAGTGTATGACTGTATTACTTATAGAATGTTTTAGAGTCGCCAAGCTGAGTTTAATTATTTAGCAGACTATTTTAACATAAATTATATCTTAAGTTCAAAGTATAAGAGTATTACAACTTTGAGAGTAGTTTTTTTTTATATTTTGCTTTTTTTTACATGCAGGTTTTGGCGGAGTGTTTTTGTTGGAATTAACTATCAAGTAGGCATCTACTATTACCGATATGTTTCTGAATTACAACAAAATATCAAAAATCTAATGAGAAAATCGTTATTATTTACTGATGTATCATTGTAATGCGTTGGCCACACTGCTGGTCTTCAGATGTCGGATCATATTATCACCGGCACTACCGATATACTGATATCTTTTTCTTACATTATTATTATTAATATATTCAATTTTTCATTGTAAATTATTATACATTTTCTAACCTAAATTGTCATTACAATGTTATATACTGTATTACTGTAGTGCGGGATGCATGTACTTGCTCGCATTATTATTATATTATAATTATTTTTCTGTCCTTTTTACATATACTATATCTTATGTTTGTGGATCGCGATGGACACACATTGATTAACACAATTACACAATTATATAACAAGAGTCCTTATACTTATTTCTTATTATTATACAGTCCATTTACCTAGTCATTGAGCGAATAATCGTTCCGAGTGTGGATAGAATCGTGCGTTAACAACTGATTAATATCGTAAAAATAAAATTTTATTTGTTGGGCCAAAAAGCAAAAGTTAAAAAATTAAATAAGTTAATTTGTTGTAATTTTATAATTAATTCAACTTATCGGATACCGTATACGCGTATTAATTATTATTAATAAGTAATCACAATAGGTATAAATATTATTATATACAATATCCACACTGACAAACCGTCTCAGCTCAGAATCGTTTATTATATAATTTAATTCAAATTTAATTTCATCCATTATATAGTGACTCACTTATAACCTACCGTATAGCAATCACATCCACTTGCCCACTTTTTTATATTTACCATTTGCATTGTAGTTAGGTTGATCAGAATGAATATAATATGTAATAAAACAATATAAATATTAACCATTACTAATTTATTCATTTTATTTATTTTATTCATTTTATTCTTCAAAACGTAAACTACAATATTCTGGTAAAATGAAACGCATTAAAACTTGAAGTTGTAAACGCATTTTTATAGTATAGGTATCATTATATTAGTATTGAAATAATATATTTAACTAGCGGTTTCAGTTGTGTAGGTACCAATAAATACACATTTAGGAAAAATATATAATTACTATTCGTTATTGTAATAATGTATTAATTTTATAATCATTGTGTTGCTTATTATCACTGATCTTGTGAGTTAAATTGATGTATAATTTATTGTGATTTAAGTATTTTTAGAAAATTAATATAAATTTATTTTACTATAATTTATTAGTACAATAGCTAGTAGGTTAAATTGATTTTGTTGAAAAAATTGCATTTGAAAATATCATTGTGTATACAATATAATAATATATCCAGAACCCACAAATAATATTTTATTTTTAAATTTTTAGCAGTTTAATATTGCAGTTGTGT
This sequence comes from Sitobion miscanthi, assembly GCA_008086715.1. Taxonomy (NCBI): domain Eukaryota; kingdom Metazoa; phylum Arthropoda; class Insecta; order Hemiptera; family Aphididae; genus Sitobion; species Sitobion miscanthi. The sequence continues at coordinate 30,082,867 of CM017802.1, forward strand.
ACATATAAACAGACATTTAGGAAACTTATATATTAACTATTAGTTATTATGATAATTTATTAATCCCATAATCATTGTGTTGCTTATTGTCACTAACCTTATAATTTAAATTATACTAGCTGCAAGGGCGCTTATAGAAATAGAAATTGTTGAATATAATTTAATATTGTATTACGTATCATCATATTGTGCAATAACAACATCATTGTTGGTATTAATAGTGTGCAAAATCACGCCATATCATGTGATATAATTATTAGCAAATCGGATATTGTTAAACAGTGGCGTGAGACTTAGGTCAATAGGTCACTTGTATATAAGGCCGACTTTTAGCATACAGTCGCTACTACATTTTAATATTACTTATGTGTACGTCATGCGTTTAGTAAATGTTACTTATTACTAAAAGCAGTGTAGTCATTTTTGTCCAGATCGATCTACAAACATAATCCTAAACTCAACAGAAATCATGGAATGAGTAGGGGTAAAAGTCAAAATTCTCTGATAATACAGCATATTTTTATTTTTATTTTTTTGTGATAAATCAATTAATATGAACTAAAATAGAATCGGTGGCGGCGTACCGTTGTAAGTAACTTTTTTTCTTATCGGCAACTAACTGCTAGTGGAAATTAACAAATATTATGTAGTCACGATTTATATGAAAAGCAGTATATTATCAGATGAGCAATCTACCTGCGGTAGTTAGCGGACCCCGTGCTTTTTGTATGTAAGTGTATAATTTAAGGCTACAGCACGATTGTGCAATTTTCACTTTTTTGAACCGACTGATTACACCACGATTGCGCAACAAATTTGCAACTCGATTGGGCTCGGCCCGAGGAAAAAAAATATTCAAAATGTGTATTGTAAGCTCGGCCCATGTTTTATAGATTAGGTACCTACCGATAATAGTATAATATTAAAATACATCATTAACTTATTTACTAATAAAAAAACATATTTTTTCTACATGCTTCTCGAACGCAACCTCTATCTTATTCCTCTTCCTTCTTAACTTAAAATTTAATAATTATTTTGTAGTTAAAAATGTATAAAATGATTTAATTTTATAGTTAAGCATTGAAAATTTAAAACAAAGTTCCGCGTAAATAGGTAAATATATAAATTACTTTATTCACAATAATATCATCAAATACACTTTGTAATATAATAGGCTGTCTGACCGTTTTCGCTCAGAATCGTTTTTCTTATACAATGATATTATACCTATGCGTGTGCGTGTGTGTGTGTGTGTGTGTGTGTGTGTGTGTGTGTGTGGTGGTTGGTGGTAGTGGTATCATAATAATATTACCAATGCGACGGCGACTGCAATTGTAACAATATCAGTTAAAAACAATTTTTTTGTTATATGCATTTAAACATTAAAGTTCGATTTTTGACTACAGTTACCTATGAAATTGAAAATTAAAAAAAGGTTTTGTAGTTTGTAACGTCACGGAATTTTCAGCCTTCTAAAATAATAATAATCCCCGAACACACCTATTGCTAACGTTGTTGACAAGTCAACGCACCTTTATTCTTGGAACCATTAGTAAAGTCAGATATCGCGCGCTAATGCACAAATGACCGCAGCGTTATGCAATAATTGTTCCCCGTTCCCCCCTTCATCATGCAATGACCGTCGTCGACGTGCCGCGATTGCCCACCGCCCGTCATCTCCAGCGCTTTTGTCGCGTCCGCCGGTACGGCCCGCCGGCAGTACTGTTTATTTCAATATAATGTAAATAAATCCCCACCTCAACGACCAAAAAGCTCCAACACCAGCAAAGGCCCGTTCACCGACCAACCACTCTGTTTTTCCACGCTCACCTGGTCAGACGTTCTGTTTTTTCGAACGGCCGACGAACGACCACGACCAGCTGCTAACATCACCGCCGTTTTTCCACAAACACATGTTTTTGTTTTTCACGAGGCGTTCACCAGCCACCATGATGGGCTAAGTCAACCACCGCGGGCCCGAGGCGGGTGAAGCCACCACCACGTCATTTCAACAACAGCTTCAGTCTTTGGTCGTAATTATGTTTTCCCCCGTTTCCCCCCTTGTAAAAGCACTATTTATAGGCGTCGCAAGACACGTGTCCCTTTTAATAATATTTCCCTTCCCAAGCTGTCGCAAACTGAACAAAACGATACGATTATGTACACCCCAGGTAACCCGGCGAGAGTATACCACGAGTTATGTGGCATGCGGTCTCCCGTGGGCCAAAATTTAACATTATATTTTATAATATGGATGTTCATTCAAATTATTACTACCAATGAACTATATTCATTATGATGTCTTGCGACAGGTTCCGTATTTATTATTATTTTTCCCACACCTGCCATGTGCCCAATTATTATATTGTTATGTTATTATGCAACTCGTACTTTATTATTCACATGTGTGAATGCCAAATTATTATTTTAGTTGTTTTTAATCCTATGCGAAATACACATACGTGATTACTAGGGCTAGGATTTTAATGACCCAAAAAACCTAAAAAAATGACATTAAAATAACCTAAAAATGACCTTAAAAAATGCCCAAAAGATAAAAAATGATTTTAAAATGTTATAAAAATGCATTATAATTATTAATTAATATTTCGGTAAAAAATTATTTAAATTATAATATTATAAAAAAATAGCAAAAAAAATGTTAATTTAGGATTTTCTTGATATGAATAATAAAGTTTGAAGTTTGGACTTATCATGCAACGGCCAGCTTAAAATTTTCTGAAAAAAAACAACAAAAATACTATAAAATAAAAAATATATACGTATATTTTTTTTATTCTGAAAATTACGTTTAAATTGTATTGTTGCATTGGACAATCAGTAGCTCCTTCAAATTTTCAAATACAAATGACCGTCGATTATCTGCTAGCAATGTTTTGTAGCATGAAAATTAAGATAACTCGTGGTATCGAAGTTTATTGTTGTAATATATAAGTGGTTTTATTATCGATAACGAGTATTAACACACTACTACACACTGTACTCTCCACATCACTGTCATTTAATTTAACGATTAAGATAACTCGAGGTATCGAAGATTATTCTCTATACTATCTCTATAATTGAAATATTGAATATGATATTATTTCTGTTACAAATTCAAAACTTTTATCGAGAACATCTAGTGTAAATGAAAATGTATAAAAATATTATCTAGATTTCAAAAAAGTATAAAAAATGCCCGTAAAATTGAAAAAATGACCTAAAAATGCTAAAAAATGACCCTAAATCCTTAAAAGTACAAAAAATGCAAAAAAAGCAAAATAAAAACTATAAATTTGGACTCGTTTATGACCAAATCACATTTTGTGCTTGAAAAGCTATGTCCTGTAAATCCTAAAAAAAAATGCAAAATCCTATACTATCCTAGCCCTAGTGATTACCTACAAAAAATAATTATCACTCGTATTATTATTAATTCCTTAATTAACTTTTTTTTCCGCCACAGAAATCTTGAGCTTTCAATAGCTCATGCGTGTACCAAAGCCTGTGAGTTCCACCGACTTGACCCACGGGTCTCACGCGGTGCGGCTCACAGGTCACGAGGAAAGTGTTCCCCTTTCCTCGTGGGTAGTTTTTGTGAGAATGAAAAAATCACAAACTCTTACAAGTTATAAGTTTATAAAATATTCAATTTTTATAGCCAAAGATTAAACATTAAAAACAAGGTACAAAATAAGTTATTCTATAACCAAAACATATAAAAACACAGTTTTCTTTTTTAGTTATTTTATGTTCAAATTTGGACGAATAATTACATACTTAGAAACTTATAGTAGTTTATACCTATACTTCTTATCCATATGAATAAATTTAAAATAAAAGATAAAAGTTTTAGACAGGTATTGAAAATTTTTAAAAACCACGAGCTTAAATTTACGACAAAAAATAAAAAATGTAATGTTATAACATCACTGGTAAAGTGAAGAAAATATTATGGGAGTTTTAGCTTAAATTGACGAAAAAGCAGGGCATGAAACCTCTTATAAAAAATTCGGTTACTAAGTCCGCTAGGATCCAAAACATTTTTCGTAAGTGGTTACTGGTTTTAGGAGTTTATTATAGAACTAGTAGTAATTGATTACCGATTACCAAAATGACCTCTAAAAATGTGGCTATCGTTTTGTATGCGGTTTTAATTCTTCAAGATTCGGAAACTTTTAGTTTTACTTAAATTATACAAAACAAATATCAACTTTATAAAATGGTTTAGGACAAGCTAAATTAAAAAATAAATACCTATATGGCTATATTTTATAATTAGAAACTGGATCAATAAAAATTTAAATTAAATTAGTAAATAACCCATAACCATCGATTGAAAAATGTGAAAATTAGGGAAGTATCATGTGTAAATAGGAGTCCACGAGCATTATAAGTCAAAAATGCGTGTGTCGTCATTTTTACGAAAAAAAATGTGTGCAACGATGCGAAAGATTACGATTATTATAACGCACCTTATCGATAACGACTAATGGAGTCAAGGTGAATATCGGAAAAAGAACTAACGAAGAATATTGAAAATGAAGTATCAAAGTATCAGGCTCATCTTTCCCAAAAAGAAATAATTTTTTAACACTTACCTGGAATTTTTTTTCAATATTATTTCATTCTATTTGCATTTCCTATCGTCTTAACTATTAAAAAAATTATTTGAATATTGTCATTTTAAAAGAATAAAGGTACCTATCATTAATAATGACACGTTTTTTTATTTAAAAAAATTGTGCTTTATAGTAAAGCCTATTCAGGTGAGTAGTTCCGTGTAAGCTATAAAAAACACCCAGATGAATTTGTAAAAATTTAATTTTAGGGGTCTACAAAAATAGAAAAAATTGGCACAAGGTCTACGGGGAAAAAGTTTGGGAACCTCTGTTCTAATATGTTCAATAATGTGTATCTATGAACCAATGAATTGTACTTAGTATCTACGATTGGTATTTATTACTAATTACCGCGGCTACAGTCAGTATACCATCTTTATTCGTACTTATTATTACATTACATTTATTATCTTGTAAATAAAATTACTAAAAAAAATAGAATACAATAAGAAATAATATTATAGAAATGGATATCAGCAATTATGGCTTTATTGATACCTATTACTTATCCTGCTTTATGGAGTATCGCAAGAAAGTTTCTGATACCTTTTCCTTCATTGTAATGCGTGGAAAGGGGTTTCAGGCTTTCAGCAGTTATCAATCTTCTTACAAAAAAAAGAAACAGATTGGAAATTACTGATAATATAATATCATTGAATTAAAATTTAACACCATCCATTACAGTGACCCACTTGTCACCTACTGTACAGCAGAGCGACATCCACTTTTCCACTTTTTTTTTTGCTGTAGAATTTATTTGTAAAAATAAAAAATTTAGAACCTGACTAATTTGAAACTAAATATTCAAAATTTTAAGAGAATAAATCTATATGTTGATTATAAAGTACAACAATATGTAAACTATATTTAAAATTAGTTATTGTTGAAAAAAAATTCCTTTTTCGATTTCTATAATTTTAATATTTAGTAAATAATGTTAAGATAAAAATATTAAGTAGTTATATTTAGATAAGACGATAAAGTCAAGTTAAAATTTATTGTCCGGGTTTCTTTTAATTTAATCAGACCGCCCTAAGTTATACACTTACACAAATATAAATCACAAGGCTAATGAAAATAAGTAACACAATGAAGAATGATTATGGTAATAATATTAAATAAATAATAAAAAAAAAAATTATTATATAATAAGAAAATATTATTAAGTCATAATTTATTTTTCCTAAATGTGTTTTATATGTACACAACTGCATTATTAAATTGTTAACAAATGTATTATTCAAATACCCAAAAGGTATTTATAACTAACAACGATGATAAACATGCATATACAACTAGAATGTTTAATGTGTTTCATTTCACCATAATATTGGATTTTACATTTGAATAATAAAATGAATAGTTTAGTAGTGGTTAATATTTGTATTGTTTTATTACATATATTCATTTTGGTCGACCTAACTACAGCAATTAGTGGTAAATATAATAATAACTAAAATTATATTCTTTGATTAATTTCAAAAAATTTTATATTACAGTTTTCTACTTTTCCAATTACTTTATGTGCCTATATATTATGATAGAATCCTACTTTTTTGGATCTTGGAATATTAAAAACTAATTTAAACTTATTCATTTTAATATGTTGGTTTAAATATAGTTAAAAAGATCTATATTCGTAATAGGAACTAGACCAATGGTTCTTAACGGGGGCATTTCGGTCTCTCTGGGGGGCGATCGTTTTGAAGGGCATGGTGAGGGGGCGTTGAGCTTTTTCAAACTCGGAGATTAAAAATAATACAATTTATTAATATTTAATATTATATAACAATACTACAAATAATTGAACGTGAAATCAGAATAATTGTAATTGCGTTTTGCGTACGTTATACAACGACATACGGAGTTTATCTAATCGCATTTTACGTATCGGGAACGTCTTGTTTTTAAAAATTATTTTTACATTTTCAACCATAACTGGACTATTGTATACTGTACTTTGCAGCGTTTTTGAATAAACGAGTGTGTTTTTCTGACAAAGTTGTGTTTTTCTTAACCAAGTAATTTGAAATATAAATATTTTTATAATGAGTGATCATAGTGCAAAAAAGAAGTGCCGTCAGTATTTAGTAGAGTACTTAAAGTTTGATTTTATCACGTCACCACTTAATGTACAGTTACCGTTTTGCCTTATATGTGAAAACACATTTTCTAATGAGGCAATGAAGCCATCAAGATTGAAAGATCATTTATCAAAAGTTCATTCCGATAAACTGGAGAAACCACTTTCGTTTTTTCAGTCCCTTAAAGCAAAAATTGAAAAACGATCTACTGTGAATAGTTTATTTAAAAAACAAACATCTGATCTTGATAAAGGACTTGTCGCTTCGTACAAGGTGTCTTTATTGATATCAAAAAACAGTAAACCTCATTCAATCGGTGAGACTCTTATTTTACTGGCTCTCAAGGAAATAATCGATACTATGCAAGGAGAGGGTTCTAGCAATAAGATGATTAAGTCAATTCCTTTGAGCTATGACACTGTCTCCAAAAGAATTGATGAAATGGCAGATGACATCGAAAACAAACTTATCAATTATTTAAGAGAAAATAATTTTGCACTACAGATTGACGAATCAACTGTAACAGATAATAGAGCTATATTTACTTGCTTACGTGAGGTTTATTAATGAATGTAAAGAAATCGTCGAGGAAATATTGTTTGCTACCAGTTTGATCACTGATACCAAAGGGTCGTCGATTTTTCATGCGGTGGATGAATATTTTATCAGAAAAAATGTCCTCTTGACAAATATTATTGCATGCGCAACGGATGTCACGCCTTCAATGACCGGTCATCATGTTGGGTTTATAGCCCATCTAAAAAAAGCCGTTCCAGGTATTATTTGTGTTCATTGTGTTATACATCGCCAACATTTAGCTGCTAAAAACTTAAGCGGTGTCCTGCACGAAACACTTCAATTCGTCATAAAAGCTGTAAACAAGTTTAAAGCAAGTTCACTCAATGACCGCATGTTTCGAGAACTTTGTCATGATAATGATGAAGATTTTGAAAGATTACTTTTGCATACTGCAGTAAGGTGGCTTTCCATAGGAAAATGTTTGTGTCGTTTTTTGCATTATTTGACTCTATCATCGAATTTCTCAATAAAATTGATCCTGCCTTAAAAAAAAATTTGAAGCAACGAAAAATTGAGATTGGTTACCTCACAGATATTTTTGAAAAATTAATGAAGTCAATTTAAAGCTTCAAGAGAATAAGATGAACTTTATCAAGGCTAAAGGAATAATTTCCTCATTCATTTTTAAGTTTGATCTTTACAGAACAAACATAAATCGTCAAGAACTGAGTCAGTTTCCGAATCTCAAGTCATGATCAAACGCAAATGATTTAATTCCTGAGGACAAAATTCTAATTTTCACTGATCATATTTTGCAGCTCAAAAAAGACATGAAATAAAAATTTCAAGACCTACTTGAGCTACAAATCTGTAATTGGATTTTAGATCCATTTCCGTTTGAATTTGTGGAAGATCTCGAACCTCATTTACAAATGGAGTTTATCGATCTTAAACACGACTGCGAGGCACAACTTGTTTTTAAGCAGGTTGGTTTCGAGCTTGCCTGGATCAAGCTTAAAAACACTTATCCACAACTATGGCAACAAGTTAAATTGTTGCTTTTCTCTTTCCCGTCAACGTATTTAGTTGAAAAAGGATTTAGCGTTGTTGTTCAGCTTTTGACGAAACAAAGAAATCGGTTGGACATTTGTAACAAAGGTGATCTACGTTTAGCCTTGACCAATATCGAACCAGACATCGCTACGTTAGCAGCTACTTATCAGGCTCAGGGCAGTCATTGATAGGTATAATTTTTTTTTCATAGGTAGTTAAGTAATTCTTTTTGTATAATAAAAAAAAATGTTTATATTAAGTGGTGTAAAATATAACCATAACTATCTAAAAATAAGAGTTTTTACTTTAGTTAATAATGTTATAATATACTGATGAATAAAAAAATATATATATATATGTTTATAAGAAGAAATTTTGATTTTGCATGAGGGGGGAGGCGTTAGCAGTTAGTTATTACGATAAAGCGGGCGCTGAACTAAAAAAGGTTAAGAACCACTGAACTAGACCAATGGGTGGTTTAACAATGCCGGGTAATGCTAAATAAATTAAATAAATTTTAAAGGTTCAACATAACTACAGCTCGTAAATTTTTACACTATTACTACAATTATTATATTCTTAATTATTTGATGATTAATAGGAAAGCTTAAATAAAAAACATATTTTTTACGGTAAATTGAGGTTCTAATATTGATGACATTGCAAATCTCATTTAAATGACTTGATTTCATTCAACTATATTTTAGTAATTTCTTTTTGACTTTTTTTCAATTCAATAATTTTTTTAATAGGTAGGTACTTCAAAAACTTATAAATTGTATAAAATGTATAAAATTCCTTGATTACAATCTTCTTTAATGTTTTAAAAAATCTTTATTGATATAATAATTTACATTTGTTTAGTGAAATTATGGGGTTAAAGATACCAAGCGTTAAATATTAAGTGACTGCCTCTAAACTGTCTAAACCTTTCTGACCTTATCCCACTTTTTTATGCAAAAACTGCTACACTTACAAATATTGTTCATAGAGACTTACTTCCCTCACCAACTCTTCTGGATAAGTGGAAAATCCACAAAAATGTTTACAGTTTACATACACTGTTTTATTTTTCCAAAGTTATCAATGCAATAATCATTTATATAGGAGATTTTTCGTTGCCTAATCATGAATTAAGATAATTTATATGTATTTCATTTGTAAAATCTTGCCATGAATACAAATAAATAGCAATCGTTAGAATATAATTAACAATTATTTATGAAACAGTATTTGATGATGAACAGTATATGAAACACTAATTAGCAATAATTCATATTTTCCGAATTTGCATGGATAAATAAATATTATGTAATCATGTTACTTCAATATAATATTACCTAAATAGCTTGTTTTAAATATAGTGTACTATAGAAATCTGTGGTATAGGCCGATGTGCAACCTCTAATTTTTTAATTTATTATTTCCTTTTTTTCCACATTTTTGGTATGAATAGTTGAAGCTATTATAAACGATTTTTCCTAGCTTGATTTATTTTGTATAAAATTATAAAATTAAATATAATTTTTTGTAATTTTAGGACTTGGTGATTCATCATGTAGGTATTCAGGTAATTTTGATAGCCATAATGAATTATGTCACAAGGATGTAGTGAAGATAAAAAAACTTCCAAAAGAATGCACAGCTTTTGTTTTTGATGGAGTTGTATGTAATAAAGATTATGTAATCTCGTATGCATGGATACCAGAAGATTTAGGTAATAAACAATTTATTATTAATATTAGTAGGTACCTAGTTCTATTTATATCATATTATAATTTTTATAATAAATTAGGTATATTAGAAATAAAATTTTTAATAGTTTTGAAGCGTTAAATTTGTAGTCTTAGATACCATTTAAGTAATCTAGTAGTATTTTCATTAGTTAGATGTGATAAGTTATGAATAAAACTAACAATATTCATAGTAGGTATAAGCTGTTCCTTTGCTTTATATAAATTGATTAACGACAAGCTGTTGTAGTCGTAATCGTAAAAATTACTTGAAATGTTAGTGATTTGTTATGCTTGCAAGTGTTAATTTAAATAAAAAACCGTGTAACAACCAATTTATATCATCTATTCTGAAATTAAAAAAAAAATAAGCATAGATAATAAAAAATAGTTATCCAAGATTTAAATACACCTTTCCTAAAGGGTATTTATTTATTGAATAAATCATTAAAAAATCTAAATACAATTAGATTTTTAAATATTTATAATAAAATGTTAATTACTACTACCGTTTACAATACATTAATTTTTTTTTTTTGGTTAATAATAAAAACATAATTAAGTTATCTAATTTTTATCTTAGACGAATACATACCGTATCTATAGATAAATATCCATAAATATCCGTGAATGATTTTGAATTTATTTTTATGAAATAATTAAAATATTAAATAAATATTCTGGGAAGAGCGTTTCAATAATAATTATAAAAGTAATTCGAAAAAAAACAGTATGAATAAACGAGAATTCTTCAAAAAAGAGTCTATAATTCTTTATTATATACCTAGCCACCTAGGTACATCGATTTTATCGACTTCACCTGTATACCGATGTTATTTTAGTAAACTGCATACCTTTTAAGCCGGGATCATTCTGAGTCCCCAAAGGGTCGCCGCGTAGTAGCTAGAGGTTAAATTGTTTTCAAAGTGAAGATAATATAACAAAAATAAATAATTAATTTTTTTATATTATTGGATTTGTTGAGAGGTTATATAATTGATAACTGATAAGTGATTAACTGTATCTTTTCTTCTTTTATCTTTTACATTTCTAAATCTAAAATTATGATTTGTTTTGTTTAATTATGAGAGTTTAATTTTTCATTAGGAATAAATGGAGTGGTAATGATATAATAAAAGTGTTCTCTAATCTATTGGAATAAGAATAAAAATATACAATTTTGAGTAAGTATCTTTTTTAACGGAGAGAAAAAGTAAATTTTCTAATTAGAGGGGGCTTAAAAGTTTTTTGTAACAACGAGTAAAAGGAAACTGAAAAAAAGAGTGGCACCAAAATGTGTGTTCCTAGAGCACCGAATTCGTAAATATGCCTCTGCATGGATGTTGTTTCGCTAAGCGGTGTCGTTAGTCGAGAAACATGGTGACGGAAACGCGAATCGAGTAGAGACGAATGGTTGTTAAACGTAATGATCACCACGATCATAGTATAAGGAATATGGAGTTTTCTCAATGATAAGACTGCGCATGTGAGGTAATTTATAATTTATATATGCAACAAACAATAAATTCAATGTGGTGTCACACGTATACATTTAATCGTATGCACTGTATTATGCACAAAAACACATGAATATCTACATGCGCAAACTAGGGCCAAAACAAGGTTCGCGTTGAACATTCTTTTTACTTTTTATACTATGGCGGTGAGTAAAGACCAAGAACTAAGATATTATGGACTGGAAACGAATAGACCGGCGGGTGACCCGACCACTTATGGTTTTGAGTAGGTCTATGTGGGGGAATGCATGCAAGTGTGAATCTAGTGTTACCTATATTAATAATCTTGTTTATATCCACAATACTAATATGAATTATTAAGTATTAACTTTTACAAGATACCAAATAATTTGTAAATCTTTACGTTCAAATACTTAATAAAATAATTTATATATGACTTTGTATTCAATTTTCAATCTTTAACAAGCCAAACAATTTTCAACAAACTTAAAAAAATAAATCTAAAATTTAAAATTTAAAATTTGTATTAATAACTTGAAATTTGTTTTAACATTTTGATTATTAAGGTAATAGTGGAAAGTTATTGAGCAACAACAAATTAATCAACATATGCAATACTAGCTGAATAACCCGGCATTGCCGGGAAATAAATGTAAATGAATCAACACTTTTTGGGTATAATTCGATGTGCATATGAAAGCAAAAGCATATTATATTTTAATTTTTAGCCATCCTGCGTGACGGTTCCCGTGAGACTCGCTTATAATTATGTGAACAGTATATTAGTAAATTATAAGTAGATAACAGTATATTAATAGCTTGAAATTGGTTTTATGGTTATGAGAACAGTATATTATCAAGTAACCAATCTACCTGGGGTAGATTGCGGACGCGGCGAAGTGGGTGATAAAATAAAACTATATTAATATATTAGTATATCTTTGTAATTGAAAAAACTGTTTATACAGTGTACCTAAAGTAGTTAATACTACTAAAGTAATAAGTTTAATAGGTCATCCCGTTGATCATCCCGAATTTTTAAGAGTATTTAATATATTAGTATATTTCAGGGGTTATTTTATTTTAATTAAATTCATTTTATTTTTACGGACACATCAGCGTAATTGTATCTAGCTTTGTGAAATAATTCGTATGTATAACCTGCAACCAAAGGCAACCATTAATAACAAAAAAAGTATCAATTTCCACTATGAATCTTATGAACCCTGTTTGACCACCTATTTAAAATATGAATATCAGAAAATCCTTTCTTATGGCTTCATACTTTAAATACATATATAATTTCACGATGTAGTATTATGATAATTAGATATTATAAAACACAGTAATATAGTGTCATTAGTTTTTAGCAAAAATAAGTGACACTTGTTCCAACGGTATAACTAATAGAAAAATAAACAATCAAATTATGGTCTACGGAATTTAAAAGTATATTTTTTTTACAGATCACTTAAAATCACTTGTAGATTTTGAGGATGGTACACACAATGTTTACTTATTTTATAAACATCGAACCTTAGAAGATTGGTCAAACGCAATCTTTTTTGGAGATTTTAAAATAGAAGCACAAAAAGTGCAAGAATTTATTGGTAAATATGCTGTAAAGGGGTTGATTTTGAATGGAATGGAATATCCTACTTTAAAAGTACAGTATATTATTACAGATAATTGTATATGAGTTTTACCTACTAAATGTATATTTATAATAGATTTATTTTAACTAAATAGAATCATAGACTTTACCATTGAGAAAATTGTGATATATTTTGAAAAAATTATTTGATTTGGTATTTTAGATTCAGTTGTCGTTTTGACTAAATTTCAATAAAAGGGAGGAGGAGTGAATTTATAACCATGACACAAATAAATATGCAAAAAAAATATTTATCATTATGTTACTGTAGACATTACAAGCGTACCTACCTATAAATACTTGGTGACATTTGAATTGCTTCCCATATTTAGGTAGGTGACCTTTTTTTACCCAAATTGCCTCCCATAGCATACCTAAATAGTTAATTAATTTACGATAGTTTTACGTGAGTTATCAACTATTAATTCAATTTTTATAATAAAGACATACAATATTTCCCAGAATATTTAATTATAATAATAAAAAAATATAACTGATTTTTCGTTTGATCTATTTTGCAAAAATTGCAATATGTTTGGGAAATTTATTATAATTATCAATATAAGTATCACCAGATCGACCAAATAATAATAAAATAAACGAATTGAACGATTATTTAGTGACTTATTACATTGAAGATACCAGTACGTTCCCCCTAGTATTTGAGCTATTGCTAGTTCTTACTACAATCACTTGCGAAAGTACAAATGATATGTGGACCATACGCATACATTATTAAACTAATTTGTATTATATATTTGGACCAACTACGTTTAAGTTGTCAGTCCTAAGTCTGAATAAATTTTCGTGTGGGAACTTAGATACGAGTGTAATTTTTTTCATGTGGGAATTTACGTACGGGTGTATTTTTTTCCGTGAAGTAACTTACATATGTACCCGCTTACCTGCTATGATTCGTGTGGGACTTACTAAACCATATTCGAGAATACCCAAGTACTTACGTACTATTCATATAACAAGTGTAGACTTCATACATCAAGAGAAAAAGATACCCAAACTATAAAATAGGTATCCTAAGAAAATTACGATTAATCAATATGAAATAAGATCATAGGCCATTGAAATTTCTGAGGAGGGCTAACATTTTTAACATGAAGGTGAGTGAGAGAGCTTCGATCCCACACAACTAAAAAACAGTTTATATATTTGGAAGGGGTGGGGGGATAGCCTGTGCTATATTATTTTTTTATCGCAAACACGGGGAGGACTCGGAATTAATTTGCTTCTCCCAGTACCACATCATTTTTTATCGACATCAGCGTTCACAATGTGACATTGGCTTACAAATGAGCTTAGTAAGCTCTACTTTCTTAATGTTTTAGATTGATCAGTTAGACTTCTCGACGCTGACTTTCATATTTTTCCTTCTGGGTTAGTTCATCATCGGACAACTACTGAACATCTAGCTAATTGATCTCTGATTCTAGCATCTTGTACAATAATTTCATTGTCTGATTAATTATGCAGCTGCTTTACAAGCGTCACGGACAAAATGAAAAACTGTCTGTCCAAAATTAGTTTATGTGTCTATACAACATATTGACCAGGAGCTTCTCCATTATTTTCCGACATTATTTGGCTGACAAAGTGGTCTGCATGAAGACGGAATCCCTTCAGACTTCTTGCCTATTCAGAAGAGTATTAACTAATCTCACTACCATTGCTTTGGAAAATTCCCTCCCCTGACACATGAATTGAATATACCTCTCAGATGTAGAAATCTTATAAATTGTTTTTTTTATAAAAAGGCATTTATTAGCTGTAAATGTTTTAACTGTTTGTAATTCAGTTTTTACAGCATCTAAGTCTAAGTTATACATTGGACCAACAATAAGTAGGTAAATCCTACGTTGGGTCCGTTCTAAAAATGATATTGTGCTTTCGTCCCTTTACATTGTAATTCTTTAATCATAAATTTACATACATGTATATTTAGCAACAAATGTTACGTTCTATACTCTATTCGAAATACGATTGACTGAAACACGTTTTTTCCACGCATCCCCACCTCAATCCAGACATCGGTTAGGTTAGATCGACGACGGCCAGCGATGGACTGTCGGCCAATCACACAAAGCATAGCCATCGCATGGGAAGTCAGGCACTGTTCAGCGGCTCAGTCTGTATGCATGAAGCGTTTCAATCTTATTCTGAATAGAGTATAATGTACTAATTAACTGACATTAAATATAAATAATTAATACATACATTGATACATTTTTATTTCAAAAAATCATACATTATGATCATATACTTATTTAATAATAATTAATTCATCTTTAGAATTGTGAAAGTGACTTCTACAAGAAATTTACAGAATATGTAACAGCTATAAAAAACTAAAAATCCAAATTTGGAAATTGGATTTTATTTGAGTGCTAGAACTTTGATACTCAGTGTAAATAAGGAGCTCAATTCAACTTGTAAGTGTATCAATTAAAATAAATAAGTAGAAATAAGATTGGTTATATCTGTAATAGCATCATAAGTTTTAATTTATAATTAATGTTATTTTTGATTTATAGCAGTAATATCTTTATTATACAACCCTAAAATATAAATCTATTATAATATGTTATGTTTTGCGTATTAGGGTTTGATTTTGATATGATGAATGACGTTTTGGATTTCTATGTAATTGAATTTGCTACTTTTAATAAATGTTCTGATATATTCTTACATGGTGGAGTTACTCCTCTTACTGCAACAAATCCAGATATTATGACATTAGTAAGATTAGTATCTAACACCTGAGTTAAAAATTAACATAAAAATATTATGTTTTTTTCAGAATAAATTTGCAACTGCTTTAAGCCAATCTACCATTGCAAGAGAAAAAGTTTATTTTGAATTTTTAATAAGGCCTATAGCGAAACCTGAGAAAGCATCATTTTCGTTACATTGTCAATTTTCGTATAACGAGGTATAAACATTTAAGTTTAAAATATTCATAATTTAAAATAATTATAGATATCGTAATATTATGTTTATCGGTACATAAATCTAACGCCAATTAAATGATTGGAGACATAAAATAATACGTATATATTTATACCTGTTTACCAATTTACTTCGCGTGCTACCTATTATAACCCTAACCTATTATACTCTGTTCCAGGGGAGATCATGCCATAGACTGACCAAAATCGGGATTTTTGTGCGTTTCCACGTGACACCCTGCCATAGGGAAACTGGTTTCGATATCAGGGCGACGTGGATTGGTGCACAGAACCGGCATGTTCTCTTGTGGGACAGGGTATATACTGACTGGGCATCATAATACAATTTTAATATGTAGTGCCAGTTTTAAAAATTTTTTAGCAATTTCCATATATTCAAAAATTTACATAGTTTTTTATCGGGTAAATTTTTAGTATGCAATTTATTTACTTTCATTGATTTATGTAATTTTTTTTAGATTAATTGGGTCCTTATAGGTACTTAACACTATTAATTTTATAATAGGATTTAATATAGTTAAAATAGTTTTTATAAATGTTTACAGTATTGTGAATTCCGCGATCTATACAAAGAAGTGTGGTGTGTCGATAACCAGGACATATTGTTTGAAAAAGTAATAATTTGTACATTATAATATCATTAAAATTATTTAAATTTTTTATGTATTTTATAGGGTAAATTTGCCAAAAAATATTCAAAAGGATTCATAGGGAGAGATATAGATTTAGTCGATCGTGATAATAAATGTGAATGTGAAAATAAGTACATAACTTTTTATATGATATTAAAGGGATATACTGATGCAATTGATAAACTAACTTGTACAGCATTAATTTAGCCTATTTAGTCTAATAAATACTATAAATAATTGTTATTTTCTAATGATTTAATTACGCACAAATGTATTATTAATTAATAAATTGTGTCGTCTACTAATAACTTGATCCTCATAGAACAATTTTTTTATTTTGTTGTATTTCAAAGACTATTAACTGTGAGTACCTACTTAAAATTTTTATTTTTATTAAAAATATACAATCTGTGTCAGCCACATAGTCTAATAGTGGTTGTAATAAGTTCAACGAAAAAGTATTTACTGATCTGGAAGACCGACACCACGATGGTTACCATGATTGGGTAACAGATCATAGATACTTACATATTATTTCTAGAATAGTTTAAAAATATTGTGGCATTTCAAAGATGATTGTTGTTATAATTTAATTTTAATTATTATAACAATGAAATTATATTATTATAATAATAGGATAAAAAAGGCAGTTCGGAAACCGCTTCCCTACTCATACCTCATCCTCATTCTCATCGTCGTCGTAATGTTATACCTATCTCCGATTATTAAATGACGAATTAAACAAAGTTTGAGTCATATAGAGTTGGTACATTTAACAGGAAACGAAGTGCATGGGTTCAGCTAGTATACAATAAAAATATGTATAATTATCGTATTATATTATAAATTATAAAATGGTCCGCATCGAGTTCATGATTTAAAGCCAATGCCGTTTTATCATAGCTCGTTGGGCAACCATCCTATCTTAAATCGTGCTTGACAGTGAAAACGCCTTCTTCTCAATAAGCACTTCTTATCATTAAACACTTTATTTTGTTTAAACTACGTTTAAAAAACTTTAAATAAATTAAAACTATCGTCGTCCGTCGTGGTCAATGGATTGTTTCCGTTTATATAATTTCGTAACAAAAAGGAATACACGTTGCCACGGTCTTAGAAGATAAGGTCGGACAACTATACATTATCAGCATTCCGCTTAGTGAGGCAAATCCTTTTCAAAATTTGGCCGCTATACAGTTGAGCGCTGCACTGCAAACTTTTTTTAGGTTATGGTATTATAGTATTATACAAGTTTAAAATAACCTTCGACCATATAAACTAGCTAGTTTATTATAAACCAACTAGTTTATATGGTTGGAGAAAATAATATAATAATATAGTCCATAAAAATAACCCCGAATGCCATATAAATATTGTTCTTAACCTCAAAATAAGTCTAACCGGCAGCGCTTTTGCCGTAACTTGGGAAATTTTTTTGCCTCATTAAGCGGAAATTTTGTAATAGGTGGGAGGGTGGGAAGTTGTCCGACCTTATCTTCTAAGATCGTGTACGTTGCTAACATTTAATCAGATTACGGATACGGTTACAACTTTTAGAGTACAAGAATACTAACGTAGGGGTACCGAAACTCGATCAGCTGATCAAGTGCAACATTTTTCTGTGCTGATACCAATCCGGAGACAGTTACGACGGCGCTTACTGAGGAAGTGGTTGGTACTCCTGGGCACTGCTGCGCGCATGTTGCACCGGCGTGCAAGGGGTGTGAGGTAAAATGTGAAAATAAGCGCGAAAATCAATCAGCCGACCATAGCACGGCAGAGTGTGAACAACAATTGGTTAGCGGTTTTCGATAGCTGTAGGCGTGGGACGAGCAGCTAACACGATATGGCTGGCGGAACCAGAGGGCAGGGTCGAACTTCACGACGATTCACCGCCCGCCGCGATGTTCACCGGAGTAAAGGCGATGGTGCACAAATTGGAAGCCGTCAATGTTCTGTGACGTTTTTGGTGTAAAATAAAAATACATGCTTATATACTACGTCATCATACAGGTTTTTCGAATGACGTAATTCTTTACACACACCATTTACTACAAACCGTTCTTTATATACAACCTGTCATCTGGTCACTTATGATAACCAGATCAGTTTGTCTACAGCCCTTCAAGTGTCTTGACCTACGTTTTTCTCGTATTATTAAAAGTGTTTAAAATAAATTTACATTTTTATATAGCTAGTTCAGTTCACAGTTGTGAATATGGCTTCTATCTACAAGTATAAAACGTTTACATATATTATCACTCAGTCACCACCAGCTAAGTTCTATCATTGAATAATATGTTATTATAAGTTGGATAGTTTATTTCCTAATATGAAATTGCATTACGATTGTACTATACTCTGCCGGTTATCGGAAAAAATAACACCAAAATAAAAACCCCCAGATAAAATATCCACAAACATCTTAAAATTAAAAAATAATAAAATACTATGATATTATTTAGATAATAATCTTACCTTTAAATTCTATAAGAGTTTAATTCACTCCATTTTTTAAATAGACAGGGAGGTACTGAAAATTGTACCACAACCATTTTAGCAGCCTTGAAATTTGTATAGCTAATAGAATCGGGCCTGCTGAATACGATAGAAAAATGGCTGGAAAAAAATTGGTGAGGTAAAACCGTCAGTAGGTAAAGCTCTTAAACTAAAACTTACGTGATCAGCTATGTGGAACATTTTTAGTTTTTTTAAATAAGTGTTTTAATTATATATGTTTATGTATATAATTTAGTTTTATATTTGTATTATTATTTATATATTATATATTACGGTATAAGTGTTTTTGTTGACAAACGGTACAATATTACTCACCGTTTTCTTATCGAATAGATCGATTTCGCATAGATACGAGTAGTCATACTGTTTGTGATCAGACATCAAAATTATATTTTAATTAATAAACATTAAAATTCTTTTACTCTTTAAAGTATTCATTTGATACATCAACTTAACATTAAAATCTAGACAAATATGTTACTTGGGGTCATAAAAATTACCTCCCACTCAATATAAATAATTGTAGTATTATTACATATTCTGGTCTAGATAATGTTATTACTTATAATTATAAAATTGATAATAATATTGTAGTGTATTACATATTAATAATGTAGTTAAAAAAATTATTTGAGAGGTTAAGATTCATAAACAGGAATACGATTATTATTATAAATTTAAAAATATTAACTTATTAAAAACATTATAATATTTAATTTCACTGTTGTGCTTGTCAAATTGAGATTATGCTATGACTGTATTATTATTACTAAAGGTTACCCGTTTATAAATAAATAAATAAATATTTATAAAGTTATCTATATAATGTATAAAAACTAGCTGTCCCTCCCAGCATGCGCGGGCATGAGTTACCTTTGTGACTTTTGTTACCCGTTAAATGTACCAACTCTATATGACTCAAACTTTGTTCAATGCCTTATTTAATATTTGGTGTACGATGTTTTAGATTTATCTTAACTTTTCTATTGCCCGGAATACCATACACCAAATATTAAATAACGAATTTAACTAAGTTTGAGTCATATAAAGTTGGAACATTTAACGGGCAACGAAGTATAGTATAATATAATATAATATGTACCTACCTATTAATCAATAGAATAAAAATATAATAATTATTTTTCAAGTTTTATGTTTCAGATTCTGAGCGGAGAAATGAACGTATTGATTTTACCATGATGATGTGTTTTTATTTTTAATTTTTTTTTGTGTCGGTCACACCGTTTGAGGCAATGAAACTGCTTCAATTTTTCAACAGTATCTTGCTCGATGAAAAACTGAATCTAGTTGGTGCATTCGGGAGGTCAAAGCTTAAAATTCCTAATAGTTTTCAAAAGCGCAGGGAAAAACGAAATAAAAAAAAACACGGGGCACTTGGGGAGTTCCGACAGAAGTGACTACTTCTTATAGCGGGCTGTGACTGTATGTCTTGAAAAAATTATGTTTACTAATTATTAATTGGTTATTGTTTTTTAATTGTTTGAAAACAAGTTTTCAATTTTATTAAGTTTATTCAAAGCGTTGATCTTACTATTACTATCTGTATTGAGTAAGCTACCCTTTAAGGTGTTATTTCTGCCATATGTCTGATGCTGATCTAAATCCACCTGATGGTACTGACCAGTAAATGAAACTCAGACCTACCACCAATCCATCTATCAAGCCTTCAAATAATCCACCTACGCCCACCCCACTATCGTCTGATGATTTCAATCGAGTAATCTCGGGATTGCGTAAAACTCAGGATGCTCAGTTTTAAGCTCTATCCCTTTCATTCAACAAAAAATTTGGTGAACTTCAATCTAGTGTCGACTCACTACTAGCTTCTCAAGTTGTTGACTTAAGAGCTCATAATACCTCCATTCGTGAAGACCTTTTTGCTCTCAACGATAGGATACGTATCGTTGAACTAATGTGTGTAAATCAACCATCTCACCTGGCGACAACCTTCCTCAGCTTCCTCAAGAATTTTCTGAGAGAGGAAAATACTCACATAATGTACCTAATTTTCATGGACTTATTGAATCTTCTGCTGCTTTACCGGCTGGACAATTAGCTGATGACATAATACATGTGTCTGATTCTGTTCTACCGCTTTCTATGTCTCTGCCTCTGGATGTGATGATGATCAGGTTGGATCCCACAATCGGCAAAAACCTTCGCCCATTAAAAGTAATATTTCCATCAAAAACTGTTCCCCTCCATTTTAGAAGTTCTATTCCCATTTTTAACTATTATGATGTCATCATCCTCACAGAAACATGGCTCTCTTCTAATGTTCTGAACTCAAGCTTAATGGCTATTGTTGAAATATACAATTAATATTAGTAGTCAACCTTGACACGTGTGTACAATTTAGTATCTAGTTATACGAGTATACGACTCACTCTCTTTATGGATGTAACGCGACCTCGATTGTGGATATATATAGGGCCTTTCAAGCATGTGATACTCACATGCACAGTCACCGTCGTACAGTGCGTTACGGTGTGTGTGTGTACTGTCACAGTTAAATAGTCCAGTTGTACGTTATTAAATATTATAGTTATACATAATCATATTGTCATGTTGTTATTCATTTAGTTTTGTTATTCACTTTCAACAGCTATCAAATCTTCGGGGTTGATAGAAATCCTCTAAAGAGAACCTACTCGCGGGGAGGTGGTGTTCTCATAGGAATCAAGTCGACTATGAAAGTAACTCTTATCAGTACCAGTATCAATTCGCTCGAACAAGTATGTACCCTTGTGTCTATTAATTGTTTTAAAGTCCTCATAGGTGCCTGGTGCAGTTTACATATACTACGTATGTCAATACTCTCAGTTTACGAGACCTATACCATATCTATTTAACACCTAATATCATCTATTAACCCTTTTTTGATCCTTCTCTGTGGTGACTTTAATCTACCCCTTATTAAATAGTCTCATAGTAACCTAGGTCTATGCGCATCTGACAGTATATCTAACACCTCTACCCATCTTGTGGATTCCTTTTCATACTTAAACTTTTATCAGATTTATCGAGTGCCTAATACCCGTGGATACACTCTTAATTTTGTCTTTTCTAGTATTGATGCACCTCCAGTCGAAATTGCGAATACTCCAATCGTCTCTCCTGATCCCTACCATTCTCCTCTGTTTATATGTTTCACTATTCCGTGTCCCATAACTCCTCAAGACACACATACATATAGTGATTATGAAACCATGAACCATTATTTGGTATGTTTTAATTGGCAAAACACTTTTTCACTTTATAAAGTTGATGATTCTGCAGTTATCTTTAACGATGCACTTCTAAGCTTTATCAATAAGTTTGTTCCCAATAAAGTGTGGTCACCATCCAAATTTCCTAAATGGACATCCAGTACTTTGGAAAATCTTATAACAAACAAAAAGAAAGCCCATGTGATTTATAAGCGAACCAAGTCGATATCAGGTTATCTAGTTTTTTCTGAATATAAAGCAAAATACAAACGCCAGTCAAAAGTTGATTACTCTGCTCATATTAGTCGTACAGAGGAAGCACTGTCATCCTCCCCTTCAACTTCTGGAAATTTGTAAATAACTTTAAACAGAAACCTCTAGTTCCTTTATCAGCCTATCTTTGAGATATTATCTTAAATACCTCAACTGAATCTGCAAACCTGTTTTCTGCACATTTTTCCTCATCGTTCAATTCATCAGTTCTCCAACTTCCTCCAATTAGTGGTTCATCTGATTACTTATCATATTAACTTTCTTCCAATATAACTTTTTCTGTCCACGACATCCTATCTGCTCTCAACTCATTAAAAAACACTAACTCTAACGGCCTAGATGATATACCTAGCTATTGCTTTTCCAATTTATTTACTATTCAGGCGTTCTTTAGACCTAGGCATTTTCCCTAAAGTCTAAAAAATATCCTCTATAGCGCTAATATTAAAAGCTGGTGATTCATTTGATGTCTAAAACTACAGACCAATTTCCATAATACCACATCTTGGTAAATTATTTGAAATTATCGTATAAACCAGAATAAAGGGTAGCATAAATCATATTATTATAAGTAAACAGAATGGTTTTCAGTCGCAAAAATTGACCGAAACAAGTAGTGTTGCTTTCACTTCTTATTTATCGAATACAGAGATCAGGTTGATGTCTTATATACAGATTTCAAAAAAGCATTTGACACAGTGGATAATGTTTGCCTTATAATGGTGCTCAAGTCTTTAGGCATTGGAAATCCCCTTCTTTCTTGGTTGTACACTTACATCACTGGCCGAAAACCATTTGTTAAAGTCAAAGATGCTGTATCTGACTTATCCGTGATACCATCATTTGGCGCCCCTCAGGGAGATCACCTTAGTACACTTCTATTTATTTTATTTGTTAACTCAATCACTAAGTGGATCACAAAAGCTAAACGTCTTCTATTTGCAGATGACATACAAATTTTCCTTAATAAGTCATCTAGTAGTGGTTCGTCAACGAGTGGTTCTGGTTGCACTCTGACACTAAACATTAAATAAGTCAAATTAATAATAACAATAATAAACTTATATTGCATCTAATTCCATTTGAGTTGGCATTTCGGACTCATTGTCATTATTCTTTTTATGTCTAGAAACTTCCCGAGTGTTTATAAAAAAATAAATAAAAACTGCTGCTAAACCAAACATTTTAACACACAAACGTATAACGTGTTACAGTCGTACTGACCTACATAATATTATTCGTCTTAAAAAATGATCGCATCGGATAAGTGAGTAGAAGCAGTCATACCCCCTACCCGGGGCGAAAGAGTCTTTTGTTATGACCAAGGACGATACGATAATTTTATTACAGGTGTCAACCCTTACCAGAGACGTTTACTCCTTCCAGGGTGTACTACAAAAAAGAGTTTTTTTTATAATAATCACTAGAGGCCCAGGATAAGTCAGTCTGCCGACTTTTAAACTACCGTTCAGACGTTATATGTTTAAAAATGTTTAAATGCAACGAGTGTTTATCCGTTTTCTCTCGGAAAGATAATTTAACTAGGCATTTAAAGAATCATGAAAAAAAAATTCAAATATTCGGTTTATGGTGTTTTATTTGTTCAAAATGATAGTCTTAAAAGACACACGAAAAATATGCATGGTAATCTACATATGAAAAAAAATCATAGTGAGTACATGGCTATAATTTAAAAATATTTTGTACCCCCTCGATCATATTTAAGGAGTTGTGTTTAGGCAAAACGTAGTTTTCACCCTTCATCATTTTTAAGGAGTTTAAACAATTCTTTCGGTTGTAAACATTTACGTAGTAGTGTTATCATCTGTCACCGAGCAAACAGTTCGGGGAAGCTGTGTATATTTTTTATTAACATTATTAATTATTATTATTTTCATAGATGATAATATAACGTTTGAAGACGACGAATTGTGAGTGTTGGATAATGTCGAAAATAATGAAATAAGTACGAAAAATCTATACTTAATGTCAAATATTGATATTATTATTTTCCTAGATGATAATATAACGTTTGAAGATGACGAATATTGCACTAAAGTGATGGATAATTTCGAAAAAAGTATGATAAACTATATAAACTATTTATATTTATATAACAACATATTTTTTTTTTTCTAGGTAAGCATCAGAATATGATTGAAGTAGCCCCCGATATTTTCGTTGAGAATATACCAGCTGGACCTTCTAAACAAAGAAGTATTTATTTAGTATTTTTATATTAGTGCATATTTTTTTTAGGTAAGCGTATACACATGGATACAACGGCTGGAACAAAATAAGCCAAACTAGTAGACAACAACAACGGTGAAACGCTCATCTTAGAGTCTGACTTGTTGAAAATTAACAATAAGAAAACTAAATTTATAAAAAAAGTATAATGCTTATATGATTGATTATAATATCACATTAAAACCTATGTCGGGAGATTTAGATATAGTTAGTTTAAATACGTTACTGGAGGAAGGATTACAAAATATGATAAAAAAATATTAAAAAAATTACAAATTTCACTGATGGTAACATCGTTAATATGCACGCCAACAATCCAAAATTTTTTACACCAATATCCACTGGCACTAAGACGTCCAATGTTTCAGGACAGAAAATTTTAAATAAAATCAGTGATATATTAACGTCAAATCAATCAGTTAACATCAACCATACGGTATTCGGTTTTCAAGTTATCATAATGCCTAAAGGTGGAAAACCTAAACCGACCTGAGAGTACTTGGACCTATTTAGCAAAAACAAAAGATGTATAGCACAAATTAAAAATCAGGATGAACTATGTTGCCCCCGTGCTATTATAGTAGGACTATCTTACAAGACCTCGGTTATATTAGGACACCAATTAAACAATTACCAAATCAAAAACCTACGACTTAGTAAATACGATATTCAAACACGTTTGACGAAAGAACTATGCCAAAAATTAGAAATAAATGACAACAGGCCGTTTACGTATCGTGACATATCAAAGGTTGAAAAACTACTCAAAATTCAAGTTAAAGTCGTAAACGCAGATAATTGTTGTGAAATCGACTACACAGGAACTGAAAATATATATAAAGTTTACCTTTTAAAAAAAAATGATCATTTTCGTTGTATTTTTTCTATGTCAGCGTTCAGAGAGCATGTATACTACTGCGAGTTATGCGATACGGGGTATAACAATAAAAAGAAGCATGCCTGCAAAAAAGGACCGGGGCAAAAGTGTAGGCTGTGTAATAAAAAATATCACATACAAAACTTTACAAGGAAACAAATTTTTTGCCACGAGTGTAACCGTTATTGTGTTAATAATGAGTGTTTAAGAAAACATAAAAACGTTTGTGATAAAGTATACAAATGCGACGGTTGCAATTTTATCGTACAGAGGAATGACCGCAAGCACATCAGTGTTTGTGGTTATGGACAATTTCATAATTGCAAGCAAGAAAAAATTCGAATAAGTGACCATAAATGTTATATGCAACGGAGAACCGGTAAAGGAAGATATTGTGTAGAATCATTTAATCTGTAACGAAAAATCAACCGAAAAACAGAAAAACTGTACGTTTTCGACGAATTATGTATTTTTTGACTATGAAGCTCAGCAAAATACCGGTACACACATACCGAATATGGTTATTGCTCACGATTTTGAAGGCCGAAAATATGTATATTCTACAGACGACACTAATTCGGCCAATGATAAATTTTGTAAATAGGCGCTGAGCAAAGTAATGAAAGGAACAACTTACATAACACATAATTCGAAAGCGTACGATACCTATTTCATTATACAGTACATTTTAAAAAATATGCCGACCGTCAAGTACGAAGTAATTCGTAACGGGACCAAAATTATGATGCTCTAAACAAAAAGGGTACCAAGTTAAAGAGATGTGGAGTTGTAAATGAAAAAAGCACAACAATTACAAACACATGATGCAGTATTAAAATGATGTAATTGAACCACTAAACCCCAGAGATGCATTTTTCGGAGGAAGAATCAATGCCACAAAATTAATGGTTAAAAATTAAAAAATTGAATATATTGATGTGTGTAGTTTATACCCAACAGTAATGTTCTATGACAATTACCCCGTAGATCATCCTAATAAATTTTTTAATCCATCAATAAAAAAATACTTGGAATCAAATTAGTATGGTTTCATCAAATGCAAAATACTACCACCGACCGATTTATATCATCTCGTACTTCCGGTGAAAACTAATAAATTAATATTTACACTTTGTAAAAAATGCCAGTTAGATAAAATTAGACAATGTACGCACAACGATGAGCAGAAAGCACTTATAGGAACTTGGACAACGGACGAAGTACAAAAAGCTCTAAAAAAAGGATATAAAATCATGAAAATTTATGAAGTGCAACATTTTGAAAAAAAATCCAACACATTATTTAAGCAGTATATTAAGCGATTTTTAAAAATTAAGTTAAAAACAAGCTCGTAGATAAATGACTATCGAACGGTTAATGATTATATTTCAGCAGTAAAAAATGCAGTAGGAATCGATATGGACATTGAAAATATAAAAGAAAATCCTGGATTAAGAGCACTTGCTAAAATATGTTTAAATTCGTTTTGGGGTAAGTTTGGACCGAGGCCTAATCAGACGAAAACCAAAATAATATCAAAACCGGATAGGTGGTACCAAGTATTGTTGGACAGTAAATTGGAAACTGAAAACATAGTTTTTTTGACGGACGATTTGGTAGAAGTATCATACAAAAATATTAATGAATTCGTCGGGCATGAATATAATACTAATATATACGTAGCTGCATTCACAACATCGAATGCTAGATTAAGATTATATACCATGTTAGATAATCTCGGCGAGCAAGTGGTATATTACGATCCGGATAGTGTGTTTTATATTTGCGATGATGTCGAAGTTAAGACGGGGTGTATACTAGATGAGTGCACGGATGAATTAGGGCCAGGTATACATATAACCGACTGGGTATCTACAGGCCCTAAAAGTATAGCGTCCACAGATATTGAAAATCGGACAACAACAAAAATAAAAGAATTTACACTTAGTTGCGAAAATATTCAAAAATTAAATATGGACAGTATGAAAAAAATAATAAACGATGAAATAAGGGACATAGAACTGCGATTTCAACAAATAACCTGAAATTCAAAAACTAAGGAATTAGCGACAATAGTTACATCCAAAACTTTTAAAATGGAATATGATAAACGTATGGTTATGTATTCGGCCGGTGACGTAATAGAAACGTTACCATGGGGGTACTTGTAAAACTAAATATTATTGTATATATCTGTGATTTTTTAAATTATACCTATAGTCAATGTTTAAATATTATTGTACATATCTGTGATTTTTTAAATTATACCTATAACCAATGTTAAAATATTATTGTATATATCTGTGATTTTTTAAATTATAACTATAGTCAATGTTTAAATATTATTGTATATATCTGTGATTTTTTAAATTAAACCTATAAATCAATGTTTATATATTATTGTATATATATCTTTTTTTAATTACACCTTCTTAAGCATAGGAAAAAAAATAAACCAATATTCAATATTATTATCTTAATATATATAAATCTCGTGTCACAATGTTTGTCCTCAATGGACTCCTAAACCACTTAACCGATTTTGTGAAATTTTTACTATGTGTGTAATTGGCCGAACTTAAAAGATAGGCTAATTTTAAAAGGGAAAGGATAATCCCGGGAGGTGCTAAGACGGGAATTTTGAGATTTCAGATGAAAATTTTTGTTTATAAATGGTGCCATGGTTTTTAATGATAATAATAAAAAAAAACTATTTGCTTTACTTTTTAAATATAAATTATAAAATAATATCAAACTATAAAAACGTGAAATGAAAATCTCTGTACAGGTTTAACTCTGAAACTACTTATCAGATCTTTTTGATTTTTTTTTTAACGAAAGAGTATTTCACGAAGAAGGTTTATATGAAAGAAAATTTTAGGTAGCTATTGGTTAATCGGTCATGTTTGTTATTTGTATTATTATTTTTTGTCAATATACATACATATAATATAATATACAAGAAGATCTGATAAGTAGTTCCAGAGTTTAGTCTGTATAGTTATAGTCTCTGTATTTACATAGTTAGATATATATATATATATTAATGTTCTTGGGTAGATTAGACCTCTGGGAAGAAGATAAGTTAATTTACAAAGGGTTAAATTTGTTTTTTTTATTCATCGGTACGGTTAGATTAGGATAGGATTTTGTATAGGTAAATTGATTATATTAATCCATCGTAGGTAGAATTAAGTAAAACCAACAAACTTGGTATAACTTTGATACTTTAGAGTTAAATCATACACTTACGTACTAACAGCACGGCGGGGTCCGCGATACCACAAGGTAGATTGCCTACCTTATATAATGTACTGCTGCGAATCAGAATTTGTATTCTGAGCAACGGAAAAGTTAAGATAAATTTTGAACACCATACACCGAATATTAAATAACGAATTGAACAAAGTTTGAGTTATACAGAGTTAATACATTTAACGGGCAACGAAGTGCACGGGATCAGCTAGTTGTTTATTAAATAAAAAAAATATTGTTATAATATTAAACATTATTAAGATACCATTTTTTTAATGCAAATACTTTATACAATGTACATTGTTTTGGATTAAACTCCATATGAAAAATACAACAGGGTAGTGTTTCTTCGTTCAATTCACGAAGCCGAGGACAATTTTCCCAGTTTTCCAAGTTGAAGACGGTGACGTGCGGCATAAGCTCGTTGATAATCCGTTATTTGTGCAAACCTTTAACGTAAATTCTACTGAATTTGAACGAATCAAATATTTTTTGTATCTCTGTATACTCCACATCTCCGTATTCCAATGATAAACCGTGATGCAAACGTTGTAACCAACTGTTTACACTCCTACTTTTTGCGACTTGTGTTAAAGAAGTGTGTTTAAAGACCCAGTGTTGAGTTGTGAAAGTTGCCGTGTCTAAAATAGACATCTCTTTTATCACGTATTTGTTGTGGAGTCCGAGAAGACAATGAATATCCAAAATGGCCGAAAACATTATAGTTTGTTTATAGTATCGACAGTCTTGCTTATTTTTTTCAACTGCTTGTGATATCTTGTAATGGTTTTTCAAGTTTACTTATACGCTCAGCTATATCTGAACACGTTATTTGTAACGTTTCCGTTTGTTCTTCTTGTATTTGAATAGATTTTTGATTTTCTTCGAGTAAACGCTCAAATTTAACCGATTTGGACGAATACAATTTGATCGACTGTTCGAGATTTGAAATAATTTTTTTTGTTTCACTATCCCGAGAACTACCAAACACGTTCATGTCTGTAGAGCGATTGAAATTATTTTTTTTGACATCACGGGTATAAATCCAGCTATTGTGCGTATTGTCAAACCCCTCCCATTTTACCAATATCTGTTGCCCCTTCCTACGAATTATTTTCTCTATTAAATAATCGTTTGGATAATTTGTTTTTAACATTTCTTCAGAGTAAAAACAACCAGCGATCGGTTTTCCATTATAATCTTGTAATTGATACGTAACGGGTAACGTTTTATTAATTTTTATAATTTTAAATATTTCCGTTGACCAGTTCGGTAAATATCCTTTTGTAAATACGCCTTTATATGTACTAACGCGGACATAATTGCCAACGTTGAATTTAATTTTTACGTTAATAATTTTGCTCTTTTTTAATTCCACTGATGAAGGATTTGCATCGGCCTGTATTGGTGTCATAGATATTATTCTGTGTTTTGAATTATTGTATTCATCAACCAACTTTGGTAAAATAGAAACCCATTCATGTAATCCACGTGCAGTGAACTCCCTATACATTTTTCCTTTAAGAGTTTTGTTGAAGCGTTCCACGATACACCCTTTTATTGTACTATACGTAGAATATTTGTGTATATTATGTTTCTCCGTCAACGCATCGAATGTTGCATTGTAAAATTCTTTACCGTTGTCTACCTGTAATAGCTTTGGTGAGCGCTTGAGTAGTATTTTTGACATTTCATTTGAAACTTCTTTGGCCGATTTACACTTTAAAGGTTTAGAAAATGCTAGCTTCGTGTAACGATCTATGACCATTAGAAAATATTTATAACCTTTTTTATTTTCGTATATGGTATCATCTCTACCAAGTCGGCTTGCCATAGATCGTTTTTACCATACACATTAACTCTTCGCTTCGTATAATTTTTTCTGACAGGTTTGTGCAGTTTGATTGCTATATCGCGTTTAGACATTTAGAATACGTTTTATTAAGCCCGCTTCAAGCAATTCTTCGTAAATTGAAAGTATTTCGTTGGAAACGCCTGTATTACCAGCAGCTTGAGAGGTTAAAAGTAACCGTAAGCGACTAACCAACTCGTTAGGGTCGTTCCAATAAACTAAATTATGCTTTTGTAGTCTTACAGATATCCCACTACCAGATGCAAACAATGGTTTGATTATATCAGTGAATTTATTTCCACCTTTTTAAATTTTTTTCTCGTCTAATGTCAAATGTGCTGATGTTTGAATTAATATAGTTTTATATGTGTTCAAATCGTCTGCGGTGTATAATTTCGAGATTTTCGAAAATATTAAACTGCTAAGACCGCGAGTTAGCGGGTATGAAGTATCTTCGATAGTCAACGACTTGTCAGTAAGCTTAATTTCTTTTTTACCTAAATGTACGGCGCCGTTTGATTGTGTTTTAGACTCATAATTTTTGTCTCTGTTGGAAGAATCTAAAAAGTCTAATAAAACTTCAGAATCTAAAGTGTCTTCTGTTTTGTTTATAGTTTTGGAATCAAGTTCTGCGATTTGAGGTTGAAACGTTGGTGGTTTATTTCGCTTAATTTCTTTCAATGGTTCGATAATCGGGTATAATGTTTCTGATACCAATGAATGAATATCGGCTTTACCGTGTTTTAATGCTGTATACTTACGTTTAATGTTTTCTTTGGCTTTAATCAATTCTCTGAGTGCTTCACCATTAGCAGCCATGTTTGCAAATGACGAAGTTTTATAAAAACGTTGGTTTATATAACGACAAATGTGTCGAATCCGTGACGATATCGACCGTCGTTGCGTTCGCAGTCTTTATTAATTACGATAAACTCAAATCTCCCTTTACGCCAACATGTCGTACAAAAGTCTTTAAACTCAGTATATGACATATCGCCAGAGCAATGCTCCATGTGAACATGTTTTAAATTAGTTTCATCTTGTTTAAATAATACAATAAAATTAGCGTTGTCACGCAAAAGTTTTTTAGGTCCTTTTGAATAGTTCTGAGCAAGGTAGCAAAAATCCAATAAATTATGTCAACCTCTGAAAAAGTATGTTCTAGCGATTTTTTGGTTTTCCGAAATAATATCGTCGAAAATAAACACAGAGTTTGGTAAAGCTTTCTCGGGTTCAATAACTTGTTCGTTTTCGTAGAACGTAAACAATTGTACTCCATCAATGCCTGATAAAATATCACTCAACATTTTATATTTCGTTTGATCCAATGTTTTAGAATATATATAAACGTTATGAAATCTTATTCCATTTATATTGATTAGTAAAGCGAAAATTAAATTGATTTTTCCACAGCCCGAAGGACCGACAATAAGCGCTCGTATCATATTGGGGAGAAGCGTTCCATGTCTATAGTTCTGAATCGATGTAAGTTGGTCCACGTTTTCAACTTCAAGTTTTTGTTTTTGTTCAATTAATTGTAGCAATGAGAATGTAATCAGTACACAATGTCAGTCGTACGAAGAAACAACAAGATTAAAGGAGGTGGCCTTATCAACACACTTATAAACAAATTACCACTCAAAATTCACGTGCCCGGTAAGTTTTGGTGTATTTTTAATTCATTTAAACTATGATGCATCTGTGTAGGTTATCAATATTGTAGACCGGGAACAAATTTGAAAAAACGTTTATCTCACGGAGATAAAGGAATTAACCCCTTGGACTTGACGTGTAAAGATCATGATATTGCGTACGATCGTAGTAACTCTATCACAGATTATAACGAGGCCGACTATATATTATTAGAGCAGCGTGCTTGGGATAGGTTCAAGACAAAAGATTCTAGTCTAAAAGAAAAAGCAGTGGCTTGGGGCGTGACAACGGCCAAGAAAGCAAAACGTAAAATAGGGGCTGGATGTGGGTTTAAAGCGGCCATAAAAGCAGTTAAAAACGCTATAAAGAAAAATATAGGTGAAAAAGACCTGAAAAAATTAAGTAAAAAATGTGTAGCCGTCGCACGAAAAACATTCAAAAATAAAAAGACAAAAGTTCCTAGAATAATAACAGTTCCGAAAAAGGCGGCAAATTGCCACTTATTCCGATTTTTGCTGGTTTGTCGGCCTTGGGAGCTCTAATTGGCGGTTTTTCCAACGTCGTTAGGTTGGCTAATGAATTTAAAAGAAACACACCAGCGCATTTAGGCGATGGGTTATAACTCGCTCCGTATAAGGGCAACTCGTAGAAAATCGGTTCGGGTCTATATCTCACCCCATATAAAAGAGGTGGAGGCAAAAAAGCAAAAAAAAACTAATATCTACGTTACCCAGAAGAGCACTGTACGATTACGAACTTATAAAAATAGCCCGTTTAATGAAAATACCTCATTTCATCGGCGTGTTTACAAGAGAGAGGTTATCTGAACGTCTCAAACGAATAGAATCAGCGATTGTTAACTTGGACTCGGAAAGCGTACAGGCACTCACTAGGTAGCGTATAAAAAAATCGGAAATCAAGTCAATTATTACGACAGTTTTGGAAATGTACAACCTCCGTTAGAAGTACAAAAATATTTTCACGGCTGTGACATTGATTTCAATTACAACAGGGATCAGAAATATAATACTACAAACTGCGGACACTTGTGTTTAAAATTTTTATTATATACACGTTGACGTTAAACGAGACCTCAAGTGAATTGTCATGTGATATTTTTCCACCACTAGAAGTAGAAAACACAGCACAAATATGTCTTTTGAGCTTACAGACAAATAATTAGATACCAAACGTCGAACCCGGTTGCAATACTATCGGTTTCCGAAGTATCATCGGTCAAAATGATTACGTTATTATACCTACGGGGTCGTATGAGTTTGATAATTTAGAGTCATTTATACGAAAACATGTGCCCAAATATGTCGATTGGTTTGAATTAAAAGCAGACAACACCACATTAAAGTGTACGCTCTCGTGTAGTCATGATGTGGACTTGGGCGTCGAGAATACCATACCAAAATTGTTGGGTTTCGGAAATTTTGTATACATTCGGGTTTTAATCATGAATCTGAAAGTATAGTCAAGATAATGAAAATCAATAGTATAAAAGTAGAGTGCAACTTGATTACAGGCTCATTTTGTGACGGAGCACCGAGCCAAATCATACACAAACTCTATCCAACTGTGCCACCAGGCTATAAAATCGTCGAGGTACCTAAATATCCAGTTTTTTATGGTCTCAACACGACTTCAATATCTAGAGTAAATATCGTATTAAAAGATCAGAACGATTGTCTAATAAATCTACACGGCGAACCAATTGAAAATAACACGTGGGTATGGCGCTCAAATTTAACATCAATATAAAAAGAGCTACAATCAAAAAACCCATCAGTATTGTACCTACAGTCCAGAAGTCAACATCCAAACCGAAAAAAACCCAAAACCAAACTCGCGAAAAATAATTTAAATTTTCTTCGTTCCTTGAAAATCTAATCATGGATGACTCGTATTTAGATGTAGCAGCCGGCTATGTCGACGAGTGTAAAATAACACAAAAGAATTATTATTCGTTCACCCCGTATTCAAACATGTCTTTTTCTAATAATGATGAAATTAGGATAAGTATTTTGAATATGGATTCTTACACTTTTCCGTGTGAGAGTTATCTGTGCATCGAGAGAAAAATAAATAAACCTACCGATACAGTTGGAGACATTTGTTTTTCGAACAATGGATTGGCGTTTTTATTCTCCGAAATGCGATACGAGATAAACGGCGTAGAAGTACAGAAAATAAAATCACCCGGAATTTCGTCTTGTTTGATAGGTTACTGTTCATATACTCCAAACGACTTGAACACGCTGGAGAATGCGGCTTGGGGATCGTCGTTGGGTAGTAACGATAATAATAAAAATTTCATGGCCAACAATGTGTTTACCGGCTGCGTTCCACTGAAACATCTATTTGGATTTTTTGAAGATTACAAAAAAATATTACTTAATTGTAATCAACAATTGATTTTGAATCGCTCGTCAACCGATTTTGACACACTACACGTTACTGATAACTCGGATAAAAAAAAAAAAATTACTGTCGAACTGACTAAGATATTATGGAAAATGTCTATTATCAAAGTTAGTGATAAAGAAAAGTTAAGACTGTTAAAAATATTGGATTCTCGTAAAACGTTATCGTGCGCGTTCAGAACCTGGGATCTCTGCGAATATCCACTGCTACCTAAAAATACTTCACATTCGTGAACTGTCAAGTCTAGCAATTTACTCGAAAAACCTAGATTTGTATTGATTGGATTTCAAACAGATCGAAAAAATAATATAACACTCGATGCCGGTCGATTCGACCACTGTAGATTGAAAAATCTTAAGGTATACTTAAATTCTGAAGCGTATCCGTATGAAGATTTCTGAGCAGACTTCCAAAACAAACAAACTTTGATACTGTATAAAGCTTACACGGATTTTCAAAAATCGTACTACGAAAGAGACTACTGCGAGCCGTTACTGTCAAAACATATTTATCAAAACCATTTACCGATCGCCGTTGTCGATCTATAGCATCAAAACGACAATGTGAAGTCATCAACCGTGGACCTGCGTATTGAATTTGAGACCCATATTACCATTCCTGAAAAGACTGCAGCTTATTGTCTCATCTTACACGACCAAATTATAACTTATAATCCATTTAATGGTGATGTAAAAAAATTAGAAATAGTTTGTAAAATAAAAATACTTTTTTTAAATATCATGTTTTTTCTTTTTATTATAGATGTCATATTACAATAAAATATTACATTATGTTTTAATACAAAAATAATAAAAAAAAAATACAATATTGGTTTGCGTTTTTAAATATAAAGTTTTATAAATTATTGACAGCAATATGAAAATTACATAATAAAATGAATAAAATTAAATATTATAGATGAAAACTTACTCTGCGGATTGCTTTTGCCCTTTTACGTGCTAGGAATGCCCTCGTCGTCAGCCTGTTGACTTCAGACTAAAAAAAAAATTGTTTT
The DNA here is from genome assembly GCA_008086715.1 of Sitobion miscanthi. Taxonomy (NCBI): domain Eukaryota; kingdom Metazoa; phylum Arthropoda; class Insecta; order Hemiptera; family Aphididae; genus Sitobion; species Sitobion miscanthi. The sequence goes on from CM017802.1 coordinate 30,118,984, forward strand.
CTTAAGTTGGTTTGAATATATTTAAAAAGTTTCACCATATTTTGTAACTTTTATTGTATTCATAATAAGTATAGTAGTATTTTAGATTCTGAGTGGAACGATGAATGTATTGATTTTACAATGATGTGTGTTTTTTTTTTTTTTTTTTGTGTCTGTTATCACCTTTTAGGACAGTAAAAGTGCTTGGATATTCTTCAATAGTAACTTTTCTGATAGGAAAGTGAATCTAGTTGGTACTTTGGGGGGTCAAAAGTAATAATTTCATAGTAGTTTTCAAAAGCGCCGTGAAAAACAAAAGAAAAATTAAGGAAAAACTGGAATTTTTATTCAAAATCTGTTTTGGAGAAAATCGATTTTGGTTTTTGGTGCAACTCTAAAAATGACTGTAGGTACATGAAATTTTGACTGAAAGTTTAAATTAGCATTTTCTATACACCATTATATTTTCCAAACATTTTGACTTATTTTGAGCTGTTCACGGACATTTCAGTTTCTATTTTATTTAGTTTTTTTTTTCTATAAATATCAATAAAATTTTATTTTTTGGTTGAAAAGCTTGAAAATTTAATAGAAATCTCCTAGTGTATTGTTTCAGTCAGATAAAAAAAATTAAAAATCCATAGTCACAATTTTTTTTAATCATTTTAAGTTCAAATATTGACAAAATACGCGAAAATTACGAAAATTTGCAAATTATTTTGAGTTAGAAATTCAAAAAAATTTTCTTTTTAAATCTCAGATTTTAAAATGTAATAAAAGATTCCTCATATTTTTGTCTACCTTTATCAAAAAAAAACATGTCTACAAGAAAGTCAAATTAAATTTTTATGAGCGTTTGAAATTCATATTTTTACAATATTTGATATTTACTCGATTTCTCATGTAACGATTTTCTTATTTTGTTTTAATTAAAAAACCGAATAACATTAGATACATAAAAAATTCACTGAATGTTTATACCTATAAGCATTTTTAACACACCTTACAATTATAACCTAACCTAACCTTTGAGCTATTTACAAACTATTTCAAATTTTAATTTTTTTAGTTTTTTTTTCTATAAATCCAATAAAATTTTATTTGTTGAGCTAAAAAGCGTGAAAATTTAATTCAAGGCTCCTGGTATATTGTTACAATAGCAATTGAAATATATTAAAAATACATAGGCACATTTTTTTGTTATAAGCATTTAAAGTTCAAATTTAGACAAAATTTATCAAATTTAAAATTCAATTATTATTTTGTAGTTAAAAATGTATAAAATGTTCACATTTTATAGCTAAGGATTGAACATTTAAAACAAGGTTTCACGTAGGTTAATAGGTTATATTTAAATTAGTTTATTCACAATAATATCATAAAATATACTTAGTAATATTATAGGCTGACTGACTGTTTTTGCTCAGAATCGTTTTTCTTACACAAATATATAATGACATTGTATCTTTGAATTCAAATTTAACACCATCCATTACAGTGACCCACTTGTAACTTACTGTACAGCAAAGCAACATCCACTTTCCCACTTTTTTTTAATATTGTTTTTCCCTACCCTTCATTATTTTAATTATTGAAAATGGTATGTCCTATTCAACGATTGAACGAACACAGAACTATAGAAGTATAAATTATAAAATAATAATGATAATAATAATAATATTTTCACATTATCTCGGGATAATTCCAGGTAAATCTGGTCAAGTAGTATAATATGTTTATGGGATTTTATACTGACTGCTGATAAACGATACATAAAAAAAAAAAAAATTAAATAAACGACCAAATTAACGCGTTCATTTTTTGAATGAACATGAACGCAATGTTACAATTCATATTATGTAACTCAGTTTACTAAGTAACACAAATAATACAAAATAGTTAATGGGTTCAAAACATAATTTATAATATAATTTTATAATATTAGACTATTTATTATCATAATGGTATCAAGTATCAACAGTATCAACTATTGAAATATATGATATGAGCCGTCAGCTGATTTTCATATTTAACAAAATGGCAGTGCCCATGAGTTCAAGGCCCTGTCCCCACTTTTTTCAAATAACATTAGGAATTGTGAGAGTGTCATACCCCTGTTTCAAGGTACAACGAGTTATTACGCATGCGTTTCCCCAACAATCACTATAAAATAACTAATAAGTGGGAGGTGATGTTGGACACAGCAAATGATTAAAGTAGCTCCATCCATTGTATATGATCTAAGGGAATATGGTTCTAATAAGACATGTTAGCTTCGCACACGGACTAAAATATAATGGACTGGAAACGAGCAGCTTATCACGGCCACGAATGTATGTACAAGAGGCAAAGTGCGAGGGATCGCTATGTGTTCCTGGAGTTCACAGCGCCCTCTGCATTTAACACGGACTAAAATACAAATTGTGTAGCCAAATAAAACCACCGGTAGCGCTGAAAACTTCAAGAACAGTGTTCTTATCAGCTAAGTGACACCTTTTCGTGGCCGTCCCCCGATCCCCACCGACCATGTCGTTTCTAGCCCATTATATCATAGTCCGTGGCTTCGCATAATATCACTTCATTCCTGGTCATTATATTAGAATAATAGTAATAATAATAATATTAATATAATAAATAATAATTAAATGTAGAGCAGATAAGGCGTAACGTGTGACGGCAGTTTGATAGTACCGCGGGAGCGCCATAAGTAGCGACGTTATTCGCTCGGCGGCCTGTTTTTCCTTTTTTTTGCATATAAAATACAAGAAAGAGAGGATTTTCTTTGTAAAATAGTATACGATTGTAAAGTTATGACTTACAAGTGTTGTAGGTATTTGACTGGTAAAAAATATATGAAAAATGTGAGAGTTAATTTACTAAATTATCATACATAATGCTTTCAAAGTGTTACAATTAACAAATAATAGTTATTAATTATTAATTAATATATGGATTTTAAATACAATTCATAATATGTTGATAGGTATGAGGTTAATACTAGGTATTCATATTACCTATGTGTTACCAAAATGCATATATTTTGAATACCTTTTTATAAGCATTTATTACTCAGTTGTACCTATCATCATTGATTTTATAATATATTCATAGTATTTATAGTATATTATAAAATCAATGCTATTACCTATATATTATTATATATTATTAACAGAGATCTTGGGGATAGAAACATATCTTTATGCTAAATAGTTGATAGATTTATATGGTCATCCTAGATCAGTGCTTATTTTCTTTAGACTTTAAGCGTTTATGGAAAAAGTTTAAATGATTACATTTTAATACTATTATTAATATTTTTCAAAAGTACATTAAAACATTAATTTACTATACATTTTAATAATTTATCTGTGTGAAATAGTAGGTACATGTAATTTTAGTATATACCTAATCTAAAAAAAACAATTAATAATTTTGATTAAGCGAGCCTTGACAGTTTTACATTAAATTTAGAGAGCCTCTTGACAAAAATTTTAGTAGTACTGTACTAGATTATACTGTATAATATCTAAATATATATAACTAGCGGTTCCAGTGAACGATCATGTTTGTAATGTTGCATTTCAATTTAAAAACTTCATATACATTTTTCACTGTTTATTTTTCTAACATAATTTGTAGTTATTGAAGAAAAATATAAACAACATTTTTGACAAAGGTTGGTTGCTCAATACAGTCAAATATTAACCAAATATATCATAACGCATTATGTCAAAACAAGAATGATATTCACTTGCAAAAGAAAAAAATTAGCAAGTTGCTAAAAACAAGTAAACACCAAAAAACTAAAAAATTTTTCAAAAATAGTTTGAAGTTTATAAGATAACTATTATTGAATAATATTATAATATAAATAATATACCTAATCATATAATAAAATATGCAAAATATTTTAAACATGTTTTTAAAGTTTTTTATAAGCACTAGAAAATAATACTCTAGTCTACCAGACTACTATTAAAATTAGAAGCAAAATCATAATAGTTTTAATTTAATTTAAAGATTTCAAATTATAATATATAATTCAAAAAAATATTTTCAATTTTGTTTCTTAAGTTTCTTTAATTCTTATTTCTTATAATACCTACATAATACTAATTACTATTATGTATTATATAAAATGTAATACTTTATTGTTTTAAGATTAATTATTAACAACTATCATTATGTCCTTATGCATAGTCATAATTAATATGAAATAATAATGATAAGTGTACTAGAAACTAGTATAACTAAAAAGTTAATATATAGAATAATAGAATGGGACAATAGGCAATACATAGATATTATGTGTAATAACAATGTTTTACAATTTCAGAATTAGTAATACCTAAATTGAAATTTAAGCGGGAAAACAGATTGATATATGATAAGCAGTCGCTCAAGCGCAGATGTCACTGGTCCTATAGTAATGTTAGCTTCAACTCATTTTATACGCGTAATATGCTATGACTCCATCCATCGTATAATATGATCTAAGGTCTATGGGTACTCCTATATAATTTCCATTGTTATCAAGTGAAGCTCAGCTGTCGACGGCCGCCATTTTATCGAAGGGCAAAACATTTCATTCATTATACAAAATGTATAAGGAACAACATCGTTTTTAATGAAAAAATAAAAGAGTAAATGTTAAATGACTTATATAAAATATTTTTTTTGTTTTTAAAACTACAGGTTTAGAAATAATAAAATACAATACAAAATAAATCGTAATTAATCTTATTTGTCATATGAAATACCATGGAATTGCCCCCCGACCTTGATGCTTCAATTCACGATGGGAGTTCGCTAGTCTAGTACTATAATATAGATGTCTGTGGGTTATACCAGCATATCTACTATATTATGTCCGTGGTTATCATACGAAGTACCTTATCTAATTATCTAGTGTTACGTCCACGGATTAATATTAATCCGTGATTACGTCCTGCGCACCGTCCAGACACGAGAATACGAGATAGTGTGCTATGTTTTGTTTACATGGTCACATGGACAGCTGTATAAATGTTGTATCCATAGTGGTTTTGTTAAATAACAATAATATTATTATCGTATATGTGATTGGCGTAGTTATAATGTTATAATCAGTATAATTATTCGCATCGTTTGTTCGGGTTTAGAAATATATCGTTTTAATACACGTGATGATATTATGATAGGACCATTTATTTTGACTTCGACGAGTTTGTCGTTTAAACCGTGTTGCGTTCGTTTCGTTTTCGAAGTATCGTATAACATTTTACCGGAAATCGGAATACGTAAGTAAAACGAACATCATTGGACATGAATTGTCATCGTTGTGTAAACGATTGAGTGGGCTCTTTGGACTATATATAAGTATAATTTACATGTACGGATATCGGTAAACAATAAATATATGTAGTAATATTATGGTTAAAAACGAAGAAATGCATTATATCGATTCAGACGACCAGGAAGAAAGCGTAGGTGGAAAGAAGATCACAGACAACAAGTGAGTCATATCATTGAAATATATTATTTTGTATTTTCATGTAGTGTATAATATTAATACAAGGAATGATAGTATAAAATTATGTGTAAAAAATAAAAATGGATAAACTAGGTTTTTTCATGTTTATTCAATAACTTGTCATTTTTTGTTAAATGATAGGTAGTAATTTTTTATGAATGAATTCCCTAAAAATATAAACATTCTTTTTTTATAAAACGGTAAGGTATGTTTATGTGTTTCCTTTCATTCAATTAACTATTTTTGGCGTAGTTATTCCATACCTCTACTATATATATATATATATATATACATTTCTATCATAATGTCATATCATGTAACTTAAATAGGTGTTATTATGACACAATGTCTATCCCTATAGCTGTACTATCTATATATAAACTTTTAAATTGTAAACAATTAAATTCATGTTATACTAATGATAATAAAATCAAGAAATCTTATATCAATAAAAAAATATATATAAATATGTATACCATGAGATCACTAAGAATAATATCGATAGCTAACATAGTAAATATCACTTGTCAGTAGTTTAAAGATAACCTGATGAACTTTAATTTATGTTGTCATTATCTGACCTAAATAGGCAAAGAATAAATTATTATATTTTATTGATATTAAATATCAAAATGAATGATAAATAATAATATATTGTTTTTATCTTTGTTTTCATTGTACTCATGTTGATCACAATTATCACTATTCATAGTATATGTCAATAACAAGGATTTTATCTTAAAGATTTTAATATAATCGTATCAATGAAAATAAATACATAATATTTTATATAGGTATATATATATTATTTAATCATACTTAAATAGGCATTATAAGTACCTACCTATTTTCTTTTACATAGTTATATTGATTTAGTGATAACCTTGTATAAATTATTTATGCAATATATCATTGAAATTATAACTACCCATTTAATTATCTAGGTATTTGACAGAATTGTTGAGGAATTTAAAAAATATAGTTTAAAAAGCAATAATTTGTTAAAATATTTCTTTTTATTTAAATTCATTAGTTATAAGGTTAAAACAAAACAAAGTCAATACTGACAAGCTTTCAAATTATGTTTTTACCTATACTCTGTTCCATCTAAGAGTGAACCACTCGGCTGACCAAAACACATTTTTTACTCACATCCCCACCACAATCCGGACATCAGTGAGAACGTTAGCACAGACTCTGGTGATGGCTGTCTGCCAAACACAGAACGCATAGTCATGACATGGGAGGTTAGACACTGTTTGGCGGCTCAGTCTGCGTGCGCAAAAGTGGTTTACTCTTAGATGGAACAGAGTATATACCTCAACCTATACTATAGGTCATAACGAAGTAACAAAGTATGATCATAACAATCTGAATTTCATTCAGTCGACGGAGAATAGGGTAGGAGTCATCCTCGTCATTTGATTGGCTTATAATAATTAATTATTTTTATAATAATATAATAATACCAAGGACCAATGAAGAGCCGAGGAAGATTCCCACTCCTATTTCCGATAGTAGAGATGTAATGCGTATCACAAAATTGTGATCATACCTTGTTATTTTGTCATGCTATAAGTACTCTATTTAGAATAAAAATATAACTGGACGTCAAAAGTGTATAGGGAAGCGTGGTTTCATTACACAATAGACATACAAATGGTAGACTGTGGGGGTGACGGACCAGCAGGAAATAAAAACTGGTTTCTGCAAGAGTCTAATTCTTATTCTGAATTGAGTATAGTTATAAATTTACTATAGAGTTTAGCTTATTTCACTAATTATAATATAAACCCATTATATTTTTATAATTACAATTTTGTTGTGTAAACTTATTAAATTAACTAAAAAAAAATTCTCATGTCCATCATATAGATACTAATAATAACTAAATTTTAAACTTATATAATTTGAGTCTTACACACAATATTATTTTTCAATGTGATATTAACTAGGTAAAGGATATTACCTACTGATAAATCATGGTGATGTTGGATGTACAGTGTACAATGTACATAGTTATGTAATACACATTATTAATAAGGTGAAGTGTTGAAGCCAGGATTATTTATAAAGTGTTACAATACTTATATTTGTGTCTAGACAAAAGATTTTCAAACTTTTTTAGATTTTCAGGGCACAAACAGAGTGTGTATCATAACAACCATGTTATGATCAAGCCATATTTATATCATAACTTTATTATGTGTAAATGTATATTAGGATATAATAAACAATTAAGATGTTGATGCTGCAAAGTTCTAAAATTGCCCAACCACATTTTAAAAAGTTTGGCGATACTAGAAAAAAATATACCTGATATAATTTATAATTTTGTTAGCTATGTATTGTAATTTGTAACTTGTAAAACAATGTATAGTAAAGTTTATCAAGACAAATTACAATAAATGTAAATAATTAATAACCAAAAACGTCAAACTATTATAAATTCATACATATTACGATATATATTTAACATATATCATAGGCGTGTTTACAGGAGGGACCGGGTGGGCTCTGCCCCCCCCCGGCAGACTGTGCTTCCAAAAATATCATGCCAAGATAAAAAAAAAGCCGTGCAGTGTATACCCTGCAATACCTACCTATGGGTTTTGATTAATTGTAATTTTTTTAGTTACACATTTACTAACTAGTGATTATATTATCATATAATATTATGTTCATCATATTATGGTTTTATTAGCTGAAAATATCCAATTACCGGTTATAATTTCAAAAATGTTTTTAGATATTTTACGACTTGTTAAAATAATTTAAATTTTGTCAGATACTCAAAAAATGTATTACCTACTGATTAGTTTTAGAATTTGTATGTTGTTTACCTTGTATAATGGACGGGAATAAAGTATTTTTATTGTTTTGACAATGGTTATACTTTTTGATCATAATTAAAAAAAACTCCTACCATTGTGAATTTTGTAACATAAAAAATGAATGTTTTTTCATTTTTAAAAAAAAATAGGTCTTACAATTTAAAAATTTGTTGTGCCCCCTCAGCCACTAAAGTCTGAACACGCCATGACATACATTAAAAAACAACAAATTAGTACACAGAACACCTTGGGGTGCTCCTGTTCACTTTATTAAAAAATTAAAAAGATTAATGTTTAAAATGGTTAGTATTTTGTATTTAGCGATAGTATTTGTGTTGTGACTTGTGTTAAAATATAATCAAAGGCTAAAAAAACTTCTAAATGTGGTTTTTATTGTTGTAGGTATATACCTAATGTTTATAACCTGTGTTTAGTGTCTTGCCTATCAAATGTTTATAGCTAAACAAAAATTATCAGTGCTTAGAGGAGTATCGCACTGTTTATACTTTATTATAATTTATAATGTTTATAAGTCAGTTCAAACAAAATATGAACTATAAGAAAAACAATAATGAAGAAAAGAAATCTATTTTCTATGGATTTCATTTTTTTTCAATTTAAAAATATAAAATTATGAGTGTTGTGTTATGATTTATTATTTTCCATAATGACAAATAAATCAGTACAAAATTTGCTGTCCATTAAAAGTGAGGTCAAACAAAGAGCAGGCTGCAATGGTGGATGGTTTAAATGTGCCTTAAAGCAAAAATTATTTACACATAATATTTTTCAACTAAATTGGTAAATTAAGTAAATTTAATCAATTAAAACATTCAGTAAGGAAGAAATTATATTTTTCTAAACTTTACACATTTTATCATCAGGCAATGATTTTGGTAAACCATTTGTAGCAAAAATGTTATTATCATACATTTTTATCTTTATAAGTTTTTGAGAGTGATGTAAAAATTAACCTCTATGTATATTTTACATATCTACCTATGTATAAAAATGTGTTATTAATTTATTAATATTTATTTTCTAATTCTCTGCTAACATCCAAAATTTCTATACTATAATATTTTTATTGCTAATTAATAAAATTTATATTTAAAATTTTTTCTATTATGTATTATTTGTCATTACTTTGGTATAAAAAATTATTAATTTAGACTTTACAGTATATGAAAACTAATCTAAATGACGATTTAAACATTTACTATTCATTTGAGTACTATGTCTATTTGACAGGCAAGAATTACGTTTTTATTCCGTTTGTCTCTGAAAGTGATTTAGTAGTAATCTACATATTATTCTACATAGACATTAGACCACATTCCGAACTGTTCAGAATGTTAATTTTGATATTCGATGTCGGGCAAGGGTCGAAGTCAAACAGATTTGTCATCGTCTCCTCGTACACTGTACAATACATATTAAGTAAATATATTTACTACACTTTGATCGTGTGTCAATGTGTGTTTTTTTTACGTCCACAAAAGATCCATTGTTCTTGTTATTTTGTCTGTTCGCGTCCGTTTGGCAACCCAGCCAAAATCCTGGAGACGCTCTCGCTGGAACGACTATTAATAAACGCTATATATTTGACAGTCGCGCGTCTCCGTCCATTCGGTTTACACGCAAAACTGCGCGTCGCAGTGTCGCGTAGTCGAGTACTATATGCCTATAGGCTATATTATTATACCATATCATTATAATATGTATCGTTTGTACTAATATGATTTATATTGTTTTATTATTATTTAACCGTTTTGAGTATTTATTTAAAAATTATTATTCAACTTGCTCGTAGCAGATAACACTCTTAATTCTTAAACAAAAAAATTCACTTCAATGGTGTAAATATTTACACAGCAGTGTCGCGTCTTAATAATAATTAAACATGACGTATAAATGTATAATATCTAGTCGAACTACATGTCTAACCTCTATAGTATTACTGCCTACGTCGACTTACATTCGCCATAATCACAACGAATAATAACTCGGCTCGTGCAACACACGCACAGTCCCGAAAACCGTGTCGCGATCTATAAATTATATAAATTGTGCGCCCCCCCCCGATTGCGTAATATTATTATTGTTTCTCAATAATAATTATTGTCGTCGTCGTCGTCGTTTCCGCTCGCGTATACTCTATACTAATAATATTGTATTATAAGTTATAACGATCGAATTTGTTCACATGCGTGGTGTGTCCGGCCCAGACGGTTGGTTAATCAATTAAATCTCGTTGGACGGGAAAAAATTATCTACAATTCACAATGAACTGCGCCGAATATTAAACGTACAATCGGTCATCATTTTAATATTTTATTACCGTGGCGATTGCATCGTTACACGCGACATGTCGTTCGCACACAATCGCGACAAGAGACGATCCGTGTCGCCGTCTTTTTCGTGGCAATACAGTACGGCCGACTGTCGTCATGGATCTGTCCCGTCCCGCTGCAGGACGAGGAGACCACAACGGTGTTCCAGCGTCGTGGCGGCGACAACTTCGGTCGTTCCCGGGCAGTTGTTAGCGGCCCCGGACTGTGGGACGGCGCTGTTGATCTATCGGAAAATGTGCGCGTGCCACTTGCCGGAATGCCCGAAGTAAGCGTATAAAACAAAAGTCCACACCTGGCCCACCTGCAACAGTACTGTGCCCTGCACTATACAGTGCAATGAAGTATAGGGCCGGTCGACGGTGGCGTATATTTTACACTCGTAAAGTAAAATATCGCCACTGCAGGTGGGTGTATGGTTTCTCCGTCGGTCGCGTATAATAATCGTAAACGCCAAAGCTCGGGTACTAAACTTCGTTTTGTATAATATGTTTACCTATGCACAATATGTGACGCGCAGTCCTATAATGGCCGCGGGCCGTGATCGTTTATCGTTTGTTTCTTCTTTTTAATGGATGACCTACCTTATTTATGTTGTATTGCTTTTTACTTACATTCCTGTTTTATTTCTGAATACACCGTGTTCGATTCTTTAGAATATATTTTACAGTCATTTTTTCTTACATAAATACCGCAGTTATCAGACGATCAACAGCTTACGAAACTATTCGGAAATACCTTTAAATCTAATTAGATAGAAGTTTTGTCAACTTCGTATGTGATTTATACATAATATACATAATGATATAATATTTATGTAGGTACCCTTTTGAAATAACAATAAAATAAACTACCCTATTATGGTGCATATTTGACAAGCCTGCATAAACTTGGTCTTCTGTTTAATTATTTAGTTTGATTTGTTTAAGGACTTAAACGTAAGTGTCTGTATTTGTTGGGAATGTTCCTTTTACCTAATCTTAAGAAACTAAACAAATTTAAATACTTCGATAGTTAAAGAAATGTGTGTAATATAGAAGTATCTATGATATTATATTTTCAAAAGAAAAAATGTCAAAAAATTTGAACTATAGATATCATATTATTTTTTGTTTGTCGTTGTATAGTCAATACTCATTAGTCATTACATATTTATTTAGCAAATATTAATCAGCTTTGTGCAGCCAATGAGGTAACCTATAGCAGTATAGCTGTTATGTTTATTTAATGATATGACATTTTGCACGATTGTGGGTTGACGGTATAGGCAAAACTTTAAATGAATTAAGTAGGGTAAAAAATACTAAAATAATGTTAAAAACTGAATGCCTATTTGATATAGAAATCTAGCACATATATAAGCATGTGAGATTTAATAATTACACATCTTTTTTAGTTGTGTACTGTGTAGTATTGCGACACCAATTACTAATTTGTTATATATACAAATTTATATTATATATACCTAAGTGGCTAAGTACAATTTGTTTAAATTTTGTTTGTTATTAACACAGAAAATACTATAAAAGTATAAAATCACATTATTATATAGGTAGCCTTGAAGGAGACATAAGCGTACCTATGTATTTTTTTACATTTTCCAGTAGGTAGGCATTATTCATTATTTCTTCCTACTATTCAGTATTATATAATATTATCACTAATAATTATTGGAGGACCCCCCCCCCCCCCGTTATTACGTATACGACTTACGAGTATAATATATAATATATAATTTTTAAGCTGCATGAATATATACAACCGTATACCTAGGTACATAATATTAGTATATTACATATGCATGATATTGTTGTAGACTATAGTTACTTTTTATAAGCGTAAGCCATTAAAATTATTCTTTTATTTTGTCACATTTATACATTATCATATTTAAGTACAACTTTTGTTTATTAGCGAAACGTTTTTCTCGGTATTGACTATACGTTTTTTTTTAAACAAGAAAAGTCGAATCACATGAAATAATTTATCATTAGTAATATAACAAGGTCCTAAAATGTATGTCTATATGTAATGTATAGATAATATATACAAATTATATATAAGTGTAGTATTAAGTGCAGTAAAAAATGTCTAATTTTAAAAAATAATCTTTATTAATATTAATTACACTACGTTTTCCCACATTATATTATGCCAGCCAAGCATTCAAATAAAAAAAATGTATCAACCAGTGTTTGGTTAAAAGAATGTAGTTGTATAAAAAAAAATCATTAAAGATTGTACTGTGAGTCAGTATGAACACTTGTCATGACTGTGACTAGACTGACTAGACTAATAAATTGTATGTATATTGTAATCCGTAGCAGATGCGCATTTATTTTACATAAAGCTAATAAATTCTTTTATTTGTAATCATTGTTAAAAATATTCTGTTATATTTAATATTATTTTTTGCCATTATACATAAAAAAAAAGTGAGTTAGTAGATGTCGCTCTGCTTTACAGAAAGTTACAAGTGGGTCACTGTAATGGATGGTGTTAAATTTAAACTCAATGATATAATATCATTGTATACTTACGAAAAACGATTCTAAGCGGAGATGGTTTATCAACCAAGGATATTTTATATTATTATCAATAATACAGTAGCATTATTTCGACTACTTATCGTTTAGACAGACACAAAAAAAAATAAAAATATAAACACATAGTAAAATAATGTGCGATAATTAAAAACTTATGTTTTTTATAACCATGTTAGTTCATATTATTATTTCTTGATAATGAGTTTACAAACTGCATTATTATTTATAAAACAAAATAGTTTGTTTTGTATATTAGAATATGATATAACTTTTAAATATTTTTAATACTTTTGTATATTATTCTCAACAGGAGTAAAAGTTCTAGTCGGTCGTCAACGCCGCCTCCTTCGTTCACGGAATGTCAGGAACGACCCGACGGAGAACACGAGGAAGGATCAGAAATGTTCGAAGAGCCTGTAGAGGAAATAGTAAGTACCCTGCCACAGTGCCATACCCCTCATGTAATATGTAAATGACGTTATCGCATGGCTGTTTTGACATTTGGTGTGTATAATGTAACATTAACCTAATTGGATTGCTGGCTGTCTGTTATATAGCGAATACGCCTCTCAGTTATGTCATTGTACCCGGGGGAGTAAAATGACGTGTTATTAGCTAGTGCATATCATTTTCATCAAGGGCTTCGTATATTCAGTCTAACCAGACTAGTCCTGCAATTCGCACTAAGTTCTCTATATGTATGGGCGTTGTTGTTTAATATTCCTCGAATCTTGGAATAATAATTTTTGAAATGGTTATTGTCAGTAAATTTAATTAAATAAATATTCGCAATGGGGTTGTTTAAAAAACTCTTGTGGCCCAGCTCAAGCCAACATTTAAATTCTATCCCGCCCCCGTCTGTGTGTTCGTCTAGTCGGAAGCGAAGTAGAAGGGATTCTGTGTCAACGTCTAGTAGAAGACATAGGCGCAAAAAGGTCAGTTTTATTTTACTTGATAGAAATTGCTGATGTGCGTAGTACTAAGCACTTTCTTATACGCTTATTACAAATGTTTTGTAAGACTGATGTTTCCTATTTGTTGTAACAATTATCCATCACTTACTTTTTAAAAACGATTTCATATTTTCTGATTTTAATCAGATTTTGAAGGGATTGAACCTTACTATGGTGGTTAGTATACTGATCGAATAGGCAGTTTTAAAATATTTTGAAAATGCCAGCATGAAATACCTATGTAACAACTTGGTTTTCACCTGCGCAATTGATTAGTTTTAAATATGAAAATGTGTTTTAACTTATATCGTTTCTTATAAAGTAAAAGCTCAAATTTGTTCACTCACTAAAGATAACATTTAATAAAAAAAAAATAGTCGTGGATTCCGCATTATAAATGTATGAAATAATCATATAATAGGTATGTATTAATATATAAGTTATATCGTGTATATAACTAGGCGCATATTAGTAAAACCGGTGTTTCGGTTTCAAAATACTTAGAATATAATTATTATAACTATCGTATAAAGCTTATTAGTAAGGACTAAGGATAGTTTGAATTTAAAAAGAACGTCAAGTATATTTTTAAAGTAACTAATTTATTTATTTAAATGTACCTAATTGAATCTAACGAGAAACGCGCGGATATGGTATACTCACGGTTTTGTAATAATGATTGCAAGTAACTAATTTCGTATCTTTATATCATGGAACTAAAAAGGTAGACTTTAGGAGGTTGTCCCCTAAATCTTAACAAGCCCCCTTTCCCAATATATTCATTTGATTAGTTATCTATGTGTACTTAACTATATGACATAAGGTTACACCATACTTATAAAAAAAAATACAGACCAGCTGACCTCCCTGAGAACTTTGCTTACTTGCACACCACTATCGTTATCTTACAGTAATGCTCTAATTGTTAATGGATAAACTAATTGAACAACTGGTTTTATTCAGTGATCCATAAAACCTAAATAAAGATCTCGTTTTTTATATTGGTATTCATTAGGATTTAGGATGTATATTATTGTGTACACACGTAAATTATTTTAAGTGCAACAGGGTGAACACTACAACATTTCATATAAAACACTATGTAAATAATGCAATGTAGTTATGTATGTAATAAACTCTAATGTTGGAACTAAAATTATTCGTATTATATTGGCTTAAAATAATCGACTTCTACGAAAAAGAGAAATGAAACTGAAACATAATATTTGTTAAACTAAATTTCAGTGTATCACTAACGATGAATCTTCTACTTCTAGGGCTAAAGTCTAAAACTAGAGTAGTAATGGAATTAAAATAAAATATAATTAAGAATATTCTTTTTTTAAACTTTCATTTTTATAGTTTTGTTCTTTTTATAATACAATAATAAAAACACCAACACCCGATTGATTTTTAAGCACACAATACTATGTACACCAATGCAGTGTATATTGCATGTTTCCGGGCGTTTATGCTAATTGTATAAAAATGATTTATGTCAATTACATAATAATATTATTTATGTACAACAGAAAATCGAAAATATTTTATAATCATTTATTAAGTTTACTTAATCAATAGTATAATATTATAATAACAATATACATGATGAGGTTCGATTATAATGTATCTAAACCAAAAATGTTGGTAAAATTAAAATATTCAACCTCCCTCCCCCCCCCTTGGACATACACTTGACACTCATACCAGAACTGAAAATGTGCAGTAATTGATACTATTTATTATGGTTTTGTTTGATCGGATCGTTTTATGGTTCTTTTGTTATACTATGTATTTTGCATCGAACTTTGGTACCTATACAAGCTTGATTTTTGGAAACAACATCATTAATTTAGATCATATCGTATTGAATTTATGTATATCTTTAAAATTAAAATTTAATTAATTAATTATCATAGGTGCAAATCGCATTAGCCCCCCAAAAAATATACATTTTTTTAGTTGTTTGGGATCAAAGACTCTCCACTCACATTGATGTTAAAAATGTAAGCCCCCAAAAATTTTAATGGATTTGCGCCTATATTAATTATTATTATTAACATACTATAAAACCGTAAAAATGTAAAACACGAAATTTGATATTTAAAATCTAAATATTACTCGTTGTAGAATATATATTTCATAAAAAAACTTAACAATTTAACTACAGTTAACAAAAATTCTAAAATTGTTTACATATTAGATTTATAAAAATATAAATTTACATGTTAATAATTTTTGAAATAATTATAGTACATTGACTTTCTGTTTGTGGGCTTGATAATGATTAATGATTATAGGTTTGAAAGTGTTTGAAATAAAATTATCAACCATCTAATACTACTAGATAATAAACTCTGTTGTTATTCATTTGTCTCCTAATATTCGTTAAAACAATAATATAATATTATGTTCTGTTGTCACTGGTTAATCATCGGTTTTTAATACGTTGCTTTATAATTTCTTGGTAGCCGTTAAAAATTTAAATATATAGAACCGTCAGACCAACAGTTTTAACGTATAAGTTGTTATATACTTTGTATGTGTAAAAAGTGGCAACTAACCGGTTTATATTATGTACTGCTATAAAAGTGGTTTAAAAATGTATAATCCATTGCCAATGCTGCCAGCGCTCACTTGCAATGTTTTCGTTGGTATTAAAATAGACTTTACGTAATTTTTAATTTTTTTCTTCTTAAAAATAAATAAATTATCGTGCATAATGTCCATTTATATTTCATATAATAAATAATTCTTGAGTACTTTATGTTTAAGACTTTTATATTTTAATTAAACTTGTAGGTATAATAATTATAATACAACTAGGTAATACATGATAACTGCGACGACTGACTGGTCCGTGAAACAAGTACCTATAGTGGAAAAAATTCACATCTTAAATTCTTCTGTATATAACACAATATAACAGTACCTTGATATAGGCTAGTATAAATTACAAAATAATACAACACTTTTGCTATCTTTTTTCTCATTAAAAACGTTTACGAACCCCGGTGGACACTATAGACACTCACACCGGTCTCTCGTAACTACATCATATAATATGATCCAGCGTATACGTTTCTTTTATCCAACACCCGTAAATAATGGCATAATCAAGTTGATTTTTCCAGTCGAAAAACGACGTGTATATAACGGGTGAAATCGATACTCGTATCATGCAATATATATTACAAACAAAAAAATTATAATGTTACATCGAAAAACGTTGGCGTTCCGATGTGTATATAAAATATTATTTGTTGTTTTATATAAGCCCGAGGGTCGTAATTTGTTTATCGGTTTTTATACACATAGTACATATACCGGTATATAGTATATATACCCGTAAACAACCTACGTTCATGAATTTCGTATTACACGATTTCTCGCACTTGCAGTAGCCGAGTTGGGTTTGTCGAACCACTCCAGAGTGGACGTCATAGGCCATTTAGTAAAATTTAACGCCGGATACAAATAATTAAAATTTACAATCGCAACCCCTCTGGGCCCTCATTACCTATAAAGAAAATTATTTATTTACACCATAACTCCCCTTATCATTGGTTAGTGGGGGGTCTGTCATCTTTCGTGAGAATCAATATGCGTATGTAAGAAGTTTACCTATAATATAATATTCTAATCTGTGAGAACTTAGAAATCGTCTGTACTCATCGTCTGTTAGAAATATGCGTTATGACATTTCATATTCAGAATTACGCTGAGCTGAACTATAATAGACGTTTTACGTCCTGTTGCTGGGTATCGTGGCAAGGTATATGTAGTTTTCCTTGGTAGAAATCGTATTAATATTATTATTATTTTAGTCATTCTACCACAACCCTAGCTGCAGTGGTCAGTTTCGTAATAATTACGGTTTTCAATCAAAACTCGACGACTTTTTCGGTTGTGTCTTACCATATTTGTTCTCGAATCGATAAAGCCAATTAGTTTAGTACTTTAGTATTAAGATATATTTAAATATAAATACAAAAAAAAAAAATCGTTAAGTCCTGCATACGCACATTACGTACAATTATACAATTTATCATTATCGCGTGTCCGCGAAGTTAACCACCATGGTTCGTGGAGTACACCTTCTAAATTATAATACTCTTCGAGAAACTCACGAGGAGTTCGTTGTTTTGTATACAGAATCTTCGTTGTGTGTTTTTTTTTTTTACTATATGGTTTTCGGAAAGTTTTTTGTGGTGGCTACGACGATGTTACGCGTATATTACCACTGCAAGGAGAACGATTATAGTCGAAGGAGAAGAACAACAACAACAACGATAGTAAGAGGACCGGAGTCAGTGTAATAATAATAATATTGTTTAGAAAACTGATGTAATACCCCGTTGGCGAGTCGAGGCGGGCGGGTGCTCACATTATTATTGTTATTATTTCGTGATCGTCGTTAATGTCTGTTCGAGCCGAGCGCGTAATGGACCGTCGTCGCGTTGCCTCCGACATTATATTATGTCGTCGTTCGTCGTAGTAGTATGCTGGCCGGCGCAGCGTGCAGGTACCTACAGTGTAACATCGAGACGTACACGCGTCGTCGCGGTAGCGGCCGGGAAGTGGACGTGCCGCGGCACCGCATTCCTCGCTCCCCGGACGGTGTAGGGCGGAGCGAGCTCGCCGAGCTATAGCAAAAGACCTTGAAGGCTCACGCAGACAACCTTCACGGCGGAACCGGACCCTGTGGTACGCGCGTTGTCCGGCAAGAGCGCGCGCGCAATCGTCCGAGCACAGTGGTGGGGGCTTACGGCGGCGCGCAGTCACTGACTCCTGCCGCATCCCCGCCCGGCGGTCGCTACACTCTCCCCCGTCGCGCGCCGTCTTCCTTCCCCGTAAGAAATCTGACGACACGCACATAATATCCTTACCTGCCGCATATTTTTTACTTTTTCGTCACTATACCGTGTTATATATACATCATAACACTTATAAATGTCTATTTTTCTTCCGGAAAATTATCCGTCAACATTTCCAATTTCAAAATCGTTTGGCCGGTGGAGGAATCGGTGCCGCTCCCACAGGCCATAACCGTTAAAAATAAAAAACCAATTCGCACGATCTCGTCGATATAGACAGATAAGTTCGCGACGTTTTCCCAAAAAGAAACACCACTACTCACGCACACTCACTGTAAACGAAGCTCGATTGCCCGTTGCAGTGTGGATCTGTTATCTGTATGTGCGTATTTTGTTTCTCATGTGTATAATATTATAATATTTCATACATAATAATAATATTATAGCCGAAAGCGGATTTTGTATAATACGATAATACAATATTATATATAATTTATAATATTATTATTCATTATTGTGTGGTACGCGTTTACGAACGCGCGTGATACTGTTGTACGCACGCGCAGTACTGCTTGTTTTTAAATGCAGTCGCCGCCGCCGTAGTCTCGTAAGTCGTAACCACCATCGTGTGTTTGAGCGCGCTCCCGCCGCGAACGTGTGCGTGTGTCCGCGTACCTGTTGCTGTGCGCGCCGCATTCCGTAACCGCTCAGCCACCCGATCGGACGTCGGCTGTCGCCGTCACCACCACCTAGCGCTTAGAAAATTCAAAAAAAAACCGACAACTACGCCGCTGGCGTGTTTTGCGTTCACATTTTGTTTTTGTTGTTTTTCCCAATCATATCTCTGTTTCCTTTGACGTATACACCATCGATACGACAAGTGCGTCCGTTTCAGTCATTTAATCGTGCGCGACCGTAACCGTCGTTTTCGTGCATATATTATATTTTTTATATATAAAAACCGTTTTTGCATTTGTATTCAAAATTGAGCGTTTGTGCGCGTCCGGTGTGTTTCTCGACCCCCGAGGATGTTATAACGGGTCGGAAACGTCTTGCAGCGTGGACATGGACCACAGGGAATACGGGGAACGCGTGTCGCCGCCGCTGCCTCAGCAGCAGCAGCAGCAACTACAACAACAGCAGCATCAGCAACAGCAACAACATCAGCCACAGCAACACTTGCAACAGCAGCAACCGCAACAACCGCTTCCGCCCCCCGCCAACCACACCGATCAGGTATATACCTTGCCCGACATTTTTTCTGCTGTCTCCATAGTTGTCTTCCTTACGCATATTTCCGGGATGTATAGTGGTGTGTACTGTATTTAGATATATATATAAATTATTAAGTGGTCTCTAGACATGGGTGTGGGTTACTCAAGTCCGATTCGTCTGTTGTCTTCAAAAATTAGTGCCGTGTCTTAAGGTTTTAGTTGTCTATTATATAGTAAAATATATTATAATTATGTATTCAAATTATTGTTTGTCGTTGTGTTCTGACTGTGTAGTCCTATAGTTGTATCGATTTTCATTAATCGTTGATTCAGCTTAACATGCCAGTTGTATTATATAGTGGTTTCTAAAGTATAGATTTACAAAATTGATTATAGCACAGAGACAGAGTTTCCGTAGTTCATAAAAGTTAACTAATATTTATTAGCATTATCTAACTTAGCCGTTAAATAATAATGATGAATGTTTACATGTTTAGGTTTTACTTTTAACGACAAAATAATGATTGCATCGTATCATAATATATTAACGGAACTGCAGTATACATTACTGTTGTTACGTGCCATATTTTATTGGATATAATTGAGCGTAGGAGAACGGGATAACGTACACAACTGTGATTTACGTACATTTCCGAACTTACGTTTCTTTCGTAATATAGAACCCAAACACCGAGTGAAGTAATGTTGGCGATAATATACTACTTATTTCTACTATAATATTATATGTACAGGTGCTTTTGAATGTTATATATGATTGTATACGATTATACGACCTAATCGTTGATGTGATATCTCAAATCCGACTGAATCCTATAGTAACGCCCAGTCCGAACACGTTATAATAACATATACGTGCGGATAACACGTATATTATACACCTGTTGTCGGTCGTCGATAGGCTCGAGGGTAGTAAATTAATTACACCCCGTCGAAAAGTACATATGAACAGGTTTATACTGTACATAAAGAAGACTTCATCATATATCATTGTGTGTTATTATATTATTCTTCATTCAATGGCCACTGCGGAGTATTCGAATCTGTGTGTACCTATACTAATGCTCTCGGGCCGATTATACCTTTGTATTATATAATTTGTATATTATAATACATGTTTCAGGGGTGAGTATACGCGTGATTTAAATAATAGATCGTTTTTGTGGATGATATACGTGATATTTTACGAGTGGTAAGGACAAATTTCTTGGAATCCATCCTAATCGTATGCGTACTGCACTCAGACACTCAGTATTGCCGCGCTGATCGACGAACACACGAATACACGATAGCCGATTGGTACACGATTTCTTTGGCACCAAGTCAACGTCGTGAACATTGTATATAATATATAATGACGTGTAACCACAATATACTTAACACCACGTAGATAAATACTTACGACGCAAAATGGAAATGAACGATATCGCCACTTTCAATGTACATATTTTTATACGCACAGCGGCATGCTGTTAAAAATCATCTATATAGAAATATTATCCAATTTTGTCATATATAGGTACATAGAATATGCGTTCCGAGTTCCGACACAATATAATGCGGCCTTCCAGTGTTCCCCCACCCCCGCCCCGAAACTACTCGGAACAATATACTTGTACTAGCAAACAATCTGTATATTTCACGAGCCGAAATTAATTTACGCCTGCGGTGAACGGCTTTGTTTCAACAATAGTATAATTTATATTATATGAAATTATTGGGTAGTTTCCATAACTCTCGAACACGGATAATTTTTAAATACCTATGTAAACTGCTATTTTAGACGGTTGGCGCATTTTTACTGTTGATTAAAATAAAATAATGAACAGTGATACATAATTACTGTTAAATAGGTAGTTGATGAAAATTACTGCGGTTCATAAAATAAAACCGTATGAACTCACCACGTGTTTTCCAAATCACAAATATACTTGTTTCAGTACAATTTATACGTTGGTAATTGTATTGATAACATTGTCGTTAGGAGAATACGTTTTCGTTGCACCTGAATATGCTTCAAATGTAGAATTCTATACCGTTGATACAGATGTATAGATAGCCAGATAGGCAGTTTGGTCGGTATTGTTGAGATTGTTGTCCCTTGACAAAAAAAAGATTAGGTGTCTGTATTTTTTTTCTTGATTTTACCTGCGCCTAAGACCCCCCACCTCCCTCGCCTTTTTGTCGCGTTGCTATCGTCAATATTATATTATATCGTAATAATATGCTTGCCTTCGCCGTTATCGTGATCAGTGGTCCAAAAAACAATATGACACCGTCGTCAGTCCCGTATGTATCGGAACTTACAGTTTTTTTATATATATCGCTATTTGCGATATAAAATATGTCGCCCATACATAATTATGTATATAAGTATACAATATAATATCATATTCTAAATTGTGGTCGTCCGGCGTTCAGTGAAAGAAGCGACTAGTCGACGAGGGATAATAGACCAGTTTTGTGTTTACGTGCGCACAACCTGTTGCGGGGCATGCTAACTATCCAATTCCACACCGCATTGGTCGACGAATCAAGTCGCATACCTTTGCTATTTTATAACCGACTTTTAAACAATGTTAATACATTATACCAGCTACGTTTCCTGCAAACGTTCTTTCTTCTTCGGATTCACATTTATTTTATTTTCTCTTTTTAATTTACGATGAGTAATTCTAGTATATTTTTTTAATCGTTGTTATAATATTGTGATTTTTTCTCTTCCTTTTTTCTTAAGGGGAGGGAAGGAATTCGAAATGGCTGTGCAATTTTATACTCTGTGGTGATGATTCATTATTTTCAATCGTTTAGTCATACTCTGATGGGCTACGGTCATAGTCGTGGTCGGGCTATTTGATTACATAATATTTGAATTTCCATTGTATACAGAAAACATCCCACGCACGAAAAATTTTTTTTACAATATTTATGTTCGAAGATGCCATTTGTCAGTTTAGTAGCCGTACAGTGTATACTGTTGTAATAGATTATAATTATAATTATATAGTTATAAATATATAGTTATAATAATTCAACTCTGCAGTCGTAACTGGAAGTCGATGTTCGAATGAAATAAATGTGGAAATGCATGTGTTCAAAATTTACGATGTGCGTCTTGTATGTATACCGGAATAACGGTTTTAATTCAAATATTTTGAATGAAAATAAAAAAATTACATAAAAATCGAGTAGGTGTAAAATTGTAAAACAGTATTATACCATCGGTGTTACCAACTATTGTTTTGATATTCTGAGCCAACGAAACTATTGGTTTTATATACAGTAAAATAACTTAAAAAGTTTCATGCCGCGTCTTTGTGTAGATTGGAATTTGAACATAGCCAGAACTTATTAGTTTAATTTTTAATCTTTTCAATTTTGTTGAGAACATATCAATAAAAACTGTATTACTATATCAGTAAAAAGTTTATTCATTAATAAATTCATATACAAAATCTTAATAATTTTTTATTCAACTGAACGCCCTTGCTCAAAACCGTTTTTCGAATGGAATGATTTATAACTCATTTGATAAATGTATATACACATAACAGTATTGTTAAAATTCAACTGCATATAACTCTGTTTAAATCATTCTAACCTCATTAACCGACCCTAAGTCAAGTTTTTAGATAACGTCGTACACGTTTTGTCTTTTAGAGAGTGCTGTAGTAGTAAATAATATCTATAATACGATATCTGTTAGTTTTCTAAGCGTGAGTGCTGACTTACATACTTACATACGATATATATTGATGCTTTGATTGTTTATGTCCCATTTTAAATGTATATTAACATATATGACGCAATGTCCAGTGACGTTATTATCGGCCTAAAAAGTGTATAAAAAACGAATAAAAACGTGTATTAGTTGATCTTATTTCTTATATCTTTTTTTCATTGTCGAAATAATTCATGAAATAAACGGTCCAATTTGTTTTGTGGCTGCACTTATCTGAAACGCGTATGGTAATTTTTTTCGAAGATTGTGAGTTCGCGCCGTGACAATATCGTGTAACGTCATACGATCACGATTATACCTTCCGCTTTACTAAGTAGGTTAAACGTTATGCGGACAAGATGGTATATTAATATGTATACCATCTATACCGTAATGGGACGACAAAATGTATATTTTTTCTACGATATTTAATAGTCCTATTTGGCTACTAGGTCAAACGGAAGAAGAATGTACTATCATAGTCATTACCTAGTTGTTTTGTATTTTTTGGTATGTTCTTGTAACTATCACGAATGACTTAAGCAAAAAGTAAACTCGGCGGGTTGTCATAGACCTAACTGTAGTTTTTTTTATAAATTTAATGAGACGCATAGTTACTATTTATTATATAAACTCACAATATCTATATGACAATGTAAACACAGACACAAATTAATTATACTAGGGCATTTTTTTAAAAATAATATCCTGTTATTTACGATGGTCGCTCTGAAATTGTGACCCACAATTCTTAAGTTACATTTATATTACTATTTGTGTTAATTAAAATATATTGTTCAGTGTTAAAAACTGTCCTAATTATTATAATAGGTAAATTGTAATATTGTATTTATGTTATACCTATATAATCGCAAATTTTTTTTATATTCGTATTATTATATTTTTATAATGCTAATTCATTTAGTGACGCGATATATACTAATAAAATTAATCCACATTAAATTTGAACCCATACACGTCGATTAATTATACACCATACATGAAACTGCAGTATAACTATAACGTTCATCCGTCCGTCTACCAAGAAATACCGGCACGTATAATAATGAAAGTATAATAAATAAATAAATAAATAAATACAAGTATACAACTTAATTTTATAAACACAACAGAAAATGATAACCTATTAAAATAAAGAGATGCTAATAAGTAAATATGGTAAATATACAAAGCTCCAAATGTGATTTGAGATTTTGCTAGTATTTATTTAATGCATTTTTATTGATAAAAAAAACCACTCCTATATTTCTGTTATTCAACTGAAAATATCTACCAGACGTGAGATTTTCACAATTTAAATAATAAATCGATCTGATACGGAGATGCCATAATCGATTTTTACGGAACGTCCCTAACCCATACTACGTTCTAATCTGCGAGTTTAATGTTCATTGTTAAGCTAACCCAAAAGTGTAAATAATATTATGTAGGTAGTATAAATATAGAATATAGATACCTACATAAATACATTTTCATGTTTGCACATTAGGTTCTATATAATAAGTGTAACAACTTGAATAACTTACACAAGGTGATTCACCAAGCCTTCTCACTCCCATTTTTCATTCAATGAATTTATTAAAATTGCCCAAGGATCAAATAATTTTCAAATATTTAGATTTTTATGCTATTAAGGAGTGTTTTGCTGTGATACAATCTTCTTTTTTTTTTCAAATGCAAACAAAGTTATTTTACTGTAAATTGTTAAGCAGATAATTTTTTCGAAAATGTTCATATGTATCTAAATATTCTAAATCATAATTCGAACGATTAGTTTCTGAGTTATTAAAATATATGTACTAATAAAAGATAATAGTCCTTACTAATGGTTTTACAAAAATATAGATGTAGTATCCTCGATAATCCATAGTACAGAACAATTTTTATAAATTCCAAATTATTGATAGATTAATATTAATAATTAAATGCTTCAAATCATTTTATATGCCACATAACTTCCTAATCCATTATCATGATCCATTGATCCATGAATCTATATATTCCTTAGTACACAAACTACTGGTTCAAATTTTGATTTAGATATATCAAAATTTTCAAAAAAGAAGTTGTAGTATCACATAATGGTAGGTATACAAATCTAAGTATTAGAAAATAGAATGTTTCTTAAGTAAACTTAAAAATTCCAAAAATCAGAATTTAAATAAATTCATTATTAAAAAAAAATTTGACGGTGAACATATATATATATATATTATGCTTACGTCATACTTATAGTTAGTTTAGATTAAGTTACTCAAATCTATATGATGCTTATAAGTTATACTGAATCATCCTGTACCATATTATGTAGTACTTAAGTAGTAACCCATTCGTTATTGTATGACTGTATTATGTAAACCACCTGCAGTATTCTTGACGCTCAATTAATTTGTATTTTATGTTAATACGATCTAAAAAAATATTTTTGTTCATTAAAATATGTATCTGATATACTTTAATTTTGAATCCTTAATAAATAATATGTTTAGGTTCGCAAGTCGCAACTACGCGAACGATTTGTCCTCAACCTCGTACCCTTTTGTCAAAAAAAACATACACTCGGTATGTGCCTCTTGTGTAAATGCACCAAGGTACCTACTAACATGCTGCATCAATATTGTGTATCGTATATATAATAATATTATTATATATGCACACGTGCAATAAAAATTGCCACCAGCCAATTTCAGCAAGCAATGTCGCTTTCATTTTGTCCTCAGGGCGCCTCGATGACCCTGTTTTTCGTATTATAATATTATGTTGACTACACCCTATTATACATATATTGTAGTGCATTTAATATTTATATATGTACTTACACACCGTGCAACGTTGATCGATGTAATATTATTTTGTTGTTACTTTCACGTAACCAATTGGAATTTTTTACTTATAGGCATGTATAGGTAAATCTTTTACATAGTTGACATTAAAAAAAAATTACGTTTTCAATTCTGAATTTCTGATAGCATTGATGTTCGCATCATCAGTGCCTTCATCCCATGAATCGGTAATATTTTCACAGATATCGCGCGTCGTCTAAAATCTGAATTTCCCTTTTTAGAAATTTGGTTGGAATTCTGTACATAGAACTCTCAATAATCCCTTCCGATGTTATAAATGCGAAGTGCTGACTCCTTCAGTTGCATATATTATACCTATTTTATACCTATAATGTACATAATATAATAACTTACAAGTTTAAACACTGGGTTATACATGCACGTATTATTATTATTATTATTATTATTGCAAACGTAATATAATTTATATGAATGTGTTCGCCGAAAAATGTCCACTGTTGTAGGGGGCCGGGTATTTTGCATTAGATCTATCACTTTTTACGATTAGGCAGGAATATAAATTGTTGTGTATGTGTGCACAAAAAAAAACCACATTCCTTGTGGTTATCTCATCTCGAGTGCGCGCGCGAGCTCCACGGTATGTGTATTATAATACTACTATATAATAGAATATATTCTATATAGGTATAAATACAGTAGGACTCCCTGTTCTGTTGGTCGGAAAACCAGTTCCCAAGGACGCGCACGCTTACTACTTTCATTTAATTATTAAAAATGTACATATCGAACACACTATATATATATAAGTATGAATTATACAGAGTTGTGTACAGTATACATATGTATGTGTAGAAAGGCACCGGTTGCAGAAGTACTTAGGTAGTATGTACCTATATAGTATATATAAATATATAGGTGTTGCCGTGTTGGTCAGTTTGTCACTGACTTGCCGCTTGCTCCGCCACTGAAGATGTATATTATTATACATTATTATATTATTCCGATGCAACACGATGCTCCCCAGTGGAAGGTGATGACGATGTCTACGATGAACTCGATAAAGTATTGAAACCTGAAAGTTCAAATCGAAATACACGTGTGCACTGTGCACAATACCTATAATTGAAATGACTGATTAGTATAATATAATAATATATATAATATATAATAACTCTCTCCGGCTTTCTCTTGAAATTTAAACTAATGGTCTATGCGATATAATATACTTATCACAGCTATTGGAATCGTCAGTTTTTATAAAAACAAATATAGCCCCACGATCGTATACGATTTTATTATTGTTATTTTTAAGAACTGAGGCTATATTATGACGTATACTATTATAGTATTATTTTTTTTTATTTTAATATTATAATAGTGTGTATATATTTGGTAGCTAGTTCGACAACAATTTCTCACAATACGGTTATTGTTTTCGCCTCGTCAACAATAAACGCGGTTAATCATAATCTTATTATTTACTTAAATAATAATACACACAACACACGCACGGTAGTATATTTTATTATGCTTGAACATAATAATTTCAAAACTGCGCCTATATCATTATAATATTATTATTATATTTTATAATAATATCGAGTACACTGTTTAGAACGTTCTTTAAGTGAAACGACAATAACCAGTCATGTGTATTATACGCTTAAAAACAAAAACCTCATGTACGTATAAACACAATGTTTACAAAGAACAACGATCAAGTTCATATTCGCATTCATAGTAAAATATATACATGCACATAAAAGCTCGAATGTTTTTTGGACGAATCGTATTTTTTCATTGGAAATAATTGTTAAATTTGCTGTAATAATATTATATTTAACTTATTTAAAATTATTAATGGCTTAACGGCAGTTATATATTAATAGTAGTATATACTACCCTGTATGATTACTAATTAGTGTACCATTATAACTCGATAATTTCGTTGGCATAGATTGACTCCATCGTTCAAAGCGTATTATATGGGGGTAAACCGGGTCATCACAACATTTCACTCACCAAGTACCGACAATTAGTGCTGAAGTACAACCCCCATAAATCATAATATAATAAATTATCCCTAGGCGAAAAAACTTCTCTTTCTGTCGTTACAATTGGTATGCATCTTCGCAAGAGGGAAATAAATCGTTCGTAGAGTAGTGGCGGCAATTTATGAAACAATCACGACTCCGATGTATCGAACACCATATACCTATTTAGTTTTGTAACATAATATCATAATATTATTACTTATACTCCTGTAACCCATAAATCACGGATATTTGTTTTAAACACGTATTCTGTGTTAAATGTATTCAATAATAATAATAATAATATTAATAATTCCACACGACACAAAGATATAGGTAGTGAATATAGTCAATATTCAAACAATGGGCTCGAATAACGCTGGTCCATCACCCGCAGTCGAGGATTCAATACTTCCCTCCTCTGTACCCCACCACTAGTCACCGAGCATAACAATACCCGTCGAAATATTAACTAAGTGGTGCATTATAATGATATTAACGTGACGTATATTATGGTATACATCGTAGGAATAATGGTACACAGACATACAATACTGATTATAAAGTAGTATATACACGCGCGAGGTGTACTCTTACAGGATTTTATGTGTTTTTCTTTTTATTTCGTCTTCGTTATCGTTTAAATAATAATAAATTAAAATTCTATAGGTATACGTGTTTGACGAAAAATGTACAATCCTCAGCCGTCATTGCCTCTATCCGTCTATGACAAAAAAATATGCTAATGACCGCGAGAGTATCGTAATCTGTCTATATGTGTCGTATAGTGTATACTGTATATATGTGTTAAGGTGCTGTCGTCCGCACGAAACGGTCGTTTACTGTATTTTTTCATTACAATAATATGTATATCTAAATATCATTATTATTTATACACGATGTTTAACAGTGTATAACCTTACCTTAGCAAACACTGTAAGATGACGACAAAAGCAATGGCGGTCGGAACGGTTTAAAAATTCAGAAAATGTATTTTTTATCTTTCGAATACCGTTCATCGTTTCACGTTTTTATTCAGACTCGTCCAACACAATATTATAATAATATGTATAATAGGGGTTTTCATTGGATTCGCTCCTACGCTTAATTTACTACTTAATAATATATACTCAACTACATAGCTTATATAAATACACTACTAAAAAACCACCAATACACCACTAAAATAATGCATAAATTTTTTTTTTTTTGAAGTTCTGTTAAAGTTGTGCATTTACAATTTACAAATATTTCCTGAGAACCACCGATTTCGTTACAATTTGTTTTTCTTTCATTACCTACATCACGAAACTACTGCAATGTGGGGTGTATAATAATAATATAATAATATTGTTATTATATAGTATGTGTTCGATTATAATATTATCACAGCAGTCACGGTCAGCCGTGGTAACGCGTGTCGTATAAGAATATAATACGCATAGTGTATAGTATATTCCCTTACCCTTCGTGGGAATGATCAAAATCCATTTGTGGCCGTTGGTCATATATGCTTACAAATAGATTTCATTGTAAATATATACGCGTACGTGTTTAATACTGTTTATATTATAATAGTGCCATATATCTCAGTGGCCGTGAAATAACTCATAATAATATTCATCTGTATAATTTATATATTATATTATAAATTATAAACTCCTATCGGACTTCGTCGATATGTAAAGACTTATACACTGTAAAAACTGACGATATTATTATATTATGTTATTGGTATAGTTGAAAAGTTAGTGGTTGTGGCGAAGTGAGGTGATTTCGTCGAAAGGGATAGAGTTTTGACATAAAGTACAATGTAATATACATTGACAAAAATGTCAAATTATTATATTTCCGATAAAACACCGTTCATTTCCAATAAGATTCATTTGAAACGAAAAATTATTTTTGATACGATAATACGTTTAACTTCGCCATAACGTATAACTCAATGGTATCTATTGTCAATCTCGGAATCCTTCGAAACAGCCTTATTGCGCCGTTTCTTTGGGTTCTTACTTTTTAGTACAATATCTTAAGGCGCCTGGTGCTAATGTAATTTTGTTAACAAAAATACGCACTACGGGACTAAGATCCTGTTCTGTAGAATCAACCAAATTTGATAATATTTTTACTGATATAGGGTAATATTTTAAAGGTTGCACTGAACTCCATTTTTAAAAAATTTTAATCTCAAACTTTATAATATCTTCAAAAATAATACAATTTTAAGCTTTTTTTACAAATTATAATATACTATTATTTGAAATAAAATAATAATATGTTATCATGCGGCCTGTAAGAAGTCTTCTTTTTTTAGATAAAAAAAATAATTATCGAAATCCTACAATTCTAAAAGGCATGAGTATTATTCCTGTGAAGTCTTTGTTTTTCGATATAATACTCTGTATTAACCCCCTCCCTAAATAACTATCGGCCGTAGATTAGTAGAAAATGATTAGAAAGCTAATAATTATTTATAGAAGTGCGGAAATTTTGAAAAGCCGGCACTGGGTGGGCCCCTTACTTTATAATTATTATTCTGTGCAACAGCAAAGTATTTCGATGATTTTTTATGGTTTCGTCCATAGATCTTTCTAGTCTTCCATATATTTTGCTCCTCCATCACGTCTTGAAAAATATTGTTCCTGCTCAACTTCCGCTATATTATAATATAACTTATAAGTATATAACCCTATAGTCCACTGGTAGTATTATATACCAGTATATATAATATATAGTCATGTAATTATCTATCTATATACCTACCGGTACATAAATCATACATTCATATTACAGAATGTAACAGAAAGACCTGAGAAAAAAAATTGTTGCTAGTTAAACCCCTGACTGACTCAGTGACTGATCAACGCAGAGGCAAAATAATGATAGCTTGAGGCTTGCAACCTAGCTCAGCTAGGTAGTAAATATTATAAAAGAACATTTTTTTTTGATTATCAATAATAACAAAAGTTATTGCATTAGTTAGTTTTTCTGTTACACCCTTTATATAAATTTCCATAACTCGGACTCGTTCTGTGCAGATCTTTTTGATTTGGCTCTACTATGGTTTCTCTAAAAAATAAAAACCCCAGTCAGACTGATCGTGCCTACAATACCTTACAAAATTACTTCTTTTCTATACATATTTATTTAAGAATTATGTGTAGGTTCTTTTTAATTTTCCACACGTATTATACATAGTAAAACCGCGGATATCTGAACATATTTGTTGTTGCAGACAACTAGACAAGTCGCGTAAAATTACTATATTACTTATCGTACATGTGAGTGTGTCATTGTAAGTGATGACGATATAATAATATTATTTATCTACTGTTTTCGAAAATCTTAACTGGATTGAATGTCAAATAAAATAAGAAAACTGAACGAGGAAGAATCCAGTACTTGTATATTATAATTATTTATCATACTATAATATTATTATTATTAAGACCGGAATCGGAATTTTCGCCCGGACGAAATTATCGCTGCAATTTAAAAATATTATGTACAACCAGTTTTCGGCAGGTTGCTTAGAAAGTAAAGACGTTTGAAATTATACTTAATTAATTTGTTTATCGCGTAACAATTAAATCTTCTTTACGCGTGTGTTGTTGTTTATATCGTAATTTTTTTCTCCCTTTCGCTGTAGTGCTTTTCATCATAATTTGACCTCAAGACTTACCTCACATAATATTAAAACAATTCGCACACGTGTTTTCAATTTGTATTATTATCGTCTATCCTGCGTGACTTTATTTGCAATTGTTGCTGCTGTACACAAATATTTAAAACAATATCAAACATTTCAAAGCCGTTAAAAAATTGTCGCCCGTCGTCCTACCGCTTCGTAATTAATTTAATTCGTTATCAATTTAATAGTTTCGATCATTTTTTTAACGTCTTCTTCGTTGAAACACGTTAGATATAACGAAGTGTTATTTTAATAAATAATTAAATACGCAACAGTGCCGTGTCAGTTATTATGTCAAAAATGCTGTGATAAATTTCGTTTTTGTATATCGTGACTGAGCTAAAGGTCAAAACCTCGTTCACTGATATAACATAATTGTATATTATACACGGGCCAATGCTATTCTCGAGTTCTCGACAATTCCGTCTCGTGGAACCGGTCGATAAATATTATAGTTTACACCGAAAATAGCAAAAACTATAATATAATACGTGTATAATAAATTAGTATCTGTATACTCAATACTCATTACAGACGATTTGAATTCGTTTAAAACGAATTTTTTACGAATTGATTTCTGTTACGGGCGCTTATAATATTATTAAACATAGATATTGGTTCATCGACCTATCCGAATATGCGTCGTCTTCGTCCGATTAAATATTATAATATTAAGTGATTACGATTGATTGTTATTTTTATCATTATTAATTAAATTTTTTGATTAAATATAAAAACACAAAACCTTGTTTGTATAAAATAAGCACACCTACGTGATCATCGCTGCTGTAGAAATGAAAATCGAGGCATACGCAGTACGCATATATTATAATATGTCATATAAAATATATTACATTTTATACGCAAACACGGAGATATTATTATGATAATAGTATAATGTGTACGAGCGGTGGAAAATATAAATCATTACCTTATTAATTAAACCGTCGTTTTGTGTATGCAATCCACGACAAGAACGAGGTGTGTTATTTGCAGTAATATGTATTTAGAAATAATAATAATATTAACGAAACCAGATCATCGCATGTTCCGGTTATTAAAAGACCGGCGCAACCGATTTTTTATTACACTAAATAATAACCCGATCCTTGTAATATTTTGACTTTTTCAAACAGTTTCTTCGGGTTTGCATGCCGTTCGTAGTCAATTATTACATACAGTGATTAATCGTCATAGACGGACAAACTAATAACAATAATAATTATTATTACAAACACACATGTCCACGAACGGCAATAAGTGTATTTTTATTCATACCCAACCACTTCTGTGCTCAAGTCATACACGCACACTTGATATCATTTTATACATTTTATGACTATATGAGCCAGAAGTCCAGAACGGTTTATAAATCATTATTCTCATAATTTATACGTTTAATTATTATCATTGCTGGTTTATAACTACTCGTTTTTTTAACGTTAGGTTGATAGCCAAGTATACTTAATTTTTTCCATCCTCGATCCGTATATGTTAATATATTAACCTACGCCATTTTAAAATAGTGACTGCCGCCCCTGTTTCAGACGATATCCACTCAAGACATGAATAATATATAAGGGAGACTGTAGTGTGTGAAAACACTCGAAGTCCGGTTTTTTTATTTATTTTTTTTATTTTATTTAATTTTAAATCCTTCTGGCTTCTGCGGCGCCTACAAGTAATAAAATAATATAATAGGTATATTAGTCCGAGACTAGATTTTCATGTATACCTTCCTAAAATGTCGGCACCATCGACACGGATAGCATAATATAAAGTAATAACTAATAACTAATACTTAAGTAATAACATTATTGTTTATCAACGGTGCCCTCGACTACCCTTCCCCTCCTTATTTGTCGACTGCTTTAATAGTGATGAACTGATGATATATTGTATATTTTATGGTTTAAATTTTAAACGATCGATCACAGCACCGTGCGCACCATGTATTGTAGACAATCGCGGGGTTATTAAAATAATTAAATTCGTGTTATTCATCGTCGGCTGATACAATTTGTGGATTCGACCAACGGGTTACGTATGTAAAAAGCCAACAAGAGTAAAGTGTTAATACGACGCTTATACTCTGTGTTACGTATTTATTTCATGTGTTTTACTCATTTAATTTTATGGTTTTGTTCCTGTGAACAATGCGAACTATTACAGAAGTACATTTTATTGTTATGTACTGCAAATTGCAATATCTTTTAAATTATATGTAACAAAATTAACTAGAATCACATATTAAGAACTTATCGCATTATGGACACTAATTTTGTCTCATGAAAATTGAATGGCCTTGTATAATATACGTAAGCATATATATTTAGTATAAAAGTCAAGTACACTATTAAATAAATTAAACCATACATATTTGTTCTCGTTCAAACGTTTATTGATTGATTATGGTATTATTCAGTAATTTCGTTGTATTTATTTAACTTCTGTGATGTATAGCATTGTAGCGATCGCGTCTTTTTACCAGTTTATGTTCACTGGAATACGTTTTTATTTACACGGAAAAAATAAAGATTTTATATTCGTTCTGACAATAATTATATATAAATATACGGTTGAAATGTAGGTTATTATGTTATTAGTTTATTACTGTACTATCCCTACTTATTGCCTCAGGTCTCTTGCCTATAGATTGACATTTTTGAATTGTAATTAATTTTTTTTTTTTGTAATGATTTTGCATTAATATATAGGTATATAATATATTAAAAGATACCTAGTGGATTTTTTTTTTCATACGTGGGTAAAAATGCTTCATATAAACTAGATTATTTCTATTATAGGCATACGATTTTCTAAGTAGGAGGTAGATACCTAATACCTATACAATAACTATTGAAAGTTTTGAGCAAAATATCTTTTTTTAAATAGGTCACATAATGTAGGTATATTGTATATCAATAAATTGAGAATAGGTCCATCATATCCGTGTTGAATGTTAAGTCAAACAAGGATGTTTTGGTAGAGCAACCTACTTGTGAGTTGTGGATCTGCGTGTATTATATTACGACACGCACACACAACTTGTCATATTACGAACTGCTACAGTTAAACGATATCATTTTTAATTGAATATTGTTAGGTTGTTATTATTATTATTTTAGTTCATTGAATATAATTAACTATCGGACAGTTTGCGATGTTTGCTTCTGCAGTTTAATGTATGTATATAATATATATATAAATACATGTTGTACAAAATACAATTCATATATATTATATAATATATATAATACCAATTATTGGTACTGAGGTCTTAATATAGCCATACCGGGGTGAGTTAAAAACCATGATGTGCTCTTTTCGTAGGTATTTGACGCTTGACAAAATTAATAATTATTATTGTTATTTGTTTACTTATTACACTTATCATCTAGCTGAATTACCCGGAGTTTGCCCGGAAAAAAAATTGTGGTTGTTCAACTCCTTTTTGGTGTAACTCTCTGTATAATTTTAAATTTAACTCTATAAAGTATCAAAGTCATACTAAGTTTGTCATTATTAATTAATCCAACCTACAAACATTCCTAACCTAACCTAACTACATTCCGGTTGTTTTTCATCGTCCGGGAAAAATTATTAATTATTACAAACTCTTTTCTTTTTTTTTACTCTATATTTGTACTATTTGTACTCTATTATTTTTTAACGATGGTACTGTTGTAGAATTTTTTCAAACACTAAGATTTGAAACAGTTAAAATATACAGCAAAATTACCACTAGGTATATAAACATTAGTTACCAACACGATTTAAGATAGTATGGTTGCGCACAATGAATCATGATAAAGTGTCTACCGAAATCACTATGAAAATTATCTGGAAAATTCAACACTAGCGCTTGCATGTATTTAGTAGTGGCTTTATACCGCGCTGGCTATAAGCCCGTAAATTCTGCTTCTATATCGGCACACATCATGTCGCAAGCGCTAGTGCCTAGTGGTGAATATTCCAGCTGTTCTGGTTATTTAATTTGGTTGCCAGTTTAAAACGATCTTATCATAGGTCGTCGGACAACCATACTATCTTAAATCGTGGTTACCAACCATTTATATATAAAAAAACGGACACTTTAATCAAAAGGCCATGCGTCATCTAACATTTTGTCCTTTTGCTCGGTTCCTATGGATCGTAGCGTGATGTTAAATAGCCTCCGTGATGTTAATTAACCTTCTTTAATAAATGGCCATCAAATGCAAAAATAATTTTACAAATCTGACTGTTAGTTCTAGAGATTACCTCGAGCATACATCTAATTTCCTACGTCTTTATATATTTGTATATATATTATAATTTATAATATATAGATATAGATTGTATATTTTTAGAGTATATGTTGTTACAAGCAAATATTTAGATACAATTCAAAAACAACGGATACTTAGAGCCATAGGCGCAAATCACCCAAAAATCAGGAGTCTTAAGCACCAACATTTTTTTTAATTTGTTTTAGAATTTTTAATAAATTTAATTATAATGGATATATTATGGTAGTAGTACTATAAGTTATAATCACAGGATTTGGGGTGCTAACCTTAAAATGCAGGATGCTAAGCACCCTAAGAACCCCACCCCTGCGATTTCCCCCAGCTGACTGTTCGTACACCACAATCCACACCCTACAACACCATTATTATTACGATTTCTATTTAATAATTGTTATTATTTGTTATTTATTTATATCCTTTAACGCGTATCATATACCACGGGCTTATGTGCAACTACAATAAGCTAACCCCCCCCCCCTCTTTAACCATAGTATCTAACTTCCTCCTCCCTCCAAAAAAGCTAAAGATTTTACACCACGTGGTACATTGTAGGTGCAAAAGAGATATTGTTAAAACAAATTTCAGCTTCAGCCCCTCCCCAAATCTCAAACATTATATTTTCCCCTATGACCATAGGGATACATAGAACAATGCAAAACAATTAATTATTAATGTTAAACGTTGTTTTTTGTTTCCGTAGAATGGAGATCGCATCGTCTGGGAATTCCATCAAGTTACTCTGAACCGTGTGCCCGGTTACGGGTTCGGAATCGCGGTCAGCGGCGGCCGAGACAATCCTCATTTCGCCAACGGTGACCCGTCGATAGCCGTGTCGGATGTATTGAAGTCCGGTCCCGCCGAAGGAAAGCTCATGTGAGAAAGTTTTACATTATTAACAAAAATACTCTTATAATGTGGACCTACCCCTCCCACTATATAATATTGAGACGTCTCTGCATCTTACGGAAACTGATTTTTGTTTTACTATCGCAGGGTTAACGACAGGATAATGACCGCTAACGGCGTGTCACTGGACAACGTCGAATACGGTACGGCAGTTGCTGTGCTGAGGGAATGTGGCGAGAGCGTGACATTGTCGCTGAGACGTCGTCTGGTGTTGCCCTCAAACACGCCACACACGCTGCGCATTCATCTGAATAAGACCAGGAAAAAAGACGGTAATTATTCAGATTATTATAGACATCTGACATATACATACATGCATACTACTATACTTGGCTAGATAGCTATAACAGTACAGTTAATTTATATGCCGAATATATAAGTCAAAGCGATGAGTTCTTAATTTAATTATGCAAGGAACACCGTACGTTTTAAAATATTGTCAAACCAAAATGTTTAATACCTAACCTACTTACCTACCTTATCATTATTTTTCGAGTTATATTAGGCATGGACTATCAAACCTTGTAAGGTATAACATAATGTCAATCAAAGATTTATAATATTATATATACCTAAGTATACTAGCTAAAGCCTATAACTATATATACTATGCAGTAGATATAAGTTACTCCGAATTTATGCGTTGAACACGTATATCTTGAAGGCGAATATCAGTGGCGGATTAACCACTAGGGTCATGAAGCTCGAGCCAGGGGCTGCAAATTTGTATGTTATATAATTTTTATTCTCAAAAAAAAAAATACCCAAAGCTATACCTAACTGTACTGTTGAATAAAATCCAAAATCCCCAAAGCAAATACTTATATATAATTGTACATCATAAAATAATAAATAGGTATAGTACTTACTCATAACTCGCTTTAAAATTAAATTATAATATAAAACCCTATGGTATTGCCTAGATAATAATCTTAACTTAAAATTTTATAATAAGTCAATTCACTTTAGTGGCGTATGTAGAAATAATTTTTGAGGTGGGCCATAATAATGCTATACAATATGATTGACTATTAAATGATACTCTTATTTTACAATAAAATTTAAACAAATTAGTTACTTATATAATAGTCGTCAAAATTACCTCCTACTAAGTATAAATAATTGCTAAATCCATACTGTGTATTGAGAACCGCATCACAAACGAACTAGACTTTGACCACTTGATAAAAGATTTTTCCCAATTTAAAGCTCGAAAAGAACTGCATTAAATCATCCGTACTATTTATTTATAAATTGTAACTTGTAAGATTATATGTAATACAATATTTGAATTAAAGTGTCAATCAATAATTATTCAACCATAATACCTTTGAACCATTTCTCACTCCCGGGACGGCTATACTTAATTACCCATCACTCTTCGATGTTAGCCCATTAAAATTACGATCTTTGGATAGTATTAGAAAAAGGGGGTGGTTAACACTGAACGTGCCTCAAGGCGCCGCGCGCCGAGAAGGTTAATCCGCCACTGGCGAATATAACGATTTATTTGATCAGTACATGAATACAATATATAAGGTACTAGGAATATTAAATATATTTTTAAATTTGTGTATATTTTGTCACGTTTAGATTTCGGATCGTTTTGGGAAGCAGGATTTTTATCAAAGAAGGAACGAAGGGCGGTGACAACGGTGTACAGGAAGGCGACGTGCTGTTGAAGATCAACAATCATTCGGTGGTGGACGGCATGACGCTCAAAGAAGCCAGGCGACTGATTGAATCGGCCAAAGACAAACTAAGTTTAACCGTGCGCCGAGAAGGAAGCTCCAACGGACACGTTTTACAATATTCAGGTTCATCCGAACCGACTTCTCTGCACACAAAAGGTATAAGACGAAACGTTTGGTTGTGCCGTTTAGAATTAAGGCCTCCCTTACTACAATTTTGGATCGATTTGAAAGAAAAAAATTTATTAACATTGTTGCGCTTTATTAACATTGTTATTTTGTTTCGTTTGTATAATATATAGAAAATAACAACTATATGGACGGTATCAACGGGTCAGCGTATCCATCTCAAAACTTGTACGTACAACCACCCAGCAGAACCATGCTGGAAGAAGCCAAAAGCAATTTGGCACCACGTGGACGATCCCGTAACCCTTGTTGGATTCCGTTTCCCTGAGCCAACTGGACAGGCCCACATCTGCCATGGATAACAACACATCAGGTATAAAAAATAATCCATAATATGTGTGCCTAAATTGGCTTTAATTTTTCTTCGCAGTACAGAGCATATTTTTAGCAGATCCCCTTCCCTCAATCACTGTATGGCCTTTAACTAGATAATCCAAATTTAATTTATTAAATTGTATATTTAATTTGATTGGCTATAAATATTACAATTATTTAAGATTTTTAAAACTAATGAGCGTGTCTATTGTAAACAATGTTTTTATATAGACTTTCAAGTTTACTTAATAGGTCTATGATTTTGGCAAATAAATTTTAATTTATAAGTATTAGTAGTTATAACATTATAAATTGTCCACATTCAATTCTGCATTAATTGGCAATACGCTATACTAGCTGCCTATTTAAAATTGTATTTGATGTGATTCTGTGTGGTGTTTGCATAATATAATAAACATGATGTTTTTTTATAGCCAATAATTTGCATAATGGTGATCTGGGACCTACATACAACCATGGTCGTAGTAGAAGTGGCGCTGAAGACCATTCAGAACCTCCTCGCCCGCCACCACCAAGACCCGAAGGTACAAATAATCCAAAAAAATTATTATTTAATTAATACAACTAATAAAACACTCCTTAAAATACTATTTTTATTATTATTTTATAGACTATTACAGTACAACTAGACAGTTTTATGAAGATACGTTACCTCAAAAATCAAAACATTTAAAGTAAGTTTTTAAACATAGAATCAATAGTTAATAATGATGAGTAATTAAATTAATTTTGAATTTTATCAACAGACCCGATCCTCGGTTTATTACATTCCAAAAAGAAGGGTCAGTTGGTATTCGATTGACAGGTGGCAACGAAGTTGGTATATTTGTCACTGCCGTGCAGCCTGGAAGTCCGGCATTTACCCAAGGTCTGCAACCAGGTGACAAAATATTAAAAGTGAACGATATGGATATGAAAGGTGTGACTCGTGAAGAAGCTGTGCTATTCTTGTTGAGCCTTCAAGATCAAATACATCTTATCGTTCAACACAGACGCGATCAATACGAACAAATCATGAACAATCAACGAGGCGATTCATTCCACATTAAGTAATTAATAACCAAGTTCAAAAGAATTATTTAAACGTGTTTTTTAATATGCGTGTGTGCACACTGTAGGACTCATTTTGACTACGAACAGCCCAACAAAGGTGAAATGAGCTTCTGCAAAGGTGATGTGTTCCATGTAATGGACACATTACACAATGGTGTAGTTGGTTCTTGGCAAGTATTCCGTATTGGAAGAAACAATCAAGAAGTCCAAAAAGGTATAATACCGAATAAGGCTAGAGCTGAAGAACTAGCTACAGCGCAGTTTAATGCTACTAAGAAAGAGATGAACGCTTCAGAAAGTAAAGGAGGTTTCTTTAGACGACGAAAACACAATCACCGCAGATCAAAATCATTGAGCAAGGTAACAATATCATAAACAATTTATATAAGAGTAGTGAGAAATATTAATTGACTTTTTATCATAGGAAAATTGGGATGATGTGGTGTTCGGGGATAGTATAAGCAAGTTCCCAGCTTATGAAAAAGTGGTGTTGAGTCATACAGGGTTCGTACGACCAGTCGTTTTGTTTGGACCAATATCAGATATTGCCCGAGAAAAACTTACCAAAGACTTTCCCGACAAATTCTTATCTCCTCGTAAATATTTAAAAAAATGTTATGTCTACATTTTGACTTAACTTTCAATAATAGTATATTGATTTGGTTTATTAGAACTCGAAAACAACACTACTGACGGAAGCAAGAAAATCAGTGGTATAATACGTTTAAGTGCTATTCGTGATATTATGGACCGAGGGAAACACGCCTTGTTAGATGTTACCCCAAATGCTGTTGACCGTTTAAACTATGCTCAATTTTATCCTATAGTCATCATGTTGCGCGCTGATAACAAACAAGTGATCAAAGAACTACGTGCTGGGTTACCAAAGTAATGAGTATTATATAATTTTGTGTATATTAGTACTAATTACCAATGATATTTTATAGAACTGCACACAAGAGCAGTAAAAAGCTATTGGAACAATGTCAAAAATTAGAAAAAGTGTGGTCTCATGTATTTACTTCATCACTTACTCTAAATGGAGGAGACGCTTGGTATCGCAAGCTTCGAGAACTAATCGATAAACACCAGAGTTCTCCAACTTGGGTCAGCGAGACAAAGGTATTGTTATTACCATTATATAATACAAACATTTAAAAAACAGTATTCTAAAACTATAAATATATTATTATTTATAGACTGTAGATTTCCTATCAGATCTTTATTTACTTCCTATGTCATATCCATTTTGTGACCCTTATGTTATTTCTAGTGATACTGATTATGCTAGAAAACCAAATGATTTTTTTGGTTACTTATGAAATTCTGATTAATTACTTGTATGTACTTTCGCTGTTAATAATATTATATTATATTGCATGATTAACAGTTTATTTTTAATTTTCTATTCTTTCATCTTAAACAACAAAAATAATTTTTTAACTGACATTATCAAACTAGGTATTTATTAACTTTGATTTTATTATGTATTGTTTACTTCAGACATAGTTAATAATAACAAAAATATTCTAATTATTTTTATTTTTGATCTAATAATAAATAATACAAAAATATATCTATTTAATTCATATTCACTTATAGATAATTTATCATATAATTATATAACTTAAAGTATTGTGTTGTTTATTAATGTGTATTTAATTTGTGTTTGTAAATTAACTGATTTATGTATTGTGAGTTACTAACATGTTGTTTTGTGTATGTGGCATGCATTATGTGTTCAGCCTGAAGAAAACCTGTCTGATGATTTGTTATTCCCGATGACCTCCTTACGTTTGTCATATGCATCATCTCCCGAAAGTGATATGGAGACTAGCAACACAACATTAGCATCCCCAACTTCTACTGCAGCGACCAGTCCATCTGCAATTGGTTCAAGATTAGTGAAAAGTTCAAGTGATCCAAGTATTACAACTCAGGACGATTCTGCTATTCCTAATTATAATCCACCTCCACCATATTCACCTTCAGTGTTTAAACAAGTATGTATTTTTTATTAAGTTATAATAAAGAAATGTATAAAATAAAAAACTAATATAAAATACATTTTTATTTGAAGTAAACTCCATTGTTTTTCAACGCATTTAGTTAAAAAAAAAGTTAGTTGATTTATTGTGTTAGCCTAATACAAATTAATTAATTATAATAGGCAAGTTATGAGCCTCCTCAAACATTACGTATGGCTGGTCC
Source organism: Sitobion miscanthi (assembly GCA_008086715.1). Classification (NCBI taxonomy): domain Eukaryota; kingdom Metazoa; phylum Arthropoda; class Insecta; order Hemiptera; family Aphididae; genus Sitobion; species Sitobion miscanthi. Next base: position 30,162,159 of record CM017802.1, read on the forward strand.
TCCTACTCACACAACACTAATGGTAAACGGTAATGGGCCACCAGATTTACCGCCTCGCGTTGATAGAAACACAAAACCATTGCATGGAAATCGCGCTAATGGCCAAAGATCAGCCACAGATAGATTATTCAGTCCAAACGGTATGGAAGATATACCTAATTACATAAATGCAACTCCCCATCATCAGAGAACCCATACCAGCAGTAGTAAACAAGTATGTCATAATAAAATACTAAATATTAGTTTAGTATAAAATAAATTCATATCTATCTTTCCAGTTGTATGATATGCACAATAGCTATGACAGTGTATCTTCATATGATAGTTATGGTGTACGCATGAATGGAGGTAGCAACGGTAGTGCAAACCTTACAACAACTTTGTGTTCAAACTCTCAGGACGATCTTAAGTCTGGCAGCAATAACACTCTGGGTAGACATCATGATCCTTATAGATTTACTAGGTCAACTCAACAACCAGTTGACACTAAAATATCAGACTATCCAAAATACAGGTCAGTAAATTAAATTTTTTTTTAATTTTAGAAAATACCTTAAATTTTTATTTCTGATTTTATAGGGATATTTCAAAATTAAAAACATTACAGTTTTATAGAAGCTTGAATATTATTGATCCAATAAATGATATAGCTTATTCTTGTAAAAGATATATTGTGTAGCTTTGATATAATATATTTTTCCTAGTAGTTTATTGTAGTTTTCTGTAGTTTATATATCTTTGTTATTTTTATCATGTGTAGTGTTGTATACTTACATAGTACCTTGTTTGTTTGTAGACCTCCAGGTGGTACCTCTGGAGGTATGATTGAGTATGCCACTAGTAAACCCCTTCCATTGCCAAAATCACCTCCACAACAACAATCTTATAAGCCTGTACCACCTCCAAAACCTAAAAATTACCGACCACCAGTACAGCAGCAACAGCAACAGCAACAACAACAGCAACATCAACAGCAATATTATCAACCCCCTCCAGCTGGTTTCCAGCACTCAAAATCATTCAGCATGGCAGATAGCACATATTCATCACATATATCCAATGGGGTGTGTATTTTTGATGATAGTTGTTTTTAATTAAATCATTTATTTATTTAACATTTTTATTATTTTAATTTTAAACCAATATTTTTAGATGCCTTCATCACCTAGCAAGTACTCATCAGAATCAACAGATGTGAATACTGCTGATTCGGGTCATGGTAGTAGCTTAGATAGGGGTTATGATCGACGAGGTGGTAATGGACAACAGCCTTCTCAACAAATGGATCGTAGCCATATATACTACAAACACCATAGAGATCCAAATGCACTGGACTTAACACAACATCGTGACCAACGAGGTAGCGCATTTGAATTGTACAAGAAGCCATCAGTAGCTGGTGATCATAGAATGTCGAATGGAGGTGACCATAGAATGTCAAATGGTGGTGATCACAGAATGTCTAATGGCGGCGATCATAGGGTGTCAAACGGTGGTGGGCACTACAATGTGGATGCGCTTCGGTGACAACGACAGTATCCGGTTAGATTTTAAAGGTGATTTGACCGGGTTCAAATGAGCATAAACGCTTACCTATAATTTTATCTCATCGAAAATTGTATATTACGATATAAATATTTATAAGATGTTCATAAATTTGTTTTTTCAATAGATGGACTGATTGACAGTAATTTATTTTATTTTATTTTTGTTAAGTCTTATGTGTATTTTTTTATTTATTCATATTTTACTGATAAGTAAACTCAGTTGTTTGTTATTTTTATTTTTATTATACTATTTAAATCACAATTTGTATTCATCAATATCCATCAAGATTAATTAAATGAACAAAAGTTAAAATAATTTGCATATTTTACATAAAAAATGTGAATTTAACAAGCAACAAAAGTCTGAATAAATTGAGCATGCACTGAATGTACAAGCAGTGCCATTGGGTTGAACAAATTAAAAATTGTCGGCCAATTCACGTGGCCAAGTTAATAGTGTTTGACCATTAGATCAAATTTTTAAATTATAATTCTATAAATTTATATTATGTTAAAAGTTATTAAAATGTTCAAATATTTGTGCCTTATTTGTATTTCTTGCCCTTCTAATGTGCAAAAAAAAAACTACACAAAATATTTTTAAACTATTTTACTTCCCAAAAGAATGGAAGATTAATTTTAATATTTTTGTGATTTTGTACCATTATGGTTTTATCTTATTTTTATTCTCTTAAATTTTGAATTACAATTACGCTTTAAACAATGTTATTACAATATTATTATTATTTGATGTATGAATACTTTTAATAGTTTCTATTTAACTTAAGTTTTTGTCTGTTTAAGAATTTTTTTATTATTACTATGTTAAAACATGCTCCAACTATACATAAATATAGATACTTATGTAATTATGTTATTAGAGTAATTAAGTATTTTTTTTCTGATTGAAACTGTATCATTAATTTTGATCGGGATTTAAAAAAAAACATTGCGCATAATAAAAACAAATTGATGAATGTTTTACTTTTACCTTTTTTCCCATTATGCTCATGACAAAATAATTTCTCAATTTTTATTATTTTATGAAAATAAATACAATTATCATTGTATATGAATCTTTTCCTTAGTAAAGTATACTACCTATATTTTTACATAAATAATACCAAGCACAGACTGACTTTAGGGAACATTGTTACTTTGCTAGATATATATTTAATTTAATTTTACTTGTGTGAACTCCTAATTCTGACTTAACCAGTTCACCATAGTTTTCAGTATATCTAACTACGTATGTTAAAACAAAATATGTTGCAAAAGAATAGGTAAAGTAACAATATACCAAAGGTATTTTTATAGGTTTATGTCATTATTAACCCCTTCGATCCTGGCTCTTTCACTGGCAGACATATACATACTAGCGTGCACTAAGGAAAGCAGGCGATCCCACACGACCGGTGTACTTGGCCAATATCTGTCACCGGTGATATATGACCAACATTGGTCTTTGCTCCTACACGACTGGCGTATAGCCACGTTAGGGCACATGACCACCGGTTGCATATTGATGTAACGTCAACAAATTTTGTTTTTGTTTGCAAACAATGGGGGCCAGAGAAGAAGCAATACCAACAGCAGTTCCCCCTCCGGTCCTCAATATCACGTAAAAAAAAAAGTATAAGCCATTAGGTATGATATACAAAGTTTTTAAGTTTATAACCGTATAGGCAGTAATAGCTTTTTAAACAGGAATTGGATTCTATAACATTTCTCTATTATTATAAAATAGCAGAGTTATTCATTTGTTTTGTGCAACAATGATTTCAAATATAAAATGTTACATTGCGCATTTTTTATTTCAAGTAAAGTGCTATTTTTGATTTTATTTTTGACATTGACTGTTGTTTTTAATAATTAATAAAATACTAGCTGCCCCGTCCACCATCGACCGTGCCAAAGATTTAATTATTTTTTATAAATATATTTGTATAAAAATGTTTTTGCAATATTTCTATTAATTATAATAGTAATATAATAGATATGTAAGGAGGTGCGTCGTCCTGGCACCCGTAAATCGTCAAAACCCCCCCTAAAATATCTCATTTTTTTGTACCCGATTTGAACGTTTCCTAAAAATATTTGTTCCTCTCTTTTACACAAAACCAAATCCCCTGTCAGGGTGCTGTAAAACCGTCGTACTGGCACACAGCGTTTTTATTGGATGCGCAGTGCTTGGTGTTTTAAAATATCTTTGTTTTTTCGGTTTACCTAAATGTACCTACTCATCGATGGTAGTAGGTAATTACATTATATTACCATTATATACGAGTATATAAGTACAGTAGAACTTACATGTAACGGTCAACGAAGGGACTGTAAATAATTACCGCTATTTAGAGGTGCCCGTTCTACAGAGGTAGGATACCACTCGACGGGACCAAAATATTGACCCAACCTACAGAGGTGACCGTTAACGGAAGTTTTACTGTATATTGTTATTTGACAAAATCACATTGTTCATTGTTGTATTTTACTGAGTGAAATGTTCAATTCTCAAGTTTTAAAACAAAATCACGTTTTGATACAGCATTACATCATTAATGGCTTATAAAATAAACTACAATTTTTTAGTGATACCAATAAGTTATTTGGATCTATATAACTATTCTTAAAAACCTCTGCTTGGTATTCTCTATTCTTAATGAATATTAATTAAAAATGTATATAATACATATTATTTTTTTCATTATGGCAAAACGAGTGAATGACGTAGTGTTTTTTTTTTTTAAGTCACTGTAGAAACATAACTGATGGACAGACTTAGCTCATAATTTTTTTTCAGTGTATATAGCCTATGATATAGACCAGCGGTTCCCGATTGGTGGTCCGCGTGTCGATTTTCGGGGGTCCGCGGTTGTGTTGTTCTGTAGTGATAATTTTATTCTATTTTGGTGAAATTATCAACTTAGTAGTTACATGAAATCCCGAGTATTTTTGGACTATTGAAGCTCGATTATCGCGTTAAAAATAGATAATCAATTTCATAGAAATAAATAGCATTATTATCTTCACTATTACACTATTATTACTAAAATTCAGAACGTGAAACCATACTGTCATACTGATAATGGCTCGGCGGGAGAGTGGACCCGGTCGCGGCTGCTTGCGTCCCGTAGTGGTGGTTGGAGATAAGGTAGTGGGCCGCTATAGTGCTTGTACAATATAATTGAGAAGTCAGTGTTTACGAAAAGGGGTCCGCGGACCGATTTAAGTTATAGCCAGGGGTCCGTGGCTACACACTAATTGGGAACCACTGATGTAGACTATAGACAATGATTTGTCAATGAATTCACATTCAAAATAAGATCTGGTACTTGGTAGGTACCTACTATACAGGCGTACAGCAGAGACTTCCTCGGTTTTGTACTTTTGCATAATGGTATGTTACTGTTACTCACATTAGTAGAGCTTTCTGAATTCTGAACTTATTTGTTCACGTACTTATTTTTGTATTAATAGGTCACTAACCTGCTTTAAAAACAGTTTAGTCCATTATTATTTATTTTTAGATTCTGAGCGGACCGATGAATTTATTGGTGTTACAATGATGTGTTTTTTAATTTTTTATCTGTGTAAACGATTGTCGATTAGTAGTCGAAATAATGTTTTTTATTTTCAACTTCAGTATCTTGTTCGACGGGAATGTGAATCTAGTCGGTACTTTTGGGAGGTCAAAATTTAATAACCACAATAGTTTTCAAAAGTGCCCGGAAAAACGGGAATTTTTACGCAAAACGGTTTTTGACAAAACAGATTTTGGCTTTTGGTGTAACTCTAAAACAAATGATCGTAAATACCTACATGAAATGTTCAGTGAATGTTTATATTAGCCCTTTTCTATTCATGAAAAAATCCACAAAATATTTTGACTGGTTTTGAGCTGTTTATGGGTATACTCAGTTTCCAACTTTTTTTAGGTTTTTGTTCCATGAATGTCAATAAAACTTTATTTTTTGGGTAAATAAACGTGAAAATGTAGTGCAAGGCTCCTGTTATATTGTTACAATAGCAATTGAAAAATATTAAAAATACATACACCATTTTTTTTTATAAGCATTTAAAGTTCAAATTTTGACAACATTTATCACATTTAAAATTTAATAATTATTGTGTAGTTAAAAATGTATAAAATGTTCTACTTTTATAGCTAAGAATTGAAAATTTAAAACAAGATTCCACATAAATAGGTTATATTTAAATTACTTTATTCACGTTAATATCATCAAATATACTTAATAATATCTCAGGCTAACTGACCGTTTTCGTTCAGAATCGTTTTTCTTATATAATGATTTTATATCATTGGATTCAAATTTAACACCATCCATTACAGTGACCCATTTGTAACCTACTGTTCAGCAGAGCGACATCCACTTACCCACTTTTTTTTTAAAGATTATTTTAATATTTAAACTATTGTTGGAAGTGTGTTTACATCATAATTCATAATAATTATTAAGCTGTAATAGTATTTATGTTATATTAAATGGAACAACACATTTTTTACTCATTGGGTAGGTATGTTAAATTTAAATTAAAACAGATAAGTTGGTAGGTTAGGTTACTAATATATTTATTTGTTATTAACTAACTGATTATATTATAATAAATACAATTATTTGTGTTAAATTTTGAAAAAAAACTAAAGTAAATTAATTTCAAATGAAATAGCTAAATAAATTCAATTTATTTAATATATATATTAACCCAACCTAACCTATAGGTAAATACATTTTTTTCCATACCAGCTGTTATTTTATTTCTTATACATTTTAATTATGCTCTTTAAAGTTCAATTACCTGCGGCCTACGGGGGCCTATGAAAAGCTTTTCATTTTTAATAATTATGTAGTATTATTAGTCTTTTAGAGAACCATTCATTTGTTGACCTACATATATATGTTAAAACCATTAGATATGTGTTCCACTAATTGAAAAGATATAAATAGAATAACACTCAATTTCTGTAATAATTATTTTTAATATCAAGTACCTATACTAATTTTTCATATAGTACATATTAAAAATTCAACATTTACCAACTTTTTTTCACTAACTTTTATAATTTTTTCTTTTGTGTCATCAAATACTTCCCAATCACCGTTTGATCTGTGAGCATATCCCTATGTAATGCCCAGAGCTTATCCTTAGACTACTTTTTTCTGTAGTGTTAAATGCTATTACACCTCGAAGTATGAAATCATTGTTACTTAAACATACAATTTTAGGCAAACTATCCAACATTTTTATTACTAAACCGGCATAATGTTGGTGTATTTTATTCTGTTCTATTGATTGTTCATTAATATAACTGACTGATGTATGTAAGTCTGTAAACAAAAATAGATATTCAGTGATATATATTGTAAAACATTATATTTAATCTTAATTTACCTGAGGGAACAGATACCAATCCAATTAATAAATGACTGATTGGTACTATCTCAATGTTTCTGTTTTTACCACATATAGAACTGTACAGACTTCAGATGTTCATAAATGAAAACAAAGAATTTTAATTTCTAAATCAATCTGTCCATCAAATGCATTCAAAGATATGACTGTTGAACTTGTTTCTGTCATACTAACATTTTCACACAGATAACCTGTACACTCATTAATCCGGCCCGGCGATAAGATGGGAATTCTTCTAATAACTTCTCGGCTACATTTTTTATGGTCCCAATTATATCCAATTGTTTTAATCCTCCAACCAACACTTGCATATTATTCTCAAAATGATTAAATAACAACAATGCCCTTTCTTTGTAAATATTTTTAAGACTACTTTGAGTAATCATTTTTAAAATAAATTAAGAGGTAATATTTATTACTTTGGCACGTGTTAATATTTTTTTGTAGCCTTTGCTATCAGCAGCAGAGCATGCTAAAATTAATAAAAGTGAATCTGCTGAACATGTATTATTGAACACTAATTTTCCTGTGCCCGGTATTAAAATGGGTTTATAACAAAGTGAGCTCTCATTCTTCAAATGTATAATTGGTTTAATAAGTCCTTTTTTATTGAAAATTACATGCTCAAAAGCTGGCTGCTTGTTAAGGTATGAAGGTATGATTTAGCTGAACTTTTTTTTGGTTGGGAAACTTTTGGTGTTCCTTGCCCTTTCCAGTTTTCTGTTGTCTTATTTTCAAATTGATTTATTTGTATCGTCACATTTCAAGCATGAACGAGCTTCCCCACAACCTTCTTCTGTTTGATTTGCAGGCACTGAGCAACCAAACAAATGCAATGCTTTTTTACATAGCTGACAATGATGCGTACCAGTTGGTAAGTCTCCATTTTCGCTCATTAAACATTTATAACTATGTTCATCAAGCACTAAGCTGTTTGAATAAACATTATCATTATTAGATGTATGGGATGGAAGTAAAAGTGTCGATGTATGAACAAAGGCATATAATTCCTGTTCAGATTGACTACAAGTATTAAAGTCATAATTAATATGAACACTGGAATTAAACTGTATAGGGTGTTATTGGTAATAAATTCATTATTCGGGTTCAAACTAATATCACGGATTTCTTCATACTGAGCACTAGTAATACAGTTGTTTTCAATATTATAATTTGAATTTTCATCAATATGTACATTATTTGCTAAATTGAAAGTTTCTGGATTCTGAGAGGTTTCATGTATATCATTGGTCTTTTGGGACGTCCCTTGATACAATAAATTATCACCTCTATAATTAGGAAGTATTTCTTATATAAAACTGTCCAATCTTATTGGCATTACTTGTTGTTTGAAAAGTCTATTTTTAACTGATTAAAATTACTTTCAACTCTGGAACTAGAAACAGTTGGATCCCCATAACCAAACGATGAAACCATGATTGACGACCAGCAAGGAAAGAGCTTCATTGCATTGACTATGTATGCTTCAAGTTTAATTTCAAATTGAGCGTTGTTACCAATACCTTGAATGTCTTGAATTTTTATTTTACATCTATTTGATATTGACTTTGTCCATTCCTTGAATGATCTGATACAGTTAAATTCTTCAATTTCTTTTTCATAAATACCAATATCAAATGTATTTAATCGTTCAATAATTTTTTCATTAAACTGAATATTGAATAATGTCATATCACTTTCTCTTATTTTTTCTCTCAAAAATTCTCTGGACTTATGACGTGGAGTGAATTCATTAGTGTCAATAATTTTATCATCTGATGAACTGAATGCAACAACAAACATGGCCTCTAGAATTTGTTCTGTCTCAATCATACTGGTAGAATGTATTAAAAAACTTGTTAAATATGGAACTTTAAATATTTAAACAAATTTTCAACATATTAGTATTTTAACTTTGATAGTATTAGCTTCAACTATGTCATCATATCTTGATCTAATGTTTTTTTTGTGGATTTAAGTTTCAATCCTAGTTGTTTACTTATATCCTTTTGATTAAGAGGAACTCGTAGGCGTATCGAAGCTGCTGTGGTAAATCCATAAACATTCAACTCATTTGCGATATTTTGCCATACTTTTGCTGATTTGCATGGTATACCTTTTATAAATTATTATTATTGTTTATTTTGTAAAATAAATGATTTTAAACTTAATATTTAAATACTAAAATTTACAGTTAGGTATACAATACAACTTATAATATTAAAAATATTTACATAAAATATTATTTAACGTACAAATTAATGAGGAAATTAATCTAGACCAAGAATGTACAGGTATGTAATTTGAGGAAAGTAATTTGTAATTATACATATGGTGACTTATAAAGTATCTATAATATTTACATTTTATTGATATCTTAGAAAATTTTATATTGTTAAAGCATAAAATATTAATATCAATTCTTACTATTAAAGAACTCATATTCTCAAAGATGGTGTTGAATTTATATATTATTGTGAAATTAATATTATTTATATGCACTGTGGTATAAGTGTATAATTACAGGAGAGCAAGGATTAAGCCATTAAGCTTAGGTGCATAGGTACTATTAATTTTATTAGGTAATGAGTTTTTTTTTAAATATAAATCTGGTTTAGTGCAATACTAAATATGAAAATAGATCGTATACAGATAATAAATAGGTACCTAATATTATATTAAAATATAAAAATTTTTCTAATTAATTAGGTATTCTAGATAGTTTGATACATAATATAAATGATCTACTATCACAATATAAACCAATATTATTAACCAATAAAATTAACCTATATAATCTTTTTTAAAAATCATACCATAATATTTTTGAAATTCTCCCAACGGTTTAGAAAGCGATGGAGATAATGAATGATAGTTATTGCGTTCAGTTATAAAAATAACACAATAATCATACATAATTAAAATATACAACTATACAAGTAAATAGGTTTGCCAGAAACAACTTCTTAATCTGAGGACAAAAAATTAATAGTTTTGTATCATTACTCATAACTCATAAGTAATTAATTGTTCACAATAAATATATATAACAATAAATTTATATTCCAAAGCTGTTATGCAGTAGGTACCAGTATAAACAGTACAATAAACGTTTAATAGTTAATAGTGTATTAATTATACATCAAATCTATAATTTCAATATCTTATTTATTAATTATTTTAAATAAAGCTTATACCTACCTGCTCACATTCAAATGAAAATATAAACATTTTAAGTTAGGTATAGTTAAAGTACCAACTTGAGTAATAAACAGTATTCATTAAAGAAGTAGGAACATTTAAATGGCTCCCCATTTTAATGTCTGTGTAATTACACAATAGTATGTCTATGGTATTAGTTCACTAGTAAGTAGTACGTACTAACACTACTAACATTTCCAGTGTTACACTGATGGTAAAGCCAGGTAACATATATTATTATATTCATAGATAACTTAGAATAGTTATAAATATTATAATACTATATGTCTGTATAAATAAACCCACCAGTTTAATAATAGAGCGTTTGGCCACTAATTAAAATGTATAGTCGGTACATTTGTTTACATGTGACGATTACACATCACGAACATATATTATTGATAACATCTAATAATAGGTACCAAATAACTTGTTTATTTTGCTCGAGCTCATGATAGACAAAAAATAATAAAATAACTTAAACGAATGTTCATATTTGGTCAGTAGTATTAATTAAAGTAGTTGTATACTTCTATGGAGTTTAATAAGCGGTTGATTTTATACCAAAAACGTGATTTTGTTTTGCAACATTAGAATTAAACATTTTATTCAGTAAAAGTGATTTTGTCAAATACCAATATACTTATATACTCGTATACAATAGTAATATAATGTAATTACCTACTACCATCGATGGATAAGTAGGTACATTTAGGTAAACCGAAAAACAAAGATTTTTAAAAACACCAAGTACTGCGTATCCAATAAAAACGCTGTGTGCCAGTACGACGGTTTTACAGCACCCAGACGGGGGATTGGCTTTTGTGTAAAAGGCTCTGGGTACAAATTTTATTAGGGAGGATTCAAATGGTTAAAAATCGAGTACAAAAAAATGAGATAGGTCCGAATTCGATAGGTTGACTCCTAGTGGTTCCGAGTGCCAGGACGACGTTTTTACAGCACCCGGACGGGGGATTTGGTTTTGCGTAAAAGGGAGAGGGGTACAAACCCTTTTTGGGGAAGGTTCGAATAGGTACAAATCGGGTACAAAAAAATGAGATAGGTCCGAAATCGATCGATATACTTTTAATAGTTCCGGGTGCCAGGACGACGTCGTTACGGATTTGGTTTTGTATAAAAAAAAGGTGTGATATTATTGATGCATTTTTTATAATTAATCATCCGTGTATACACAAACATACGTCATAATAATATGACTATTGAGTGTACACCATACTACGAAATTATGGGTACCGTATATCAATCAAAATAGACATTTGATCGTACACAGTCAGTTGCGTGCGGACATACTTACAAAAACTAGAATTTTTATTATAAATAATTAATAATATTCTCTACATACTATGTGCATTTTAAATAGTATTTAACTACCATGATTTATGTAAACCTTTGTATTTCTTTTATTATTTTGCCAATAAATATTTATGCGTGTTTGGTTGTTAGGAAAATGGGTAGTTTTAGTGTTGGTTATTTTGTTTAACCCCCCCCCCCCTGAGCAAACTTGAATGTACGCCATTGGCCATGGCTATACCCTATATTGATAAATTATAATATTAATACCTACCTGTCAGCAGTCTGGTTTCATTGTCAATGGACTGCTCGGAGAGCAGATTGAGTATTATTTCAAAATTATTTTTAATTGGTTTTAGATTTAATAATTACTCAAATAAATGTATAAAAAAGAATTTAGAAGTTATGAAATATTTAGCTTTTGCTTTCTATTGAAATACTCAATTAAATTACAATAAATCCTAACAGCATTCCAAAGGATGCCTTTAGACTAGTCTGCTGTAGTGCTGTGTATACCTATAATACATTTTATATTCTGAGCAGTGCGATAAATGTATTGATCTTACAATTATGTGTTTTTTCTTTTGTGTCTGTATACACGATAAGTAGTTAAAATAATGCTTCGATTTTCAACTTCAGTATAGATACTTAAGTGGTGGGAAAGTGAATCTACCTAGTTGGTGCATTCGATGGGTCAACATTTAAAGTTCCTGCAGCAGAACCGCAACTATAGGTTTTGTGGGGCCCCGATGCGAAACATTTTTATCTCTCCAATACAATGAGAAAAAAGTTAGTTCTGCAAACTAACCTTTGGTAGACCTCTAATGTAAGACAATATTTATGGCCCCCAAATTTTAACATTTTCTCAAGCGGTATATTAGTTATGTTGGTTATATTAAGTTCATCGTATTTCTAAACACTTCTCCAACAATACATCAGCTATCAGTAGTGTCAATAAGTAGACAGGTTAATTAAAAATCAATTAATTTGTTAAACAAAATGTAATAGGTATGTTCACAGATGTCAGTTATGCGTTGTGTGAAGTGTCGTGCGTGGGTGTGGTAACTATAAATGGTTGCCAACTGATAAAAGTTGAGCTGTTGGCGATTCTTGGTATACCAATATATACTCGGTTGCAACTCGATTATTACATGATACCAAAAAATAATGTCCTATCACAATGTGATTTGATCGACACGAGACGACACACGACGTAGCTGTAAATGCGTCTTGAAGTCATAAGCTCAAAGTGGTGGTGCTGCGTGAAATTTGCACCCTCATCGAAAAATGGCGTTCAAAATTTTCCAAATTAGTTTCAGAATTTAAAATATTGGCACCGTGGTTTAAAGTCGATAGCTCAAAGTGGGGTTGCTAACTTCGCAAGATCATCGTTAATGAATGCGTCGAAAAGGTCAGTCAGATATATTGATATAATATGTTATTCGTTCGTCATATACTCATACCACACACAAATTAAGTATGTCTCCTAACTCCATGTTTTTATGTGTAATGTGTATATTATTACAATATTATTTTTTTTACACGTAATAGCTGTAATCTGTTTTGCACAGATCATAAACAAATCCAGTTTCTATAAATAACCCGCCGCCGGAGGGCCATCCTTTCTCCCACGTGAATATCAAGGCCATCGAATGGAAGACCACCATCTGGGAATTGGACAGGCGATTGAGGGTCTCTACTAAAGTCTCCTGGGCCAACAGGCTCATCGGTATTTGTGTTAAGAATGAACAAACTTGACCGCAATGTAGATATCACTTATTATATCTGATTGGCAGACTTTTTTCGAAGAACTATTTTGAGTTTGAGACTCGGCCCTTTTTTCATGGCTATGTTTTTCTTGGATTTATAACTACTCAGTACTCACCTGTCTCACCTCATAATATATTTTTACTTTAGCTATATATAGGTATTTTATTCAATTATAAATTAAGCCAACCAAAATTCGAAGAACGGAGATCGTAAAAAATATAGTTGTCAAGTTATCCCTGACTGTACCATATAGGTAATGACGAAATGTACCTACTACAGCAAACGGTAAAAAAGTCTGGGGAAAAAAAGTCCGAGATAAAAATAATTTAAAAGTAATATTATTTATTAGATACAACACATAATTATTAATTATGCATTCATTATTATCATTATTTTAAAATTACTTAAATATTAAATTATTATATTAAAAAATTGACGCATAAATGTAGAATATATTATATAAATGTAATTACATTGCTTGTAAAAAATTAACAATAAAATATTTTATTATTTATCATTATTATAACTAGGAACATATAAGTTAATTGTCACATGTAATTTACCATTATCGTTACTACTCCCAGTACTCCCTACTCCTTTTTCGTAAACAATGTGATATATTTTGTAATATCAGATCGACTGGTTCGTTATCTGCAGATCTTTGACATAATATTTGAAGACGGTGTTCCAAAGTATTTTCTTTCCTTTTAGATGTGAGCCCAATATCATTTAATTCTATTTTTGCGATATCGACACTTATTTCCTGACGCATTTTGTCAATTAGCTTCCATATCGTAGGATGGTTATGCCCCACTACATGTTTGAATCAATTATTACAGCTCTCACATATGTTGTTTGTACGATGTTCCCCATTTAATGTCGATTCGTGCACGTTCCATATCTCTGGTGGATACATCGCTTTAATTCGACGTAGTTTTATACATTCTCCCGAACCAACTTTTGTACGTACCCGTGACGTATGTACAATCAAAATACTCCAGTAACTCATCAGCTTCTAGTGGAACAACAGTTTTTAAACAGTTCATACCTTCGTAAATTTTGTATAATGGTAAAAAAGCTAGTCCATCTAACATCCCGCAAAAATGACTAAAACTGTCATTATTTGTATTTAACTTTTGTAACCCTAGATTTTGTATTTTTCGGTACGTGTTTTGACACGGGTGATAAAAACATCTTCTTATTTCTAATTCAAATCCAATTATTTCACGATCAGCCTGGATAGTCGCTTGCTCAAAGTCAATATGTAATACTTTTGGATCAGGAAAAAAATTACGTTCAGCACATTTCTCGTATAAAATACTAAACATTTTTTTATAAGTACTTTTTGTTTTTCTTTCTAATAAACAATAAACAGCGGTCACAAATACGTCTCTTTTTTTTTACTCTTATAATATATAGTTGTAAAAAATGTTCAGGTAAAAATTACTAAGCTTAATAGAACATTTTTGTTTAGTAATTAATTACTAAATTTACTAATTTTATTTTAAATTAATAATTAATTTATATTTAAATAATTTTTTCTTGGACTTTTTTTCCTAACCTAACCTACTACCTACATAAACTGTAGAATCCAACTATTCAAACAAATAAAAACATTTTAAAAGCTTTTCTGTTGTAGGTATGATTAAAAAAATTATACTATTATTATTATTATTATATTTTTTATTTTACAGGGTTAAACTTAAAATAATAAAATATTAGAAAAGCAGTAGTAGACATTTATAACATTATACATTATAATTACAATGTATAGTTAATATATTAAAAACTCGTTCATTATATTTTTATTATTATTATTATAATAAATTATAAATATAGTTTATTGCACATAAAAACATATTTGTTCATACTGTTTAAAGGCTTATTTTATATATGTATAATAAAATATACCTATAATATGATAGTTTATAAATTATAATATTATATACAATACAACAGCTTTCAAATTTTTTGTTGCAAAATGTTATAAATTACATTGAGTTATTTCGTAATAACCAAACATTTTTTCACACACCTACACAAAATATGAAAGACTGTATACTATAATAATGGCATAGTAACTATTATGTTCTATACACCGACACTGTTTGATTAAATTATTAAAATATGATCAAATTCTATCATTATAAAATTATTATAATTTATTAATTATTTGAATCCGATAATATATAGGTAATTATTAAATTATATAATATACAAATGTGGCTTAGAGTTAGGTAAGTACCTATATGTATATAGACTTACAGTAAGTATATACCTAAAATTATACATACAGGATACAGGATTAGGTATATCCGATTAAAATGTAAACATCTTATTCGTTTGCTTATGAAACATAGATTATAGCAGGAGATCAAGCATAATAAATTTTAGTTACCAATGTATGGGTGGAGGGGACACAATTTTTATTATTTATTTGTTATTAAACTAATAATTATACTATACGTACACATTGTACCTAAATGGATATTGAACAAGTTATTATTGACTATTTGGAGGATTCGTAACTTCCGAATAAAGTGCCATCCTTTATATTTTATTATGTTCTACTTATTTTTACTACCGGCATCAACTACCAACGTATACAATAAAATATAATTTATTGTATAATATTTATTTCTACTCTATTATAAAAACATTTTTATAATTGTCGTGACTAGATGTGGGTTGAAAACTAACTGTAATTTACATTTCGTTACAGTATGAAATGTTGAGATTTTTCAGTCAAGGATTTATATAGTTTATAGTTATATAAACAACTAACGTGTAATCGTTTACACTTACAGATGGGTACTCATATTTGATATTCTATACACCTTAAAAAGTTGATATAATAAATAATATTATTACTCTTTAATCTTTATAGAAAATAATAAATTCAACCAATGTATGAATAGAAATAGGAAACTATATTATGCATATTAAAATAAAACCTAATATTTTAATAATCTCTACTTAAGTTTTAATGCAGTCAATTTTTTTCAAACTTGAAGTTGAAATGTATAGTATAGGTATTATTAGGTAATACATATTTTTATCTTGTTGATTAAATATTTCGAAATTCGAGCAAATTGTTATATTTGAGGTAGGTACCTATTATAAAATTAAGATAGAAACTATATTCTGTTCGCGAGGCCTGACGAAAAAAGGAATTTCTGCGCATCCCCAAGTCCAATCCTGTCATAGCGGAAGCGGTCTCGATTGCAGTGGGTTTCGCGTGATCGCGTAGAATCGGAGTGTTCTCTCAATGGATAGTATAATATAATATTATGTAGGTATAGTACATTTTTTGTCAGATTTTTTTGTTCATACAAAATTAAATTAGGTAGTTAATTAGGTACAAAAGTTGAGAAAATGGGGGATTCGGGAAACATGACACCCCTCGCTTGAATGATCGAAGTCATAACACATAACTTCCATTTTTACTAATATTTTTAATGTAGTAAAAGATGGAGCCCTAAAATCAATGGGGGCCATGAGACCTTGCAACCCCTGCCTCCATTATCCGGTCTTAGTCCCAAAAACTTCAAACTCGTTGTATACCTATATTTAGTCGATTTTAGATTACTCATTGATCTACAATATTAAACCATTTAAGTAGGTACTGTCAACAAGTCATAAGACAATCTAACAATAATAAAACAGTTAACATACTTGGTTTACAATTTACATCTACTACTAAACTTACGCCCACTATATAATAATAGCATAATACTATATAAGTATTATCGGACGAAGACGCCAGCAGACCAGTAACCGGCTCCATCGCCGGCCATGGTGGTGGTGGCTGTGTCGACCACCAATGCCGGGTGATTGTGTTGGTGATGACGATGATCGACGGTCATTTCTTCTCCGTGACGTTGATGCTGCTGTTGCAATTGTTGCTGCTGCTGGTGGAGTTGGTGGTGGTGGTGGTGTTGGTGGTGTTGGAGATGGTGTTGGTGGTGTTGGTGACGGTCGACCGCCATTTCTGGCCTTTGGAGTTGGTGATGGTGATGTCGTCTGCCGGCAGCCACCACCGTCGACTTACAGTCTCTGTCGGCTTCGGTCTTGACGCCACCACCGTCGGCCAACGATGACGTGGACGACGAGGACGACGAAGACGAAGTGGACGACGACAATGACGGTGATGACGTGGGGGGAGTGGTTGTCGCGTTCGTCGACGCTGCAGTAGTGGCGGTAATGACCGTGACGGACTTACCGCCTCCGTCGCCGCCACCGCCGTAAGTACAAGCGTAAGAGCCGCCATCGTCGACGTTAGATCCAACCACCGGCGGCGGGCCACCGTACACCGACGGAACTGCACCGCCTGCGGTGTGCATGTTGGCCGCGGCGGTGGCAGCGGCCGCAGCAGCAGCGGCGGCTGCAGCGGCGGCAGCGGCGTACCTAGTGGCCAGCTGCTGGTGATGATGGTGGTGATGGTGGTGGTGAAGATGATGGTGATGGCCCGCGGTCGTGGCCACCACACCACCGTGCCCACCGGACGTATCGGATACTGCTGCGTAATCGTACGTGGCCGCCATGTTGAAGAGCGCCTCGGGGTCGCAAACAAATTTGTAAACGTACCGTTCGCCTGGTAAACAATTAAAGAGAGGCAACCGTCACTACGCGAGCAAACACAAACACCGTGCGCGCGGGTGTGTGCACAAACGCTGAACGTATACATAATATAATGCGTGCGCGCTGCCTTTTTGCCGCCTCTCTCTGCTATATATTACGTTATACGTACGCTCCGCCTCGCCACCCCGTGCGAAACATAATATAGGTAATATTATAGTATATATATATATATATAATTATTATGTTATATTATTGTGTTTGTCCAAACGAACAGACGAACAGTATACACACACGCCGTGGGCGACCGACGTTTGCGCGCTTACATGTATAGAAATATTATTTTTATTATATTGTTATTATTAATATTATTATGATCGCGTACGTGTGTGTACGGCGTACCTACATCACTTGATATATTTATTGGAAAACGGTTTGTTTTCTGTACCGAAAACGAAACGATGAGATTATATAATAATGTATAGACAAAACACTGAAGTCCGACATACTGTGAATGAGTGCCCCGGTATAAATACATATTTTTACGTGCATACCTATTACCACTGAGTTTCATACATTATTATGCTCATTATTCATAAACAAAAAAAACTTATGAACAGAGGTGTTCAGAGTAGGTACTTTATATACATTAACATAATATTTTTATAAAGATATTCTGATTTGAATAATGAAATTAAAATTAATGGCTGTCGTTAAGGAGGTTAGGAGGGGTCGGTGGCAGACAGTTTTTAAGGAGTTCAAAATAGTACATTTTCAAATTGCATGTATGAGGTTAGGTAAACCTAACCTAACCCTTGTAAATGTGTGCGTAGTAAGTGATCATTAGTGTGGAGTGCTCCCACACGCGTATGTACAAGTCACTGCCTCGTCGTTGCGTGCGTCAACGGTAAACAATTTATGCTCACTTGTATGCATTTTTTGCCTATATACTACCGATCGAATACCGACCTAATAATGCGATAATATTTCAGAAAACTGATCTAGATTCGTTATAATATAGATATTATATAGATATATATTGAGATCGGTCAGTCCACATAATAAGATTTATGAATTTTATTTTTTATCTACACATTTTATTATTAACAAACATGTGGCACAACGGGTGTTTCGGTTTCATCGCGTAGTTTTCCTGTGACTGCAGGGACCACAGAATCGAAACATACCTGTTCTATGTAGTATGTTGGTGAGGTGTGATTTGTATATTTTTAAAAACAGTTCGACGATTGAATAAGTTCCGATTTTTTTTTCCGATATAGGTACCTAGTTCATACGTTTGTATCATTGAAATCGTGCCAGATCGTGTAAGTACCTATACTTGGTTAGGTTAGTTATTATATATTTCTTTTACAATAACCTTATCGGAATAAAAACCAATAAAAACTTCACAGGCACGTTGATTTCATAAGGATTACGCAAAATACAATTATTTTTAGTAAATTGATTTGTTGTTTTAATTTCCGACAGTGATTTCTTTTCAAAATCAAACTCTTCGGATAAAAACCATAAATGTCTGTAGATAATATTATACCTATATCGCCGACTGTCTGGTGATTGAGGAAGTCTGAAGACGGTGGTTATATTATAGAATATATTATTGTTGATTATGTAGGTTGTAAGTACCCTATTCTGACTGCGCAGAAATCACCGTCAACGACGTCAGACTATACGCATGAGGAAATTGAAGAAATTTCAAAGTGACAAATTAGTATATAACATTTATACATAACGCCCGTCGCCAATGCAAATTAACTATTAAGATTAGGTTGACTATATTTATTATACACAATATACGTGCACGAAATAAGCATAGATTTTTTTTCAAAACTTAATAAAATTCTACTTATACTAGGTGGGACACCGTGGGGGCTTTACGCTTCGCTATTGCTGCCCTTACTGGTTTTCATTGGATACTATTATACTAATAATGGACTTGGCGTTTGTATTCACTCTATTGTACAATTTATTATATTAATAGGATATACATATTATAATATATATATGCTTGTGACTTATCTGAGTTCCTCACAGCCCCCTCTCTGCAAACGCTCTCCGCCGATTTCATATCGTTATTATCTTTTGATTATTTACCGCAGTCATATATTATCTTCTCTCTGTTTCTCTCAATCTCGATTTTGAGTGATAGGGATCGAGAAAAACTTTCAGCGGGTTGGATATGTATTTTGAAAACAATATAATATTATATATACCTAGTATACATTGTATAGACTGTAGTGCCTCGTTAATCCGTCAGAACTGAATTTGACACCACCGGTGTAGCAGTAGTCGAGGGGTCAAAAATAGCTGGTGTATACGCAGATATGCGTATAGACACGTAGGCGTATAGCTAGGCAATTATTCTTTGGGGAGGTGGCTATTGTCTGTAAACGTTTTCGTGACTCGGGTAATTTTGTATTTGTTTGAGAGGATGATCCGCCGTTATTGCCTCCTGTGACATAGGGCAGTAATGCTACTGCAAATTCACTAGTCTTATCGTCATATTTTTCAAGTAATAGGTATATCGGATAATTTTACGGAAAGTACTAAATTATTTATTTTGGCAAAATATATAATAATGTTTGCAACTTTAACTACATACTTTATATAGGTACTGAATTTTTAGATTTACACGATTATATTATGTGTATACCTTAAGAATATAGAGTAGTAGTTGGGAATTGTTATAAAGTGCTTTCGAAATATCTTCATTTAATGAAGGTATTTATTGATAAATGTTAATAATTCAAATACAGGTTATCACTATCGTTTATCGCTATGCATTACCTATATATTTATATAAGTAGGTAATAAACTAAAATAAGAAATCAAATACGAACAGTATTTTCAATAGATTTTAAAAAAGCTTTGCACAGATACCAATAAATAATAATACACTTATATACCAATTTGAACATATATATATATATATTTTTCACTTTCTCTCCGATAAATCAGTGGTTCAATATAAATTGCCCAGGTATTCTATTAAAATTACAGTCAATATAGGAAATAGTCGGGTATTCTACACGATGCCCGGGAAACATAGTTATACAATACCCGAAATCTCAACATTCCACATAACAGCTATGCTGCATAAAAAATATTAACAGGGATTGCCGCAATCATTATCTCCCCGTAAGTATTATACGATACGTTATACAATCTCATCGTTTTATTTTCCAAATTTTTAAAGATCACATCAACTTGTTATTATATGGTCGATACTTATATTTACTCACCAGCCACTTTCTGCATGATCCCCTTTTCGTAATAATACCTGAGTGACCGGCTCAATTTGTCGTAGTTCATTGCCGGTCTGTTCTTCTGTAATCCCCATCGTCTAGCCACCTGAGATTGTGCACAAATCGTTAAATCGTGTAAACAAATGATATAAATAATATATTTTTACCCACAGTGTATCCATTATTCAAAATGTTATCTTTAAAACGTTCAATTTTTATAAAATTACGATATGTCGATATGGTCATATTTAGTATTTAAATACTATATATTAGCAACGTGTAAATCGTATAGTATTGTGCATTTAAATAAATTTCTCCGCCGTCATTTATGCATAATATTATTTTAAAGTATGCGTACCTCTTCCGGTTCGACCAGTTTAAACTCCATGCCCCTTCCGGTCCATACAATACACGACGCGTTGTTCGGGTCATCCAGCAACGTGACCAGAAACTGCCACAGCTGCAATGCCCCCCTGCGCTGGGGTTGAGGCGGCGCGGCGACTCCGGCGTACCCTCCCCCATTACCGTCTTGGCCTAAAGATGCGGCGGTCTTTAATTCTGAGACATCTCCTGTATACACATGGCATTAACAAAATAATAATAATAATGACTATTTAATTATTTATATTATATAGGTACGTATTATATTATAGACCACGGTGAATTTGACAGGAAAATGTATAGTCAGTAAATAAGTTATTTTAAAGTTTATTTTTTGATTAAAATATTAAAATATAGTTTATAGTAAAAAGTTGTTAAAAAAAATGTTTAAGAATCGACAGCAGTTTAAAATCATTTATACATTCGCATTCAATTTCCTATTCAATAAATTATTTTCCAATCAACCAACTTATTTTGCAACTTATTTCCTCGGTGCCAATAATTAATGAAATATATATACTTTTACAGGGTCATTAAAATTACCTAAGTAAAACAAAGTATTGAGGAAAATAAGAACTTAAACTTAAACGTAAATCTTACCAATTTCGTAACACAAGATACTTTGAAAGACCGTGTAGATATTATGAACATAATTATACATTCATACATCTATTATGGCAACAGCGTATACAACATTTTGATAAATTATATAACATTTTTTAATTTTATAATATCTTATTTTTAATTTTAAATCTTGTACCACGCCTGTGATCTAGATTCTTATGAGTGACGAAACTTGATTCATGATTTCTTCAGCTTACAATATTCTCACTTAGTTGACACAACATTATATATTCAATTCTATTATAGTAGGTACCTAGTTAATAATCATAAATCAAACCATAATATTATATAGAACCTAATACCTATACTAAATCCGCATGTGTTGTCTCAGTCTTATACAAATGTACAACATAACAAAAAATGTTTTGAGCCGACCAACTTTACTCCCTCTGTATTTATAATATAAATTCAAAAATCCCACAATGCGTTGGGGGAGAACTTTATCTGTGTCGTAGTGTTTTAATTTTTTTTATAGCACTAACCAATAAATTTAAATAATTAAATGAAAAAAAACAAAAAAAACCTAATGTTCTCAAACTGATAACTTTAAATTTATTTATGTTATCCAAATAATAAAAACCCTACGAAACAGATAAAGTTCTTTCCTATGCGTTATGGAATTTTGGTAATTCTTCTATAAATACAGAGGGAGTAAAGTTGTTACGCGCAAAACAGTTTTTGGCAATGTTGTACATTAATTATTAGACGGAGACAACATCCACGAGCATGACTTCCTCTAAGGTATTCCTCTAAAGGTATTTAACAGAGCTCCCGAGTAATTAATTTTTTTTTATTAAACAATCGACAGACATGAGACATGACTTGTTGAATCAACCAGAATCGTTTTAATCGTAGTTTAGGAGGCTTGGAAATTGTCTGCAATAATTATTTATATATTGGTATTATATCAAGTATGTATTATATATTATATGCAGCGACGTACACTTGGAGGTGACTGGGGGAGAGCTTCTATATCGACTATATAAGTTTTCATATTTTTTATCCCGCATACAATGTGACTAGATATTCAATTGATCAAAGAACATTGTTAGTTCTTACCGTCCTGATGATCCTTGTTAATGGTTATCGTCGGTGGCAGTAGTGGTGGCGGCGGTGAATGCGGGGGTGGAAGAGGAGGTGGTTGTATGTGCATGTGCGTCGAGTGATGGTAGTTGAACACGTCGGACGTGCTCAAAAATAACGGAGAACCACCTGCTGATCATCAGACGGTTGAAATTATGATCGATTTCATGACATCACCATCATTATTAATATAGGTATGCAAATAATTATTATAACACTAAAATACAATAATTAGTGTGGGGTGTATTATAGTGTACGCATTTATTTTATTATTATTTTTCCGCATCATCGGATTTTCGTCGATTAATTAATATTAACGAGCTCGACGATTGTTGTTTTTCGTTTAATTATATTCACTAAAACACGATTAATCTTAATGTTTCACGAGTTTGTTATACACACACATACCTATACATATATATATTAATTTACCAGCAGGCTGTAACAGATCACGATATGGCAAAGATTTACCATTTTTATAAGCATAATTCGTAACAAAAATTATAATTTGTACCTATATATAAAAAAAACTAACCTTAAAACGGTTGATGTTTTTTTTCTTTTATGTATTGTAATACATCGAATTTCTATTATAGTCCGTTGTTAGGGGTGGGAGCTTATGCCTATACAATAATAATTGTATTTACATCAATTTAACTGAGTAACTATAATGTATTATATGTATATTGTATTACAAAACTGTATAACTATATGTCTATATTGTATAATACTAAATGATGCAGGGCCTAAAATACATCTGATTTCAGAAGACACACTTATTAATTTAACTGTTATCATTGGGCAATTTGGGCTTTGACAGATTTTTAAAGTAAAAAAAAATCTGTGGGAGTTATAACACCCACTTACCTTACACGTTAATATTTGACACACATTTGTCAGGGGATACACTTTGATTTTCAAGGGACACGGTATTTTAGCCCCTACTGTGATGTATTATGCTTATTAAACTCAAATATTACAATTTGCAATATACGTACAACGATTTATAGTAAACAAATCAAATTTCAAATGCACTTTAGCTTTTTAAACACAGATCGAATTAGTAATAATAAGTTATAATAGTATAATTTTAACTATTATAAGTTTTACCTGTTGGATATTAGTATTTATACAAATATTTTTCTTAATTTCGATTAGCTTCGTAGGAATTACTCGAATTACCTATAGCAACGTGTTGAAACATACGTGTTTTTATGAACGTTTCCATAAATCACATTATTCAGTGTCACAACTACTCTTATCGGCCGAGAATTTTAAAAGGTACAAAAAAAATATGTTTGCATACTATTTAGGTACCTACAATAATGTTATCTATATCTGTGAATATATTTCTAAATATATATAATTTATTATAATATATATATTATGTGTAAAGGAAATTAAAACATGAAAAACGCGCGTCATGCGGGCCACTAAAAATGTTAGATCAAGATAAAAATTTAAAAATGCATACTGATATAATAATATAAGCTGACTTTTAAGTATATCCGGTTTTTTGGTTGATGGTTATTGGTTACTATTATATTTAATGGATTAAAAGTAATTGAAAATATTAAATCATTATTCGATTTAAATGTGCAATGTGCACTACAAACTATATAGATAACCATGGTTCTGCAGAAACTAACTTTAAATTGGTTATAACAGGAACATAACTTAACAACTGACAAGTTATAACTTGTAAGGTATACCTAAATACCTTTATACCAACGAGCATCTATAGTAAATTATAAAATCGTGAAATTGAAAAATATTAATAAATTAAATCACTGAACAATTATTATAACTAATACATAAGGTTAGGAACTTGCAAATTAGTAGAAGAACACTAGTACCTAAAACAATAATGTAAGAAATATGTTTAATTAGGTACTTATATATACCTACATGGTTACATCTACATCAAACATTAATAGACATTTTTTTTTAATGTTTATATTATAAATTAGTAATACATTTTTAGCTACAAAGTTAATTTTCTGATGAATTTTATAATATAATATAATAAAATAATAGATATTGTATCATAATATATTTATATCACTATTTAATTAACTTTCTGTGCAATATTAAGACTGTTTGATGATAATGAGTAATTGACTAGTATAATGATATACAAATAGTGAATAAAGTAGATACAACTGATAAAGTGTACAACGGTGGTCAGGAATCCCTTTTGACCTTTAAGATAATTTATAATAATTCTAGGTAGCACATGAAATTAAGTTACTATAGGTAAACAATAGCTGATAATAAAAAAAATACGAATGGTGTACAGATTTGTCATGCTAAACCGTAGCTTAAAACTATTCAATTTCACCTGCAGCAATGGTAATCATGATTCATGGGCCATGCCACCGCGGCAGTGGCTCTTATATATAATGTAATATTATGATATATTGTCACTGATAATATTATAATATAAACGTTTAACCATTTTTATTTAGGAAGCGACAGGTTAAAAAAAACGCAAATTGGTAAACACGAAAAAAAGTATATCCTCTAAATATTTTACGTGGTGCACATATTTAAATATAATAAATTATAAACGCATCCATTTATTTTAATTATTCAATGAATATTAAATTTAAACTTTCATTAATCTCATTTTTGTGTAGGCGCACATATACCGTCTTTTATATTGTTCTTCCATTAATTAAAAATGTATTGTTTTACATGGACTGTAATATTAGATTTAAAATTGTATATCTGTTGACTGTTGTACTCGTTCATATATATTATATATAACTGTTTCGCAAGATCGTAAATAGTTTTTAATTCACCCGAGTTATTTTCGTCTTAGTTTATCGTTTATAAGTGTCCCGGTATAATATTTGAGTATTCTACTATTCTATATTATGTACGGTACCTATACCTGTTATATGTATTGTTATTACTTATTAGTTAATACCCATGATATGTAAAATGTTTATGATGACGTTCAGACATTCAGTCAACGAAATTATACTCGATATAGTAGCAAATATGAATAAATCATAATATGTTACCTAGGTAACACAACTTTTTTGCATTTAAATAGTGTGAAAAAATAAAACTAACTTTTAACTTAATTGATTATTATTGATATTAACTTCATAAATGACGAGTTAGGTACTGACTCAATTCTTAACTCAGTTCAAAAATACTATTAATTTGATGAGCCTTGCGTATCATATAGCTATGGGTGTATTAAAGTTCAGAGTTTGAGTTATACATCGTAATATATATAAATCAATAACCATACATAATTTATAACAATTTTTTATTTTATGGTAAATTGGTAATAATGATTTATAATATACCAATGGTTAGGCGCATAAATGTATTTAAAAAAAAAATTTATTAGATTTAGGTTACAAAAGGTTGGGATATTTTTTAATATTTTTTTGGAATTCAATTGTTTAGAACATTGAAAATTTATTTCAACTGTGGTTCCTGATTCCTGAAAAACCCATAAATGTGTACTTAACACATGTGCTTACTTATACATCGATATACAATATTATATAGACTACATAATATACTATATACTATACTATATACTAAGTATATTATATTAAAACCAGATTTTATGATACTTAATATTATTAAATATATAAAATATATTTAGGCCTTTAGATGATTCTAACTTGTATGGATATATCTATAGGCTAAATACGCGTATATTATATATACCATGAATACATGATTATTTTGACAGTAAATAATACACTCATTGCTTCAAAAAGATAATATTTTTCCAGTATGCCCTTTTTGATAAATTTTTAAGATCCGTGCAATTCAAATTTATTATTTTTATCTGATATTTTTCACCCATATAATATTATGTTTATTATTATTACATTTTGATTTTTAAATAGTAAATTGCATATTTTCTTATAATCTGCTACAGTCTGCCGACTGCAGTATATATTGTTTTAAAGGATAGTTTAATTTTTATTAATAAGTATTTAATACGTTTTGTTAAGAAGAGTACCTATGTGGAGATGTCGCATGTGACAAAAGTAGAAAGTACCTAGTACCTAACCACGCGCGAATATGTGAGGCACCACTGATCCCTATCGTCTATAGAATATAGATGCTATAATTGCCTATTATTATTAAAATTATACTGTTCAATATTTATTATTAGTATTAATATTATTATTAGGTACATATAAAATATAATATGTAATGCATATTCATATAATTAAATGTATTATCATTTTGGTGTATGCTGCGGATCTCAACATTTTCCAAATAAAATACTGTTCGCCTTAATGAGTGCAGTTTGCTGTTAAAAGAATCGCCTTGTATATCATATACTCCGTTTCTATGCGAAGACGGTACATTATAATAATATAATGTGTATACCTATATATGTACTGCATCTAAGCACCACGATGGCTAAACGCGGATTTCGTTTGCCAGCTATTAGCAACAATACGAGTAACAATGGGATTTGTAATATTTTTTACAACTCCCGACGGGCATCGCACTGGCTTTTTTTCTCCCTCCGTCGGTATATTCAAAAGGCGCACGATCCGCGGCGGTCCGCTAAAAGGTTGCCGTTACATTATTTAAAACCCAAACGTTAATCCCGAACGGGAGTGCGTACGTACGCTACACATACGCACATTACATACCTATATCAATGGATGTATAATAGTACCTGCCATTTTCGTAGGTTTGAAAAGTAGAACACTGAACAACATAATAGAAAGTGAAAAGTAAAATCTAGATCGCGATAATATAGCGACCCCCTTATACGACGGAGGGGCTGTAATAATGTAATATTAATATATTATGAGTTATGATAGTTGTAAGTATAAGACGTGAACACGTATAATAATAATTCACATCAAATATACATTTTACCTATTAGATTCAATCTAACATCAACACTTTCATTAAAAACGCTGTAATTCTCTTCACCACACTCCTCAATGATAGATTAAATATAGGTACTATAACTTAAAGCGGCGTCGCGGAAGTAGTATACCCACAGCGTCGTCGCAAAATATGGAAAAAAAGGTACCTATATCTTACATTGTACATAATAGATATACCTATTTATTGTATACTATAAGACAATTTTATTATTCCATTATACTTACATATACTTATAATACGACTATGTGATTTATTATTATTATGATAATATGATCCATATGAGGTATGTAGGTACTACCTCGACATGAGGAAAACACTCATTATTAAGTTGTAAATAATACATAATATAATAATAATCGAGGGGTCGTGGTAACGGTGGTACTCGTGGGCAGACGTGGCGATTAGTTGAAAACAAAAATGCTTGCTTTGCAGTGTTTGGACGTTTTGTTGGACTTCTGTTGCGCGCGTATACATATTATTATTTATTATATATATAGTGGCACGTACACATGGAGGGGGTATTCAACCATCCACTAGGCATTTTTTCAGTATAGTATAAAAACCAGAAAATGTATTTATAAATTATAACAATATATACCTGTAAATGGCTATAGATATATTTTTAAATATATTATTAAGCTCTCTCCTGTTGCAAATGTCTGTGTACGCCACTGGATAAAATATATATAGTATAATTTGTGTACTTGTTTAGTGAAATACTAAATACTAAATAGTCACTTTTTTCTATATTTTATGAGGGAGCAAAATCACCATTGTACCTATACAGTTGCAATTTACGAAGATACGTATAGTTATATATCGTGTTAAGAAGATTGAAAGCGGTGATTTGCTGTTTTTGTCTAACACGTTTGGAACATAGGAATTTAGACGCGTTTTCATTCCAACTGCCAACAGTACGTTTGAAGCGATAAGAGTTCTAAAAACAGATTCGACTTTCCCTCATTTTTTATTCCTAAATCCTACAAAAAAATCGTTCTAAAAATTAAAAAAGGGAATGGAATATTTAAATTTTTGGAGAAGTAAAATCAAGATATTAAAAATCTGGGGAAGTTGATCTCAAATAGATTTAACGACAAATTCAAATCTGTTTTTAGAATTCTTATCACTTTACTAGATCTATTGGTGGAATGAAAACACGTCTAAATTCCTATGTTCTACGTGCGTTAAACAAAGACAGCAATGAGAAAATCATCGCTTCCAATGTCCTTAAAGAAATTGTGCCGTTTAAAAGATGTTAATATATTTAGGGCATATTGCTCTAACTGAATGAGAGGGAAACTAAGAATTTTTTTAATGACTTTTTCTTATAAGTAATTAGTTACTTTGGAAATAAAAAGGGCGCTACCCTTCTTCGCAAAAACCACGTGCCTGCCCCCATCTGAACTCTTCACCGAACGAAATGACAACCGATTCCCCTATCGCAATCTATAAAGTATAAACCATAATTATATATAAATGTTTGACTGCACTGTCGACTTTAAGTCAAATAGTCATACATATTACATATAGGCGGCATATAAATATTTTTTTTACAAGCCCTGAATATTTTAAAAAAAAGACATCTTTTTGTTAAAAATTAAAATTACGTAGTTTGCACACATATTACTCGAGACTCGATGAGTGTGTATTGTCAAGTTTTTTAATCCCAATAGGTTACTATAGGGTGGCTCACATATATGAATTTCGTTTTGACTAGAATATTTTTTTGATTATAGTGGTTGATAATTGGTTACAGAAATTTACAGAAATAAAATTGGTATAGACTATTCGACCCGCAATGCGTTACTATCGGATTTTTTTTTTAAATAAAAAAAAATATTTCTAATCATTAAAATAATAAGTTTAATAATTTATTGTTAGTTATTCCAATGTATATCAAAAGGAAATGTCTGTATGGTTGTAGCTTATAAACTAAAGCCGTATATACTCAACCGATTATGATTACAAAAATTCAGTGGTTTGTTCTTAGAGGTATAAAGAAAATATAAAGGAACCTTAGTGTGAAGTTTGAACCATATTCAAAAATATACTAAATATTAAAACTATACCTAAATCTATATACAATACACAACTGCAGAGGGATTGCCCATCTCGGTTGAAATAAATCGAAGTACGGTGGTATACCGGTGATGTTTTCCCCAGTGAACTGACGTAGAATAAAACAAATATACAGCACCGTGTTTTATATTTGTTCATTCCTTCGCAGTCGTGTTATACAGATAGGTATAAAAGTGTTTTAGTTTTTAAAAAAAAAATTGTTTGCATGTTTAACATTTTTAGATTTTTATATGCGTATTTGATCGATTTTAACTTGTATAACTTTTGAGCTCTATAATAGTTATAACTATATATTATTTTTTTATAGGATATTATACACAATCAGCAAATTATTTTTTTTACAACTAACGTATAAACAGACGATATCGGTTAGCTTGAATCATCTGATAAAAAAAATCCATACCCACACGGTAACACTGTTTTTTGAGTGATATACTATAATACTCGTATATTATATTATTATAATATTATCACGAATATTCTGATGCTGTTCACTCTGCAGAATTTTGCATAACATACATGTATCATACTCGTAAATATTATATACTTATTAAATAAATAATAATATATGATATATTGATGTACATTTTATATACGGCCC
Source organism: Sitobion miscanthi (assembly GCA_008086715.1). NCBI lineage: Eukaryota > Metazoa > Arthropoda > Insecta > Hemiptera > Aphididae > Sitobion > Sitobion miscanthi. The sequence continues at coordinate 30,192,923 of CM017802.1, forward strand.
GTGACTCGAGATGTCCTGCACTCTGCTGCAGTATATACTATTATATCTATACCCGACTGTTGTGAGTTTTGTACACGCGAAAAACGATTAGACGCGCTGCCGCTATAGTATTGTATACATATAATGTGATATACTTGTATGTACATATATGATAATATTATATAGTCATTAGACGCGCGTCCGACTACCTCAAAGCCCCCAAAACGCAGTCCACACGCATAAATCACATCGATGTGCACTTGTCTCGACGTGGTCGGTTATTAACGCCACCGCTGCCGCTTTATCGTTATATTATTATCATGTGATTGACCGCGCTTTGCTTACCACGGATCGTGTGTGATTCACTGTGATTGTGTATGGTTCGAGTCGAATTGAATTTTCCGAATCCCGCAGCGTTAGGCGAGAAATCCCCTCTTAGACAATAGTCATACACACAAATATAAAATAATAAATTGCGTAACTTTTAAGCGTTGCTATAATATTATATCGTGGGGCGTTATTATATTAAAATCTGGCACCATATATATAATATACAAATTTTAGTCTTTTTTCTGAATTTAACAAGATGAGAATAAAGTGTCTTTTATTAAATATTTAAATTACGTAGGTATTACTTGGGTTTGTTAGCTTTTGTATAGAACTGATGTTTCTATAAAATACATATCCTGACATTTTAAATATAATCATGATATGGATATGTGTATAATATATACATTATGTGCGCATTTAAAAGCTACTATTTATAAAAATGTTTTTCATATGTAATACCTTTTAATTGAACGTTTCCACAATTCATACAATAGTACCTATATTATGTACCTACCGTTTACAATAACGACTGTATAAAGATAAATTGTTTTTAGTGGTTATACAATATAGTGAGAAAAGTTTCGATTATAAATTAAGCTCGTAGATGCCTAATCTATACATACTAACTTATACACACATAAATACAATAATAATATTACCCGAATTTTATTTTTATTTTTATATATATAGGTACATTACACACAGCCTGTGAATTTTGAGTACAGCTGTTGTTCACTCTATAATATAAACTATACGTTTTAATATTAAGCTAATAACTAATACCTAAGTTATAAGTTTAAAAAATTATTATGAAACATGAGATTATGAAAATAATAAAGTTACGTTTTTAATTTGTATATAGTTATAAATCGAATACGAATACGAACGATTGACATTATTACACAAAAACCGTAATCCTGAGTATAATAAAACGAGCTTATATAATATTATAAATAAGTGTAATAGTATGTAGGTACCTATAAGAGTGAATAATCTCATATTGTGTGTTAACGGGTAACTTGTATAGTTGTATAAGATCAATGATTATATCATAACTTATAAGTACCTTTCGGGCACCTTCCATAAAATACGTTACGATAAAATATTATACTATTGACATTTTATCCACCGTTGACAGGTATTTTAATATAATATACAATTTGTCGTATAGAATTAATAGACGATAGTGAATTCAACCAGCCATATCAAGTTGTAATAAGGCTTATGTTGTAAAGAGTGCAAATTAATATATGGCTAAATATACTTATTTCGATAGTCATTATTATTTTATTTTAGTTTAAAGCTAGCTTATTAGTTTAGCCCGGCTTCCTTAAAAAACCTACCTGTAGAACTATTCCCACACTGTCACACCTGCCAAATCCGCATCTGCAAGTGATGGACATTGGACATGGAAACCACACATTTTACTCACTTATTCCTCTCCCTTTTTAGTCAATACTTATTACTTATCAATTACTATGTATTATACGATACACACAAATTCATATAATATAATATACTACATATTATAGGTATCTAATACGACGCGTGCGCTGTCATATTTGCCTGCGCATTAGGAATTTAACTATTATAATTAATAGCGTGCAATATACGTATTGCATGTATATTATGCCTACTTACTAATATAATTATATCGTTTTGATTGTTTTTGATTTAGTCAAACTATAAATATTGTAATTATTCACGACTTCGCAAGAATAATATAAATTTACAGTCTAGGTATAGTACACACACGACACACATAATATTATATACGATACACCTGTAGTATACTACCTAACTATATTAGGCATAATAGTTATCGTTGTATAGTGTCGGCGGCCCAGTGTCATGATACGCTCATCTTTGATCAATATCTATACAGTTTATACCTATAGGGCTTAAACATTTTCTGACAGCGTGGCAATATTTTTTTAAATTTAATTTTGTTTTTTTCTCGAAGAGGCGTGAGAGGGAAGAAAAAAAATGATTATAGGTAAAAATTGAAACGCTTGTTTTCATTGAATATCGGTGGCAACTCTGCAGAGCATATAATAATATATGTATAATGTATATATTATTATATAGCAGCGTGCCAGCGTATACGTGTCCGGAATGTCTTTTTTTTCCCCAGGATTTACATCTGATGACACGACCACCGATGCCACCGCCCATGTATCGTATTCTAACCCACAGTACGTCAGCATCCACCCTTGGGCGTCTTATTTATATTCAATTAGTTTTTAGATTTTCGTCATTGTTATAATAACGCGCATATCGACGTGACAATTCGTGACGAGCATTTTTATTAGGCTTTTTCGAGTTTCTAATGTATTAACTATGCAAGGGCATTTATATTTTATAATGCCTATACACATAAATATTGGTTATTATGTGTGTTTTTATCGCTGTAAATAAAAATGTAAAATCAAATCAAATCTCGAAAACGAAACACATGTGTTTTCAGATATTTTTAATCGCAAACGACACAATAACTTGGTATGATCTCATAATTATTACTATTATATTATTATTATTTTTATTATTATTATTTACTGATGACATTAATTTTAAATTGTTATAAAATACCATATTTTATTGTTTTATAGTTCCACGTGGTAAAACAAGTAAATAGTGAGTATACCGTATACCTAATTATACTAATCATATAAGAATAGTAATCTTTCTAGTCTCTACTACTAGCCGCTGGGGAGGCCTCTTCACTCTGTTATTTTCATAACGTTTTTTGTTTTTATACAAAATGTATAAATTGAGTTTTTTTAAACCATTTATTACTTTGAATTAATGTATTTGCGATTTTGCAAATATCCTTAGATTTATATAGGTACGTAGTACTATGTTATTTAAACATTTTAGATTCTGGGTGGAACGATAAATGTTTTGATTTTACAATGATGTGTTTTTTTTTTGTTTTTTTTTGTGTCTGTCATCACCTTTTAGGACAGTAAAAGTGCTTGGATTTTCTTCAACAGTATCTTTTCTGATAGGAAAGTAAATCTAGTTGGTACTTTGGGGTCCCAGTAGTTTTCAAAAGCGCCGTGAAAAACAAAAGAAAAATTAAGAAAATACGGGAACTTTTAAGCAAAATCTGTTTTCAAAAAAATCGATTTTGGTTATTGGTGTAACTCTAAAACAAATGAACGTACGAGTATATAATATATATATATATGAAATTTTCACTGGTTGTTTATATTTGCAATTTCTATACACGATACAATTTTAAAAATATTTTGATTTGTTTTGAACTGTTTAGAAATATTTTGATATATTATATCATTATGAATTCAAATTTAACACCATCCATTACAGTGACCCATATGTAACCTACTGTACAGCAAAGCGACATCCACTTACCTACCTTTTTTTTTTTTACTCTATTATACATATTACATTATTACATAAATACATAATAATATATTAAACAACCTAACCTATATAATACATTAATGATTAAAACATATTGTCTACATTTGTATAGTGCCTACTTAATATACGTTTATTTTTACTGCTTTAAATATGTATATGTATACCGGACTTAACATATTTAAATATCATTTAAATATATCGATACCACTATACATATAATGATATAATGTTCAATATTGGTCTTAATAACAGTTTACTTGCCTTGTGTCGAGTATCTTGTGGCGTTGTCATTGGCGTCCTGTCCGTAATAGGTCTTAGCGTCTGGATCTTTCTTGTGCGTCACCATTGCAGGTGGATCGTAATAATCATAGTATAGGTTTCTAGTGGCCAGGCTTCTAGAAAACGTCCAAATTAAACTTTATAATATATATTGAACACTCGTTATTGTTTCGAAAATTAATCACTTTTTCGGAATTGTTCTTCTTGGGAAATTTAAGAAACATGCATGCAATTCCAAAATTTTTACTATCCTTATTTCTCTTAACATAATCAATAGTTTGTAGATCAGAATGTTTAGAAAATAGATATTGAAACCAACAAAATCGGTTGTTGATCAAAAGTCAATAGTAGTTTCACACGGGCGAAAAAAATAAGGGTAAAATAAAAAGATTAGAATTACGCGCAATTATCAATTTATTTCCAAAATTAAAATATCGAAAAAAATTAACTCATCTATATATAATATGTATTATGATTCCATACGCATACAATATAATATATCAGGTGCGAATGCAGCACAAAAGTTTCATGTAACCTAACCTAACCTAATGATAGACCGCAAAATGACAAACTGAAAAATGCATAAATGTTATTGTTGTATAATAATATAATGTGGTGGTGTGTTTATTCTACAATGTCTATTATACACGCCGTCCTCCCGTATATGCCGTGGTATATTACACCGTAGTAGAAATTGCAGAAAGAGGATTACTGCACACTTCTGAGAGGTTCACGGGACGGCGTAGGTTTTAAATAATCTTTCGAATGAAAAGCCAACAGACGAGAAGCCCGTAAATAATTATCAGGTTAATAATTTAAGGGAATGGAAAGGGTCCTGCAAGTAGCTTACGACGAGAGACCGTTTAACCCTTTGTATTAAAAATTGAAATACACGCACGGCGGTGGGAGGGGCGCCCTATTTATGGGCTTAATTATTTCAAACAATGTATATATACAAAAATGTATGTATACTGCGCCGTGAAGATGTAAAATATTGTTTATATTGATGACATAAACATTAGTTATTCTTCGACCGACGATTATTAAGAACCGTTCCATGAATATAATTTGTTTCTTCGCAGTTTTATGTTATGCATATTACATAATATTATAATTTATAACTTAAATATGATATATTATGTATACATATTATAGTTACCAATCTCAAATCGTTTATCTCTAAATCTCTTAATCGGCTTTAATTTGGCCGTATTGTGAATTTATTATCATGCGACTTTTTTTTCAACATCAGAACTTTTATAATATGTATTATACATCAATCAAGAACCTCCAATTTATAATTATAATATATTCTTATAAATAAATTTTTCTTGACTTTTTTTTCAACTCTTCAACAAATGTATATCATGCAATAAATATTATATTTTCACGAGTTACCTGAAGTTGGTTGGCGAGTGCGGATAGTAATGATCTGTGAAATACCGCGTAGACCTACCACAGCAGTCTGCAGGTGATCTCAATTCAGTTTTCATCGAATTTTGTTGATACATCACCGCCGCGCGGTCTAAAAAACGTATTTAAATTTATAGCATAGAACAATATAATTTGGACTTAAGATATATATAAATTATAAGCACAGTTGCGACATATATTGGTTCTACTTATAAAAGTACAATATATTGCATAATATTATATTAATACCTGTGATCAAGATCGACATTCTATTAATATCGACTACTGATAAAGTCGTACGTTCGATTTTTCTTTATTATACCTACGTAAATTGTGCATTGAAAAACGTTATTTGGCGATCTTTTGTAAGTTAATCTACTATAAGTAGGTTATTCAACGTATTAAACTTTAAAGTTTGTAGTGCTAGCTTAAACCGGCACTACATATTAAAGTAAGACAAATGAAACTCAACCAATGTTATACATATATATCGTTGAAAGACGTTGTTACTTGTTAGACAAAGAGAAATAAACTTTCTAAATTTTTAGATTGTAAAGTTCAAATTTTTATTAAACATAAGTATATTTAAAATAAAATTCAGAACCTTTTTAAAATGACCTTAACTTTTATACACATCATAGATGATGAAAAATAAACAAAATATTTTTGGAATTTGTTCACAAAGCTTTTACTCTAAAAACATATGAACTATATTAGTAGTTTGGGGTAGTTTAGTAGTTTTAGCTTATATTATAGAAAAAAGATTACTATTTTAACTTTTTACTTCTACACATTTTGAAAATCAGAAAATGTCATCATATATTGACGCGTATAACATAATGTTTATATAACATGAATAGATAAGTTTGTTATTGGATCATTTTCTAAAATTAAGGACGTTTATTTTAAATATAAGTAGAGTAAAGTTCAAAAGTTCATTTAATCTTTGTCCAATACATTTCCACGTGTTTCGATACTATACATTAATTGAGTTTTTAGTTTTTTACTTTAAAAGTGTAATATGTATAATGCTGGATGTGAAGTTAACACTACTATAGTAGTTATAACTTTAAAGTTGAATTACTTTTTACTTGTTTCCAACAAATGTCCAACAACGTCAATCAAAAATCGTTTGTTGAAATTATATAAGATTGATGTGCTAACTTTGTAGTGAAAGCTTCAAGTAGGTGTATACAACAGGACTTAAACTTACATGTATAGGGTGACATGTTAAGTAACATAATATTTTTATATACTGAGTGATTCTTTTAATAGTAAATACTCATTATTATGACAATAATTATAGTATAATTAAGTTTTTCAAAATATTGTTTTCACATAATTTGAAATCGTTACAAAATAAATTTTTTAAAGATCTATAATGAGTACCTAATTAATGAGTTATAATAATATTTTAAGATATAATATAAATGCATATAGTAGCACAGGCTGCACAGGCGCACAGATATGGTTAGGTACCACAACATGTTGGTCCTTTATATTAACTTGAATACTTATCTCAACTTCATGAGTTACTTACAATATTGATTAGCTAAAATTTCAAAACTCGATTTACGTATACAAATATTCTCAAAAATATATCTTGGTTCAAAATATAAATTCAAAAACAAATGTTGCCTCAAAAAAGTAAAACTTGAAACTGGAGAACTAAATTTTTTTTTTTTAAAACATTTCGTTATAACAAATTAGAAATTATGTTAAAATAATATTACTAATAGAGTTATAATAAGCTAGTGCTTATAGGATAAAAAGTATCACTCTGTATATAAACACCGAGTTTTTAATATTTGAAAGCCCTTTCCGCTAAACAGCTGCCCGCATATCATTATGTATACATAATGTATATAAGTTTTCCAACCCATAAATCTGAACTCGTGACTTACCGAGGGTGTTTGTCTATATATAATTCGGTTGATTTTTCAGAAGGGGATATCGTCTGTATAATAGATTATAGACGTATACCCCTTTGTTAACCCCAACTAATACTATACAACAACTATATACTAAATACTAATAATACTATGTACAATTTACTGTCAACTAATATACGGAGAACCGTGACCGTGTATACCTATAGGAACATTGTATACGTTTTATCATAACAAAATTATCCGCGCAAGAGATGATTTTTTATGCACTTTCCCGTGGTTATAATTCACTGTATCAGTGTATAGTACATTTATATAATATATGTTATAATGTGTTTATCGAGTTTTTGTTTTTTTCTTGTCGACAATACTGAAAACCGTACTAAATTAATCGAGTTCATTATCCGTCATCGCAGGGAGATAATAAATAATTATATTTTAGTCTCGTATCAATTTCCCCACTGTAATATCACATATCACAGTGTTATAGGTACATATATGTTTATAAATTCAAATTTTCATAAAAAAAAACTATGCTATTTTAAGAACAGTATTTATCAATTATTTTTTGATTCAGTCCATTCAGTTGTGTATCGGACTATATTTAATATTATTATAGTTATATCAAATAGGCTAAATATAGTAGAAGTCTGCTCGGGGCGACAATTTCCGGCTCTGAAATTTTAATTTACAACGTGACTTAACTCTGCCCTTTAATTTCTTAAACCTTTCAATCGTTCAATTATTTTCCTAAATATTGACTAAAAAACTTTGCCAAGCTAAACAACTATAATTATAGGTAATTGAATATCTGCAAATTTTGGGAATTAAAAACCGTAAACAATGTACTATATAATAATAATAATAATAATAATATAATATCGTGTATTTCTAGTAAGAAAAATTAAACACATCGAAAATGTTACGTAAAAATCTAAAAAAGATCTGGATATTTCAGTTTTGTATAGGGTTCACGGACAGTGGACATAGTTATTAGTTATCTATACTAATAAATAACCATGGTATACACTATACAATTTACACAGACGTATTATATATATTATATACAAAGGTATACCATATACCTAATATATAATATGTAATGTGTGTGTGTATATATATATATATTATTTGTATGAAATATTTTGCGGTCCATCATATTATTTCCGTTTTCTTGTAAGATATTATTATGTATCGACATACACGTCATGCTTGCATGTGATGTGATCAAAGTGCCCTTTAATCGAAATTCTAAAGTACAATAATAAAAAAAATACAAAATAGAATTTAAAACGTTTTACCCCCCGCTAGACCGTTTCACTTAGTGGGTTTTCAGCGAGACACCGCAGTGTCGTCGCGTCGACGTCGTCCCTTATATATTTCAAAGAAAATCTGCGCCGAACGACGACGTGTATACCTGTGTATTATATATAGACATATATATAACGCGTTGTATATACGACGTCATGACAATATGTTATGAGATAATATAGCATACTCGTATAGTCGTAAATACTTATTATTCGTCCCTCGAAAATCGAAGTCATAGGAGCCAAAATTATAATTCTTCTGTTCGAACAGAGTAAACATAGGTACATATTTCATAGATACATTTCACTCGCTGTATATTGTCACTTTTTCAAACTGACGGATTAACCCTCTAAGTTTTAATCATGAATGGTAATATTATTATATATAGACTTAATATAGGTACAGTGTACACGTATAGTAATAAACTAAAACCGCAATAGCAGATTCATACTTTTAATAGTTACTTTAGGCTCCATTAATATTGGCGTATATTTTTAATTTGACTAAAATGTTTTTTTTTTATTGTTTACGTAAAAAAAGTTCAAATTAAGAACCACCTGCAAGGAACCAAATTTACTAAGCGAGGTGTATATTTACAATTATTAAATTTATAGTAAAGTACCTGATTTAGATTCTGAATTAAATTTTGCACAAACGATATTTTCCAAATTTCGTTTAGCTATAAGACGATCCTAAAATAGTTATTATATAATATCGTGTTCTTCGCAGTGTAGTAGGTACAAGATAGTCGCAAAGTCTTAACTCTTATGCGTTAAGTGGGTAAACAAATTTGATCAGACACGTGTCAGAGTTTGTCTACCACGCTTGATCGATACATATATAGGTACATACTTATTGTCCACCGGAGACAAGATAAGTTGTCGGTAGTGCACTTTCCACTGAAAGAATATTTGTGTCAACACAATAATAGGTATATAAGCTACCAATGATACATGATATCGACTATCGAGGGAACCCCACCCTTTTATTACTAATTGAAACGTAAAAAAGTATGGTATATAATATGTAGGCATATAGTATCTATATTCACTAACAAAAAAAGTACTTACATCTTATACATTTTAATTTTACCTATTCATTATTAGGTGTTTATTATGTTTTATATAATATATGTTTTTATATTGTATATTATAATACAACTATACAAGAATAATTGAGACACTGCTGAAGCCGTCAATCTCAATAATATGTTATGCGTCTTTATATAGATACCTACTGATAATAAGTAATAACAGTAGGTTAAATAAAATATAAAACATAAAGTATTAGTGATGTCCATATTCTTACCTTCTGGATTCCAGTTTTCAATCATTTGGCTAATAGGCTTACTCGACAAATGCACGTATACGTTTTCTGTGTAATAAACATATTATATTTTGAAACGTGTTAATCTAAAATATTTCAATCTACAAGGTTATGAAATAATATGATATATCTCAATGTGATATTACCAACCCTTACCCGTTTGTTGGGGGACGTCATATATTCCGTTTCTCTTATCGATTTCTATTTCACTGTTTTCGATTACTCCTGTATATGACGGATTTCGGTTGTTGAACTGAAAAAAGACATTGGCAATATTATTTATTTGTGTCAATTATATGTAAGCACCAATGCACCATGCCCGTACCACCCATACTTATATAAAACTCGATTATTGTCTAGGTATATTAATCCCTTTCTCTAGTTTATTATTGTACCTTATTATAATATTATTATATTTATGTTTGCTAGTTACTAGGATACAAATAAACTATACATAAAATATAAAGCGTATGTCTCATGAATATTAATTAATATAAATATATAATATAAATTAGTTTAAAGTGGTGTGGGAGCATAATATTATAATGTAAGCACTACTCGGCTACTCATCATAAAATTGGTTCATTTTCACGAAACTGTATACTATTAAGTATTAATATAAAATAAATACATGTCACATATGTATATAATATTATATGATTTAACAAAATCCTACTCCCGTAAGGTAATTGAATACACAAACATATTTGTACGAAATTCTGTTATAATAATAATATTCTGTTTTATCGGTTTGGTTATATATTGGATTGTATTGACATACTCTGTACCTACAATATTTTGGGAATTAAATATTTTTAGATACAAATTTTGCACAAATAGTCCACAGTTGGGTTCTTCTTTTACTTTGGCTGAAATCAAACGAAAATACATTCGGTGCTAAGCCTGCAGTGTCATTTTTGCCAACTGTTTTCACAATATACCGATATTTAGCGTTGACGAATTAAATTTTATCGCAAAAATTATGAATAAACGTGATTCGAAATGACGCGATGCAGCCCGCGAATACCGGAAACACCATAGCGCGCGCCGTCCGGAAATGAACGCAAATGACTGGGAAACCGCGCTGTGGCAAAATCGCATTAACGGTGAGACTGTGTGTGTATGAGTGTGTAAGTCGTATGGTCGCTGATTGTCTTTGGAGCGAGCGATCTTCCAACTACGGTGGCGACGTCTTCTAATTCGGTTTGCGCTATACGATTTGGCTTTTGAAAAGTCATTTATTTTTCCCGACTGTCCTTCCTCCTCGTCTGTGCGTCGGTATTCATTTGGTCTCGCAAGCGCGTCGTATAATAATATAGTAACTAATAACAACTCAGTCGTTGCGGGATGGTATGGGGTCGGCGGTTAGGCGGGAAACTGTTTCCACGGTGCATTTCCGCTGCCTTCGGATTTGCGTGGCATTTGAAATATTTTTTAAAACCTTTTATTTTCGTTTTTAACGTCTCGGTCTATTTTATTTCGTTTTAGTCAAATTAGATATCCTGTACCATAATTATTTTCGCTTTCCCATGTAATATGACAGTCGTATTCGCACTCATTTAAACCTACGTCTATAAAAGGTGTAACAGTAAAATCGGTTGTATAGTCTCTGTCTTATATGCATGTAGGCACATTACAATATATGCGTGCATTATTATATATAATAAATTATAGTGAAAACCACCCTTCATATATTTCCTGTAATATTGTGATCACACGAAAACATGGTTGAAAAAGTGTGGCTGAATTGCTGAAATCGATTTCAGTCGTGTTTTGACATAAACTTTTTTATACATTTTGAAAATATAGAAAATTATTTATGACACTGAATCATATCAACTGTTTGAAAAAAAAACACATGTGTTCTAGATAATTTTGATTATAATATATAGGTATAGGTACTTTTAGAAACTTTTATTTTAAGCGTGCGCATCCACCAAACTAGAATTGGAAGTTGATCACTCCATGTGTAACAGAGACAAGAGGTAACTGATTTTACTGCTGCGCCCTCTTCATCAACGTAGTACGGCACTATATAAACATGGTAATATGTTATAATACAGTGTTTTTTTTTTTTTTTATAACGAATACAATTTACGGGTTTATAATAAACCACGATGACGAAATATATATAAGGGGTGCTGAGATAGGCGTCGATAATGAAAATGACTTATACGAAATACTATATATGCGATCGTTCAATCGTTGCACATTAAATATCGAGTATAATACAGGCACAATATATCATCAGATTCTGCACCCGGAGAAATTTGTATGGTTATCCCACTCCCAGCGACGTAACTAAATGTTTTGTGTTCCCTTATAAGCACAACTAAAAAAATAACAATATTTTTTTTGCACTTGATTTTGTACGTAACTATAAATTATAATAATAATTTATTTTTTACAGTATCATAATAATATGTTGTATTACATAAAATGTAACGTAGTTTATAAATTGTACCAATACCACTAACTATCTCTAATTTTTGTTACCTATATACACATTACTTAGCTGCAGTTAGCGGATATTCAAGTAATTAAAGTTTATATTTTTATTATATAAAATATGCATACATAGGTGCCTATATTTTATATTCAACAATAATGGTAAAATGAATCTCTAATTTAAGAGTAAACCATACATCCATTATATTATTTTTATCGGTTTCTTCCCGTTTTACTATAGTCATTATGAAGAGTTAAATTAAAGATATATAGGCTGAAGCATTGGATAGTCGTCGGAGTGATATATTTTGGAAGTATAAATTCTATTATGATGTGTTAGATTTTATTTGCTGGACCCCATAATTGAAGTCCATACGTCCAGATAGGTTTGATTAGAGATTTATAAATGAATAGTTTGGTGTTGAGAGTGGAGCATTTATTTCTAATTAAGAGAGGTCTGAGTTACACGAATACGATTATTTAAAATTAGTCTTTTGGTTTGAAGGTGTTTATTCCATGTCAGGCTTTTATCAAGGTTTAAGCCCAAGTATCTGATTGTGTTGGATGTAGGGATTGAGAAATGCGTTATTTAAGAAAATGTTTGGGCATATTCCTTGACCTTTGTTTGAGTGTGAACGTTGTGTGTATAGATTTATTTTGGTTTATTTTGACTAGCATTTTTCATACCACTCAGACAAAGAAGATGCATTTCGATTTAAATATAAGAATACTATCTACAGATAGGTTGTATATTATATTCCCACATAGGTTTTATTATATACTTGTATATGAAGATGAAGCAAGTTATGAGCATTTTAAAATTGTAAATTATAATCACAATTATATTATTAAAAAATATCTTACGCTGGACCCAGGATAATAATATCTTATACCTTTAAATTTTAATGTGAAAGTTGATTCTTCTGAACGTAAAATACGAAAGATTTATCGAAAATTATTATTCCATGCATTATAGACACCTACAATAACCTTTTTTTTCTACGTCTTTATAAATAGGTACCTTGAAACGCCTTATTTTCGTGTATATACAGGATAGGGGTTTCCACTAATCCCCCTCCAATATAAAACTTAAGTATACCGTATACGGTATACACCACTACGTATAATGATTATTGCTTACGAGATTAAAAATCGTAGATATTAATAAATTTAAACAAATACGCCTGATGGGTTATTTCTTAACACTCTACCTACTATATATAAATATAAAAGCACATTTTTTTAAGATTCATCGTTCTATATTATACATATCAAATAGTATTTTAAAATTCACCGACGAATTGCAAATAATAATAAACCTGTAGGTACCTATACAAGTATATTATACAATTAAAGATAGCCATATGACGTAGGTTATAATTGGTAGCATTAAGATTTACTTTGACAGTATCTAAATAATAGATATCTGATATAAATTCCTCACGGCTCACAGTATTGATGGTGTCAATTGTGACAGTTGTGTCTATTACCTTTTTTTATAATACTGCTTACAGGTGATGAATACAATGTTATATAATGCACGATAAAACACACTTTTTAACATCACTAAATTTGTATTTGTTTTAAAAATTGAAAAATACGATAAATACAGCACACAGATGTAGGTATATTGCAATATGCGTACCTACATACATGGAATTACGTAAATCCTAGATTGATATACCGTTTTAGGCACTTGAAAACTATACCTAATTATAATTAAAAATGTTAATCCGTTTAACGATTTTGTGCATTTTTATCAATGTACTATTTTGTATTTTTTACGCTATTATATTATATTTATTCAATATGAGTTAACGGGTTTATGAGGTACTCTTATGCATTAAATCAAAATACTTTAACTAGGTACCTATAAAAACTTTAAATATAGATATGTGCAATTTTTATTAATTTATATTGCTACATTTAGCTTCGACTTATAACCTTTATTGTAATTATATAGGTATCTAAATAATATATTGAGTCGTCGGAATATTTTTCTGAGTACCTACTTGATATACTTCGACACATAAACAAGTATGTTGTTGTTCAAAAAAGAAAAAACTTATAAATTAAAACCATAGGTAAATTATAATACATCAAAAAAGCTATAATTTATCGAAATAATGAGTGTAGACACTTAAAAATGGATCACGTTTACATATTTTACTTTAATAGCCATATGTATAGAGTAAAGTCGATAGGCGCAATATGTGAAATCACTATATGGTTTAATATAATATTTTTATTGTATTTGTATACATAAAAATTGCAACGAAAAAAATGTAATTCTATAACTCTTATGAAAAATCAACCTATTGGTTCAACAATATTGTAATATTATCATGAAGTTATCGGATTGAATATAATATAGAATGCGGGTACTTACAGACGATAGTATCTTCGGATGATCTACCGGTTCGTCCTGCACCTGTTGTTCACGCGGGCTATTGATCATAATTTATTCGATTAAACAATAAAAGTAAATAAAAAAAATTATAATATCTACGTTTAGTTGATAACTATAATTGGTAGGTGTATAAAAATATAATACAACGTTCGAAACGAAAGCTACTGCAGACAGATAGTCGTCTCAGGTGCGCCGCGGTTTTCGGTTTAAACTTTCCGAGCAAAATGATACCGATGCCACACGACTAGAGTTGAAAAATCTGATCGTAATCTCATGCAATACGATTATTATAATACTATTGTAATCGTCACATATAGAAGACGTGCAGATATTGTCATATGGAGGACGACAAACGGACCGAAATTCGAAGGTGGTGGCGAAAAACGCGCGTGGCCCGGTGGGTGATACTGACGTGCGTAGGCGAGCGGCGTTTTCCTACGACCTAAGCACGCAAGTCCTCGGCGAAACGCCGGTCCCGGTGGGGGGGCGGGACCGTATCCCAGGAGAGGCGTCCAGCCTTCGACCAATCGGATGGCGAGCGCCGACTATGTATATATGTTATACAGCGCAGAGTTCTATTTACTCATTTTGCTATAAGACCGAAGTTCTTGCAAGAGATGAGGAGAGAGAGTGTAGGTTAGTTTTTTTCTATCGTCACCTGCAGCTAACACCCAACAAGCCGCGGAACTCGGAACGTGTATAGTTTACCAGATACGCATTATATTGTAATTCCTATAATTTTAGTATAGATTTTAATATTGTCGTTGTCGTTCTTGTTATTATACCCGTGGGTGCCACGATTTTTTTTTAATTTTTTTTTGTTTTGAGTGGGGTGGTATTTAAATGGTAGATGTATGGTAAAAATTTGAACTTCAATCACTCATAAAAAATATATTTGGAATTAAACTAAATAAATTTTGTAATTTCCAGTAATGAAAACTTATTAAGAATCTTGTGTTAAATTGACAAACCTTATAGGTGTTAAAATTAAAAAGCGGGTATAATTATTGCAGGGTACCGCTTAAGCTGTACAAATTGTACAAATACAAAATGTTACTGTTATATTATTAAATAACAATTTACATCAGACATATTATATTACTTTACACACAAAAACATTTAAGTGTGTTGTAAATAAATTTTTATTTCAATATATTTTACTATTAAATTAACTGCAAAATAATAAAAAATTCACAGTTACCTATAGTTATCAATCTAGCACACATTACATACATGTAACTCGGGAACATTTATGACACAAAACATTGCGTCGTAGATTACGTATAAAAATCTAGCACACGTTGACACAACACAATAATATGCAACTCAGAAACATTTATGACACAAAGCATTACATGGTAGATTTTAAGTTGGAAGGGATCTGAACTTTAACTTTTGATTTGTTCCAGGACTATCACAGACTAAATCAAAATGGTTTCGACAAATTTGAAACGACTTTCTAACTTGATATTTAGTCAAATTTTGAAGCTTAACATTTCCGGTTCTCTCTACCCAAATGTTGTAGTCAAGATCAATTATTGGAAATGGATACTTTCGCTTTGCAACATTTACACATCCAATAACCACCCATTTATTAGATACCATGCTGAAATTGAAATTAGTACACAATATATATTTAACTATAATAATGGACATTAGCTAACCGCAACATACAGTCGATTGGATTATTCCGACAATGTGGTACATTTAAAAACAGTAAATAATGTTATAAAATAAGGTAGAGTATCTATATGTACATTTCTAAGATATAAAGGTTTAAAGTTTTTCCCCCAACAACGCTCTTTCAACTAATAATATAAGTCTAATTATACATATGCTTAATTTTATACTTCAATCAAGCCTTCAAATTTAATAGTGAGGTTTACCAATTGATATGTCTAATTATCAATGATATGTTCATTTGTATTATTGTTATTATTATTAAGACATTTGTAGTCAAAAATTACGGTGTAATCCATGTAGGTATCCAAAGTATAATGTAATAGAGCTGATCGAACGTTGTTTTATATTTTATACAATTAAATAGGTAGATGCCTTATAAGTTATAAGTAAAAACTATAAAATAATAAATAGGTAGATGCTTACTTGGTAGTTGGTGGTAATTGATGAAACAGCAGTATAGTACTAATAATTATAATGTAATTATACACAGTAGTACATGGTAGTACAAAACACACTATCCGGTATCGTACGGTTAAAATTACACAGACAAGTAAAAATACAGAAAAACAAATTTGATGTACGGACTTAAGATTTTCGGGAGTGCAGTAAATTAGATAATAAAAATTATTAATTTAAAAGTTAAAACGAAATTACAAATATAAACCTAAACTGAATTGGCCATTTTTGCCATTTGGGATTTAAAATTAATTTAATTTTGCATGGAACAAAATATTAATACGACGTAAGCGCTAACGTGCTACTCTCGGGAACTATATCAGAAAACTATATCTTCAGGTATGAGTGCGATACCCCTTGTTTATCTCTTCCCTGTGCAGATAGTCTTAAACCGGTCAAATTTAGTGAATTTCTAGCAAGCCACATCAAGAAATCAACACTTTTGTGACGTCCTCCCGTTCGAGAAACGCAGTCGCAAAAATGCGCGTCTTATCTTTTCGGCGTTACGCATGATAATGACAACGAAAACAAATCAAGCTAAGCGTCAAGCGAAAACATTGACAAATTAACAAAATAAAAATAATGGGTAAGTAATAATATAATGATTATAATGCGTGATTGTGTTGTGACATGTGAGTCGCGAGTTTTGTGTTTCATGTTATGTTCTCAAACTTTTACTTATTCTCTGAAAAATGTTTTGATTAAACATGACTTTTGTTCCAGAACTAGAAACTGTTGATCAGTCTAGTGTTTGAAGCTGTCCGGTTCTCCATAGTTATAAGTTTCCCAAGTTCCCGAAACCGGTCAAAATGGTTAACTTCAACGAGAACAACAATGGTAAGGCAAACTATTTATTATAATAGTTTAAAACGGTTTGTATAACAATTGATTCATTGATCTTTAACCGCTTTGTGTTAAATTTTGACTGTCCAGATGCCAGTGACTCGGAGTCTGTGTCCAGTTCTTCGTCAGCAAACAGCAGCAATCAATCGTCCAGATCTGCTTCTCCAGTTCGAGCTAATTCTCCATCGGGATCTGAACCAGGTTCACCAGGATCACCAGCTTCTCCTGTATCTCCTATATCACCAGTATCTCCTTCGTCTCGTGCTTCTCCTGTGTCTTTAGCTTCACCTGCTTCCCGTGCATCTAGGTCTCGTTCTAGGAGTCCATCTGGTTCAGGACGTTCAGCATCCCCATCCAAAAGCCCTTCAAAATCCCCAGTTGGATCTCGATCTCCCTCACCAAATAGTAGGGCTTCTAGTGCAGCATCAGTTGTATCTGCAGTATCAGCTGTATCTGCAGTATCGGGTCGTTCAGCAACTCCTGCTGGCTCAGTAATATCTAATCAGTCGGTGGCGAGTGGCAAAAGTAACTCATCCCATGCAAGCCGTTCTACAAATCGTAGTAGAGCTTCATCTAAAAGTAACAAATCAAAATCAAGTTCTGCAAGTCCAAAAAGTGTTGCATCAAAAAAATCACGCTCATCGTCTCCAGAAGTAACAAAAAATCAACAAGGTGATTCTGATGATAGTGATGGTTCTGTGATTGGTAGGAAAAAACGACAACCAATTAGAAAAAATTCTAGTGTATCTGGCAATGAATCATCTGATAAAGAAGAAATAATAAAAAAAAGTGGCTCAGAAGCTTCAGAAAAATGTAAGTTTATAATAAGTCGATAAATTTAATAATATTTTTTGTCATTTATTTTATACTAAGTAATCTTTTACAGCTCCTAAAAAAAATGACTTGTTTGGCGAAGCTGATGATATAAGTTCTGATGAAGACCAACCCAAGACACCCAGAGCAATGAGTGACGATGACATGGATCAGGATAAAAGTGATAATGATGACAATAAAAGTGGTGGTGGCGGGGATGATGATGATGATGATAATAATGATAATGAGAAAATAGAAGAAAAGGAAAAAGAAGTGGAAGAGCCAATTCCAGAAAGACGGATAGCTGTTGAGATACCTAAAATATCTGTTGATCTTGGAAGTGATTTACATTTTGTGAAATTGCCCAACTTTTTGTCTGTTGAAACTAGACCATATGATAGAGAAACATATGAAGATGAGATTGATGAAGAAGAAACTTTGGACGAAGAAGGTCGAGCAAGGTATGTAGTTACAAACATTTTTGTAATCATCTATTATTTGTTTATTTGTTAAATCTAATTTAATTTAAAAAATTTAGTGTAATATAAAATTGATGGTAGGTAGTTGGCAAATTTCAGTTTGAATTATTTTATTAAAAAAATTTATATAAAACCTTATTATTTATAAATTGGCTACACTAAAGTATTTTGTGTATAAATTAACATCATAAATCATAATAAAACTATACCAGCAATTTGTAAACAATGTAAAACTCAATTAGATCTGATGTCAGGTACTCAGGTGCAATGTGATGTGTCAACTACCAAATGTGTTAATATATTATTTATTTGTTAAATCTAGTGTAATCACTAATTATTTTAGTATAATATTTTTTTTAGAGTAAAATTGAAGGTGGAGAATACTATAAGATGGCGTGAAGTTTTTGACAAAGATGGAAATGTTGTAAAAGAAAGCAATACTAGAGTAATTAAATGGTCCGATGGTAGCATGTCATTACATTTAGGTTCAGAAATTTTTGATGTTTACAAACAGCCTCTGGTGGTAAATTAATTTAATTAATTTATTTAAATATCTTTTATAAAAAAATAATTAGTTAATTGTAACTTTTCATAATTATGTACATGTACAAGTTAAAAAAAAATATTATTCTTTCAATATGATGTATTGTTCATTAATAGTGAAATAATATTTATAGGGTGACCATAATCATTTATTTATTCGCCAAGGAACTGGTTTACAAGGTCAAGCAGTATTTCGTACAAAATTATCATTCAGACCTCACTCGACAGAATCATTCACCCATCGTAAAATCACTTTGTCTTTAGCTGACAGATCACAAAAATCTTCTGGCATAAAAGTATTGTCTCAAGTTGGAGCTGATCCTGATGCTAATAGATATGAAAAAATTAAAGTTAGTATCATTATATATTATTAGGGAACGGATTTGAATGCAAATTGCATTTTTTTCTGAATGTCCGAAAATATTGGTTTCCAAGCAAAAAGTTCATTTCATACATCAAAAAATTAAAAAATGTAACTTTTATTTTGCATTTTTTGCATTTTTAAGACTTAAATGCATTTTTAGAGCATTTTTTGAAATTTTAAGTGCATTTTGTGGTTTTTAAGTATATTTCTCAACATTTTTTCCACATTCATTCTAAAAAAAAATAAAATACCTAAATGGTAAAAGGTAAAAGTATAACGAATATACCTATCTAAATGGTATACCTATTAAATTTTAAATTTTTTAGGGTAAAAAGAAGATAATTGAAAGTTAATTAATTAAGTTTGTATTGTATTTAAATATTTTTTATTAGATTTTTCATAATAATGTGTTTTTTATAAGTTTTAAATTCAAAATTTTGTTTTTATTGAATATAAACCCATTTTTAAAGTTTTTTAGTGCATTTTTTGATGTCAAAGCATTTTTTTAAAGCATTAAATCGTATTTTTTTTAAGGCATTTTTCTTGTTTTTTAGAGCATTTAAATCCGTTCCCTATATATTATATTACATTTATAAAAAATATTAAAAACATAAATATATATCTTTTTTAAATTTTTATCTACAACTAAATTATCATTGATATTAAAATAGTATAATATCATTAATCTTTTTAATTCCTATTGTAGAGAGAAGAAGAAAAGTTACGTCAATCAATGCGTAAAGAAACAAAAGTGAAAAGAGCTAGAGAACGTGGAGCAAATAGTAATCTTAGTTCTTCGTATTTAGAACCTGAGAGAGAAGATGGATCTGATGATGAAAATGCCATATCTCTGTCTGCTATCAAAAACAAATTTAATAAAAAATCAGTGTCTAAAAGTGAGTTTTCTCATAAATTACTCAATTTATACTGTTAGGAAGACTCTACACCCATTTGCGCTGTCTCCGTCTTACAAACAAGTAAAACATGGCAAACTGTACGTTCTGAATAATCCATTTAACTCTGTTATGATTAATATTGGAGCGAATTGACCTACTATCAAATTTAGAAGTGAGAATATTGCTATAGTGAACCTTATAGGGTTTATTATATTTTCTTGTTTCTAAATTTAATAATAGAACGATTTGATCCAATATTAATTAAAACAAAGTTAAATAAATTATTCAGGACATGTAATTTGCCATGCTATGCGTTCGTAAGACAGAAACAACGCTTGTGGGTGTAACGTCCTCTTAACTTTCATACTTACTTAACAAAAACTAGATAATATTTTTACTAATAATTTATTGTTAAACAAATAAAATATGTATATAAGTCTATTTTTATTTATTATTAATATATATATATAATTTTTTTTTACAGTTGATAAAAGCAATATATATTCATCTGAAGATGATAGTTCAGACATGGACACAAAAAAGAAAAGACAATCCAGAATAGTGTCAGATTCTGAAGAAGATGATGATTTATAATTTTTGTAAATAAATTAATTTTATACAATTTTTGACTGTTAAACATATTGATTGATATGTGTAAACAATAAATGTAATATATAAAATTACTATTAGTTCATATTTTATATGGTAATAAAATCAAAAATAAGTCTTATTGATTTTACAAACAACAATATACACTCGGTTGGTAATACACAAAATATTTAAAAACCAGCAATATTTTTCAAATTATTGATGTTTAAAATCTAAAAAAAAAACATAATTTGTTGATAAATATTAATGCACCTACACTATATTTCTTTCCAAAAGAGGAAACAGGGCCTGAGTGGCACAGTGGTCATGCAGTTGACTACAACTCGGGCAGTCATCGGTTCAATTCATAACAAAGTGCAAAAAAAATTTGTGTGGTTCTATGCGATCACCATTTCCCCGTGCTGTTGTCCGATTTCGTCGTCAGGTTTCCAACTAAGTCCCACTCCACTGTGGTCTTGGACAAATCTCCTCTTGGAAGGGTAGTATCATGCACATATCTATGTGAAATATACATAGATAAATAGATCACATAATCTCCCTACTACCCAATTGTTATAAGCATTGACAAAGACCTTGAGGTCGTATCAATGAACAAATACAGAAAAAAAAAAAAGAGAGAAAACATCATGCAGTGACTGATTTTTATCAGACAGCTCACATCTTTCACATAACAGCATAGGAAGTGACCAATGGAAAGAAAAAATAATGTACAGAATTAGTTTCTTCTTTTTTTGGAATGGATTATAGTAAGTCTAAAATATTGTAATCAGTTTCAATTATTTAAATAAAAAGTAATACAATCAAACCATATACATGTGAGTAAGTAGTGATTCTAAAATGCTTAGAATTATTATTACCAAATATATCAATAAATTATATTTTAGATATTTTAAATTATTCACATAATGTGTTAGGTATAAACAATGCTATTTTTTGTTATACAATAGACTTCTTTCTCTTTCATCTATACAATTTTAATTTTATTTATTTTAAATTACACAGATTTTTAACATTTTTAATTTACTAGCATGCAAGATTTTATAATAGGTAATATGACTCTTGTGAAAATAAAGTAGAAAAAAACAAAAATTTCAAACTCTAGTTCTAAAAGGTAATTATGTGTTTATTGTATATGTATATTAAGTTCATTGTCCAATTACAACTTAATATGTTGTTATATTTTTTACAACAATTAATTTATTATAAATATTTACAATCAATAGACAATTGTACGAACTATGAACCTTACCATATTCACAGTCCTAAGTAATTTCTTAGTATTTAATTTAAAATTTCTTGTAAATTATTCTAATTATATTTTTTAGTATCTATTAATTTCAAATTATTGGTATAATTGAGATAGTTACCTACTCTAAATATTTTTCTGTTTACCAACAATTAATTCCATAATATTATATTAAGATTTCATTTTTATATAACTATACTATATAATGACTAAGGAGTTCCCAAGCCTAGGTTTATCTGGTGATTGTGAAAAGCAAAATTTAGACAATGAATGATGATGTAATATGATATATTATATATACTTACGTCTTACATTGTTGAATGTTTAATAAAGAAGAATGAATATTGATTCTGTTAATTAGGTAATCGAGAGATAGTATAATAAATTACATATATTACTAGTTTATAAATTTCTAATTTAGTTGTTGAGAATAGATCATTGAAAAATTAATTACTTAACCAACAGGTTAGGTAGCTATTATAGTGCATGGGTACATTTGTTATGAATCAAACATTGTCTTCAAAGTCAGGCATGTCACATTATGCTTTAGGATAATCCGATAATAGTAATAATAGGTATTAGCCAGTTTTGTTAATTATTCGAATACTTGTATTTAAATACTTTTTAACCAATGTATTTCAAATACAAAAATAATTTTTTTTTGTATTTTTATTCTAGAATACTAAATACTTTTTTTTTTCATCCTCGTGGTCTACCCCAAATTCCAATTACTAATAATTCGGAATGTAACTAATACTTTAAATTATGTTTCTAAAATATTATTTTAAAATGGTTCTAACTTCTGATCATTTATAAATAAGGTTTCGCCAAAATACAAGGAGATAACAGAGTGACTCAACACCGAAACCCCTATCGACTTCTCATTACCATATTATACCATGGCATACAAGAAACTGACCACCACAGGTTGGATTGGAATTTATCTTGAATCTTTAAATAGTCTTTCTCCTTATTTAATGGGTGGTACTGTGGTAGTAGTTTATAATTTGAATATAAGATATTGGTATTAATGTTATTGAAATTTTTAAGGGTAGTAGTGGTTATAGTCGACTAGTCATTGAATTGATTGAATTATTAATTATTAATTTATTGATTTTAAAATGAAGTATTTTTGTAAGTATTTTGAATACTTTTAAAATAAAGTATTTGAATACGTATTTCAAATACAAATTACACCAAGTATTTAAATCGTATTCTGAATAAATTTGAAAAGTGTTCTTTACAAGACTGGTATTAGCGATTAGCCATTAGGTAGCACATTGACTATAGGTAAGTAAATAGGTAATACAGTAATGTTGCCAAATGCTAATATAAATCATATCTACGCCAAACGATACCTATAATAGCCTTTAGAAAATAGAACATGGATCAGTGACAATAAGATATCAATGAACCATACAAAATAGAAGAAAAGTGCATCAATCGAAATATTCAAATACTCCTTACATAATGACGTATAGCCGTATATGCATATAAAAGTAATCACGATTCACGAGTTGTTACGAAGAATGGTTCAAAACCATATTTATGTACCTATGTTGTATATAACCACTGAGTACGGACAATGGATAGGTGGGTACTGAAAAGATAATAATATAATACTTAGGGTACCTAAAGGCGGGTTTTCACTATAGATACAGTATACACGACGGGTATATGACGTCGTACGCGTGTACGTGCATACAAATCCTTCACTGTGATTGGTTGGTTAATGGTTAGGTTAAGTTTCCACACGGTTAACCACGATACCGTGTTGTTGGACATAGCTGAACATGGCAAACGTGTATAGTGGAAACCCGCCTTAAGAGGATGCTACCCATGCATTTGTTGTCTCCGTCTTACACACGTACGACATAGAAAATTTTCGTTCACTAGTTTCAATAGTGTGCAGTTAGTTTTGATATTAGAGTGTTTTGACCTATTATCAATTTTTTAGATAATAACATTATCTGTGCTTAAGCGTTGGTTTTTATTCGTTATTTTAATTTTCAAGCGTGATATGAGCATTTTTAATTTTTGATATTTCACATACCCATACCTTGCTTGAAAATAGAAATTTTTAAAAATCGCCAACGCTTAAGCACAGATAATGTTCATACCTAAAAGTTTTATCATGGGTTAATTCGCTCTAGTATCAAAACTAACAACACACTATTGAAACTAGTGAACGACAATTTGCTATGTCCTGCGTGTGTAAGACGGAGACAACAAATGTATGGGTAGGGTACCCTAAAGTAATTCTGTCGTACACGTACGACATACCTACGCAGCTATACCTACATAAATAGGTTATAGGTACATCACCTATCAACAAAACTGAATAATATAAATTAATAATTATTAAACCGTAAGTAGTAGGTGATTTTTTTATAGAGTATCCAAATTCTCATCCCCAATTATTCTTAAAAATTCGTACTACTTAGTACTTACACATTTTTTTTTTCATG
Source organism: Sitobion miscanthi (assembly GCA_008086715.1). Taxonomy (NCBI): domain Eukaryota; kingdom Metazoa; phylum Arthropoda; class Insecta; order Hemiptera; family Aphididae; genus Sitobion; species Sitobion miscanthi. The sequence continues at coordinate 30,218,095 of CM017802.1, forward strand.
TACAATGGTATGATACAGTGACGTGCGGGGGGAGCAAAGCACCACCGGGGTACATTGGGTCATTGGTACTATTTCCATATCGATATAACTTTAAAAAATATATCGCATATTTTTTTAGTAGGTTATAACTTAATATTACGTAGGTAAACAAAATGTCAAACCAGGAGAGTTTCCCATCGGAGGGTTTACCACCGCCCCTTTAAGTATAAGTACATTAAGTCAGAGAAACTAATAGAGATTTTATTTTGGTCATCGACCCCAAAAGAAAATCGTAATACACCACGAATAGTAAATATGACCGTGCTGTAGTGTGAAATTTTGAATCGTCTATAATTATATACCTACCTACCTAGTAATAGACTATTACTAATAGTAGGTAGGTATACCAGTATACACGACAAGACGAGACGAAAATAAAAATTATACTTATTTTTTGTATACACATAACACAGCCACACAGGCCACAGGCGTATTGACCCAAATACTTTTATCCTTCTGTAAATAAACAATTAAGTTTTCGTCCGAACAACGACAAGATTAATGATGACGCATTATGTGTATGTGTATTGTATATTTAAGTATAATACCACCAGACACGGCACGTCGAATCGCGTAAAACTATTAGATATATGGGTTATGACTTTATGAGTAGTCGTACTGCCTGTAATACTTATAATTTATTATTTAATGACTTGCAGCGATGTTATACGTCGTAAAATACTAAAATATATTAATTGTATATTATATTTGTGATTTGTACCGTCAAAAATATGATGGACAATTTCACCGAAATTCACCTGTATATAAATTACGAGTTACCTATATAACTGCAGCCACCTGCATTATTTTTCAACAATCCGCAAACCGTCCGAAATTTAAGTACTTATTTCTTCACTCGTAATTCGTATTTTATGGTATAGTTGTCTTTAGCGCAAGAGCAACCGACATCCGTTTATGGAGTGACTGTAAAATATTATATGTAGGTACTTAATAGTACCTTCACAGCACTGAGTGTCCGGGTACGCATATGGACCAGTTGTACCAATAACAAAATTTGTATTTTAGGGTCAGTATATACCAATACTGCGGTTTTTTTTCATCGTCTATATACATAGTTTTTTCGAAAAATACAAACATTATTATTGATTTGCTGCCAATATTCAATAATTTTCTACTTACCTTTACTATCATAATTTTATGAAACATCTTTATTTCATTATTATCAACAAACTAAAGTATGAATTTGACTGATAGACGAAAATAAGTTATTTAATAATTAAGTCTTAGTGAAAAAGATACACCGTTATTAATTCACATTTAATTTGAATTTCGAAAAATAGATAAAACAAAAAAAAGGTGGGTAAGTGGATGTCGCTCTGCTGTACAGTAGGTTACAAGTGGGTCACTGTAATGGATGGTGTTAAATTTGAATTCAATGATATAATATCATTGTATAAGAAAAACGATTCTGAGCGAAACGGTTAGTCAGACTATGATATTATACCAAGTATATTTGATGATTTTATTGTGTATAAAGTAATTTATATATAACTTATTTACGTGAAGCCTTGTTTTAAATTTTCAATCCTTAGCTATAAAAGTTGAACATTTTATACATTTTTAACTACAAAATAATTATTGAATTTTAAATTTGATAAATTTGTATGGTGTATAAAAAATGCTAATATTAATTTTTAACATTCTGTGAAATTTTCAAGTGTCTACAGTCATATACGTTTTTTTAATTACAACAAAATAAGAAAATCGTTACATGAGAAATCGAGTGAATATCAAATGTTGTAAAAATATGAATTTCAAACGCTCATAAAAATTTAATTTGACTTTATTGTAGACATTTTTTTTTTTTGATAAAGGTAGACAAACTTATGGATAATCTTGTATTACATTTTCAAATCTTAGATTTAAAAAGAAAATTTTTTATGAATTCTCAACTCAAAATAAATTGCTAATTTTCGTGATTTTTCCGTATTTTGTCAAGATTTGAACTTTAAATGCTTATAAATAAAAACCCTGACTAAGGATTTTTAATTTTTTCATCTGCCTTTGAAAAAATAACCTAGGCGCCTTCTATTATATTTTCAAACATTTTTAACCAACAAATAAAATTTTATTGATGTTTATAGAAAAATAAACTAAAAAAAATGGAAACTGAAAATGTCCGTTAACAACTCAAAATAAGTCAAAACATTTGGAAAATTTTATTGTGTATAGAAAATGCTAATATAAACATTCAGTCAAAATATCATGTACCTATGGTCATTTGTTTTAAAGTTGCACCAAAAACCAAAATCGATTTTCTCGAAAACAGATTTTGCGTAAAAATTCCCGTTTTTCTTAATTTTTCTTTTGTTTTTCACGGCACTTTTGAAAACTACTTGGAAATTTTTACTTTTGACCCCCCAAAGAACCAAATAGATTCACTTTTCTATCAGAAAAGTTACTATCGAAGAAAATCCAAGCACTGTTACTGTCCTAAAAGGTGATGACAGACACAAAAAAAAATTAAAAAAAAACACACATCATTGTAAAATCAATACATTCATCGCTTCGCTCAGAATCTAAAATCACATTTAGTAAATTAATTAATTTTTTTTTAACTATACCTAGCTCTAATTTTTTCAATTTTGGGTTTAGATTACAAGTTGGTAGATCAAAACTACTTAAAAAACAAGCAATCCAAAAACGATATTCAAAATAGGGGTGGCCATTAAAAAAAAATTAAGTTGTGTTGCGCATGCGCAAGATGCATAAGTTAAAAAAATTTCAAGTCATAGAAATGTATAATCAATTAGTTTAGTTTAATGTCCAGCAAACAGAATTGAAAAATATTTACAGGGTAATCAGTGATAAAGTGTACCATGTTTCCGCGGACATACGGTACTGTAATATAGAATACAATTATTATCATAGTGATTTATTTAATTGTAAATATTTATTTATGTAAATTATATTATAAATGTATTAATGACGTCCATCGATGATGTTCATTGTATAGTTCAATAAAAATAATGTTGGAGGACGGAGTGACCGAGCGGACTAAGACGTCAGTTGCGACACGCACCGTCGCCGGTTCGAACCTCGGTCTCGGTCGGCACTTCTCTTCGGGTAGTCATGGTGTTTAGAGAGAGAGTCCGCTATCCCCCACCCAGGCATGGCAGATGCCAGATACCTATAGGTGCCCACTTGAAAATTCTGCCAAACTAAAACACACGTTTTTTTTTTTTTTTTCTACAAAACCTACAGTACCCTCCCCCACAGTTAAAAACCACCCAATGGCCTAAGTTGACGCGGGTTCATTAATAAAAAAAAAAATGAATGTTACTATTATAACATAATGTTAAAATAAATATAAATAGACTGTTATTTAGCACAATACTGCTGTGCTAAGAAAAAACAGGGTAGGTATAACTCCATTTTTGTAAAAATTATTTATTAGTTCCTCTAGGTAAAATTAATGGTTTTACACCAATTTTCGATGTAAAAATAGCGTATTTCCTATTAAAACTCATCTTAAAATGAAATTTGAAATAAAAAAATATGCGATAAGTCCAATATATTTAAAGTTTTGTAAGCTAAAACATGGTCAATCAAAATACTAAGCAAAAACTCGGTATATCACATGAAAAATAATGGAGTTACCGTATTTTGGGTATATGTTCATGCGTTGGATAAAAGGGTATTAACGTGACATATAGACTAAAACAAGGTATGTCCAGAAAAGACTAAGTGATAATCCGGTAAGTTTATTATTATTATGGAGTTATTATTTTTTCACTTAGTACTCCTATATTGATTGTATGGTAAGTCCGTTTTTTCCTTAAAAAATTCAAAAAAGTTGAAATAAAAATGTTCAACCAATTCTAGACGTAAAATTAGATATATTAACATTTTAACTCAAGTTTTGATCAATTTATTGTATAAACGCTATTATTAGGCTTGATTAACTGTTAAAAATGTAATTTGCTGTTTCTCAACAGTCATGTTGAGTGGAGATACACTTTTTTCGGTTAGAACGACAGAATACTGGTTTATCAAACATGAAAATTACAAAGCACAAAAAATGGTACATGAAAAGGTAATTTTAAGCGCAATTATTGCTAAACTCCCATCCGGGTAACTATACGTTTTCGTAAAAACATCCACCAAAAATATAACTTTGTATCGACCGACGATAATAAACCGTTGTTTTTCCTGCAACCTACCCAACAACATATGTATTATGAATTATACTTTCTAGTTAAATAATTTCGTTCTATGACAGACCAATATCCACCAATCAATTGGCCCGGGTACCCCTGCTCAATCCTTGCATTTAATGCTCGATTTATTTGTTTATCAAGGAATCATATTGTATATCGTTCTGCAAAGTGCAATACGAACTTTCGGCCTGTGAGACATTAACGTTTTAGTTGCATACTTGCATCACCCAGGTGTTTTATATTAGCTGTGAGACAATTTTTTGAAATATTTTTGAAATAACATTTTACAAGTTCTTCATACATTAACAGATATGGCTTGGAATAATTGTCTTCGTGGAAAAAACCAACTATGATGTTACAAATATATCGACCGCCAAGGTCCGTGGTTGTCGGTAAACGGTCACTTGTATGTATATGTCTATGTACGGTCCATTGTTTAAAATGCATAACGCGAACACTTTGTACGGTCGGGTAAAGGTAAAGGTAAATTGTAGAACGCGGACACTTTGTACTATTATGTACATAGAGTATATAATATATTATAATATAAACAAGTCTGAAGTCATGACTAGACTATATGTTATTAAATTACAATATTATTTGGTAAATCTAAGTATCTTATAAATTAAAAATAGTAGGGAATCGTGGGTTATTAGTTATTACCCATCGTCAATAGTTTTTATTTGTCATTTTGACATATTTAATTATCTTGTACACATTTTTTATTTACTTTTTAACATAATTTTTGATAATACAATATAATTATAATTTATAATAATTTTATATATTTAATATTTAATTATAATATAATAATTAATATTTATGATCATTTTGATAATTTCAAGATTTTTAGGTCAGTAGTGCCGGGCTCTAAATTAATTTATAAATATTATAATATTATAGCCCCACGGAATATTTGTCTGTTATCTAACCAGTTAGTTAAAAAACATTGATTATTTTACATTATTTATCATTATTTTTACTATCATAAACTTACTGTATTAGAAACGTAATTTTTGCGAATTTTAGACTGGTCAGTACTCTACAGCAAATTTACCAGCATATTTTTGAAGACCAGAATGCTACATTGGTACCTATATCAGATTCTAACATTGCTTCATGCTTGACATAAATCTAAAGGAAAATTTGATTGTTTATTTTGGTTTTCTAATGTATTTTGAATGAATTCGACTGTTTAGATTTAGCTTTTAATTAATATTTTTTAATAATTTTTTTAATTTTTTTTAATTAAAAAAATAGTATATTTACGACAACTCGATAAATAACATAGGTACTTTTTCAAAAATGGTTTTATATTTTTTATATAAGCTGAGCTAGATAGCCTAGATACACTTATTTACAGTGAGTTTGTGACTGTATTTTCAATATTTTTCAACTCTCATCGTAAAAATATATTGGGAGCTTTGTATTCAATTTTCAAGCTTTTTTACACAACAAATAATATTTTATTGACATTCATAGAAATAAAAAATTAAACTGAAAATGTCCGTAAACAGTTCAGAACAAATTAACATTTTTAGAAAATGTTATCGTGTATAGAAAATGCTAATATAAACATCCAGTGAAAATGTCATGTATCTACGGTCATTTGTTTTTGTTAAATCAAAAACCAAAATCGATTTTGTCTGCAAAAACCGATTTTGCGTAAAAATACCCGTTTTCATTTACCGTCTTTTTTTTGTTTTTCCCGGTGCTTTTGAAAACTATTGGGATTTTTACCTCCCAAATGCACCAAATAGATTCGCTTTCCCATCAAACAAGATACTTTTGAGAAGAAAATCGAAACATTTTTACTGCCTCTAATAGTTATGACAGACACAAGAATAAAAAATAATAAAAAAACACATCATTGTATAAAATCAATAGATTCATCGCTCCGCTCAGAACCTAAAATTAGAATTGATTATGGCTTAAATATATTTCCACGCAGGTTATGTTTGATTATCTTAAACATAGAAAATAATACATATATGTTACAACTATTACATGTGCCCAATGCCCATATAAGTATTAAATACAATGTGAGTTTTTTTAATTTTTAGATGAACTACTTCATATTTAGAAGGGCTTAACCAAATATTACGATTATAGTTCCTATACATTAATAATTATAATATAATAATTATCTAATTACCATGATATCAAATGTATATGTATAGATATATCAACTTAGAAGTTAAAACTCTTTGTAATAGATTTTATGTTGTAGGCTTGTAGCTTTGGCTCTTTCGTAGGTTTTAAATCAAATTTTGATTAGTTTCAATTCATATCAGTATTTTCGTTGATGTAATAAAGTCACCCAGTAACCTGCGATTAGTGTGAGTGTGTGTGTGTATACTATACATTTATAGTTTATGTATGTATTATATTGGTATAATAGTCGAAAACTAAAGCATAATATTATATTATACCTACATCAAGTGGTAAGTAAACTGCTCTAAAATCTTGTATACATATGTGATATGTGATATAATATGAATGACAAAGTCGTTGTCCTCGCTCTTCTCTTCGTCATCATTATCTCTAAAAAACCTGCGATTCTGTCCGGGAGGTGGTTATTCGTGTAGAAGTTATTACTTATTACATGCCTAATGTCTATACAGACATATAATGCATATACGGCTATAATACTGCAAGCTATACCGCACGTGATGTATATGGTTATTGGTATATATAATATATGTGACACTAAGTATAATTATTTTTAAGTATTATTTACCGCATGCTACATATGTTTAATTATTTAATTATTGTACATTTATTTGTACATCTATATAAATTATAATATACGTTTCTGCCCCAGTGGCGTCATTTCAAGGCAGTATAGTCCATCGACTATGAAAAAAATTCGGCCAGGGAAAACTATTAGACCGGCCTTTACATTTGTACAGGATATATTTAGTGATTTTTTAAAATTAAAATTAACAGTCCGCTGTCCACTTCCAATTGATATTTACGAGATCATAATAGATATATGGGTAGAGTCCTCCTACTTATTTAAAAAGTAGCCCGGCGGTCCAGATATATTGTGACTTGTGGAATCAGACTATAGGGATTTGTTTGACCTTCATATTAGATATTACGAATTCATTTTTTGTTGTCTATAAAATATATAATTTGGTATTTCTATATGCTGGAGGTTTTGAGTGTTTAAACGTTTAACTAATAGAAGGAGCATATAGATACCCCCTGACAATTATTAATCAGAGGCGAAAAAGTTAGAAGAGTAGGGCAAACTTCGATTAACTCCGGTTAAAATTCCCTCCTCCCTTTTGAGAACATAGGAAAAACACAACCATATTGTGCTTAGTTATGACTTATGTATTGTTATCCTATATACCTAGCGGCTAGCAGTTATATTCCATCGATCTTGTAGTAATAGCTCCCGACTTATATAGTTTATAATTTAAATATAGTACTACAGTAGCCAGGTAAATAGATATAGTTTATTTACTATAATATCTTATCAATGGTAATATATAATATTAAGTACTATTATAATACTGGTACGCATTTTGATTACAGTCAACGAGATGGCGCTGTCGTGGTCCATCATATTCTATGATCGCGACTGAGCGCGTCTCTGATATTATACACAGAACGGTTGTCGACCACCATCACCGTCCGCCGATCGCCCCGACCCCGCAGTCTCGCGTAGTCAGTCGCGGTATTTGAGTGTCGTTGGAGCTTTTGTTGTTGTTTTCCGTTCTGTCGCCGGTTTTCCTCAGTTTTCGTTTCGACCTGGCTTGTTATATGCGTTTTTCGCGCACCCCATCGACGCACAGCCAATCGATAAAACGCAGTTTTGTGTCTCCGACGATGTGAAACGACCTCAAGACGGAACTCTGTGAGGTCCAACAAAGAAAAAATTCGTTTCGGTATGTACAAAAAAAAAAAATTATTTACTATAATATATCTTATCTGACATCCACTGATTGTGTCTGTGTGACGTGGTAATGTCGAGTCGTTAGTAAGTTGTTTTTGTTAATTTTTTTCGTTTCAAGTAGTTACTAGACGGGGTTCAAATAATATTTTGTGTAGTATAGGTATATGGAATTTTTCAACACCATTAGACGCTCCTTTTTTCAAAAAAAGATATTAACTTTGCCGAGCATTTACTTTTTTTTTAACTCAAAGATGTTTGATGAAATACAAGCATTACCTATCAACTTTTGATTTTTCATATTCATGTTTTTATAATATTTTGAAAGATTTAGATAAATGGTTAGGAATAAAAAGTTATTACTTTAATAGGTATTATCGCATAAATGATTATATTGCATCAATATGATAATACCTGTTAAAGTAATAACTTTTTATTTAAACTACAGAACAGAAGTAAAGTATTGAGGTACCCCTAAAAGTTTGTCTGGTATTTCTGTGTTCTTATGAGTTACTATTTGTTTGTTTATTGACATTTATACTACCTAATATAGTACCATTTTAAAATTGGTATATTATAAAATGTATACTATAACCAGTATAGGTTTCCAAATTGACTGTTTTTGCCAACAACTAATGTTTGTTTAAATTGAAAAAAAAATTGAATTGCAATGATATGTGTTAGTAATATGTCTGTAGTCCATCTAAAGTCTTGTAAAGCGATGAAGGACTGACCAGATGGCATTATAATGTACATTATTACACATTATTAGTGAGATCTAATCATATTATTGTCCATCAATGTTATTAGGATTAGGTAAACTGTTGTCTCCATATCATGGCTATCTACTCTGTTAATCATTATCGCCGATCGGTATCAAACATTTTGTTGTAAATACTCTAAGAACTTCATGTCTTTTAACAATATTTTATGTATTATTATAATATATTCATCAAAAATGTATATACATAATTTTGAATGCCTAAAATGTCTTAAATATAATTAAATGTATTACCTAATGCTGATACAAATTTAATAAAAATATGTGTTGACCGTGGTTGGCTTATTTATAGTTTATTCCATGCTTGTATCATCACAAGAAACTCAATTATTCAAATATCTTTTTTTATTTTAACTGAGTAACTGTCTTGCCTACCTATTCAAAAATTATTCCATTCAAAAATCAACCATAATTTTCCAATGAGGAGTGTTTGATACAAATTCTTGATTTCTTATGTTCTTCTATTTAATTATCTGTTTCATTCTATTTAGTAGGTGCATAGGCGTGCGCAGACTTATTGTTCCGGGGGTGCACACTAAAAATTAGGGCCCACAATAATTTTGAAAACAATTATATAGATACAGACAAATGTTTTAAAGATATCAAATGCACTTCAAATATTTATTTTATTTTATTATTCATTCTAATAAATATTACATAACAATGTATAGACATACAATCTTATAATGATAATCGACGTTTAAAAGGAACAACATTTTTGAATTTGTCAATAATTTTATTAATTTAATTTACACTTAATTAAAAATTAGGGCCCTTGTTGATTTGGTGAAGTGTCCGGGGGTGCTCAGGCACTCCCGGCACACCCTGTGTGCACGCCTATGAGTAGGTGTAAAGTGTGATGTGTATTATAGCTAAGATGAATATTATGAAAATATTATAAGAAATAATAAACATTAACATTAGGCACTTATACATCTGATAGGTAGGGGGTGTCTACTGTTTAGGTACCTCTGATTGTAGCTGATATGATTTTACCCATACTGATAATGTCAAATTGTTAACTTTATTTTTATTAATTTATTATAAGTAGACATTTTTAATAATATACTCTGTTCCATCTAAGAGTGAACCAAAACACGTTTTTTCCGCGCATTCCCACCACAATCCGAGCATTGGTGAGAGTTTTAACACGGGCACTCGACGATCAACGACAGCCGGCGATGACTGTCCGCCAATCACAGAACGCATAGCCATCGCATGGGGGTCAGGCACTGTTCAGCGGCTCAGTCTGCGTGCGCGAAAGCGGTTCACTCTTAGATCGAACAGAGTATAGTACTTGGTACCTATAGTAGGTACCTCATAACTTTAACCTAGCTGATACAAATCCGGGCAAATGCCCCTTTTCCCCTCTATTTAGGTAAATTATTTGTAATACAACTTTTAAAAATAAGTAATATCGTTTTTACATTATTATTAATATGAAACTAAGCAAGTAGGTATGCAAGACAATTTTTAGAAACTTGATATATTTTTTTTTTGCTTGTGTAAATGAGTAAATATTTAAGGTTATATATATATACCTATTGCTTAATAAAAAAATTATATTATTATCATTATGAATTAAATTACCTAAGTACTTAAACAAATATGTATTTATAAAGTTTTTATAGATTATATAGGAAGAAACCTAATTGAATTATAATAGTGGTTACTTGGTTACTTGGACAAGCACCAAGTGTTATGGATTTATTGAATGTATAATTTATTGTTATAAGTTATAACTATGTATTCAATGGTTTAAATTGCTGTAATCACCTGATTTGTTCAACTATAGTAGCTGCTATTGACTATTATGTAAACAAATTAATTTTAATAATTATAATAGTAGGTATATTCTTTTAAGTGTAATTTATGTAATATAAATTACTTGTGTAGTTACTTATTAATTACTAATATCAGACACGAAAAGAAGAAAATTACTAACAAATATTTATGTGCATGTGTAGATAACTAAGAACTTTTATTGTTTAAAACCTAGATTAGTGGAATAAAAAGTAGGTAGGTACTTAAAATAATATTAAGACTGTAAAACAAATTGAGATTTATTAAGTTCAATAAAATATATAGGTAAATAACTAATAAATAAATGTTACATTAGCATCTATATTATAAGTACATTTATATTTTATATTGTATGCAGTATGCACTATCTGTATGATATTGATTTGGTAATTTACAAATAGGTCTGCAGATTTGTGTAAACTGTTAAAATATATTTTGCAAACATAATGTAATACCTATTTTAATTTTTTTTTTTGTAAGAGGACATTTTATTCATTAGTCAATATTTTATAAAAAGATAACGGTAAATCAGATTCAATGTAAAATATTTTTTTAATATTATATTTTATGCTCTTATGATTATGTTGGGTTGCATAAATATTCACTAAACATTAAATTAACTAAAAGTGAGATAGTTTTGGAGCTAATGTCCCTTAAATAGGTATGATTGGTCCATTCAATTTCTGTAACTCAATAAGTTAATTAATTTTTATTCGACAAGGCATTAATATTGAATTCACATACCCAATATAACTTATAAGTTATAGTAAACAACAAACGTATATTTAAATGTATTTTAGTTATTTTAAAAGGTTAGTAATTACTTGGTTTATTACATTTTTCTTTTAAGTTTTGAGATATTAAAACTATAGATTGGGGGAGGGGGAATAAACATCGATTGAATACAAATAAATTTCATACTAACTATTCTCATTTTCCGCCAAGATTCGACCCAGTTTTGGTTTTGTAGATGGATAAAAACAAGTCCCGACTATTTTTTTTTTATATACTTTATGTCTATATGTACTAATGTTTGCAGCATTCCCAGTATTATCCATTAAAACTGGTTAACGTTATTAACAATCGTTTTTATTGAGACATAATGCACAATGATTGGTTTGCCTTAGCTATGTGTTTGACCGGTTCAAATGATATGGCCTTGACCTCCTAGGTCATGGAGCTAAAACAAGTAGTTTTTGTGGCATGACCGATTTTGTTTTTACATTTTCATTACTTTTAATCATACACACAATATTCCTATACTAGGTATAAATAGCAACCTTGATAGGATGTGTTCCTGATATTAGATATATTGTGACAATTGTTACGTATTAATATGTATGTGGTATTTAAAATAAAAATTTATTTTTGAAAAATCTGTGTATAAATGTAAAATGTTGATTTTTTTTGTTAAAAATCATATTAACATACTTGCCCGAGTTACAAAAATTATTTATTATAAATTATATTATGTTATTTATATTATAACTAGGTATACTGTTAGGTATTTTAGATATAATATAATTTTGGTTTTGTGTTATTATGGAAGATCTTATTGAATATTGTATTCCAGAAGTCAGATATTCAGTTTTTATTTTTGTTATGTTTTACTAATGTTTAATATTGGCTGTTAAAAGGACGCTACATGGAATTGGTTGTCTCCGTCTTACAAGTGAATAATAACATAGAAAATTCACGCTCAGTAAATCACGTTTAATTCAGTTAGTTTAAAAATTACAGTGAATCCTATTATGAAACAAGATGGTAATAACATTATCAGTGTTTGTATGTAAGTTTTTACGATTATTCAGTTTTTAAGTGAGTTATCAGCATTTTTAATTTACGCTATATTAAATACGCATAACTTATAACTAAAAAATTGAACTATCGTAAAAAACCCTCACACAAACACAGATAATGTACTTACCTTCAAGTTTCATACTGGTCGATTCACTCTAATTTTTAAGCTTACGGAGCTAAACGCGTTCTCATGAGCGTAAATTATCTATGTTACGCACTTCTAATACGAAGACAACAATTGACCGTGTAGCGTCCCTTTAAGTTTTAGCTCGAGTTTTAGTCATATTTATTTCAGTACCTAAATAGTTATCACGATTCCTGCCTCATGGTTGGATTTTGTTGATATAGTTTATAATCTATTGATTATATAACAGCTTGACATTTCAGTTGTATCGTAGTCTTAAGTCTAAATAATATTATATTCGTTGATATATTCAAACACTTTAATGATTTAATATATTCATGAGGAACTTTATTTTTTATAAATGTATGTCTTATTTTAATCGTTATAGTATATCTAGCACCTAAACCAACCATTCGCTGTGAACTAGTTGTTCGTAAAAATATGTTTCTTGTTTTGATACCAGAGCGCATGGGTGAATACCAGTGGAGGAGGTTTCTGGGTGCTTCCCCCCCCCCAGGGCCCCAGGAATGTCAATACCCCCGCACTCAAACGTAATTCGTGGACCATGTAAATAATAATTGTGGTGCGATCCACATTGTCTTGGATAATCCCCTAAAAAAAAAAATTCAATCAAATGTCCGCGCTTATAATAATATGAGTGAGTAAAGCGAGATGAACAGCAAAATACGAGGCAAAATATACCTGAGCTCTGTATCCTATTTAGCTTTAAAATATTATAATAACTAAAATTGCACTAGTGTGTTCTAAACTTGTATCAAAATCTCTGCACGTAAAAAAAGTATTGCATCTTAATATGGAAAATAAATATTAATTTATTATATACCTGACGTTATAAATTATGTGTACTGTCTACATAATAATTTGTTTTTAATTATGCTCAATATCTATATTCATAAATTACTTATTATTAATTTAAATTTAACTTACATGTACGTGTTTATTAAATGTATTTTAACTAAAATATTTAAACAATTACTAATTAGGTATTTACCTACTTCTTAGTTTTTAGTATTCCTATTAGAATAATAATTTTAGTTATTTAATTTAAATTTGATAAAAGTTCATTACTAATTCGTAATTGGCATTTTGTAGGTTTATACCATATTATTATAATTATATAAATATTAGCAAATATGATGTTAGCATAGACATGCAAATTTTAATACATCATACATAATAATTCAGTACCTATAGCTGATTCAATTTTAAGCCCGTTTATAAGTTATAAATTAAATTTATTCTATACTGTGAAGAATAATATAGGTACTAATATATCCGTTCAATATTTATTATTATTCCATTCAAGTATGTTTGTTCCTAAATTCCTAATACCTATACATGTTTTCTAAATATACAGGTATATAAAATCTGAAATAGCTCTTGGTCAATGATCATTTTATGGTGAATAATAATAAAACTAAACCTAAATCTGTGTCTCGAAACTATAAAATTAAACTCATCCCTGAGAATATAAAACTGTTTTGCTGTAGATTATAATATTATATATGATATGCTGTTAACAGTTCTGGCACCCACCTATGTCATTATAATATTTTATCACGTCTTAACGTTTGGTAATATATAGAACTCAAATAAATTTTAATGTAGATGACACGTTATTTTTACATCTTATTTTTTTAACATAACGTTTGATGAATGTTAAAATGCCAACGTTAAACCATGTGTACAAAATAATTTAAATAAATAATAAATATTTAGCAACAATGGAATAATGTCTTGTCGTTTTGACTATATAGTTTATAGTTAAATTGGTTGTTAGTTACAATTAAATCTTTTTTTTTACTATACAAATTATTAATCATTTATTCGAAATATAATTATTAGATATTAAAAATATTACATATAGTATTATATTAATTATCATTATATAAATAAATACAATACAAAACCGTAAGTGTGCAATAACTTCAGAATTTTGGATTAATAATCTAATTTTTGATAAGCAATTTTTAAGAAATTATTTGTTCTTATTTTGTATAATATAATATTGCCTATGTATCTAATTAATAGGTTAGGTTAGTTATTTTTAGGTCGTTTTAATGTTTAGTATCAATGGATATTTTAATTAATTTTAAATAATAATTATATTGGATGCTATAATAATGCATTTAAATTAATTTTTCAATACCAGGCATGTATAATAACATGGCATGGGAGGGGTACGTATTATCATATCATTTTTAATTGTTATAATATTTTCATGATTCTCATTAATTTTGATCTCTAGTTAAAGGTCTAAAGTTATATTTAATTAATGGTAATGTATTAAACTCAATGTTTATTATTGATAATTAAACACTTTTGAATTTTAGTTCGGCTTTTTTATAAAATTATTAGTTATTACTTATTAGCTTATAACCGTTTTCCGTTATACGGTGGTGCAATTAATACCAAAATGTATATTTATGAGCGATGACCGGCGGGGTTGTTGAAGTGTCCGTGGTTATATTGGGACAATGTTCGTAATGTTGATGACATAACATAAACATGACGTGACAATTTAAATGTAGGAGTGGGTAGATTTTATAACTGTTGGCCTCTAGCATCTCAAAGCCCTCTTAATTGTATAATTTATCATTTTTCTTCTAATAATGTATTTTATTAAAATAAACCAGCACTCGTTGGTGTCCTATTTATTATCAATATATAATATTTTGAAACATTTATAAACACGTTAATAAAATGTTATTTTTTTATATTATTATATTGATAAATTCAATGCCAACCGTTTTATTGATGAAAACATATCTATTTTTTGTCCATCGTAACGATAAAACTAGTCATGTGATTAGAAATCTTAAAACATATTTATATTAGTTAAGTTTACTTGAAATCGATCACCTTACTTTTTCAAATGTCGAATTTTATCCTCCACTTAAAATCTTAAGTTTGATTGAAAAAAAGGAGAAGTAGCCTCTGCTGTACGCCTGTATCTATGGATCGTTACGAGTTTACCTCGTCATTGAGTTGGTTACTGTAGTAACGGATGTGTTAAATTTGTATTCAATAATAAATCATTTCATACGATTCAAAGCAGTAAATTCTATTTAAAATATTCTAATTTCTCATCTGACATGTAAAAATATCTTAGAAAAGCCATAATATTTTGAAAATGTAATCATGCATGTAAACTTTTGTTTAAAGTACACACAGCTATTCTTTCTAAAATTATAACAAAAAAAAACAAAATAGATTTTTTCAAATCTGGCGTTGTTAAATATTCCCTTTTTTACTACTGCTACTTAAGGGATGGGGGTGAGACGGTGACAGATAAAAACCGCACATTATTGTAAAATCAATACATTCATCGATCTGCTTAGAACTTAAAAATGTTTGTATAGTTGTAAGGTTTTTTTAAAAAAAAAGTAAAAAGTAGAATGAATTCAAGACCTCGTGTAAACGTCATAACGAATTCAATTATTTTTTCAGAAGCTGCTTGTGGCTTACAAAACTAGGTAGTACATTTCAGTGCTTACAAATTGATAATTGACAAAATGTACAAGCTTTATTGCTTTTTGTTAAGATATTTCTTGGTGACACGTCTCTAATTGGTCTTTACGACTCTACAACGTGCACTTGGAGCAGTGGAAAGAATCAGAGAACCTAACCTAACCTAGACCTGGGGTAATACCTTGGGCCCCACTATTTTTGGAATGCCTATCATTAACTATGGAAATTGAGTAGTCCCAATTCCCGGGCCCGATTTTCTCTTTTCGTCAAGCCTGCACATACTAATAATCACTTACGACGCACACATTCACACGACAGTATACGACACGTACTTAAAATAATTATCTTTACATTAAACACACTTATGGGAATTTATAAACTTACTTCCACTTAATGGTTAAATAATATATTGTCATATTGTAATCTTATAAGTTATAATATAACACTACGAAAGTACGAGGGTACACAGAACACCAGTGTCATAGAAATGAGTCACTATATGCAGTACACAAATTAAACTAGATAACTTTTTTTCAAATAGGTGTACACATTATTTCTTGTTTAGTAGGCATTAGTTTAGTTGGTGATTCATTTATTATTTATTACTCATGTTAACGTAAAATGTTATAAGAAGCAATACATTTTATGTTATTATTAATTGTCTTGAAGCAGCAGTATGTTTGAATATTTTTCATAAAATTAATCAACGTGTTCTTATTATGTTGATGTTGACCTATGACCAATGAGTATAAGGTAACATAATTTGATTATTTAAACCTATAAGACACCTTATCGGATAAAACTGCAGTTAAGTCATAATAGCATTTATCACGCGTTTGAATAGAACATTATTTAATGATTTAGCGTGGGGCAATTTTTCATAGCCATATTCTATACAACGTATTCAAAATGTTTAGTCGTTCGTAAGGTATTTTATTTTTACTTTTTATTATGCCTGTTGGTTTTCTACACCTACTAATTATTAATAGTTTGTTTAATAAAAAATAACTTAAATTTTTCACGGTTTGACGGAATAATTCCACTGAATATTTTTGTCATCGGTGAATTCAATGGGATGTTCAATAATTTAAATATTTTCTCATAATTTGGTTTGCATTATATTTTTTTACTGAAAACTGATTGTGATGCCGTGTTGTGATGGTCTTCAGCTGCTTCGTCGGCCGTGCTCTGTCATACGCGTTAGCCCCGTAATACCACGTGTTCAATAAACATATTTTATTGCATACACATGTGCGGGACTTATTGGAATTTTGGCCCTCTCCACAGAAGAAACGTAGTGGAAACTTAGTATATAGTAGGTAGTCGAATCTTCTAAATACTTCAAGTGTACATCAGTTTAATGCACCATAAATCATTGAATATAATATATTATACCTACGTAGATAGCGTTGTGTATCACGCATTCATGCGGCATATTATTGTTATATTATATCAGCTGCTACGTTGACCGAAAATATCGTCACGTAGTCACATTATGTCCGTAGTAAATTTAATTCGGCATTGTTACCAAATGGCAAGTACTGTTGTTGTTGTGTGTGTTTTCAAGCTTGCGTATATACACGGTATGCCAAATTGCCAAACAAATATTGGAATATACAAGAACTCCTTTTGCCAAGCCTATTTATGTTTTTTCTCCTACGCATGTACACTTTTTATTTCATCGCTAGATATAAAAAAAGACAACAAAAACATATTGTGTAGATTTTGTGTATATTTTCAAATACAAAGGAAAAAATACGATCAGCAATATATATTTAAAAAAAAACCCATCAACATTTTCAATATATACTATATTTGTAAAGTAGAAATATCCGTTGAAGTCTAAGTGGTGTAAATATGTAATTTACTCTAAAATAATAGTCTATAATAAAATATCATTATGTTTTATTTAATGATATAGGTTTGGTTAAAAACATTTTTCATGTAAAATATGTGGAATTCGTATCACTAATCAATGTTTTCACTCGGGTGTATTCAGTCGCGTACCTGCCCATACACGTACGACGTACCCACCGCGTTTTAAATAACCATTCCCGTATAAACTGAGAGTAGTTCAAGAACTGACGAAAAAAAAAATCGGGTATTGATTTTTATTTTATTGTATTAGAAACAAATATAAATTACATTCTGTTTACTACCCTTAGATTTTGGCAATAGCTTGTGTAAGAGAAAGTAAAACATAAATTATGTTTTTATATTATATTGTGGATTGCGCTGTAATCACATCAACATAAAAAAGACAATAGGCATGTTATAAAAGAAGAGAGATGGACTGAGTAAAATGTATCCAGATAGAGTAGAAATAGTCGTGAGTAAAAAACCGGTTCATTTTGCCGGGTCATACTTGTGTCAAGGGTACAGACACAGAAATTATCGTGTTATTGTACCATATCCTGTTCCGTTTTTTTTGATTTATCATTATACTTACTTTCTTTTTTATCTTCTTACAATAATTTTTGTTTAATTGTATTTTCATGTTCCGTTCGGATCCGCGATATTTGAAGTACCTATGTAATATATATAAATGTGATTAATTAGTCTATTAATTCTTCCAGATTCAATTGTGTTTGTTTATATGCTAATGCTTTGCGATTTATCGACCAATCATTATGTTTCATACAAGCACTACGCGTTGTATACTGTTAGGTCACACGTCGTCATAAATGGTTTGCCCTTTGGCCTAAATTAGATATACTTGTGGAAATGTAAAGTATTAACGTATTATATTAGAAAAATAATAGTTCACGATTTGAAATTTTGCTTCACTGGGCCATGTGGTTATTGGACCACATCCTACACAAGTACACGAATTCAGTGATAAAACAATAGGGCATGATAATAATAATAATAATTAATAGGTTTTATTTATCTTTATAAATAATTGAATAACGTTGTTTATTAATTATTAGATAGATAATAATATTGTTTATTAATATTTTAATTTGCATTTCATGTACCGTAGCATATTATTAATATTTAGGTAATTATATATAAGTACGTTTTATTTTCAGAATTCAAATGCACCACAAATACTTATATTATATTATTTAATGTTATTAGAATCGTTTAAGGTTGAGCTGATCTTACAGTGTAGAATAAACGTATTTATTATCTTCACTTTCAAAACAGTTAATTATGTTTATGTTGTCAATGAATTACATGCAATAGTGTACACTATACACTATACAATGACGGGTTGATAAAATGGAATGCATATAACATGTAATAGTATTCCCATAAAAATTCTATTTCTTTAAAAATATATAATATATACTGTGAAGATTGGTTACAGGTGGTTGTGTATAATTTTATAACTAAGCTGATATTTTCCAATTTGGTTCCTTTAATATTGATATTAACTTTATTTTTATTTTATTACTTTTGATTTGATGACATGACGACATTTTGTAAAATTTATGTTATAAATATATAAATTGAATCGTTTAGTTTATATTTGTATTTTTTACTGCTTCTAATTAGTATTAAATTCGCGTCTGTAAATTGAGATTTCGTTTTGATTGTTTTTGTTGGTTAGAGTCGAGGTTAGAGTCGAATAACACAGGATCATTAAATTGTAAGTGATACTCAGGATATAATTATGTCTTTACACGAATCTGCGTACTATGAGCGGTGACTTCACTAGTTCACTATTTAAGAACATTTGGAATAATTATTATTGTTATTGTCGTAAGTTTTATTAAATTGCTGTAATTTCTTATCAATTTTGTACGGTACAATGTATCTTTTGATTTTAACGGAAAATAAAAGAAGTCAGAATTTCTGTAGATGATAATAATATATCACATAGTATAAGATCATTAATGGCAAATTGACCTATGTTTATTATTTATATCAAGTATATCCAAATTTTAAAACTAAAATATTTTCATTCTATTTTAATTTTACTATATCACAATAAATTGTTTTCTTCGTGTGTGTCGGATGCCGGATGAACAAATATTATCGAAGTATTATAGAATTAAATTATACGTTATACATTACACCGAGACTACGCGTAGGTAAATATTGTCATGTTTATTGTTATTTACAGAGTTATTTGTGCATCATAATTTTTAAGTATAGTTCACTAAATTAATTGTTATTCAAAGAAGCTGAACAAAAACATTCGTAATACAAAATAATATAGGTAACAACTATCAAGCCTATTATATAAGAGTACATAATAACGTTATTTAAATTATTTGACCATAAACATAAGATTTTTTATCATGTCAAGGGTATGTCTGTAGGAAATGAATTATTTAATGGTATATTAAAAAAATAATTACTATCAATTATACCTATGGCAGTATTATAGAACATACCTACATATCTGTGACATCACATAATATATATATTATTTTCCCAGTTAACTATACAATGAACATATAGTTTAGAATTAAATAAAAGTTAACGTTTTCCCACAGAAAAGTTTAGGGAAATTATTGTTTTTAATTGGTGTAGGTAATAAACAAAACACAAAACAATACTTTTAATATGGTACTGTAGATTCTGATTTTCCTTGTACACATTACACATGCGTTTTTCTTGTCTTTCTCCAAAACAATATTACACCTGTATATTATGAAATTTGATTTATTTTAATTTATGCCTTATACTTGATTTTCCATTATTTTTTATTGTATTGAAAAAGTTGTCTGTCAATTAATATAAACACGAATTTTATGCTGAGGTAACTTTCCTGAAATACTGAATATGCTGAAGGTCACATATTTTTTCCTCCATTTTCTTTTATATGTAACATTTTGAAAGTGGTTTCATCTCGCATACTTAAAACGTCCAAAAAGCATAGGCCATCGTTTTTTTAAACTTGTACCTACTTAAATCAGGAGCTCTCAGCATTCAACATACTCGTCACGCGTTTGCTCAGCAAAAAAGCACGTACTCCGAAAATATATACTATACTATATTATAATATATATTATACTGAATCTCTCTCCGATTCTCAAATACTTTATTATTGTATATTATCTTGATGTGCTTGCGGGAATTACTGCCGCCGCTGGTGCCTGCAGGTCCTGTAGTGCGTGATTCATCTGCCGCAAAGCGCTTTTACTACGTCATTGCGTTTCCTGTTTAGCGCCCACGCGATTAGTTCGCATCGGACGACCAGTTCCTCCTCTCAGATATATGCCGTGTCTTATACCATTGTCTCTTATGTAGTTACTGGGTACGTTTATCGTTAATATGCATGCGACGACTGCGTTGACAAAACAAAACAGTCATTAATCAGACCGAAAGACTAAAAAAACACCTTATTTTCGTCTCCGCTCTCCAAACACGCGTATGGACGTACCTATGGTATTCTTAATAATTCTTATATTATATTATTATTATAGGTACTTTCACTTGTCCGGGCGCGCACTTCTTATTTCAAAACGCTGGATGGTAATAATAGCAATCGTCGGTTGTCGTATGTATAATCATATAATATAAGACTATGCATAACGTAACGCATAATTAAATATAAGTTATAACGTGTGTTTGTTTATTATGCGTTCAACGCGCGCCGCGTATATTATTTCATTATTTCATAGGTACCTACGGAATAATTTTCGATCATCGGGCCCTCTGGTGAGGCTCTCGTTGTTATCTAACTCGTTTAAATAATAATAATAAAAATAATGTATACGTACTACGTAGGTACTATATACTACACAGAGATAGCATAATATAATAATACGCATAATAATGTGTACATTATCGTCCTAGACTTGGCGTAACCCGTTCGCCGCCGCCATCACACGACGAGTTTGTCCCGTTACAGAGCTGCTGGCCCCCGCGCATATATGATGTATATGTACATTATCGTTGCGAATAGCGCGTAATATTATTATATATGGTATACGTATATAATAATAATATAACTAATATATACGCGCGGTGTACGCGGCCTCCGCCTCCTGCTCGCGTTAGTCGAAGAGCTCTATCCTCCTCGAGAATATATATAGTTCCTGCCATTGTGCTCTTGGTCGTGAGGTTCAACAACCAGGTACCAATAAATGTATACGGGTGTATACCGTATGTTTTATATGTGGTACCTAGGCACCTAACCATACCTATGCGTATGATAATAATAATGATGTGATGTTCGTGCAGTGGTATTGTGTGCCGTCGGGAGGTTCGCGCCGTCGTCGTCGTGTATTCAAAAATATCATATTATGTGGTCAGTTCTGTTTCTTCGGATGTTTTAATTAGGCGTTTATTTTAGTACACTTCGTAGAAGTATATAAAAACAAACGTCAACGTCTGAATTTCTGACGCACTATAAAATTACTTATTAGCTATTATTATATAAACAGGGTGATCATTTTATCTCTAATAAAACAATAACACTAAGGACATTTTTTTATATTATTTTTTGTTTCAAACGTTCAAATAAGGACCTTGTGTCGTATTTAATATTATAGTCATTATCGTTGACATTATAATACGTTATCTATTAGTTGAATTTTTAATATGTTTCAACTCTAACGACACAGTGTAAGTGTGTAACATACTATTTTACATACTATCATACTATTTAGTATTTGTATGTATGATTATCGGTGTCCTTAAAGTGTATGAAAGTAATTTTAAATGTCTAAAACTTCCCAACATGTTTAGTTTACGATAAAAAATTCACCTTGTATAATTATTAAATCACAAAGTGCGTTCGTCATTTATATGTATAGAGGGCCTCGAGTTGGTCATCACTGGCCGGTATATAGGTATAGTATAATACGTGAACGAATGTCGTCATTTATTATTATTATTCATGTTAAATATTATCATCTTATGCTTCAATGTGAATTCAGTTCTCGATAACATTCCATGTCTATATATTCCGTGTACAACCGTGTAGCTGTTATATTGTTATAATATTATATACTTAACTTATTATGATCATACAATAATAAAAATTGTGGCGTGGTGGTTGCATTCAGTCACGAAACGGGTTCTGAGTGCAAGCACCAGTTGGTCCCAGTAGTTACCGGATGGGTGACCAGTCGGGTTTTTAGTGACAAATCCTCGCCACACATACACACATGTTTGTTTTTACTAATACAATAATAAATAACTATATTTTTTTTACAGGAACTTTTTGTCGACACTGCTGCTGTTACGGCTCGCGGGAGGACCTCAATAGCACTCTGTACAACCATGTCGGCGGGATACCGTTCGGGAAACATGCCTGGCGAAGTCTTGTTTCAATGGTTCTCTTGCTGTGTAAACCAACGTACCCAACAAGTAATTATAAAAACGTTTTACATGTTAGGCTGATCAAAAATGAAGTAGGTGCTAACATTAGAGTTTATGAAGAATATTATAATAATTATGTTTTAAAATTATTATTTTCTATATTATATGTACTGAACAGTGTTCTATAACTATTTTTAAAGAAAACAATCACTGTTTTAGTGGTTTTAGTTAAATGCAGTTCTCATCAACGTTACATTATTAATTGTATTCGTTACTTCTTATTACTTATTATTTATTAATATAGGTATAACTATATACGATACCAATAGATAGTATTATAGAATAAATCCTATTCTTTTTTTCAAAACATCTAACCGAAAAAAATACATACCAAATTATTGTTAGATATACAATAGGTATATAATTTGTATTTATAATTTCAGAATTCATATACATGTTATTTTGGGAACAAACTAACAACTATGAATTTTACAGAAATAAACAAATTTCTCTTCACGACATTTTACTGAAATATAATTAAAATTCTTCCATTAAAAAATAAAAATCACTTTTAAAGGTTATGCAAATATATGTGTTTTACAAAAAATTCATCCAATATCCTTCGTAATACCGAATATAAAAGAAAATTTTAAAACTAATATCACTGTTATAATATATTTTATATAGTGTTTTTAATAAACCGGTTTCCCCGCTCGTTTAACGAATGTTCTTTACGTAATTTATTTGTGTACCTTACCTATACTAAGCAAGTTGTTTAAATTTTAAAACTTATAAGTTATACATTTATAATACATGTAATTTTATATTTATATCTAATTAAATAACGGTTGCTTAAACATATTTGTTAATTTATTAGAATATAATATGGTACCTAACTTTCATTTTATTTAATTTCAATCATTTGGTCAATTTAATAATTATTATTGATAAATATAATTTAATGCATAATGTGCCGCGTACACGTGTGTCGGCTGTTGTACAAAACGAATGAGTACACAGTATGTATATTATAATATAGTATACTAGTATTATAATATATACTAAATTTTGTAAATTACCTAATGCTAAAACTTTTAACAAAAAGCTGTATTAACTTGTTTTGTTAAATATATTATTGGTAAAAAACAAATTAAATACGTTTTCTACAACTTAATTTAAGTTAGTCTTATTTTTGTTCGTTTGCTATAATGTTTTTATATTTATTAGTACATATGTAAATATTGTAACTATCGGAACTACAAACCATATCGTCACCCCATTACTATAAATCCAATGCATCATCCCTACAAACACACCTAAAACATTGTAATGACTGGATTTAATGGCCTTGGATGCCGGGTTATTTCTGAGATCAATAGTAAAAAAAAACCACACGTTTTCGTGTATCATTTTAATTCTTTGTTTTGATACTAGTTTTGTGTGTGTCAATAGGGCAAACGCCACGTGAGTCGAGTACGCATTGACCGATCTATGATTGGAGCACCCACAAATTTTCGACATACCGGTCACATAGGTTCGTCTGATGTCGAAATGGGATCGTCCAGATTGCATGCCATTCACGGACAGATGCAGTCCAAAGGCGGTTATGAAGCTACGATTGAAGTGATTATTTTTAATTTGTTTATTGCCATTGTATTTAAGATTTTTGTAATAGAAGTACTACGGTGGTGACAACTGCAAAGTTTATTATTTAGTTATTTAGGTTTCTTTGCGATTTCGCAGAATTTCGTTGTAGACTATAATTATTATTTATCGATTCACGATTTCGAATTCGCCGAAGTGAATTTTAATTGTAAAAATATCGAATTGTGTATATCGATACTTTTTTGATGAGACCAAACAACGACTATAAAAAAACAAACAAGGCAACATAACTAAACCATGGTTTGTAGATAATTATTTTGAAATATTATTTATACACCCACTTACACATAGATTAAAATATAATCGAACGCATTTTTTACTTTCTGATAATTTTCATATGTCCTTATATTATAATTTTAAAATCGATAATCATTAAAATCCTATTCGTAGAATGTATTGAAATGTATGTATTCAATTGAATATAATTGACAACGGAATATTTCAGTGCAGGTTCTCTACATACAGTCAAATATTCTAGTTTTAAAAATTATCTCGCAGCCCACAGGATCGTTTTGTAAAATGTTAACAATATTGATTTAACTTTTGCCGTTAGCGAAGACATAGCACATTCGTGCCTGCTCTAGAGCGAATATCACAACTCATCGTGTCAGACAAAATGTATAAAATATTTTTTTTTTCAGGCTAATTGAACTCGCCAGAAATCAATCGATATGAGAACTGTGATCGAAAAACTCTTCGTGAACCAAACACAATAATGGGACTGTTATTCCATATTTTTCTTACTACAGCCGCCAGTGTGTGGAAGAGATCCTTCGTCATAGTTATAGACTAGTGTTTAAACATTCTTTATTATTATAATAAATAACTATTATTTTTTACTTTATTTTTAAAATTTTATTTAATTCGTCAAGTATAGTCATGGCCGCCTTTTAGTTCGCGACCGACAAACTTGATAAATGTCTTATACTAGTCTGGTTTTATTTATATAAATGTTTTTACTTATTTTTTTTTTATTTGTTTAAAATAAGTTTCGAAATTAGTCGTGATGTCTTAGTAATCTCTCTTTAGTCTTTACTCTTTACACACGCCATTTTTTATGTTACAATATTATGTTCAATGTTGTTGCCATTGTGTAATAATAATAATATGATGATGAGAATCAAAACGATTATATGATAATTTGTACAGTTTAAAACGCCATACTCATGAGTACAGCATTACCTCGAAAATACCGATAAACCTATCAGAATCTTTATTATAATAATTTAGAACTACAAGTATATTATATTCTGTGTACAAGAAGAAAATACATTTTGCTATTTTTAATATTACATACTATACAATTTTTAAATTTTGTGTACTATTTGTGTTGCCTAAAAGTATGTAAAATCGATACTTTGTGTTTAACTCCTTACAGTTTAAGCTAGTTTTAAGATCTGTTTGATCAGATATATTGCATTTAAATTACCGTATATATATAATATATGTACTAGTTTTAGTAAAAAATGTAAAATGTTGAAAATGTAAACACGTGCACTGCCTATAATATATTGTGAGCTCAAAGTGTGTATGTTCTGCTGTCCATTTTTATATGTTTCAAGTACGTTTATAATATGTTTATATTTTAAAATGAAACTGCTAAAGCGTATCTTAGAATATAACATAATAATATGTAACGCACAATAAACTATGAACTTTTTATGATTGCATTATATATATTATTATGTAGTTAAAATTAACAATACTACCTATAATATTCTTTATTGTTGACGAATTTAACGTTTGGGGGATTTTTCAAATGTTTGGAAATTTAAGAAATAATAGAAGAAATATATTGGTATACTCTTTAATAGTGTTTTCACAATAGCTTAGAAATATTATCTAGTTATATATATTATTTAGCATAATGAGTGTTCCAACGGGGGGGGGGGGGGATATATGTTTTTAGTGCCAAATTCTAAAAAAAATTTAAAAATCCAAAAATGTGTCTATTTAGCGTTATGAAAATTAAAACGTTATGAAGAATTTAGCGTTTTGCGTTTAAACACTTCAAAACGTTATGAGTAGATGACCTAAAATTCTTTAAAAAAATACACACAAAATAATCGACAAGCTAATGGAAGCTGAATGTGTTAAATAAAGTGTAACTTTTAACAAGAAAAATGCAAATATATGTTAAAAAAAGTACAAAAATATATAAAATACACCAATAATTCTAAAAAATTACAGTAAAGCAATTCATTCCCTAAAAAAGTAAAATAAAAATTTTACCATTAAATTATATATTCCGTGAATCAAATTTCTATAAAGACACGAGCCTCGAATATATAAGCATTAGAAAAAAGATGCAAATGCATCAAATTCCGGGCCCTAGTTATATATATAATATTATATAACGATCTAAACAAGTTCTTCTATTTCACGTATCTAGGATTTTTTAAAGGGTGTCAGCAATATTTATATATTATATTACTATTTATAAATTAAAATATAGTTAAGGTAAAAAAAAATTATTTAATAACAATAATTGACCAACCAAGACATTTAAATATAACACGTGACAAAGGGTAGTGTCATATCCCCTAAACGTCTATTGTCCCTTGTATAAAAATTGAAATTTGAAATTGTCCATAAACAGCTCAAAACGAACTATTTAAAAACTGTATGGTGTATAGAAAATGAAAATATAAACATTCAGTTAAATTTTCATGTATCTACAATTATCTGTTTTTGAATTACAAAATCAATACATCTATCGCTCCGCTCAGAATCTAAAATGTGTGGCAAGGATGAAAAACATAGGTGGGTAGCTCTAACCTGATTTTTCTTAGAGATTTTTACGTTATTTTTCAATTTTCTAACTATATTGTTTTAATATTAATCTTATTATAACTTATTATTGTTTTAAATTTAATCCTGATAATAATATTTTCTGCTTGCATACGGCATACTATAGGTGATTTAGTTGCACGTACGTCACTTGAACATAGAAGTTGAGCCTTGAGGTGACCGTGACTATATAATAGCTGACGATCGAATATGGCTTTCTACTTTAGAGATTTTAACACGCCCAAAAACCACTGGACAAAAGCGATGGCACATTGGATCCGATCTTTCGTAGGTTAGATTAAGTAAAAACGACAACCTTGGTATAACTTCGAAACTTTGGAACTATATAGGTATTTCGATATTTTACACAGGCAGCGCATGGCGAAATTGCTAGTATTATACAAAATATAATAATATGTATTATTAAATAGGTATAACGATTTCAGTTTTAAATTTCTACTATTATGTTTAGTGTTTTGAGAAGTATCGTTTTATATAGAAGTTCACTTAAATAATCATTGGTGAAAGGTGTCTAGTAGGGTGGAGTACAGCCTCATCACTTCTATAATAAAAGAGGAGGGACAGTATAAAAAATATAAATATTTAGAATTTAAACACCTAAATTTTTTACACTTTTGAACCACAATTAGTATCGTTTAAAAACGTATATTGTTTATTTGTATTCTTTTTCAGTTTTTAACTACCTACCTATCGTTAATCGTTACTAAACATTTTGAAAAGAAGTTCCAGAAACTTCTTTTTATTTGTTTGGTGACCTTCATAGGCGTGTCTAGGATTAGTTCGCAGGTATAACCAAGACATTTTTTTTTAAATAAAAATAAAAAGATGGTTAAGTGGATGTCACTCTGCTGTACAGTAGATGACAAGTGGATCACTGTATAATGGATGGTATTAAATTTAAATTCAATGATATAATATCATTGTATACGAAAAACGATTTTTAGCGGTGACGGTTTCTTAGTGTGGATATTTTATATCAGATTTATATTGTTATTACTTATTATTAATACAGTAGCCGGTAAATTGAATTAATATTATAAAATGACAACAAAATAACTCAAATCGTTATTCTTGGTTATTTGATAATATTATGTAATTCCGTCCAAAATTGAACATAAAATAACTGCGTTTTTATATATTTGATATTTTTTGTTAACAGACTAACATACTTACGCGAAACATTGTTTTACATTTTCAATCCTTAGCTGTAAAAGTTGTACATTTTGTAAATTTTTAACTACAAAATCATTTTTAAATTATAATTTTGTTAAATGTTGTCAAAAATTGATTAATGCTTCTAAATAAATATAGAAATTTTTTCTGAGTAGGTATTTTTACTATTTTTCAACTACAATTGTAACAATACATTTGGAGCCCTGTATTAAATTTTAACACTTTTTTACCCAACAAATAAGATTTTATTGATAAATAAAAAAATTTAAAACTAAAAATGTCCATAAACAGCTCAAAAAATTTCAAAATATATTCAAAATGTTATCATGTATAAGTATAGAAAATGCTATAGATATAAGCAACCAGTGAAAGTTTTATGTATCCTACGGTAATTTGTTTTAGAATTACACCAAAAACCAAAATTGATTATGTCGAAAACCGAATTTGCGTAAAAATTCCCGGTTTTCTTTAAATGTTTTTTTGTTTTTCTCGGCGTTTTTAAAAATTACTGAGAATTTTAAATTTTGACCTCCAAACGCACCAACTAGATTCACTTTCCCATCGAACAAGATACTGAAGTCAAAGCATTATTTCAACTACTTTTCGTGTACTCAGACACAAAAAAAAATATAAAAAACATATCATTGCTCCACTCAGAATCTAAAATTAATATTGTTGATCCTTTATTTTGATGATATTACATCTTAGTACAAATACAATTGTCCGTACATACTGCATATAGGTCGGCTTATTAAATACTCAAATTCATCGAATAATTATCATATTTGATTCTTAGCACAGATAAATAAAAATGTGATTATTATTAATTACTTTTATCAGATAGCCGAGATATTGCAAATTATCTGTGATAAGAATTTAATAATATTAATAATATAATGGAGGGCAGCTAATTTCGCAGGTCTAACCATGGCCTAGGTTGGCCATACCCGTAAACACGGCCATGGCGGCCACTAAATTATCAGCTTAGATACAAATTTTAAATACATAAAAATTAATAATAATATAATAATTAATACAAAAATTGATAATTAATTATATTATCACATTTGAAAATTAAGAATTCTTAATATTGGTTAATTTAATAGTTATTATACATAGTAGGTAATTGTAGTAAAAATAATTATAATAATTTTGTAGTTAATAATTGTCAATTGATATAGTATCAAATAATTTAAGAATCTAAATAAATCTGTTGAATATGTACTTACACTTTGTCCAGCTAGAGAACACGCAGCGTCCCAACGAAAATCGGTAGTTCTGCGGAGTCCCACAATACACCCAGTCATAGTG
Source organism: Sitobion miscanthi (assembly GCA_008086715.1). Classification (NCBI taxonomy): domain Eukaryota; kingdom Metazoa; phylum Arthropoda; class Insecta; order Hemiptera; family Aphididae; genus Sitobion; species Sitobion miscanthi. The sequence continues at coordinate 30,248,403 of CM017802.1, forward strand.
GAACCCGTCCTGGAGGCAGGGTGTCGCATGGGGATGCACAGAATTGGTGTGTTCTCTCACTGGACAGAGTATATAAGTTAATATTAAGTAGATAATCCTAAAGAGTAAAGAGTGTTTAAATCACAAACTACTACATAATATAGTAGTTTGTGGTTTAAATACATACTACAAACGGTTATTGATTACAAAATAACCCTTATTTTTTTTAACATAACAAAGCAAAAATATACTTATATAAAATTCCAAAGTAAAAAGTATGAATTGATTAATATAAAATTTTTTTAAAATAAACCTTAAATTACTTAAAAAAAATAATTCTCAATTATAAAAAATATTTTCTTTTGTTCCTTTAGTAAAATAATAATAATACAATTTAAAATTTATTAAATAAAAATTGAAACTTCAAAAATCTAAAATTTAAAATCATCAATAACACTGAATATCAACCATATTTTTTAAAGCTTTATTAACAGCATCCAACATCTTTTCAACCCTGTTTCTATCTTCTATTACACCATCTTCTTCTACAAGTACTTCATCAAATGAACGGTTTAAAACATATGGAGTAAAAACGAATTCATCCAAATTATGTTCAAAATCGTCCAAAATTAATTTCACCATTTTGTGATGAATACGCTTGGGTACAAAGTCTTGTATGATCTCCCTTATGAAATCAAAATAGCACTGCGTTAAGCAACGGTGGATTTTCACTTGCTTCGATGTTTCAACAGTGTTATCTAAATCATTTAAACCAGATAACATTTGTTTAAATTGTTGTATTTTTAAGTTTTCCTCATCCTCTTTATCTTCCTCTGAACCCACTTTGTTTTTTATCGAATCGCCTTCGGGATTGCTCATATATGATGTAATAAATGAATCTTGCATTTCGGTAGATGATTTCACCAATTGAAATAAAAAATTCGGATTGGTTGTGTTTAAACAAGTTTGGTATGTCTCAATGTAGGACTTTATAAATTCTTTTATGTTTGTTAATTTGTCATCCAACATTTTGTGAAGGACATTTCTTACCTGAAATCAAATATAAATAATTATTTTAAACAAAATAGGTATTATAGTTATATTATATGATTAACCGTTTTTTCGGTTTATGTTGTAGTTAAATATTAAGTAAGCTTAAATAATTTCTAATTTCTACCGTATTTATATGATATTTTTATAAGTACCTATTTATTTATATTTATTTGTGTGCCTATGCTCAAGATTTAGTTCTAATTATCATTGATATTGAAAACAAAATTATACATTTTTATCTAATTTTTAATTTATTCCAATATATTTTGAATTGGAAAAAAAGTATTACAAACGTATAAGTTTATTATGTTTGTTTTTTTTCATTTGACTAGAAATCCACACCTTTAATACAACAAAAATTGTGAATAAAAAATAAAAATGGTTGTATATACATTTAAAATGTTAATATGTTAGTAACAGTAGGTATGTTAAGAATGAAAAGGCCACTCTTCTACAGATGACTTCTACAACTATATTTTTGTTCAGGCCCTAAACCAGTTTTTTGAAACAATTCATGTTTAACTTATAATGATACTTGTAATGATACTTACATCAGCATTTATCCGGGGAAATCTTTTTAATGTTTCCAAAATATTTTCGTCTATGCAATCAAAAATCTTCAACATTTCTACACGTACAAAGTCCACACTAGACATTGATGGACCTATGAGATTATTTAATTGTCTGCAGATCATATTTTCTAATGCTTTTTCATTCACAAAAGAACTACTAGTTATTCCAGCAGTATTTAATAAAATTATTCCAATTTGTTCGTCAGTTAAATCGTGTAATGGATCAATATTGTTAATTTTTTCCAAATATTCTTCATTTATAATTTGTGCGATTCTCGCACCACCCATAACTATTTTGTCCGAAACATCTCTTCTATTTCCCATTATTGTATCACAATATGATTTGCATATGTCTTTTAATAAACCTAATATAAAAGACACCTTACTGTCGGGTGTTTGCAATGTTTTTAATTCGTTTTCAAGTCTTGTCTTAGTGTCTTGCAGGTTTTTATGCAATATTGGATAGGTTTTTTTGATATGTTTAATTAGAATATCTTGTAAAGTTTTAGCCAAAACTTTGTTACCATGCTTTTTATAGATGTCAGGATAATTTGATCTTAAAAAATCTTTTTCACTTTTTAATGTTTCTTTCATTGATTTTTTGTCATTTATATCCTTCTGACTTCTATTAACAACTCCAATAATACCAAGTTTTACCGGAATTTTATGACCACAAAGTAGATCTGTTGTATCTTGTATTGTGCCTTTATCAATAAGATCTAACTTGGTGACAACAGCAATTGTCCTTTCCCCTTCCGGATCCATTTTTCTAGCTATTTTTAAGCTTTCTGATGTAGATGGATCCGTATTTGCAGTGACAACAGCTAAAATTATGGAATTTGGCTGTTGCACATATTTTAAAATAAGTTCTTGGATCTGCTCATCAATATCTTCTGGTTGATCGCCAACAGGTACTTTCGTAATCCCAGGTAAGTCAACAAAAGTTAGATCATATAAAAGAGTAAAAACTTTTAAGACAATGGGCTCATGTGTGATACCTTTGTTGGCACCAGCTAGAGCATCGGTCCGATTTTCTATTTCGTGTCTAACTTCATCAAAATTGTGATAAATGGTACCAGGTTTATGAAGAAAACTTGCCCAGCCTTTAATATTATCATTTTTTGTTATTTTCAACATTGCATCTCGGTCTTCTCTTGAGTACCTAATCATTTGAAGGATTAATGGTGCACGAGTTACGATGCCGGTACCTCGAGGTAAGAAAGATCTACCGACCAAACTCTCGAGAACTGAACTCTTTCCGGAACTTTGGGATCCGACGACAACAATTTGGGGTAAATCGATTTTATGCTCACCAATCACAGCGAACACGTCTTGTAACTTGTTTATAGTTTGTATTAACGAATCCATTGTACAATTTTGATGGAGTTATCAAAACCTAAAAATAAAAATTATGCTTAAAATTATTGTTATTATAGGTTAAAATTATTTAATTTACAAATGTATCAATGATGAATTAGTTGTGAAATTATTACAAACAGTATAGAAGTTATAGAAATTAGATTATCTTTGATGTACAACTTTATTATTATGTCTTGTTTTATTTTAATGATATCATTTTAGTATATTTTAGTAAGTCGAGTTTGAAATAGATATAGTTTAGAAATAATTCTAGAAACTATAATTTTTTTTCTATCATAATATTTAGTTTTTTAATGTGAATTGATAAATTAAAAATAAAATAATCAAACTAAAAATCATGAAATCCTATACGAAATCAAAAAAATATATATGACTGAATATGACTATATAGTAATTACCTAGGTATCAATTACATGGTGTTATGGTGCCTACCTACAGTATATTATAGACAAGCCTGGATTAAGATAATTTTTGGTCCGATGCTAAATAATAATAATATATCAAATCCATGTACAGTTGTAACAGAAAGACCTGACAGATGAAATAACTTTTGTGCTAATCAATATTTTTACATTTTTTTGTTGTAGGTATATAATCAAGGCATTTGAGTTACACGTATAATATAAAAAAAAAATTTAAATCTGATTATAAGAACAATTTTGATGGTAATATTATTCATTTAAGTCTAGTAGTTTATTTTTTAGAATTTTTTAAATATCATTTTTTTTTTTAAGTAAATCAATTTAAAAATTAATAAGTATAACTTTCTTTTTAAATATTATTGTTGGCAATTTTTTGCCATAATTATATTTCTTAAATTATAATTTTACAATTTTTTTTTTTTTTTTGTCAGGTCTTTTTGTTACAATCTGTATAATATGAAACGTACTACCGGTCAGAGGCCCACTATTGTCGGATATCCCGATTGTGGGCCCGAGTCCATGCTCCCTGACCCCTTAAACCAGATTTAACACTAGAACCAGTATATAGTTAAATACAAAAATGTCACTCATAATATTGTATTTACTGAACTGTTTTTAAAAATTATTTATGTAATTGTTATTATTTTGAAAATAACAAATTACAATGTTTACAAAAATAAAAATAAATTACGGTGAAAATGAAAAATTAGGTAGGTATATAAACTAGAATTAAAAAATGAACTATCCGTCTATTCTTTACATCTATACATGGTCAATAGAGTTCTCAAGAGCAATGGTGTGGTGACCATTAATAAACCATGATGCACAGCATATAATATTTCAGTACCTACCCAGTACCCACTCTTAATATAATATATAACTCAGTACATAACAGTTATAACTTGTGAGGTTAATTTTAGAATATGGAGCTGTCGTGTGGGATCCTGATAAGTCTTGCAGGATGAATCAAATTGAACATATTGAACAAAAGTTTCTCAACTTTGTTGCGTATAAATTAAATATTGATTACCCACCCCATGACTAATCTCTAGTTAGATATTCATCGTCTTGGCCTTAATACGTTAGCTGACAGAAGGCTGAAGCTAATATAACTTTTCTGAGATGTCTTATTTGAATCGCAGACATTCCCCTCTATCTGTTTTCGGTTTTGTAGAACTTCCCCCCCCCCATTTTTTTTTAAAGTTTTCTTTTTTATAATATTATATTATTTATTATTGAATATGAAATTATTATTTTTGGCCTATTATATAGTATTGTCTAAATACAGAGTAAATTTCTAAATATTTTCATAATTATTTGATGTATATTTGTGATCAACTAAACTACTTGAAACAAGAAAAACTGCTTTTAAAATATTTATAGTAAAAAAAAATAATAATATTTAAAACAATTTAATAGGTCAAATATTTTAAATTAAAGATTGTCTAAATAAAATATAATAGTGTAATAGTTACTAGTAGGTACTAAATTAGCCATTAGGTGAACATTGAAATAATAAATGAAATAAATAATAAATTATAGATGTATATTTTTGATCAACTAAACTAGGTACTTGAAACAATAAAAATTGCTAATTTTAAATAAATATAATAGGTAGCTAAAAATTGTCTAGATAAAATATAAATAAAAATAATTAATAAAAATTGCTAAAAATTCCGACATAAAAATATAATTTTAAATAAATTAATGGATACCTAGCTCAAAGATTTTTTAAATAAAAAATAATTAATAATTGTGTGTTTAGACAATATTAGATAAAAGGAAAAAAAATAATTTCATATTTAATAATAAATATTATAATTTTATTTAGCAGTAAACTTAAAAAAAAATGGGAGGGGGGGGAAATGTCATCAAAAATGAATTGGGGGGGGGGAATGCTTTACACCGAAAACAGCTGGGGGAATGTCTCATTTATGATATTATTGATTCTCCTGAACTATTGAGTATGGCACGAATTAATTTAAAATTTCTAACATTTATGCGCACCACATATACTTGTTTCTTTATACTTTTAAGTTATATGCAATACCGACTATTCTAAAAATGAACCATTACATAGAATGATAGCAAATTAGGATCCATTCACTCTATTAGTTTAATTGTTTTGTACGTATTATGTATTATGTATTATATTTTCAATTTTGTATGTATTTGTTATCTTGTATTGATTTAGGTATATCCCGTGTAGTAATAAAAATAATTGTTATGTGACTGTAAATATTTTTATTTTTATTTTAGGTTATTGCCTACCATAGTGTCCAACAGTCCAACCACCCTACCCCACCAAAAAAATTACCACCATGACGTTTAGGTGTCATAAAACCCCGTTCACCACGCCACTGTTTAGAATACAGTACCTATAATACTATAATATGAGAAATAGCTACTTCTACAATAATTTTAAAATCCATAACAACAACTGTCAACAACAGCAAACATTCTACACATTATTTTCTACAAATTACAGTTAATAATTTACAAGTTGCGCATTAAATTCAGTTATTATAGACCACTTTAGATCATTAAATTCAAAAAAAGTGTATAATTGTATCTTACAATAAATATATAAATATATGCATATACCCAAATAATTTACTAATTGGAAATTTAAAAAGTTCTGTAAATCTATTTTTATTTAAAAATATTAAATGAAGGCAATTACGAACTTAAACTTTTAATAACAGTAATACAATGAATAATTAATGAAATTATTGTTCTTATCGGATGTATTATTAACGCATTAAGGGGATATGATACCGTTGTTTTCTGTTTTTGTCAAACTCACGCGCGACATAGGATTTTATACGGTTCTTTGCCAAACATCTCAATTGAACTAATTAAGCGATAAGATTCTAAAAACAGATTTGAATTTGTCGTCAAGTCTACTAGAAATCGTCTTTCCCATATTTTTGATTTTTTGGTTTTAACTTCTCCGAAAGTTGATATATAACTATTTTTATATAATCTCTTATTTAATATGACATTTTTAGGAATTTGGGGGACAATATCAAAAATGTGGAAAAGTCGATTTCAAGTAGGTAAAACGGCCCTGTCTCAGTATTTTTCAACAGTTTAAAATCATAACGGTCCTGTGTCAGTCCAGTTTAATTATTTTAATGATAGTCCAATCCAGTCTAGGTCATAATTAAAGTTCACTGGTCCCAGCCCGGTTCATAAAAACTAACCTTGCCATGCAGAACTCTAAGGTTCAGCGCCTTCAGAGCGTTATGAAGCTTCCCGGAAGTTGTGAAAAGTTTTAGTCCCTCTACAACACTTATATAAAACTCTTTATAAAGATAAAAATATCAAGCATCCCTTTTTATCAGTAATACAAAAATAAATTAAAAATTAAAAAATATTACCTTTTTTGGAAATAAACATATAGGTAGAACCCAATTTTAAAACTTTAATCATACACAATTCAACATTAATTTTGATAGAAGTTTTAATTTATTCACGTAAGACAGACTTAATTATTTTAATACAACGTCTGCTCAATAAACGAAAGTTATCAATATTCGTTTTTAGTATAACAGGCGGCTGACTAGGTACATACGTCAACAAAAAAATTGCAAAAAAGGGTGACCGGTAGAGCAACAAAATACCTCGATATTTAGTAAAATATACATACCTATTCAGTATAAATATTTTAATGCAATTATTATCTAAAATGCACCTTATTTTTTTGACTTTAAATTTGTAAATTATATTATTAAATTTAAAAAACACCATTTGTAAAAATAAAAAACTATAGATAGATTGTCTTTTGAAGTATTTTTTTTGAAACTAAAACATAAATGTTCACTCGTAAATCCAGAATAATACAAATCAAAATTTGTAGAGAAGGTGTCCGGGGTGGTAGAATGTAAATATATCTATTAAAATGGGAATGTTATTTAATGTACCTACTCAAGTCCCAAATCATAATAATTGCAAAAAATACTTTATTCATAATTTGTATTTTCTAGAATTATTTAAAAATATTATCTTGTACTTATACATTCTACATATCTATGTCATAAATATTTTAGGTACAGCCGTATAGGTACTCACTACTCACCAAGAACTATTCAGTATAGCGGGATGATGATGTCCGTTTATAAGTTGACTAGACATCCGGTCTAGTAAGTATTCTGTGGCAGTGTGGCCGTCACGTACCGATGCAATACTGACAATACTACGAGAGGTGACTGCGGACCATAAACGGCATGAACGAGTAAAGATGGTAATTGGTGAACTGGTAACTGGTAGTATAGGTATTAGGTTCTATGGTGCAGAACTGCGGGCTGCACTCTGAAGAATGGAGAATTAAAAGATATATGAAAATAATTGAAATGGGTAAAATACTAAGATGGCTGCGCTACAGGTTGCAGTATAATAATAATTAATAATAATATTATAATTTATAATGATTTGTGCTGACTGTCCACTGTCCGAACCAATTAATGCATTATGCACGATTCCCTCCCCTCTCCAAATGTGACGATCGTCGTCGAAAGCGTTATCTGTCATTGTGAAAAACGATGATTTCTTAAAATATCGACAAATAGGGATTTTGCCATTAGGTTCGTGTAATTTTAATATTTTGCAATGGGGAAAAAATCACAGATTCGTTTGTATGGCATATCGTGTACGTGTATGTCTCGTCCCGGTTATGACTTATAATTATTAATATTATTTTACATGTACCGATACGGCGATACCTAATCATATTGGTAGGTAAATTACAATATTACAATATTAAAATTTAAAATATAAATACAACTGCCTATTGCCTAGTGCCCTAGTTAATACAAACGAGATAGTACGTGCCACCACCAACTCGTGTGCGTATGACATTAAAATATTAAATTATAACCTATAACCTATAACCTATACCTACCATATCAAATCATGGGGGGGGGGTTACTCAGAGTCGGGGAAATTTTAATATTTATTAGGAATTACACAAAAACGAATATGGGTAGATAATTTTACAGAGTTACAAAAAAACCTATATGCAGTATGCACTATTATAAATTGGTCTTATAATCTGTAATTTGTTAAGCTATATCAATTTATAAATTTGTTCTAAAAGCATTACGTTTAATTGCCCAATGTCCAAATAAATACTATTAACTGTTAATAGTATTGGGGGAGGGGGGGGGTGAAGCCTGAAGTACCAACTTGTAATAGTAATATATATTTAAAAGATTATGCTGGTGTACTATTTTTTAAATGAGTTTAAAAATTATCTGTGATCTAAATCTGTTTTGTTCTTATTGCTCGGATCTTACATACTTCTAAATAGTCTTAAATAAATTGAATAAACTTGAATTATTTTAGTTTGTTTGATCACACAGTATCTACTCGATATAGGTATACATACATAATACACCAATGGTGTATTTACAGGGGAGGGGCCCCCTCCACTGTCCCATGACAATGTAAATTTTTTTTTCAAGAAATTATAAAAACTATAGGAACTGCAATCACGACAATATTGTTACATACCTAGCGAAATAATTTAATAATTATTCACAGTTTATAGCCCGATATAGCCATAAATTAAACTTAAAAGAAAAGTATGACGAAACAACTAATCAGGTAATTAACAACACAAACATGGTATTTGCTAAGGGCAGTGTACAAAACGTATTGTTCATTGTGTTAATTAATAAAATAATTAAACTCAAGTGATTAAGTTACACGTACCATTGTACCAACATGGAATGACCGCAAAAGTGAAACAATAGTCGCAATAGGATACCAAATGACAAATAGTAAATAGGCAGTAGGGTACGCAGGATTTTAGTTCGGTTTGGTTTTACCTGAGTAAATAATTTACATTATTTTTTTCTAAACAGTTTTTATATAACAAATTATAGTTAGTCTCATATTTAGTCTGCATTTACAGTATTTAACCTAATCGTCTATAGCGCCTCTTCGGGCCGTAATAAACGTGGTAATAATCGATGTACGATGATACACCATCGATTGTGGCAGACGTTTAGCAATGTTCTAAATCAGCCAAAAAAAAAAAAAACAGAAATTATGATTATCGACGTCGTTGTCATATTCAACAGTTTATTTTATATCTATTAAAAATTACCAACAATTGATCTATGTGTACTAAAATAGAAGTAAATAAGATTTTTTTGTAGAAAAATAAATATTTTTTTGGCGGGGGTTAGGACACTACCCCTGCGTACGCCACTGTAAATAGGTACTATTGCAAGACCAGTATAATGACAATCCCGATAATATTCAAACAAGTGCTATGTAAATGCAATCACTAAAAATCGTGAAAGATGTCACAACAAAAAAAATATTCAGTGAATAAAAAATCTACTAACCTAATTTCGTTAACACAACTCGTACCACTCTGTAGGCGGTTTTATCATAATATGTTCTATTATAATTTATAAATATAAATTATCATCGTATAATGTATGTTTTTATTTCGGTCGATAGTAATAAAGTAATAAAGAGATAGTTGTTAATCTATATATTTTTTTCACTTTTTTAATTTTTCAACCGATAACATTAGTCATTTGTACATTATAATTTTATAGATAATCCCAAATGTTTGTTTAATTAATTCTAAGATCGTGTGTTTATTGTTTAACTAATATTCCCATATTACCTTAGTGTTTGTTATTTACATGGTAGGTAGGTATATAAGAATGTATTATCATATATTACAGTTGTATGCTAAAAAATAACGGAAATGCTTACAGTAAAAACAATATTGTCTAAAGATGTTGACATTTTATGTTTTTTTTTTTATTAATGAGATTTTAACATAAAATTATAATAAACATTTTATGTTTAAATGTTTGTTTTAGAGCATTTAAATAAATCATAAATTATAATTTATTTTATTTTATTATAAATTATAAAAACATATAATTTATGGTTATAGTATTAGAAAATTGTATATGTCGTAGAACTATTATAAGTAGGTAATCAAAACTTTTCTAATTTTGGAGGAAACGATATCTGAGAGAAACAATTTTTTTTTGCATATTAAATGGCATTGCATATTTTTGCTTTTTGCATATTTTTACGATATTCAAAATGTATTTATGTATTACATATTAAAGCAAAAATTTTAAAATGCGGGTAAGTGGATGTCTTTCTGCTGTACAGAACTACAGTAGGTTACAAGTGGGTCACTGTATAATGGATTGTATTAAATTTGAATTCAATGATATCATATTGTATACGAAAAACGATTCTGAGCGGGGATGGTTTGTCAGTCCAGATATTTTATATTGTTATTATTTATTATAGCCTGTATGTTGAATTGATATTATAATGTTATACATTTTTATTCGTTTCTATGGTGATCAACAAAGCGTTAGAAATATAAAATATAAAATCCCATTTTTGGGGGGTATTTTGTAATTTGTCAGTGGTTTTTCCTGTGCCATGAAAAAGCCATTGTGTGTATGAAATATAATGATAGACTTCTTCAAATGTGCCTACGAATAATATTTTTATAATATACAACGAAATAACAAAAATAGTTAGTCTTTGTTTAAACTTCTAATTTCGTCCGAATTTGAACATAAAATATCTATAAAAAAATCTGTTAATTTATTTTTTAGATTAAAGTAAAAGTATGAAATTTAGAAATTTAGAATTTTAGAAACCTTGTTTTAAATATCAATCCTTAGCTATAAAAAGAAAAAAAATGTATGAATTTACTAATGCCTAATACCTAGTAATATAAATTACTTTAATCACAATAAAATCCTAAAATATTATATGGGCTGATGACGATCTTCTCTCAGAATTGTTTTTTGTATGCCTACAATGATTGTATAAATATCCTTGAATTCAAATTTAATACATCCTTTATTTTTTATTTAACTATATTGATTGAAAAATAAATAAATATCATTATAATTTTATTTGAGTGACGAGTAAAGTATGTAGGTAACTTAATTATTTTATTAATTTAATTTAATTGTTTTAGTTTTAAAATATTGAAAATCCATGGGAAAGATTATTTTTATAAGCATTTCAAATTTCAAATTTTGACAAAACCTGACCTTTGAGTTCTACAAATGTCATAGTTTTTTTAGTAAAAAATGACAAAAAAATGTATTTAAAAAATAAATTACAATTTTATTTTACCATTAAATACTATATAAGTCTACCTACAATAGCATTAAACATTCAAATTGTATAGTGCTTAAATATACCTACCCGAAAACGTATGAACGATATATGGTATCTACTGTTATGTTACTAAGCAAAAAATGTAAAAGAAAATCTTAATGAAAATTACTTTTTTTACAAAACATATCATGTATTATTATGTCCAACGAAAAAACGGATTAAAATGTCACCTTATGTGGACGTCACATTCACATGTGTGATTTCCATCTTACACTCGTAAAACAATTTTTCGGTCGATAGTTTCAATAGGATACTGTCAGTTTTGATATAAGAGTGAATTGACCTGTTATTATCAAACTTTTAAATAACAACATTATATGTGTTCTCTAGTTGGTTTTTTTCTACGATATTTAAATTTTTCAATGAATTATGAATTATTATTGTGTAAAACATTAATAATTGAAAATGCTTATAATTTACATAAAAATTAAAATATCGTAAAAAACCTGCGAGATAACACGGGTACTGTTGATACCTAAAAGTTTGATGATAGGTCGATTCACTCAAATATCAATCTAACAGCACACTATTGAAACTGCCGAACGAAAATTTGGTATGTTAAAAACACATGCGGGTGTGCAGTGCTCTTAATAAAATCAATATTTCTTACCTTTATGAAAATGTTGCAAAAATCAATCGTTATCTTTTATAGATAAAACGAGTTTAAAATAACAAACATAAAAAAATGGAAATAATTTAAAACAATATATTAAGTTGATAGTTTTTAAAATATTGAACCACTGTCAACCATAATATGAACTGAATTTTGACTAAACACATTTTGTATTTCGTGATGGGTTCTTATAAAAAAATCTTATCCACAATTAATTATTGTTTGGTGATGTAGTACTGTTACTAAACCTTTAAAATTAATATAGATGATATTTGGTTTTCTTAAATCTAAATACTTTAAGATAAACTACTATAATACCTACCTACTTAAATGGAACCATTATTATAATTATTAAAATAATTTTAATACAATAAATAAAAATTAATGTCATTCACATTAAGATATTGTACGTGATTAACTCTATACCTAATAGATCAATAAAATAATTAAACTAAATAAATTTAAATAAGTAATATATGATAAACTAAATAACATAAAATATAATCACTACCTATTTTAATTATTAAAATAATATTAATATAATAATTAATAAATATAAATAAATGTCGTTCACATTATGATATTTTACGGGATTAGCTCTATAATAGATCACAAAATAATAATAAAATGATAACCTAAATTAATAAAATAGAATCAATACTATAATTATTTTAATAATACCAATATAAAAATTAAAATAAATGTCACACATATTAAGATATATTTTTACATTTTATAGGTTTCAAATCATTTTTGATTTAACTACAGCTCGTCCCGTCTACAATTTGGACGATATTTCAGCACCTGTAGCGTTGGGGTATTCGGAAAAAAAGCGCCGTACTAACTATAAGTACATAACGCATTTTCATTATAGTGTTCATTTTATAATTTAATATTTTTATATAGGTAACCTAATCTTTTTTGAACATAGGTATAATCTATAACCATATATATATATGTATAGTATATAATTTTACATCATAAAAATATTTAATAAAATAATACACCAAATATTTATTTAACTATAGATATAAATATACATTTGAAATATAAAAGATTAAAATATAGTAGGGTAGGTAATAAAAGTAATTGCAAGATAAAAGATTGCAGCTATACTAAGTACAAGTCTTGTATACTTTATAATAATTAATAAGTAATACATAATATATAATATGTTATTGAACTATTTATTATATATATTTTGATTTATGGTTTATGTTATATTATTTTTTAACTGTGATTTAATTAGTTATTGTTTAATGTAATATACTAGATGTAATTTTTTTTACAGTTACCTTTAAATAAAATAAATGTATTGTTTAGTACAATAAATATTAAATTAGATACATACCTAATAATATAATAATTAATGAAAAACAATTGTTACTAAACTAGTATTTTAGAATATTATATATTTTATGGTTATATATACTCGTATTATATTAAAGAAGTGTTAGGTACATTGATAAATGTAATTAGTTGGTACGGGGCTTTTTTTTCCTAGATTCAGCGTTGGAATCCCATCCCGTTTCTGCAATAATTTATATTTTTTCCAAATTTTTTTACCAAATGATTGAGTTTGATATACTTCAATTTTGGTGTAAGTTTCATGAGCTTTGATTCGTTTTAGAATTAACTACAGCTCGTCCCATCAAAATATTTTCCTACTTACGTGCACCTGTGGCGTTGGAATCCGGTCCTGTTTCTGCAATAATGAATATTTCGCTAATGATTTTTAAATCATCGTTTAATCTACTTAAAATTTTGATATACGCTTTATTCAAGACTCAACTACAGCGCATCCCGTCTATAATTTGGACTATATTTCATTATTTCAGTACCTCTGGTATGCGAATCTTGTCCCGTTTCTGCAATAATGAAAATGTTTTGATAATTTTCATATTAAAAGGTAGAGTTTAATCTATTTTAACTTTAGTGTACATTTTATAGGTTTGAAATCATTTGGGGCCTAAGTGCATTTCACCAGATGCATGGACCATAGCTGGACAAATATGTAATGTTTTTACAATAATATTTATTTTAGATTCTGAGCGGAGCGATGAATGTATTGATTTTATTACGTGTTTTTTTTGTTTTGTCTGTCATCACCTTTTAGGACAGTAAACGTGTTTGGATTCTCTTCAACAGTATCTTTTCTGATAGGAAAGTGAATTTTGAGAAAATTGATTTTGGTTTTGGTACAACTCTAAAACAAATAACCGTAGGTATATGAAATTTTGACTGAATGTTTATAATAGCATTTTCTATACACCATCACATTTTCCAAATATTTTTACTTATTTTGAGCTGTTTACAGACATTTTCAGTTTCTATTTTTTTCAGTTCTTTTTTTCTATAAATATCAATAAAAAATTATTTATTGGTTAAAAAGGCTTGAAAATTTAATAGAAGGCTCCTAGTATATTGTTTCAGAAGCAGATGAAAAAAAATTAATTATTTTGTTTTAATTAAAAAATGAATGACTGTAGATACTTAAAAATTTCACTGAATGTTTATATTAGCATTTTTAATACACCATACAAATTTAAAAATAATTTGACTCTTTTTGAGCTGTTTACGGACATTGTCAGTTTTCAATTTTTTTAGTTTTTTTTTTCTATAAATATCAATAAGATTTTATTTGTTGGGTAAAAAAACGTGAAAATATAATGCAAGGCTCTTTATATTGTTACAATATTAGTTGAAAAATATTAAAAATAATTTGGCACAATTTTTTTTTTTTATAAGCATTTAAAGTTCGAATTTCGACAAAATTTAATAATTATTTTGTAGTTATCATATCATAGGCTGACTGACCGTTTTTGCTCAGAATCATTTTTCTTATACAATGATATTATATCATTGAATTCAAATTTAACGCCATCTATTACAGTGACCCACTTGTAACCTACTGTACAGCAGAGAGACACCCACTTGCTGACCATTTTTTTTACTAATTTCAGTACACAGGTTTATAGGTTAATATATTCTATGTATTTAATGTACGTTTTAAATGATATATTTAATAATATAACAGTAATATGTAATAATGTATTAAGTATGTTATGGGTACAAGGATAATAGTATTTTTTTAGCCCGGTTCGTTCAGGCCACACTGTTATCACCGTTTAGAATGGAATCGGTCCCGTCTCATCCCGGGCTTTAGTTATTTTGGTAGGTTAGGTTACTTTGTTTTTTTATTGTAATTTATTTACACAACATTTTAAATCAGTTAATTTTAAAATTGTATAAAGTTTTTTTTAGTATCAAGATTGTTAATGTATGCACATTAGTCTTAAAATACTGGATATTTTGTTCAACAATGAACACTCTATTGTAAGTTTTGACTTCGAAGTTTAAGATATTCTTCAACATATTAAATAGGATTTTATATAATTTTTTTTAGACTATTCATTGGAAATTAACAAAATTCATTCATAAGTGTTCTAAAAAACAACATTTGGGACAATTGGACAGATGGAACATGGACTAGAAAATTGCAAAGCAAGTAAAACTGTACGACCGTACATAAATACAGATGAACTATGAATTAATAATTTAGCTGTTTATTTTGTAATCTCCCTGTGATGTATCTTGTAATTAATGATATAACAACTAAGTATTTATATTTTCATAACAACACAATGAAAATATAAAAATAATAATAATAAATTTATATAATGTATAAATCCTAGACAAATTTGTTATTGAAAAATAAAATAAATATATATATTATATAATATTATCTATTGTTTATTAATTGAAGATCCAATAGGCTTTCCTGTAATCTTGTTTATAAATTTATGATAAATTTCATCTTCTTCATTTTCGCAGAACTCTCTAATGTAGATTATCAATTGTTCCTGTAAAATACAATTTAGTCAGTATGATATGATTGGTTCAATTGCAACAAGGTATGTGTACAATGTAAATCAATAAATTTACTTCGATTTTGGGGTCAATGATCGTTTTGTTTTTTTTTGACAACTTCCAGAGATTGACTGCCAACGTGGCCATTTGGATTTCGTTTAAGTCTGCTCTGACAACAACGTGCAGGAGTAATTCAAACGCTAATTTCGCCTGTAAAACAAGTCACAATTGCCATCAGTCAACACAATATTAATTATTTTTCTTAACGTACTTGGCTGTTTGGTTTATCTACCAGACTATACAACCGTTCAAGTATATTGTCCAACACCACGGTACAAATCGAGTCCACATCAGCCACAAACTGTGGTTCACGGCCGTACAGCACGTCGTTGGAGTCCACTGTTAATAAATCACAGGCATTAGTAACGAAAATTTGGTGAATGATAAATAAAAACATTGTAAACCTGCATACGCGGATCCTATTTGATTTTTTTGGGATGTGATTGGGCTTAAGGGGTTAGATGAAAGGGACAAAACTTTTTGCCCTTTTGGCCGTTCATTAACTTGTATATATGTATTTTTAAGATTTTAAACTTAAAGTCTCTGTAAGAATTTATGAGGAACCTCGTATAAAAATGTTCAAGCCTTACCTATTGTAATTGAAATATTTTAAGTAGGTACATTATAATTTTTAATTGCTAGAGATTTAGACAAATTTTGTCAAAATGTGAACTTCAAAGGGTTATAAACAAAAATCACGCTTATATATTTTCAAAATTTTAAAATTATTTTAAGAACGACTGTTTGTGAATTTTGTAATACATTTTCAATATTTTTGATCGAACTTAAATTTTTTTATCAAGACTTAGGTATTTGGCATGTCTCTAAAATCAATTATGTTTTTTTCGGCCTACTGCCCTAGATCCATACGTTTAAACGGCAATATTATAAAAGATTTACATAGGTACTTACCATCAGGTATTCTATAAGGATATGTATCCAAAGTTGCAGTTGCCAATATGTCCAGCACGTACAAATAGAGCATGTGCGGTTGCATTGGGTCGGTCCATGAATATTGTCTAATTGCTCTGATCAGCAGCTTCACCTGGTGCAACACTTCAAGATCGGGACAGTCCTGATGAACGGTGTTGTGCATCATACATTATAATAAATACATAATTAATACATTAACATTTTAAGAGCCACAGTGCATGTTACCGGCACAACAAGCAAAATCGACAGCATTTGCTTCGTGTATGACACGAGTATGGGTTCAGCATTGATGACGAGCCCATCCACTTCCAACGTTGCCGGGAAATCACTGATCACTGTGGACGCTGCCTTAAGACACGCATCCGCTGAAATTCAAATGGGACACCGAAAATGATTGATTTGTGCTTTAATATCTTAGCACTGTACCATATAGGCGCGATGAAGGCTAATAAAACTCTATGAATATAACTGATGATCTAAGTTTATAGAGATTAAGCTTATATATCTATAATTCAAAATCGATAAATTTCATAAAAAATAAAATTATAGAATTTTTCAAAAGTAATAGTAAGTATATTAATAAGGATTAAGATGATGTAGGTATTATTGATATTAAAACAAGAACAATTTTACTATGGAAAAAGTGTATTATTAATCTATTTTGCTAAGCTTTATTTATTTTAAATCGGATATGTTACCCTTATAAATTTTTTCAATCAATAAATCAAATAAAGTTTTTTCTAGCATATAGGCACAATTTGGATGGAGCGCCGCGGAAGTAATGCAAAAGCTGTTCCCGCAAGATCGTTGGTACGAACAGTAAAAAAAAGGCGCAATTTGGATAAACTTTTTGTAAGTGTTAAATTAATATTGATCCACTCATCCCTTTATGACTGTTTTCATGTTATATACATATTATAATAATATAAGTTACTAGATATAATATTAATAATATTAACATCATTCAAGAAAAAATTACTAAAGGAGCATTATTAAAATCGTAGCTCCCTCCAAAATTGCCCCTATGGATACACATTATATATTTTTAACGATCCATACCTTGTCCAAGACATCCGTTCAACAGTGAAGTCTGTCCAGTTAAAATGTACAGTTGAAGTTTGATGAGCGGTGAAGTGATCGACGGAATGGTAATGTAACAGTAAGCGGAGCAAGCACGGGCAAAAGAGTTCTTAACTTGGGCTCTCGAAACCAATACGGACAGGACCATAAGTTTGTTGACACACTAAATTGTCGTCGAAAAGCGCATTATACAAGTATTATTTATACTGTTTTAAGTCTTAAGCAAAAGCATGGCCTTATCCTAATAGACATGTGTGAAATACTGTATTTACAATAAAATAAAATAACATAATATTCTATTTTTTAAATACCAACATTTTAATGACTCCATCCTTAGAGTAGGTACATAATATCATTATGACAACATATATTGGTATATTTGTCAATTTCAAAAATAAACACCATACACGGTAGCATCATACATTTATATGAGAGGCTAGTCTATAATGTTTCAGGTACACTACATATATTCTAAAAATGTAACTAAACAAAATCCCGAGTGGGCTAAAGCATCCTTAGCCCCCCCCCCCCATTCTACGCCTATGATAACCACTACTATACTAGCTCATCAACATCTTACTTTAAGCAATAAGAAAAAATAAGGCCTCTTCTACAATAAGGCCTGGTGTATCGAATATGGTGGGGAAAGAAGTGCTAACTCACCTGTACGAGAGCGGATTGTACGTAGTCTAATCTAATAAACGCTCCTCTGGCTTCCATATAAAAATTTAAATATTTCTCTAAATCATTGCCGTAATCGACACGGAATATAAAACAGGCTATCAGGCGGCTAATTTGACGAACTTCGTCTTCGACAGTCAATGAACTGAAAACAATATAACGAAGGCGGTTTTAAAATATATGTTGGATATGTTTGTGTTTTATGTGTGTTGATCAGAAACTACGTACTCGACGGAATCATGTAAGATCTTGCACATGTACATCAGACAGTCGTTGATCACAGGGTCGCTGGACGCGACATTCTCACCTCTCGTCCGATACGCTTCCAACACGATTTTGCATCTCGCCGATTTGTTCGTGTCCGATCCAAACATGTCCAAGTATGGCAATAAATAGTTCTGGAAATACATAATAAAAGTTTTTGATCTTCTGACTTTACCTTACTTCAATATGGATGATGGGAAACTCACCATATGGAATGTATCTTCAAAATCTTCTATGTAATTCAGCAAGTGTTGCAAGATGTTATGAAGCTGTGTGTGGAATCGTTCTATTCCGACGCGATTGCTAAGGTGTCTCGTTATATCATCCATGAAGACGCTTATTTCTTTATTCTTAAAGTAATAACCATAATTTATCATTAATTATATACATTTGACAAAATAGTACTTAGTACTTGTGCATAACAATGCTGGCATTAATAATGTAAATGTTTAAAAACAAAATAACTGGCTTTTGATAATACAAACTTAAATCCATTAAAACTATCATTAAAAATTAAAAACAAACAATAATTACCTCATTTAGTATTCTTATAATAGTTAATAAGCAATAACTAATAACTGAATTGCTTAAAATGTATATTTAAATAATTTATAACTGTTTTAACTTTTAACTAATTCTTTATTGATCATTTTTCAAAATTGGAATAATGGAATCAGAATAATTGCCACAAATAACAATAACAAAAACAAATTAAAATTATAGTTAGCCTCTTAAGTCTTAAGTTTTAGTTTTTCAAAAATAATTTGTTTCATATTCTTAGAGTTTTATCAATTAAAGATCTATAACAACTAACAATGTATGGATTGTGGCAGTGTTCGGAATGTTCACTAAAAAAATGAATTCGTTCAAGTTAACGTTCAGTGCTTAAAAAAGGAGCTCGTTCACGTTCATATTCATATTTTTTTCAATTGAACACATTCACGTTCTTTAAAATATGAATGGCATTAAATTTATTATTCATTTAATTTATTTTATTATATTTTTACATATCGTTTAAACATGAATATAAAATCGTGGAAATCATAATATTATTGTTGTTTTATGTCCAGGCTGGCCCACTGGAATTTCATGTATTTTATTTTTATAATTTTTAATATAATATTATATATCATAAATCATAATAGTATTATCAATCAATATTTATTAATTATAAAATACATTTGAACGTCTTAAATTGTTCAAATTCATTAAATATATAAACGTCGTTCACATTCACATTCTATTTGAAAAAAACGAGTGACGTTCACTAAATATGAACGTGAACGAGCGTTTATGAATGATATTCTTTCCAAACACTGGATTTTGGATGTATAAAAATTGTATCATGTTATTATTGAAGTTGAAAATCAGTCATTATGGATCATAAACTATATCCAAAACAATCATCCCGATGACCAGTCATTACTACAGAACCTAATTAAAGCAGTCAGAGTTGAAAATACCTATTTATTGACTACACATTATTAAGATATACTATAATTTACATTTATATTGTGAAAATTGTATTAAAAACCGAGGAAGTCACTCTGCTTCAAAGCAGGTGTCGAGTTCTCAAAAAACCTTGTTATTGAGTAGGTCACAGTAATGGATGTATTAAATTTGAATTTGAAAATGATTCTGAGCAGAAATGATCTGTCAACCTATATTTCTTAGGATATTATTATATATTTATTTTATTATTAGTAACACACTAATTCAGTAAGTTGAACCAATTTTTAGCAAAAACAAATTGCATATAATATTATATCACTTAAATAGTAAAGTAATCATTATATTGTAACTAGCTATTATTAACTTATAAGTCAATACCAACATACAATAAATAGTATTAATATTAAAACATTTTATGGCATAAATAGCTTAAAACTAATCTAAATTTTTTGATAATTTAATTGTGTACAGTAAATAATAATATAAAAATTATATCAGTCTGGATATTTTATACTGTTATTATTTATTATAGCCTGTAAGTTGAATTAACATTATAATATTATTATTTTTTATTTGTTTCTATAGTGATAAAAATTAGGTTAGAAATTGAAATCCTGGATAATGAAAAAAATAAAATAAATTAACACCATTGTTTAAACCATCAATTTAAACTTGTATAAAAAAAATAATTGTTAGCATTTAAGACCAGATTTATATGTTTTTACATATCGTTACTGGGTCTATATAGTTTTATGAGAGTAAAAAATGTGGACGATTTGTTCAATTCTGAGTTTGTAGAAAAAAGTTTTATTTGAATATTTCATAATATTTCATAGGTTAGGGAATATTTAACCCATTTAGCATAATTAGTAAATTGTGAAAAATATTAATTTATTATTAATTTTAATGTTATGGTACCAGGAAATTTTTTTTATCATTTTGATAAAAAGAAAACAAGCAGTTATAATATTATAGTCACCATGCAAATTAAAAAAATCAGTAAATTTTAAAAACTTATTAACACACTGGATAGAACCATTCAACAAAAACAACATGTTTTAATTGTGGCTGAATATAAAATTTAAAAAAATCCATATTGAAGCATATTATGTTTGTTGATTATCTTTGCATATTTTTGAATAATTTTGCATAGTTTTTACATTTTTAAGAAAATATAATGAGAATATTTGAAGGTTTCTTAGAGAATATTAGCATCATATATATGGTGTTTTAAGAGAATATAAATTTGGTCTTTAGTAATCACACATAAATCTCAAAAAAACAATAAAAAATAACAATACCACAAAAAAGCCAAAAAAAAAAATGAAATTAATATCTAGGAAATACTAATATAAATATCTAATCAAAGCTTCAATTCAAGTTAGTGATTTTTGAATTACAAAAAAGAATTAAGAAATAAAATTGTTTTGTCAAAATCTGGTTTAGTGTAAAAATTATCATTTAATTGGTAAATTCCAATAATTTGATTATTTTAAGTTCTGCACATTTTTTTTAACTCAAAATATTAATTAAATCCAATTTACCGACATAAAACCACTCGAAAAGTTGAAGATTGGAGAACTTTTATTGCTTAAAAAGGTGGTGAAAGAACAAAAAAAAACACATATCTAAATCTAAGAGTACTGGAAACTAATGTTGTCAATCAAATTCTTGGATTACTAATAGGCATTTTTAAGTTTATTAAAACTATTTATGATAAGATTAGTGAATAACTATAATGAATAATTTACCTTAAAATGTTTTACAATGAAGTATATCCATGCTTCGGCACATGCCATAAACCTTTCGGAGTCTTTAACTTTATTCACCATTTTCCATGCTTCTCTAAAAACATTTGGTGCATTTGGTACCAAATGACCCCTTAAACTCATGCCAAGATTTTGTATGACTAAAGTTTGCGGAAACACTAAACACAACATTTATAAAAATAAAATATGCTAGTTGGTATGCAAAAATAAGCAAAATGCATACTAAATTAGATAAGATACAATTAAAAAAATGAAACAAACCATCATATTCCCATTTGCCTATAACATTAATAAGATATTCTGCTTTCATTGAAAGGTAATTCCCGGGAAATGAGATTACTATAGTGTTGATTAGAAGGCCACTGAAAATAAAGGTACACAATTCAAAACAATATGTTCTTGAAAACAATCACTAAAGTATATATATTACAGAGGCAGTCAAATAGTGGTGGGTGAGAAGGATAGATCCCCACATGACAATTTTTCAATAATTATAATAATATAAATTAAAAATTATAATTTTTTAGATGAATTAGTGAATGCTAAAAAGTTATTTGACCGCCACCGATATATTATATAAATTTAAAAAAACTTACTGTAGGTTTTGTAAAGTACACCATCTAACAATCTCATCAAGACTATGTGGATCTTTACCAGCACTCAATCCCTTTAATATCCACTCTAATGCCGGACACAAAAGTTGAAGAAATTTTTCCATGTTCATATTTTGAGTTTGAATCTCTTTGCACACAAATCTGTTATTTAACTTTGAAAAAAAAACACATTCAATTAGTTATAGTAAAATTCAACAAATTGACCTAATAATGATAATTTACCTGCTTATATGTCAGTAAGATATCTTTGAAGCTTTCCTCAAAATAATTTACACTTAGATTTGTCGAAACACCAATTCTGCACAAATAACATCGTGCATACCATGCGACTAATGGATTACCAATACCTCTAACCATTTTTATAAGTCTTAATAGAGCAGCATTTTGTTCACTGTTAAAAATAAAATCATTACAACAAGTTTGTGATAAACAGCGTAACACTAACTAACGCTGGTTTAATGAAACGATAACTGCGTAAAATAGCTGCTTCGATATACAGTCTAGGTATAAGCTCACGGATGGATGCAATTTTATAAAACCAATTTTGACAAGTTTCTTTGGCAGCATCTGGCACCATGTCGGGGGTGAATTTATCTGGAAGCCTCGTTACACGACCACTAAAATAACAAATTAAAATAAATAATTTGTTTTTTATACTATAGCTATGTAGGTATACATGACAACACTTATCACACTCATCCCCCAATTTTTTCTTTAATAATGAATTTATTAAACTTCTGACTTTTGGAATTTTTAAGTATACTTAATGGCCATTTTTTTAATTGTTTAATTTTTTTTAAATATCATTTAAGGAGTGTTGTTGGGGTAACCTTCTTTTTTTAAATAATAACCAACCTTTTTTATTGTAAATTGTCAAGCAAATAGTTTTTTTTTAAATTGCTGATAATACTTTTTTGAGTTAAGCAGATTAACATTCTATATACTATGATCCTTAAAAATTGTTTTACAAAAACATAAGATAGATGAAATCTCGAATATAATATTTATTATACTTGAGAATTTTTACAGTTACAAAATATTAATGGATTAGGTAATGTTTAAATCAAGACCTCATATTATCCTCTATACCCATTATTATTGTCTTGTTATCTTTAGCACACAAAGTTAAATAATTAAAAAAAAAACTATCAAAACATTTTCAACAAAGTTATCAGATTAACAATTTATAGGAAAAAGGGCAAATTTCACCTGAAAAAAATAAGTTGGTATTGCCCTAAGAGATTTCTTAAAGTATATTGAAAATTTAGGTATTTAAAAATATGATCCTTAAGTATGTAAAAAAATTTCAAAAATTAAAGGAAAAAATTATGGTGAGTATACTTGATGAATCACTCTGTATATCTTATATATTTGTATGTATCATACTCAATCATTTCTGATTTTGATTGAAGTCTCTTGAATACTAGATCTCCAAATAAGTCCAACAGATCTGTTACTAGAACAAATTTACTTGGATAAAATTGCAATGGTGAAGTGTAGCTCAAAATTTTTGTACACTGAAAAACATTTTCCCACATGTAGACTAGTTAAAAATTTATTGAATACAACTAAAACTTATAAATACCTGTATGACTATTTTTAATGCTTTCACTCTTTGTTCATTATTCCATGCTTCTTTAATTTCTTTACCTAGGTTGTCCATGTGTGTCACAAATTCTTGTTGCGTTAGGTCGTATAGTTCTTTTTCTGAATACTCCATTTGGTCATCAAATTCTTCCAGTTCTTCTAGACGTGATCGTATTGTAGCACTCTGCAGACTTTTTGAAACTGAAATAATGATAATATTTATGATGATGATAAAATAGTAGTATTTTGATGTATTAACAAATGTAATTTATTTACTCACATGAATGAAATGAGAGCTTTTCAGAAGTCGTATAACTGTTTAATATACTCTGTTTAAAATGAGACCAAGGTTGAATGTCATCAATACAACCATTATCGGTCTCATCAAAATCAGTGGGAATTAACTGAGCAGGTCGACTGAGTGGATCATCTCCATAAGTAATAGTGGATGATAAGGGATCATTAACAAGAAAATTTTTACTGGTTACCTAAAAAAATATCAAAATATTAATAAAAATAAATGGTTAAAAAATGTAAAAAATATATTTTTGGAATGTAAACATGAGTAGAAAAATAAAAATAAACAGGTGTTATAAATTGAATAATGAGTAAGAATAATCATGAATTATAAAAGTTATCTATTTCAATCTAAAGATATTTCTTAATTATTATAATAAAATTAAGGATTACAAATTTGTTTTATTAATTTTTAATTTAATTTAATAATTCCTTAATTAGGTAGTCGAAATTCAAAACTTAAAGATAAGATAATAAAAGATCCATTATTTTGTTGCATTTATTAATTTATAAATTAATTTATATTATTTATAAATAAAAAATATAGCACTAATGTATTCCATTACATCTGTGCATACATTTAATTGCAATAGACATAGAATTCTGATTTCAGCCAAAAATTAATAATAATACAATAATATTGTTTTTAAATCGTAAATGAGTACACATATTTAATATGTAAAGACATTGAATTACATACTTCAGTTAAACTTTTCAGCGGATGATTTACTCCACATTTTTCTAGAATGCATTTTTGCTTACGCTTGTGGTTAATAATTGGTTTACTGTACCTGTTGAGTTAATAAAATAAAGAAAATAACAAAATATGTATTGATTCATATTGGGTTTGATAACATCAGAGCCTATGGTCAACCGACACTCACCAATTCCACTCATATGTACGGGCCGAAGACGACGACATATTAGTAATCTAAACTGTTCAACTATGACAGCATATTAGTTCAACAATCATAACATCCAGCAAACGACAGTATATTCATTGTGATCCGTAAAATAAGTAAATATGGAAATCGTATTTAAAATATTATTTTGCAAAATACGTACTTAAATAAAAAATTGTGTTTATACCAATTAAATTTTTTGGAAATTTAGGAAGTTTTGTTAGGAATTTGTTTAATGTTTATCTATCATTTCATCACACGTTGTAGAATCCTAAGTTATGTATTATACATAATGTATAGCCTCCGGCGTCCACGGAATAATATTATGAATTTATCAAAAGTTGTCTGCTGTCTGATAGGTGTCCATATCACATGTCCTTATCAGTATACCGGTTGTTACTTGTTATCATTTAAAAAATTGGGCAAGTAATATAATATAATAATATATTATATTCTCTATGCAAGTATATAGGACGGTCATAGATTAATATTATATTATTACTCTATGAGGACAGTAGGGCCGGTTTTTCAATCGACTTTAAGTTGAATGTTTATGTTTGACTGTTTCAGTTAAACTGCATATCAAAGCTATGTAATAAGTTTTATAATTTTAACTTATTTTTAGCAAGCAATTGATAATCTAGGTCTTCCAGTTTTAAACTGTTCTACAATTCCACCTACTTATAGTTCTAATCAGCCAGAGTTAGAAAGTCCTTTACTGAATAAAAATTGCAATGACATTATTTATTTGGACAATAATTGAGGGATGAAAGATAGTCGATAGACCAAGGACCACGTCATCTTGAAGTCTGAATTAACAGTATTTTAAATAAATGTAATATAATTGTCAGAAAAATCATGCTAAAATAGTCGTGACAATTTTATTTTCTTACCGAACATAATTAATCTGTTACCGACGGACATAGTACAACTATATAAGGAATAATTTTTCTTATACTATGTCGACGGGTAATACCTTAGATCATATATTTATATAATATGATCTAAGGGTAATACTATAACCCGGGACGGGACGAGACCGATTCCATTCCAACTGTGATAACAAAAACCGTGTTGCTTGAACATGTCCACCAAAAAAATACTTTCTAATTACCACAAATATTATATTTAATCCTAAATGCATTTAGGAAAACAAAAAAAATGTAGAAAAAATAACTAAAGAATGCAAACTACTATTTCAAGATTTCAAACAGAAAAAAACTATTCACAATAATTAGCTCATTAAATAATGATAATTCAGAGACCACCGGGTCATCAATGTTGAAAATATTTGTACTAAAAAGTCAATTGAGTTAAACTTATGAAAAAAATTGAAAGGGGATCGAGGCACCTGCAGGCAAACGCGTTTTAAGGGGATTAAAGGCGGTGATTTAATAAGGGGTCGTGTATAGGCAATTCGATGTCTTATATTCGTTACGCAGTGTGGTTGTGTACGAAGTAAATGATCATTAGTGTACGTAAATACGTTCGAAATCCGCCATGTGCCACTCTCGCACGCGCACACGCACATGTCAATAAATAGAGTAAAACGAAATATATTTTTCCATACATCACCTGTAAAAACTACCAAAAGTGGTAGTCAATTAAACATACTTCCTGAAGTTTGATTGTAATTTCGAAAAAAGGGTTGAATTTGTTTAAAATGTCTTTAACTCATTGATTTCTTTGTAAAGATATTTTAAACAGTGATAACCTGGTACCCTCTGTATTATTATTCCTTTATGAGCTACTTATTGTGAATAGTTTTATATGTATAAAAATCTGGAGATAGTAGTTTGCTTTTTTAAATGTGAGTTCTTACTGTATAATTGTTGTTGAAAGCTGACCATTTTTAAGGGGTCGGAATTAGGCAATATTATCTAACCCTCGTGAGTGAACATGACGTATGACTTTAGTATAGTGACTGATCATTAGTGTGCTTGAGGTCCCGTACGCTTTGTGTGATAAAGATAAACTACGACTAAGATTCTTGGAAATCCGAAATGTACATACTCGCAGTCAAAATTCATGTTTGCGATCAAAAAAGTTTCAACATGAAAGTCGAAAAAAGTGGAAGAAAAATTCACCCGATTTTGATATTGAAAACATATTATTTGAATTCCTTATTCTTTTTTTCTGGGTTATGCGTGGGAAGTGGATTTTCTATTTTTTGTTTTTTTTAATTAGTCTAGTACATGTACCTATCGGCTATTAACATCAATCATTGAAAAGAACCATATACTTGTTAATTTTGACTCTGAATCTCATAAAAAATCAATAGTCTTTGTAGTGTATATATAAAATATTATACATTTTTTACAAGTGGAGCAATGTGGGTCTCAAATATTTTGTTTTTTATGTTTTAAACGTGTGTTAAACACTTAAACATAACAACTCTGCCACTCATAAAATTATTTTATATCTGCTACAATATTCCATAGTTAAAGATAAATTCGCTAGCTACTGCGTCTACTAGACAGATTGTATTAAGATAATCGATTGTGTCATTGTTAGTTATATATTAATTTATGAAATAGAGCGCTAAATTGTTTTTTTTTGTGTCTATAAAAATTCTAAACTTTTTAAATTAACTTCCAAAGTTGCAAAATTAAATATTCAATTTTGTTATGAATGCTCTAATATAATTCGTAAAAAGTCAACACCCAACAGCAATGGCGTATCAATAATTTTTTTTTTGGGGGGGGGGGATTAAATAAATAGTTGACGAATTTTATCTGAAAACCATTAATTAATGACAATTTTGTTATTATTTAACAATTTTTGGAATTCGGGAGAGTGTTACAAAGCCCTACCACCTACCTCCCCACTGGATACGCCACTGCCCAATGGGGAAAAGGCTATTCCTTACTCATGGTGGATTTATTCACGAAATAAATAAAGAACATGTTGAAAAGGTTATACATGGAGACGTAAAGAAATTAAATATATCCAGGACGTGTAAGAATGTAAGAAAAAGTTATTTTTATTTCTTAATAATTATTTTTTTTTAATTTAAGTATTTCACATATATTATGAGATTGGTATTTAGTTCTTTTTAAATTGCAACAAAAAAGTGATTGAGCATAGGGCGTAATGGATGTATATTTAAAGATTTTTCAGGTCTTTAGTCACACGTTGATGGGCCGATACATTTTATACATTGCGGTATTTCGATTTTCAAAATTATGATTTACTAAATTTAAATTTTAAAAGATTTTTCTTTGTAAATAATGCTTTTCTGAATTTTGACTCCGTAATATACTTTTTCCAAAGTTTAAATTTCCTAGTCTTGCAATGCGTAATGAGTCCGTTTATTAAACTATGAAGTCCGCGATTATACGCAACCGATTATTATTAATTATTATATGTGTCGAGAATACATTAATTATATTTGATTTTAGAGAAAAACAGTCACCGGCAATATTATTAAAAATTGGAATTTCGCTAATTATGTGTGGGTACGGGCACAGATGAAAATAATATGTAAATGCGCTTGTAAAATGTAAATTTAAACTCATTTACATAATATCGTCAAGGCGACCGCGATTGCGGCGGTGGCAGGTCAATGCCGTGGTATGGTCGGGGGGCCAGGAGGGGTTGATATTATGGAAGTGTGTACGGCGCGCGAGTACGAGTTCAAATGTCGGTCGACCAACTGCCATTGACCCAATACAATAAACAACACGTCGCGACTCAGGTCTTAGACCCCAAGATGCGAATTTTGGTGGAGCGAACGACCGACCACGGACGACTTGCAGAGGCTGATAACGATAAATAATAATATATTGTAATCATAATTATTATCACGGTAAAATTGAGTATTGCCGTATTGGATAATATGACGAATGACGACCATAGGAAAGTAAATAACGACGGTGTTGCCTGTGATAGCCGATAGGGATATGATTGAGAGACTGAAAATAATCAGTATTATATAAAACAGAATGTATTTGTATTTTATGATCAGTGATATGTTCTGTGGTATGACCATATTATATATACAAGAAATTCGGCCGCCCTAACAGGTGGGGAAAAAAGCATACCGGGTTGTTACTTGCTAGTGTCACAAAATTGTGGTTCAATATCCCAGTGCTTTAATTTTCATACTGACTTGGACCAACGAATTTAAAGATGTTATACAACGACTAGCTACTTTAGCCTTTTTGTTGTTATCATTAAAGTTAACTTATAGCTGATATTAGCCCATACGTAGACTTGTATAATATTACACTATTATACATTATATATTTATATTACACATTAAAGTACCTATATAGTATATAAATCTGTACTACCATAGGGACATTTGTCAAGTGGACAATGTTTACTCATAGATATATATATAGATAAATATAAATATAGACTTATACAAAACGTAAACATTGTATGCTTTCAGTATGTATACGAGTATAATATGACGGCTAACTTCTATCAATATAGCCATTGTTTATTTGATCATTTATGTGTAATATAAAGACGACTATCTACCAATTGTTGTACATAACTAAATAGATACATTGATACAGAATAAAATATTAATTAAAATTTAAAATATTTAATTGTATTATGTAGTATGACCTTATCGTAAACCACAGTGATACGCGTTATCAAAATTGGAACAATACTGTGATTTTATTATTATTATCATCATCATCATCATCATTGTCAAATCGTCTCATTCGCCACAGTGACACAGTCCAATATTGTTTATAAAAAAAAAATCTGAAGAGATAGGTAAGTACATCCCGGAAGGCATAGTATTTTATACGTCCAACACGCACGCAAAAGAAGCTCGTCCGGCCGGCCGACCGCGTACGAGGAAATCGTGACGAACTTATAAGTTTTGAAATTCGGTCATTATCGTGTTCTCGTCTCCCTTCTCCCTTACCACGACGGCGGACGGCCCCCACTCATCGAATATTTTCATATTTCTCCTTCGACGTGTTTGGTCTGGCAAGAGGGAACAACAGAACCTAATCGGCTATAACCAGACAGGACGTGCAGTAAAGTGTATAACGTAACCCGCAGTGAGAAAAACGTGAACAGGTTGTGTGCGATAGACGGAAACGAAAACAAAACAGACGGATTTAATCTCTGGACGCAAGTACGTAATTACGTAACAACGGTCAACGGTACCAACAACTACCTAAGTGTTACCGAACAAGTGATCAGGCACGCACGGCGACCGACCTGCCGCCGCCGATCCACTGGCGTCCAAGTTTATAATAATAATAAAAAAACAATAGTTCAGCCGAATTAGCGACAGGAGCAGCGCATGCAATTTAAAATTCAAATGCTAATTTCAGTGTCAAGTTGAAGGCGTCGACGAAATCCTTCATCGTTGCCTCATTGTTTTCCTTGTGAGTATTTCGTTAAACTGAGTTAGCAAGTTAAATTGGGTTTAACCGACGTTCATTATTCTATTAGAAGGAGATAGGTTAATAAAAAACAAAACAAATATTATTCGACTTTGACGTTTGTAGATAGGTAAGCATTTTCCTTTATTTTCAAACAGTTTTTTAATCATTCTTACGGTGTTAACTAGTGTTTAATATCCCGCGGTTATCAGAACGTCAGCACCCTAGGTCATTGTTCGGTAGATTGGTTCTACACATTTTGTTTATTCAATAATGTGGATAGTTCATCTACAACATCCAAGTTCTGTATCGCTCTTTGATTGTTGATTTTTTTTTAAGATAGGATTTTATTATCCCATTGAATAAGTTGTCTTGGGGTGATCAAATTATATTCAACTTTGTTTTATTATTTATATCTGTTTTGTGATAGTAAATGTTTATTTTCCTATTTACTACTATATAATTACTTTTGATTATATTCTTATATGTTAATGTAATTGTTATGTTGTAAAAACATTAAAGCATTTGAAATAGTTGACAGTTCTCTTTCACCAAGATTTTAACCTGATTTGTTTATAAATTTAAATTGATATGATTTTGTTATTTCATTACTATTTGACAGTAACTCTTTTAAATAATTGCATTTACATCACTCATTTAAATAAGTTAATTAAAGTTATAAAGTATGTCAGATTTTTTTTTAGAATAATTTTATCTGGAACTTACAAATGGAATGACTGTATATTAGTGTTTAAAATGTATTTAACTGTTTAAGTTAAATATTACAAAATATTGAAATATTGTGTTTTTCTTATTTATTTTATTTTAGATATTGGAACAACTTTAATCACTATGCCTCCATACAATTCTGTAAAATGTTTACAATCTTTAGCATTAGAACAGGCATGCAAATACATATTAAACATATCTAACAATATGAAAAAAGATGTGAATGGTTCACGTGAATATTTTATTAATAATGTACATGCTTGGGCTAGAACCAACATCTTGAACTATACCAAAGTTCTATTGTAAGTCAATATTTAAATTAATTATCAGATTTGTTTATTAGTTGGTGATAAGGAAAAACAAAGAATTTTAATTTACAAATTCAAGACTCAAGTTGAAAAACTCTTGAATTGTTTTTACAATGTCCGGTTAAGACGTGTTTGAACGCTAACTGGCAGTATTTCTTTTATGTTATCGATTAAATTCTGCTGGTTAGTTTTAACCGATACTGAACCAGACATTGTAAGAACAGCCCTTGGCCTTTTATATTTATAATAAATTTAATATATAATACTGAATTGCGTTTTACATAATATTGTCATTTATTAATTACTTATTTACATTTTATGTTAATTTAGGGATAATGGTGAAAAGGATAATGAAATTTGGAGCGAACTGAACTGTTTAATGATTGACACAAATCCATACATAAAAATATTGAGTGTTAAACTTAGCATGTGGTTAATAATATTAAACGCCCTGTTAGACATCGGAGTCGCTCGATTACCACCTTTATTTCTTCACGCAGGTATGGAAGCAGAATTCCAAGAGTTTGTTTCTATATTGAACCGTAACAATACTCATCTCAAAGAACTGTCTGTGACCTTTCTAGTAAGCACCCATTGGTACCTTTGCCTTTTGAACACTGATAATTGATTGCCTAATATTTTTTGTAGATGTCAAGTAAAAATAACTATACACCAGCAGTGTACACTTCAATGTATAACCTTCAGAAAACATTTCATGAAGGTCTAGCATCAAAACTTGTTCATCTAAAGCTTGGTGCTATTTGTGATAATGCAATATTGAAAACTATTGGTGAACATGCCTTATGTTTAAAACATTTAGATGTATCTGGTTCATGGAATGTCGATGAAGCAGGCATTAAACATCTGTTGTTTAAAGTAAATATTATCTCTTTATAACTATACATTACAGAGTCTAATGTAGATAATGTGTCTTTAGAAAGATGTGTATGTGGAGACAATAAACGTATCAAACGAAATACTATGTCAACATCTCAGTCATATGTATGACAATAAGTCTTTGTTGAATAACTGTTGTTTTACCCTGGAAGAATTTCGGATTCAGGATACAAATACGGAAGATGCCAGTTTACTGATGATACTTGCATGTGTCAAGAGCCTAAAAGCCTTAGGTGGTTTCCTTTACTTCAGGTAAGACAATGACAAATATTAATATTTTTGAATAAAAAAATAAAATAAAATACATTTGGTTATTAGGAACATTGGCGATGCTTTGGTAACTGTATGGGAGAACTCTCCCAAGCCACGTATATTCCAGTTGACTGAGTTATATGATATGCAGTTGACAGGCAAAAAAATAGCCTCACTCAAGGAATGTCTACCATATCTAAAAAAGCTGTATACTCGACTGTCATGTGTCTGTACACCTGAAGATTTTGCAGATCCTGAACAGGGATCTATGTTTTGGGGCCGTGTACAAACACTAACTATTGATCTTGATTACATGATGAATTTTCATTTTATCAACTTTGTGTTTAATTATGGTCGTAACTTGTCTGAACTCACTATTCTTGATCAGGTAATTTAGCATTACATACAATTTTAGTTATCTAATATATAACAATTTCATGTCACAATATGGAAAATGTATGTTGCCTAACTCCTCCGAAAAGGCTTGACCGATTTTCATGAAACTTTGTGTGTATGTCTGAGAGAGTGAAGTTAACTTTTTTCATACTCCTAGGTCCAATCTGGGGAGGTGTTCAAACAGGGATTTTGAGATTTACAGTGGAAATTTTTGTTTATAAATGGTTGCTATGGGTTTTAAGCTGTAATAATAATAATTATTGGTTGCCATTGGTTAATCGTTGGTTAAATTCTTATTATTATTATTAATGTCGTATTAGTATTTTATTTGTATATTGGTTAATCAAGCATACATCAAATCGGATTGTAGCATATTGCTTACCAATATGTTGCACATATAGCCGGTGTCCACAATCCATTACAAATTTTCTGCGATTCGACGTAGTCAGATTTCCTACCAGGGTGGCTAAATTTTACTTACTGTTGCAAGTTACATCCAAAAGAATTAACAATCACAATTTTTTAAAGAGTTGTCATCTTTTAAGGGCAACAAAGTGCATGTCATCAGCTAGTTATTATATAATATTTTACATTACATCATTTCTAGGAAGCTGATATAGATGTGGCCAAACTCCTGGCAAGTTGTCCAAATCTGTTAGTGTTGAAAGGATTTTTACATATTTTTGAAACGCCAGTTGGAAAATTTACCAAATTGAAATCAATTGAATTACACATGCCTACCGTTGAAACAATTAATTGGTTTTTTGAAAACTGTCCTTGTTTAGAAGAAGCCAAGGTATGTCACTAAAATAAATTAAATTCAATATAAATATTTGTAATTACAATAAAATTAATTTTCAGCTATATAGTGATTCAAGACACCTATATTGGAATACACAAGTGTTCGAGAGACCCCCATTAATAATGTGCAATAATCTTAAAAGATTGGAGATTTCGTTCAACGATGAACACCCTATTGTAAGTTTTGACTATAAGATATTCTTCAATACATTATAATTTATGATTTTATTAATTTATTTGTAGACTAACCATCAAACAGTTATAAAATTTATTGAAAAGTGTTCAAAACTTCAACATTTGGGACGACTAGACAAATGGAACCTCGATAATAAATTTGTAAAACAAGTAAAACTGTATGTAAAAAAGATGAACTATGAGCTTAACGTTTACTAGACAATAATATATAAATTTGTTGATAAGACTGATATACTAGATCTTAAATTATGTTTAGTCTCCTTTTCTCTTGTTAACTCCCTCTATGACATTGTAAGGTATTTTTATACTAGCTGTACATTTAAAAACTTTAAGTGTGTATTTTTTAACCTCACTGTGATGTATTTCGAAATTAATGGTATAACAACTAAGTATGTATATTTTCATAATAATAATAATAATAAACTTATATAATATTGTAAATTCTAGACAAATTTGTTATTGAGAAATAAAATAAACATTGTATGTAATAATATGTACACAATAATATATTATTTACTATTTTAAATAATAGATTTGCCTGGGTTTTGGGTATAACTGTATAAGAAATTACATTGTCCTATTTTTTTGTAGAATTCTTAAATGTAAATCATATTTTGTTTCTTGTTAAAAAGGAGTTACTTGTTTTGGTTAGTATGATGGCACGGATTGATTCTAACAAGGCGTGTACGGTGTCAATAAATACATTTATAGACCAACGACTAACGAGTTATACATTTAAACACAAATTTCGTAAAACTTTGTAAGTGCCATCATGATATAAAAGTCAAGTATTCCTCTGGAAGAAAGACTAAATATTCCATGATTTTTTTTTAAATTTAATTATAACATTCAAATATTTATTAGTATTTTGCATACTTCAATAAATTAAAAATATTAGATTTGTCTAGACCCATATGTAAAGTAGAATTACCTACTTATGAGAATTTAAAGTATATCTACGCCTCAACGGTTATTCGTTATTATATTAAAACAAAATAAAATAAAACTGTTCGATGAGAATTCGTTAATTTATAGCGGGTGAATATCTAATGTAGAACAAAATTTGAACTTCTAACGCTCATAAAAAATTATCGTGGATTTACGTTCAATTTTTATTTTTAATTTACACCAACAGCAACTTATGAGGAATCTTGTATTATTATTTTGTCACGTCTGCACTGACATTTTAGTTTTCGATGACGGTTGAAACGGTTTTCCAGCGGTCGGTAAAATGGAAATCCCCATAGTGCCGGACGGTAAAGTGGAAATTCCAAAAAGTGCTGGGCGGCGGGCGCACATTTCACGCGTATCTTCTGCACAACCAGACACTGTCTGACGTCTATTATTTATCTATACCTACTACGGTCGAAAACTGGTTTTTCCCGATTCTTTCGAAAATTACTTGAAAACATTTACTATTGACCTTCCAAAGTATCTACTATAACTCGAATAGTTGAAAAGTCTCACGTGGTTTCACTTTCCTTCCAAAAGAAATACCGAAGTAGAAAATCGGAGGTAGGTAACCCAGAAAGGTTATGACAGACAGCACACTAAAAAAATCAATACATTCATCATTACGCTCAGAATCTAAAATTGTACAGGTTTTTATTCCGACCTAATCGAATATTTTACTACTGCATAGTTGATTTGATTTTATATTTATAATTTATATACAGTGTAGGGAGTTTATTAGGCAGCCGGAGGGGGGT
Source organism: Sitobion miscanthi (assembly GCA_008086715.1). Classification (NCBI taxonomy): domain Eukaryota; kingdom Metazoa; phylum Arthropoda; class Insecta; order Hemiptera; family Aphididae; genus Sitobion; species Sitobion miscanthi. Next base: position 30,284,765 of record CM017802.1, read on the forward strand.
TATGGCCTATTTAACCCTCCCATTCTACGCCTATGCACAGCTATAGACGCTATAGTATATATATTGTACTAATAATAATTGTGTAATACTCAATACCGTAGGCCCATAGACTTAGTTTATAGGTCTAAGCTCAATACTAAATCTTTAATCGTGCTCAATGCTCATGAGGAGTATATTAGTCTTCATCATGGTGACTGATTACACGATTTTATCATAGAATAAATGCAATTTTATTAATTTATGCAATATGTAGAATTTTATTATAATTTAATTTATTCTGTAATTCTATATTAATCAGTAATACGGTTCATAGCAACTGTATTAACTATAATTTCACTGACATGAACGTTGCTCATTGCTCGTAAAAATTTGAACTCATTTTTTGGGTGGCAAGTTGGTTTATCTTATTTTTCTTCCAGGAATTTTCGAGAGAAGTGCCCAAACCCGATAATATATTACGACGTAATGATTACGTGATAACTGATAATGAACAAAATTGAAAATATTGTAAAAAATTCGAAATTTCCTAAAAATACTAAGGTTTAAGATACATCCAGATCACTTGCTCCTGTTAAAAACTTAAACATAACACTCATTATTTACATTATATTATAAAATGTCGACCAAAATTACATATTAATGAGAAGTAAACAATCCCAATGAAGATAAACGAGAAAAATTTATCCGCGTATTCGACATCGACTTCACCAGTGGACAAGGAAGGATGGCTTTGCAAACGAGGAGAACTTAACAAAGGCTACCAGAAGAGATGGTTTGTTCTTAAAGGCAACTTGCTCTTCTATTTTGACAGGAAAAGTGATAAGGAACCGCTTGGCGTTGTCATATTGGAAGGATGTAGCATTGGTATATTGTGTTAATGCATTGTTTTTATTTATTACTATTGGTATTAAATTAATTTTTTCTTTCTTTTATTCCTTAGAGTTGGCTGAAAACGATGATCAGTTCAGTTTTAAAATTATTTTTCATGGCCCCAATAATAGGAGTTATATATTGGGAGCCGATAGCCAGGAGTCAATGGAACAGTGGATGAAGTCGTTGGCTTGTGCCAGTTATGATTACATGAAATTTATGGTGGCTGATTTACAAAGACAACTCAAAGAACTGGAAGGTATATTAATATTAATTTTTACCATTACTAGGACTAACGCTAGTGATAGTGCTAATACTCTATACTGTGTTCACCGAGACATGTGATTGAGCACAAATCAAAACGCGTAGTACCCGTACCGTGGACTGACCTCACCATTCCTTGGCTCCAGTCTTAAGGGGAAAGTAAGTAGTAACCACATTATCAAGGTGAACAGAGTATACAAATTAATTAAATACGCATACAGTTATGCACTTAAAAGCAAAAATATGCATTAAGATTTTTGATGTCATGAATTTGATTTATAGCTTTCATATAGTAATAAATCTAATAAGGCTAAAATAGATGCATATGCAACAAAGTTCAAGCTCTAATCATTACCATTACATTATTATAGTAACAGAAATTATTCATCACAATTTAAGTAAAATTTTTATTTTATATTTTTGCATAGAATCACCGGTCCGAGTAACTCTTCAAGTACCAAATAACCAAGCAACTAAAAAAAACGAATCAAGTGGTCAATCATCACCCCAGCCACCTCCCAGAGGTCGCAATAATCCTTTCAATAAGCCAGTGAATACTCATCAATCTCCTCAGCGTAAAGATATAGTTTCATTCCGTAAGACATTCAAAGAATTACACAACCAACTTGGCAGACCTATACTTAGAGATAGAAACGAATGGAGGTTTGGATTGATGAAACAAGAATTAAAAACTCAAGAACCACTCATTACCTTATGATATGTTCTATATTTTTTGTTGTATAATATTATATAATGTTTATACTATAATTTTATTTGTTTGGGATTTTTTGTGTTAAACTTTATGGCTCTATACGTAACAGAATCTTTATTTATTATAATATACAGTTTATTTTTTAACCATATATGCTGGTTTTGTATTATACATTTATAACAAAAGGTGCATACATCTAAAATAACTTTTTTTTTTATTCGAAATAATTAGGCTCTATAATAGGCTTATGTGGTTGAGTATACATATAAATTAATTTTAATAATCATTTACAGTTTACACAATTAAAATGATTAAATATTAACAGGCTACATTTGATGTGAGAAATCATCCACTAATGACACTCACTAAATAAAGGCTATCACTAAAAAAAATTTGGAAAAGGGGGTCCAACATTTTTTTAATATAGATACTGGGGGACCCGGACATTTTGGCGTGGCCATCTTGGCGAAGCCACTTTGGCGTAAACCATTCTGGCGTATGACTATTTTTGCATTAAGTTTTGGCGTAATAAAATATTTACTATGTAGACTACAAAAGCAGACTGATGTGATATCAGGGTATGTTGTGGGTAATCAGTTGTCATAAAGTTAAGAAAAGTTCAGTCAGGATGTGATACATTTTATCAACATCTAGAAGGTGGAAATAGTCCACCGAAAAAGAAAAAATAAATATTAATGGATGTCGACAAAAGAATTTTTTAAATTGTAGAAGATTACAACAATCACAACATACTTAGTTTTTTAAGGGGAATAGCTCAAAATGGCTAGGAGGGGTAATATGTTACCTCAATTTTTTTAATTTTTTATGTAGGCTTTATTGTTGTAGTATAGTGTAGTGAACAAAAAATCCTTTTAGAGTTATAAGTAATACAATTAATTTGCTTCATTAAAATCATAATTTCCATTGTTTCCCATCTGTATAAGGACAACTTATAATGGCTTGTTTTGTATTATATGATGTGTTCGATGAAAGCTGTAAGTTATGTTTATAATACAATAACACATATTAATATATTGGTTATATTAATTAATACATTAATCCATGGTTTACAATAATGTTAGTACATTGTTATATTTTAACTAGGGCTGTGAATTTGTAGGAAAGTGCATTTTTTTTGGTGATTGTGAACTGTAGCTTTGTAAGTACATAATTTGAATTGTAACTTCAAACCCATTTATGAAACTTGTATTTTACATTTTTTTGCAGTTTTAGGTTATATTTTCCTTTTTTAGTTCATTTTCCTGTTTTTTTTAATCGAATTCGGTCAATTGAGATGTTCGAAAAACATTTTTTTTTGTTTTATTTTTTTTTTGTCCAATGCAATAATAAAGACTAAAGATGAATAAGGTACTCACAAATAAATATATTTAATTTTGTTTTATTATTTTAACAAAATAAATACATAAAAAAAATGTTTCAGGATAATATCATTTTATCATTTTACAAAATTCTAATTTTATCAATATATTTATTATTTTTTTTTATGAAGTAAAAAAAAATTTCATGCATGTACAATTTAATGTACTAATGTATAATATCCTATAATATCAATATAAATATAAAAATGTAATTTAATTAAAAATCATGTGTGAATTTTATACTATAATTTTTGGCATTTTATATTACATTTTTGCATTTTAATTGCACACCTATTTTATTGCATTTTTAGTGCATTAAATTCACAGCTCTGGTTATAAATTATAATATACATATATATATTCAATATCCATAGTTGCTAATATAAATACAGCCATAAGAAAAATGTATATGATGCGTACAACTGTGTAGTAAACATTTTATGAACAAAGGGATCATAAAGTAATAGGTGATAAGTGATAACTTATAGTTATCACTGATAAGTTTATTATATTCTATTACAGCATTGTGAAATCTTGAGAATGAATAATTATTGTTTTGGCTACATCACTGTTACAGTCTATTAATATAAGTTACCTATCTATGTAGTGTGTACTCCACAACAAGACGAGATCTTAGTTTTTTAATTATTTTTATGATTTATAGTGTCAGACGTCAGTGGCGTTGCGTGAAACTTTGTGGCCTTGTGGCCTTGGGGCCTTAGGGTCTACATGAGGTGGTCTGGTGGTCTAAAAGCTAATTAAAGAAAAATAATAATGTTTTATTATTTAGAAATGTATTTTAAACGATAACATTGTTACCGGAAAATTAACTTTTCGAGACTTCTATATTTTTCTTTTTCATGTCATGAAGTTTTGTTGGTTAGTAGCTTCCAACTTGGATGCACCTCGGGGGTCCAGGTAGACCCGGCCTAAATACCCCACTATATACTTTTAATATTATATGTTATTCATATTTTATGAAAGCTTCGACATATTTAAAACTGGCCGAATTACTCGGATTTTCGTATACTATTGAATTCAAATTCAACACTATCCATTACAGTTAACCCAGTTGATAATCTGAGTGTAGTTTTCGTATGTTTCCTTGTTGTTTTTATCAGCAGGCAATATTATAGTTTACTTTTTAAATTAATTTGACCTTTCATTATTTTGTAATCTTTATCCGTTTTGTGGGATTTATATTATGCTAATTACTAGTCATCGGTTTTATTATTCTAGTTATCGGTTTATCATGTTGCACTTGCACTATCTGTAGCGTTTATTATGCTAAATTATTATATTGTAGATTATACATGTAGGTAGTATACAATAGTATGTAGTATGCACATTATACAACACATATATACTATAATATGTCCATATATGTCCAGTGGCGTGACGAAGGACTTTAATCGAGGCACGTACCTCAGCTTTAAGGGTGGCGGGTGTCCTGGAGACTAGGCGAATTTCACATAGGTTGATTATACCATGAGTTGTTAAAAAACACGCTTTTTTTAAAAAAAAAACAAATAAAATCCTATAAATGATAATAGTAAAATTAGGTAATGATTTTTGTGGGATATTTTGGTAATCAAAGTTGAACACAGTATTTGGTATACACATTACAGTATATTGTACATTAATTTAATGTCATTAAATGAGATGGATGTAACTTACATCATGTAAGTACAGATTTGAGTAAACTAAAACTAGATAAATTAACAGAAGAACATTTATATTATTATGGATAATGATAATGAAGCAATGAGTGATATGATGGTATGGGAGTAATGTGTATGAACTATGGATGTATGGACTACGGTTAGGTTACGGTATGGTACTATAAAGTATAATTATATAAATATATAATACATTTTTAATATAATTAAGGGGTTCTATATGTTTGTCAATAGATAGGTTATAGGTATAGCAATAAATAGCATCCCTCGACAGTCATCAAGTTATTGTGACTATTATTATTATTAGGTCTTACTTACAGGACATCTTTTTTTTTAAACTTATTTTTTATTCATACTTATGTAGATTTTGACGCTGACTTGGGGCGATCAAAATAATATGCGTGGGGTAGAGCTTATTTTAAGTTATGGAGTTTTATCTACAACAATTGGCCCTATTGCTTTGGATGCCATCGTTTTTAATGTCGAAATCGTCGATTTTCAACAAAAAAATCACTAAAAAAAAAGTATCCCGCAGAGTAGAAAAAATCCATAGGTTATTTTAATTTAAAATGCAACTAAAAATATTGTTTTAAACACATGTTTCTTATTGATGTTTAAAACGTCTGTTTTAAACAAAATCAATATGTTTTTTTTGTGATGTTTTAAACAATCGTTTTAAACATAACAATCCGGGTATAATAAATAATATTTTATTAAGATGATGCTACCCATGCATTTGCCGTCTTCGTCTTACACACGTACGACATAGCAAATTTTCGTTCACTAGTATTTCAATAGTGTGCAGTTAGTTTTGATATTAGAGCGATTTGACCTATTATCAATTTTTCAGATAATAACATTATCTGTGCTCAAGCGTTGGCTTTTATTCGCTATTTTAATTTTCAAGCGACATATGAGCATTTTTAATTTTTGATATTTCACATACCCGTATCTTGCTTGAAAATAGAAATTTTTAAAAATCGCCAACGCTTAAGCACAGATAATGTTCTTACCTAAAAGTTTTAGAATAGGTCAATTCGCTCTAGTATCAAGACTAACAGCATACTATTGAAACTAGTGATTAGTGAACGAAAATTTGGTATGTCGTGCGTTTGTAAGACGGAGATAACAAATGCACGGGTAGCGTCCTCTTAAGTACACACTAAGACAAAGCCAATCATTCTCAGCTGCCATAACGTAAATACGTAATTATTTATACATAAGTATTTATGATTACCAATATAAATTATTGTGCCTCGTAAGTTAATGAAGTTCGCCACGCCACTGCATATGTCCATATGCCCATATATATCAATACATAAATAAGTTCAAGATAGCATAATATTGTTTCACAATATTTGTAATCATATATGATATCAACGACAAAAAAAACATTATGATTACCTAGCTAGTATAAGTGTGTACCTAACTATTAACTATTATTACGAGAATATTAAAACAGTGTTAATGTACATAATAATAATAATTATAAATAAATGGAAATCGACACAATATCGTGTAATACTATTATATACAGGTATAACAAACATACCGAAGAAATAAAGTCACAATCACTGGTAAGTATTAATAAATACCATTGAGCGAAACTCACTTCTCAATGCTCATTAGGGTACAAAGTGTATTCTATATATGTTACAGTTAATTGTGTTTGTTAACGATTATTATGTTATAATAATATGTTATTATAGTCGTAAGAGTAGGCAGGTACATAACAATATAATATAATATATAACGTAAATTGCCTCATGAAAATGACGTCACAATATTCCTGATATATAATATATTTTTTTTAAATTTGTGTCAACTTATACTATTAATGTTACAATTACAATAACAATATATTAATAGGTATTATTTGTCATACACTTTATACGTACTATTGTTATTGACAGTAAAAACAATAGAGTATTCAATAAAATATAAATGAATCATTAATATACATATATAGGTATAATATAATTAAGAACCAGCTGAACTCACGATACTAGTAATTATTATGTTATTAAAATGATATTATATTGTGACGGGGGAGTGACGTGGACATTGCAAACATACAATGTTACTTGTAATACGAATGATGTCTTGTTAAACACTATAATTATTATCTGCAGAGTCTTCAGCAGCAGAACCATTTAGTTGGTTATCGATCGCATTCGTCGTGCCTACCTACAAGCGTCAACAAATTCATTACACTTCCACGTCACATGTACTACAATAATCGTGCGATCATCGTTTATGATCATGTCCGCCAAAAAAATTGCGATCGTCGTGTTTCTAGCGTCGTCTGCGATCATCTTGACGGTGCCAACACGGAGTTCGGGCGACGATACGAACCAGTTATTTTACGCCATCGCCGACGACGACGATAATATTAGGATTCGACACACGGAAGACGGTAGACTCGTCGGCAAAGCCAGTTACACTCGGAGTATGAACGCTACAGGGTGAGTCTGCAATATAAGTACGGCGAAACTTCCCCCATAACTTACCTATCTCTGATTAATAAGCGATCACCTCAAAATATAAAACGTTTTTTTTCCGGGCATACACACTACAAACTGCACCCTCTGATATACGATACAGCGGACAAATTGTCAGTGTCTGAGAGTGTCCGGTGTTCGGACATTTCATTTGCAGGTATACTATTATACGGGAGCTTGTTTGTCGCCAAAACCTGTTTCGTTATTATTCACTAACTAATTAATAATATATTCAAATTTGAAGCAACCATCGAGATTTACGCATTTTATTAATGAAAGCCGTATAATTTTGGATAAAATAAAATTATTACGCATCGCTGTATCAATATTTCATGCCTTATCATGTGAATGTTTGTTACATTTCGAAAAATGGTTTGTTCGAAACTGGCATCAGGCGGCAATCATGTTGGCTACGCCGTATATTACGCGAAACCAAAAAGATACGGTTTTGGCGGCGCTCGTGTCTATTTTTGCAACAATTCCAAACATTACAATCGAAAGTAGGAAAAAATAATTTGAAGAAAAGTACAGATGATAAACAGAAAAGTAGTATTTAAAACGTAGGAACTCAAAATACTTGTCGATTGATATTGTATTAATAAATAGTATTTAATAAGTTAATACTTGAAAAAATATTTGAATATCAATGCTCTAGTATATTTTATTCAAATTCTTCACAACACTGCAGGTTAACGGACGCCATTTCGATTTTTTACGACATTTAAGGTAGATAAAATATATTATTGTTTGGATTCACAACAACATATGTTTAAATAGCATAGATTTAAGATTGCTGAATATTTGTTTAAAAACTTAACTGAATAAAATCCCTTCCCAAAATTCAATTCTTCATACCTATACATAAATTATATATATCCATCGACTAAAAATAATGCCATAATGGCTGATGTTATCTTCTGGAATGATGCATTATGCCTACAGAATATATTTAGGTACGCTTAAAATAAAAATATTAAAAAGTCTGTTTTCCAGGTGGGATTATTTGGAAATATTTACATCCATCAAAGAAGACGACGTGATGCAAGCCTATGCCGCTGGTTTGTTGGAAGGATACGTCACTGCCGACTTGATAAACACGCATTGGTATAATGTTTTTCAAAATTTCTGTGACGGTCGAGCATACTTGTGTGAAAAATTGAACGAGTTTTTGTGGACTAATAGAAATTGGGTCATGTCCCAAGTGACAGAGAAAAATGGATCGGACGCGTATTGGCATCAAGTTTGTACCTTATAATTTATAATATTATATCTATATTACAAAGACACGCGTTATTGATTTTTAACGCGAATCACTAGCTTCTTATGCCTATATATGTGTAAATGTGTAATGTGTGTATACAATAATGGGTCTTACGTTAGGTTGGCCTCATGTACAAGCAACTCGACGGGTTATACGATGGATATAAGCTGAATACAAAAGAAGGAATGCAGTCTTTGACGTGGGAAAATTTTTTGTGAGCATAATATATTATTCTAATATCTGTCATTGATCTTTATAATTTATTATTTACTATGACGTTTAATAATTGTGTTTAATTAATTGTTATCGTTTTGAATAGTTGGATGAACACCCAAGAAGATTTATTTAATTTATGCGATGCCTTTAATTCATCGCACCCTCATAAAAAACCATTTGGGGCTGAATCGTGTTCAGTTCTTATAAAATTACTACCTGAATCCAAAGAGTTGTTTTTCTCTCACGTTACTGGGAATCGGTACCTAAATTTGATTATACTATATTATTATGTACTATGTGTTATTATCTTCCGAGAGCTTTGTGATTATAAAATAATATAATAAATATTATCGTTAAACGTATAGGTACGAAACAATGCTGCGAATACAAAAGCGATATCGTCTCAATTACAAGGAAAGTAAATCGTCGTACCAACTAGTGTTCGGGCACGATATAACATTTAGTTCGTATCCTGGATTCGTATATTCAATGGACGATTTTTACTTGATTTCTTCGGGTTTAGCAGTCACTGAAACCACTATTTCTGTTTACAATCCACAGTTATGGGCCTATGTTCAGCCAGTTGGGCAGGTTAGAGATAAATACGTGTAATGGTAAAGAACCGTAAACGTTGAACCATAATATTAAGGAGGTATAAAAGTATATTGTATACAGTCATATCATATATAGGTTCACCGTACACGTTCATAATTTATATTATACGTGTAGGTTGTATACACTATACCGGGTTAACGATTTTCGTTATCTACAGGTAATCGAATTAATATAAGGGCTCAAAATTAATGTACCTACACTTTACATTCTTCCCCTTCCCAAGTCACGCATAGTAAAATATATCATGGATTTAAGTATTTTGAATACGTTGGTGAAATTCATACTGAAAACGTAGGTACAAACAATTCAAATAACAAACATATTATTTTATATTCAAACCGATTCGTAACAAATCATGGTACATAATTGATATTGACTGCACAATATTTAAATACATAATACAAATCAGCTCGAACCGCAGTAATTTACTAGATATATATAGGTACATAATATCACGGCTGTTGTAATATATATACAAACGCTTTTGTGTATACTAAGACACTGAACATACCTATCTATATATTATTTGTAACGCATGTGGAATTATGCATCAGTTTTAAATCAAAACTAATGAGAACATTTTTATCAGAATTTATATTCTTAATCTTATACAAGGTAGCGGTACCCAAGGGTGCGTTTTCAAGTCACACCCAAACCACATCCCCCCATTGAAAAAAAACATAAAATATTTTAAATACTTCTTACATATTATTAATTTATTTCCTATTAAATATTAAATTGGTTAAGTATGCTTAAGTTATATGTCTTAAGTATGCAGTTGTAATACATTTTTTTAAATCGCCAACTATTTTTTAATGAATTCCGGTAAGCATTTTTCTGGAAATTTTGATTATTGAATTATTAATTTTGGATTTCATTTGAAATAAATAAATTTTTAATCTAATTTCATATTTTTATATAAATTTAAATATGAAATTAACATTTTTAATTTATTAATTTTGAAACACAAAAAACATTTGATTCATTTTTAAAATAAATACCACCTAGGTGCACAAAAGTATTTATTCCAATATTGTTTTAGTTAAAATTACTAATCAATTTACACTAATATTTCTAATAGAAAGGATGTTTGGTTAAAGTTACATGAATTAAAATTGATGATTTCACAATCAACATTTTTAGAAAAATAAGTACTACCAAAAACCACCAAAAAAATTGTTATCAAAAAAGTTTTTGTTTTTAGTACAAGCGTGTGCTTAAAAATTGCCTGTTAAAAATAAAAAAACTAGTATTTTTAGTTTTTTTAAATTTCATTTTATCGATCCGTTTAAGAATATGATGTAAAATAAAACACGAGCCCAATACTACAAAAGATTCATGACGCTGTATTCTGTATACCAAAATATGTAGTATAATTTTAAATCGTAATAAAATAACAGAAACGCCCCTATGCAGTGCCGTGATCGAAAATTGTGCGCTAAACAAAAAAAAATTCTTATATTATTACACCGTTATAAACGATTATGAAGGTGATGGTTTTCGTTCGGGCGATGGTGGCTAATCGGCTGGCGTCCGATGGATTGGCCTGGACGAAGTTGTTCAAGAAATACAACAGTGGTACGTACAACAACCAGTGGCTGGTGATCAATTACTCGCTGTTTCGGCCAGGTCGCAAGCTGCCTAGAAGAGGGTTGCTCTTCATGCTCGAACAAATTCCCGGACTGGTCGAGACGCGTGACGTGACCGAATCGTTTCTGAACCAGACGTACTGGGCGAGCTACAACGTGCCATTCTTTCCGGCGATATCCGAGGCGAGCGGTCAAGACGATATGGTGAAGCGATACGGAAATTGGTAAGATAGATGGACATGTTCTGGGGCGATTGCTGCAACCATATAGTATACATGTCAAACCTATATATATAGGTGGCTATGGCACGTTTTGGCAAACATATACCGGGGGGTGCAGAAATTCACCACATGTTTATATAGTATATACATATGCATATACATAATACATGTATGTGTAAAATTATCTTGTACCGTATAGAGATTCAATGCAGGTTAGGACGGTTAAAATATACAATATGCTTCAAAGCCTCCACAATTTCGCACCGCCACTGGCTGCTGCATCACCACCCGCACGCATGCCTATAATAATATATTATATTTATATGCATTTTTCTTTTTTTCTTGTGTCAAAATAGGTTTTCGTACAAAAACACTCCCCGGGCTCGTATATTGGCCAGGGACCACGTTGGTGTGACGGACGTGCCAAGCATGATGCACCTGATGCGTTCCAACGATTTCAGAAACGATCCAGAGTCTAGATGCGAGTCTTGTGCTCCTCCGTATTCGGCTGCAAACGCCATTTCGTCCAGGTAAACAAACATGGTTTTGCTTTGGAGTTTAACGATGACTGCCTGTTGTACGCCTATAGGCTATAAGCTATACTATGTACATTGTGAAACGGTTATTTTTACCAAGTCTTATCATATCCCCCACACAATACGGAACGCCGTTGTAACGCGACTGACGAGTAACCATTGCAGTCGTTTAGTGACGTTCACCCATCGCCGTGCAGACAGACCGCGGGCAGTCTGGTATTCATATTCGTGTCGTCTGAAATATTTTGGATTGCTCTTCTTTTAAAGACACATTGGTCTAGTTGGTCCCCGCCAAGAAAGTATTCCCTCACCACTCAGGTTTGGTTGACGCCCGCCTTTATTAAAATGTATAAAAAAGGTAGAGGATGTCAACGCCCTCTTTGTTTTCTCTCTCTGACCCATACGCAACATAGACGAAACGCATTGTTGCAGAATCGTTTTTCTATGGTTTAAATAATCTTAGAGTAAAATCACCCATTACAAAAAAGATAGAGAATAATATTTTTGAGGGAATGGCATATCAATTTGCCTAAATATTGTTTTAAAACAATTTAAACATCATTTAAATTTACAAATTTGTTTATTTTAAAAGTCAAATAACAATAAAATATAAAATCGATATGTTATTCCTTCTAAATTATTATTTTCTATCTTTTTTGTAATGGGTGATTTTACCTTAAAATTACTTAAAAACATAGAAAAAATGATTTTGCGTAAATGCGTTTTGTCTATGTTGTGCGTGGGCCAGAGAGAGAAAACAAATAGTACATTGACATCTTCTTAAGCATTTATCATACTGTATTTATAGATTTAACATTTAAACTAAAAATTCAGGTGGTTAAAATAAAAATAGTTAAATTAGGTATATATAAATAAATCTTAAAAAGTGAAAAAATTATGCATTTATACAAACAAATACATCATTCATAAATTATGCATAAAATTCTGGTATGATGTCCTTTAGCATTTTATTAAATGGATCGCGTCTGTTTAATTTACTTCGCCACATAAACGCTGCCAAATAAGAATCTAAGAAGTTTCTCTTAGTGCCTCTTAGTTGCCCCATTTAGCACTTACCCACATTTTTTCAACACTTTGTGTGTGATCTCCACTTATAGGATCCACAAAGTTATACCTAATTGTGGACTTGTGGTTTACTGTTGAGTGATTAAAGGCCGGTTTATATGATTATAACGTGTATCATTTTCGTACCTTTTTTATCTGTAGTAGGTATATACATTTTAATATTTTATAACATGATTAGAACATCGAAAACACGAGAGATGTATAAGTGGAGGGCGTCAACTAAACCTGAGTGACGGGGGAATACTTTCTTGGTGGTCTTTACTAGACCTGTAACGACACTCTTCCTTTAAACCCGTAAAAAATCATAACCGTTGCTTATTATTGTTACATTTTTAATACTATCGGTATCTTATTTATATAGTAAATATAAATTTCACATTACAACCTGACCCTCGTGGGGCCACATCGCATCGGCACATCATATAACTTAGTAGACTTTTAAGGACGTGATACGCTTATACCACTACAGCGTCACCACTTGCTAGAATACTATAGTTGTTTCAATCTTACAACTTACTAACGCATAACATAAAAAATTGTACTTGCGTAAAGAAAAATCCAGTTTACTCTTTTATTTCAATATATTAGAGTGAATTGAGCAATTGACCTATTATATTAATAATTTAAAGTCAAATATATTATCTAGGGCTACTCTAGAGGTATTCTTGATGTTTCAATTTTGAAGCAAGTTAAAAGCATTGTTAATAATTTTAAAATGCTCATAACTTGGCTTAAAATCAAAATATAAAAAAACCTTCACGGTAATACTTATGTATTTAAATTTGATAATAGGTCAATTTACTCTAATATTAAAAATAATAGAGTTGAACGGAATCTTTTTCACGTAAAATGTTCACGCAAGTCAGGTATTATTTATTTAATTTTGATGTATATAATATAAATACAATATAAAGTAGTATGTGGTATAGTTATAGTGTGAAAAAAAACCATTAACTAATGTCTATAAATATATATTCTATATACACCTGTTGTAATTGAGATAGTCGTCGGGTTTTGCAGGAATGATTTGAATGACAAGGACGGCGTGTACCCGTTCGAGGCGCTTGGCTATTCGAACCAGGGCGCCATAGACGCCAAAGTGACGAGCCATATGACTTTCAAGAAGCTGAGATTTTTGGCCGTATCTGGACCGACCTGGGGTACCGGAGGACGTCTTGGAGAGTTCTGTTGGAGCAAATCACGCATGGCCAACGTCAGCCACATCGGATTACCTGACTGTTGGAATTTCAAACCCAAGTTGCATCGGTGGCAGTGGCCAAACTAGAGCTAAAATATTTCCCCACTGCAGCTTAGATAGATAAGGTTGTTGCTATCGACCACTAATTCGCACCATCGATTGATGAAAAACAGTTTTAAATCTGCGAATGAATAAATATATTTTAGGGGAATATGTGGTTTTTTAAGGAGTGGGTACTGAACCCAGTCACCCTAGTTTGCGTTTAAGGACATCGTGGTTTTAGTATTTAACTGTGTAAAACGCGTACCTATAATTATGTAAAGGTGTGTCCGAAAAATATTCTGGCATTCTGCAGGTAATTTGAAGCCAGAGAGCAGCTGCTGTTTGAATGTTATATCTACATATGAGAATTACGTATAATCGAAAAGTTTATATTTTAAGTATATAAAATGTAGGTCAAGAAAATGGTAATATTAATTGCCAGTAATACACCTACAATAATTATGTCATTAAAAAATAAACAAGTATATGAAATTTAATTTAATTATTCATGATTTTTAATTTTTTAATTTTTATTTGAAACAAATGAGTCTGATTAAAGGACTAATTTTGATATTGCAGTCAAAAACTAAAACAATTTATCGTAAGTATATGTACATGATATGGCTTCACAGCTATTGTGAAATTACACGATGCGGTGAGTTTGATATTGATATTCTAAACAACTGAGTCAAATGCATTTTATTTATTTTTTACATACAGGTCCTTCAGTCGCCGTTTTATTGTTTATCACATATAGTTTGCATGGAAATTGTATTTTAAACAGTTTGTATACATTTTAATCTATTAATTTCACTAATTTCTGCACTTGAAGTTTGAATATTGTATCATTTGGTTGTGGATGAATGTCTCCTTTTTGACAGTACCTTTTGCTAACTTTAAATTTTGTACAGCTGCAATTCATTTTCATGTAGCTACCAGCCTGTACTTCATTTAAGTTCTGGGTCAATTGGTTTATATTATGGTGACTATGATAAAACTTATCGTTAAATTTAGAGTGTAAACTTTCACAATCATTCGTGATTCGTGAAATCAAAGGAGAAAATTTCTGGAGAAACATTGCAGAATCTGTGTTTATATAGTTAATAAATACAAAATCTGTAAAATCATGTATATCAGTACAGTCAGCCATGGGCATAGACACAGGGGGGGGGGATATGGAAGATGGATCACGCAAATCTAGTTTTCTAAAAAATCGATTTTGTTATTTGGTGTACCAGCTAACTCTAAAAAAAAACCGTACCGTAGATAAATGAAATTGTCACCGAATTTTTAAATTACCATTTTCTACACACAGTGAAATTTTCAAAATATTTTGACACTTTATTATAGGCAGAAGAAAATTTCAATTATTTTCAGTTTTCCAATTTTATTAGTTTTTTTTTTCTATAAATGACAATACAATTTTATTTGTTGGGTCAAAAAGCATGAATATTTACTAAACAAATGCGTTGTGAATTAGAAATTAACGAGTCGCGTAATAGCCAATGACTTTTGATTTATTTGATAGTTAAATTAGTTTTATAAAGGTTCATAATATACATAAATATTTATAATGTTATTAGATAAGATATTGGGAGCATTATTTCGACTACTTATCGTGTACACAGGCACAAAAATTAAAAATTAAAAAAAAACACACATCATTGTAAAATCAATACATTCATCGTTCCACCCAGAATCTAAAATAAAATAATATTTTAAATTAAAGTTTAAAAATGCAGCTACCGTTGGCGGGACTAGGAATTATGACGGGGTGCTAAAATTAATGTTGGGGGGGGGTTAGCTGTTAGGTAAATTAATAAAGATTGTATGTACCTAATCTTATACAAAAAATTATATATTGGTTGTTCAAAATGTATAAACACCTTCCATTAATTTTGAAATAGTCTTTGTGCATCCAATAAAAATATATTTCAATCGTTTAAAAAATGTACAGTTTGTTTTTTTTTTACAACTTACTTATACATTTTTTTAAATTTGTTTCGCTTATTGTTCATATAAAACATATTATTTATTCGCTCATGATTTTACCATTAGAAAACATCAAATGATGTAGTAATTTAAAAATTAATATTTTCTTCTTTTTTGTTTTGTATTATTTGAGAAATGATTTATAGCTATTAGCTATTTACTTTACAATATTATAATTGGAACGACTTATCTAATATGCTTTCAGCATCTTATCTAATAACATTATACATATTTATATATATGTACCTATATAAAACTATAATTTAATTATCAAATGGATCAAAAGTCGTTGGCTATTACGCGGCTCGTTAATTTTTAATTCACAACGTATTTGTTTAGTATCAGTAGAACAATGTTGTCAATAAGATGTATACTTCTCTCATTGTTGTCTGTTTGGGCGTTACAGTGTTCGGCCGCACAAAAAAACCAAACGCTGCTAGCGGTGAAAAGGGACAACAATCGAATAACTATCCAGCCTAAACTCTACATTGTTAAACCCAAAGAGATAATTATCGGTAAAGCCAAATTTA
Organism: Sitobion miscanthi; assembly: GCA_008086715.1. Classification (NCBI taxonomy): domain Eukaryota; kingdom Metazoa; phylum Arthropoda; class Insecta; order Hemiptera; family Aphididae; genus Sitobion; species Sitobion miscanthi. The sequence continues at coordinate 30,301,456 of CM017802.1, forward strand.
TAGACAGAATCAACAATACAGGGTATGTATACATTGCAGTAGACAACAAACAACTTAAATAAATAACGATGTTAGTAATTTTTCATAATCGTATTAAATAAATATCGAATACAATTAATAGCTACTTAAAAATGGCTCTGATGAATGTAAAAATGTTTCTGGAACATTAGCTGAAAAAAATAGATTGCATGGCAAAACTACTTTGGAAAATATTTTCTTTTGATTTTATAGATTCCTATTGGATCCAAGATTGTATGCTTTTTTTGAATTCTGATGAAAAATGTACTAATATATTATTTTTCATTTTATGAATGGTTTTCCTTTCACATTTAACATATCAGGATTTCTTGGTAAACAACGTAGTTAGCATTTTTATATATTTTAATTAACTAAACGTTTTTAAATCATATAAGTACCAATACATAATACTATAATGACCGGAGCTCGCAAGTCACGCCCTAAAAAATACCTAAAAAGTAACCATGTATGTACTAAAAACTGGCAAAATATTCATTGAAATATGTCTAAAAAAGTTCAGAAATATGTATTATTTAAATGCACTAAAAATATGTGGATTAAAAAAAAAGTCATAAGCAATATTTGAAATAGCTAGAAATATCTATTCATATATTTTTAATCATTTTACGTTGCATTCCCATACATTTTATACAGTGAAAAAATATATATGATTGCATTTTTCATAAAATGTTGGCTTTAACATAGTATTTCAATAAGAAAATGCACGTTAATATAATAATATAAATAGGAATATCTAATTTATAAATAATATACCCAATAAAATAGAAAAACGCATAAATATACCATGTAAAATGTATTTATAATTAATCAGTTCTAATATTGTTGTAAATAAACATGAAAATTCAATTACTCTAAATATCAATATAAACCATTTTAAAAACGTATTGTGACTCGGCGCGGCGCAGTGGCTGAAATCAATCACGCGACGTGATTAGGGTAAGTAACGGCCGCTGCCACTAGATCTCGGATGGGTGACCACTGACCACCTGGTTTCATAGTGCACAAAAACCTTGCTTCACATACACGTGTTCCTAACCGACCGTAACAACCATCCCAACCCTACCAACCTTACAGACTAATGACCTCAGTCGTCGAGGCCTTAAACCTAATAATAAAAAAAAAAAAAAAATATATTTATATTTAAGAAATATGTAAAACATCAATATTTATCCAATTAGTAATATTAGTCTCATGTACATATTTTATATTTAAGATTATTTATCTTTTTTTTTTTATTAATATATTAACATTCATTATAATTTTCTTTATTCTGTTTTGTTCATATAGACAAATAAAATGTTGTTTTATATAATATGAATTATGTATTATAGCCTATAGGTAGATTATTTTATTTGTCTATGTTTTGTTAAATAATTAATATCAAACATATTTTCATTGTTAATATACTCTAATAGTCTAATGATAAGAACGTGCACTTAGCACAGGCTTAGCTTATAGCCTATAGGGGGTGCTGCAACATTATTTTGTAAATAATGTATATACCTATCTATTGTTGCAATAAAGATAAGAACCTGACTGGTTTTAGTAACATTTTGTGCAATGTTAGTTTAGTTCTGGTATTAATTTAACATTTTTATTTAGTAGAGGTCGAAGAAGTCTATAGGCGCTTGTTAAGTAATATTATTTTTCGTGTAAGCAAGGTTTGTTCTAGTCTCAATTGGAATGACGCATGTCATGAGAATAATGAATTTGTTTACAAAATTTAGAACAAAAATGAAAAGGTGGGTAAGTGGATGTCGCTCTGATGTACAGTAGGTTACAAGTGGGTCACTGTAATGGATGGTGTTAAATTTGAATTCAATGATATAATATCATTGTATAAGAAAAACGATTCGGATTGAAAACGGTCGGTCAGCCTATGATATTACCAAGTATATTTGATGATATTATTGTGAATAAAGTAATTTATATATAACCTATTTACGTGGAGCTTGGTTTTAAATTTTCAATCCTTAGCTATAAAAGTTGAACATTTTATAAATTTTCAATTATAAAATAATTATTAAATTTTAAATTTGATAAATTTTGTCAAAATTTGAACTTTAATTGTTTATAAAAAAAATTGTGCCTATGTATTTTTAATATTTTTCAACTGATATTGTAACATTATGTCAGGAGTCTTGCATGAAAACAGAATTTGCTTAAAAATTACCGTTTTTCCTTAATTTTTCTTTTGTTTTTCACGTTACTTTTGACCACCCAAAGTACCAACTAGATTCACTTTCCTATCAGAAAAGTAACTGTTGAAGAAAATCCAAGCATTTTTACTGTCCTAAAATGTGATGACAAACACACACATTATTGTAAAATAAATACATTCATCGCTCCGCTCAGAATCTAAAAATATTTTTTGGTGGAAATGGATAAGTATTTCAGTCGTTCTGTCATTCAGTAAAAAAAGGAATGTTACACTTTTAAAGGAAAAGTAAATCACTCACATCATGTGCAATTGTGCACCTATAGTTTGACAGAATATATTATAAACAATATAAACACTGAGTTTCACACACATACCTAATATATAATTTATTTAAGGATTCGGGAGACTCGTTTTAATAATAATAAAAATGAATAATTTATACTTAAATAAATTTAAGTTTCTAACCTTAAAGTGTACATCGATTGGTTTATATATTTTTGTGACTTAATTGAAACAACATTTTAGATGGGCTTATTTGGAGATCAGGACTTCACAAAAAGCCAAAGACGAAGATCAAGCTTACGGTGCCGGGTATTTGGAAGGAACGTTAACCGCCGATCTCATATACAGTTATTGGTTCAATACGGCTAAAGGCTATTGCACCGACCGGCCGAACGTCTGTGAACAACTAAAAGATTACATGACGACTAATAAAAATTGGATCAAATCGAAATTAAATGAATCGGACCCTTATTGGTACCAGGTATGCTATTAATTTTTACAATTTGCAGCTTTCGGTTTGCCTTACATTCTAAGGGCCAGTTTCACCAACAATTTTAAACTTCGATTACGCTTAATCGACTGGTAACAGATATTTAACCCGGAAAATTCCGCCGATTAAGCCCCGGTTAACTTAAATCGAAGTTTAAAGTAGATGGTAAAACTGGCCCTTAAACGATTATTTTGGTGTACAATATTATATAGGTCGGACTGTATTACAAACAACTTGATGGGCTGTACGATGGATACATGCGAGGCAAGTCACCCGGTACGCCCGATTTGACTTGGGACGATTTATAGTGAGTTTATTGTAATTTTCATACGTTATAATTTATAGTAGGTATATTATTATGATAATATAATCGGTGGAAGACATAAGCGCTAAAATTTGATAAGGAAAAAAAAGTTGTAGCGCCAAAATCCTAGATACCTGTCAGCCACGGTTAATAGATATTAAATAACATATTAAATTTAAAACTATACATTATATTTTAAAAATGTATTATTGACAATTTTTTATAAGATCGAAAAAATCAACTAATTTATTCAAATTATATTTATTTGTATGTATATTATATTTCAACAATTTATTATTGACAATTTTTATAAGATCGTAAAATCAACCTATGCATTAAATTTACAATTTATTAATTTCTATTATATTTATTGAACTTTTTTTATAAGATCGATATTTTTAAATAACTACTCAGGTATATAAAATATTAATGTTGGCGCTTATGTCATATAGCCAATATAGTAAGGTTATGTGAAATTGTTCACACGGTTCATATTAAACATCACACAATCATTTTAAAATTATTTCATCATATGTGTGGCAAATTCCATATATATATATATATATTAATGTCGTATTATACATATTTTTTATATAGCTGGTTAAATGCACTGGATGACTTGGGCGACTTATCCATAGCTTTGTATCCGTCAGACATCAGTAACCTAGTCTTGGGAAGCGGATCGTGTTCAGCTCTCATCAAGCTGATGCCGGACAACAAAGACATACTCGTGTCACACGTGACGTGGAGCGGGTAAGCACTACGGAAAATTATAACCCACTTTTGCAGTTAAATAAAACCTCATTGTTCAACCTACCGTTCCTCCTCCATACAAACAAAAAAAACAGCTAATGGGCATAGTTACTAGGCTTAACCTAATAAAAAAAAAAAAAAAACCTCTTTGTATAATTGTATTATTTGGCGTATCTGGAGGATTAGACAATTTAAATGATCTCGTCGTTAAAATTAAATATTAAGAGGACGCCACACGAGCATTTGTATTGCAGTGGCGTAATTAGGAATTTGGTTTGGGGGGGGGGGGATATACGTTTTTAGCAAACATTAATGGTCATTACTCGTTACCAATACTTTTATCAAAATGTTAACAGTAAAAAAAAAGTTTTGGAGGGATTTATTCCCCTAATCCCCCTAATTACGCTCCTCATTGGTTGTATCCGTCTTACAAAATGTACAACATGGCATTGTGGCATTGTATGTAAGCAATAACACATTTTATTCCGTAATTTCTAAAATTAGAGTGAATTTACCTCTTATAAAATTTAAAAGGGGGACGGAGTGGTGGCCGAGCGGAATAAGTCGTCGGTTGCGACGCGTAACATTGCCGGTTCGAACTCGGCCACGGGCAGCATTTTTCTTCGGGCAGTCACGGTGATAGGAGAAAGAGGTCACCATCCCCTCACTTAAAAATTATGCCAAAACAAACACACACGCGTTCAAAACCTACAGTACCCTCTCCAACAGTTAGACTAATGACCTCAGTTGTCTAAGCCTCAGCCCGAAAAAAAAAAAAATTTTAATGTAAGATCATTATCAAGGGCGTCTCTGAAGCTTTTATTTTTTATTATGAAGCAAGTTATGACCATTTAAAAAAAAAAAAAATTAATTTCAAATAGATTATAAAATAATTGCCGTTTTAACATGCTGTAGCAACAAGACATTTCGCGGGGTTTGAACCCTTAAACCCCCTCCTCTATATACGCCACTGGTAGACGTTATATGATACATTTTACTATATGATTGACCTCCTGCACTCTGCAGGTACGAAACGATGTTGAGAATTCAGAAGAGGTACAGTCTGCGGTTCAGAAAGAGCAAAACGTCCAACAAACTGATTCGCGGGTTCGATATGTCGTTCAGTTCGTTCCCGGGTGGCATTCAATCCGGAGATGATTTCTACCTGATATCCTCTGGTTTGACCACTATGGAGACCACTATCCAAAATTATAACGATTCCCTGTGGTCTAACGTGAAACCGGTCGGTCAGGTAGATATATTATATAATATATGCATATACGAATAATATTTTAGGTTTTCGTTCCTTTATCGAGGCCGTTATTAACTGTATACAGTTGTGTGGAGAAGATAAATATTATATTGAATTCAGATCCATCGCTTTTATCGTTTTTTATAGTAGATCAGTAACCAGTAGGTAGGTGCTGTTTAAGTAGGATGTTTGTGAGTCGTAAAACTGTAAATCGTATAAGTAGGTATAGTATATTATATTATAATATATACGAATACCTTGGAAGGTTAGGATTAATAGGAATTAAATAAATATATGATATAGCCATATAGCCATAAGGTATCTAATAATTAAATTATACATCGCATATCAATAGTCAGTGTTCGGAAAAGATAACCAAAAAATCATCTGGATAAGATAACAGATAATTCATTCAACATTTATCTACATAATTTTGTTTTTATCTAGATAAAGATAAAAATACACATACATTTATCTAGATAAAAAAATAGATAATTTTTTTAAAAATTATATTATAAATAATGTAATTTATTAGTAATTAGTAATTACTAATTAGATAATATTTATCAATTAATAAATCCTTAATATCATTTTTCAACTAAAATAATATACAATTTAAATTTTTAATTTAAACGTATAGGTACTTACCTAAAATCGGAAAATACATTATCATAGTATAATAATATGTATTGTGTACAGTATTAATGTCTATAATACAGGTATTGGAATTTGTGCGAGCTATGGTCGCGAACCGCCTGGCCGACAACCCTACAGACTGGGTGAACTTATTCAAGCTCTACAACAGCGGCACGTACAACAATCAGTGGATGATCCTCAACTATGCAGCCTTTCAGCCGGGGAGCCCGTTGCCGTCCAGAGACGTACTTCACGTCCTCGAACAGATGCCCGGACACGTGATGCACGACGACTTCACCGGCCACTTGATCAACCGGACGTACTGGGCCAGCTACAACGTGCCCTATTTTCCGTTTATATTCAACGTAAGCGGAAACTATGAAATGGAACGAATTCATGGCTCGTGGTAAATATAAATTTAAGCTGCAACAATATGTCAATAATATATATAAATATGGGTACAGCGGTAATCTGGTAAATAATAATATATCCATGTAGACCATAATACATACCATGATACGCCTACATTATATACGCACACTGTGCCTTGGACTTAAAGCCAAACAGAAAATAGGGGTTTATATATAGTAGCGTAAGCGTATATATAAGGGGTTGATAGGTGGATCGTCCCCCTTGAATTTATTTTAGCGGTGATGCTTCTACAAATAATTTATTATTTTTGAGTGTATTGATAATTGTTGTTATCGGCGTTTTAATAAAGTTCTGATAATAGCTGGATAACACTTAATATTATGCTGCGTTTTATGCAAACCAACTGATTGGGCTACAATAAATAGGTACATAGAAATATTGATGCAGAAGCCCAAATAACCATAAATCGATTTGCAAATGAAAAAAGGTGGGTAAGTGGATATCGCTCTGCTGTACAGTAGGTTACAAGTGGGTCCCTGTAATGGATGGTGTTAAATTTGAATTCAATGATATGATATCATTGTATAAGAAAAACGATTCAGAGCGAAAACGGTCGGTCAGCCTACGATATTACAAAGTATATTTAATGATATTATTGTGAATAAAGTAATTTATATATAACCTATTTACGTGTAGCCTTTTTTAAATTTTAATCATTAGCTATAAAAGTTGAACATTGTTTAAATTTTCAACTACAAAATAATTATTAAATTTTAAATTTGATAAATTTTGTCAAAATTTGAACTTTAAATGCTTATAAAAAAAAATTGTGCCTATGTATTTTTAATATTTTTCAACTGCTATTATTGTAACATTATATCAGGCCTTGCATGAAAACAGATTTTGCGTAAAAATTACCGTTTTTCCTTAATTTTTCTTTTGTTTTTCACGTCGCTTTTGAAAACTACTGGGAAATTTTTACTTGTGACCCCCCAAAGTACCAACTAGATTCACTTTCCTATCAGAAAAGTTACTGTTGAAGAAAATCCAAGCATTTTTACTGTCCTAAAAAGTGATGACAGACACAAAAATAAAAAAATAAAAAAAAACACACATCATTATAAAATCAATACATTCATCGCTTATTCGCTCAGAATCTAAAAAAAATCTGTACCTAGGTATTATTACTTTAAATAGGTGATGTTTATTTCTTATGTATATAATTATTTAATTTTTTGATTATATGAAAAAAATCTATCATTGAAAAAAAATTACTGTTGACTTATGTGTGTGTGTACAGGGGTGGGAGTGGGTTGTGGCCCCTTGCAATATTTTACAACTAACAGGTGTATTACAACTGTCAATTTTTAAAGGCCCTCCCCGTCCTTGATTGAGTTTTGGATAAGTACGCCGCTGGCCTATGATGAATTAAAAATAATAGTAGGTAATCAATTTTATTATCAGTATCAAAGATGTTGAGTAGGTACCTACCAATATAACCTATTACAGACTTAAAATTATTTTGTAAAAATGTTCAGAGTACATTTAAATAAGTACCTAGCATAGAAGTAATTATATATTACACCAATTATTATTTTATTTAAAACTATATAGTCATATTGCGAATACTATAATATTATACCGTACACTGTAACTGTACATATATACTATATTATGTATTGTGTATAATACCCTGACCCTATATAGCTATATATTTTGTTAATTGCGTAACGGCTGCAGATGCAATTTTTAACGATTGATACTAATACTACGTGATTTACGGTTGAAGGTTCTCGTACTCCGAAACACCTCGGGCTCGCATATTTGCCAGAGATCACGTAAAAATTCACTGTGAAAATTGTATGTTGCATCTGATGCGGTCCAATAACTTCACACGTGATCCGGAATCCCGGTGCGACTGTAGTCCACCATATTCGGCGGAAAATGCGATATCTGCCAGGTATTTGATACGAATAAGTTTTTAATACGTGATCACGTAGTGATTACACAGCTCTTTGTATACCTAATACTAACGGTTATGTGAAAACATTTTTTGTTGTTGTCAGGAACGATTTGAATCCCGAAAATGGTACTTTCCCCATTAGAGCGATGAGTCATCGGTCGCACGGGGCCACCGACGTTAAAGTCACTTCAAGCCAGCTATTCCAACAGTTGCAATTCAAAGCGATTGCTGGCCCGACCCAAGGTAGTAACAATAGTCTAGGACCATTTTGCTGGAGCAAATCAGATTTCAACGACAAAGTCAGTCATCTTGGCCATCCTGACTGCTTTAATTTTAAACCAGTATTACATCAATGGTCTTTATAAAATATGTGATTATGTTGAATCTACTGTTGTGCTTATTAATATATGAGCTTTAAATGCATTTTATAAAAAATCTTAAGATTACCTATATAAACAAATTCTAGAAAATCAAAATATATGTTAGAAAAGAAAGGCCTTCTTCAATAGTAGGTAACCACTAACCGCACTCTACTGCGTACAGCAGTGGGTGTCGTGTGTATCTTCTCATCGAATAGACGTGATCAATGTGTCTAATGAATAATGATGTGATCAATTTTAATTCAATGATAAATTGTTGTACACAATGATAAACGATTCTAGTTATGATCTACCTATAAATCATGCACCACTTATAGACTATCAACAACAGTATACTTTATATAAATAGGTGTTTGGAGCAAAATTACACGCGATCGGAAATAGGTCTACTACTGTCTAGTAATATAAGTCAGTATAAACGGTAATAGAAGTAGTTTCTGAATTCTGACTTCTGACTTCATAAGAGGACAAAAAAAACATTCATTTTTATATAGTTATCATATAGTATATTGTGTGGCAAAGGCGGGTAGTGAGCTGTTTCAGTGGCAGGCGATGCGTGTGCGTGTTGGGCTGCATTTCGCCCAAGACTGAAATTGCCTTCACGCATGAGCCACACATATTATTTTTTGTCACTCCTCTGCGTTCATTGATCACGGCAAAGGTAATGCAGGGATCTATGTAACAACCAGACGATTCTACGAAAACAATTTTATGAAAGAAACGATTTGGTTTTATTTATTTGAAGCGTCATGCTTGAAGATTGTAATATGAATATAAGATGTAACCAAAAGTTTATGTTTTTTTAGGTCCGTGGTATAGATTTCAATATAAATATAAATTATAATATTAAAATATAATCACTAACCAATAGTAATAACACTATATTGATCACGGTCATGAACTAAGGCCATGGTCATGTTAATGCTCATCTTAGTTCATGATCACGGCAAAGATAAATGCACTATACAGGGATCTATGCTTAACGATCAAATTATTCAACGAAAGAAAAATGTTCACGCGTTGCATGCAAGGGGTCATAATAATATTATTATATGAATATAAGATGTAACCAAAAGTTTATGTTTTGTAATGACTGTGGTATAGATATTTCAGTGTATGGTTGTGCAGAGGAAAAACGCGTGATATGCGCACCCGGCACTTTTTGGAATTTCCACTTTACCGACCGGCACTATGGGGATTCCCACTTTACTGCCCGCTGGACGGAAAAAGGTTGGTTTTCAACGCTCAACCGTCATCGAAAACTAAACTTTCTGTGCATGCGTGACAAAAATATTATTTTACAGGAATAATTATATTATACGCGTGATTTTGACTCCCCGAATCAGTGTAATTTTTTTCAAATGATTTATTGTAAGTAATTGCAAACTAATATAGTACAAAATATAGCCGTAAATCAAATTTCCAAATTAATTAAAAATATTGCACCAAATTGGGGAGAGGGGGTAGCACTTCGCGTGTATATATTATTCTCTATCATAATTTTTTCCCAATATTGTGAAACCGAATTTCCCTTTTCGTGAGTTAAGCTGTTCTGTTACTGTGCAATCGATACATCTTGATATACAGCCGGTAATTGATGCTGTTCCATCTCCCATGAGTTCCTTGTACTTACTAACGTGTATGAATTCTTATTCTTCATAAGCATGGTCTAATATTACGTAATATAGAGGGAGATGACGATGACTATTTATTTTTTATTTATACATGTTTTCTATATTTTATTATATTATAATTTATATGAACGAGGCAGATATGACGATGGCGGCAAGAACGGCGCGCGTGTTAATTGCTCCATGCGACTGACCAGTGACCACTGACCTCGGTACTCGGATCTGGCTGCCGCGGCCCTCCCGACGATGGCCAGCGGTCAGAAGCTTGCCGGTAACTCGATCGTCATTGGTCGGGCGAAGTCGCGTCGACCCGCGACGACCGCGCCCTGCTGCAAGCCGCGGTGCATCAGACGCACGTGTAAAGTAATTAGTAAACAAGTGAGCAACTATTTGTGAAATAATAATCTTATATTAATTATTAATAGAATAATATTGTGTAATAAATAATAATATTGTGATTTACACCTGCAGTTTACCTGTATGAAATGTGTTATTATTTTTCTTACGTGGAAACGATATCTGATCGCCTGGCAGGATTTATTTGCGTACCTATCACACACGTCATATTATTATCGTGATCGGACAGTTATTCGACTTTATAGATTGTTTTTGGAATGGTGTTTTAGTTAAGTATAGGTACTATTTTTCCCTCAAAGATCACGAGTGTCGATAAACGACGATCACAACATTAATAATTATTTACTACCGTGAAGCTCATGTATGTTAGTACAAATTTAATGCGACTAATGCAAGTCAAAATCTTTTGAAAATGTTTTCATGTATAGAAAAGGCTAATATAAACATTCAGTGAAAATTGCATGTACTTACGATCATTTGTTTTGGAATTACACCAAAAGCTACAACTTATCGTGACTGTACACAGACACAAGCAATTTAAAGTATAAAAAAAAATTAAAAAAAAAAAACAGACCGTTGTAAAATCAATACATTCATCGCTTCGCTCAGAATCAATACCTATAAACATTATTATTATTTATTATATTATTTGAAATCCAATACAATATTGTCGTGGGTCAGAGTGATTTATAAATAACTACTTAGTACTTACTGTAGACTACAATAGCCGGCAGTAGGTAGGTACATACCAATATATTCACAACACTATAAATGCTAATGTAGGTAGTGTAAATAAACGTTGTCGCTCGGAATAGTTTCAGAAAAATGTAATACTGCACGTTTCGTAAATGTAGATATAAATTTTAATGTACCTATAATACAAACGTTACACTCGTTCCACATGCGCACCCCACGCCTGTACACAGAATCCTTGTCGTTTGGCATACTCGGATCAGTGATTTTTATTGCAAATCTTTTTTTTCCGCCACAATAATATACTGCACAGTACAGTGTTCTCGGTAGTTCTGAAAATGATGAGTACACAAATATTCAAAACTGCTGATGATCGTTAATATGATATAACGTGACATTGTTACTAAAAGTATATTTAGGTATATACTATATAACATTAAACATAACTAACACGTTTTAAAAGTTATGATCAAGGGTAGGAGTGCCTATATATAGATATAAATGAGAGCTTACAAAGGTGTATACAACCTATGTATTATTTTGGCTTATAGACTTTAGCATGAACTCGATTATATATTTAAACCGAAGACGTATGGTTTAAAATTTAAAATTGACGATAAGCGAAACTGTGAAAATATTATCATGTGATTGGAAATACATTAATTATTTGAAATGTTTTCCTAATGAACTTGATCTAAGTTTTAAATACCTACTAATAAAATTGTTGTACTAACCATATTGTTGCGATGCAATATAGCCATATATAAAGGACAATATAATACGATAGAATCATTAATCGAGCGTACAATATTATATGCGTTTTAAAAACGTCATTACTCGTTTTTATAATTAATAACTTATTGCAAAGATACTGTTTTTTTTTTTTTATATTAAATTAAAAATAATTTGCTTTAACTGCTAAATATAAATATTTTAAGTATTGTAGTTTTATTGTAGTTTGTAAAATATAGTGCTACATAAATGTGTCTTGGTTTTATAGTTCACGGGCAAATCGGCAGCGGTATACTTCGCTTTGTGAATTAATTCTCGATCGAGATCACAGTTATCTTAACGGTGTAGATAACCATGACCGATATGGACAATTCGCTTATATAGCTATAACACTTAGTAATATATTTTCGAAAAAAATTCAAAGTACTTTCAAACTTTTCTGAAATCTCTGAGAACAAGTTACAAATTTTACCATAATTAGTCGTATAAGGTGTATTATTGAATATAAAAGCTACAAATATAAATTCAACTCTTATATTTGTGATAAAATTTCTTCTTTATTCGAGGTCATAACGCGACGATTTGATTCATGCTGTTACCTCATCTCCATAAGTAACCAATGGCATCCATTTATACAAGATATAACAAAAGGACGAAAAAAAAAATTATGCTACTTGAACGGATGACAAAAATTGTTAAAATTATATGATTAATGAATAATTTCTTAGCGCACGAGTGATACAAAGGTACTGTCAACGTGTCAAGTCTTTTGGTATCGTAGATTATAGACTATGCGTGTATCAGTCTGCAATCAGTTGATCGGTCAGTCGGAATACGTTCGGTTATGTATGTATATTATAATAGATTATAAATAATAATATCATTGAAAGATAATAATCAAAATTATGATAGATGATTTATGGGAGATATAAACGTATCAATATATGTGGTACATCTATATTATAAAGGAAGTGTTTTAAAACAATATAAATTTAGTTATTATCTACGAAGATCTTTTATATATTATTTGTTTTGTCTTTGGGCGAATGTCAAATGCATTACCTTCCACATTTTTACCTTGAGTGTATTTTAATGATTGCGATTATGGCATCGTGCTTATATTTTACAAAGTATTCAATATACATTATATACCTATATATACCGGTATACCTACATACGTCATAATACTTATACATACATATATTTTTTATTTTATGCATAGCTCATTAAAATAATTTCGTTATAACTTATCAAATAAATAACACGTAGGTAAAACACACGCATTATGGTGGTATTATATACATTTAAGCAAACCTACACATAGGTACACTCAGCTAGGGTTACTGAAATCCAATATATGAGATCAGCAGTGTTCGACGTACTTGCTCAACAGGTATAATGGCCCTATATAACATTATAATACTATTTAGTGGAGCAGTAATTTTAGGTAATGGGTCTAGCCGTCCAAGATACTGATAGTTGGTACAACCTAATACCTAATAATACCTAATAATAGGTACTAAATTATTATTAGTGATGTTTGTCTGGAATCTTTTGAAATTTTTAATAGATACCTATGTGTTTTAGGCAATATTCTATACACGTAATAAATACATTATATCGTATACTATTATGAAAAACAGATACAATAATATGGGCACCTACTACAGCAAACATTTAATACGATTATTAATTGTACCATATATGGCGATATAATAATAATAATAAAATATAGGTACACATATATATTATATTATAGACACACCCGTAAAAAACAGTGTTTGAATACTATTTTAATACATTGATTATAAAGTTTAAAGTATAAAAATCGCAATCGATTTAAAGAAACCATACTATATTATATTAATGATGCATTCAATAATTATTTTATTTAAATAGGTACGCATAATAATCTAAATATTTTATAGCTACATCATTAATATTATGTGGTTTTTAGTCGTTGCTGTTTGTTTGATACGACTGACACTTATGAAAAAATTAATTAATACGATCATGTGTACTGTATAGTTAGGTATATTTTATATTTAAATTACCGTCATTTAAATAATTATTGTTTTTTACACGTTACTAATCCAATCATTAATATGCAATATTATGCTGCTAAATCGTTTTTTTTTTTTTTTTACGACGTGTAAATGTGTAGTTTAATAATCAATTTAATAATCCACTTTAACAATAGCAGTTTATATACACAATCACGTAACATGCATTTAAATATTTGAATATGAATTGATAACTTAATTTAGTTATATTTTAGTTTCAGTTCTTATTCTGGCTCTTAAAAACATGAAATTATGGTTTAGATTGTTTGACCTTTTTAAGGGCGTCGGAACTGTTTTAGTACAAAAATGCTAGTCCGATTTCGTTATTTTTTTTTTTATTTAAAAGAAGAGAACATTTTTCAGGTCTTATCAAAGCCTGATTTTATAATTATAATTATAGAAGCTAAAATAAGCATTTAAATCATGCACAATATTTGTTATTTTTCAAACGTATTTTTCTACCACTATTTAAAGTGAAATGAAAATTCTGTCTTAAATCTGACCTGAAAATGTTCTCATCTTTTAAATAAAAAAAATTAACGTAACTTGACTATTTAACAGAGGGCGTGAAAGTTTCTTTTGTGAAGTCATTTTCGTTGATATAATAGATACACCGAAGCACCCCTCTCCCTTTTAAATACGTATCTAGATTTAAATTAGTGAAAAATTATTATAATTAAGGTAGTAATTAAAATATAGTTTTCGAATTGTATAGAATTTCAATATTGAAAAAACCATCACCGACACCCTTAAGATAAAGAAAGAAGTAAATAACTCAAGTACCTATACAATTATTGAAATACGTACGTGATTTTAACAGTTACCTCCACGGCTCCACCCCCTTCCAAATGTATATTTTAACAGTTCCATCCCTACCCAAAATGCACATTTAAAATTTTTTTTTTTGCTAATAATTAGTCATTAATGTGAATTTGTGCGATGTGTGTCCACAATTTTTTTTTTAATTCATGATCAAACCGGTAGCGCACCAAATCACGACAATTATTAGCAAATACAATTTTTAATATGTGAATTTAAAGCGGCACGCAAAATATGTAAAATTTATAGGTATACATTTATTTTATTTTGGTTGTAAAAATAAAATGCACGATATATGTCTGCATTTTTTACTGTCAACTATCTAGATGGAAAGTGTGTAAATTGTTATTGAACATTAATTTCATAAATAGAAACAACTAAAGGAAAATATTTTTATAGAGCGGATTCTTTAAAACCAATTAGATCTTATGAGAACCTATTGAACCTTTACTTATGTAGTAAAATTATTGTGATTAGTTATTACCGTATGAAGCTATTACTGTGTTGTATTGTTTATGTGTAAAGTGTAAATCTCGCTCAAATTAGAACTTACAATTTGTTTATGGTTTCCAATATTGGCTAAAATTCAGATTTTTGTGGTCTGCTCTTGGGTAGTTTTCAATTATAACACGTCAGAATAATCTAATAATAGATAACCTAACATAACACAATAGTAGTTATTCTAATAAGCAAGTAATGACCTATGCAGGTCTGTATTACCAAATCCTTATTTAAAAAAAATGTTCAGTTCAAGATCTTTATTTTTAAGTTGTTAGCAAAAACTAATAAGTGACACCGCTTTGTTGGTTATTTTAAAATGTGCTCGAATTTTAATAACACGTAACACCTTTTTTGTTTCTTCTCTGTAGCATACGTTTAGTAACTAAAAATAGAATGGTTATGTTTAGTAAAAATAAAAATAAAATGAAACAGGAAAAGAAATATAATATAGGTAAGCAGGTACAAACTTTCAGCTATTATGGCTTCGCGGCTACAAGCAAAACACGATAATCGTATATATTATATGTAATATAATATATGGATGGATATTGGATACATGTAAACTATTACTTCTTAATTCTTATCCCATCATTCAATTAATTATTTATCATTGGCAGCATGATTTATTTTAAAATTTCGTAACAATTTATAAATTACATTTCCCACGTGTTTAAAAAAAGCGTAAAAAAAAATATGATAAATTTAAATGTATAACTTATTTTGTTCCGAAAGTAAGATATATCTATTCCTATAAGTTATAACAATAATGAAATAATTTCATGTATGTATATATTGTTTATCATATTGTTAAAGAAAATCCTTATTTGTAAAATATATATTAAAAGTTTTATCTAGTTTTAGCTAAAACTTTTCTCAACAATTATTAGGTCATATAGCTCATAACATTGATTATAGATACTAGTATTTTATAATCAATAGTTGTAGTAGTGTACCTAATTGGTTTTAACCATACATTTTTGGTTTCTTAGCCTAACCTTACCAGTTAAAATAAGTTACATATTACAATTAAAATTTTGAATTTAGTAATAAAAACTGTAGTGTTATTTTATGTGGTAAATAGTAACTAACTTGGTAGGTTTGGTAAGTATATGATGGATGGTTTTTTGAACCTACGGTAATCATATAGTTATTATAGGTAGATATATCGTTTCTATTACTTATTAGTAATATGGTAATACGAAAGCATATAATAAAAACGACCCTATTAATATATTATGTAAAATAATAATTTATAGTATTGAGAACTAAGTAAATAATGAAATGTTGTTTTACCATATGATTATAAGATTATAAGAGCTAATAGCTAACTCTGTTATCTACTTAACTAGGTATAGAAATTATTAAATTATGTGTAATAGCAATTAGCATTAAACCACGGATACAGGACGAACGTTATAATTTACTGACTTATGAAGGAAGAGGAAAAAGCGTTTGCCAGATTTTATTTTGTAGCTTTTATCTGTAAATTTGATTTTAATTTTAGGTATGTACCTAACATACTATAATTGAAACCACGGACTAAGAATAGACTGGGAACAAAAGCCTAATAACCCAATTTACAAAATTGTTAACATACATTTTTATACTCGTATGAACACGGATGTACCTCTGCTAAATTTGATCATTTTTCGTGTCGCACTAACAATAAAATCTTTAATATATTAATGACTATCCATATTATGTTTATATACATGTTATACGTTTCTACATCTATTAAACACTTTAGGAAATAAACTACTAATATAGTATAATATAATATAATATAAAATATAATATACTAATATAATATAGAAATATATAAAATATTAGACACGAAAAAGTTACAGTAATTATATAAGAATTATCTTCTGGAAAGAGTTTATGTTCGCGCCTCCACGGTGATGTACACTGAATTTTGCCAAAAATAATTGGTAATAGTATCCACGGGAAATTATTTAATATGAATACAATAACTCTTGAACAAATCTTAACTGCTAAATTATACAGTATAGCATATATAGCTGTTATCCGTAATAATCACATACACAAGTTATTAATAATATTGTGTATATATATATAGTCTCTAGAGTCTAGACTGCAATAGTCACGTACATTTCTCTAGCTCCCCACATGCAAGATATTACATTTTTTAATGCAATAAATAATATTAGCTTGAAATTACTATGTACTTACACGGCCATTTTCGTAATTTGCAAGCTGTTAGATTATGCGTAAAATCATTGATTTCCCGAAATGTTTCTCCAGCAACACCAAACAATATATGGTTGTATTCCTATCATAATATCTTTCTGTGTCAATATATATCACGTAATTAGCACGAATTTGCACAACCAGACCCAAAATATGCATGTCATTTCACCGTCCTATCAATAATTAGTTTTCGGTAATCACAAATTTCCACAACCCCACACAAAAGTCAAATAATAGGATTTTCAAACATATTCTTGTGCCAATATTTAGCACGTTATTAGCACGAATTGCACGACCAGACCGAAATTCCCACGTCATATCACGCCGACCAATAAATTAGTTTACGGTAATCACGCATTGCTGATTTTAAGATTTTTTTATACTTAGGTACTTATATATTGTATCTACCAGCTGATCCTGCACATCTTGGCACGTCGATGCCCATCGCATTAAAAATGCCAACTCTATATGAATAATATGTTTTACACAGACAGACATACAGAATTGTATAATATAATATAATTACCTATATATTTATATACCAACAGCAATAGCAACCATTTTAAACCAATTGCAACCAATAATTATTATTATAATAACATTAAAACTCATGACAACCATTTATAAACCAAATTTTAAAATTTTAAAATCTCAAAATCCCTGTTGAGCACTACCCGGGTGGGCTGGTTCTCTCCCTTTTTAAATTAGCCTATCTTCTGCCCAGATGTCTAATCTATCTCTGTACTAAATTTCATCATCGTCGGTCCAGCCGTTTAGGAATGTATAAAGGACGCACACATAGACGGACAGATAGACATATATATATACATAGATTATTACCACTACCAGAGTTGAGGTAGTGATTGTCACACTTATTTTAAATCATTTTCACATATCTATTAGTTTTGCAAGGATTTTTCGATTTGTTTATGCAATAAAAACCTTGACCCACCCAAAATTGCGGAAACCATTTGTCTAATTGACAGTTCTTTTGTTCCGTTAACGTATTCAGGTGTTAAAATGTCTACTTTTTCAAACAATCACCACCAATATGGTAATAATTGAAAACAATTAACTCAAAATTAACTCTATATCGAGTTAATGGTTATAACAAATAAATAATTAGTATTTAATTACATTTTTAGAGAAAAATATTACTTCAACTCAGATAAAAAAAATGTTATTTGAATATTGTGATACACATGGTTAACTCATGCTAATTGTTGGAAAAAATTACTTTTTTTTTTTTAAGATACCTACTAATAAATTAGTGAATTTGTGCAGAAATTTGTGAAGTTGAAGCCTTTAAAATAAACTATAAAATTATAATTATATACAATTTAGTGTTAATAACAATTTTTTTTAACTTACTATTTATACAGTATAATATATACTATGTATACGGAAACCTAAGTAAATTAAATAATTTACATTTGATAGGTAATTTTTAAAATTATCAAAGTATCTGCTCAGAATATTTGCATAAAATTGAAATACTGTAAAAGAGTTAACGTAAATAGGTAATAATGTTAACTTTACGTTTACTAATATGTCAGCTCATTCTATCATTAAAGTATATAGTTATGACTTATGAGTGTTCAATATTTAAGTTTAATGATGCAAATCATTGGAGAGCGCAAATCGTTCGCAACAATATGCTAAATATTATAACATATAAGTTTATCAGTTGATTACGAGCGTTCTGCATATGAATATCGTGCTGTCGTATATGTAAATTTATTATGTTGTAATAATACATTAACTAACCACATTTATTAATTTTTTTTCTTTATATATTTCAAACCATGAGTAATAGTGAATTTCAATTTCTACTAATGAAAAACTCGATACAATAATGAAATCGATTAATGATATGAAAATTATCCAGAATAAGCTAATAACTTCTATCAATTCAATCCACGAAAATCAAGACAAAAAAGGTGGGTAAGTGGATGTCGCTCTGCTGTACAGTAGGTTACTAGTGGGTCACTGTAATGGATGGTGTTAAATTTGAATTCAATTATATAATAGCGTTGTATAAGAAAAACGATTCTGAGCGAAAACAGTAAGTCAGCCTATAATATTTGTATATATTACCAAGTATATTTGATGATATTATTGTGAATAAACTAATAAAGTAATTTATATATAACATATTTACGTGTAGCCTTTTTTTAAATTTTTAATCATTAGCTATAAAAGTTGAACATTGTTTAAATTTTCAACTACAAAATAATTATTAAATTTTAAATTTGATAAATTTTGTCAAAATTTGAACTTTAAATGCTTATAAAAAAAAATTGTGCCTATGTATTTTTAATATTTTTCAACTGCTATTGTAACATTATATCAGGAGCTTTGCATGAAAACAGATTTTGCGTAAAAATTCTTGTTTTTCCTTAATTTTTATTTTGTTTTTCACGTCGCTTTTGAAAACTACTGGGAAATTTTTACTTTTGACCCCAAATTTTTCTTTTGTTTTTCACGTCATTTTTGACCCCCAAAATACCAACTATATTCACTTTCCTATCAGAAAAGTTACTGTTGAAGAAAATCCAAGTAATTTTACTGTCTTAAAAAGTGATGACAGACACAAAAATAAAAAAATAAAAAAAAAACACACATCATTATAAAATCAATACATTCGTCGCTTTGTTAAAGGCAAAATTGTGCCTATGTATTTTTAATATTTTTGAACTGCTATTAGAATGAAATATCAGGAGCCTTATATTAAATTTTCATGCTTTTTAACCCAACAAATAACATTTTATTGATATTTATAGAAAAAAAAACTAAAACAATTGAAAACTGACAATGTCCGTAAACAGCTCAAAAAGAGTCAAAATATTTTCAAAACTGTATGGTGTATAGAAAATGAAAATATAAACATTCAGTAAAATTTTCAAGTATCTACAGTCATACGTTTTTTAATTACAACAAAATGAGAAAATCATTACATGAGAAATCGAGTGAATATCAAATGTTGTAAAAATATGAATTTCAAACGCTCATAAAAATTTAATTTGACTTTCTTTTAGACATTATTTTTTTTTTTGATAAAAGTAGATGAACTTATGGATAATCTTGTATTACATTTTCAAATCTTAGATTTAAAAAGAAAAATTTTTATGAATTCTCAACTCAAAATAATTTGCTAATTTTCGTGATTTTTCCGTATTTTGTCAAGATTTGAACTTTAAATGCTTATAAATAAAAACCCTGACTAAGGATTTTTAATTTTTTTCATCTGCCTTTGAAAAAATAACCCAGGAGCCTTCTATTAAATTTTCAAGCTTTTTTAACCAACAAATAATTTTATTGATAATTGTAGAAAAAAAAACTAAAAAAAATTGAAAACTGACAATGTCCGTAAACAGCTTAAAAAGAGTCAAATTATTTTTATTATTTTCCGTATACGGATAGCTCCATCCATAGTATATGATCTAAGTTCCTACTCATTCATTTTTCCGCTGTGATAGAGGCAGTTTCATCGGCACTAACACAAACATCAAAGGTGGTGGTGTTTTAATAATTGCGGTCAAAAGTCACCTACATTGTTATCGTTATTATTACAAAATAATGATGTTCAGCAATTATTTGTTTAACTATACATAGGAACTATACTATAGATAGGCTCATTTATTTTATTAATTAGTGCTGTTTACGTTCCACCTAATTTCAATATTAATACTTATAATTATCATACTGATAGTATAAATAATTTATTAACTGAATATTGCAATTCTAAGATAATTATATTAGGTAATTATAAACTTCCTGGTTTACACTGGTCAGTTGTCAATAATATAATTGTCCCAGATTCACGTATTTTTTAGGAACTTTGAAACTAGCGTATTGGCAAATCTCTCGTATTTTAATCTGCAGCAAATCAATTTAACTAAAAACTGTAAAAATTCTATACTCGAATTATTTTTATCAAATTCAACAAATATTGTTGCTTCGTGTGAGACTGGCACTTTATTACCGATTGATTATTTTTATCATCCAGCTTTAATTGTTACGTTTCCTATTATTGTAAATTGTCAGCCACTATATTATTATAATGAATTTGTATATGTTTTTTCATGTTGTAAATTTAATAATATTAAGTCTCAAATAGCAAATTTGTTTTAACGTTCCGTTGTTATATTTATTTAATCTATCTCTATCTATGGATGTGTTCTCAACTCTCAATGCTTATCTCAGGGTATATGTAGGGTTGTGATATAACTAGTATACCAAATTATCGTCTCATCTGTCTGCTTTCTATTGTACCAAAAATGTTCGAATCAATTATATAAAAAAAAAAAATAACTCCGTTGCTTTCTCCGTCAGTATCAATTGACCAGCATGGTTTTATAAGTGATAAGACAACGGATACAAATCAATTTTTGTTCAAAAAATTCATATTAGATGCCTTTGCATCATCTGTCTCTCGAATCGATGCTATTTACACAGACTTTTGGTAAGGTATAAATCATACATTACTTATATCTAAACTACATAAAATTGGTATTCGTGGCCCTTCACTTTCTTGGATTTCGTATAAAACAGAACACAAATAGTAAAATATAAACATTGTAATTCTGATCCATTTAATGTTCCGTCTAGTGTGCCCCAAGGCTCACATTTGGCTCCTTTACTATTTTTATTACAATATGAACTTTTTACATTCAATGAGACTTCGACGGATGTTCTATTGCATTGTACACGTCGTATTTTTGTATATATAATATAGGTCAGTAGTTATAACTCATATTAAACATTAATGTGTTTATTAACACTGCTCCGGGCTTCGGCGCGAAACGTTCACCTATATCGGCTGACGTTCAGTCGGTCGTTAAAAACAAAATACATACGACTATACGGGTTCGTCACATCGAAAAGAAACCCCGTACATATGGTAGACCAATATTATGTTATATAATACTTTAACCCGTATATAGGCTCGTGTACACTGTACACTATAGCTAGGGTGACTATGATATAATATATTTATTATATATGTTTATACTGCTCCCAGTGATGAATTCGGGGCCTATTTTTTTTTGTCGTTTTTCGAATTACACACTAACCCCTCATTTGTAGTACAGCAGGCGTTGGTCTTTTAATTTATACAAAATGTCTGTGTGAGCCACCCTATAGCAACATATGGGGGTTGAAAAATGGAGCTAAATACCCACACTGAGTCACAAGGAATTTATTTTGATATACATTTTATTGAAAATGATCCAGTATAGTTTTGAGTCTATAGATGTAGAACAAACGAACAAACATTAATGTATAATCGAACGTGTCCTGTCTGGCTGATCAGTGCGATCGACGCAGAGGCTCTAAGGTAAAGCAAGAACTATAATGATAGCTATAGAGACTTGAAATTTTAACAGTACCTGCTTCGTACTACCATGTTGTCGTGTACCTACTAAGAAAGGATTTTAGACAATTTGCATTTTATGAAAGTGCTTGGACCTATCGAATTTTTTTTTAAATGATTGCTACTGGTTAAGATTATAATAGTATCTATAATAATCAATAGTAGAAATTAGTATTTTTTTTAAATGGATGTCATTATAGTTACTGAAGTGTATAAGGTAAAAGCACGCTAAAAATCATCACATTTATGGCATCGAACAACGAAATTATATATCTTATAAGATGTAACAAAGTCTATGTTTATACAGTATACTTAGGTACCTATTGAAAAACTATACTCGACTGATTTTGACGAAAAACTTAGAGATTGTTTTTAAAGCAACAGAAAAGTTTAGAGAGTAGTTTGAACCACGTCAAAAAATTAAACCAACTAGTAAATCTAATTCGCGACCGGTAAGTGTCCATTTAAGTCGTATTATTAGGAATAGGTTTACACATTTTGGTTAGGTATACTTACGCCTATATAATCGATTATAATATAACATGGCGTATATAAAATATATACAAATGTACAGTGATCGTCATGATGACTCGCGTGACATAAATACAAGGCTGGGTAAGGTAATGATTTTTTTTAACTCAGCTAAGTTAAGTTAATATGCACTAATAACAAAAAGTTAAAAGTTAATTTAACTATAGGTTAACTCAGTTAAGTTAAAAGTTAATACACACTTTTTGTTAACTTTTTATTAGGTTAAAAAAAGTTAATTTGCTTATACAACGCTAGCGTACATAATTTTTTTCTAACCCAAAACTAAATTATAGGATATATAGTATTTATACTTCATACAGTATTTCCATATAATTTAGATTCGAATGATATAAATTTTTAACTTTAAGCAATTTACGGTACATATTTTTTTACATGAAAACGAAATAGACTGAAATAGTGAAATATAATAAAATTAAAAACAAAATAAATTAACTTAACTTACTTCTTAAAATGAAAAATTAACTCGTTAATTTCACGTTAATTGAGAAAGAAATTTATTAAGTTAACAGTTAAGTTAATGAAAAGCCAAAAGTAACTAGTTAAGTTAAAAAGTTAATTTGATTTTAACTTTTTAGCTTAACTTTAACTTTTTTACTCGTTAATGCCCAGCCTTGCATATATAGGAAGGTAAATCATTTAATATAATACTATAATATCAATACAAATAAGCGACTATCCAAGATCATTGGCGAAAATAGAGAAAAAGAAGTTTACAAAAGTTAGTACTCATACCTATAGTACATAATCATAATTTTTAAAAAATATTATAGTTGTGAGGGGTTTTATCGCCACCAACCCCCGCCCCCCTACCCACACCAAACAATTTTGGATATTTGCGCATTGCGCTTATGTCCCGAGTCCGATTTGAATAACAATAAATTAAAACAAAATATATAGCTAGTACATATAGTATAATGGCGATCTTTTGTAATCTCCGTCGGGTCGACGTCTATATAGAGTGTCTAGACGCTATACCAACAATACGTCGGTTTATACATACAATGAGGCCATGTATATGTATATTATTAACGGTTTAATCAGCGAATATGTATAATATAATATATCATTAGTATGAACTATAAAATAAAATCGTATAAGATTCGTATGTCTCCCACGCAATTAGTCGACTATACGTTACACAAAAATAGTAAACCTACTTAACAATATACAGAATAGTTTTAAAACCACATAAATATAATATATATTATACTGAAATAATAATTATTATACAGTTATTGTAGTTGATGATGAATGTTTTATTTTCATTTTTTTACACCAAAGACGAGATTACATTTTCCTTTCGTAACATCATGTCGCGGTCGCGGCGTGAGCACGTCATTAAAATTTTACACGACCAGGTCACTTGGTATACGTTTGTAATATTATTCTTACTCACGTTTTACTTTTTTACCACTGACTTCGCACAAAATGTTATTAGTATTATAACGTAGAAAAAAAAATAAAGTTGATTAGTGTGGAAAAATATGAAATTTACATATGTGAGTATAGTAACTATATAGTAGGTACCTATGCCTACCGGGTGAATGGTGATACATACATTATATGGGTAATAACATAATATAATTAAATTATACTCGTTTCGGTATCACTGTATTTTATCGAAAATTCAAGTATAAATTTAAAAACCTAATCGTTTGGAAGGATTCAAAGCCAACAAAATTAAATTAACATATTTTGCCATCTACAAATATTTATAATACGATAATAGTATATATTTAGGATAAATTTAAATGAAAACAACTAGCTACAGCTAAAGATTTTTAACTGGAATGATATTACTGCAGCAGACAATTAATTGTTTTTTATTTTAAATTCCAATTTGCTTCTATTAAAAAAAACCTACATAATACAAGTTCCGATAAATATCGCGGTATTTAGAGGTGTAATTTGTTTCCAATGGTAAAATGCATTCAAGTAAGTACAAACATCATACCTAAAATCATAAGATTAAATAATAGTCGTCATAATTGGTTAGAAACTTAAGTAAGTTTACTATTCGGTATTTAAAAACATCTATAAAAATTTTTTTTTAAATCTGTGCTGACACGTGTTATTGTAAATAGTTGCGACACCAGTGCACCAAAGTTTGACACAATAAAATACTTAACTGTCTGTTTAAAAAGTGATTTTATTTAAATAGTAGGTAGTCTGCATTTTTACGACACATACATGTGACCAAGTACCAATTTTGTAGTTGTTACTTGCTTGCTTACCCAAGCGATAGGTACATAATTATCTACGATGGAAAAGGATATTGCTTTAATGGCCATTACTCATTATAGAATCCATTTTATATAGTGCCAGATAGAATCCAATATGATGTTAGTTATGACCAGCCAAACCATTATTAATAACGTCGGCAATATAACGTTATCACGACGAACGTGTATTTATTACTACTCGACAGATTTATTGGCCGTTATTATTATTTGTTTTGAATTATTTCCATTTTGAACTTGAATTCATTCAATTTTTTATTTGCAGTTTAAATGTTAACAAAAAAAGCAAATTAATAATTTATGCTTATTTTAATTGCATAAATAAATTACAAAAATTAAATATTATGTTTGTACTGATCAAATTTTGATCACTAGGTGATACTAGTTTAAACCAATAGGTATATATTTATTAGTAAAAATTTATGGATGTCTTATACTGCACAATGTTGAGTTACATAAGTTATACAATAATAAGACGAGGAGCGTGCTCATGCGGGGGGGAGGGGTGATGGGGGTGTAATTTTCCCATACAGCTTATTTTTGTCGTATAAAATATAATATAAAATGATAAAGCAATGAAAGTATATTTAGCACTACCTATATAAACGTGGTCTGAGAACAGTAATATAATTCATTAAAAAAAGCTGAACACTTAAGCGTTAGGTTAACAATTAAGTGTTATTTATTTGTAAGACTATTAAGTCTTATTTAAGTTTAAGATTTTACTAAGAAAGCTTATGTACAGTTTAGAACAGTCATTATACTGATTTGGCAAGAAAATATGATTAAAATTGGCTAATTACCAGGATAAAAAAACAAAAGTAAAAATTGTGTACCTAATTACAATCGTCAACAGTTGAGACATATTTAACTATTTATATAATAATTAACTATGTACCTATATTTTTCTCTCTTTCTATGACCCCAAAGTCAGATAGGATAAGTACAATAGGAAGTACAGGTTTAATGATTAAAATGATTTAAATATTATTATAAATATTATTATTATTATAATATTAAAATAACTATATTATATTATGTTTGTATTGATTTTGTATGATTAGAAAAGTTTTTAATATCATATTATATCATATATTCATATGGAATTAACAATAGATGTAAACATTGGCCGATATCCCATTATCCCCCCCCCCCCAACAGATACATTTTTAATTGTATATAAAATCGAAGCTCCCAAACTCACATTTTTGTTAGCCATTCTTAAATTTTAATAGATTTCCGCTTATGCATGTATAGACACATCACACGTATATTTAATATTCTGCATAGCGGAGCGATGAATGTATTGAATTTACAATGACGTGTGATCACCTTTTTTTTTTTATTTTTTGGCTAGAGACACTTTTCTTACTAAAAATAAATCACCGATAATCAACTTTGATAGAGGTCTCTAGTAGAAAATTTGGATCTAGTTGGTACTTTTATAGGGAGTCAAGATAATTTTCAGTGCTTTTAAAAATTGGAAAAACAAAAAGAAAATCGAACATTTGTAAACATTTTTATATTACATATTATTCAAATAATTATTTGGCAACCAGCTTGAATGTGTTTAATGCAACGTCCCTTTATAAGTTGTTAATACGCTAGAATAAAAATAATGTCACTAATTTTTTTTCTGTTTTTCCAAATTATTATTAAGAAATGGAGTGAAGAAAAACGTAGTATATATATTATAATATATCTATGCTATTATAATAATTGAATACCTGTTACTAGTATAATAAATGCAATGTATTTGGTAAAAAATTAAATCAACCTACCATAATAGCTACTAATAGTAAAATAAATTACTAGCAATATCAAAAAACGAATCATGAATATGTACTTAGTTATGTAGGCTTACAGATCGTCTTCACTCAGAATCGTTTTTTTTATTATATAACTATTCTTATCACTGGATTCAAATTACACAGATGCATATACATTATAGTGTCAGAAATGTAATGCATGGTTGCACAACATTTTAAAAATAAAAATAAATTTCGATATAACGCCTTGGCCAATTATGAATACAAACTGCCCTCATCCAAAATGGTGCTCTCTAATATTTATAATTTTGTGTTATAGCCATATAAGTAGGTATATTATGCATTACAAATTATAATATATATTCAATATAGGTATATCAATGACGAGTTGCACTCGACACCAACGTCCTGTACAGTACAGCGTTTACATAGTTTACTAATTTTATAGTAAAAAAATCTACGACGTTAGAATCCTATTCTAAGATATTTTATTTTAATACGATATAATATATATAAATTTGCTGTCGTTGAAAATTTTAAGCAAATAATTATGCGATAATATTATGTTATTAAAAAATAGTTATCATAAAATATATATTATAATATCAACAAAACCCAGTGGCGTACTCAAATGTTCTAGGGTTCTGACTCCCACCGAAATTTATTTTTTCTACAAAAAATTTTATTTGCCGCCATTTTGAGATCCACAGATCAATTGTTGGTAAGATATAGATATAAAATAAATTGTTGAATATAACAAAGACGCATCGATAATTATAGTTTTATTTTTTTTTTTTTTGGCTGATTTAGAACATTGCTAAATGTCTGCCATAATCGATGGTGTATCATTGCCCATCGAATATTACCACATTTATTACGACCCGAGGAGGCTTATAGATGACCAGGTTAGACACTGTTTAAGTAGACTAAATTTGAGACTAACTATAATTTGTTATGTAAAAACGGTTTAGAAAAAAAGCGTGTAAGTGGATGTCGCTCTGCTGTACAGTAGGTTACAAGTGGGTCAATGTATAATGGATTGTATTAAACTTAAATTCATTCGTTGATATAATATCATTGTATAAGAAAAACGATTCTGAGCGGAGAAGGTTTGTCAGTCTGGATATTTTATATTGTTATTGTTTATTATAACCAGTAAGTTGAATTGATATTATAATATTAAACATTTTTATTCGTTTCTATGGTGATAAACAAAACGTTAAGAAATTATAAAAACCCATTTTTAGCGGTTTTTTGTAATTTGTCGCTAGTTTTTCCCGTCGCCTTAAATAATTATTGATAAAATCGAAAATGACCTTTCTAAAGTACCATCTTGATACAATTTTCTAAAAGATAAGATACATATATGTATGTTGAAATCGAACCACTCTTTCTGGTAGAAATTTTGTATACAGGATAAAAAAAAATAATAAAATAAAATAAACACCATTGTAAAACCACTAGCTTTCCTTGTTCCACTCAGACTCTAAAATTAATTTTAATAATTTACTCAGGTAAAACCTTAACCGAACTAAAACTCTGCGTACGCTACTGACAAAACCTTAACTCTTTAAGGGGCTTTACAGCCTTATAGGTTCTTTTATAGTTTTTTTTTTTTTTGTAAAATGTAAGTCTTTTTAACCATATGTAGTCCAAAATGTACCAAAAAGTAAAACATCATCTATATTTTATAGCGCCTTTCATCAACTTGTCTTTCGTGTATACTGCTTTTATGAATTTCTGCCTTTGAACGTCACTGTTGACTTGTCTATGGCTACTTGCGTATGGTACTTGTATAACTTACTAACGTTATCTCCGATACGATTTAGAATTATATGCCAAATATTGTAAAGTTTATCAAATTTAGATTGCTCTTTTGTGGCTGTACATGATTGTCATTAAAACCAATGGAATGAGTAACTATCCGCATCTAAAGCACTTCACAGACAATATAATATTTTAAATATAATTACCATGTAAATCAGCGTAACACTTGACCAAAAGTCTCAGTTACTGGGAGATGTCCACCGCCACTCAAAATACAACTAATCTACATAGTTATAATAAACCAGTTAATTTAATTTAGACAGATATTAATTATAAAAATAATGCCATCAATCGTATTTAGTAAACATTATATAAATGTTTTTTTTTAATAAATGATTTGATTACTATAAATTAATGGTTAATGTAAAAAATATAGTCAATCTAACTTAAGTAAATAGCTAATTATATTATAATACACGAGTACCTAATACGACATCAATAAATTTTAATGAAATTATAACGTCCGTAATTATATATGTTACATATTATAATAAATTAACTCCGTATATGATGTGGCATATTTATGTATATATTAAATTCTGATCATAGCGTATAAGACCATAATGTATAGTATTTATAATTATGTTTTTTTTCTGTTTGTCTGTCATCAACATTTGGGGCAATTAAAATGCTCTAATTTTCGACATCAGCATCTTTCCTGATAGAAAAATGAATCTAGTTTATGCATTCGAGAGGTCGACATTTAAAATTCTCAGTTATACCTAGATATATTGTTATCATATGGACATATTATGGTGGTTAATAGTTATCTTTTATTAGATACCTATGTTATATCATAAAAATTAAAAAAATAACTGATGCAAATACAATCATTAACCTGCTAATATTTTAAAACATTTGTAATTGGTTTAAAAATTAATAATTAACAGTACACTCCAGTTATATAATTAATCTATGTTTATTTTAGTTAATTCAATTTGAGTATTATAAGTTATAACTATTCGTTACAATGCCATACAAACGTACCCACATGGAGTTCAATATATTATTAAGTGCTTTCATACAGATTAATGTATTTTATCAAATGTGTTAAGTACGCGTGGTTATCATATATATCAATTGAACAGCCAACACTATTATAATTATAAATACCTACCTTACTACATTATATATTTAAATCACTGTGAGATATTTCACATATTATACACATATAACGATACATATTATTTAAATGTAAACCTGTTAAGTCATTAATATTGTGTATTTTATTGTACCTAGGTATTGCTATTTAGTATTTATTGTGTATTGCAGCTGTTTCGTTAAATGCTGTTTCGTTAAATGGTCGTTAACTCGTAGCAACTGGTCACAATTTTATTTTTTACAATTTTTTAACTAACAGATGACATGAAACATATGGTTTTGTAAGCATGCAAGTATAATACAATTAACCTCTAAGTATCATAATTTATTAATGGACAATGGTACATAATATATTATGACATTATGTGCATTGGGTACTAATATAGTAATAAATGCATTATTATAAAATGGTGATTGTTTAATGTATACTAACCGGCTTGTATTACATCGCATTTAGTATTAATTAGTAAATTGTAATAAGAAGAATAATACAACTAAAATAAAAACAGATTATTCTGTTAAAAGAGGACAACTGCTGGCTGCAGCTAAAATTATATTTTAAAATGGGGCACTAAATTGTGTTGACTTGGAAGATCACAGAAATACTGCGGAATCGGCAAGTTTATTGTTAATTATTATCCGAATCATGATGACACTCAGTTTGTACAAAACTAACTGGTCAAAAGTTCGTTAAAAACGGCCGCAGTTATTTTGCTTACAGTTTTAATAGCTTTTTTTGGATTTCCACGAATTTTTCAAAAATGTTATAAGCGATTTTAAATTTTAATAAAATCTATACTTTCATATTTATTTTATCATTAATATTGTCATTTGAAGCCAACGTTTTCAACAAGTGGTAGGTATAACGATAAATTTCCAATTATTAATGAGTAATGACATTCAAAATATCCGAAATTCAAAACAATGAGTACCTATTGACTTCAATAAAAGTGTTAATAAGAATGAGAAAATATACTACGAGTGCATTTATGACTATCCCATTAAACAGCAAACAAGTTAACAATAATCAGGAATTGCGATAACTATACTGATTATCAAATACGTTATACGTACACCAATGGCCTTAACGTTAACTGTTATAAGAGTACAATATATATATAACGAAATACTTCAACATAAGTCTGAGATTACTTTTAAAGTTAGTATATGACATAGTATGTATATTATACATTGTATGTAAATGTTAAATAGGTACCTTCGCATATATTATGTTCAGCCATATAACAGTTGATCTATAGTGTACACTATATTGTATACACTCGAATTTAACATTTTCCTCGTAAAAATATCAATTAATATTTTCATGTAGGTATATGATAATTTATTGTTCATCGTTGATTAATAAATATCTCACGAATTGTCTGTTGTATTGTGTTAACTGCTAACTAAATCATTTGAAACTTGTTATATGAATACACATCACGTAATTTTCATCCAAACTTCCTTTGGTGTGTCCGATGCTCTTTTCAATTTGGATAGGTGCAAGTTAAACCAGTCACTAATTCAAAGTTCAAGACTTCAAGTTATTAAACGATAAAATAAAAACTATTATTTATTATATATTCTATGATACCTATTATCGTATAATTTTATGGATAATATTTATTTTAAATTAATGTATAATAAAATCATATTAGATGCATTAACAAAAAATAGTAATCACACAACTAAATAAAAATTATAATTGAAAATTGAAAATTGCTAAGGAGAAATACAAATACAATGAATTTAATGAACATAACGTTCACTTGATCAGGATACATTCTATTTATTAAATAGTATAATAGGTATAAACAATTGCGTTGTCTTTAATTATTAATTACCTATAACAATAGTTTACAGTTTACTAGTATGATATAAATGGTCCAAGCGGTGAAAACCTATAATGCTATTTAATCTCACCGTAAAAAGTATTATTATAATACTTCAACTACGTTATCTCAAATTCATAAATGTGTTTAATGATCAATAGCATTGATTACTCGAAAATTATTATTTAATAAATTGTGTGAGTCCATACTACATAATTATCTTAATCTGTAAACCAAAAGAATACAATGTTAACTCGTGTGTTTTTTTTATGAGTATTATGGCATAATACGATCAATTCCCGAGTGCCTAATTGTAAGTGACCAAGTATCTTTCCATCTATCTATATAGGACTTCAAATTGTATAGCATTATAATGATTAATGACTATGGTTTACTAATCAATATATTATAATGTACGAAACGATAGCAGAAACATATTCAAAATCCAAACTGAATTAAATGCGATTGTCTTAAATTTGTAATCGGATATGTGCCATGTTATAGGTATAGGTACACAAAATAAGGGAGGCATATATAGTTTTCAGTCGATTCCAACCAAAGCATCAAACATAACGAGGTCTTAAACGTATGGACATTAGACATAATATCGAAGTTTTTATAATTAAATTACTTGTAGTACAGGTATTATAGGTATAGTTGCATTATGCTAATATGATGTGATTTTTATTATATAGCACTAGAGTCCGGTGTTGGTGTACAGTATACTATTTTCAGTATTTTCGGTGTACTGAATAAGGATTGTAAATATTCGCTTTCTTAATAGAAAAAACATTTGTACAAATATTTTTTTTTTTGTATATCCAATTTAGTTGTATAAAAAAAAAAGGATATTATAATATATTATATATTTTACTACGAATATTGTGGTAATTTTGGCTCACTTCAATAGTCCAATAAATGTATTACAGTAATACTCGTATGCCTATCTATATAGTTTCCATTAATTTGGTAAACACGCTCGACGTTCGATATTGTATGGTTGTATGGACTATTGTGTTATTTGGTATTATGTAACAAACTTATACATTTGGACGTGCATATTCGGATCCTAATGGAGACCACTAAATATAATAATTGGCTGGCGTATACAGTACAGCTGGTGGTCAAATACGCTGCAGGGGTTCGAAACATGGACGCGGACGCACACCCCTCGCGTAGATATCGTGTTGTACGTGCACGTGGATGCACACTGTCTTGAATCGACACTATAACTATAACTATACTCAGATATCGTGTACAATATCACATTATTATGCTCAACAGTCAACAGCGTATAGTTACTACAATACAGCCCACCTATACCTACAGAATATGCTAAAATAATGTACATATATATATGCGTGTAACGGGCCGTATAACCAAGGGGTGATTTTGGGGTTAAAACCCTGACAACCCGTTTTAAAAAAAAAAAGATTAAATATCACTTCCAAAGTAAAAATTTATTTATTAGATTTACAACACAAAACGTAATAACGAAAAAAAACATGGTTTTTGAATAGCTCTCTGAATATGAACGGTCGTCGTACTTACGTAACTCTCATAACTACATAATAAATTTGACTCTTCACTCCTGTATAATGACTATACTCTCGTCGTCCACATGTTATGTACGCTTGATGACCACGCGTGATATTAAAAAATAGGATTAATTCTCCGAAACCTCGTCTGCAGCATTCTATAACATTATATACGTATATTAAATCGTATATATAAGTATACGCGTGCCTTCAAATCTTCCTAGACTCGAGCACGCGACGATAACGATACGGTAGAAAAAAATTGGTTTTACACGTGCTTGCTGCACCTATATTTGTTTTTATGGGCGGTGTATGGTGTTGTACACGCGCATGTTCTAGCACGACAAAACTATTGTGTAGGTAGGTGCCTGTATAGTATAATATTATAATGTACATGTATAATAGTTCAATAGGCGATCACGAACGCACAAGGAACCAGCCGATTGATTGACCTAGAGAGGAGTGTTTGTGTGTGCGTGTTGTACTATCCATATCGCAAACACACACACACACACACACAGTCAAATACACGGAGATTCGATACTCTCCTAGCCACGTGAATGGAAACGTCTTATAATGTACGATATACCATATTTATAGACGTATGCGCGATATACAAAACGCGCTTGCGCGAGATACGAGTTCACAGGGGTTCATCCCGGTAGGTCGTTCAACCCGACACACCATCACAAACGCTTCCGCAGCAAGAAAACGCTATAAGACAGTTCGGTCGTCGTTGTCGCCCCCTCGCGAGAGCATAGCGATCATCGGGGCTGTGTGGATCCGATGACGGCGGCGGAGACAATACTGTCGCAGTGCCTAAACTGCCGACGGCACTGAGGATGCCAACTGCCAAGTATGTTTAATGCTCGGCCTCAAATCTCCCAGTATAAGCTTAACTGATCGGTTGCGTTTTGAAACGAAACACACTATTAATCACGATCGAATAAACTGTCGCACTTCATGGTCCGACCATGTCGAAAATACCTACCGAACTGATTGTTTAAAAATCTTATTTTGACTGGAACGCATAAAATATTCTTGCACCCCGCCCGTGAATACCTATATAGTTTGCGGAACTGATGATGCGGCTACGCGCTTACAACGATACTCGTCACGTGACGGTGGCGTATGCCCCGGAGAAAAGCGTGGGGCGTCGAGAAGAAATATACGATTATGATCTACCCATGTATACTGTGGTATAGTGGCTGCTACCACTGCGGTCTGCGATCGACTTGAAACGTTACCGGAATATAAGGATAGCGCCGCGCGAAGGATACGAAAATACAAAAAACACGACGACTGACGAAGATAATAAAAAATAATATAATTAATCGCGTGATCGCCATTTTGGTCACCATTGACTGTGCGCGCGTAACCCTATATAGAGGGGTCCCGTCTGCCGCGGTCCAGACACAGTCGGCGATGGCGGCGGTGGCGACGACGGCGCGGCGGCTTGCGAGCGCACGGCCAGGCCTCTCTCTCCTCAGTCGTCCGAACAACAGCTCAGCAGCACCGACTCCTTCGACCGGCTGCCCACCCGGTTGCCCGCGTACGGACTTCACGCACACGCCCGCTGTGCCGCGCGTCGTCGTCGTCTTCCGTCCGCATATTCTTCGTACATCTATTTTTATGTTTCCATTACTCTCTTCCCCGGCATCTATTTACAACACGACACATAATATATTGTAATTTATAATTGGCTAATTCGATATATAATTTCCGTCTACAGCAGGTGCCACCACACATATATATACATATATATATATGTAATACAACCCCTTCAAATAGGTATATTTTCTTATTCGTTTCTTGTTTCCTTTATTTTCTCTCGTCACCCGAATACGTTTTGAATGAAGAACGCACGTCAAGATAGTGTATCTCATTACCAGAGATTGCTCGAAGTCACAGGTAAATGTCACAAATACAAATACCTATACGGCTATGCAACTATGCAAATATACAATTATATAATACATATTAATCCGTCGCGAATACAAATATATAAATATACGATTTTATGATAAGTTCTCGCGCCGGGTTGCGTAAAAAATGTATTCATTTAATGGTTCGCTTAAATTTAATGAACCAATCGTGGGCCTTTAACTATAATGTTTAACGGACAATTAGGCATTAGCTCTCTATTGACTCGTTAAATTGTTCACGCAACTCGGCAATAATATATTAATTATACTTATATAGTGCAATGATCTACCGGTGCACTTATATTATGTATAGGTTATACGTGCGGTGTAAACTGTCATATTTTAGTTGAGACTTGTAGTACCTATCTCTATGCATTGTTGTATAGATCATTTGACGATTTGAAACGTCGAAGAAACGGCGAAGAGCTAAGACCGGGTTCTAAAATCTCGCACGTGTAGCATACAATGTCTTAATATTATAATAAGTGTGTAGGTAATGTGTACCGTGTACGCGATAACAGCTGGTCGAGAAATTAGGTTTTTAGAGCGCGCGCGCGCACACACAACACACACACACACCACACACACACACACACACACACACACACACCACACACACACACACACACACACACACACATATTATGATACGCGCATATTTGCACTCGAATAGTCGAATCTCCGCTGTCCTCGGTGCGTCCAGTGTAAAAAAAAAAATGTTTTGCCAAAACATATCACACGTGGCCGTCGTGGTCGGACGGACGTGGATGGTCGACCGATTTTGGGCTGCAAAAAGTTTCATTATTATTCGTGCACAAGGTTCGCTCAGTGGGTATCGGACGTCTATTATATATTTCCATGTCATTATTTCAATACCTATATAATACATTGTATGTATGTATATATAACCATATAGGAACCTTAAATTGCATTGTGCTGGACGCTGGTAATGTAATTTATATTATGTATACTGTAAACGCCGCCGCCGCCGCTGTTCTGCAGGTAGACGATGTGAAATTCAACCTCAGAAATATGATTTGCGATTCGTTCGACAATTGTATTCGTATATAATATAAATGCATATATTTGGTTTAACTTAGACCTGACGATGGGTGTTCTAATATCTATACCATAAAAAAACGTTCATCACGATTGATTGCGATTAAATGAAGGTCCACCACGAACGAGGTTTTAAATAACATCCAACATCTAACTCGAAAGCTATAGAAAATATTTTCTTACAAATATTTATGTATATTAAATGTACGCAGAAAAAAGATTGCGAAATTGTTTTCTATTTACCAACAATAACTATATACCTATAGTAGCTACTAATAAGGAATCGATCATAACGCATCATCGTTAAGATATACAAATTCCAATTCGATTATAAGGTATCTGTACATAAATAAATAATAATATAGATGGCAAATTATAATAATAACTAATAATAAACAACATATATACGGC
This sequence comes from Sitobion miscanthi, assembly GCA_008086715.1. Taxonomy (NCBI): domain Eukaryota; kingdom Metazoa; phylum Arthropoda; class Insecta; order Hemiptera; family Aphididae; genus Sitobion; species Sitobion miscanthi. The sequence continues at coordinate 30,338,723 of CM017802.1, forward strand.
TTACATACTTATAATAATAAATAATAATATTAATACGAGTTATTTCTTTCTCGTTAGTTTGACATTATTATCATATAATTTATAATGAAAATGACAAATTTAGGTACCTATATCAGAAAAAGATATAATACGTACACAATTGTACATAAATATTATTATGTTAAATATAGTAGGTAATTTAATACAATTTATCTTTCCTACATGTTTTGCAGAACTTTTCTCAATATCATTTAATCCGTTTGGAAAAATATGATTGGATAATATTGTACTTTGCTTTAACTTAAAATTAAATTAGAATATTGTTGTTCATTGTAATGTTAACTAGGTAATTTATATAAAATTATAGCAGTTTTAATATAACACATATATTATATAAATACCTATAACTTTAAAAAAAGCAATTATAACCTAAAATGTTTTTTTTAAGATTTTACACATTATATATAAAAAAACATATTAAGCTTATTTGGAATAACTAGATCAGTGCCGTCGACAGGAATTTAAAATTGCGGGGAGGGAGTTATCATAATAATTACATATTATATAATAAATACATTTATACACTTACCATGTTTTAAGGAAGTTTGAACCCTCTACCCCCTCCCCACGTGTGAACAGCTATAAACTATATTATTGTCTGTAAAAAACTAGTCAGTATGTATATGTACTTACTACTAATACTACTTATAAATTAAATGTAACTCATTTAGAATTAATTAAAATGAAGTAAATGTAACTTATTGATTAGGAATGAAAATAACTGTTTTTAAATCCCAACGACAAAAAATATTATTAAAAAACTAACGTACATCCGCAATGTATATCCGCAATAGTCGTGTTGTGTTGTCATCAGTGCCGAAACAAAGATAAATGCCTTATGTTGTTCAAATGAAAGTATTGTATTGCCGAAAATTTTGCTGTACTTGTGTTATTTAAATTTTTTTTATGAATACAATTTATTAATACGTATATTTTTTTCATTGTTCGTAACAACTAATTTTCAATTGTGTTCAAACTAAATCTATTTTTCGTAATAATAAAAAAATATAGACTATGATTTTATTGTATTTAATGAATTGTATGATGCCAATCAAATTAGCTACATAATGATAAATGTCAATCCACTATAAAATAACTTTATCATGCGAGAACTTTGGTATCAATAAATGTTAACATTAATTAGTATAAATCATGTGAACTCATTCAATAATAGATAATGAAAATTATACAGGCATTATTCATTGAGAGCTTTATTTCATAAACATCACAATAGTTCCTATAAGACTTTTAAGTGAAACGTACAATAATTTAAGTATTATATTGTATGACTTAAAACAAGAAATGTATTAGGTATATTTTTCTAATAACCAAGTAGATTTCAATATTTTCTAATCCTTTCTCTCGATTCGTTCTGCAAATAATTTATGATCAGCTTCTATCATTTTATAATATTTTTACTTTCAACCTCGAAAACCTCATTAAAATTATTGTAGCATAACATTATAGGTATTGTGTGTTAACTAAATACTTGCATTTTTATACTATTATGTATTTGATCTATGATTAATATAAAGTTGACTTTTGAGTGATAAAATACATTATAGTACCTATTTAATATCTAACTGATTAAAATTTTAAACATACCTAATTATAAAATAATTGTCGTAGGAATAATGCATTTTTTTATTGTTTTTACCAAAAGGGTTGAAGTAAGTGGTCAATTAAACAATTTTTTTTCTTGAATGTAAATAATATTGTGTTATTTGTTAATCTATATTTTACAAGAGTATGTAGGTAATAATAATGATAACAATGAAGTAAAACAATAAGTGAACCGATAACATTACCGGAATTAATTTTGGCACGTGATAAATCACATTTGACAAAAATGTTTCTTCTACTTTTAAACTGATGTGATTATTATATACTATTTTAATGTAATTTAGAGGCGAGTTCGTAGATAGGTATTGGTGTAACAACAACTAACAAGTAAACAAAAAGTGGAAAAGTGGCCGACCAGTGACCCAAATTAAGTCATTATTGTTTTATATAATAACTTCATTTAGTTTGAAATAAATTATGCAAATATTCCTTGACAATAATTACCTGTTATAACAGTTAAACAATCACACGCGTGTTAATAATATGTATTGTAATTTGTAATCAGTCTCTATTTAGACTTTATTTCGTACGTCGTAGGTACGTGTCGTTAAACAAACTTAAATAATAATTTTACCTAGCATGAAATGTGCATAACAAATAAATGAACTATTTCAATATAATATAAGTGATGATATATTGTGGGTGTATAATGCATATTAAAGCAATTATATGAAATACAAACAAACCGTCAAAGTCGTTGTAAATAAATTACGAATTACATTTTCATACATTATTCCTACATGCAACTGCACTAACCATACGCTTAAAAGCATGTACCCACATTATGTAAAAATGTGTACCTGTGCATACAGATATGTGTTAATTATAGGTTGAGGTAAAACAAACGAAAATTTACATCATTTTAAGTTTTAACTATCTATTAAGAAATTATTTTTTCCTCTAGAAGCAATCTAAAAGTGCATATTATTATGGAAAGAATTCATAGTGTTTTATCATGATATTTTTATGTTTAGCACAGTTGAAATCAATATAGGCATGACCTAATAAATTCGCACGCGAGTACACACAATTGCACTCATATAACAAATTCAGCATTTTTCGAATAGGGTGGTCTCGTTGTCTGCAGCCGTGGCCCCGAGGAGTAGCAAGATCGAGCAAAAACTGAGTGCGACCACCCACTTTCAAGATTTAATCAAAATAACCCAATAGGCGATAAGTGAAATATCTTCAGCATAATTGTCCTATTATAGTTACTTTATTTATTTTTAATTTAATGTTAGAACAGAAAAAACAAAAAACAATGTATTTATGTATTAATCGTATATGGTTTGTCTCAATACGTACCTATTTTACATTTGAGGAGACACGTTCAATACACTATATAGTAATACACACACACATATAATATATACGACATATTAATATATTTTATACTAGCATCGTATTATTCGATAAAATTTAAAATGAAAAATCCAACTTTTCTTATACGATTGTAAAACACGCATATTTGTTACTCTTGTTCTTTATACTAAATATAGTGCGATATCGTATTATAGTTTAGACTTTAGAGCTTATATGGTGATTGTTGTATCAAAAGTCTAAACTGTACCTATATGATTAATTTTTATAATATTAATACTTGCACATTAGTTATATACGATCATTTACTATACATACTCATACCTGGGTATACATAATGTTTCATGCTACATATGTCATATATGTTATACATTCATTATTCATATATAACCACACTTGAAATATTTGGCTGATAAACTAATATTATATTGGATTGTATAAAACAATATCATCATAATGAACTGTGTTGAAAAAAATTTGAAAAATAATATTTAATAATATTCAAAATGTAATACCAATATTAAACTTACCATACGTTTTTCTATATAATTTGATTTACCAACTAAATTGTTTTTTCATATTAATGAGTATTTATTTAAAATTTTTACACGCAGAGTAATATGACATACGAGTATATAATTTTCGTGGAGTACCCCTTACCATTTCTACTCATCTTCTCTATTAAGACTATAATTATTTATTGCCAATTTTTTATTAGATTATAAAATTAAATAAAAATAGGCCGTCTAAAAATATTAATCATTCTTTAAAAAAGTAATAAAAACATTTTTTATGTAGAACATCTGAACACGAGAATCGACCGAGATAATGGGTGGGTGTTTTATGATAAAAAATAATCGTGTATACAGAATATAATTTATAAATAATACATACCAATGACTCGAGCCCATTCTTTAGAGATAATAGATATATTTGTGTTAAGCTTAAGAGGATACCAAACCTGCATTTCTTGTCTTCGCCTTACATACATAGCATTAGGCACATACCAAATTTTCATTCAGCAGAACCAATTTTTTAGTTGTTAGTTTTAGTATTATAGTGAATTGGTATATTATCAAACTTAAAAGTGAAAATATTTTTTAGAGCGTATTATAAACTTTTATTGATATTTTCAATTTAAAGTGAGTTTTAACTGTGTAAAATATTATAGTTTTAAAATGCTGAAAACTCACCTTGAAATTAAAATATCTATAATACTTTCCTAGATAAAATATTTTTACCTTTAAGTTTTATAAGAGGTAAATTCACTCTAATTTTAGAAATTACAGGGTAAAATGTATTATTGTGAACGTAAAATTTGCAATGTTGTAAGTTTGTAAGATGAAGACAACAAATGCCCATGTAGTGTCCTCCCTCTTAAGGCTAATTTTGATAGGTCAATTCACTTAAAAACTAAAGCTAACAACACAAACATGGTTCTGCTGAACATAGATTTGGTGTGTAGTGTGTTTATAAGACAGAGATAATATGATTATTCGACGTCCTTTTTATACGTTATAATATATAACTACTCATATGTAAACCAAGATGTAGGTACTAGGTACCTACGGCTATATATGCAAAGTTATGAAGTTTAAATAAAAAATTAAATAACGACGACAAACATATTATTATAAATTAAAAATATAGCTGTAATATATAAGTATATTAAATAACGGAACACATAATTTTTAGCACAAGGATAATATACAAATATAATTTGCCAGGTATTTGTACCGGTATCCATATCTTTTTCCCAAATCCGAATATTGAATATTAATTATTGTTATTAAATATATACATTTCTGTGTAGGTATATATCCTTTTATGATGATTCTATTCTACCCGCGCACCTATAGTCATATCCAATCCCCATATAGGTATCTATATATCATTGAAATATCTAGGTATATCAGCCATCTGGAGGAAATCTATTAAAACGAAAAAAAAACGTCACAGCGCCAACGTGCGTCAAAAATAATGTCGTTTTATTATTTCATGAACGTAATATGACATTTTATGGACAATTAAACTACAAAAAACAATAGTTAAAACACAAAAAAAAACCATATTTTTATGTAAATATAATATAATGTCTGTGTTCTGCAGTATAGGTATCTATAATCATATTAATGTGACATTATAAACGTTATCCGTTGAATGGGTGCTAGATATACACATACGCGACAATATACAATACATACACAATTATATAATAATATATACATTATACATTACACATTATACAAATAAACACCATTACACCCATTGCACACACATAATATTATATTGTATGCGTGATACGATAGAAGTTTACTGCGCGTCGACCTTCAAATACTAATTTTATGTTATAGCCCATAGGCACCTATATATTCCATATATATATACAGTGGCCATATAGTAGGGAGGTATCTAAGTATCTTATGTATATATTATATATGTACCCACACAATACCTCTACGCGTTTTTCGATCAAAATCTGGGTATATCTATTATAGCCTTGCATCACTCGAAAACAATACCTAGGTACATGCAAACAAAATAACACCACGTCTAAAATGAGATTAATCGACTCATCACGCGTGTATATATCCGAGACTCTAAGAGAGATGGTTCTGCGTTGAATATGATGCATAAATATTTATAATATATTATTATACCTATAGTGTTTCTTGGTAGGATATTTTGTTTTGCTTTTATCATTAGATAAAATGAATATAATATAGTACATATACTGCCGAGCGCCCGTACACCATTCTGAATGTTCGAGTGTTTGACTGTCGATGACTCGGAAAATTCGTGAAAATACGTTCGACCTTGATGTAAAAGATTGATTTTTTGCGATCATCCGATAATTGTGTAAGGTGTATTATAATGTGATGAGTAATCGATCAAAATGTTAATAGATAATAGGTACCTACCTGAGATTGTTTTTAGGTACCTAATTTATAATCGTGAGTTGTTTCGGTTTCTTTCTCAAAAATCAACAATAATTCAAAGTTTTAACTGTATTGTGTATATTATAATATATTATATACACAGTGCTATCAATATTGGTCATATAATTAATATAACATGGTATTCTGTGATTTGATGTTTCTTTTCGTTTCGTTAAAAAACCTGACCTATTACCTGTATTAATTCGCTTTATAAAATATATGAACACACCTCACGGTTAATCGTTCGTGTATATTTGAACTTCAACGAACTAAAATTTTTATTTTGTGATGTGCCGCATGCCCACACTGCCGCCGACTATAGAAATATGGTGTAGAAAATAATATAGATATCTGCCCTATGTACATTAGCTTTCGCATACAAAAGCGACATTAAAATAGATATATTATATAATCATTCAAATTTTCAATGTATCATTATGTCTACACTCTACAATACCTTAAAACTATCGATAAATTAGTGTTCGACTTCACACGCTTAGTCTATTTTTGTAAACGATTTATCGTATCTAATGTGCAATATAATATTATAATTTTCATAAACATACTATAATAAATAGGATATAGGCACTCATAAGTCATAACAACTTTAATAATTATAATAGTTTTGTGTATAAATCATAAAATAACTATTATATATAAACTGAAATAGTATTTTTTATTTAAATGTGTTCAGTCAATACCTTATATCAACTATCAGATGTCCATCGTTTCATTTTTTGAAAAATACTTCCTATAAAACGCATTTTTCACTTGTATTTGCAGACGTATTTCAGCAAATCAAATATACAAACGACTAGGTGCACTATTTATTGTATATCGTCCCATAAAATAACAACTACATACTATGTATTAAGGTGTATACAATACAGAACACAAAGTAAAAAAAAAAAGTTAAATGAGTTAATTTTTTTAGGAAATTTACATTAGTCTTCAGACTGTATGCACTGTGCAGTGTGCACCCCTGTCATTAATCCACACGGTCCGTTCATTACAAACAAATAATACCAATATTGTATCCATTATTATTTTATGTTGCATTCTACGGCACTTGTATAATGTAGCACGATATAAATAACATACGGTTTATAAATTTACGGTGGCTCAAAGCCTCGGGAAAAAAGAGTTTCGCGTCCCTGATCTACGACCCCGAGAAACCTTGCAGTCATAATGTTTGCTGGGCTTGGCATGGATGGGTACTGGGTTTTTGAAATAGTAAAAAATACAAATGCGCATAATTGAGTGATTTGGAAGAAAAAATCACAGCACAATGTGCAGTTCCTACACCTAATTTACTTATGACACGGAGTAATTGAATAGGATCTTAAAGGTTTCAAACATATACACATTATTATATGACATCACATATATGTATAATTTATTAAGCGAAGACGGTGTATGTATTATGTATCAATGTCGGTTAAGACTCGGCACAATTTCAAACGTACGTAGCATACAATGCATTACAATTGTTAATTAAATATTTAATTCGTTTATATTTTATACTTATTTTAATATTATTTAGGTATATTATATTAGGTCCATAGATAATGTTTTTTTAATTGATAAGTATACTAGTAATGATTAATATCAGTTACATTGTATTATTACAATAATATTATCATTAATATCGTAAAGAACATACTTTTTATTTTTTATTTTTTATAAAAATAGAAAATTAACAATCTGTAGCAAAATATATACAATAAGCAAATAGGATTATTTGATGGAAAATATTTACATAACAATTAGTTTATAAGAAGGGAGGCTGTCCAGTGACAGAACCCTCACATAAAGAACATCTAACATAAAATACATATTATTTTTATAATTTTACATTTCCACATTTGTTTATCTAAAGTCATCCCGAAAAAAAAATACGAAACAAATAATATTATCCATTTATATTTTATATGAATACCTGCAAGTGGACAATAAACATAATATTATATTTAGTGTTAAAATTCCATACATTTTCAATAATATTGCATTTAAAAATATACGCCTGTTAAATTGAACACGTTGTTAAAGATGCTTGACATAAATACTTAATTTAATTTCAAGTTTCATCATAAACTTATTTACCTCAATTGGCTCAACATCAAACAATTCTTATGTCCATATTATTTTTAAACAAAATATGCTAAATAATGTCTTGACCTTAAACTTAAACTTATACAAACGACTAAAATAAATGTATTTAAACTTGATGACCTATATATATGGTTATATGTTATGTTTTATGCAATCTTTTTTCTATGTAATCTAACCATGATATAGTATCACGTAAGCTAAATGGACAAATGTAATTTTATCTCTTAAAATATTTAAATATAAAGATATCTTTTTACACTTTAATTCTCTAGAAAATACGATATCATTATTCAATTATAATCGGGTAGAAAGTACACGAGAAACTCGGTTAACTTATTTACTCATCGTATACCGGATATATTATGTACTTAGTAACTATATAGCAGTATAACGCCGCATAACTATCGATAATTATTAGTAACTATTATTATTATAATCAAAAACAATTTTTTTAAATACGCTAAGCATTTTATTATCGATGCTGTTTTTCAATAATAAATTAATAGGTTTTCCAATAAATTTAATTAACCATTCCGAAACAGTGTCGTACGCGTGTTCTCGGGTGCACTGCACTGCACACTTAACATCGACTCCAACTATAGATTTTATTGTACTCGCTGTATATGTGTACACGATAATGACTTGGTCGTAAACGGGATATACAGACAATGTAGTCGGATTAATTGAAATCAATTATCAATCCTTATGTCACGTTTACGACTCTCCGCATAAGTATATGGACTTAAATTGCACGTTTCTAATTCTTACGAATAAATAAAATTGGTCGTGCAAAAAAAAAAGCTTCATATAGTCGGTAAAGGTAAGGCGCCACGCGATGTACCTGAACCAAATTCGGATATATTATACCCATACGGACTTATTAAAGTTTCGTACCCTACGCGTATATATTATATAATTCGGACATCCACCACACTGTATGGCGCATAATACTCAAGTGTAATACACCCACATCATCATAATATATAAAACAGATACCTACAAATAGATAACGGGCATCGCCTTCTACGTATACGAGATATCGTAATACCTACGTACATACATAATATATATTATCCGTGTGCACTAACACTGTATACCCGTCGCACGCAAATATTAAATCTGCAGTTCAAATAATAATAATAATAATAATACAAATTAAATAACGCATCATACACGCACATCATGCTCGCAATTATATACGTGCATAATCGTCGAATTACTATCAGCGTCGAAGTTTATTCATCGCGGTCGACCAATATATAAAAGTCCAATGCCGAACCAATTCTCAGTCAGTACTGCGCCGGTTAGCGCGAGACACGACGACCGCACGACCGACACGCCGTCCGCCCACCACACACGTGCTAAATATTTTGGTGTTTTTAATTTTTTTTTTTTTTTTTTAATTTTCGATTGTAATTCTCACGTCCCAGTCGCGGTCGCGATTTTACGAAATCTCAGAAAACGTACATGCATGGTTTACTTCAAACCGAATTCGCACAAAAAATCATCCTATAGAGTTATGTACAGAGCCCTCTACTTTTTATTCTGTCGAGACTCCGGTAAGCTATTTATTATTAACAACGATAACAATAGCCGTGTTATAATACACAAACGAGTACATAGTAGGTAATAGGTGTAGGTATGCGCATAACCAACCTACACAATATTATACGATGTATTCTCCTCTATACGCTTGCCTTAAGTCTAAACTTTAAAAAATGCCAAACTTATCATTAAAATAACTAACGGAAATAATGAAGTAGGTAAACTTTTAAATAGTTAGACGAATCAAACCTATCAACTGGCTGTCTTTTTAAAAAATGTCAAAATCAATACCATTTAGTATTATGAGTAAGTAGGTACAGGTAAACCAAAAATTACTATAATAGTAATTGTGGTTTTCCAGTAGGTACAGTAATAATTTTACAAAATCGTATCTTGAAATATTTATAAGTTTAAAGTTATTGACAAGACCACATTCCGAAAATGTCTCGAATTTCCTACTGCACTTAAATAATATAAATATACTATGTGTAATTTATGTGGTTGCAGAAATCCATTAAGACCATACTTACTTATATAGATTAAAATAGTTGACTATATACTATACACCCATACTGCAGTAAATCAAATTTAAAAACATTCACTGCTTTTTGTTGATTTGATTTATTTTCGACATTGGTAGCAATTTAAAATGCCAATAAAAATATTAAGTTTATTTGGTATGCTGTACTATACAGGGTTGTTAAAAATACTCAATAAAATATCCTATCAAATAAATTTAAAGAAGTTATTTTATTTCAGTTGAACTACATAAATGAGTAAAGTTTGGTACAGTGCATAATATTCTTTTTATATAGGTAATTAGTAATCACGCATTATATACCTTTACATACAACATACAGCATCAATAGTGTTACGTGAAAATGTGAAATGGATTCAAAAGGAATATAAATACAAATTTGAACTCGTAAACCAATAGGTGTACGGAAAAAAATGTCCCTAATGCGTTTGCCTCGAACACTCAAAATTTAAAATGTTCCAAACATATATAGATATTAAATCAATGTGTGCATAATGTGTCCTGTTGAACCACGAATACACATATGTACAGTTATAGGTATAAATATAAATATGTATCCTGTCTACGCGTGCGTCTGCAGAAATAGAAAAAAATCGATCAAATAAATAAAACTCTAAACTATTTTATTCGCTGTACCGTTTGTATACATTACAGATAGGTGTATGGTTATGTCTGGTTATCATAAAATATAATATTAATACTTTATTCCATTGTGCGTGGATGTTACCTATATATACCTCGGCGGTATGTAGAATTATAGGTACGGCCATTGTGCCCTTGTCATGTTCCTGGTACCTATAAACGTATATTATTTATAATATCTCATTATAAATACCATGAGATGTGTCGTGTTAATGCCTCAGAACAGTATTAAAAAAACCACAGCACAATAACATCGCCATTTTCAGTCTTTATAAGCGATTTGAAACCATCATAATGTATATTATTATTGTTGTAGTTCTTATTGACACGAACTTTCTTGTTTCCAGCTTGGTGTAATATCCATAGGAACCTTCTTCTTTCAAATGTCTGTCTATAGATAAATAAATACAGTTTTTTTAATGGTGTATAACATTTTACTAACATGACGCTATAATATTGTATTTCTGGTAAACATCTTATTTATAATGTATAGGGATGTCTCAAAAAATCTAAAATCAAGTACTGCCTATATAATAGTGTTGTTATAACAATGAAGAGCATATATAGTGTTTTTCGACGATAAATGAGTTGCGATTTGACTATATCTATGTAATAAAGTGTATACTCATGTTGTGACGATTTGAAGCATTTGACATAAGTTCAAACGTAGTTACTTACAACCCAAGATCTCATTCTCTTCAAGGAAGAAAGTATAGCCTTACCTTGAAAAAATTAAAGCACATAAAAAAATGTTCCTACTTCTTATATTATAGATAGGTACGACCATTTGTATATTATTAAAAATTCCGATAAAAGTCAAATTAATGAAAAAAAAAAATAGAAACTTCTCTTTTTTGATTCATAAAATCATAATACATAGTTTGATAAGCAGGTTTTTAAAATATCGACTTTTGATTTTTTCTTTCTCTTATATAGTCTATTTTACTTTAGTACTATTACTCATCAAATAATATAGAATACTTGATACAATTTAGTGAGTATAGGTTATGACTTATGAGTTATGACTAATGATATTATGGGTAATAATCGTTAGCCTATACGGATATGCATATAAATACGTAATATAATCGCAGTAAACGCTCTCATCTCTAAGAAACTAATAATAATAATAACCAGAACATTCTTTGAAGTGTAACAATCTCTATGAGAATAATTCAAATAATGTGCATGTGGAAGGGAACAGTATATATTAATTATAATTATTCCGTTTAATTTTCGGGTCATTTGAATTTAAAACCGGTATCTCTTTTAAATGAAACAATTAATTTTACTGAGACAAAATATAATGTATAAAATACTTTTGGAACGTTGTTAACATATTAGTGATATTACATAAAAGTTTTATAACAACAAATATATGCAACAATTAACAAACGAGACATGGTATTATATATTTGATTTAAAATTTAACACTGTTAAAAACCAGAATTATGACAATAAATAACAAAATATTCGTGTTATAAGTTACAGTTTAACAGTTATACGTATAACACAACTTTGACAGTAGTTATAGACCGATGATATAATTATTATATTATGATATAATTTAATATCTCAAAATATTTTGTGATGTAATATGAGTGTTTTAATATCTTAGTCGCCATGCCCGTAAGCGTTTAATACAAGCAGTGAAATACTGAGATGACCAATAATATAGATAGGTACAGGGTGATTATTTTAGTTGTTTCAACAAGTGTAGACTTTTGGAGTTTAGATATGAATGTCGAAGAGTAAAGTGGCGAGTAGTAAAGTACGCCTCAAGTTCATACATATCATCATATATATTTCTGTGATATAATAAATAATATATTATGTAATATGACGGGTATTGTATAGCCACCATGGCACCATTATACCAAACAACACGGTTAAAGACAGCATGGTTGCCCGTCGATCCCACGATTCCTCATACTTGAAAAGTGTCTACCCACCGAAAAAAGTATTAAAGTTAAATTGAACAGCTGGAGATTCAAGCACTAGCGCTTATATGTAATAGCGACAATCGCGCAACTACAATTTACATTTTAAAGGTAACTGCGTTTATAGGCACTGCACAAGTAAGCGACAGTGCAGAAATCTACAGCTGTTTAATACTGATTGTGGATATTCATTTCGGTAGACACTTTTCTAGGTTCGTCGGGCAACCATTACTATCTTTAATCTTGTCGAACAATAAAATCTAAATAGGGCCTCGTGAGATTTTTTACAACTACCTACACCAACAGCAATGCTTACGACTGATGAAAGTCACTTAATGTGCTATAATAAGTGGGTATAACATACTATGTACATTATATACATAACGTGTATTATATAAAGGTCGGAAGTATACCTATGTTTAAATTCGTAGGTATATACACTATCGACCAACAGTCAATAAACACGATGTCTGTATTTCCGTGACAAGTGTAAAAAACTAATCACTTATAGTACCTAAAATTATTATTATATATTATAAATAATAAGTAATAATATAATCGTGTGCTATATATAATTATATTAAGCAGATAAAATTTGTCGCTTTTTACGCTTGTTTGTTTTTTCATATAAAGTTAATCTCTTTTTTTTTAATCATTTACTATTTTGGGTTACGTGATGTTATAATTCTCTTCCTATTACAATATAATACCACAGAGGCATATTATGCATATTGTATACGCATGGTATCAGTGTATCACAGGAACTATAATTTACCGTAATTATTTACGTTTATAGTATTCAAAAAGTGTGGCACAGGAACTATTAAAAAAAAAAAAAAAAAATTAAAATGCATCGTACTTAACAATAACCCGGAAAGTCCTAATGCGTGAATGCCAATGCATTCGTTGATAATAATTAGGGAAAAAAGACCATCGAATTATGTATACAGGGTAATTTATTACTAATTCTTTTAATAGTAAATACTTTAAACGTTAAGATTAATAGATTATATTACTTATATAACTACATAATCAACTATTTATTAGAAATTCAATATTTATCGATACGAATTCCTAGAGACATATATTACTTGGGAATATGAAATTTTTAAATATATAATTTTATTCAAAAAAGTTAATACAAAAAAATAATAGAAATATAAGTTTTCCGAAATATTTTCTTACGAGTTCAATCTATGTAAAAAAAATATTTGTAAAACATTAATATATTTCGAGATAAAAAATGTTAACTGTTAAAAGAATCACCCAGTAGAGTACATTACTGTATTTTTGGCATAATATATGTACCGTTCCTCAAGTCATTATATCTGTGCGGTTATAATAATAGATAGATAGGTAGGTAGGTAGATGAGTACTATATTATATAGTCATCATTGTAATTCATTTCACTTTATAATTTTCTAGATTCTAATAAATTCTATTGTTTAGACATTTGAAGTTTCATTATATTATGTATGACTGCTGCAGTCCAATCATCACTATGACTGAGGAGATACTGCGTAAGAGTTTTCTAAGTACGCGTCGGCTAAAAATATTTTAAATTATAAGCTGCTGTAATTAAGATTTATACGACAAAAAATTTTAAATTAAAAAATAATGATAAACAGTGAGGCTATAGGTATTGCGTGTAACGCAATATGAATTTTAAAACACGCTATTCCGCTTTCCAAGAAAAATCTACTTTTGAGAAAAGTTTAAAACCTTTAACTAGTTTCACAAGTTAATATAAGTATATTAGACATTAGTCAGTTGCATACGGCGTCATAAATATCTTGAAAACGAATGATTTGACGATGACTATATTTTTATTGATACATAATATGTATTTAATATTTATTATGAGTGTTATTTGAATAGGTAATTAGTTAAAACGTAAAAAAAAAAATGTTAATTAAACAAATTGAAATGTTTTTATATTTATGAAGTAATCACCTATATTTGCCAACGTTAACGCAGGCTCGTGCGTCATCATACAATTTAAAATCTAACAAACTATTGTTATTATTCCAATAATCACAAAAGTCATGTACAATGTACATGTATATATATTGTATCCATATGACTGTATATTATATACAAGGTGATATTTTTAATACAAGAAACTCAGTTTCTGTTAATTTTAGATTCTGAGCCGAGCGATGAATTTATTAATTTTACAATGATGTGTTTTTCTTTTTTTGTGTATGTGTGTCTGACACTGTTTAAAACGGCTTTGATTTTCTTCGACAGTATCTTATTCGGTGGGAAAGTGAATCTAGTCGATGTAGGTCAACATTTAAAATTCCCAATATTTTTAAAAGCGTCGGGAAAACCAAAAAAAAATTAAGGAAAAACAGGAATTTGTACTCAAAATCGGTTTTTGATAAAATCGATTTTGGTTTTTGGTGTAACCCTAAAACAAATGACTATATATGCATAATTTTCAAAATATTTTGTTTTGTTTTGAACTGTTTGCGGACATTTTCAATTTTTTTAGCTATTATTATTTTTTTTTTTCTATTAATGTCAATAAAACTTATTTGTTAGATTAAAAGCGTGAAAAATTAATACAAGGCTCCTGATATATCGTTACAATGGTAGTTGAAAAAAATTTAAAATACATAGGCACAATTTTTTTTATAAGCATTTGAAGTTTGATTTTTGACAACATTTATCAAATTTAAAATTTAAAAATGATTTGTTAGTTAAAAATGTATATAATTTTAAAATTGTATAGCTAAGGATTGAAAATTTAAAACAAGGTTCCACGTTAGTAGGTTATTCTGTAACCAAAAACTGTCAAAAATATGAAAACACAGTCATTTTATGTTCAAATTTGGACGAATTTATCCATATTACATAACCAAGAATAACGATTTTAGTTATTTTATTGTAATTGTACAATATTGATTCAACTTACCAGCTACCGTATTATATTATATTAAATTACAACTTTTTTATTACATTCTACACGCTTCAACCCAAAGTAATCAGGTAAGTAAAATTTGTATTCGAAGCAGAATATTTTTCTCTAAACATTGATGTTTGATTTTCAAATTGGTAGATCAAAAATTACAAAGATTATAAGGATCTAAATAATTACCAGACTGAATTTTACTTACCTAGTTGGTACCTAATATGAAAGTAAATCGATAAGGTTTCAAAAATAAAAAACTATTTCAAATTCGATTTATATAATTAAAATTTAGTGCATTAAGTGCTTCACATTATATAATATGTGTCTGTATATATGTATAGATAAGACATCGTATATATATAAAAAAAACTTAAATGTCACAATATTATAATAAATACAAAATTCAGATTGGCCGAGAAGTTACAAACAAGTTACTTAACAAAAATATAAACACCCTATATAATTCTTACAATGATTAATGATTAATGACCAATTATAAATGAACACAAACCACATACATCTGGCATGTCATGCGTGTAATCATCCTGCAGGATGAATTAGATAGTTAACAGCGAGTATGACGATTTTGTGTTAACACAAGAATTCTTCAGAGATATTTTTTTTATATGACTGTATATTATTATATATAATATTTTATTATTACTATCATAGTATATATATGCAAAACAACATTTTGAAAATAAAAAAAAAATGATCACAATTATTTTTTATCATTATATTTTTTCAAGTTTTTTACATTTCGAATGATAACATACATTATTAATTTATTAACATAAATATATGATATAAATTTCAAGTGTCTATGGTTAGTCGTTTTTGAATTAGGTACAACAAAATTAGAAAATCGCTAGATTCATTTAATTAAGCCCTGTATTACATTTTCGTGCTTTTTGGCCCAACAAATACAATTTTATTGATATTCATAGAAAAAAATTGAAATTTGAAATTGTCTGTACACATTTCAAAATAACTCAAAATATTTTCAAAATTTGATGGTATATAGAAAATGGCAATATGAACATTCAGTGGAATTTTCATGTATCTATAGTTATTCGTTTTTAAATTACAACAAAATAAGAAACTCGATACATATAAGCAATCGAGTGAATATCCAATGAACTTGAACCGCATATAAAAATTTTATTTGACTTTTTTGTATACATTTTTTTTTTTTTTTTTGATAGAGGTAGACAAATTTATGAGGAATCTTGTATTACATTTTCAAATCTTAGATTTAAAAAGTAACATTTTTAGGAATTTCTTACTCAAAATAATTTGCACATTTTCGTGATTTGTACGTGTTTTGTCAACATTTTAACTTTAAATGTTTATAAAAAATTGTGACCATGGATTTTTAATATTTTCACATGTCATTGTAACAATATATTAAGAGCCTTGTAACAAATTGTCAAGCTTTTTTACTAAACAAATAAAATTTAATTGATATTCAAAGAAAAAAAACTAAAAAAAAATTGGAAACTAAAAATGTCCGTAAACAGTTCAAAACAAATCAAAATATTTTGAAAATTTTATCTTGTATAGAAAATTCAAATATAAACCAGTGAAATTGTCATGTACTTAAGGTTATTTGTTTTAGAGTTATACCAAAACCAAAATCAATTTGTCAAAAACCGATTTAGCGTAAAAATTCCCGGTTTTCATTAATTTTTTTTTCCCCAATGCACCAATTATAGATTCATTTTCCCATCGAACAAGATAATGAAGTTGAAAATCAAAACATTATTTCGGCTATTGATGTGTACATAGACACCAATAAAAACTTAATCTTAATTAGTAAAATAGTTAGGTAATTATTTAAACTAATTAACAACTCGTTAAAAATTCGATTTTTTTTCTTTACTAAAATAATACTCCAAAATATAATATTTTGATTTGGAATATGAAATTAAAAATGAATGTTATCATATACTATTATAGTATATCATTAAAAAAATTAGAAAATGATAACGTTAGCAAATTTACAAAATATATTTTCAAAAAAGTTTAAAATTGTCGAAATAGTTATGTAAGTAGGGCTCGGATTACAATGCATTTGCATCTTTTTTATTTGAATGTCTGCATATTTATTTCTCGTAATATGACTAAAAAAATTGACTTCATTGAATATAAACATAGTAATTCGTAGTTCGTAATATAAATCTTTTTCATTCTGAATTATATGACATCAGATGATCTGGTTTTAAATTAGACAAGGCGTAACTTTACCTCTATGTCACACCAACCAATTAGCCGATTTAATTGCATACAACGTTTATCGAAGTATTACAGTGCAGTACAGTAGTAAAGTGTAATACAAATTTAATTTGTCAAATTTAACTTTTTACTCATATTTTTATTTTTATAAACGTACATACACAATTCTACATGTTAAATGCATTTTTGATATTTTTAATGAACTTTTTAGAGTTTTTAGGTCATGAATGCATATTTTGAAAGGGCATTTTTTTGATATTTTTAGGAGATTTAAAAATCTGAGCTCTAGACTTAATATGATTATAATATTTAAATCACGTGATATGATTTGATTGGGTATTACGATTTACGATCAATGATCATAATTACACCTACATATTCCAATCAACAAAATCCAATTAAGATAATTTCTTAATGATTAAAGCAAATATAGTAACTTCACACCCACTTCAACAGAAAAGCTTATACAGTAAGTTTCGTGTTTCTGCGTATAATGTGATGATGTACCGATGTATACGTATGTATATGATGACTATGATAATAACTAATAACCCAAAGTAACATCTATGTAAAATTACTTTTTTTTGAAACACTGCTGTTGTAGGGGTGGGCCACGTTAACCAACAGCTGTAGATAATAATCGAATAAGACGAAGAAGGGGAAACCACTTGTCGAGTCTCGACTACCTCCAAGACAATAATTGTCTAATTATTAGACACGTGCTGCTGGTAGTGAAAGAAATGTTTACCACACGGACAATATACATACCTATAGCTATACTCTGTGAATGACACAATATTCTATATTTAGTGAAAATCGCATGCAAAAATGTTGTAATCATTGTCGTTAATTTAGAGAGAGCAGCGTGTGTTTATGCATTTACACGTAAGTGCGTAATGTCTATAGGTATACCTACGTATATATTATAATATAAGGTAAGTATTAAGGCGTATGCGGTCATGCAGAAATATATAAACAGCTCTGCCATCGGAACTTTCAAATAACTATTTACAGTAATTTATGATAAAAGGAAACGACGAAACGATTTTAACGTCTCGCCAATATAATATAATATTTTAATTACCAAGTTATTCGGGTTACCGTGGCAAAAATATCGAGATGCGCAAATACATTCATAAACTTCACGCTGTCGTCGACTGTCATACTGATATATCCCATCATAAAATATAACCCTATAAGCCCTATACACAGAGTCCTTAACTTGGAGTACAATAATTACAAATAATAACAAAATAATAAATTCAATGTTAGGAACGCTGCGAAAAAACAATCGGTTGTCCTTGGAGCTATCGGGTCGAACTTGCAAATTATATTTACACGCGTGTCTCCCTGGTGGGCTACAATAATAATCTTAACTAGTTCAGTTGCAGCAATTTTTTTACGCATAACCACCTCATTGCAAAACTATTAATGACTGCTATACAACATATTTTAATATTTGACATTGAGACATTGATCGACGGAGCAGTCTTCCATTCATATTTTCGTATCGGCTAGGTAGGTAGGTAGGTAAGACATTTATTGTCATTCGTCATTCATTCGTATTATATATTATATGTTTTGGTTCGAGTATTTTCTAAATATTACATAATTACTTTGATGAAAGCATTTAACCTTACACAATAATAATGTCACCTACACCTATATAAATTGAATTTTCTAGCCTTATTATCTCTCACTCTCTCTCTCTCTCTCTCTAGTCTCTGAAAAAAAAATTATATTTACCTGGATAGTTTATCGAGGATTAATGAAAGAAAGAAAGATTATATCCTCGTGTTCGGTACTCGATATTCATTGCTGGTCCTGGTCGGCCATTGAATTGAGGATTAATATATTGTATAATTAACTAATCGTAACTATGAATTAATGTAAGCTATATTTTATACTGTATAAAATCAAACCGTATTATGATAGCATGTACTCATTATATTGTTTTCTTCTTTTGTTGGACAAGAACACGGAAATAAGGAAAGAAGTAGATACCTATGGAAGTATATTTAAACATATTACATTCTATACATAAAGAATAACGTAACCTTGTATATTTTTATACTGATTGCCTATATTTTATTATAATATATAATATTTATGTTGGAAAACTAATGAATCAAAACCACATATTTTGAGTTAAGTCAATTTCACTCGATATAAATTGCATCATATACTGCTTTAGTGCTTTATAATATAGAATAAAAAATGTATTCACTAATTTACATAGTATCGACTTCAAACCTTTAATGATTATGAAACATAAATTATGATATATTTGTATATATGTAATAGGTAGTAGGTACATGTAAAGTTACATATAACGTAGCGATAATTGTTGAATATTCTATGTGGACATAACACAATGAATGATTATAATATATTATAATCATTGCCTATAAGTATATAAAATTATTATTATAAATCAGTTTTTAAATTTTAATAGTGTATATGCATACAAAGCGTGTTACAAACGTAAGCAGCTAGCAGGCATGTGCGTCTACTAACGAAATAATAAATTTACTCAATGAAATATTTCCAAACACGAAATGTTTATAAAAATAAATATTAATTTATGAATATTTATAATAGTTAGATCCCCCGGTCGAAGTTCATGTTGCAAAATTAATCACAGCTATTTTAACGATTATTCCATCTATAATATAGGTACTTGGATAAATACGCTACAGGTATCGTTTGCGGGTACTTGGTGCATGAAATCTACCTACGGGTACCCTACCTACATCGTATCCATCATACGAACATGTGTCAGAGCTGATGTTATATCCGTTCAAACAATCGAATAATGTATATATTTTTTTTTTAAACGAAAATGTTAACGGTTTTTCACGGTCTGTGCAACGTAAAACATGTAATTATTATACGATTTTATAAAACAGCACGTTTGCATTGGCATTCGACTTATACAAACAAAAAGGATTAAAACATATTTTTGTACCCATACATAATGTTATCGTTTTCCGTTGTTTTTTTTTTTTTTTTTTACAAATTTCGTACAACTTAAATGAACTAACAACACTACCTACTAAATGTGTCTATATTGTACACACTATGCATTATTGAAACAGTTCAACGAAAAGTTATTCAACATTGTGTTTTAGTATATAACAATTATATTATATAGAGGTAATTTTTTTTCCTTCGTTTAACTGCAAACTTCTTAATAATAAAGTGAAGATAATACTATTATGGTGGCACACGCAGGACTATTCAATACACAAATAATATAATATAACTACGAATGTGCTAATAATGTATCCGATCGCATATTATTATATCTATATAGATGGATTATAGATGGGTTTTTAGGTTTGTTACATCACCAAAATGACCAAACGGCAAACAATATCAGGTCAATAAGTAATTATCTAATACTTAAATTTTTACATATTTACACTTATATTGTTGACGTGCATCTGGATTAGAAAATAATATATGTAGGCAGGTACCAATTTCTTACATTTCGAAGTCTCTTATGACTATATACGGTTTAGTTATTTGGAGCTTTGGACACTAAATAAAAATCATTTTGGGGGACGGAGTGGCCGAGCGGATTAACCCGTCGGTTGCGACGCACACCGGCGCCGGTTCGAACCCGGCCGTGGGCGGCATTTTTCTTCAGGGAAATCAGGGTATCCGGAGAGAAGTGCCGCCATCTCCCCCCGGGCATGGCAGATACCCACTATAAAATCTGCCAAACCAAAAACACACGTGTCTACTAACCTGCAATTCTTCCCCTACAAACAAAAACAAACAGCTAATGGCCATAGTTGCCGGGCTTCATGATCAATAAAAAAAAATAATCATTCTATTTTAAATTTCAAATAGTGACCATATAATATTATTATGTACTAGATAATTAAAAAATATTTAAAAGGCGTCCGCAAAAGTGACATTTGATTCAAAATTGAGTTTTTCCAAGCATAACAATAACATTATCAAAAATATTATCTTTAAGACAAAACAGTTTCTTTCATTTTTCATTATTAAAAAAAAAAAAATCATCTACATTATAATTTAATGTTACCGATACTGTTAAAATATAGGCACTAAGCAGTAAGCACACTTAGTTTTTTAACCTTCAGGTGCTTTGTTTATACATTATAAATGTGTAAATCGTAATAAGAAAGAACCTAATCTAACCAGAAAGGTTCATATCAGCTAATTGTCGTTAGATTATTTTATGCACGTGACTAGTATTTATTTTTTTTAGGATTATCGCTTGAAGTCGTAACATTTCTAATGAAAAATGTATCTATAAGAATACTTATTGTGAATTGTAATAATGATTAGTGGTACATAAATGAGTAGTACCTATATAATGAATAAAAATAACTAACGATATTTTGAGGTCATTTATTAAAAATAAGATATGAGTAGTATCACATCTATACTGTTATTCTACTTCAAAAAGTGAGTGGTTAATTTGTCTTATCAATTTACATTTATTTGTAAATTTTAATTTTTCTCTCCCACAGTTCAATTTATAAAAATAGACTTGGCATCTTTTAATTTTTATTTTTTATAAAATAATTTTTTTATCTACTACTAATATTTGTATCCAATAAAATGGATATTATTTTAATTTAAGAGGACGCCACACCCGCATGTATTAATGTCTACGTTTTACAAACGTATAAGTAACATATACATTTTTACGTTCACAATATTCCATTTCACTCTGTTATTCTTTTAAATTAGAGTGAATTGGCCTATAATAAGATTTTAAAAGTAAGATTATTACCAAGGTGCAGTGGCGGCGAACCCGGGTATCAACTGTGGAAAATTCCCCAGACTATTTATGGGTGGGCCAGGTGAGTGGGTGGGTGATAATAAGTGATCAGTCATTAGTATTTAATATTTAAAGGCAGTATATCGTGACTATAAGAGAGTGACTATCGAGAGTACTGAGTAGATAACCTTTTTTTTAAGTAGGTGGGTCTAAGACTAGCATTTTTTCCCCATAACATGAAATATAGATCGGCGCTACTACCAAGATTGATATTTTAATTATGAAGCAAGTTATGAGCATTTTAAAATGCTACATTGCCCTGGCTAATAATCTTACTTTTAAATCTTATTATAGGTCAATTCACTCTAATTTTAAAAATAACTGAGTAAAATGGAGTATTGTTAACGTATAATTTGCTATTTTGTACGTTTGTAAGATGGAGACAACTCATGTGGGTGAGTGTAGCGTTATCTTTAATAACTAAACACTATAAATGAATTAAAGATAAAATATAACATAGGTACCTATATCGTATTATTCTACTTCAAAAAGTGAATAGATAATTTTTTCCGCCAATAATATATATCGAACATTATAAATGCAGAGTTCGGACCATATTATAAATTATAATATTTCTTATTGTGTTGTAATGAATATGATTATAAACATCAGTGAAGAGAGACTTCACCTTTAAGTATTGAAATATATTTACTCTGATATGTTTTTAAATCTATCAATTTTATTTAGTTGCATTTTATGGCAATGCACCGCTCAGTTATAAGACGAAGAAATTATATTTTCGAAAATACAAAAATAAGTAATAATAATAATATACAAAACTAAAACATATCGACCTCGTTAAGGTCATAGACTCCACTTTGAACAAGAAACTCATCAAGGTCCTCTAGTTTGTTACCCGCGTATTCCGTTTTAATGTATGTGAACAATTTCCTGTTGTTATACATATAATATATGTATAAATATATATAGCCATATAGGTGACTTATATATTTTAAATACGCACAAAACCTTAACAATTTATATTGTCATATCATTGAAGATGAATATAGATATAAGATGCGTTGTATGGGTCCACACATAAATAGTATAATATTATTATCGTTATTATATTTTAAAATATTATGATAGGTAGCCGTCGGTCGTGGTGTATATAAATATATAATATATATTATTCAATGTTCAAAACTCAGTAATTCAACGTTATATATATAGTTGAGGAATTGTGGTCAAATAATCGAATCCGAAGCACACAAAAATCTCAATATTTATAAGTTCTTTTTAATTTCTATTTAATGAAACCGTAGGCATCAGTGATCATTGAATAAGCTTACAAATTGACAGCTTACAAATCTTTTTTGTCAGTCTTGTAATATATTGCTATATCAGAATTTAGAATCGCTATTCACTTAAAATTTTAATCAAGAAAATATTAATGGAGGGTGACAGAAACTTAATGCACCCGGTAGAATAAACGCCAGTTCAATCTGCCAGTTACGCACTAAATACTTAAATACCCAACCAGGTCATCTATATTAACAGTTCTTATATGTTAAAATATAATAGGTACTTGGAAACGTACTATGTAATATGTTCTGATTTTACAAATATGTATAGTTAAACAATTGTAAAACTATTAATTATTATAATTTATAATAGTTAAAAATAAATAAAAACGATTCATTTCTTAAAATGACTACTGATTAAAACTATATATCTGATACTGAAAAATGTAAATATGTATTTTCTTAACTATAAACAATCATTTTTCGTCTATATTTATTTTTAGTTTAAATTAAAATGTACGAAATCATTTTTACAATTGATCTGTACGTAATACATACCTAAATATCTATAACTAATAGAACAAACAACAAAAGGCTGAGCCCGTATATTCTCTAATACTTAAATATAACGATTTTTTTTTTTTTTGATTTTTTTTAGGAGTCATCCAAATATCTTACCAAAGGCGGCTGATTCTAGTGATCTAAGCTCACAACAATTGCCGGTCCCGATCGTCGTTTCCTATTTCGATGGGTTGAGACGAACAGTAACGAGTTTCCAGAGCCTGAAAACCTAGCTATAATAGTTGGTTCAAAGGCCGAAGGAGACATAATACATTGGAGATTTTTTGAAGAAGGAAAATCAACTTATTCTAGTCAAATCGCAAGGTTTGAACTTAAGCCAAATTTTGAAAAATTAAATTTGGCAACCGAATTAATTTGATTACCCGAAGAAATAGACTTTTCTTTCTACCATAGATACAGAAATGTTGAAAGTAGTAGGAGCATCATGGGCTCAGACGCAACTGTCGTGGTGTTTGATTATTGCAATCACTTTGTTGGGTTTGCTAGCATTTTATTTTGGAGGAACGATCAGGTAAAAATTTGATGTTTAACAACTGTTTCATGACTATCTGACTATTATTGCGTGTTTGTTCAGAAATGAGTATGATGGTAAATATGCCGCAACAGCCTTTTGGAGCAAAGAATTTGGAATGAGAATTGATTTCTGTGGCCAAAATAACGACCCGCTTACAGTTAGAAAAGGAGTGGCAAGAGCTTATTATAGACCAGATTTATCTGAAAACGGGTAACAACAAATTGCATATTTATAATTATATAAATAACTCGGTGATATTATATATATTATAATATATATATATATATTTTATATAATTAAATTTAGATGGGCAGTTTTAGAAGTGGAGACTCAGGCGGAATACCCGGACTACGTACAAGCTAAGGCTGCTGGATATTTGGAAGGAAGTCTGACATGGAGGATGATTTATTGGCACTGGAAGAACACAGTGGAAAACACATGTAACGGGAGAAGGAACTTCTGTGAGCGAATAAGAAAGTATTTAGAAGAAAATGCTGAAGAAATCAAACGAACGGCGAAACGACGAGGCGAATCAGACCCGTTTTGGCACCAAGTAATTTAAAAACATTTTCAAAACTGTTTCGAAAAAAATATTTTAAAACTGTATTATCGCCTAGGTTAATATGTTTTACACGCAATTGAAAGCATTGGAGGATGGTTGGCGATTTGGTGTAAAAAGAAGCAGACAAGACATTGACATACCATCTGTGGACTTCTTGTAAGTCTGTTGTTTTATTTTCATCGTTTGAAACTGAGAGCTTTTCGCCAATAATATCATAACTAGATTTTATCTATAATGTGTATACAAGTACGATTTTACATGCACATTATTAAATACTCCATATACATGTTACTAGTGTTCATGTAATATTGTTTTAATGAGTTTTATATCACTGTATATCAATTCAGCTATGATGCAATTTTTAACTTTACTTTTCGAAATATTTCAACGTAGCATACCGATTTATTAAATCACGATGAATTACAGTTTGACATATTAATCCCATTAATACCAAATTCAATATTGTATTAGTGAGACATTGATAGAAAATGTAATTGCACGTGAAAAATACGATTGATTGTTCTCAGGTGGATGAACATAATGCCGGACTTAAAAAACTTCGAACAAAAATGGAACGCATCAAAAGATTTTAATCCAGATAAGCCACCATTATCTGCCACATTGATAAAAATTACCAGCACTAATCCAATTGACTTTGTATTAGCTCAATCTGCATCTGGATAGTAAGTTTACATTAATACCTGTCTAATATGCATTTCAATAATTTGATAGTCGATTGTTAAAAAAGAATAATAATAATAATATTCATGTTTCTAGTTACGGGTCAATGTTGCGCATACAGAAACGCTACAATTTTGGTTTCCACGAAACCGAAAGCGACGATAGTGCGCTCGTTAATGGAAGGATAGTCGAGTTTACGTCATATCCTGGATCGGTTTATTCTCAAGATGACTTTTATAAGGTCATCAAGAAAGGTTCTAAGATGGAGACTACTGTTGTAGGCACAGAATTACAAAATAACAACAGACAACTGTGGGAGAAGATCATGAAGACCGATCAAGTATTTAAACACTCACAGTGCTTATAAGAACACGAACATACAATGTAGAGTTTTTTAAAGGAAAATTGTGTTTTAAACAGGTCCTGTTGGGTGCAAGAATCATGGCGGCCAATCGTTTAGCGAGTAACAGCAAGAAATGGTACGAGGTGTTTTCGAGAAACAATAGCGGCACCGGAAACAAACAGTGGCTGGTCATCAGCACGAATAGCACGTCGATTGCATTTGGAGTCATCGAACAAATGCCCGGCATCGTTAGCTACGAAGAACTTTCCAAAACGCTTTTGTCCACCGGTTATTGGGTCAGCAATAGTAATCCATGTCTCAAGGTCAGTTGTTTAAAAATCGCGCAATTAGTTCGTACACTATGGACTATTGTGAATGTATTTTCTAGGTGTCGTGCTAGCGCGATTGGTCTAAAAATGTACGCTATCCCCTCAGACATACACTTCAAAAAGAAGATTCAGCACGCGAGTACGCGCACATTTAGAGACATCGAGACCAATGATGTCGACTACCCACAGCCGTAAAATAAAAAAAAATACCCAAATATATTGCATCTGCGGGTTAAATATTTCGTCATATTCACTAGGCACACGAGACACCGCACATGTAAATAATAAATACAGCCACATAACGTATGCCTAGGTGTAGTTTATACAATCGGGCTAACGTGACGGACCGATTTTCACTTTCTAAAGATCGTTTTATACACACGACAATTGATTTAAAAAAATATTCCGTTTTCTCTACAAAAACATAATGATATACTGACAATCGACGTACGGTACTGCAGTACGGGTAAATATATATTTTCAAAAACTGCGTAACGATGACTCGAACAATTCAGCCGATCGTCACATTTCTCGTCGTCGACATTTCACCGTTTGTACGACGTTTTAGATCGAAATAACGGTTAAAAAGTTTCGAGACGTCAAACGTCTACTCATATAGGACAGACTTCTATGTGATCTACCACACACGTCTTCTTCAGTGTTGTCACATACTCCCGAGACCCAAAACATAAATATGAGGCCTCGCGCCCACTCAGTACAACATAGGCACTCGATGTATTTTGCTTTGCGCGAGAAATGATTTTTTTTTTTTGTGCGGTTCGCAGGAAACTGTTTACATGTCGGGCGCTGACGGGCGGGACGCTGCTGATCACCCGGTGGCCAACGTACTGCGCAGCGGACAGCGGAACGTCACCGACATCGGAACGCTCGTGGACCTGATGCGGGGCACCGAAATGTCGCTGATCGGCCGGACGGACCTGCTGGGCGTCAAGACCAACGCCATGTTCCGCCGGTTCGCCAACCAGTCGTTCGTGGAACAGCTGACCGCGGCCAACCGGCTCCGGTCGGCCGACGCCACGGCGCCGCTGAAAGACGACCGGACGACGATCGTCACGAACCGGCTACCGTCGTCCGCGGCGTCCGACGACAAGTTGGACGCGGACAAGTGCTTCACGGGAACGGTGGACCTAAAGGTCACGTCGGCGTACATGAACGGTTACTACGCGGCCTCCGGGCCCCCGTTCACCATGGACCGCTCCGAGGTCGAACCGTTCCGGTGGTCCGAGAGCCCGATCAGGCACTTGCCGCATTACGGGCACCCGGACGTCTGGGACTACGAAGTGGAGGGCGTCGTTTGGGTTTGGAAATGATGGCCGGAGATCTTGCACCCCATATACTATTATACTATACCCGTGTGCGCACTTTACAGTACCTATAACGTACGGGCGACTTACAATGTACGCAAACGACTTACGATTAGAAATTTATGTCTCACCTAAACAAACATATTACACAAACTCGCGTTTTTGTTTTGTCCGGAAAGTCCTACACTTCTGCCTAACATAATAATTAGTAATTGCTATATTATAATATGTGATACCTACTACCTACACACTATAGACGATATTAATAATATACACTCTAGAGATGAATTATTGTGATTACGAGTGAAATCAGCTGATCACACTCGTACCCCTCCTCCCCCCCTCATAATATAATAGTGTTGCAGTAAAACGAATAACAACTCATTGGCTGTCGCTATTGTAGTATTTTATCTCATCGCACAATATTTTATTCGATACTACCTAAATATTATAAACTCGTCTTTACAAATCACTACAATATTATTACCAATTTTTTTTTTTAGTACCTTTATAGACTATTTCCTTTATTTCCTATTTCTCAATAAATTTAAATCATGTATTTTTATTTTAAATATAAGATGCAAATGTTCTTGTTTTGTAACATGCAATGTGATATTGTGTTGTAACTTTTAATTAAAAATTATTTTAAATCAAATCTAACGGTGTTTGGTTTATTATTTTTAACCATCTAAACAATCTGAGAAACATGAATAATCTCATCAGTAAGTATATTACATTAAGTCGAAAACCGTTAACGACTGTTGTAAAAGTCAATACGAGTTGTAAACGATAATGAGAATATACCGGTCGGCGGCCAATTTATGTCCGGCGGCTCGCATTCCCCACCAATTTTCCATTGTTAGCGTGATCGCGTGGTTCTCGACGCACCAATCGAATCATTCGACATGCACGAAAGCGGTATATTCTCTTTTGAAAAGGAGGTTAGTTAAATATTGATAACATAAATTACAATATAGTTATTACCTAAGTATCTAATTACTATAGCTATATCGATTTAAATCGACTTGATGGTTTAATTATAATCACTTAAAAAAAAAAATCTATAACATAGGTGTTGTATCTCTTTATTATAAAATGTGTAAATATCAGCAATTAGCAATTACGTAGAACGGGAGTTTTCTCATAAAATCAGTATTTGAAAATTCAATTTTCTTATTTTGTTGGAATTCAAAAGCGAATAATCTGTTATACAGTACAAGTGTATAACTTATATTTAAAAGGATGTCAGCCCGCTATTAGTTTTTTCTATCTGTCCCAATAGTGTCATATAGATAAAAGTATACAACGCATTCAAAGAATCATATTTTTTTTGTTTTTCATTCTCTTTTTTTCACCAACGATTAGTGCTTTAACTAATTTATGTAAATGGGGGCCTGGCCTGTTTAAAACTTAAAATAATTAAATTAAATTAGAGTAAAATCACCTATTACAAAATTGTAGAGAATAACAATTTTGAGGGTATGACAAATTTATTTGTCTAAATATTGTCTCAAAACAATTTAATATTCATTTAAATTTACAAAAAAATATTTATTTTTAAAGTCAAATAATAATAGAATATAAAGTCGACATGACAAATTCTAACCTTACCTCAAAAATAGTACCCTCAACAATTTTTGTAACACCTAGGTGATTTTACTCTAAGGCTCAGAATCTAAGAACGGATTTAGGCTTATAGTACGGACCAAGGTGTATTCATGATATCTGTATATTGGTATGGACTATAAAGAACCGTGAGTAATAGATGGAATTCTATCTATTTCTATATATTAGTTACTAGGTATTAGCATGGTATTGTGTTTACAACAGGTCTTTTTATGTATAAAAATCTGTCTTGAAACATAATGTTTATTATTATTTTATTCTTATTTTATGATGGGTAGTGTATGCGCACGGAATATAAAAAATCTGATGGACCATATTTTGATTGTAATATAAAAAAACCAATAATGAAAGTGCCTGAAATTGTTTAGGTAGGCAACCAAAATGTCAAAATAGTTTTGCCTGAATTGCGATGGTGTGGGCATCCGCACTGGCACGATTCCGACAATAAATCAAGCAAACGAAAACTACATGGCTACAAATAAGACAATAAGAGGTAAAGGAAAACCGTTTATAAAAGGGAAAATGGATAATGCAATGGGGCGGGGATGTGTCTGTGATTGGGTTGGTCTGGTGCAATGATTACAGAGCGCACACAAAATCGGATCAAAAGAATTGAACTGAAATCTGGAATAATAAGAATTTTCTGTTGAACCGTGTGTACAAATAAAAACTTTAATGTATTGCGTCACCATTTAATTCAATAGACCAGCTGATAAGATTTTATATCAGACAGACGCACCGTAAAGAAATCTGTTTGACTACTATTGCCGATATTCGCAGCGAACGTGTTAATCGTTATTATTTCAAATTATGAAAATAATGAAAATAACTTATTACTTACCTATGGCCCAACCTAGAAAGGAACTTAACAATTTTTTATTTTCTGTCAATTAATTGATTTTCTTGTTTTTCAGAATTACTCTAAAAGGTGCAAAAATTCTTTAGCATTTATTGTTTTTTTAGGTCTCACTATTATTATTATAGTGAAATACCATTAATGTTATTACATTATAAAATAGGTATTTGTTTAAAAAAAATTAAAAAAATGTTGGTATTACTATGACTTAAGTTATATTTAATAATATTAAATATTAATTAGTTATAATTAATAACGTAGAGCCACGGTTCTGTAAGGTGTTTACAATATTGTAGCACCACACGTTAGAGGTCTAGTTGCGCCTATGTATTAATATAACCGCGAAAATTGAACACCCGACAAACTTTGTATGTTATAAGTAACATTTGTAAAAACACGTTCACATTTAAACAATAAAAGTAAAATCAAATAAGTATACCGTAAATAGAAAGACCAAAATCAGCCTTCTTGCGGTGGACAATGCCCGCATTAAAAAAAATGAGCAGTCTAGTCCACGTTTCGGACAGCGACCTTTTATTTTGTTAATATAAAATTGCCCAATCATATCTGATACTTTGTTTATTACTAGCAGATCCCAAGCACAGACGACTTTGTTGCCCTTAAACTCCTTTTGATTGTAACTCGGCCACCAAGCGTCCTTGGTAGGTAGGCAATGAACGAAAATTCGATTTGATGCATGATTGTACCCGAACTGCCCGACTAACCAATGGTAACTAATAAAATGATAATACTAATATCTACTAATTATTTTTCCTATAGCCAATAGCAACCATTTATAAACAAAATTTTTCACCGTAAATCTCAAAATCCTTGCCCTATCAGGTTCAATTGTGAATCTATAAATCATCCTAGTAGGTACTAAAATCAGGTTCAACAAAAGTGAATTACATAAAATTAGGTGTTCTACCAATAAGATACCTATACAAGAAGTTTGCAATTTTATTTACAATAAAAGAAATAATGAATTTCAATAACAATAACTCACTTAAGAGAACATATAGCACACAATTTGTCAGTAAAATATACGAAAAAATCCTTTGGTAAATCTTTTGATGACTATTTGGGTTCTACTTATTTTAATCAGATGCCGACACTATATAAAAAAAAATATTCATAAAGGTCTAGTAAATGAGAAAAGTCGTCTATAAATGGCTATTTGCAGAATTCATTACTCCTTAAAAAAGAGTCCACCATTTCAGTGATCTCAGTCATGATTTTATTTTAATCTGTTTCGTTTATTTAATGTATTAATATTCACTACGAGTTTTTTAAAAAAAACGAATAATTTGAATCTTGTCCCGTTTCACTCTTATATAATTTATGATGTTGTTTTGTTTCTCTTATATATTATTGTACTGTAAACTTTAACTGGATAGTCTAATGTGACTGATCTTGTATTCTTATTTTATATTTTATTTAATTTTTTATACTTATTGAGAAATTTTTTTCTTTTTGAGAAAGAATGTAGGTACCTATCCAAATCTTTTGTTTTATTCTAATGTTGCATTTTAAATTACTATTATTACTACTGTTAACTCTTTACTCCATCACAAGCTTAGGCTTAAAGGAGTAGATATATTTCTTTATTTATACGATTTATTGTACATATAAAGAAAATTTAATTAATAAAAAAAAAAAATCCTAGGAACCAACCAAACAAAAAAAATGTCATCGAAATTGGTCCAGCCGTTTCGGAATACCTAAGGGACACACACGAACATTCATTTTAATACATAGATAGATGATTAGAAAATGGCTGACAAAAATGGAAAAATTATTTCATCCATTGATTATCAGGCAGTTATCTGAAAACTATTTTTTTTTTTTAGATTATTAAATAACTAGAAATGAAAATAATAAAAGTAGGTCAGCTTATTTCGGTAATGAATGTTTGTCCATCGTCGCTTCGAGCCTCGGACAGGATAGTGTAATTTTACTGTATTCGATTTGAATGCAATGATCGCATTCGATAAAAAATGATTCTGAGCGGACGAGAGAATGTTTTTTATTTAATTTTATTCGTTTCTATGGTGATAAACAAAGCGTTTTAAGAACAGCTTAAGAACGATTTATATAAATAGGTAATTCATATAATTATGATTTATAATTAGGAAATATCATAAAAATGAAAAAAAATATAAAATTAAAGAAAAAGCTCACAAGTTGCTCAAATGTTTTTAAAATTTTACCATGTCTAGGTAAGGCTAATATAAGTAAACAACCCAAATTTCAAGTTTTTACGAATGTTTTTAACTGAATTACAATAAAAAAACTCCCAAAGTTAAAATGTTTATAAATAGCTCAAAAATGCTAAAATTTTCCGAATTTTAAACCGTAAGGAACAAAATCCAAAATACAAAAAAAAAATATCTCTCGTCATTTTTCATTTGAAGCAATATTTCTGGTAGAAAACGTCGTCCGTAATTAATTAATATTATAAAATCGTACGTTTTTTCTCCTTTAACCGCCTTTATTTCGAGTAGCGTTTTGAAAATCGAAAAATTGAGCAAGTTTAGAGGAAGAAAAAGTGTTTACAGAATATAAAAAAAAAAAAAATAATCATCATTGTAAAACCATTAAAATTCCTCGCTCCGCTCAGAATCTAAAACCCCTGGACACAATCTAAGAACATATACATAATATGAACATTAAGTTTAACCAATTCTTGAAGACATCTCAATAGTATTAAAAAAAAAATAAGAATAAAAAAAATACAAGAAAATTCATTTGTCATTTTAAATGTGTAAAGAAAAAATTTAATTTTACAAAATCAGTCACACAGACGCAAAATGTTAAGGAAATTAATTGGTGATGACACGGTACAATTTCAACAATAATTAACAATGAGGTTCTGTTGTGTGACCATGTGAGCCCCAATAAACTTTGACCAATCATTAGTTTACTTTTGAGTTATTCATCACACAAGAACAGGACAAAGAAAGACTAATAACTGGTCATTGTTGTTCTTTTTGTATAAGAAAAGTAGCATTAAATCGATTTGTTCTCAAAATATTTATAAATACAATGTAGTAGTTAATATAAATAATAGTACAGCTATAATATAATAAAAAAAAGAATATTATCTTTTAATGTAAAAAAAAAAAGAGAGAAGGCAATTGAATGTTGATAATGATACATTTGGATATTTCTTACTGATTTACAGAAGTGAAAAATTTATAGAGAATTGTTACTATTTTTTAGTAGGGTAAACAAATAAATTCATTATCTTCTCTCTGCCAACTGTAACTTATTCTGCTCTGGACATCGCTTTGGCTTGTGCTCGGACACGTTTGTCATATTCTACACGATTTTGGCTAAAAAAAAAAGTTATAAAAATAAACATACCTTCTGCTATTTCAATTTAACATTATCTTTAGTATTAATGTAAATTGACCTATTATCTAAATTAACTTAGTACATTATCAGTGTTTGTATTTTTCACAATATTTAATTATATATGCAAATTCTACAGTTCTTCTGAAAAATTGAAATCATATAAAAGAAAACCTACTAACAAAGATAACATTTTAAAGGACCATGAACAAAAAAAAGTCAAGTCTTAAAAATTGTAAGTGATCATTACTTCCACGTAAAATTAGTATTACACAATTATAATTAAGTAGATTATAGTAATATTTTTATATTAGTAAATAACTATTTCAATATTTTTACGGTTTTTTAAGAAAATGTATGTTTTTTAATATAAAATTAATACATTTTACATATTTTATTCCTTAACAAGTTCTACATTAATATTTGTTATTTTCTTACTATTTCTATACTTAAAAACATAATTTAAGATAACATGTATCAGATATCAGAATATATATATATTAAAAAAACGGAATTTTTAAGCCTTTCACTGCTCCAGAAACGCTATTATGGTCCTTTATTTTATATTATCATTTGTCGGAAACCGTACAATTTTAGGAAACTTTGGTGCACATTATTTTAAACTTAAATAATTAGATTAAATAAAATTTAAAAAAAATAATATTTTATTTTATGTAGTGTAGACAGGTTGCAACGCATATATAGCATACAAGTCCCTATATATTTTAACATTTGGATGAAATCGACATTAGCCATCCGTTTTGGCTAGTGTGTAATTTTTCGTTTATAAACATGAAATGTCAATATTATCCGGATAATGTTAACTTTAACCAGTCAATGTTGAATAATGTTAAAAGTTATATATTAAATAGTTTTTGTTAGAATTCTATACAATAATAAAACGTTGGACTGCCAGAGTATAATATCTTATAATAAATTAACTTATAACAAAGTTAGTCAGTTACCGATAAAATGAACAATATAATATGTATGGGCTTAATATTTATCTTAATTGCACGACATTTTTGTTACTATTGTATATGCTATAAAAACACGACGTTGCACGTCAATGTGTTGTTAGTCTGTTTTCAGTTTTCACACGTTTGATATTTGCAAGTACAGTGTCAAGTGTTTATATTGGATTTTAGATATTGATATTTGAAATTACCTATATTGTTCCCGATAACAAATAATTATTTTTTTACAGAAATCAATCGAAAATAATAGAAAAAAATCTGAAATTTGCTTAATACATCAAGCTGAAAAAATGAAATTTAGGTCTAAATTCATAAGTTTCCCCCAGCCAACATTGAAGACAGTGTGAGTCTCTTTACCGGAGGACGAGCAGACCATGAAGCATGCCATGAAATAATAAAGGCTAACTATCTTTTA
The DNA here is from genome assembly GCA_008086715.1 of Sitobion miscanthi. Taxonomy (NCBI): domain Eukaryota; kingdom Metazoa; phylum Arthropoda; class Insecta; order Hemiptera; family Aphididae; genus Sitobion; species Sitobion miscanthi. The sequence continues at coordinate 30,374,203 of CM017802.1, forward strand.
AAAGAAATAATTAAAAATATAAAATAAAATTTAACCTTATATCATTAGTAAGTTAATAGGTTAGGTTATTAAAAATGAAAAATAAACTCATATTAATAATTTATGCATTTTATGGTAAATACTAATTGTGTCTCTAATATATTTAATATTGTTAATAATTTAAAATGATTTTATACATTTTTATGGTTGTCAAGACATTATCCATAAGTTCTTGGATGATATTATATTATCCGGTTAATGTTAACATTAACCAATATTTAATTATATTCATGGCAGGTCATGTTAACAGTTGGCTAATGTCAACTTAATCTAAATGTTAACATTACCCGTAACATATATACAAACGAAGCTAAACGTGATCTGCTGAGCGTAGATTTGCTGTTAAGCACTTGTAAGACTAAGACAAGAAATGGCTGTGTAGCGTCCTCTTAAATATCTTAGAAATTAATGTTGATGTTATTTTTTCATGGCTTTTTATATTATTAACATAATGGTATTACACTATTAGATGTTACCATACTCCGTTCTAAAAGAGAATTATCCGGCACTTTATTCTCCTTCCAAACCTAGTCTATGCCGATGTCAAAGATGCGAGCCGCCGGACGGAATCCGGTCCTCGCCTGGAATATTCTCTTTTGGTCAGTATTTTATTTTTAAAACATGGCATCCAGCAAGCTTTGAATAATTAAGGTCTATAATGCCAATATTATACTTCTCATGTGCATATTTTTATACTTTAAATGAATTCTTTTCTACATATATTTTAAATGTAAGTTATGGTAGGACTGTAATCGACTAGTGAATAAAGTTATTTGTATGATCCAAATCCTTTAGTAAGTATTTTGATATAATTGCTTTTTTTAAGCATAGTAGGACTCACTTTTGGAATCGACCATAATTTCTTTTACTCTTAATTCTTCATGTGGGACTTGCTGTATGGCGTACGCATATATACGTTTTTAGTTCTCATATAAAAATTACAAATAGATTTATGTATATAGCGTAGCTGCGTTGAGTGACATCAAAAATAAAATTAGCCTGACGATTTTACAGGGAAGCAATGGTCGGATATAATTTTTAAGAGTAGCAACTATTTTAATTTTTTATGCACCATGGTCCTTTAACAATAAGTTAAATAATGATCAATTCATTATAATATTAAAGCTAACAACACAAACATTTATCGTATTATAGGTTTGGAAGACGGAAACAGTATACATATGACGTACCCTTAATCAACCTTAGTCTACCTACCTAATACTTTATAAAAATATTTTTGAAACTTCACAGTATATTTTATATTAAAAAGTAATTACCAATAAATAGTATATGCTTCTGCCTGAGCTGGATCTTTGATGTTGGGTTCATTTAATAGATCTTGTATTCCCAACAATATCTGCTTAATAGTAATAGCTGGACGCCAATCTTTTTCTTCATCCAATAGCGATAAGCACACAGTACCTAGTTAATCACGATTAATATTTAAAAAATTGAATTTTCAAATTATATTATAGATATGAATATTAAAGATAGATTATAATTATATTTACCGGAGGGATAAACATTAGGGTGGAATAATGGAGGCTCAAATTTGCATTTTGGTGGACTCGATGGATAATCGTCCTTGAATATCATACGTAAGAAATACATTCCATTTTCCCAAGGAGTCTAAATGAAAATATTAATAAAAAAATTATTTAAAATGTAATAAATACATACGTATTTGTACATACATACATCGGACATTATTTTCTTCTAATTCCAAACGGAATATTAATTATATTGGTTTCAGTGTTTTTTTTAAATATATATATTAGTTTAAAGAAGGTAGATAAATTATGTATTTTTGTTTTAATTGTAAAATTTTAATATAAAAAAAAATAAAATATCATATATTTTTAGGCCTAAAGACACATCATAGAAGGAAAAAATTCTTATTATAGTTATATTGAACAAATAAAAACATTGAATACAATTTCAAAGAATAGTGTGTTCTTTATCACCTATTTGATTAGCATCAGTTAAATTTTACAATATTATAGAAAACATCAATTTTTAAAAATGTATGTTGTTTTCATTCATTCAAAATTCAACAGGTTTAAAAATAGTATTATTTTAATTTTTTAAATTAAAAACTGTATTTGAAATTTAGACAGAGATAAAACGGAAGCATTGGTCATATACCAGTTTTTTTAGTCATAAATTGCATTATAGAAAACTGCACTACAACATCTGCATAATATTTCAAATTAGAGCTGCTAACTCCAATTAACATACTTTATATATTACACAATAAGAATTTTATGAATGCAGATAATAATGTTTAAAGTTTTACAAAATGATTTTAAAAGACGATATTAATTAATTTATATAAAATAGTTAGGTAACTGATTTTGGTATGCTCAGAACTAGAACATAACATTATGTTTTTAATTTAGTGGACATTTCTTTAGTACTTTGAAATCAAAATCGCAAATGTATAAAATGAAATAAAAAATATAATTAATACTTACACTCTTTCTCCCAGGTATATAGCATTCCCAAACCATAAGATTCAATGAGCCATCTTGATTTTTGCCTGGTTTAGCCACAAATCCCTTAAGATAAAAAAAATTGTTTTAAATCATAACATGTAGACATGTAGTTTTTTAAAACTTATTAGTACTCACAAATGGATGATCTTTCCTCCATCCTTTACGTTCTTCTGATAATCGAGTTAATGCAATACCAGACATTTTTCTGTAAAAAATAAGATAATTTAAAGACAATTCATATTAATATAAAAATATAATAAAAAAATAATATAAATTATTATAAAATAAAACCACATATATTCAAAAAATTACATAAATTCTATTCAATAATCAATTAATTGTAGGAACTATTTTATGATGACTTTACCTACAGTATTATGTGACATGTATTCACTAGTATTTTTATATATAAATTTATAATTTCACTCACAGTTTAAATTGAAAACGTTCCTTGATCTAGATTAGGTTAGGTTACTTAATAAATACTATGTCGCCCAACTGGGGTAAAATTGACTCGATAATAAAATGGTTGCAAAAACCATTTTAAATAATTCAAACATCTGTATTGACTAAAAGGTAAAATATATGGGTATACCTATTCAAACACACATTTGTAAATGTTTAAAAGGACATTGTAGATATATGCAGAATATGAGATTTATACCTTACTAACACATAACTTCCTGTAAAATGGGGTGACTCCGAACAATACTGTGTTTTTATAGTTATCTTATAATTTTAGAAAACACGTTTAATAAAAGTTGAAAACTGATACTTCATGTTAATATCTATTATAACCTCCATTGAAAATAATATTTATTTATGACATAATGTTGTCATAGTACATGTTATGGAGGTAAATACAAAATATTATAGTTTTGGATTTTTAAATTATATAACTGATAACTACTGTAAGCACAACAACAAATAGGTAGACATATTTGATTGGGGTTTTCGATAACCTACTCGTTAACTTGTCTGTGTTAATTGGTATATGTGTAAATTGTTAAGTTATTTGATCTCAAACTATAGTGTTAAATTGTCTTAATTATTACAATATAAAAAATGACAATACGACAAACAAAAACAGAAGAGTAAAAAAGATGTCACATGCCTACTGAAGGATCTGATCGTCAAAAATCTTCGACCATACCTTGTTGTTTATAGTTTATAAAGGGTTCAAGTACAAGTAAATTGAAAAATATCAATTAAATATCAAACATCGAGCCATCAGTTTATGCCAACCTGGTACGTACACCCAAGTATATGTTACACTTACTACTTTTAGGGCCGTTCTTCAAATGTCCAGTTAAGTGTCGGTTAACGCTGACCGACTAATAACAGATTTTATTACCGGCAGAATTCAGCCGGTTAAGTGTCGATTAACTTTAACCGGACATTGTAAGAACGACCCTAAGCGTACGAAATACATCTGTTTGAGTAAATCAAGTAACAAAACACATTTTCAGAGTAGTCCGTCGACTAATATGCGACGCACATTTAGCACTCAGCGATATGGCCACCTTGGGGGTATAATCGTTTAATTCAACTCATAGTTCGGACGTCAGATCTAAAATACACATTTCTACAAGACAGTACGCATAATGTAACTAATGACAAAAAACCGCGCGTAAGCTAAGGTACTCTGCAAGTCAAATCGATTAACATTGAAGAAAGAGCTGACAAGGTTGCCGCGATTATACCCGAAAGCCGTTTACCGCAACGCGCGACCAACACGATTGCGCGGCGAGTAAAATGAAAGCACTTACGGATTGTCTGGATCAGACGGAGTTTCGGCGGATTGTACTCGATATGAATTTCTTGAAGACCCGCCAAGTGGACAGCCGCGGCGCACGAGCAGCCGAAATGAAATCCAAACAATCGACGAACGACGGCGGCGTTAAGCGCGCTGGAGATTTCAATTATCAAGATGTCACCGGAAACCCGAGATCTTGGTTGTTGGTACAAAAGGGGAACGCAGAGCGAACAAAATCGCAAGCAGGCCCGATGGATACGGAATACCACTATAAATATTAAATAATATGTCTACACCAATACGAGACGGGCATCAAGGAACTATATGAATCAGGTAATGGAGTGGGGGCAGTAGATACCAGGGCACCAGGCATTTTTTAGGCAAACAATGACAAGGAACGCGTAGTAGGTAACAGTGTTGCCGCGCAGAGGTTATCACAAACGACAGTTGCATGCTCGCGAGATACAATTTTACAAGTTATTTTCATTTTTTTAATATTTCCTTATAATTTAAGACGAAAAAAAACAAGGACAGTAATTTTCAAGTTCTCATCTTATAATATCAATCATCCTCTTCTAGGCTTCCGACTGAAAAACGATCGAAATATTAAAGACTAACGACAAAACAGGGTCAAGTCGTTAATTTGGCAACATGGTTAAAAAGGGACGCCGTTGCCAGATTTCCCAAATTCTTGGTAAACACAAAGAAAACAGGTTAGCCAGCAACGAGCTGTTGAATTGTGAACTTAAAATACCGAAAATTACGATGTTTTGAACAAAACCCGTTGGATGTTAAAAGCCTGGTTAGGTTGGATATACGATCACAAGAATAACTGTCCGCGATTGGTTGGTTAGGTTAGGTTCTATGCGCAACTCTAGTTAAAATTTGGGAGGGGGCTACACAGCCCACTCCCCACCTAACTTAACTATTTATTTAAAATAACCCATAAGGGCTTATATAATATAAATCAATATAGGATATATTTTTTGAGGGGCTAAATATTTTGTCAGGAGGGCTAAGCCCCCCCCCCAGTTGCGCCAATGGTTAGGTTACCGCACGATCAACCCAATTGCCGTGTAGTTGGATACATAACTAAATTAACAGGCATGTCAGCTCGATAACACTGCGTATAAAATTGAGATAAAATGTTCCCCAGGGTTCGAAAGAACGCTGTAATATTATACAATAATCTACATTTTCCATTTTATATTATTCTTTTTATGTCTAGGGAACATGTGTGACGATAGCAAAAATGACATTTTAGCTGACATGCCTGTTATATTTGTCATGGTTGGACATAGCCACAATTAAAGATAGTAAGCAGGGGCATGGCTAAACGGAATCCCGGAAAAAAGACCAAGGTAAAAAGAATACGGAAAAAAGAACAGTTTACAATTTTTTAAATTTTTTAAAATGTTAAGAAAGTACCAGTGGCGCAACTATGTCTGAATGTTGGGGGGCTGTAGCCCCCACTTGATATTACATGAAAAGTAACCCGTAGGGGGCGATGCCCCCACACCCCCATATTGTTCACTTAAAAATATAAGAAGTCATACAAACAAAATCAATTATTTATTTACTCAAATATTTAATTACCTTATTTTTTAATATTTATATTTTATATTTTAATTTTCAAATATTAACAATAATATTTTTTGCTTAATACCTTTATATTATATATTACGAAATAAAATATTACGTTTTCTAATAATATTTAATGATATGTAAAAAATAATTATTATTATTAGAAGTAGATTTTAGAAGTTTTACTTAATATAGGTAGATACAATATTGAAAAGATTATAAAATAGAAATATTTCAAAACGGACTTTTTGACCGATACACATTTATACGACCAGCATGTACACAGTACACACACAGAAAAATTGCCTATATTGAATTCCTTAAAAATAGAAATCTTCATCTCTATATAATATTAAATACAATATAACTTGTGGTATAATATAGAGTAAAATACATTTTTATTACTGGAAATTCCCTATGTAGAGATCACAGTGATGTTTTCATACTTTTATCATAAAATATAACTAGTGGTATAATATAAAGTAAAATAACTTTTTATGGTTGGATCACATAATTGATTTTGTTTGTATGATTTTTTTTACATTTTTAAGTGAACATATATGGGGGTGTGGGGGCTACAGCCCCCCAACATTTCAGCTTTAGTAACACTGATCCTTTCTAAACATTTTTAAAAATTTCAAAAATTGTGAATTGTTCTTTTTTTCCTAGGTCTTTTTACCGATTACCAGCTAAACGTGTGATGTTTATTGTATTCTAACTGGGTATGCAATCATGGTATTAGTCATTAAAAAATGGGAATTTCCCAGTTGAATCAGTAACATAAATAGAATAAAATTATTCATTATTTATACATAGTATTTCATCTATAGTTATTGAAAACATAGATACAAACAATTTATTTAAAACATATTATCAATCATTATTCATAATAGTTAGTTGATCAATAGTATCCAATGGTGAGGTAAAATGCTCAGTAGAGTTAAATTTTAATGGAGATGTGACAAGGGATATCATAACTGTTGGGTCTTTACACCAATCTTTTGCTAAGACAAAACCAAGATTGTTAATATCCAACAATTATTCCTGCAAATGAAACAAAATAAATGTCTATTCAACATAATATTACTTCAAAAATTTAAAATACATAAATGGTTACTCAATCAAATTAGTGGTACTAAATACAAATACCTTAAAAATAACTGGGTTATAGTTGTGTTATGTATAAAGTGGTATGTAGAATATTATTTAATAAAGATTTTTAAATCATGTTAAGTGTGGTAATAATTTAAGTAGAATATTATTTATTTTAAATTAAACAAAGTAAAATAGTTATTCAGTAAGTGTATAATATTATAGTAGATAACAAAAAACTTCTTGTTAATTACATTGGGACTTATTTGTTTTTCATCAATATTATGTAATTATTAGCAATAATAAATTTAACAGAAAATATTGCACAAAAAATTGTTTGTATTCTCGGTTCAAATGTCCATGGGAAGTGTGTATATTTCCTATAACATACATTATATAATATCTATAATACAATTATATGTTATGAACCTACCTATGGTTTATGAATTCTTATATTATTTAATTAAACTATATAACTAAATAGATGAAACATAATAATTATTATTAGATCATAATACTTTTTTAGTTAGAACTACTTTAATTTTTATACTATATTTACACAATCATTAAATATTTTATTTAGAACAATCAGTAGTATAGCATAGTAGATATCAGTTATATTTTATAACAACATTGTTTATAATGAAACTTGCAGAATAATTTGTAAAAATTGTCGATAAAGTTAGATGTAATTCTTTTTTTTTAATTTTTGATTTTATCACTGCTTATAATGACTATTGGCTAAATAGACTTATACTTATACTAGCTATTCTTAGTCCATTGATGGTTGTTATTGGTAATATTTACTATAGATATATTTGATTAGAAACATTTAATATTAAAATATACATACTTAACATACTTCTGTAGTTAAATAATGTGTCTAGACTTATTTATGAATTCAATATATTTTTGTTAATACAAAATTAATTAATATTATTCAAATTTAGTCGAATTCAACATTTAACATAATATAATTTCTAATGAGTACAAGTATAGTTACAAATATTGCAATAATCAGTATTATAATTAACATTTAGATTTTCCAATAGGTAACTGAAAAAAATTCTTAATTTAATTAAAAAAAATATGACTTGTACTTTTATGACGTACCTGTCTAGTCCTGTCAAAAAAGTTTTTTGTAACCAAAAATTCACTTAATACTGTAAATTATACAAAATTATTAATAATCAGAATTTCTTAAAAATTTATGTCATAAATCATAATATAAAATCAAATTACACTTGAGCTAACCAGTGACGGCGCTCGGAGGGGGGAAATGCCCTGAGTCTGGTGGTTAAGGGGTTCCATGCCCCCATGTCTCCTTAATTATTTTTCATAATTTTATGGCAGGCAGAGAAAAAGAAATCATTTAATTTATGGCACGCAACTTTAGAATAATTTTTTGTAAATAAGTAATGCTGGCTATACCAATTACCGAATTGAAAATACTATGATAAATATTAAATACAACACGCCTCGGTCAATAATAATAACCGATAATGGCAATATTGCAATAATTCATTGCCATTAGGTGATAACGTTTAAAACTTTAAAAATAACTCGAAAAACCTTAAGCTGTCATTTACTCGTGTGATTGTTATTCGTTACTAATTGTCATTTGTTTGTCTAGCCGACAGCCGTGTAACTTGTAATGTGTACGTACAAGACACAAATGGATTAGTGTGTACACTTAGCAAATTATTTTCGTTTCATTTACGTACCTAATATGAACTTTAGGTCTTTACCATTGTGTTGTGAACATTAATTATTAAACTATCGCAGCTATTTACTTATATATGACTAAATTACATTTTAATACCTTTTATGTTATTTAAAAAAATTATAATCATATAATATCATATATATTAATCATGTCCAAACGTGTATATCCAAGTGGATCTTTGAAAAGAAAATTAAAAAAACAATACGAAGACAAAATAAAAATGCTCTCGCAAATAATTAATTTTTTGAATACAGTAACCCCAAAAAATTTGATTAACAAGTCACAACCTTCATCCGTAAAAGCAACTGATATTATAAGTACCTTTTAAGAACTATTTTTTTTTATATTGCCTATCTATACATTTGTGACTAGGTATATATTGTAATTCGAATGAAAATTCTTACTATGAACAAGATTAGATTTATTGTTTAGTGTAACAGGAAGACCTGACAGTCAACAGATGAAATAACTTTTGTTCTAATTAATATTTTTAATTTTTTTTTATGTATCATTTATAGCAACTTGTATTGCACGTATAATAAAAAAAATTATTTTTATTTTTTAATAGAAAAAAGTTAATTAATTGAGAACGTAATAACTTTCTTTAAAATATAATTTTTGCTAATCATCTGACGTGAGTATATTTTATAAATTATTTTAATATACATTTTTAAGGAACAAATAAATGTAGACAATGGAACAAATGATGTTGAACGACAGAGAGCTGATGATGAAAGTCAAATCATATTCGCCAGAGAGGATAACTTTAATAAACAAACTGCCATGATTTTCTCAGTATCAGATAAACAAAATGATTGGAGAGATGTTTCTAACTGGCCAGAGGTATTAACTCTTACAAAAAATTAAGGTTTTGCAGGTTACGATACTTGGCCTTATAACCATCGATATATAATATATAATTATACAATTTGTATAGTTAATGTTATTATCTAATATTATAACTAATTCATTATTGATAAAGTTATGCTATTACATATTCATTTTTTGTTTGAACATTTATAAGGAACAAATAAATGTAGACAATAGAGAAAAAGATGAAGAACTACAGGGAGTGGAAATCATAACCACCACACTGGATAACAATGATAATGTAAGTAAACAAACTACCATGGTTTGCTCAGTATCAAATGAACAAGAAGTAAAGGACTGTGTTTTATCAAAATTTAATGGTTAAATTGACCAAGTTTATGATTGGAGTGATGTTTCTAACTGGCCAGAGGTATTAACTCTTACTATGAAATATGAAATTGTAAAATTGGGGCCTATACAAATTAAAAGCTGGGATTTTCCATTTTCATCAAATAGGGAACACCAAAGAAGAAGATTCACTGCAAACTATTTCTACCGTAATCTGTCAAATAATGAAGTTATCAACCGCCAATGGCTAGTTTACTCCACCAAAATTGAGGATTGTGTTTATTGCTTTCCTTGTAAGCTATTTAGTAAAGGAATTATTAATTATAATAATTATGATTGTCGTTTAGCAAACACTGGTGTTGATGATTGGGAACACCTTACAGAAACATTTAAGTCACATGAAAGGTCTATAATACATTATAAATCTACACAATGCTGGAGTGAGTTAAAATCAAGAATTTCGACTGATACAGCTATTAATAGCAAATGTTTGGCTCTGATGGAGAGAGAAAAAATGCATTGGAGAGATGTTCTTAAGCGAATTGTATCTGTGATTCATTACTTATCAAAAAATAATAATGCTTTTAGAGGACAATCAAATGTCTTATTTACAAAAAACAATGGTATTTTTTAGGAGCAATTAAAATGCCAAGCAATTTTGATCCAGTAATTATAGAACATGTTAGAAGAATAAAAAATACTGAAACACATGTACATTATTTGAGTCATGAAATACAGAATGAATTTATTAATTTAATGTCTAATAATACCCGAATTAAAATTATTAATTATATAAAAGAAGCTAAATATTATACAGTTATTATGGACTGCACACCTGATATTAGCCACAACAAACAATTGTCACTCATGATTCAAAGTAAATATGTATGATGGTCAAGCAAAATTTCCAGATATTGAAGAGTACTTTTTAGATTTTATACCAGTTTCCTCAACAACAGGACTAAGTCAGGCTAATATTCTTTTGGACAATCTGAAAAAGTATGGTATTAATATTATGGATTGTAGAGGCCAAGCCTACGATAATGGCTCCAATATGGTTGGAAAATATCAAGGAGTACAAACTAGGATTAATAATATAAATCCTAGAGCATTTTTCACACCTTGTGCTTCACATAACTTAAATTTGGTTCTTATATATTCGGTGAAAAATTCAATTCAGGCTTCAACATTTTCAGCGTGTCTATACAATATTTGCAGCATCTACAAGTCGATAGGATATTCTTCAAAAGCATTGTGCATTTTTGACTGTGAAAAAGTGGTCCAGAAACTAAATAGAAAAGTAGAGTAAATAGTGTAAAAGCCCTTCGTTATCAGCTACCAAATATCATAGAAGTCTTGAAAGAAGTATCAAGAGATGTAAGTGACACAATGACAAGAAGTAAAACTCGGTCATTGGCAAATTAAAGCAGTACACTTGAATTTATTCTAAGTTTTACTATATGGTATAGTATTTTAGTCAGTGGCGTCACGACCTTATGTTTTTGGGGCAAGTGACCCAAACAATTTTAGGTGGGTGGGTGGGTAAATTTGTTAGGTCAAAAAAATATTTTTACATTTAACTATACATAAATATTTTAGAGTCAGCTGTCATTACATTAGTACATGGGTAACAAAACTTACTATGCTGTATTGTTGCATGTAAGGCGTATCGTATATTATGGCGTATGGCACTATGGCGTATAGTATTTAATACTGGAAATTAAGAAATGCTCATAAATAGTTTGGTATATTTCTTATCTGCGGAGTGCGGGGCACACTATAAACACAGAACAATATAAACTTATATACTGTCATAATATGTATAAAAACATATACCTACATGGACATGCAGAACGATACAATTATTTTCAATTCTGTTTTTATAAATAGATGGAAAATATGTTATTTAAACGAATCAATTATTGACCACTATCAAACTAAAACATTGGCTGTCGCCTGTTTTCTGTCACTAGCCGTTAATCATGCACATGATAAATTCTGCTTTATAAAATTATAAAAATTATTACTTCATTGCCAACTTAACCGTGCTGTTACCTAATACACTAAGTTTATAACCTTTCAAATTTGCTTGTTAAGTTTGTATTTATAAAATGTCAAATGTGAATAATTAGGTTTGTTTATGTGGAAAAAAACGAATGAAATTAACGATACAAATTGGAAAAGACATATACATGCATATGATGTAGTTAAGTTAAAAAACACACAACAGATCAACTTAATGATTTACCAAAAGAAGGTAAGTAAAATAATTTTGGATTAATTCATTTTATGAGGATTCCTAAACCAATAATTTATAATAAAGTAAGAACATTTCTGATTCTTGTTGAAATTTCATTTACATGTGTCATCTTTTCAATTATAAAGTACTACCTATTTTACTATAAATAAAAAAAACAACTTAAAGAATATTTAAATTTTTTTACTAGGTATTACCACCAATATGCTTGGTGGCAGTATCACTGTAACGTATATAACATTACAACATAATTGTATGGACACCAAGGATCAAAGTATTTTAAGTGAAGATAATATACCATCTAATTCAACTCCATGTAAGTAAGATATTATTTAAACAATTAAACAGATACTATGTTATTCAATATCACCTCAAAAAAGAATTAAGTTCTAACTACTTAAATTATTTAAAAATTTATTTAAATCTTTTTTTTCCTATAGTTGGTGTACTTGATGATTATATTTTGCAAGATTGCTCTACTGTTAGTCAAAATAATGAACTTCCAATTCCCTCTTCAAATGATAAATTTCCCAACAATCCAGCAATCATTATAGAGACAAATATATCTAGTAATTTGTTGCAATATTTTTTTGAACTGGGACCATGTCAACCAGGAATATTAGATATGCCCGCTAATAAATAACAAATGGCCATTCGTTCCGCAAAGAATATTACTTTAAAAAACTTCCTGATGGAAAAAATATTAAACGTCAATGTCTAGCATAATCACCATCTAAGGATAAAGTATACTGTTTTTCTTACATGCTTTTTGATTTGGTGAAGACTAAAAAAATTAATTAGTTTCAACTAGCACTCAATATTGGAAACATATTACTTTAAAAATGTTTAACTATGAGATGGCAAAAGAACATTTTGAGCCAGAAATCAGTTGAGGTCAGTATTCTAATAATCGTTTGGATGTTAGATTCAGACTAACAACAAATAACCAAATTGCAGAAAATAGAGAAGTAGTTGGAGTTATATTTGAAATTCTATTGTATTTAGAAAGGAAAAACATAGCATTTCGTAGTCATGACGAAATCTTAACTTCAAAAAATCATGGAAACTTCTTGTCACTTATTAAAGTTTTGTCAAAATATCATGCTCCTTTAGCTATTCACTTAAATAAAACTGAAAATTAATCAAAACGAAATAGAATAACATTTTTTCTGGTCAGATACAAAATGTTATGCTTCAAATAATGAGTGATTCTATAAGATCAGTCAAGGATGCTAGAATGTTCGCAGCTATTATAGATACGACGACTGATATTTCAAAAATGGAACAGTTCACGTTTGTTGTAAGATTTGTAAATGATGAAGGAATTGTAGAAGAAAGAATTATCATACAAGAAATAGCAACGGATGCAACAGGCCATGGCATGTTTCAACTATTTTCTAAGATTTACGAAAAAAATGGATTGGATTGGAAAAATAATTTATATGCACATGCATATGATGGAGCTGCATCCATGCAAAGACAAAACGCACAGCTTGTTTTATTAACCACCAGAAACTGCTGTATCCTGGTCAAGTATGCCGAAGATTGAAATATCTATCTTCTATACGTTGGACGTCACACGATAGTGCTATAGACATCATTTATGAAAAAATATATTTCTATTGTTGAAAGTTTGGAGGAGTTAACATTATCAAATGATCGTAATACGCCATTGCAAGCTATTAGTCAGCTTAAAAATGTAACTTCTTAAAAATTTATTTTAATGATGATATTCATGAAAAAGATATTTAAAATTACAACTCCAGTTTCAGTATACATTCAGTTTCCTAAATTAGATTTCATTGAGCAATAAATTTAGTCAATTCAACTCAAAAACGACTTGAGGAATTACGAAAAGATCGTAAATACAATGAATTGACTGACAAAGTAAAACAGTTTGTAATACATGAAAAGCTCGAGGAACAAGATTTTCAAGTTGTCAGAATTAAGAGGAAAAAAAGAATGGATGGAGAGAATTTGCACGATGAAATTAATGAAGTTGCCAACATATCATCTTTATTATTTAAATTTCAAGTTTACTTTTTTGTGTTAGACATAGTCAGTACTGTTTTGAATTCTAGATACTCTCAAGCACGAGAAGTATTAAAGGATTTGAGTCTTTTATCTGTAGAAAGAATTAAGTCATTTAGTTCAACACAGAATTTTCCTTGTGATAGTTTTGATGCTCTACAATGTTAGATTCCAGAATTAAATATACAATCTCTTCGAACTGAATATTCAGCATTCTGTAATGCTTATTTTACATTAACAGCTGGTTTAAATCTTGGAGACATGTTACATGATGCCCAAGAGTTCAACGCCGATTGGGTCCACTAATGAAAATTATGATGAACAAAAACAAGAACATATTACTTGTAAAAGCAATAAAGAAAATACGGCATCTATATTACAACTGTTATCAAAATTTAATCTTACTTCAGCCTTTTCAAATTTATACTTGGCTTATAAAGCATTATGTACCATTCCTGTAACATCTGCTGCTGAATGCACATTTACAAAGGTTAAAATTATTAAGTCTCGTTAAGGTTAAGATCCACAATGTCCCAATTAAGGCTAGATTGTCTCCTTTTATTAAACTGTGAAACTGATATAAATATAGACTTAAATCAAGCCATAAATGAGTTAGCTACATCATCTACATTAATGAAAAAAACTTTATTATACTCATAAATCATATGTTGAATGATTAATGCTTTATTATTATTATATATATTTTTTTTAACTATTGTTATTTTTTAATACACTAAAATAGTTTACAAAACTGCTAACCTTAAATTTATTAAAATAACATAGGTTTAATAATAGGTAACTTGTCATATTAATGTTAATTGATATAGTAAAATAATATCAATATTTATTTTATAGTTAAAAAAAATATATTCATCAGCAGGTTTTAGTTTTATGTGTGAGAGGGTGGGTGGATAGCTTCAGTATTTGTCCCTAAAAGTAAAATGTTTGTGATGCCATTGATTTTAGTAGAAGTGAATGTTGTTAGCAAAAGTTTGCAAGGTAAAATATATTGATATAGACATCTCAACTAATATGTTGCAGTCTTTTAATTTTTTTAAAATCATTTAGACAAACAGGATTTGAAAATTCTGTTGTAGCTGCAAAAGAAATTTGTGAAGAAAATGGTATTGATGCAATTTATAAAAAACGATGTTTAAAAAAAAAAGAAAATGTTCAATTATGAAGGCAGCGATAATGTAGTAAATTATGCGGAGGCTATTTTTCAACAAGAATATTTTTTTTATATTGTTGATCAAGGTTCAATGGAAACACGCTTTAAATAACTTGAGTCTTATAAAGATAACTTTGGTTTCTTATTTCAAATAGAAAATTGACCAAACTGGCCAATACCGATCTATTAAAACATTGCATAGACCTTCAAAATCGTTTAACTGATGGAGAATCAAAAGATATTGATGCGTTAGATTTATATGCAGAATTAATAATTTTCAGATTGCTTGTTAATGAAAACCAAACTCTTCTCAAAGTACTTTCAATTTTTAAAGATTCCAATGGTTAATTTCCAAATATTAATGTTACGCTTCGGATGGTGTGAGTTCCATTCAGTGACTCTGTGGGATTTAGTTGTATATACGTATGTCTCTAATTATTTACATATTTTTAGTCCATGATTTTTCCCAAATACATGGCACATTTTTCTTTAACTGAATTTTCTCCTACGTGTCCTTGAATTTTTCTAATTTATTTTGTGCTTCTTCAACAATGCATAAGCTTTCTGACAAGGGCATATTTTAGATTCCCAGTTTAATCATATGTACCAAAAAACAAAAATTTGAAGACGCAATCAAGTTAAATTAAGATATTCCATGAAATTGTTAGATTTGTTAATAATGTTGGTAGTTTCAGTAGTTTCTAAATTTGAAATTATTAGTTTAATTTTAAAAATGTTTGTAATAATATTGAGTTTAATTTTGATAACAAAGAGTATTTAGTTCTCATCAAAAATTACTTATTTTGTTATTTTGGCTTTCATTAACATATCGATATGTGGAGGCTGATAAAGTAGATGATGTTTGTAGTCATCAGAAATCGGTAAAAATATGTATTTATACCAAAATATGTAAAAATATAAAACAATAAAATCTGTTCCCTACTAATCAACCATCGCTACTTACATGTTAGGCGACTTAATTTCTTTTACCGACACCATACAGCATAATTAAAATTATTAATTTCACATAAATCATTCATAAAAAAATGTCTGCAGTTTTTCCCAAAAATATAATGGGTTAATTATGGGTCATCGTCATTTACATTATAATACTTTTAGTCCACATTCCACGTGTACTGTGATTTTTATGAAATTAATTTCATCTTTAAGAAAATGTATAAAACCACAATCTAATATAAAATAGTATGCATTATTAAGCATATTATGGGAAATATGAAATGGTAGTAAATATTAATGATTTATATAGGACTCCACAATATATGTATATTTTACGGTCAAAGTATATAATCGGGCATTGTAGTAAAATGCCCGGACTATGTATACAATGTCCAATTTTAATGGACAATGTGGAAAATTATATACTTTGCCCGGGCATTTTTCAGAATGATCAAAACCCAGTGGGCAATCAAAATTAAAAATATATAAGTATGAATGTTAATAAAAGTGATTAAAATTTTAGTTAAACTATTTTTTTTTCTATCAATAAAAAAAGATAAAAACAAACAGTTTTTGTTTATAATTTAAAATTATTTATTTATTATCAATTTTTTCTATTTATTTTTGCAACTTAAGCTATCATGGCATTTAGATATACATAGTTTACCTGCCACCCTACACTTGCATTTATGGTTCCTTGACCGCCAAGATTTGAAAATTTTCTGGCCACTTCTCTTAATGATATCGGAGATTTTATTGGTACTGTTTCAATCTGGACAAACAACTCTTTGCATATTTCAAATTGGTTTCTAGTGTAAATTTGTTGAAGTTTACCTTCAGTGGTACCAATTTTATAATTATTGTATTTTACTGAAAAAATCAGGTTTTAGCTATAAAATTATAACATGATAAAAAATAAAAATATACCTACAGGTATAATTCATTATAAAAATTACCAGAAATATGACTCCTAAAATGGATCGCAGATCACTCCGTGCTTTATCAACATCATGTATTCTAATTTTAACACTTTAGCCAATTTTGCCTTCACGAAGTTGATTTTCTGAGTTGGTTTCATTTTTGAAGCTTGAACATTCAAATTATGCAACAATTCTCTCCTTTTTTTTCTATTGTTTCCTTTCTTGATTGTATAATATCAGCTGGTTCTTCATTAATATCGATATTTTCTTTAGAAGATGAATCAATAGATTTTTTTCAATCTGTTTCTCAGTATTTATTTCATGAGTGGTCTTTATAGAATTCAGTACAGTTTCTAAATCTTCATCAGATTTGAATTAATGAATGATACTTTCTGTTAGAGAAGTAGATTTTAGGCCTATTTTTGCACGTGTACCAAACATAGCCTCATAAGGAGAACACTTAATTCCGTGATGCAAACTTTTGTTTTTAATAAAATGAACGAATTAAAAAAAGTCCCTCACTCCATTTATTAGTTTTATTATCTGTTAACCAGGTGGCAAGCATATTTTCTACGTCCTGGTTAGCCCTTTCAACTGAGCCCTGGCTTTGTGAAAACTGTGGCTTTCCATGTACGATTTTCAGTTCTTCCCACATATTGCATAACTCTTCAATTACCTTGTTAACAAATTCTCTACCATTATCACTTTGAAAGATACATGGAGCTCCAAATGTAGTAAAAATATCAAGTAATATAAAGGCAACTTCTTCTGCACGTTTGTGTGTTAATGATTTAAGTAAAACATACTTTGTTAAGTTATCTTGGTAAACTAAAATAAATCGATAATTTCTATCAGGTTGAGCTTGCATGTCAATCAAATCTACTTGACAACGAGAATTCATTTCTGAAGAAATTATTCGTTTAACAACTAGCCTTTTTTTCACAGTTTTACTTTTTCTCTGACACAATTCACATAGATTTAAATATATCATTAAACATTCCCTAATAATGTTTTTATATTTTGCGTTCAGTTCATGTTCCATCTGGTTTCTACCTTCACGTCCAGTTTGCAAATGCACGTCATGAATTATGTTATACAAATCTTCGTTATAAACATAATATTTGATAGTAATTGGATCAATTACTGGTACAGTTAATTTATCAATATTACATACATTCATTATATCATAGCACTTCAATAATTTATAATCATTTGGTTTTAATTTTGCTCCACTTTTTAACCATTTGACTTCTGTTAATACTTCGTTGTATTTTACTTTACTCAAAAATACATTATTCACATTTTTTTCACTCAAGAAGAGTATAAAATTTTACATAAAATTTTAAATCAACAATTTTAAATACTAAGAAAAATAAAAGTTTTAAGAAAATTCAAAATAATAATAATATGCGTTTAAACACAACCGATCCGTTAAATTATGTAATTACAACTGATCGGAAATTCTACATTATATCTCCGGTATAGATTGTCGTTGGCATACGCTCTAATAAAATTATCATGCAGCAATAAGCTATTAATTATTATCCTTACTATAGTATTACAGTGATACTTACATTGCCCCCAGACAATTAAGCACTGTACACAATGCCCGATTTATACACTTTGACCGTAACATATATAATGAAGGTATGATAATTCAATTTTAAATTTTCAAGAGGAATTGATTAATAATGAAAATTGTTGTACAATCCCTAGATATAGATAAAAGGAGATGATTTTTTTAAAATTTTAATTCATATAAAAATAAAATAAATTATACAAAAAAAATATTATACATGAAAACTGTGTTAAAAGATTTGAAAATGTAAAGGTATTACTATAATTATTTTACACCAGCAAAGAATACTGGGAGAATACATTTTCCTTTGTTAAAGTTTTAGCAGAGTTTGTGAACAATCGATAATTCACATTATCCCTTCCTGAGCACGCCATAAATCCAGCACCCAAAACCCAAATAAATAGTTCAGACACAAAACCTTGATAATTAAACTAGATTTTTTTTATAGTACTTTTTAAAAATATTGTTAGCTATATGTAATATAAATTGACTAAATTAAAATGTTTAAATTATATTGTTGCCTATCACTTCCATGCATGTCACAAACCAAAGGACGAATAATCCAATTTTCAATATATTAGTTTTTAACTACCCACGTACACTAGTTTTTGTTTTGTTTTTATATGCATTAATTGTAATTACTTTAATTGGTTCTATCCAACTATAATAACACGTTAAACTTAAAAAATACTTTTTTTTTTTGTATGCCTCATAGTCTACAGAACAATTTGAGTGTAGATTACAACTCAAATAAATTTAGATAATAATAAATATTTAAATAAATACAACTACACTATACTACAGAATAAACTATAGAGATAAAACATATTATTATATGACTAAAGAAAATATTATATCATAAAATGTAAGAATAATTAAATACTAATTAAATAATTAGCACATAATATAGGTACTATAATTATACTAGTTATTAAGAACACATTTCACATTGCAATACCTATATAAAATCATGTACCTACAATACTAATTTAAGTAAACAACATTCTGATTAAAATTTGTGTAAAAGGTAGAACACATATTAAAAAACTTATATCAATAGATAAGTCAATGTATTGGGAACAACAATATTTTACTACAGTACTACCTAACCATAGATTAGTTTATGAATTTATAACTTCAATGAACTGTAACCCTTGCCAATAAATGAAAATCAAAAATAACTAACCTTCAATAGTTTAATCACCAAAAACTTCAATGTATTGAATTTTAAAATGAATTGAAATTATTTATAGTCGTAGTGAGTAGTGGTAAATCAACTATAAAAATGTAAGTACACAAAAGATGCGACACGTTTTTGTTGACAGTAGGCAGGAAACGGCAAAAGCCGACGTTAAACATATGGACACCAGAAACGATAAGCATTCAACATTTCAACACTGAACTGTCACCATATCACACACCTTACAGATAAGTAGATGACGAAAAAAGGTTTCCAGTAGCGTTATTACCACGGTTGTAGATATACTAGATCTTAAACCGTGGTTATTACCAGTTTTACCATTGTACTCAATTGCCAAAAGAATGTTTTTCCATGACTCAATATTTTCTATATTTTCTTATTCCCAAAGTTATCTACCACTTTTTTCACATTTTGATTTTTCCAACAACAACTTTTTCCGTTTTTCAAATTTCCCTAATAACTAAATTTTTCATTTTTCAGTTTTTACCAATATTGGAAAAAATTAACATTGGTCATAGTGGTTTTTAGAAAAAATGTGCATTGGAAAAAGTGAAATATTATCATATGGAATTTTATGGTGCTATTTTCAACAAAGACCTATAAACAAATGGACTGCGCCCTTAGATCATATACAATGCCACAATGGATGGAGCTATGTATGTATTTCTCGTATACCGAACTGTGTCCAACATAACCTCCCACTACCCATTTAATTTCAAGGTACAACGAGTTATTGCGCATGCGTTGCGCCTATGCCACTTTACATTCCATCCTCACCACTCATTTGATTTCAAGGTACACGAGTATCCGGGTTTTTCGGCTTGCGCCTACCGCCGTCCGTCCGTGCCTTAGCGCTGAGCGCTACTAACGGGCGGAGGGGGAACTAGGGCGGCGGTAGCTAGGCCACCTACGCCCTAGGGTCTTCTATGGAACACCAGCACCGGGCCTAGGGCCCGTACCTTACTTGAGGACCGGGACGACTCAGTTAAGTGCCGCCTGAGTACCAGCCTCCCACTAGGTACAGTGGTTTGATGCTCTACTATCTTGCGCCTGTCCCACAACCACCACGTTTCAGCCGAGGTAGGCTCCTCAACCTTGAGGGGCGTCGCCGCCAGAACGGCAAGCCGGTCCGGCGGGCGACGGGGCTCCCCTCTCCCGTGGTACCGACTAGGTTTTTAGTTGACGTCGGTGGGTCAACTCGGTCTAGGACCTCCCACTATTCTGGCTCCCCAGCCGGCTAGTGGTGGGCCTAAATTGATTTCAAGGTACAGTGAGTTATTACGCATGCGTTTCGCCAAAAATCACTATAAAATAACTAATAAGTGGAGGGTTATGTCGGACACAGAAAATGATTAAAGAGCTCCATCCATTGTATATGATCTAAGACGGCGCCTAACAACCCCCCGCCCACCCCTCGCTTATAGTTAGGACGATCACGGTCTTGGAAGATAAAGTCGGACAACTTCCCACCCTCCCGACAATTATAATATTTCCGCTTAATGAGGCAAAAACATTTCCAAAATTGCCGCAAAAGCGCTGCCGGTTAGACTTATTTTGAGGTTAAGAACAATATTAATATGGCATTCGGGGTTATTTTTATAAAAGATATTATATATATTATTTTCTCCGACCATATAAACTAGTTGGTTTATAATAAACTAGCTAGTTTATATGGTCGAGGGTTATTTTCTTATATCATATACTATGGATAGAGCTACTGCCATATAAGCCATAGATAATAAAGAAATCGATAGTCCATCAGACGCTTTTTGGTGTTCCAAAACTGATAAGAAAGTGAGGCGATTTTTTTATTCCAGTGAAAATATTTTGTTTTCTAAGAGAAAAAATTTGAAATTTTTACTTTTGGATAATTGTTCGATGTTAATCAAACACTTGAACTTGTTAATTATTATTGACATTTTTTTTAATAAGTTCATATAATAATATGTAATAACTAATAGGTACTGTTATTTTTTTTTTATGTTTCATCAAAAAACCTTTGTCCATTCAAATTAGACATATTAGTTTAATATCAATAAAAAAAATATATATACAACTTAAAACAGTAGATCTAACAACTTTGAAATTTCTTTTTGCTTTGTGTGGTGTTAAAAAGTCATCTTCATTTAAATCTCCAAATCGAGAAGAATTTCAGTACTTAATGCATTTTTTAGGTGTTTCATACATTTCCATATCTAATTTTCTTTTAAACAAAATTTAAAAATTGTTAAGAAAAAATTTACATTAGTTGTTAGCTTTTTACCTTTTTGAACTATTCAATTTAGGGGTTGAAGGTTCATATGTTGGATCAAGAGTCAAACTAATGTCAACTCCAACATTTTCTTTAAATCCAATAACCACATTACTGAAACATTTTAATTCAAAAATAATGTTAAAAATAAGGTGTATACAGTATTAAAAAAAATACCTCTCAGAAGTTTTTGGTGAGCTAACATTATGTTCAAGATTCAGACTAATGTTATTTTCAACATCTTCTTTAAATCCAATAACCGAAATACTGAAACATTTAAATAAGAAAAAAAATTCTAAATATAAAATGCGTATACAGCGCAAAAAAAATACTTCTCAAAAGTTGTTGGTGAGCTGTCATTATGTACAAGAGTCAAACTAATGTCACTTTAAACATCTTTATCATTGCTAGTAGACAAATTTTCATTATCTTCGTTCTCAATTGTATTAGAACATGTCTGATTGTCGTCTATATTTGAATGTGGTACAGCTCTTATATTTAATTTACGTAACTTAAAAATGCCACTACTACTAGTTATAGTTTATAGTTATAGTTTTTAGGTCTATGAGTAGCTTTATCCATAGTATATGATCAAAGGTTATTTTAAACTTGTATAATACATAGATAATATAAGAATGAATAGGACATGCCTATACCAGTTTCATATGAGGCCGTGTACTTTTTTGTGCAAGAGAGAACGTAAAGAGAGAAAGACAATATGGGGCTTTTTTTAAGGTTATGTCCAAAAACTGTTAACAATATTTGCCAATTACAAATTTTTATTTTTATTTTTATGCGTGAAAATGGAAATTGGAATACTCAAATTACTCTAAACTTTGCGTACATAATTAATTGTAATTAAATTATAGAATAATATAGATCGTTAATTATTACTAATTAATCATTTATGTTATTTATTATCATGTATCATTTATCATAACAATATTGGCCCCATATAACCTTAAAAATGTATCACTAAATTTTCTAGTGATAAGTTCTTATGTCCTTTTCATTCGGGTCGTTATAAATGCTACCTATTAATTACGGCACCATAATATTGTTATCATTATGCAGTCCTTATCATTTTTGTTTTATCACATAAAGATAAAATTAATTAGGTATTCACCACAGACCACGGACTAAGATTTAGATTAGTTCACAATATTTACATATTATTTATTAATTCACACTAATTCATATAAAATAAAAAAGGATAACACAATTTTGTTAAAAAAATACCATACATAGTATGCTTGTCAATAGTTTATTAGCATGTTAATTTTTCTTGTTGGTTAATTCCTTTTTTTTTTTTGTAGTTTTTGACAAGTCTAATAATGCTGATGAATTACGTTTAGAAGGTAATAAGTTTATCCCATCTTCTTTATTTTCCATACCACTCATCTTTTCATAAACACTATTTAGAACCTTCAATTGTTGTAACCATTCTACAGTATGTTCTCTTTGGTCTATTAAGTAAGTCCGGTCTGTAATTTTTTTCAGAATTTCTCTACTTTGTATTGGTAGGTTACTGTTAATATATATGTTTTCAGCATTTGTACTTTTTTGTTCTTTTAATATTAATCTTGTAGTAGCAGCAGTTGTAGTATTTTGCATATTTAAATCAATTTTACTTATTTCTTCTTGTGGGCTGGTTATTGAGTACCTAGGGTCAGTAGATATGTAAACATTATTTTTGAATTTTTCAGGCAGATCATTAAATGAATAACCTGGTACATATATGAATAATGCACATATATGTTTGCATGGCCAATGATACTTTTCAAAATCTAAACATGTACAACTCGGTACAGTAAAATCTACTACATAATAAACATTGGACCTATTTTCACTCTGTACTTCAAACTGATGTTCTAATAATGTAAGTTTATTTATTCTTTTTTCACTGTATATATTTTGAGCTATGACAAAATGGTCATATATATGTTTCACGAATGTTTCAGGTCGTCTATGTAGAAAAATTGGAATGACCTTATCTTCTAAGACCGTGGCACCAATTAATATACAGGATACGAAACGAACTTGTAATAAGTGAAACCCGCATCTTTTCTTTAGTTGCGGCTAGACTACTAGCGCTTTATAGTATTGTTCAGTGTTAACCGGGAGAATAAGAAACTAATATACTTTTGGACTTTTGGGAATACGAATCACTACCTTTTGTTCCGAGAGATTTTGTTCCGAAAAAACACTTGTTCCACGTTTGGAACAAGCACGGTCTTAAAAGATAAGGTCAGACAACTTCCCACCTTACCGCCTATTACAATATTTCCGCTTAATGAGGCAAAAACATTTCCCAAGTTGCCGCAAAAGCGCTGCCAGTTAGACTTATTTTGGGGTTAAGAACAATATTTATATGGCATCCGGGGGCATTTTGTATGGACTATATTATTATATTATTTTCTCCGACCATATAAACTAGTTGGTTTATAAAAAACTAGCTTGCTTATATGGTCGAAGGTTATTTTAAACTAGTATAATACTATAATGCCATAACCTCAAAAAAAGTTTGCAGGGCAGCGTTCAATTTTATAGCGGCCAAATTTTGAAATGTATTTGCCTCACTAAGCGGAATGCTGATAATCATGATTAAAGATAGTATGGTTGCCCAACGAACCTAGAAAAGTGTCTACCGAAATGAATCTCCATTATCAGTATTAAACAGCTGGAGACTTACGCACTAGCGCTTATTTGTTTCAGACACTATAAATGCAATTACCTTTCAAATGTAAATTGTAATTCCGTGATAGCCACTATGACATATAAGCGCTAGTGATTAAGTCTCCAGCTGTTTAATTTAACTTTAATATACTGATTATAGATATTAATTTCGGTAGACACTTTGAAAAACACTAAGTTGCTCCTAATATGCTAACAAACGCTAGATGTACTTTGCAACAGCTGTTCTGGCATGTCAATTTGAGTTCCAGAAAAATATTTTTATGATTGTTGGGTATCCAGTATATTTTAATTCGTACTTCTATTATGCTAAAACTCAGTTATACGTCTTATATTACTCAGTTAGTAGTCAGCACCCTATACGGCTAATAGCTATATACCCTACTATACATATTCTTATCTATATTCTGTGCCCTAAATTCTTGAATTCTTTTTGCGGGACATAAGGATATGAAATTCATCGATTGCAATAATAATCCATGGATCATAAATAACTTACAATGCGCAAGATAAACTTCTTTTTCTGAGTACCCTGCTTTCGAGAAAACGTTATAATGGTATTACGATATTACTATATTAGACAGCTGACAGCAGTAATATTATATTGTTTGTAACATTGCATAATGTCATATTGAAATATTGAACTATTAAACAAATAAAAACTAAAATATAATTTATTTCAAAATAGTTGTATACATAATTATGCTTGTGTTGTTTAAGATAAGTTATGTATGGTGTGCATGGTGCGTCCATGCGTAATATGTTATTGTGCTCGACTGTACAAACAAAAAATGTGTTAATGTAATTGGTAAAGGGTAAATAAATGTTGAATAACATAGGTATTATCGTAATATTATAATATGATGACAAGAGGTGAATGTATATAGACAATACAATTTAATAAGGTGACAGTACACTATACAAACTTATTTACAATGAGATCGATTTAAGTGTATTTATTATTTTAAAAAGTAAACTTTTTTTAAATATCTTTTTACATTATTTTACATTATTACACAACAAAAAAAAAAAAAATATTATTTTAAATTTAAAATGTTTTGAATGATATCATACATTTCTATATTCGAATCTTCGATAAATTGAGTACTCCAAAAAGATTCTGCTATAAAATATTTAATGAAAAATGTAGGTACGTATAGTCATTTGTAAAGTAAAACTTACAAAATGACAGTAAAAATTATAAAACTACAATACTTTTAGATTCTGAGTGGAACGATGAATGTATTGATTTTACAATGATGTGTGTTTTTTATTTATTTTTTTTTATTTTTGTGTCTGTCATCACCTTTTAGGACAGTAAAATGGCTTGGATTTTCTTCAACAGTAAGTTTTCTGATAGGAAAGTGAATCATGTTGGTACTTTGGGGGGGGGGGGGGAGGTCAAAAGTAAAAACTTCCAGTAGTTTTCAAAAGCGACGTGAAAAACAAAATAAAAATTAAGGAAAAACGGGATTTTTTACGCAGTCTGTTTTCGAGAAAATCGATTTTGGTTTTTGGTGTAACTCTAAAACAAATAACCGTAGGGACATGAAATTTTGACTGAATGTTTTGAGCTGTTTACAGGTATTGTCAATTTCCATTTTTTTTAGTTTTTTTTCTATAAATATCAATAAATTGAATCTGTTGAGTAAAAAATCTTGAAAATTTAATAGAAAGCTCCTAGGTTATTCTTTCAAAGGCAGATGAAAAAAATTAAAAATCCTTAGTCACGGTTTTATTTATAAGCATTTAAAGTTCAAATCTTGACAAAATACAGAAAAATCACGAAAATTAGCAAATTATTTTGAATTGATAATCAATAAAAATGTTTCTTTTTAAATCTAAGATTTGAAAATGTAATACAAGATTCCCCATAAGTTTGTCTACCTTTATCAAAAAAAAAATGTCTACAAGCAAAATTACATTTTTATGAGCGTTTTAAATTCATATTTTTACAACATTTGATATTCACTCGATTTCTCATGTAACGGTTTTCTTATTTTATTGTAATTAAAAAACGAATGACTATAGATACTTGAAAATTTTACTGAATGTTTATATTTGCATTTTCTATACACGATAAAATGTTGAAAATAATTCGACTCTTTTTGAGTTGTTTACGGACATTGTCAGTTTTCAATTTTTTTAGTTTTTTTTCTGCAAATATCAATAAAATTTTATTTGTTGAGTAAAAAAGCGTGAAAATTTAATATAAGGCTCCTAATTTTTTGTTAAAAATTATTATAATAATATTTTTATTATATAATTATTATAATAAATAATTTATTTCTATAAAAAAATTATTTGCATTTAAAGTTCAAATTTTGACAAAATTTATCAAATTTCAAATTTAATAATTATTTTGTAGTTAAAAATGTATAAAATGTTCAACTTCTATACCTAAGGATTGAAAATTTGAAACAAGGCTCCATACGTAAATAGGTTAAATATAAATTACCTTATTCACAATAATATCATCAAATATACTTGGTAATATCATAGGCTGACTGACCGTTTTTGCTCAGAATCGTTTTCTTATACAATGATATTATATCATTAAATTCAAATTTAACACCATCCATTACAGTGACCCACTTGTAACCACTGTACAGCAGAGCAACATCCACTTACTCACCTATTTTTTTATTGAAAATAATTTTTTATACTCAGTTTAATATAATTATTAAAAAAATACATATAAAAAGGCCTATGATATTACCAAGTATATTTGATGATATTATTGTGAATAAAGTAATTTATATTTAACCTATTTACGTATGGAGCCTTGTTTCAAATTTTCAATCCTTAGCTATAGAAGTTGAACATTTTATACATTTTTTACTACAAAATAATTATTAAATTTTAAATTTGATAAATTTTGTCAAAATTTGAACTTTAAATTCTTATAAAGAAAAATTGTGCCCTTGTATTTTTAATGTTTTTCAACTGCTATTGTAACAATATATCAGGAGCTTTGCATTACATTTTCACGCTAGATATTTTTTTTTTGATAAAGGTAGACAAACTTATGAGGAATCTTGTATTAAATTTTCAAATCTTAGATTTAAAAAGAAATTTTTTATTAATTTCTAACTCGAAATAATTTGCAAATTTTCGTGACTTTTTCGTATTTTGTCAAGATTTGAACTTTAAATGACTTTAAAGAAAAACTGTGACTAAGGATTTTTAATTTTTTTCATCTGCTTTTGAAACAATATACTAGGAGTTTTCTATTAAACTTTCAAGCTTTTTTAACCAACAAATAAAATGTTATTGATATTTATAGAAAAAAAAATGGGAAATCGAAAATGTCCGTAAATAGCTCAAAATAAGTCAAAATTATTTAGAAAATGTTATGGAGTATAGAAAATGCTAATATAAACATTCAGTCAAAATTTCATGTACTTTCGGTCATTTGTTTTAGAATTAAACAAAAAACCAAAATCGATTTAGTAAAAAATCGATTGCGGGTAAAAATTCCCCTTTTTCCTTAATTTTTCTTTTGTTTTTAACGGTGCTTTTGAAAACTACTAGAGAAACTTTTTAACCTCCCAAAGTACCAATTAGATTCACTTTCCTATTAGAAAAGATACTGTTGAAGAAAATCTAAGAATTTTTACTGTCCTAAAGGGTGATGACAAACACAAAAATAAAAAAAAAATTTAAAAAAACCACACATCATTGTAAAATCAATACATTCATCGTTCCACTCAGAATCTAAAAAACTTTTTGAAGTTAATATTGAAACTTGATTGGATCAATTTCTTTATATAATAGGTATATAGGTCACTTTATCACAGTAATAACAAGTTATACAAGCATATGACTTTAATAATTAAAGTGTGTAATTAAAATTTAAATTATTAATTGGTGTGTTAACGATCAAAAGGTTAACATTTAGTAGTTGAAAATAATGTTAAAAAGACAACCGTTATTATATTTTATTTGAGATTGTGAATAAAGTTACAATATTGTGTCGTCAATGACAACAATTTAAAATGTTTAACTATAGTTAGGTATACGCCAGGGTTGTTAAAAACACGTTTTTTTTTTAAAAAAAAAACAAAAAAAACCACGTTTTAAACATGTAAAAAAAACCTATTAATAAAATCCTAATAATGATAATGGTATATTAGGTAATGATTTTTGTGGGATATTTTGGTAATCTAAGTTGAACACAGTATTTGGTATACACATTACAGTATATTGTACATAATTTAATGTCATTTAATAAGATGGATATAACTTACATCATGTAAGTACAGATTTGAGTAAACTAAAACTAGATAAATTAACAGAAGAACATTTATATTATTAATTATTATAAATAATGATAATGAAGCAATGATTGGATGGTATGGTAGTAATGTGTATGGACTACGGTTAGGTTACGGTATGGTACTATAAAGTATAAGTATAAATATATAATACAATTTAAATATAATTAAGGGGTTCTATATGTTTGTCAATAGATAGGTTATAGGTATAGCAATAAATAGCATCCCTAGACAGTCATCAAGTCATTGTGCTATTATTATTACTAGGTCTTACTTACAGGACACCTATTTTTTAAACTTATTTGTCATTCATATTTATGTAGGTTTTGACGCTGACGTGGTGCGATCAAAATAATATGCGTGGGGTAGAGCTTATTTTAAGTTATGGAGTTTTATCTACAACAATTGGCCCTATTGCTTTGGATGCCATCGTTTTTAATGTTGAAATCGTTGATTTTCAACAAAAAAATCATTAAAAAAAAAGTATCTCGCAGAGTAGAAAAAATCCATAGGTTATTTTAATTTAAAATTTACTAAAAATATTGTTTTAAACACATGTTTTTTATTGATGTTTAAAACGTCTGTTTTAAACGTTTCAATATGTTTTTTTTATGATGTTTTAAACAATCGTTTTAAACAAAACGTTCTAAACATAACAACCCTGGGTATACCTCTCTATAAATTGTAAATTTTAATACTTTAACTCAAATACATTCAAGTTACTTATGGATAACCTACTCGTATAAACGCAAGCACACCAAATGTACAATCACCGGTACAAATTATACATATTAAACGTAAATTATTAAAGCATACCTATACGGCTATAACCTATACTCTAGGCTATATTAATTAATAATTATGTAATAGTCAGTAGATACATAATATTAGTACTATATAGGTACTAGGTAATAGATAGTAGGTAGTAGGTACATATAATTGGAACCAGACTACCAGAGCTGCAGAGCAGTATTTAGGAAGGTGAGGCATTTCTCTCGGTCAAATAATCATAATTATTCATAATATAATACTTTTACGAAGCAGGAGCGCAATTAACATTAGTAAAACACAAAATATTATACCCCGAGGCCACCGCACAGTCAGCCTGACGGCTACCACTGAGGTATTAATTTAGGTATATTATATTATATTTGTATTATATATAGGTATCCACTTCCCAGTACTTACCTACAAGCTACCTATAATATATAATAATAATTAATAGTAAGCTTTATACATTTATATAATTTATAACATTGTAATTTGTAGGTATGCGCCTATTCTTTTTAAGTATCATGGTCATGACCTGTGGCGAAACGTCATAGGTGACAATGAGACAACGTCTTCCCACTTCGAATGCGACAAATTTTTTTATTTTATTATAGGTACCTATATATTAATAATTTTTTTTTTTTTACAAACACAATGTAATAATGTACCTATATAAATTTGCCAAAAACTCAAATTTTCTTTATAGTTTTCTTAGAGTAGACATATCATATAATGTACTCTATCCTGGGAAAAAATACGCCGTGGCCCGACGAAAATCCCTTCATCTGCACTAGTGACACCTTGCCATAGTCACTTTATAGAAATCTACCTTCGTACAAATATTGATTATAAATACAGTATAAATATTAAATATAATATTTATAATAAATGGTACAACTGCACCGTAGTGGAACCAGTCTCGATATCAGGGTCACAGAATATAATAATCAGAATAATCAGAAAGTTACTTTTTTTTTTAGAAGTTACTTCTAACTTAACGAGTTATATATTTGTTCATGTTATTCGATAACTTCTGAGTTAATTAATTTTATTGTCACGTTAAGTTAATTGTATTCTTAAACAACAGATTAAAAATATTTTCATTTTTGTAATTACTCGTATCAATTTTATAAAAAATAATGATAATAATAATCCAAAATATTGAACCTAAATATATGAAAGACAAACAATGTCTGTACATTGAAAATGATTTAATAGTTAGTTAAAATTTACAAAATGTTCAACTTCTGCAGCAAGGATTAAAAATTTAAAACAAGGTTCCATGTACCTAAGTAGATTATTCTGTAACAAAAAATATAAAACACAGTTCTTATTATAGTTATTTAATGATAAAATTTGGACAAAATTACACATTGAATAACCAAGAACAACGATTTTAGTTATTTTGTAGTTGTAATTTAAAAATATTATTCGTAGGTACTTGAAATTTCTCAAGTATATTATTTTATACAGATATTGAAATATGATGATACATTGATACCTATTCATTTACCTGAACGATTGAAATACACAACAGTAATTCCTATAGTTATAGTTATTTACTTAATAACTATTAATGGATACCTATAAATACATTTATTTATTAGATAATAAAATATAAATATGAAAATAAGAATTATATTTAAGTATACCAATTCATATAATATAAATACGTATATAATATGCCAAGAAAACTACGAAGAAGTTAACTGCTACCACGATTAAAGATAGTACTAATCGTGACTGTTACCCAAAAACATCGAACAATTATTAAATACAGTATATCCCAAAAGTATCACTCTTAGTATCTCCGTGGAAAATCAATATATTTAGATGCAGTTTTTTTTTTGCCGTAATAGGTATGAAAATTCTGATTGAATAGCATAAGATTTGATTTTTTTTTCAAAAATTTAAAAATTATCAAAAAAATTTTTTAGGAAATTCAATTTTTTAAATTTTTAAGTAACTTGTTTTTTGATCATATTTTTTAAAATAGTTCAAAAAAAAATATTAAAATTAATGAATATTGACCAAGTTGGAGCTAATTATTATTTTGAATTTCTAAGAATAATAGTTATGTTACCTATGTCGCCGTATGCATAGTCAGCTTTTGTGTCACTTAAGACATAATTTAACATTAAAATTTCTTAGGTCTGTGACACATAAATATAATCAGATAATAGTTTTAATCTTGAATAATAATTTAAAAAAATAATATTTTAATGCATGAAATCGAAGATAATTTATTACATTTTATTTTATTTTATTAATAAATATGTTCGAAGTGACCTCCATTATTTGTAACACAGAGTTGCAGTTTTTGGTCCCAAGCATTCTTGAAATTTTTTAATGTCTCAGTAGTCAGTAGTAATGGTCAAACCAAGAATCTTGCAAGACTCTTACAGTGTGGGTCTTATTTTAGTCTTGGTCTTGCAAAGTGATTCGTAGTCTTGGGCTCGGTCTTGGTCTTGGTCTTGCAGCAAGACCAAGACCAAGAAATTTTACCCATCACTATGTCTCAGGTAAGATATTTTGAATATTTAATTCAATGCTAAGGTGAAGATCAAGCAAAGAACACGATGGATACACAAGATTTTTCAAATAACCCCATAAAAAAAATCCATTGGTTCTAAATCAGGAGATCTTGTTGGCTAAAGTACTGGACCTCTTGCAAGTCCAGCATGCGAGTCGTCTAGTGTGTAATCCACTTTACACTTTATATTTTAGAACCTAAAAGGAGTCAATCACAAAAACCTAGCAATACCAAAATATTGCCGTGTCAGTTAGTATATATTAATAATAGTCATTAAATTGAATACTCACAGAATATATTAGTTTATTAAGAGCGTCAGAGCCAGTGAGTATTATTAATATTATTTGATTATTGTAATATTTAGTATATAGTTGTGGACCATTATACGTAAACAAATAGCCCAGCCTTGTTGTAAACCCATGGCCTTACTAATGGTTATGATTATATATGATTTTTATTTAATGAATTATGTATTTAAATGGTAGTACCAATACAAGTTGTTTGAACAATAAATCTAGCATTATAACAAGCATCATTGCAATAATATGGTCTACTAATTTGAGGAGGCATTTCTGCTAATGCTGTAAGACCTTTATTAAACCAACAAAGTCAAATTTTTCGAATATGATGTTTGCAGAAACCTACTCTTGAAGGTTCAACAAGTCAAAACTAAATTATTTAATGTATTACCTGTAGATTTACTATTTAAAAAAAACTGCCATTTTATGGGTAAGTAAAAATATAGATAATTGGAGAACTACAAATATTGAAAAAACAAAAAGGAAACATTTAGCATACGATGTTAAAGTGATATATTTAAAATAATCTTTTGGTCAAAAATTCGTGGACTTCCTGGGTCCTACTTATTTTAATTTAATATCTGTTATTATTTAAAAAAAATATAATCTACAAACATAAAAAGGAGAGTAAGTGGATGTCGCTCTGCTGTACAGTAGGTTACAAGTGGGTCTCTGTGATGGATGGTGTTAAATTTGAATTCAATGATATAATATCATTCAGGGACGAACGCAGAGGGGGTTTAGCAGGTAAAAAAAATAAACCATCTGACTTGCAAATGTATAACTAATAAAAAAATTAAAACAAATTATTAGTTATTAAAAAGTTTCCCTTCTCTCCTGGTTTGTTAATTAATGTATACAGTAAAATTACCATAAAAATGTATGATAATACAGTTTCGAAGTGAGTAAGATAGCATGTTTTAACTTATTAATAACTGATCGACATTGGTGGCCACCAATTCGATGATGTACATAATATAGACAGACGACGAGTGTAATTACCGTCTACCGGAAATTCGCAACGGTTGAGCATTTGGACTCACTCAGTTTGTTGAACGATTTATACGAACATATCTGCTTATCATTAGAGTACCTGGATGAAAATAATTTTAAAACCATCGGAGTTAAACCTCATTCCCTGCTTGCATCGATACAAACACCAAAATTTATTATAGCTTTAAAAGTTGTAAAGCCGATTTTCAGCATAATGAAAAATCTCAGTTTGTTTTTTACAAAAGAAAGGTTGTGATCTTAGCTTATGCATTGTTTATGCAAATCACGTGTATGATGAAATCAATAAGATGCGTTGTAATTCAGAGCTGAAATTCAAAAGCTGTATGCAGCAGCAAAATAAAAGGCAGACAAAATGGATATTAATTTAGCACCTCCGCGGAATGTTGGAATACTGAAGAACCGAGACTAAAGTATATTTGATGATATTCTTGTGAATAAAGTAATTTATATATAAACTATTTACGCGGAGCCTTGTTTTAAATGTTTAATCTTTAGCTATAAAAGTTGAACATTTTATACATTTTTAACTACAAAATAATTAATAAATTTTAAATTTGATACATTTTGTCAAAATTTTAACTTTAAATGCTTATAAAAAAACTGTGCCTATGTATTTTTTATATTTTTCAACTGCTATTGTTATTATATATCAGGAGTCTTATATTAAATTTTCACGCTTTTTAACCCAACAAATAACATTTTATTGATATTTATAGAAAAAAAAACTAAAACAATTGAAAACTGACAATGTCCGTAAACAGCTCAAAAAGAGTCAAATTATTTTCAAAATTGTATGGTGTATAGAAAATGCAAATATAAACATTCAGTAAAATTTTCAAGTATCTATAGTCATTCGTTTTTTAATTACAATAAAATAAGAAAACCATTACATGAGAAATCGAGTGAATATCAAATGTTGTAAAAATATGAATTTAAAACGCTCATAAAAATGTAATTTTGCTTGTAGACATTTTTTTTTTTGATAAAGGTAGACAAACTTATGGGGAATCTTGTATTACATTTTCAAATCTTAGATTTAAAAAGAATATTTTTTATGAATTTCTAACTCAAAATAATTTGCAAATTTCCGTCATTTTTACGTATTTTGTCAATATTTGAACTTTAAATGTTCATAAAAAAAAATTGTAACTATGGATTTATTTTTTTTCATCTATCTTTTAAACAATATGCTAGGAGCCTTGTATTTAAATTTTAAGAATTTTAACCAAAAAATAAAATTTTATTGACATTTATAGAAAAAAAAAACTAAAAAAATGGAAACTGAAAATGTCCGTGAACAGTTCAAAATAAATTTAAAATATTTTGAAAATGTTATCGTATATAGAAAATGCAAATATAAACGACTAGTGAAAATTTCAAGTACATTCATTTGTTTATAGTTACACCAAAAACCAAAATCAATTTTGTGAAAAATCTATTTAGCGTAAAAATTCCCGTTTTAATTATTTTTTTTTTGTTTTTCATAGCGCTTTTTAAAATTACTGGGAATTTTAAATTTTGACCTCCCCAATGCACCAACAATATTCACTTTCCAATCGAACAAAATACTGAAGTTGAAAATCGAAGCATTATTTCAACTACTTATCGTATACACAAAAATAAAAATAAAAACACACTTTTTTGTTTCTACGGTCGAGCACAATAAGATATCACGCATGGACGCACCATGCACACCATACATTACTTATCTTAAACAACACAAGCATAATTATGCATACAATTATTTTGAAATAAATTATATTTTAGGTTTTATTTGTTTAATAATTCAATATTTCAATATGACATTATGCAATGTTACAAACAATATAATATTACTGCTGTCAGCTGTCTAATATAGTAATATCGTAATACCATTATAACGTTTTATCGAAAACAGGTACTCAGAAAAAGAGAAGTTTATCTTGCGCATTGTCAGTCATTTATGATCCATGGATTATTATTGCAATCGATGAATTTCATATCCTTATGTCCCGCAAAAAGAATTCAAGAATTTAGGGCACAGAATATAGATAAGAATATGTATAGCAGGGTATATAGCCATTAGCCGTATAGGGTGCTGACTACTAACTGGGTAATATAAAACGTATAACTGAATTTTAGTATAATAGAAGTACGAATTAAAATATACTGGGTACCCAACAACCATAAAAATATTTTTCTGGAACTCAAATTGACATGCCAGAACAGTTGTTGCAAAGTACATCTAGCGGTTGTTAACATATTAGTGGCAACTTTTACAAAATAATTTACTGCCAAATCTGTAAATACCACAAATTAAATTAAACAAAAACAGATTTTGCGTGAAAATTCCCGTTTTTCCTTAATTTTTCTTTTGTTTTTCACGTCGCTTTTGAAAGCTACTGGGAAATGTTTACTTTTGACCCCCGCAAAGTACCAACTAGATTCACTTTCCAATCAAAAAAGTTACTGTCGAAAAAAATCCGAGCACTTTTACTGTCCTAAAAGGTAATGGCATCAGGTACAAAAAAAATTTTAAAAAAAACACACATCATTGTAAAATCAATACATTCATCTTTCCACTCAGAATCTAAAATGTTAAAATAACTAATAATAACTGGTTGTTATTGTACTCATAGTTGCAATTTGGGGGGGGGGGGGGTATAGGGGTTGTCCCCCCTAAGTATTTAAATATATTGATTTTTAAACCCAACTAATAAAAAAATTATGCAGATTTGTTTTGGTTTTATAAATTTAGCCCCCCCCCCAAATCAGTTGTTCAAATTGCGCTTACAATTGTACTTAGGATAAATATATATTATATATGTTTAATGTTTACAAGCATTTATTATATTGTATTCTATTATGTAATATTTTTTATTCTATTATTTAATTAAATAATATATTATTATTTATTATTATTTGTAATTAAATTGTCGCTCTCTACCTTGAACTCTATAGCTTTGCTTTATTAGGTAAAAAAAAAAAATTGTTAATTCTGAAAATTTTATAAATCCTCTCTTCCTTGCCTTAATTTTTATTAAAAATGTGTATTCACCTAATTGTTATTTGTTTCTTAATAAGTACATTTAAAGTAAATTATGGTAAACAAACAATGTTTTCTGTATCAGTGTATCATTAAGCTATTAAACATTAATTATTAAACGACAGAATAAATATAACAATTAAGAACACTAGCTTGCACTGATGCCCAACCCTATTACTAGGTGTAGCGTTCGCTACACCCTGAAAATAAGGGGTGGGTGGGTATAATAACATAAAATAATTAACTTGAAATATGTTCATTATTAATCACAGATTATATTGGTTTATACCTTAATATTCACTTATATCATCAATTAAAATATGATAAAATGTATAAAATAATATTATTTTGAGTATGTGAGGGGGTGGGTGGGTGGGTAAAATAATTTCTTGCTACACCAGAAAAATATATCTTGGGCGCCACTGCAGTACCTTGTGATAACTATAAAGTCAGTCAAAAATTATCTTTTATAATAATTAATAATTATTATTGTTTTGAGAGTATTTCAATTCTAATAATTGTTCATACTAGGTAGTAGCATTGATAATAAATACTAGTATTTATAATCAATGGTAATAGGTACCGCACTACCATCAGTGTTTGGCATCCATTTCCGGATCGATATAGACGAGCTGATTATACTTTTGGATTCTATCCAACAACCTGATCGCAAACATACATAATAATTTAAAAGTACAAATAGTAAAATTTACATATAAGTTTATATAACTTCATTAGTATATTATATTCTATAGTAAAATTATACTCATAATAATTTAATAACTACGTCATAACTTTATTCGAACAATCGAACAAAAAAATCCCAATTTAATTTACAATAACTGATAACCGTCTTCCAATAATGTGCACTAAGAGACTAGCTCACCTTGCGCGTAATCAGCTCATCGAGGTCATGGAATTAATTGATTAATTTAGGGAGAAGGTCCACAAAACGACTTTAAAACTATAAACAAATTGGATATTAATTGTAGAAT
Organism: Sitobion miscanthi; assembly: GCA_008086715.1. Taxonomy (NCBI): domain Eukaryota; kingdom Metazoa; phylum Arthropoda; class Insecta; order Hemiptera; family Aphididae; genus Sitobion; species Sitobion miscanthi. Next base: position 30,412,028 of record CM017802.1, read on the forward strand.
CATAAATTGTATTATAGCCTATAGGTTACACATGTGTAATATGTCCTATAATACAGGTTGCGAATCGCGACGAAGTACAATAATAATCTTCGACGAATTTTTGGGGGACCCATTCCTTGGCTAAATATACGACCTTACGGTGATTGTTTGGAATTCTTTTTCTCGCCAACGAATAAATTAACTGACGTTTTTAATTTTAATATATTATGTATACATTAATAAAAAACTAAACCAAGGATGCACAAGAATACAAATTTAAAATCCTATATTATCCTTTATTAAACTACAGCTCAACACTACAGATCAAAATATGTTTTCTACTGCTATAAATACGCCAATTGTATTATAAGAACGCTACTAATTTATACATATTTACTCAATTACTTAGTGGCAACGTTGGCAGCCGTTTCCCAAACAAATATTACAAATTATAAAATTCACAGAAATAAATTATAGTGTAGGTAAAGCCCCTTGGTATTTTTATGAAATAAATAGCTACATAAAAATATCGGATTATCCTACGAGTGGCTACATCCATACCAACATGGATAATATAAATTCAAAAACTTCTACAATAATCTAGATAAGTAAACAGAAGAAGCTCTCCATTCAAAAATCAACGTCCTTACTCAATGGCGGATTCAGGGGAGGGGCATAGGGGTATATGCCACCCATCAATTTTATATCGACAATTTTTTTATACAACTACGAGTATCATACAAATTAAAAGTTCAGTTAATAAAAATAATACTACCAAAGAGGTGGTTTGACATTTTTCAGTTGGTGGTTCAACAATAGTTAATAATTAATACCACCCACCCACCTACCAAAAAGTCATATTATAGGCACAAAAACTTACCTAATTTTTATAGTTTTTTTGACAATTATTATTTATTTTAAAACATGCTTAAGAGGACGCCTCATCCGCATATGTTGTTTCCGTCAACAAGTGCGTAACATATCAAATTGTACGCTTAGCAGAACACGTGTAGCCTCCGTTAGTTTAAAAATTAGAGTAAATTGACCTCTTAAAAAATTTAAAGAAAAGATTATTGTCTAGCTAATCTTGAGGCTTTTTATTATATTTTAATTTTAAAGTGAGTTATGAGTATTTTAAAATTATAAATTAAAATATAATATATAATAAAAAGCCTAAAAGATATATCATATTTTCACCATGCAATAAGAAAGGATTTGCCAAAATTCGAATTTTAAATAGGTAATATTAGTAATATTAGTAATATTATATTTACTAGTATTTAGAAATATTAATTATATTTGATAATAATACATCTTTACTATCTAACACGATTAAAGATATTATACAAAGAATAAAGCACGATTTAAGATTTAAGATTTTAGTCTATCTAAATCGTAGAGTAAAGAGTATAGACAGTATCTTTATTCGTGCTAACTATAATTCTATGAATGAAATGTTTAAAACGGGCGGCAAGTTTGGAGCGTTTAGTTGGCAACACTACCACTGCCGGCCGGCACTATTGTTGCTTGGGATTGGTGTGAGCCGCATAACCACCGAACAACGACCGAATGCAGGTAAATTATCGCGTGACTTTTGGCAACACTTGTGACCGCCGACCGGATGATTGTAACACGCACAAGTGTAACCGTACTACCGTGCGCAAAACATGTCCGTCTGTTAGTGAAACACGCTTTTTGCGGTGCGTGTGTGTGTATTTAGTATTATATATTTATATGTTTTAGCAACCCAAATGAGAGCGTCTTACTGCTGCTGTTAAACGCAATTTCCGATTTTCCATCGTCGTTTGGACTGTGGATGCGCCTGACGCAATAAACGCGACAAAGTCAGTCGCTAAACCTCAGCCGACACCTACAAGCCGATCGCACAAAACGCGTCGAACTGATCTTCAGGTTAGTAGTACGCTGTACAACAGCGACGTCGAGACCGTACACAGTCGTACTCCTTACGATTTAATACGTTTTGAACGTATATGGTATATTGTATTGTTGTTGTGGCGTGTACGATGGGGGACGGGGACTTGTCGTATGACCGGCGTTTTTGTGCGGATTACGAGATGATGGCGAAATGGACACCGAGTATCTCACGAACCGGCGTTACTGGATTGTGGTTATCCGGCGGTCGGTGCCGGGCTACGCATTATTAACCGTCGGTAGTCGAACCGGCAAATGACGCAGTCGCTCTGAAAAAACTCCTATCTAATGATATCGGTCATTTACTAAAGACAATATTTTATGGTCTTGCGTAGCAGTTCGTTCCGCAAAACTGCGGTTTTGGTCATCATATTTTTTCCCTTTTTTCGGAGACCCTCTTTAGTTATCGCCGATCAGAGTACCCCTGAATTATAACACTATTGTAGTTATGTATTGGTATTGTTCCCATCTACTGGCGACCGTACATAGATATATCTCAGAATGAATGACACTTGACCTTTCTCCTTCCTCGTACGCTCGTACCCATGCCCTCGTTAACAACCAAAATGTGTAATGTAATTTGGGTTGTATACTATGCCTAGTATGCCAGTCAATCAATAGATCCTATCAAACGATAGCGATTACGGATTCCTTTCTCAGCAATAACAGTCTACTTTTACTACCTTATATTCAAATATAAATATAATATATTGACAATAAACCATATGCATGGTACCGTTGTGGTTTTTCTTTCTATAGCCTCTACAAAATACTTCTTCATTTTATCTACAGTTCCAAGCTTTTGTCTGTTACAAATTTACAATGTTTTGGGGAGCACAAAAAATCTGCTACTTTTTATTGCTAGACGACAATTAAACTGGTACCAAATCCGCTACAGTATTGAGTATATTTATTTTTTAAATCTTATGCAAAAAAAAGTAATTAGGTTATTTAAGTAGGTAAGATAAAATTTGGTAGATAGATTATAGATTAAATAATAAATATCTTGAATTTTGGAAAATTATAAACCTGTTTTTATAAGTTACGTTGGTACCTATAACTTATAAGTTAACAATAACATTGGCAATGTGTCTAAATAAATCTACATATATTACATATTTAATATATATGTGTAACGTATACTTAACCAAAGTTTGTATAGAAAAATTTTTTTTAGATTTACTTTTTTATTATTTATTACTACCATATAGAAAAAGAATTTGTAATTTTATTTTTAAAATCTAAATTGGAAAAATGATTAGTAATATGAATGTTATTTTATGCTCGGTATTAACTGAGACAAATAAATATGGAACTTTGACCTAATTGAGTAGGAAGAGCATAGCAAAATGTTACTTGGTAGTATAAAGTAATTTTATAAAATTTTTGTACAAAAAATTAATATATTAGTTGTATAAATCTTAATGTATCTCAACATTATTATTAAGATAGATGAAAAGGTCTGCAATTGCTAGTTTTTGTATAAAAAAGTGTTCTAATATTGTATAGTATAAAATGAGGTAAGTAGTTAACTGTAAATGTCTTGGTATTATTATTTTAGTGAAAACCTTCGATATTATTATATTAACATTGAGAAAAAAATCATCAACTGGGTGTAGAAATTGAAACTTATTTTGCTTTCCTTACCTCTGCAGCCTTACTTTGGATTAATTATTATAGCATATGATATCCCATGCAATCTACTGAAGATTTATTTGATTTTTAAAACTTTTAACTGCAGAATAATACTTAAGACACCAACCCACTTAAATAAAAAATATGTTTATTTTTATAAGTAGGTACCTAAATAAAAATAACTTAATAACTAAAATCAATCATTACCTATCAGATTATTGATTTTGTATACAATTATCAATTGTTTTTGTCATTATTTCTGGGATATTTAAAAAAAGTGGGAATGCGTTCTGCTGTATATGTTTACAGTATTATACCTTATCATTGAGTAGGTCATTGTAGTAATGGGTGTGTTAAATTTGAATTCAATGTTAATTTATCAAAACGAAAAACGATTCTAAATGGAGACGGTTTGTTGCCCTATATTCCTAAGGATATATTTTAATCAATACTAAGTATACTAGAGGTTGCACTAATTTTTTCCAAATAAATTGCATTTCTCCAAGTTAGGATCAATATACGGTCATTTCTCTTCTAATTACCAGTAACAGTCAGTGGAAAAATAATTGAAAATATATAAAATTAAGATACTTAAGATAAATTAAATTTGTTACTTATATTTAAAAAAAAATTAAAATTGTACCTATGTATTTACAATATTAAATTTTTAAGTTTCAATTTAACATAAAAAGTTCTGTCAATCGGTACTTCAAAAAAATTTTGAAATACCCATAAAAAGCTCAAAATTAATCTCAAGAAGGATAATGAAGACAACACGGTCATTTGTTGTCTTCATCTTACTAACTTACAACATTGCAAACTGTACATTCACAATGATACATTTTACTTTGTAATTTCTAAATTTAGATTCTTATAAAATGTAAAGGTAAGAATATTATCTAGGGCATCTCTCAGAGGTTATTATTGATATTATTATTTTTTAAGTAAGTTATGATAATTTTAAAATGTACAATTTAAAAATGGCCATAGCTTGCTACTTAGTAAAAATTGCGTTGTTATCAAATTAATTTTTAAAAAATTCCACTAATAAATATTTACAGATTATCATAAAAATCCTAGTGCCAATCGAGATTGGTTCTTGTTTTGACACTGATATTATTAAGGGTGCGCAACTTTTGGGAATACTATGTTAAGAAATTAATAATTTAAGTACTTATGATATTTTTAAAATTCCTAAATTTTTTTTTAACTAGGTATACCTATCAAAAATCATCGTTTTACGTCTGACTACATTGCAGTATATTAGTATATTATAAATCCTTTTTCGTTTTGATAAATTCATCATAATTAGTATTAAAAAATTATAAAAATTATTCAGATTTGTGGCATAATATGTTAAACTTTTCTTTAATTCCAATAAGAAAGGTCACGTGGAAGCTTACCTTGCATTTTTAAGTCTTATTGATAATATTGCTAAATATTTGGGAACATTTAAGTATCAAATCGTATTTTTACGGTTATTTGTTTTTGAATAGCAACAAAATAATAAAATCGATTTTGTATAAAAGTTGTGTAATTATTTCGGTTTCAACGTAATTTTTTATAGGTTTCCCGATATTCAAGAATCGAGAATTTGTTATTTTTGATCCTCGTAAAGCATAAGTCATCATAAACCCTCTAAGTTGAAGATTGAAAGCACAACAATTACAACAAAAAAACATAACTGTAAAATGCAAATACAATGAATGTCATTGCTTTGCTCAGAATCTAAAAAAAATGTTTGCTTAGTGATAACTGTAACTGATAAATCACTGATGACAAATAAAGTATTTAATTGTAATTTGCATTATTTACAACATTCAGATATTATAATATAAGATAATGAAATGGAACCTGGGTACTATTTATATTTATTCTTGAAACAATACATTTTAGTGTCTGAGCGGAGCGATAAATGTATCGAAATTACAATGTGTTTTTTAATTTATTTTTTTATTATTTGTGTGTACACGATAAGTAGTTGAAATAATGCTTCAATTTTCAACTTCAGTATCTTGTTTGATGGGAAAGAGAATCTAGTTGTTGTATTGGGGAGGTCAAATTTAAAATTCCCAGTAGTTTTTACGGAAATTTTTACGCAAAATCCATTTTGGTATTTGGTATAACTCGAAAACAAATGATCGTAGGTATATGAAATTTTCACTGAATGTTTATATTAGCATTTGCTATACACTATCAATTGTTTATACTTCAAAATTTTTAGTTTTTTTTCCTATAAATGTCAATAAGACTGTATTCTTTGAGTCAAAACGCTTGAAAATGTAATACAAAACTCCTAATAAATTGTTACAATGGCAGTAGAACAATTTTAAAAGTACTTAGACGCAATATTTTTTTATTAAGCATTTAAAGTTCGAATTTTGACAAAATATTTGAAAATCATCAAAATGTGCCAATTATTTTGAGTTAAAAAATTTAAAAAAAATTTTCTTTTTAATCCAAGATATGAAAATTTAACACAAAATTTCTCATAACTCATAAGATTGCCTCTTTTAAACAAAAAAAAAATGTTAGCAAAAAGTCAAATTAAATTTTTATGAGTCAAACGCTAAAGTTCTAATTTTTACAATATTGGATATTCACTCGTTTTTTTTTGTGTTACGATTTTCTTATTTTGTTGTAATTCAAAAACGATAACCGTAAATACTTGCAATTTATACCACATATTTATTTTATAATTTCCTATACTTGATAACATTTAAAAAATATTTTGACTCGTTTCGATAACTTCATTACTTTATTCACAATTATATCATCAAATATAAATACTTAGTGTCCGTATTACAATCGTTAAACCACCGAATTCGGAGATCAAATATTTAACCGAGGTTTATGATTGTAAAACAGGCCCTTAGTAATATCACAGGCTGACTGACCGTTTTTTGCTCAGAATCGTTTTTCGTATACAATGATATTATATCATTGAATACAAATTTAAACACTATCCATTACAGTGATCCACTTGCAACCTATTTGAACCCTGTATAGCAGAGCGACACGCACTGATTGATGGATATCGTATTTCAGTCCTGGTTTATTTTAACAAATAATTGTAATTTTGAGAATTATAATACTATAATGCAAGAAAAAATAAGGGGAGTGCATATATATAAAGGTTTGACCTAACCAGGTGTTTCTATAGAAATACTACCTGTTATTCCATTTAATATTATTTTCCTGAATGTGATTTATTTTTATTTATGCTTTTGGTGATCATATCAAGTTTATAATTTATATAATAGGTTTTGAGGTTCCATGTGATCGTGTGGTCCTAACCTTGGATTTTACATAGTACTGAGGATTTAATATTTTTGACGGTTATTTCTAACTGTTTAAATCATGTTGAATTTTTTACTGAATGTACATATTAAAAATATTTTGTGAAATTGGTCAAATTTGGATAAATTGCTTGGTAGAAGGCACTCTTAAAAGATGTACATATTATGAATATGAATGATCAACTTCGATAAATCTAAGACATTATCAAACCCTATTTTTGTGTACTATACTATCAAAAATACGAAATCACTGTCTAGAACTGTATTTTTTATGCTGTACAAACAAATATTTATATTTAACATTACAGATTTCTATATAAAATAAAAACAAAATAATTTTTGTAAATTAATTATTTGTTTTCAGATGACAGTTCATTTATAATTTAACATTAATTTAAGATGGATTGTCTGATATTCGACTTAGATTTGTCTTTTTTTAATTAACTGAAGTAAAAAATATATTATTATGCTTAAATATTGTGATTTTCGTATACAAATCTGTTTTGGATATTTGATACTGAAAATATGTATTAATATTAGTTATTATGCGGGTACTATAACATATAAAATGATTATTTATAAACTAAACCATGCAGATTTAATTATCTATGTTTAATTCTTGAATTTTTGTTAGGTGCTCCTATCTAAAAAGCAGAACCGAGTGGTTGACAATTTACACCATCCTTAACTAAGCGTTTAAAATTTCAACTCTGCAGTAAGTAGATGGTGGATTTTATTGCTTTTAAATAATAAGTGTTTGATTGTTTATATAGTATTATGTATGATTACTTAAATGTTATTTGATGAAAATACTAAATTGCAAACACAATTGTAGTTTATATTTTATGATCGTATTGTTGCATAAATCGTATTATTTATAAGCCACAATTCTTTATTTTTAGTTAAAAATAGAATTATAATATTCCAACTATATCAGCTAATGATAATGTAGATGTGTTATTGTTTATACTATAATTTCTCTGAACAATTATGCATGAGTCCACTATGCACACTATGTATGTTCTTTTTGTGAATATGGATATGATATATTCGAACTGGCTTGTATTGTAAAACTTTTTGCATTATGTTTGTTTTCATTTTGTTTTGGTATACAATTGATATGTTGATACATTCGAATTCGTTTTTAGATACCTACTTACAATTTTAATCTAGATTCTAGATATAAAAATAAATAGGTATTTAATATCTTAAGTCTTAACCTATTTTTTTTATTAGCTATTAGTGCAGGATTCTCACAACTCGAACCTTATAGATTATTATTAAATTCATACATATTCAAATTAGATAATACGAATTTTAAATTAATTTAAATTTAATCCTTTTATTCAGTATGTATAGTAATGCAATAAAAAATGTATTTGACTATAATATATACTTGAGATTTTTCGAAGGTCAAGAATTGATTTTAACATTTCATTAAAGTTAGAGATTACCTAAATTTAAAGGAGAAAATAATTTTGTTCTAAATATTGACTTAAGTATGTCCAATTCCACCATAATATTAATTTTAACTAAGCATATTTTAAACTCGTACCGCATGTCTATTAACGGAAAGTATTACCTTTGAAAAATTAACATAAAAGTGTTCATTTTATAATATTATGATTGACTCAGTAATTTAAACTAATATCATAAATTTTCTTGATAATTTGTGGTACCACTTTTTTTCGATTCGACGTTAAATATTATCTAATCTCGCCTTTCTCGATCATAGTTTGTATACTAACAACATACACGTTATTCCGTACAAAAAAATATATGCAGTTCAACTAAAGTATTATTGCATAATATATCGTATGTTATTTTGTATATTATTTAGTTATGAGGTTCACTTAGAAGATTAAAACTAAGTTAAAGGTTATACATTTGAAACTATTAGGTAGTTTACATAATATAGAGAAAACGTTTTTAAATATCGTTTACTGACTTAACTCTTTTGGTGCTACCATTAATTGTATAGCTTACATTTTAGTTTTCCTTTATTTTCGGTCGTTTAAGGGTTTTTAAAATATTTCTCTTTTTTTGGAAGCAAAATCCATTTGTGATCAACATGTACTTTGTTTTTTATTTCTATGTATTTGAATATATGAATAATTTTTTTTTTAAGATTGGTTATTCGTATAACTTAAACTGAGAAACTCAATTATTTTATTGCTATTTTCCCATTTTATGTTCAATTTCATATTATACCTACATATTAACGTGGTTTTAAATTTCTCATAAAATCTGTTCAACTCTAACACAATGTTGAAGTAAAAGCATCGAGCAGATGTTTGAACAATATACAAGCAGCTGTAACGTATAAGATCGTCCTTATTTCTATTGTACATTGTTATGTTATAGGATGTCCTTTATACTGAAAATAAACAGTTATGATTCTTTTATAATATATAATATACCAAATACCTATTTTGTTAAGAGATCTTTCATCTTTGGGATACTCTTAACTAAATTAAATAATTAAAACAATCTTATTAATTTTGTGTTTAAACGTATTTATTCTAGTTAACATTACATAACGCGTGTCAATAATTTAGAATGCCGTTGTTTCTTCACCATTATTTTTTACAAATGAAACGCACATCGTTTTTTTTTCTCTTTCGTCCAAGGCGTAATTTCGGCTATTATATAAGAAATTAAGAACGACTAATAGTGTCTACGACGACGTTTATTAGTTGAAATAATACAACTTGAAATCCGCATATTATGAGAACGCGTCGCGAGAAAACTTCGAATTTCGCGTCATAATTTGCATACGTTTAAAACGCAGCTCGGATCATAACTCGTTTTTTTTTATCCAACAGTTGCGGAGGTGGGGGAGTGTGCCGCCTGCCGGGTGTAACCGATATCCGTATAATATTCTGGGCGACCGTCATCGAACGACGGTAGCAAAAATGTGAGAAATAAATAAAAACGTACGTGAAAAAAGCGCCGGGCGACACGCGCAAGTTAACGCGGCGTGCACTATCCGCGGGCCGCCGCCACGTGGTCTTGTAGCGCGAGTGCGTGACACGTTCAATTCGGCCGTGGACGTCGGGCAACACTGCGCCGTCGACCGGCCGGCTCGTTCCCACCGTCTCCGCCCCTTGTAGTCCGTGTTCCGATGCCGGTACGGCGATGTCGTTCCCCTCGACCCCGCTTGTCTTCCATCATGGTCGTACCTTCCCCGGCGACGGCTTTCTCCTCTCCGACCCTCCACTGCATCTTTCATTTCCCTTCGACCCCCGTCGCTCCGCGCTCGTACGCACACGCAGCAGATCGTTCTTCGCACACTACCTACCACCACGTTGCTCGGAATCCGTCCGTCGCCACAATATTGCGCCGTGGTTTTCGTAATTTCGTCTGTAGTACGGACCAGAGGCGACTACCGAGTGCATTATTCCTGCTACAGTCTGCTCGCGTGTACGTAAATCCGCGTAGTAAGTTTTCGGTTTTCTCTCGTCTTGAAATCGAATTTCTTCTCAACAGTCGCCGGCTAGTTATTTTTTTTTCTTTTAAATTGTTTATTATTTTTTTGCTCCATCGATAGAACGGAAGTTCCGCCGACCGTAGTTTATCGCGACACGCACTATACGCATTTCGTGCGTCTTACGCCTATCGTGGTGGTGTTTCCCCCCCTCAAAAAAAAATAACACAATTAATTTGAAGAATTTATAAAGTAATATATTTTAGTTTGTATTTGTCGCGGTTTCAATACTATTATGGCACGAGGCGACAACGTGGACAAGGTTGGTTACCCGTTTTTATAAATAGAAACGACATAATTGTATTTGTTATTTTAGTAGTAATATAGTACTATAGTATTATTGTTTGTTAGTAGTAGTAGTATTGTATACTATATAGTATTTATAATAGTATAGTTCGAGCGAGTGGCGTTCGTAGCGCCCTCGTGGTTTTTGGCCTGCGACGGCGCGTGTTTTATATCGTCCTCACAACGTGGTTTCTATTGTAGCCGCCACACGTCCATGCGGCCTTTGGGGCTACGTACTTTTAACTCGACGTCTGCCGTTCTGACATCTTGCTGTGAAACCATGATATATTTATATGATGGGTCGCTCAGCTGATCTCCCGATAGATGCTTTCGTTCACACGTGGGTGTGGGTGGTTGTGTTGTCTTGGCGTTTTTCACCGACGGCGACGATTTTTCGCCGTGGCAGTGACTGTAGATACCCGCGAATCGCGTGTGCGTCACGCGAGGTCGTCTGTTTCGGTAACGTGTCGGTATGAACGTACATAACCTAACAATATCGTGTGTGACGGCCACAATAATATGCACGTCTCTGAAGTCGCGTTGCCGGTGCACGGTACCACGTCATCCTACTATTATACCTGTGAACTCAACGTTACGCTCATAAAGCAAATCTCATGCACTCTTGCTCGCGACCTAGGCCTCTAAATTGCGATATAAAAATTTTGAACATTGGAAATGTGCACGTTTGATTTTGGCCATCTTGCCTGCGTACGTGGATTATTGTCGCGATAAGACCACGGACGTTATTATTATTGTTATAACCAACCGGTTGGCGTGTGGTAAAAACCTGACCTGACGGTCGTGCGGTGTGTGCGATTTACAGTTTTTACCTGTTGCCGGTACGTAATTAAGTGCAGTTCACCTGGGGGTTTTTTTATGGAAATCGTTATTTATATATTATTATATTCACTAAAATATTATACTACTCTCGTTGAGTCCATGAGCGGTCGGTCAAGTGGCTTTTTGTCAGGTTTTATTACTTTAATTAATTCGGTTTTTTCACATTTATTCCTAGTCCTGGACAACTCTTTTAATAATTATTTATTTATACTCCCGTGTCAGAATGCACTTACTTAAATACCGAGCGATTATAGTTGTAATCACCACGGCGTATCTCGCGCGATCGAGTGCGTTTTATATAATCGCAGCGAGAAATGTTCACGTTAACCGTCGCCGCCAGACCATATTTCAAAACCCAATCGTCTATTATTGCTCTAATTACCTTTCTATTTTACTTTATTATTTACTGTAATATATTATAATATGTATAGTCCGCTTTGGGAAAGTAAAGTGGATACTTTATTCGATCGTACGGTTTTAATTTTAAGGAATGTTAATTACTGCCTAGGTATCAAAGTATTTAAATATTGCACAGTTGCAACAATACGTTTTCAGAATGTTTACCAGCGATTAAGCGATTTGTACGGTCCCATTTTTCCTTTCGTAAATATATTATAATATTATATATTGTGTGCTTACAAATTTATTTTGTTGAGAAAAAATCGGAATATATTATTGAAATTAATTTTTTTTGATCCGTAATGAAATCAATGACCCGGCTGTTTTAGTATCAAACCTTGAATGTAAATTAAATTTAACTATTATAATGATAATGACTGTCAATTTACAAAAAGTAAAGATACAACAACGTTCGATGTTTATTAGAAATCGATTTTAACTTAACGTAGTACACATACTTTACAGATCTATTAAGTTTTGTGCATTCGATTATGGTACTTTATTGTTATCAGAGTAATTCGTATGATTTAACATATAATAAACAATTATTTAACCATGAAAAGCGTTCTTCCCATTTTTTATTCTTGTTATCGTAAAATGCGTGTTCAATTAATCTCGGAAAATTGTAAATTTCGCATCGTTACTAATAACAGCTGTGACTTGTGAAGTATTATAACATCGAACGATCTTCTTAATAATCATGCCATTATATAATAATATTTTAGTTGTGTAGGTAGGATAAGGAATTTATTATTAGGCATTAATTAGCTCGATTTTGATGGCCATTTAAATTGTTAATATTATGTATAATCCACAATCAAATAATATTATCCATTTTAACATGGTTATAAGTTACAACTCATGTTGAAGTTCTTCATTATGTATAGGTAATTCTTAATTGCCATCATTGTTAAATTAAGTGTTATAATTAATTTTCTAAAATGTTTACAGTACCTTTTTTATTACGAAGTAGGCATTTATTGCTATTTGTTTTTATTAAGAAAAAAAATCAAAATTTAACTAATATTTCGTTTCTATTTAATTCTTTCGACTTATTCTACAATTTGTTATAGACTCTTTTAAAATTATTATATTTTTTTGCTTCCTCGTGTGTTTTTGAATCATTTTTTGATTATTAACATTTTTATTCTTTACCTAATTGTTACTAACTTATAGATTTTCTAGTTAATGATTTATTAAGACAAAAAAAAAGGTCTTAGCAACAATATTCTGACTCTTTACAATACCATGCAAGTCGGAAGTGTAATTTTATTTTTATATTGACTGATTTTTCGTTCATGACCCATTCTTGTATTAAAACATATTTTAGATAAGTTTATTGACTGAACATGGCAACTAGCCAAACCTGTTTTTCATACAATTCGATACGTCATAGGTTCATGGAAAAACAGGTATGTGGTCTGATTTCTTCTCAGACACAGCCACCGGCAATCCACCTAGTAGATTCTACTCTGCACGCTCACCGGCAACGCCTAAACTACACACTTTATGACACGTGTAGTGCAAAATAAACGAATCAAAGAAATGGTATTGATTTTTGTTTGGCAATATAGAACGATTATATTATTATGTTTATGAATAACCATAAAGCAAAATATATATTATACAGAAACATCGATTATTTGATAAAGAAGTTCCAACAATTGTTTGTGTGTGTAATATATTCAGCAATCTACCTAACTGTTAGAGTCACATGTGACTTTCAACATCTATACTCACTATTAATAATTATCCTCCTCTCACACCAGGGTCGGATTGGACAAATTCGGCCCACCGAGTTTTTTATACCTACTTTATCGGCCAATTTACAAACTGGCGGCCCTTGGGTACGTTCTTATTCCGCGCAAGTTTTTTTATTTTATAGTCTCTATTTCTTTAACTTTTAAATTTTAAAATTTTTTCAGTCGACGCGGCCCACCGAGTTTTACATTAACTGTTTCGTTGTTTTTGTAGTGGGGGGGGGGGCGGTTAAAACACATTTTTAGGTTTGGCAAAATTTTAAGTTAGGCACTCGTAGGTTTCTGCTATGTCCGGGTCTCTTTCCGGACATAGTGACTTGTCTGAAGAAAAATGTCGCCCGTGGCCGGATACGAACCGGCGTCGCTACCGACGTCTTAGTCCCCTCGGCCGTTCTGTCCCCCATACAACATTTTTGTTTGTTGGTAAAACAACTAAAATTTAATAGGTATAAAATTCCTCTCAAGTTGTAATTACACCAGTTAACTAAAATAAATGGAATATGCATAACTACCTATAATTTTTGTTTGTGCATTAGAAATTCAAAGTTTGACGAACATTTTCATTCACTCTAATATAAAAAAATCAAAAATATTCAATGATTTACTTTGCAACACCACCTCAAGTTGGTCACAGGGTAACCCCCGCATCTTTATATACTAACTTTGAAGTGTCATAACTTCGAAACTATGCCCGAGTACCAAATTCTGACTTCACCATCGTTTTCAGTGTACTTAATTACACCAGTTTCAAAACGGAAAATTCCAAAAAAAAGATGTCCCGTAAAGTAGAAATATACCAAGTGCAATCATCGAAAATTCCAATAAATTTTCAAAGTGCTTATTGCTTCATTTGATCAACTTGTACTTTGGAAATAGAAGCTGTCTAAATTTTATGTTGCGCGTGTGTTGGAAGACGAAAACAGAAAATAATCGCTCCCTTCACAACTAATGCTTAAAAATGTAATTTTTCAAAAAAAATACTGAATTCTGCCTCCCTGTTATTTTAACCTCGACTGTAACATATACGTATTTCAACTGCTGGTGGTTTTGAACAATATTATTACCTGAAATGATCGTTTATAGTTCAAATGTCGCCTATATGTATATTTCTCGCCATACTTACTTAGGCATTTAAAATCATGTACACGTCTCTTTAACCATCTGTGTCAGCAGTCACATTGACTAGTGTGTTGTTTACTGTATGTTTTCCACCTACAAATACAAATAAAGATGTAAATTTATAACATTCAGCATGGTGTAAATCTATTAACATCTGTTGCATAACATATGACAACTAACTATTGGAAGTTGGAATTTTTTTTTACGATGTGTTTACGTTGATTTTCCCGGTAATAATACGAATATAATTTCAACAAACAAACAAAAAATCTTGTATTTACGTTTTTTTAAATCAATTGAAATATTGATTTTTTTAAATTATGTATTCTTTTTGTTTTACCTATACCTAACCTAACTTAATAACAATTATTTCTAGACTATTATTTTTATTCATCTTAAATTTAATTTAATCAATTATTGAACATTAGAACTTTTGACAATTATTAATAATTATTAAATTAATTAGTACCTATTGTTTAATTTACTAATAACAATTTTTTTTAATTTACACATCAATATATTATATTAAATATCTACAAACACAAAAATATTAATTTAACTAACCAAATAATTATATCTTATATCTACGAAGTGTGAATTTAATATAAAGTTGAGTCTTATTTTTGAATAAGTATCTATATAAAATATCTTACATTTTTCATTGTTGAATCTTTATGTTTATAACCCAATAATTTATGGAAACTCTTTTTAAATTTATATTTTTCATTTTATAGGTTTTACACTCGTATCAAGGTGGATATCATACGATATGTTCAAGGTGAGGACTGTATCGTTGGGGAAAATTTTAACGCTTTCGACAGCCGTCTTATACCTCGGTTATCTTTGGTACAAGCGCAAGAGAACTTTGTCACATCGCCAGAGTGACAAGAAGAGACCCCGTTCTGAACCTTCAGAACTGACTAAAATTGACGATCAAGAATTGTTGCTGGCATTAGAAATAACCTCTCATATGTTAGAGGTATCACAAACTGTGGAAGAAGAACTGATTGAGAGTTCTGTTATTCATAAAGAAATCATGGAGCCAACTGTCAGTCAAATAGAAGTGAATGAAAAAGAATCGTTTATAGATAACCAAGAAGTACATGAATTGGTTACAAAAGTTAACACAATAGCTAGTGAACAACAGGTATGTTTAGAATCTGATTTCATCACGATAGATTCTTTAACTGAAGATATGACTAATTTGAAATTAAGTACAGAAATAGTAAGAGAAAATGAAATAGTTATAAATACTGATAATTCTATAAATGTTCATCAAATAATAGAAAATATTGAGAAAGAAAAAATAGAAGAATGCTCTAAAGATACGGCTTGTTGGACAGAAATGGTAGAAAAAGAAGATCACTGTGAATGTCCAAAAGCTGTTCTTGCTAAAAAAGTTAAAAAAGATGAAGAACCTATGATATTTGAAGGAATTAAATTTAAAGGAAAAAAGAAGAAAGGCAGAAAAAAAAATCAAACAAAAGATACTATTAAACTTCCTTCTGAATCAAACAGTAAAAATAAAACTAACCTCATTGTAAAATCTGTAAAGAAAAACCAAATAGTAGAAGAAGATTGTGATTCAGCGCATAGTATAGATCATAGTATTGATACCAATGACGCACCAAATACAATTTATTCAGATATTAGAAGTGTTGTAAGTTTCATTTTTTAATCTATAAATTTAAATTAAATTAAATTTTTGTTCTTAATGATTTTGTATTTTAAAAACAGGGTTCTCAAGATAGCGGCAAAGGTGGTAGTTCTTTTTCTGGAGAACTGCGTACAGTATCTGATTCTGATGAGCAAACCAATTATGACTTTATAGTTCCAATTGAACTAGTTGGACCAATTATTGGTAAAAAAGGAGCATTTGTTAAATATATCAAAGAGAAAAGCAATGTTAGGCTTTTTGTTGAAAACAAGACTGAAAGTCCAGAAGATAAATATAAAATATGCACATTAGTTGGTGAGTATTAAGTTAAAATTTAATCGGTTTGTGTATTTGGTTAATTAAAATATTTCTTAATTGTTAATAGGATCTGAAATAAATATTAACAAAGCTCTCAAGTTAATTAGAACAAAGTTTCCTGAAAGAGCTTACCCTGAATTTACTTTAGAATGTATTTCTTCAATGTTGGATAGTTCACCAGTTATTTCTCAACTTTTTAAGGTAAATTTATTAAAATATATAATTTTTATTTTGCATTTTAATTACAATTTTTTTCTATGTTTAGTCGGAATTAATTGAAGGTGTTAATAACCATGTTATTGTCACTGACCTAGTAGCTACAGATCATTTCTTTGTACATAATGCATCAAGTCCAGATTATGCATTGCTTTCTTCTTTAAACTTTGCCATGAACGATACATTTGGAAACAGCAAAGAAGATATTCCAGAAGTCGATTTACGCACTGTTACCCATGGTATTTATTAGCTTATTATTAAAGTTTTGACATCTTTAACATCTGTTTATTTTATTGTAGGTTCTGTAGTGGCCACCTTTAGCGAAAATAATTGGTACCGTGCACAAGTGATCGATGTAGACGAAAAGAAATATGAATCTGCTAATGTATTCTTTTTGGACTATGGCGGTTGCAAAAAAATTGAACAATGTGATATGAGGCCAATGCACGACTCTTTAATATCATTAAGTTTCCAAGCAATTGAATGTAGTTTAGCGAATATTGCTCCAAGTAAATTTACTCATTCTTTAAAATGTTTTCACAATTATCATTCTTTTATTTATTGTATAGTTTATGGAGAGTGGTGTGAGGAATCACTAAAAATGTTTGAAACACTGACTACTAGCAAAATGTTGTTCGCGCAAGTTATTTACAAATCTGATAGTATACAATATGTTAATTTATTAGCTTTTGATGGCTTAGTGGTAAATACTTTATTTTCATATTTTAAAAATGTCTTCATTATTTATACTCCCGATTTTGTTTTTTCCAGACCATTTCTATCAACGATGAACTGATTAAATATGGATTTGCCGTCTATGCTCCCCCAAGTGGTATTTACCGAAACAATACAAAACCTGAACTTAACGAACCAACACACGCACCTGCATAGGTTACTCTCTCATTTGTTTTAAAATTGCTTTTGTATTTTCCTGACTGTTATTGCGTTTATTTTATTACTATTTTTCCATTCATGACTTAATCATTTATATTCAATTTTAAATCTTTCATTGAAAACCTGCTTTCAGGTATATTATTTTTTTTTTTTTAAGCAATGCACTCATTTTTCTACACAAATTGGTATTTTTTTTATTTATTTATGAAAAAATGAAAACCAAACTTTTGATTTATTATTTAATATGAAATAAATTTGATTTGGATTATATTAATAGTTAATTAACGATTAATTCTTTCTTTAGTACAAATACCAAACTTTTAACACTAATATTTTAAATAATTTAATATGGTTAAAATTATAATGCATTTTTATTAAAATACCATTTGTTATAATTTTGAGTACTTCAGTTTATTTGTGTATCATATTAAAAGAAAAAATTATGTAATTGTGTCACACAGAAATAGTTTTATATATATAAGACAATTTTTTTTTTTTTTTTTTTGACAAAAAAAATGTTTATATTGTTTGCATCATTTGAGTAAAAAAATTTAGATTTAAACCAAATAAATTATGTTAAATTATATTTATTTTTTTTTTATCTTCGTCGACTGTATTACAATAGAAATAAGGTTTTTTTGAAAATGGTTTTTCTTTTTCAACTGAGTACATAATATGTTATATATTTTAGATAAAATTATTTTAATCAACGTTATCTTTTAACAGGATAAAATAAATCATCAATTATATTAGAATATAGGACCTTACATAATGTTTCAATTTAAAAGTGAAAATTTATAAAAACGATGATGTAAATTTTAACTAGATGTACCTCCTAAAAGTTCATAGAATAACTATGAATAAAATATCAAATTATATATTTATAATAAAATTAATTCATTATTGATACGGATAAGTTAAGATAATTTTAAGGGAAGCAATTTTTGTTATTGAGTCTTTTCTTTTATAAAAATTAACGATTCAGTTATATATTTTGTTTTATTTTCACAATATTGTTACCCTCTATTGATTTCAAATGAATCAAATTATTAATCTGATGTTTAATGGCTAACATATAGGAATAATTAATAAACCGCACCCAGATTTTAAAATACTGGATGTCTGGATATCCCATAACCGCTCAAATTTGGACAGTGATACATTGTTACATAATATATAACTGCAAAACTCTTTGGATAGCAGGCATTAGTGCAAGTATCTGGTTTTACTGTAGTCCAGTAATTTTTGGTTCTCAGATCCAGCAGCTTCATTTAGATGTATAGAAAATGAAAATATTAACATTCAGTGAAATTGTCATGTATCTACTATCTACATAAAATGTGTGTATCTTATTTGTTTTTGAATTACAAGAAAATAAAATTGAAATTGAGTGAATATCCAATCTGGAAAAGTGTATCTAGTTGGTGCATTGGGGAGGTCAAAATTTAAAATTCCCAATTATTTTCAAAAGCGCAGGGCAAAACTGGAACTTTTACACAAAATCAATTTTGGATTTTAGTGTAATTCTTAAATAAATGACTGTGAACATGCAATTTTACTGATTGTTTATGTTAGCATTTCCTATACAACCATACCATTTTCAAAATATTTTGTGCTGTTTACTGAAATTTTCAGTTACCTATTTATTTAGTTTTTTTTTTTTTTTATGAATATTAATAAAATTTTATTTGTTGGGTAAAAAAGCTTGAAAATTTAATACAAGGCTCCTACTATATTGTTACCATGACATTTGAAAAATATTAAAAATCACAGTTAATTTTTTTTATAAGCATTGAAAGTGAGCATATTAATCTAAATTGAGAATTCAAACAAATTTTTCTTTTTAAATCTAAGATTTGAAAATATAATACAAGATTCTTCATAAGTTTGTCTACTTTTATCAATAAAAAAATGTCTTCAAGCAAATTGAATTAAATTTTTATGAGCGTTTGAAGTTCATATTTTTACAAGATTTATATTCACTTTATATCTCATGTAGTGATTTTGTTATTTTTTTGTAATTAAAAAACGAATAATTTTAGATACTTGATATTTCCCCTGGTTGTTCATTTTAGCATTTTCTAATTTCTATACACCATAACATTTTCAAAATATGACTTGTTTTGAGCTGTTAAGGGGCATTGTCAATTTTCAATTTTTTTGGTTTTTTTTCTACAATTATCAATAAAATATTTCTTGGGTAAAAAAGCCTGAAAATTAAATAAAATTATCCAAAAAAAATATCGAGGGAAAACGTGCCCCCCTGGCTATGCCACCGATATTTTTGTATTGTTATACCTTATTGCTTAATCCTTATACATATTATTTTATATATAAATGTGAATAAAAATTTTGTTGGTATTTGATATAAACTCCTGGGTTTACTCTAGCACTACCTGGAGTCCTGACTGGTACTTGTTAACTTCTAAACTCTCCCAAAGTTGTAATAACTTTGTTTATACATTGTAATTTAATATTTATTACACTATGAATAAATATAAGTATATTTGAATTTCATTAAAAAGGTGAATAATTTAAATTATAGTAAATAATTATTTAAATCAGTACTGGTTAAGTTGACCCCCATCATTTCGATATTCTAATCATAATTAATAAATTATTAAATAAATAATACCTACACTCTACAGTAAGTATAAAATAACCTAAATACCTAATTAGTATAATAGATTATACTGATTATAGCCTATAGCCATAGGCATAGTTGGCCTAGTTGGCATAGTTAGCTATAGGTAAATACACATTGAATATACACTTGTACATATTTTGTAAATATCTATTTAAATTTAAATTATCCTAGCCGTTTAAAACCCGGTTTAACATACTAGAGTGTAGACGCAAACAATGGAAAAATAGTATAAATAAAATTACAGGTATAGGTACCTACACCTGGTTACTTATATTATTTCCAAGAAAACTTAATAGCACAGAATAAATTCTGTGTTGATAGCAGTATTCAATCAAACATCCGTTTGTGGTTACCGATTAAACTCACCTTTAAAAATACCTTTGACGTAAATCGGTATAACGTATTCAATGGGCGATGTGGGGGTAGATTCCCCGCAATAGGCCTTGTTTTTATAAAATAGCGTTCTTAGTGTTAGCCAGTGCTCGAATTGGGAATTATTAAGTAGAGGAGCTCAATCCGACAATTTAAAAACTGCGTTCCAAGCAGTGGGGTCATTTGCGGGGGGGATTGGGCATTTCCCCCCCCCCCCTTGTCATTAGTTGACCGGGTATGGGCTAGTTTTGGGCCTTCGTATAGAAGCTAATAGG
Organism: Sitobion miscanthi; assembly: GCA_008086715.1. NCBI lineage: Eukaryota > Metazoa > Arthropoda > Insecta > Hemiptera > Aphididae > Sitobion > Sitobion miscanthi. Next base: position 30,433,142 of record CM017802.1, read on the forward strand.
TAATATATTTAGGTAGGTACCTATAAGCTGTCCATCTACATATTATGTATTAATTATTTAGTCATCGTTATCCCTCAAAAGAATGGGATATTTACGCCTGTGACCAGTAATCACTAACCACCATGATACAGCAACTAGTAAGTATAAAATTACGTATTAAGACTATTTGTATTGAGGTAAAAATGCAATATTGTAATGTAATGTAATTGTTTGAGAGCGTTTTTTTTTTTAGTTTTATTATGGGCCGGTCAAAATTTTTGCCCCCCCTCCCCACTCAAAAACTAAAATGACGCCACCGGTTCTAAGTGTAACATTATTTAATACAGGCTCGTGGGGTCTTTGACCCTTGTAATTTTATAGGTTCAGTCACTTAAAATGTAATTTTTAATATTATTATTAATTCCATTTTTATAGCATACCTAAATACCTAACTACATAATATTTCAGTAGAAAATAAAAAAATTATAATTATCAGTGATAATATCTTTTTTTGGGGTTCATGCGCATACCTATCTCAATTTATCGTCAACACCGCGATGTAGGTAAAAACATACAAAAAACGTACTACCTACATCGTGGTCAACACCGTAGACGCAACTACTAACTAGACCAATGTGTTTAGGGGTGCAGAAATTATAAATATGTCCTGTTTAATTTCCCCTCAACACTGTATGGATATATATTAACAATAATTTCAAATGTATATTTATGACTTATGTAGGTACTACCTATAGGTATTTGTAATACTCTCGTGAAACATTAACAGTAGGCAAATACTAAATTGTGACTACTACAAAATCGTTCGGCCAGTAAATTGTATTTATTTAAATTGCTGCTAGTTCAGACGTGGTCCGCCTCTCCTGTCTCAACTAAATACTCTCTTATACCCTGATCAATAATGCCATTACAATTATTTTTATTCAATTGAGTAGGTACTTTTTAACTCGTTTTGAACGTATTTGAACTAGAATTAGAATAGCTTTAAATAAGAAGACTATTGATTATTGTTAGTTTCTTTTTAAGAAGTTTTGCTTTTTTTTTTTAATACTTCATGTACCTACTATGGAAGTAAATATGGGCAGCATTAGTGGAGAGCTATACCTATATACTTGGTGTTAATTTTTTATATCGTGTGTTGTCGTGTTGGCCATAAACACGATATAGACAAACGTACACTAATAAGTTATTCGTATTTATTATTATAATAAACAATAGATATATAATGCTGGCTCAATAGCATGCTGCCTAGCTATTAATTTTCTTATTAATGTTATTTCTGTTTTAATTTTGTTCAAAATACAATTGTATAATATAATACATCAGGTTAGGTTACTTTCTTTAATAATATTTATGTTTTTCCGATTACTGTTATAATTTTTATTTTCTAAAAGTTTTCTTATATTCTTTATAACTTTTTTAATTTTCTTTTCTTTTGTCAAGTATAAGTTCTTTCTATTTTCGACGTAAAACAATCACACCTTTTAGGTTCATAGACACACGCACATCAACAAATGATGCAATTATTAACGAAGGATTGTATCTCTCAGACCCCATATCTGAAGAGTGAAGACTGAAATATTTTTATGCACCTACAATGTTTTATCACCCGTCAAGCTTATTATAGAAAAAAAATTAAGTCTAAGTGACGATAAGGAATTATTTTGATAATATAAGTCTCGGTTGGCGCATAAGTAAGTTAAATTATAGATGCCTAAACCGAGTAAGATGATTTTATGTATTAAGTATTTTGTAAAATGTATTTATATAATGTTGTCGTCCTCTCACCATTTCATCAACAACCATAGACCTATAAAAGATTCTTATATAGGTCTATGATCTCCACACGACCACACCAAATACATCATCCACTATCGCCGGCCGGTGTCACACACACAAAATAAACACTTTATTCCAAGACCATAAAAATGTTCATGAATGAGTTTCAAGACATTTGAAACAGGTTGAATAAATTGGTCCAATAGGAATAGTGAGTGGTAGGAGTATAAAAATATGATAAATACAATAATAATAGTAATAGTTATAGCTATAATAGATATTAGGACAGTATTGAATTTTAAATAGGTAAGGATTGGGGGGATATCATCCTAATTATTTAAAACTACTGTATTGTTACTCCTCTTGGACTTATAATGCTATATTGCTATGGGACAAATATAAATCCTTCGGCGCCAGCAGCCTGCTCGTCCTTCCAGAGGCTGAAATACACTAAAATTCTCCGCTATTATATTGTGCCGAAAATGTGCGAATGCCGTGTTGCGACAAAATTAAAACCTATTCAATGTTAAATACGATATTTATTTATTTATATTAAAATTTGTTTTATTGATGCATAATTAATAACGAAAATTATCATACAAGAGTATTGCAGTTTTCGCTGTACCAAACTATGTAAAAGTAAATTGCAATATTGTTGTAGTCGACCGGCGTTCACGTGTTCTATCTTGCAATGTGGATCAAGCCAGCAGGGGCATATGCGCAACTAGAGGGGTTAAACTTTAATTTAGCAGCCCCAGTTCAAAAACACTAAAAATTTAAATGAAATGTATGAAAAAATCTTTTTTAGGCTTACTTAAGGTTTTTTTTCAAATAACTTAGAGGGGTATAGTAACCTTTACTTAATTTTATTTTACAATACGAGATAAAAACATTTTACTTAAATGTATTTACTGCAAGTATATATTGATAGGTTAAAAAAATAAAACTATAATTTTTGGATAGAAGTACAATTCAATTTTTTAAACTTTCACTAGCTTTAATAATCTGGCTTATTTTAAGACCAATATACTCATTTTCAACATACTGCGTTCTCCTAAAATTGATTGCATTTGGTAACCATTAAAACGTATTCAATATATTTGTGCAACTAAATACATAGATAAAAAAAAAAAGTATCAATAATGAATAATAAAATTAAAACTGATACTGGTTATAAATATAATATTAAAAAAAAATAATTTGAAGGAAAAAGTAGGATCTGCAATAAAAATGATCAAAACAGTTGAAATGTTAACATAATTTATAAAGCATATATTTAATATTATGCTCACAATTTGTTATAAAAGTTGCAGTCGTGACTAAATAAAGTATAAATTATATAATTTAATGAGACATGTTTGGTTAGTTCTTATTTCCCCTCAATAGTCCCAGTTTACATTTGTTATAAGACACTTATATTATACAGATGACCGTTGAGTGTGTAATACTCCACAAATAATAATATAATAATAATAAAAAAAACAAACATAAATTAAACCCATTAAAAAATTACAAATGACGTTTACACGAGTAGATTATTATTACAATCCTATTTTTGTATATTCAAAACATCAATTTCCGAAAAAATAATAATATATAAATTACACAATAGTAAAATGCAAATAAAACAATTATTTTAACTATTTTAAATGGTTTTAGAAGCATAATATGATTCAAAAATTAAAAGAAATGATACATAAATATATACACACACATATATTATTGTTTATAATATATGTTGTGTATAAAATAGGCCAATAATTTTTGAAAAATATATTCAACATTTCCATTGGGTTTCAGTATTCACTTTGTTATTATCATTATACAAATTAATTTCTCTTTAATTATTAAAAAAATCAACCATGACTCAATAATCTCTAAGATACTTTACATTACAATTAATTTTTATGTACAAACATAGGTAATTTAATACTTTACAAAAAAAAAATATATGTAATTAAAAAATGTATTTATATTAACAAATAATTGAGTTAATAAAAAATAGTAATTTTAGTCTCGTATCATTTATATTTATAATATGTTACAAACGCCTTGCACAAATAGGCAAAAACAAACTATACTTCACTTAAACATTAACATGTTGTCACGCTTTAATACGCCTTTAAAAAAAAATGACAGTATTTTTTAAGAGAAAAACTAACAAAATTGTCGGCAGACAATACAACTATTATTATTATTTTTATTTTAATAAATAATAATAATAAGAATATTTTGTTTAAAGTAACCCTGTGTTAATATGCTTCAACATAGAGAAAAAAGAAAAAACCCCCCAATGTCTATGAAGGCCAACTAAGTATAAATATCTATCCATAAGAAATATTATGTATCTCACTAAGGGGTTTTCATTTTGATAATTATACATCTAAAAAATAATAAATTAACATAAATAATAGTAATAAAAAAAAAATACGTATTTAAAAAAATATACATGCAAATTCATACATGTGGCCCAGGCGTAGCAAAATGTCTGTAAAAATAACAAACTATCTGCCTTTATTATCAAACGCAGAGAGTGCAGCAATTGTGTCATTTCTTCTGTAGTACAGCAAATAAGGCATACACGGGGGTTTTGGCTGACATACTTCTTTGTCGGTGACAAAACGTACAGATGCGTCATCAAACCGTAACCATCTACCGAGGGCCACATAGAATACATCAGCAAAGTAATGACCTTTATTTGCCTCTTTACCATCATGATAAACAACTTGAAATAGAAACAAAAAATATCGTAAGTAAATATTTGATATGTTAAATTATACTAGTCTGTTTTAATATAATATTTAAGCATCAACCATATTTATTTAGAATTATGTATGAATAAAATTAATTCTAAAACACATCAACTTTGAAATACATATATATACTATCAGGTAATCTTAATAAATTCATTCAAAGAATACAATTTTACGAACACTTAAATAAAATGGGAAAAATAGTAGTCAGGAATTATAGCAACAGTTAAAAAATTCTGGTTACGATTTTTTAGTTATATAAAAAAATTCTATGTATAAAACCTAATGATATGCTGATCCACACAACAAAATAGTCATATGGGCCTAAATGAAACGTGGTGAAAATATAATATAAAAACTTGCGTAAGTACTGTTTCAGCTATTTCTTTAGAAAAATTCATAGGTAGAAAAATTCCATACACACAAACCGAAGATAATATACCCATCCTTAGCACACCCATACAACAATATGTAATTATATGAGCCGGCTTAATTAAAACGGGGTAGAAATATAATTGGCCGGGGATCAAATATAAAAACTAGCATTAGTTACTGTTTCAGCTATTTCTTTAGAAAAATTCATAGGTTGAAAATTTCCATACACACAAACCGAAGATAATATACCCATCCTTAGCACACCCATACAACAATATGTAATTATATGAGCCGGCTTAAATAAAACGGGGTGAAAATATAATTGGCCGGGGATCAAATATAAAAACTAGCATTAGTTACTGTTTCAGCTATTTCTTTAGAAAAATTCATAGGTTGAAAAATTCCATACACACAAACCGAAGATAATATACCCATCCTTAGCACACCCATACAACAATATGTAATTATATGAGCCGGCTTAAATAAAATGGGGTAAAAATATAATTAGCCGGGGATCAAATATAAAAACTAGCATTAGTTACTGTTTCAGCTATTTCTTTAGAAAAATTCATAGGTAGAAAAATTCCATACACACAAACCGAAGATAATATACCCATCCTTAGCACACCCATACAACAATATGTAATTATATGAGCCGGCTTAAATAAAACGGGGTGAAAATATAATTGGCCGGGGATCAAATATAAAAACTAGCATTAGTTACTGTTTCAGCTATTTCTTTAGAAAAATTCATAGGTAGAAAAATTCCATACACACAAGCTGAAGATAATATACCCGTCCTTAGCACACCCATACAACAATATGTAATTATATGAGCCGGCTTAAATAAAACGGGGTGAAAATATAATTGGCTGGGAATCAAATATAAAAACTAGCATTAGTTATTGTTTCAGCTATTTCTTTAGAAAAATTCCATACACACAAACCGAAGGTAATATGCCCGTTCTTAGCACACCCATAGAACAATATATAATTAATTATATGAGCCAGCTTAAATAAAACAGGATTTTAAATGGCTATGCATAAAACGTCAAATATTTGTTTACCTGCAAAGAGCTTATACTGTCTAGTCTTCATGTTTATCTTGGAATTTTTTGATATGAGCCCTGCAAAAAAAAAAACATAAATTTTACGTTGCCAAAATTATATAATGACACATCAACATTATCAATACTATTAGTACCTAGTATATAATATATTATACTTGAAATAAAGGTTGTATCTATTAAATTATTTTTAACGAACAATGAATATTTTTGCTTTGTTAATGTACAATGCTAAATAATCAATTTATGACTATTACATTATTATTGTTGAAAAATCAAACAGTGTTTTATATACAGTAGAAGCAGTGTAGTTTGGTTTATTTATTATGAAAAAAATTATAATTTTTTAAAAATAGTAACTAATATAGACATTTTTTTTAAGTTATGTAAAATATTTATTTATTGATATCATTTTTTTTTTGTTCACACTGGCACAGTTTAAAACCACACTTGTGTTGCACTAAAGTTGGCTTCCCTTTGCTCTCCATGTGTCTTAACATAATAAAGTGACAAGTCGAAATCAGTATTGATCGTAACAACATAAGATAATGTACATTGTAATTACAGTAGGTACATTGGTTAACTCTGAATAACTGGATTTTGAAGCCAAAATTGGCAATTATTGGTTCAAATAACCAATGTGCTATTTCAATAATCTGATTGTGTTACTAATAAGCGACTTCTACTGTGTTATTAAGTTTTAGTAATGAATTATAATATTATAAGAATACTATCTAATGAAATTTATTTTTGTTAAATACAATAAATTGTTTAGTTCAAATGTTTATGTTTTGTATTGATGTACAAAATACACACACATACTGAAAGATGTAATTTTCGTTATTCTGACCATATAATATTGTTGATTAGTATAGGCCAACTGTCAGAAAATTGTTTTGATTTTCCACTTAAGTGCACAAGTTAAGTATCAATATTAAACTATAAGTAGACTAAAAGTGGACAGGGACAGTCATACCAAATGTAATAATAATTATAAAACCAACATTTTTTGTATGACACTATACTAAGCTTTTGAATATAAATTTACCCAAATGCCACTCTTAAGAGTCAAATTTATGTACCCAAATTTCAAAAACAAATCTTATGAAACACAAATAGATTTGAAGAAAACAGAAATATGGAATTTGTATTTTAAGTAATAAAATTAGCACTTACTAGGTTCAATTTTAAGATCAACAGAGAACTCAACGTTTTTTACAATTTTAGTCAGTTTTTGTTGCTTGTATTCAAAGCATTTAAGATGTAATAGTAAGACATAAGGTAGCTCATCAATAGTAACTTGTTGATACGCATCTAGCTCACGGTTGGTTTTCGGACAAGTTAATCCTTCGAGTGTGTCTTTATTGACTAGCATGTCCAAAGCTTCCCGAACAGATTTTGCTTTCTAAAATTAATATACATTATGTATAAAAAATTATTGATATAATCATTTATTCGTTTCACAATATGATGTACCTCAATGTCTAGCTTAAGTGTGAAGAAAGGTTCAATATTTTCAGTCGGTTCATTTTCACCATTTTTCACTGTGCGAGTACGTAGCTGCCCACGGAATATCTCAGATAATGGAGTTTTTTCCATAACTGTTCTTCTGGTCACCATTTTATGTTTACCGTTAACTTCCTAAAATATAATATTATTTAAATACAAATTTGCAAACTTACACTAACATTATTTAAAAGAAAAATGACAAGTACTAACCTTCCATTCATTGTTATTATCGACAGCATCTACTTCAGCTTGAGTTTCACCATTGCTTATGTTAGATTTGCTCATTTTAATTAGCTGGAAATAGTATGTTTATTAACAAATGCATGGTACCAAGAATCTTCAATCTTACTTACTTCAATCATTTCATCATTAATTCCATTAAGAAGATAACTCATAAACTCTTCAGCATCTTCTTGGCGGCCTTCTTCAAAAGCTGGTAATATTTTATAAACATAACTCGGTTCAAATGCTGGACCAGTATCAGGCGTTTCTTGAGTAGCCACAGACGTAGCTTGACGTTGCTGTTGAGTAGTTCTACCATTTTTAATGCTTAATTGTTGAAATTCTCCAATGAATTGAACCCTATCATTAAAAATTAAGTTATTATTTTTGACTTCGATAAGCATTTAATGTAGTAGATATAACATACATGCTTTCTAGAATTGGGGTTTGGGATTTTTGGGGTCCTCGATTGTTTCTATTTTTGAGTTTAAATTGAACACTTCTCATGAGGTTGAAAAAAGGAGGACATGTTAACAAAGCCTGCAATGTGGCATTTATATAACAACGAGTGTTACGATTGGTCAAACCTCGAGGCTGTAGATGAGCAGTTTTATGGTCCAAATTATAAACTGAAAGAAATTCTAAACAAAAAATAGAAATTGCAATAGTCTACATACAAAAATGTAAACAATAACAATGTAACTTACCACCTAATCGTTGTAAATTTAATGTATTATCATCAACATTAGATATAGAGTTGCTGCTTGGTGGTCTAGGTTTAACTGGTAATATTTGTTTTTGGTTGTTATTGGTTACAAATACTGATGTCCGAATTGTATTATCAGGTAAAATTCTCGATGGCATAATTATAGATTCTGTATTGGCGTTGGTAGTTGGTTGACTACTACCATGTAGTGTGAAAACTTTATCATTACTTGTACTAGCACATCCAGTAAATAGTCCTGCCCATGTTTTGAAAACAGGTTTAACAGGTTCAGTGTCTTTAACTTCAGGTATAACTACGGAAGGAATAGAAGATGAAGAAGCCTGTTCTTGATTTAAAGGAGTTTCTTCTTTGAATTCTACAACAGGAGTTACATCTTCGGTTTTAGGTTCTTCCTTCTGGGGCTTTTGGATTTCTTGCACCACGTTTGAAGGGATATTAGGGGCAGGTTCTTTCTTTTTTTTTGTTTTATTAGGTAGTGGTTCTTTGATTTTTTCACAAGACTCAACCAATGGAATTGTTTCTACAACAATAGGCACTTCACTCGCAATAACTAATCGCTCATCTCTTGTTACCTCTGGTATAATTTCAATAACTTCCACACATTGTGGTTGTACTTGTAACTCTACTTCTTTATCCTGCGGTATTGACATTATTTCTGGTTCCACTGGATTCTCATTAACATTTTCTGGTACTTGAGGATAAATATTATGTACCGGTGGAATTGGATTAACATTAGGTTTGCATGATTCAACTAAAAGAGGTTGTTGAGGTACTTGACCAGCTGGTGGTGAATGGTACATAGGAGGACCAGGTTGTTGGTATGGATTGTATAAAGTAGGATGTGGATGAGTGTACATGGGATATGTTGGATGTCCATGATGAGGAGGCAAGTATAATGGACTATTTTGAGGTGAATAATAATAATGTGGAGGAGGGACAGCAATATATGTTGGTGGTGATTGATAATTGGCCATTTCCATATTGTCTGGATGTCGATAAGCTATATCATTATTTCGTTTCACATTTGGCGGAGGAGGAATCCCTTTTGGATTCCTGGAAATGTTTGGGCGCCTAAGATTGGGGTCCATAGGGGGTTCTGGTCCAGGATACATTGGTTGTTGATATGGCGACATTTGAGATGGGACATATCCATGCACTGGTGGAGGTACGCTACCCATATACACTGGAGGATTTGGCACCATTTGATAAACTGGTGGTGGAGGACCAGGAACAAAATTTCCACCATTTATCATCACAGGATTCTCAGGTTCTGCATCACCATTAACTGTTGGATAACCACAATCTATTACTACGCGTTTTTAAGTACTGTATTTTAAATTAGTAAAGTGAAAAAGAAGAAAAAAGGTTAGGTTACTTACCATATTCATCTGCTGCTGTATTCCAATCAGAAATATGTGTGATGTTGCCAACTTCATTCATTAAACCTGGTGGAGGAAGTGCCTGAGGTTGAGTACCGCGAAAAGTCCATGGAAAATCAGGATGTTTGAATCCATCTTCTCCAGACACCCATGACTCGTTCCGTGCAGAATACAGCATGTGCAGCAATCGGCCACGTTCCATGTCATTGATGTCTGTGAAATCAAGGAACTCAAATTCCTAGATAAAGAGAATAAGAATCAGTACAGAATTTTTATGAAGGGGCAAATCTCAGTTAATTTCTACTAAAATAGTCATATCTTCCGCAGACGTACGATGTAACGAACTTGTAAATGGATAAACTTCTGAAAATGTATTATAATTTGAGAAGTTAACTTAAGAGGGTGTTGTACAAAGGGCTACAAATGCATAATATAGCAAATTGTACGCTCTGCAGATCATGTTTTGCTTTGTTAGTTTAAAACTTTGAATAAATTGACCTCTTATAAAATTTAAAAGTAAAATTATAAAGATAAAACCTTGTAGGGATTTTTTTTTAATATTTTAATTCTTAAGCAAGTTATGAGAATTCAAAATTGTAAATTGTTTGTGCATTTTAAAATACTCATAACTTGCTTTCAAGTTAAAATCTAAAAAAAAGCCGATGTGGTTCACTAGATAATAATATTATCTTTAAATTTTTTAAGAGGTCAATTTATAAGCAAACATAGATAAACGGGATCTACTGAATGTACAATTTGTTATGTTATGTATTTAAAAACAGGGAAAACACATGCAGGTGTAGCACCCTCTTAACAACTACACCAAATGTTTTAAACTGAACTCTACTGAAGACTGACATAATTAGTTTTTAAATTTTGAATGTAAAGTATTTAAAAATGTTAATAATATACCTATACACCTATTGATATTGAAATAATTTTTTTATTTTTTAAGTAATTAATAGGTAGTCGTTTTCAAGAAAATTGCGTGAAAAATGTAAATACTCGTGTAAATATGTATTCAGAAATTGTTGGTAAATTGACTGACAACAGTCACACACAATCACAAGTTGACTGCATTAATATTTAAACAGGCTTTAATAATTTAAACTAGTTAATTGTACACACTTTGAGCACCAATACTGGCAACTCATGATGGAGTTTGACTCTCAGGATTAGACAGACGACATTGTTAATATTTTATTCTTTTTATAATTTACATTACTGGATATTTTTTTATTAAATTTGTGATGGATAAATTTGAAAAAAGTTCTTGAAGCTCAAGTTTGGCCTATACCTAGACGTAATATGTAAACTGTTATTTTCTTTATTCTGATATATCATAATTCATAACAAATGAAATATCTACTGTCAGAAAATTATTCCATTATCAAATTGTCAAAACAACAATAAATAGCTGGATATCATTTGTATACCACATTTGTAACGCTAAATAGTTAAATTGTAATTACAAATAGCTGACTCAAACATGGATTTAACTTATTTAAAAGAAATATAAAATATCTACCTAAAATTTAAAAAAGTACCTAAGTATTTAAAGAGTAAATTAAGTCATATAACATTGTTCAGAATCTAGTTTCTGTAATTAATTATATGTAAAATATTTTGAAAAAATGAATGTAGGTAGGTATAGTTTTAATTTATGTATTTATCGAAGGAAATTGTAATCATTAAGTTAAAATTAACATATTAACATGAATGATATTTATTATTTATACATGAATATTTCATGAAAATGAACTACTCTGTGTTGTAGTATATTGAGGAGTAGAGTATAGACTATAAAAAATTTAACAATTAGCAAAACCTGATATTTCTTTAGCTTATTAATAACCATTTAGAACTTTTTCAAAATCTTGTTTGGCAATAATGAATAAAAGTTTTCTGTTTCAATTTCAATTTCTATACATACATAAATCAAGTTAATTTGTTAGGTAATAAATCAACTTTTTTATTTAAATACTTTTTATTTAGGTTCATATTGATGACCATGGTTCTATAACTGTAAAGCTTGGTATTAACAACTTGAGTTTAATAATTTTATAATTTTAAACATTTAATCGTAAAAAATTTGTTTAATTTTTTTCATAGGAACCTAACTAAATCATTTCTTCTTTGCTTATAAAGTTATAACATTTGTTCTCAGGTGCCATGTAATTATTATTTATGTACCTATATATTACAACATAAATTACAATGGTTTATTACCTAATTATTACTATAGGTAAATAAACTACTAACTAGCAATAGGCGAAGTACCAATTTAGGCATAAGGAGATATGCTTAATAATTCAATTTATAAAAAAAAACATTTAGAAACAATTATAAATGTATACTCATGGATTGGTGTTGTGGCATGGTGGATGCCCTCAGTCACAAAATGGTTCTGAGTAAAAGTATTGGCTGGTGTTACTAGTTCTCTAATGGGTGACCACCCGAGTTTAGTAACAAATTCTTGCCACAAATACACATGTTCTGAACCAACCGAAAGCCCCCTCGACAAATGCTAATGGTCGTAGTTGCAGATTTAAGATGAATTAAAAAAATAAAATGTATGCGCTATTATACTTAATTGTTATAATACTGTTGTTTATTTATTTTTTTTAACAAAATTAGATAGATTAAATACAGTTATGAGAATTAATAACATTGGTATATGTAATTTTCGCTATTCTGACCCAAACACATTAAGTGAAGGTCAACTGTCGGAAAATCTTCTATCTTTCTTAAGTATCAAAACGATACCTAAGAAATAATAAAGCTTAGTTTACCACTTTTGTAACGCTTGTAGTAAATTATAATTACTAAATGCTGACTCAAATGTGGATGAATGTTTTAAAGGCACACGTGCACAGCTAGTCATCAAGCTTTCTACATACTCTTCTCATAAACTTATAGGTAACATAGTATTGAGTAAGAAAAATTACTTATAAATAATTAATTAAAACAATTAGACTTTGTAGTTATTACCTACATACTAATTGCTAATTGCAGGTATACCACCAAGATCATAAGAATTTCAAGAATGTTTTAAAAATATACTTATAAAAGAAACATAACCTAAAAACATAGGTACCTACTGAATATTCGAAAATTGAATATTATATTTAAATTAATATGACGTGGTACTCTGTAGCAAACGGGCAGTGATACAAAAAACAGTAGAATATTTAATCATGGATCGCATTATTATTTAGGCATGTTAAGAATAAGATACCTATAGTTAAAATTAACTTTAATGACTCTTAACAATAGTCATTGGTATGTGTTCGATGGCCAAACGCCAATAAATGGTGTGTTGAGTTTATATTTGAATTTCATGAGTTACATCAAATGTTGAACGAAAACGAAGAAAACAAGTTGAAGATATTGACAAACCGTGTACACGTCAATTTCTCACACGGGTGACTATCTACCAAGCGATAAAAAGTCTGATGCAAAGAAACGAACGTTCCATTAAGTTGGAAGATTAATGGGGAACGTTTCAATCGTGTGCCGGAAATCCGGTGGATTGACCATTGACCGCTATCCGGTACGTAGGCAATTTTAAGAAGAGCTCTCAACACCGAAGCTTACTTCTGCATAACTATAAGCGCTGCATACATAACCTCAAAAAATAAAATAAAATTTCGGAACGATAACATGAAAGGCACTGGTCGGCCACCTAGAGTGCACATGACATGATCACCTTTAACCCGCCGGTGACCATATGTTCTAGAACATTGTTCGGAACGAAACTGATAACTTTGGCTTTCGCCACGGCTGCCGGAGCACCGGCGATCGCGACACGGCAGCACCACTGGGAAAAGTGCACGGAACACGCGTGTTTTGCGTACCCGTCGGATCCAGCGGCGACGGCAGCAGTAGCAGCAGCCGAATACGCCAACGTATAACGGGGCACCACGTGTTCCGGCCAGACACGCGAACACCCTCGTGGGGGGGAAAATGTCCGCCAAAGCGATTTACACAGAACGTGCGGAAAAATGACTACGCTTAATAGGGATAAAAAAAACTTCTATGTACCTGGGTCGCACTGTTGTCCATTGTCGTCGCCGCGTTGGTGGTGGTGGCGGCGGTGGCGGAGGCGATGGCGGCGGCGGCGGCGGTCCGTAACAGTGGCGTTCCTCACTACCATTCCATGGTATTGTTTTTCACAATCTTTCGGCGGCGGTGTCTTCGAAGGCAACGGCGACGACGAGCAGATCGGCAAACGGTACGTTACGACGCGATACGTTAGCGCGCAACACGGGATGAGACATCGCAAGGAATACGAAGAAAATGATTGTGGCGTGTACCGTGTAGTGTGTACGAACGAGAGCGGCCGACGGAGAGACAGAGAGAGCCGTGTGCGTGTGAGAGAGACCTTGGCGGGAGGGAATGCAGTGGAGAAATAATAAGGAAAAACACTACATAATATATATATATAAATCGTATATTTAAAGCGGCGTTTGCGTGTGTGTGTGCAAAACAACAGTAGTTCGTGCCCCGTCGATGCGAGTGTGTGTGTGTGTGTGTGTGCCCTTTTCGTTCGTCTGTTCTGCACGGCGTCTACAGCGCTGTCCGCCGCCGGTGCTGCTCCCTCACAGCCAGCCGGTCGTTTTACCGACAGTACGCAACCCGCCATTGGCCCGCGGATCCCGACCTTGGCAGGTGGCGACCAATTGCGGCTACCATCACGGCGGTTACCGCGCAATGATTGTCTTGGAGAAGAAAACAAGCGCGTCGCGACCGGGAAAACGCCGGTCCACCCGCCAGCCGGCCGATTGAGTTTTCCAGTCATTCGTGTACTCGTTTTTCCTGATTCTTCCGTCCGTCAACACTTCTCGTCAGCCGGTCTACCGGAAAACGTGTTTTGCGTTTTCTGTTCCACGATTTAACTGCAGTTGTAGTTGCTACGATCAAATCATTTTTTAAGGTTATGATTCTGTGGCGTAAATTATATAAATGCTCGGCATTTCAATTTTCAGCAAGTGGCAAACTGGCAACGCTTCCGCATTCTACCATGCCTGAAATCCTGATATCACCATGACGTGCCAATCGGTAATCGCCAATCTCCATAATTATGACATAATAATATAATATTAGCGTATGCCTATGCCCATCGACCTATAAACTAATGAAAAGCGCATTGATAGCGAAATCACCAGACGTGATTGTTGAGAGAGAAAAGACAGGTTTTAGGCCGTTACAGTGTAGAACAGTGTGGGAAGTGCTGTCAAATAGTTTATAGGTCTATGCGACTATGCATAATATGCCAGCAATGACAATAAAAAGATCCAGTTATGGTGGGAGGGAGATTGGAGAAAGGGGGCATGATCGAGTACCTATTTTTATTGTAATTTTCAGTAAAAAATAATAACTCATATGAGCAAACATTTTTTCATCGATATTAATAGTAAAAAAATTGAGCATAAATCCAGTAAAGCACCCACTCAAATTTTTCAAAAATTTAAAAAATGTCTGTAAATCACTTAAAAGTATTACGTCATATTATAAAAATTTAAAATAGCAGGACGGCTCAGCTCACAAGTATGAGTGGTAGTAGGCAATAGGCATTAATCAAAAATAAAAAAAATCGTAGAAACAACGAAATAAAAAATTAAAATATGACACTAATGGCTATAGTCTATAATAAGATTCATATATATTATATACAGCATTATAAGAATTCCTCTGGTGATAGCCTTATCAAATATAATATTTAAATACGAAGGATAAAATATTTGATACAATGATACCTATTAAAAGTAATAATTTAACTATTATTCCAATATCCAAGTTAAAAAAAAATACGTATCAACAATAAATATTATCAATCTATTGCTCTTTCTATTATTCTTTTTTTTTTTAGAAGCACGGCTATGTCCGTGTGAACGTGTCAAGAAATGTTAATACAAAATTTATATGTTAAGTTCCCAGATAATATTATTGTTGTTTAAAATCTTTCTACATCGATGTATATTTATTACGAAACAAACGTAACTAAACCCTTAGTAAAAATGTAAAATATAGAAATGCTTAATTATTTTAAACTTGGAAATAGGAATAGCTCAATAATTTCTTTTAATATCGAATATGTTATTATTAGGTCTGAGATTTTGATGCAAAGGCATCTTTTTTTCTGATGTTTCAAAAGGTTGATCCATAAATTTAAAATGTGTTTTTGGTGGTACTTACTGATTATTTTATAGTATTTTTTATTATGACGTTTTTAGTGCATTTTCTTAGTTTTTAGAGCATTTTTCACAATTTCTTCATAAAATGAACGAAAATTGTTGCGATTCACAAGAAACTTTCGGCAAATTTCCGACGGTACAAATAATAAATTACATAGTAGGTATCATATATATTTTTTTTTTCATATATTTCATCATATAGCTAGAATTTTCCCCGAAAATTATCATCGTTATCTACCTATCATGAACAATTATTTTTATTATACCATACATAAATAGGTATACAAGTTATCGTCGATAACAATTTTATCAACATTTTTAGCAAGAACAAGTTAAAATATTAAAATTATTATTTTAGAATGAATGATTAAGAAAACAGAAGCATAAAAAAACTTAACAAGTATTACCGTAAAATAAACTATTAAAAAAAACCAAAAAACATACATTCCTGTAGTATAATTTTAAATTTTTTTTCAATTTTTAAGCTATAATAAATATAACTTAATTTCATTTTTTAGTGCATTTTTTGAGTTTTTAAGTTATTTTTAGATTTTTTTTGGGCATTTTTTGAAATTTTTAGGGCATTAAAATCCCAGCCCTAGTCATTATTCATTTTAGATTCTGAGCGGAGCGATGAATGTATTAATTTTATAATGAGGTATTTTTTTTTTATAATTTTTTTTTGTGTGCTCCTAGTATATTGTTTCAATGGCAGATGAAAAAAATTAAAAATCCATAGTCATAATTTTTTTTTATAAGTATTTATTCAAATATTGACAAAATACGTAACAATGATGAACATTTGCAAATTATTTTGAATTTTAGTTCAGCGACCTAAGCCGTCCAGCTATTTTAAATTTTCATAATATGACGCAAATATTACCATTATATTGTTCTGTGGAGTGTGGACTGTGCATATCACAGACTATAGTAGTAGTCACCAGAATCGTGGGTAAAAATCACGGAGTAAGATAATAATATAATATATATCCATTATCCACAAACTTTTATAGCTTTATAGTTCTAGACTACACTATTCAAATACAATTTACATTGTTACAACTTACAAGTGAAGCGGCCGCCATTTTGTCAGTTGGCAAAACATTTCATTTATTATACAAAATGTATTAGGAATAACATCGTTTTTAATGGTAAAATAAAATAGTAAAATATGTAAAATAATTTATACAAAATATTATTTATTTTTTTTAAACTGCCGGTTTAGAAATTTTAAAATATAATCCAAAATAAATCATAATTAATCTTATTTACCATATAAAAAATTTCAAACCGACCTTGAAGCTTCAAAGTTAAATTTGTTATATACTTATATTATAGACTATTGACTATTGTACTACAAAAAAATCTGTGTACATCAGTTCATGGTCCATCGTAAAATTTAAAATCTAAAAACGAGGGGTGATTAGTATATTATTATAGTGGTGTCTTCCATGATGTAAGTATATTCATCCATTGTTGACAGTTATACTTTTGTTATTAGCAACGGTGATAACTGATAAGAGATAAAACATTTTGTTGTGGAATTTTAAATAGTATCTGTTAAATTACTAGATGAAATAATTATCAACATTTTATAATAGTTTTAATCCTTACTTCCTTGAATCAATTGTGTTCAAAGTCTAAACTGTATTAATTGCCGATAATTCTTTGTTGTCGACCTATTAATGTTTTAAATGTAGTACAATTTTGGACTTTTGTGTTGAATCTTTTCAAATTTTTAACATCATAAGTCTGTTTTATCTGAACTTTATTTTGTATTTTTATACTGATGACTTACTAATAAGTATAACTTGTGATGACTATTATTTACAACTGATTTGGGTAATATTTTATCGAATATAAATCACATTATAATAAATTTCAAAATTAAGTTTCCTCCAAATAGTAAACTAATTTTAAAGTAATTTTATGTTGCCGTAGTGATTTTTGTTTGTATGCAATTCATATTTTTTTTTTATCATTTCTTGAAGCCAGTGTTATAGATTATTTTTGTTTTCAGACAAAATTAAACAACATGGAATTAGAATCGGTACATGATGCTTATAAAAAAGAATTAGAACGAGTATGTGAAAAGCACCAAATTGAACTAGATGAAAATGAACAACGACATCGAAATGAAATACAACGTTTGTGTGCTGAAAATTCATCTGAAATATCTAATCTTAAACTGAATCTTAAATCTTTGTTTGAAACTGAATTGGAAACAATTAAGAATAATCATGAACGTGAAATTTGTGAATTAAAAGAACAATTTGAGAGACGTTTGAATGATCTTAAGGACTGTGACTTAGATACATTAACAAAACGTATTGAAGATGATATTACAAAAACTCATACGAAACATAAGAAAATAGTTTCATATTTAGTAAATGAAATATACAAACTTAAAAAAGTAATATTTCTTTTATATAGGTACCAATTTATTACAAATTATTATAATCATTTTTTATTTCAGACAATTATAAGTTCTTCTTTTGACGATGTTGATAGATTTTCATCTATAGATTCTTTTGATCCAAAGTTGTTTCAAAACAATCTAAATGGACATGATGCAGATATTGAAACTTCCGACTATGTAAGCTTAAAAATATATATAATATTAATAGTTTCTCTGATGATATGTCTATATTTTTAGGTATTATCCCAAGATAGTATTGATATGCAAATCAAAGATCTTGAAGACATTGTCCAAGAGAGGTTAGGTTTATAATAATTATATTTGCTTTTATACATGTTTTTTTAAATTTATAAAACGAAATAAAATACAATTTTAGAGACGATTTGCGTTCAGTTGCAACTACCCTCCGTCAATTATCCAAATACTTGTGCTCTTTTCTATTAACTAAACAAGAAGAGTTAAACAACTCAATTGTAGAGCGTATGAATGGGATGGAATGTGGTGGAATTTTAAGAGGCGGTGGTGATAGGTATGTCATTGATTCAACTGACAATTGTGAAAAACCTGTTAATGAAATTAGAAGTCCAAGAAGAGTACATTTCATACCAAACATTGAGGAGATTGTATCATTAATTGACGAACATTCTGTATTAGCTGATTTTACTTCTGAAAAAGCTAGTGAAGAACATAATCATTTAGAATTGAATACATGTTTAAAGAAGCTAAATGAAGAAGCTGCTGCATTATCTGGTATGTTGAGTGCCTATATTCTATGGGCAATGTAGTTTATCTCACAAAATTTTTCATTACCTAGTGTTTTTTTCAACTCATAAAATTACTATTTTGGCCGAGGAAAATGGGGGCATTGTAATATAAATTATAAAAAAAAATATGATTACATTTTTAACTAAGTTTAACAACATACAATGTTTTCTGTCTATTTTGTATGCATTGACTAACATTGCATACCTATGAATTTTTATAAATTAATAGATAGTACAGAACTATAATAAGTAATATTATGCTATTATAGTATGTGGTGTTGTACATTTTTTCTGTTTGTATTTCAAAATTTAATTTATACAAGGTTATTTACCAAACATGTTCGATATAATATATTGTATCCATGACCATGTCAAGGTAATTTCATCGACAAAATGAATAGTTCAAAAGCTTATTAAAATAATTTGAATGCTCATAACTCATAACTCAAAAGTAATGCTCGTAAGTTATAGGAGCTAAGACCCTAAATTGATAAAATTTAAACAAAAAAATCTAAAATATGCAAATAAAATAATTCAAAAAATTGTTTATAGAATACTTAAATAAAAAATAAAAATTTGATGCGTGGAAAACTAATTACTGGTTGGATTCAAAATATGTTTCTAAAATAACCATCCACGTTGTGAGTTTTCACTGTGTTATAAAACAAAATATTAAATAAATCAAAAACCCTTTGTAAAAATTGAAAATAATGAAAAAATATAAATAAAATAAAATAAAAAAATTATAAATAAATAATTATAAATAATTTTTTTTAATAAAATAATGTGTTTCATGAGGATTAAATGCTATTAAATGCTGCATAAAAATTCAAATTCTCTGGATACACCTTTTTAAATAGTACTGCTTTATTCATTTATTTTAATTTTGTTTTCATATTTTATTAGATGTAATAAATAATGAACAAAATTTACTATGCACAAATTCAGATGATATATGTCATAAAAGATTTTTTGATAAACAAATTGAAAATTATAAAAAAGTAAGTATTTTCTCATACTAAATTTCTTTATTAGTGATTTATGTATTAAAATAATTCTTTATATTAATTATTTTATTTAGGAGCTTGAAAATCAGAAGTCAGATTATAAAAAATTATTTATGGAAACTTCTGCACTTGAACAAGAAAATATATCACTGAAGGAGCAACTTGAAAAAGAAAGTTCCTCTGTTAATGATATAAAACAAGACAATGATATTGACAATGACAATTTAATATTATTAAAAAAAAAAGGTACTAAACAGTTGATAAAAAAAACAAAATAATATCATAATAAAAATAAATTTTATTTATATCATAAAAATATGTTATAGCACAAGAATTAATTAAAAATTACGATGATTGGCCTAATTTACAAGTTTTATTTGATGAATTTTCTGCCGAATATATCAAAATTATTGAAAGCATAAAAAATGATAAAGATGATCTTGCTCAACAAGTTAGTTATCTTAAACTATTAATAACTACAAAATAAATATTATTTATTTTTTTATAGTTAGTTGTAGCAGATAGGCGACTAAAGTCATCACAAAAGTTTATAAAAGATCAAATAGCTGAACGTGAAGTTGAAAGAGAAGAATTTGATAATAAATTAGAGACATTAAAATGCCAATTGAAAGAAAAAGAAAGAGAAAAAGAATCACTGGATACTGAAGATCTTAGATCACATGTATTTTTATTTTAAATATATTTTTAATTCTTTCTATAAAAATTTTTATTTTTTTTTAGACTGAACAGGTGGTGACTGAGGCCGAAGAACGGTACATTAAGTTAGAGAATAGATGTTTAAGGACTGAAGACCTATTAAATACTTCGAAACTTGAGATACTATCACTAAAGAATATAATTATAAACCAGGAAACCAGATTAGAAAATTTGATAAAAAATGAAATTTCTCAAAAAAATTCAATTAATCAACTAACAAATATGTTAGAAGAGGAACAAAATAATCAACATGATATGCTTACTGAAGTGAATTTAATATATTTTATATAAACATCATATTTATTTTTAAATCTTTATGCAAAAATTTAATTATTTATAGTTAAACCGGTTGAAAAATTTATTAGAAGAACAAATTCAAAGTGATTGTCATGAATTTGCTGATATTGAAATTGTTATTAATAAAATTAGATTGCAGGTATGAGAAAGTAAATTTATTTAAATATTTCTTTTTATTGTATTACACTTTTCTTGTTTTAGTTAAAAGATGTCGAAAAAACCATTTCTAAAAGAATTAAAGATCTTGATACTTTTTGGGTTACTGAAGAATGTGGTTCACCAATGTCTGAAGATATTTCTGTTGCGTAAGTTTTAGGTATATTAAAGTTTTTAACTTCTTATGTCAAATAATTTATTTTTTCCAACAGAGAACGGTGTGAACTACCCAGTAAAATAAGTATTGAGAAAAATAGTTCCCCTGCTCGTATAGTCGCAACATTAGATGATGTATTCATTAGATTACAAGAGCGTTTAAACAGACTTTTCAAATCAGAAGATGCTATTTTTAAGCATGAATCTGATCAACAAAACATAGTTAATAAGCTCAATAAACAAATTAAAGTAAAACCAAATTTTCATTTATAATAAAAAATATATTAACCTTTATTTACTTTAGAGCTTAGAATCTGAAGTAGATATGTTAAGAACAAGATTATCTGAAAAGAGTGATCAATTAACTACTGCTAAAATGAAAATTGATGAACTTAGAGTATTAAAAAATGACAACGTTCATTTGGCCACCTCACAGTTACAAGAAAAACTTCAAAAAGTTACTATAGAAAACAAGCAATGCACTCAAGTTATGGAAGAACAAAATCATGAGGTGCGTATAATGACGAAATAATGTTCATTTTTGGCTTACTTAGTAAAATATTTAGATAAAAACTTTGAAAGATTCAACAAAATATTTTAAGAACATGCTATCTGCTTATGAAACAAAACTTGCTGAAAAAGAAAATATTGATCCTAATACGATTAATAGTCTTGAGTCAAAAGTTGTACATCTTGCTGAAGAAAACATGAGTTTACAAGTATTTATTATTATTGGTTCTATGTAACTTAGAATAAAAGTTAATAACATTTTATTTATTTTTTATCAAGATTGAATTAGCTAGTAAAATATCTCAAATAGAAGCATTATCTACCCAGATTAATAGTTTACAAATTAAAGAGTTGGTATGTAACAGTGTAACAGTATCTTAATAATTGTATTTGTTAATTATCTATAATAGTTATTTGTTTATCGCCTACTTCATTTTTTTTTTACAGAATCAAAATGCCGGGAATAAACAAAATTATAGTGTTTCTAAAAGTATTGGAACGGACATGCACATAAGTGAAAATGAACAAATGCGCCGAGTGATTCCTAATGAATCCAATACTTTACCTTCTTTACAAATGTCTTACCATCATCAAGATGTTTCTATTCATGAACCATCAATCATAAATTTGAGTCTTCCCTCTCAAATTACTAAAGACACTACAAATATCCACAGTTCTGTATCCGTAAGAAAATATTTTATTTTAATTTTAATATTTGTTTTATTGACATTATACATGATTTATTAAATTAATTAGGAGGACTTAAAATCAGCACTTGCCAATACAAAATTGGAGTTGGAAGAAAAAAATGCTCTAATAAAAGTAATGGAAAAGGATACAGAACGTATGGATCAACAACTTAAAGAACTTAAAGAATCTATAAAAATGTTGAATTTAGAAAAAAATGCTCTTGAAGTTCATAATCATACTTTAGTAGAAAATGAAGCTATTTTAACAGACAAGTTAAATGATGCATTAACAAATCTTGATAAAAAGCAAGAAACATTGGCTGAACTTGAAACATTAGGTGTAAAGTTGAGAGCTGAAATTCAACCGTTAGTTTATATGAAAGATATTTTGGAAAAAAAAATTTCAGCAATTAAAGACTGTAATAAAATACAATTAGAGAGGATAGAGTGCTTAGAAAATATGAATGAAGAACTTTTAAAGGAATGTGATCACTTTAAAAAAAATCAGAAGGATTTAGAAGAAATTAAGTCTTTACAACAGGATAATTGGACATTAAAAAATGAACTATTAAATACTGAAAAGTTCAAAGTAGAAGTTGCTGAAAAATTGGAAGAATTGAAAAATGAGTATGATTTGTTGAAAAGTAAAAATCTAGCTCTGATTGATGATATTGAAAATTTAAAATTGGATAAATATCGCTTAAAAAATGAACTGGAAAAGAATGAAGAGTTGCATTCTGATGAGTTAGTCGGATATCAAAATTTATTGGCTGAAGAACAGAATAAAAAACATCAAATTAATATGGAACTATTGAAAACCATTGAGGAATTAACTAGTCAAGCTTCAGAACAACAACAATTGATGTCTGGTATACAAGAGAATAAGGAATGTAAGCTAATCATATTTTTTATGCTATCATGTTCTAAGTTATCCAGAGATATTTAATATTTATTAATATCTGATTTCAGTGGAAGTGACATGTACATTTTCAGATTTTGGTTCAGAAAACTTCACCTCTAACATGAGTAACCAAGTAAGGTTTATAATTTTTTTTATTTGTATATATGAGTGGGTTCCCATACCTCATGACTACTAGACTATTCAGACTATCTTAGGCATCCCTTTACTTCTTTTTATTTTTTCTCCCCTTAATGGCGCTGTTGGCACTCCTGATCTACTCGCATCGATCTCATTCTGTCATACAATCTATCGCACAAGAAACCACTATTTTTTTTTTATAATGAATCGTATTTGGTGTGGTCACAATGGTAGCAGATTTATGGGGAAGCGATGTGGCGGTAATTGGGCTTTTCAACGATTTAATTACAGTCAAGTCTTTAGTGTACGTTATGTATCACTCATAAATATTCCTACTCACCCCCTACTTAAACTATCTTCAGACTTTTGCCCCTGGTAGAACAAGCGTTATTTTATTTCGAACATAAAAATGATAAGTGTCCAGTATCTTAAAAAAATTGTACCCCCCCCCCCCCCCCACCAATATTATTTTTAGCCGTGGCTTTGCATATAGTGCCAAATAAATAAATTTAGTAATAATGTTTATTTTTAATTAAATTTAGCCTAAAGATAACATAAAAGCTCTTGAAATTGATCTTGAAAATGAACGGAAAAAAACTTCTGGATACCAAATAACTATTGAAAACAAAGATGCTGAAATTGAGCATTTGAACACTATTAAAAAATGTCAAGAAGTTAAAATTGCTGATTATATGTAAGACGTATACAATAGTATTAATAGTATACAATTACAATAAGTTGTCTCATTTTTTTTTAGACATAGAATACAAGTTGAATTGGATACAAATACAAAACTGGAATTAACTTTGGCAAAATTAGAAAATCATATTAAAGAATTAGAGAACAAGATTGAAATCTTCAAAGCCAAAGAACTGCATCAAACAAATGATAATTTAGTAGAGGTAATATTATTGATAGGTTGTAAATTGTTTTATAACTATATGTTTACTTCCACATAATGTATAATATTTATTAATTCGTATACATATATTTCTTTAGAAACTGGAAAATGATTTAGTAAAAGTATTGGATACAAATGAAATGTTAGATAAAGAATTGACTAGAATTTTAGACATTAAAGAAGAAACTGACCAACATTTAATTGAAGCCTATAAAAAAATTGCTGAACTCGAAACTAATAAAAATCAAATTTCACTTTTATTGGTATTTATATAAACTAATATTTAAAAAGATATTGTTACTAGTAAAATGTATGTTTTGTCAAAAATATTTAGGAACAACTAGAAAGTAAAAATCAAATGATTGAGGCATTTAAAAATCAATTGGATGATGCAGTAATTGCAATGAAAGATCAACAAGTAAGAAGTGATAAAGATAAACGGTCATTAGAGCTAAAGGTAATAAAATAGAATTTACATTATTTGCTTTACTATATTTATTTATAAAAATCATTTTAATTTATAGCTTTTAGACTTAAAAATAGAACTTAAGGAGAGTAAACAGAAGTATCAAGAAATAGTAAATGATTTTGAAATTATGAAGAACTATGTAATTAAAAAAGAAAAAAATACTGAAGGTCTACAATTGATTTCTGAAAAGAATGTAAGTATTGTTTTACTTACAGTTGTGAACTCGAATTACCTACGCTAAATAAACTTACCCTATTTTAATTTAAAATTTATTTATTTCCTTTTTTTGAGCAAATTATTAGTCTGAATTATAATAGTTATATTTTATGCCTTTTATCACCTTAATTATAGAGTGTTTCATAATAACTGCAACTCAACGCCAACGCACTTCGTGGCGGTTTTGTCTCAAACCAGGGGTTTTCAAACTAAGATCGAAAAATGTGTAAAATATTCATTATCAATTTTAAATTTGCCGCGAATTATTACGCACTAGTTTTAGAAACCCTAATAAAAAAACACCATGAGACACGTTAGCGTCTTAGATACTATAGATATAGCGATAAGTCACCAAATTAGGTGATCAATGTGCGCAAACGCAATGCAACTCCTCGCATAATTATGTAAAAGTACAATAGGTATCTGTGGATAAATATGCGAGAAGTCGCGTTGCGCATGCACATATCGGTAACATTTTTTGTATTGATTTAATATGCTGTGGCTCCATAGTATATGATCTAAGGTTAGCATCGAGTCGCAGTTGTTAAAAACCGCACTATATATTAAAATCTGTCATAAATGTAATATATATTATAAATGGTATACAGAGAAACTAACAAAAAGTCTGTTACCCTCAGTATAATATTATAACTATTAATATTTATAAAATATAAATTTGAAAAATTTTAACTGATTTAGGAAGTGAGCTACAACTTTTATAGTTTATAATATTTTTAATTTTGTGATTTACAGAACCTATTAACGCCGTGCGTTGCCATATAGCAACATAGATTTTTTACAATAATTTTTGAAGTATAACATACATTTTCAACAAAATTTTGGTTAAAATTGTAATTAAAAAAAACTTTGGCACTAATGGGTTAAACTCTTTTTCTTAAAAATTTGGTACAACTATTTTATATACCTATAAATTTAAAAACTAAAAATTACTTATTTTGAATAGTATTCAAATAAGAATAACCTCAGGTAGTAACCGATTTTCTCGCGGTTAAGTCAGAACCACACGCCTAGACAAATCTGTTGTCGTCTGCTTTCATATCTAACCACATTTCATGGGAACGCTGTATTTGGCGGCTAGTCGTGCGCATTATCCTACCGCCTGAGGTTACTCTTATTTGAGACAGAGTAAAGTTATGTATGTTTTTAGTAGTTAAGTTTTGGCATGAAATGATGGTAGGTAAATTTAAGTATATATGGTTGACAGGTTGGAGTTTCTGAGTGTTATCACTATGATATATGCTGTGTTCATTATAAGTTATTAGTTATTACAGAAGCTTGAGTTAATTATTACATAGTGTTGAAGAAAATTTATGATTTTAGGATAACTTGGTATTACAATTGGATGGTGCGGAAAAAACTGCAATTGAATGGAGGAAAAAATATAATGACTTGCTAAATGAGAACTGTGAAATAAAACATAAAGTAACATTAACACTTAAATTTGATTAAATGTTATTATTTAGCAACAAATTTTTATTTATTTATTAGTTTGAAAGTCTGGATGCTGAATGCAGTCATTTGCAAAACAAAATTACAGAGTTGCAGAACAAGCTTACGTTAAGTGATCATTATAAAAACCGATTAAAGATTGATATTCAGGACATAACTACACCTGCAGACTTGGAGCTAAAACACTCAAAATTAATTGTAACAATCTATTTTATACATCTGACGTATTTAATTATTTATTAACATACATGATACTTTTAAATAATATAGCTTAATTTGGAAACTGAAAATGTGTCACTAACTAGAAAACTGACAGAGACAAGAGAAAAGTACAATAAGTGTAGAGCTCATCTAGAGGACATAAAGACTATGTTAACAAGTCAAAATTTAAAAAATATTGTCCAGGAAAATATGGAACTTTGCAATACAAGAGTAACACCTATATGAATAATGAGTATATATTATATTGTATAATTTTGATTTATTTTTAATTTATTAGGATAAATTACAAAATGAAGTTATGGAATTAAAATGTTGTAATCAAGATTTAAATAGAAAATTATTGGAAAAAAAGGTAGTAGGTATTTTATATTTTATTTTATTATATAAAAACATAATTCTATGAATTGTATTTATATACTGTAGGTTGAAAACCATTGGCCTGTAGTTGGTAATCAACACATTACACGAGTAGAAGCTCTCTACCATTCGTTGGTGTGGCAAAAGATGTACCTGGTAAAGTTGGCCAGAGGCAAAGACAAGTTGCTCAGATTTATCATTCAAGAATGGCCTGACTTAGATAATAGTATTGTCAAAACAATGATGCAAAGAATATGTGCCAAGAGAAAGATGTCCAAGTTTAAGTGAATACAAAACAATATTTTTTTTATATTTAGTGAATGTATATTAATTTAGTTACTTTTTCTAGAATTGTAGCTATAAGTCTAATAGCAATTCATCGTATGAGACTGATAGCTGTGAAACACATACAACCCAAGATTGATCTCACACAGTCTAAACTTGATTTAATACATTACAATCTACCGAAAAAAATGCCATGGATTAAGTGTTAAGTTATATGATGTTTTTCATCTGGTGCCATTATAATTAGTAGATTTATGTGTATACATATAATTTTATTATAGTTATTTGTGGTACAAATTTTTTTTTATACATTGATAATTTTTAAGTAATTAGTATAGGATTTTTACGTGTAACTAATCATACATATATCTTTATTGTGATATTTTTAATAACTAGTTAATAATATTTTTAAAAGAAAAGACTTGAAAAATGTGCCTTCTATTTAATTTTTTATATACATTTTTAATTATATATTTTTTTTAAAATTATTTCTAAATATGGCGTATTATTCTTGATGTATAAATTGGACCTTTTGGAATTTTTTTTGATACCTTATCGTCATTTATGCATAAATTATTCTTTTCGAGGTAATCCTAAAAATTGAATACATATATTTTTAAACATATTTCTTATTGTGGCTAAATGTCAAATAATACTGACTTTCACTGTTTTAAGTAATGGCGCTACTGGATTTCCAACTAATATCTTCTTCTCAATCACATTTTTGGTATATGCAATGAATTCTTCATCTTCTCTCTGCCACTGGTGTTCAAACGCTGCGTGACGATCTATATCAGCCTGTCTATTCGCCAATAATGCAGTCCTTTTTTCGTTCTACTCCAAAATAGCAAATTTAAGATATAATTTTCATATTCTTTAATATTTATAAAGAAAAAAATATCACGCTCAATTTAATTTAAAACACTACTTCCAATGTTACGTGTGAATGAATGATCTACCATCTACCGAAGAAAAAATGAAATAATAACCTTTCAATAATAAATATTTAATTTATGTTATGAAGAAAATTAACAAGTAGAAAAAAAGCTATTAATTTTAGATAAAATAAAGTTGGTTAGTGAACTAAATTTGGCTAGTGAATAAGAAGGGGAGCTATTTTACTATTTGGTGTTGTTTGATGTATATTTCACTAATAGGCAGGCCAGTCTATGATTAGTCTATAGCTTATGTAGTCATCGTTTTATAAAAAAAAATTGATTTTCCTTGATATACTTATGATATTTTTAATACTGCAGTAGCTGAAAAACTGTAGTTTATTGATGAAGATGAATGATGATATTAGTAAAACGGTAACACTTGTGATTTATGACTTATAAATTATAACGCCTGTATTAGATTGGCATTTGGGATAAATGAATAATACACGGTAGCAGGGGCACCCATAGAGAGGGTGCCTTCGTACTGGGATTTTTTTAATGAACAAAAAAATCAGTATATCATAATGTAAATATGTGACTAACTATGGATGTATAACACAAATTTAATTTTGCACACACTGAGCTGATTTTCTGCGGACGCCCCTGCATGGTAGGTACAACCATTGTCATTATATAGAGTATAAACAACATACCTACTATTAGTGTCTAGAACCATTTAATATTTTAATACTTATTAGTTACCTAAATGAGTTAATTAATATGAGTATGTATTTGACCGGTGTGATAATGTGATATAATTTACCTATGTCTACAATCAAGGACGTTCGCGGGGGGGGGGGGGAATAAGGGCAACTGCTAGCTTTTTCAGGGTCGATTATCATATTATTGATAATTTTAATGTCCTAAAAAAACTTGAAAATTCCATTACAATTCTAAATAGCGCACTAAATTATTTTTATCTTTAATATAAAAAATCTACGTATAATTCATAAATATTTTTTACATTCCCTACCTATATGAAAGAAAACATGTCACAAAAATACTCTTTCACTTATAGGATAGACCGACAAAAAATGGAAAAAAGATATAAATATATGCAATAGCAAGACAACATTTATAAGGCTACATTTTTTGGTAAAATCACCTAATCATTTGAGGTTGACTCTGGTTTGCGAGAGGAAGATTGAGTTATAAATTATAATAAACAGTTATAACATGTAAAAATAATATATGAATAGAAAATAATATAATATAGATACTTAAGTAGGTAGGTAGTTGACAAAAAAATATTGGGTACAATATTTTAAAGCTTTTGTGGACGATAGACTTATAGTAACATACCATATTATAATAATATGTTTAATATGAAACTTAGTCCACGACAGAGGGATATAGAATCGCAACGTCACAACAGGTGAACTAGCATAATTCGATGGTGGAAAGGCCAAGTGATATAACCCTCGATTTGATCGAAATCGAGGTTTTCATTGAATATGATACAACACGAAAATACACATTTTTTCCAAATAACGTGTAATCCACTAATTCTATGTTAAATCCAAGCTAATTTTACTTAAGAATACTGTACCCAACCCACAACAGCAACAGAGAATCGATTAAATATAATTATTAATAGGTCAGTTATGAAATAATGTAACTCACGATTTATCACCATTGTTTAGTAATGTACAATTAACATAACACTAAAAAACTCATTACTTATCCCATAATATTTCAAATATCAATGCAGGTAAAATACTGTAACTCTTACAGTGGCGCAGGAACTATTTTTCATGAGGGGGGGAGGCAAAACATAAAACCCCTAACAAGTAGGTATACTTTTGCCCCCCTTGAATTATATCTGAGGAGTCAATTGCCCCCTCTGCCTCCCGTTTTCCGACGCCACTGAATTCTTAACTTCCTTTACTTTCAATAGCATAATGAGTAATTATTTGAAAAATAATTTCTCACTTTTAACTGTATAAATTATTTATTAAAATACGTGTTTAACGATTTACCAATCAAATTCTACCTTCTTCGGATAATTTTTAACAAAACTATCAATATTTTAATCTCTATTCTGTAAAATTGCATTTTTGGGGATTACAATAATCACTATTAGCCTTTCCACCGTCGATTATTAATAAGGAAACATATAGTAGAGGATAGGATTTCCTCGTGGCAGTTCGGAACTAAGGTCCTACAACTGGTACAAGCACCGTTACGCTAAGAAGAAAGCAAAAAAAATGTAAAGACATTTATAAATATACTCACACACTGTTTTTCGAGCTGCTCCCGAAACCGGTTGGCATTTTCCGTTCGCGTTCGCGCGCGTAAATCCGCAAATTCGGTCAACAACCTTTTTTCACGTTCGCGTCTGCACATCTCCGATCGGAGGTCCTGTGCTGATAGCTCCCGTCGCCTGCAGATTTCCTCTTCCCTCAGTCTGTTGCCGATCTCCACATGTTCTATTTTCCTATTGGCCAGCTCTCTATTTTTGCGCTCCACTTCTCGATACCTGCAAATTGCAATCGGTGCGTACAAATAACTGATGACATAGGTGCAACCCCCCCCCCAAAAAAAAAAAATATCGAAACCCATAGTATATTACAAAAATATTAATTTTAAACAGTGTATTACAACGAACACCAAACACGTATATATATATATATACGTGTATTACGTGAATAGATTTGTTTTTCGGGGAGATATGTACCCACAGGCAACAATCCGTTAAAATCTGTACAGGTACATCACCTTAAGGTAAGAACAATTTTGTATATAATAACGTGCATTGCAGACGGTTGTTGACGCTATATTATGGTTTATGCTGTTTATAGAGCTTATGGCACTGCTGATTGCATTTCGTACCAGTTTTTATGCGAAAATGTTTAGTACACACGTAAGTATGTGGCAGCCGGACAGATATAATATATGCTGCAGGAAATTATAAAATATACATAATTAATCACACGTCAGTACCTAGAACTGGTGATGCTGCAGTCGTGTACCTACCAAAGCAATCAATATAATTTAAAGTAGGTATACTGCATGTAGGTAATACCCATAGACCTATAAACTAATGGACAGCGCATTCCACTCCGCCCTGCCATCAATACACGGGAATCATATAAGAGAAAGAAAGAAGAAAGAACGAAGAGAGAAAAGAGAGAATGAACATAAAGGGGGTAATTATTGACGTATGAAACTAATACTATATTTCCCCCCACGTTCTCTTTTACTCTACATCGTACCCCTGACCTCTCTCTCTAAGAGCTGTCCATTAATTTATAGGTCTATGGCAATACCACAGTGTGGCAGAGGATCTTAACACAAATACAAAGACGAAAAAGATTATTTTTTAGACTTCTCACACTTGCAGCGAATGCTGCTAGAACATTTTCTGACCGTTTTTCCTGCGCTTCTACGGCGTCCAGCACGTCAGACTCTGCCCACCCGTTTTGCTTCGTCGGCCAAGCCGCCAATTTCGTCCTCATCTCCTCCAGTGCCAATTGTTTGACCTCCACAAGCTGCCCAAACAGAATAGAATCGAACTTTAGAGTGAATAATAATTATTGTTCACAATACGGTTTATTATGCACCGTAGTCGTACAGAACAACGTAAGACATAGGCACGTGTAAATCGAAGCCTAGGCCCTAGCCCTATAGGATGGTGTATGTTATTTCGCTTTATACAATTGGGGTGTGTAATATCTAAGAGGATTTAATATGTGTGCATCGCATATTATTATTTTGGGCGGCAAATGTATAATATAAATTTTCCCTGTATAGTCTAATACAATAATATATGTAAATCCTTCTTGTTCAAAAAACGTCGAGTTTTAATATGATCAGTTTTATTCTTGTGATTATTACGATCTGATTTAGCTGGTTAAAAAAAAAAATCATAACTCTAGCCGCCGTCACGAAACAATAATGGTTATTCGCCAATCTATAATGTTATGTATGTGCGTTATTGATAATCCTATTATTATTCCGAAGACATTACTTCTATTTCTTTTAGTCTCCGCGCTCTGGCTAATGTCTTCTTTGTCTCCGCCATGATGGTAGTGACCATATCCTCTTCCCATTCCTCCGTCTCGCGCACATCGTCTCCGCTGGTTATCATTATGCGGTTGTCCTCTATATCCTTTTGCAGTTTTTCCTTTGCTATCCGTGCCTATATATTATGTTGTCCGCGCACCGGTAAAAAAATATCATCGTTATAAAAAAAAACTGTTCATATAATAGGTATCGTCGAATTATCGCACTAATAAACCTCTCACAGTCTCACCTCGGCAGCGGCCTTTTCACGAGCCTCCTCGATTTCTTCGGCTATTTTTTGTAATTCCACCTTACCAGACTCACGCGAGGCAGTCTGTTCGTCGTTCCTCTTATCCCCACGTTCCTTCAGCCTGCAATTTATTTACATATTGATAGTTTTATGACAATACTCTCGGTCAATAGCCCGCAAAATGACATTACTCTTTTAATAAAATTTCAGCTTTAGATCTTTTCAGCTCGTTGTTTTTTTGTTTTTCGTCCACTCTGTGTTTTCTATACCGTTCCGCTTCCTTGTTTTGTTCTTGAGCCGTCTCGAGGTCCTTTAGCATCTTTTTTTCCCTCTCAGCTTCGTTAAACTTTAATTGTATTGCCCTCTCTTTGAACACCTAAAAAATTGAGTCAGTCACCAGCACACAAGACAATTAATTCTATGCTACGTTTGGTTTTATTAATATTGGTTATGGCAATTATCATAATAACTTCAGAATGCTGCAGAGCTCTGTAGAACGTTTTCGTTGCGTCTCTCTCTTCGAATTTCAGTTTGCACGCTTTCTCGATGATCCTGTTCCTGGCCTCTAGTGCCTCGCGCTTCATCTCCTCATCCCTCTGCTGCCGTTTGGCTTCCAACTCGGACAGCGCCTTCCGTTTTTGTTCCAAAAGTTTTTTGGTTTTGTTCTGTACACATGCATTAACGTCATTTTCAATTCAGCCATATGTCTTTATAGCAGGTAATGTATACTCAGCTTATTAGCAGTTACAATGTTACATGTATTATCGAAATCCAAGCCCACTAACCAGTTCTGTGTTGTCCCAACCGTCCACCATCTTTTTTGATATTTCTCGGCGCATCTCTTTCAATTGCTTGCAGGCTTCCACGATTCCTCTTCATCCATTTTTTTCGTTAGAATTTTCCCCAGTCTTTTCCATTCCTTGTTGGATATTAAAAGCGCACGATTACTAGGATTTCGGTGGCCAATGTAAACGATTTCCATGCTTAGAAATTTGTGAATAATAAAGTATTGGCTTAGAAGGATTTGTGTCGAGAAAGTTAGTTGCCTATAGCGTTGCATGTTTAAAAAGAGATCATTGATTGCATACACTTTTGGTCGTCATTGACAACAAACTAAATATGCTTAAAAAAAATCTCTTAGACAATTGACAACGGAGTTGAACCCTTGAACCCTATATTCCACACTAGACTAAACTTCAAAGTTCAAGTTCCTTGAATATATTCGAGATTTCGTTGGATTTTATTTTAGACGGTAAATAAATTAATAAGGTCTAACAAAATCACGGAATGGTCTGACGACTGACAGTGTCCAACAAAACAATCTCAACAATTTTTTACTTAAGAAAAATTATGCTAACCTAAAGTAGTGCTTTTGGTGTTAAGTTGGCAGCACAAAAAGGTCTTACGACAGAAATAAAGACCAACAATGACCAACAAATTTGTTTTATATATAGATGTGTCTGTTATGGTAGTGTTGTTATAAAATTATGAGGGTGATTTTTTATGTACCTACCTACCCTAACAAAACTTTTAAATAAAATTATTAAATAATAATAATATATTTTTAAATTAATAGTAACACAGTTAATGATTAATATATCATAATAATATATTAACACTTAAATAAACTCCTAAAAATAAGACTATTTTCTTTAGATCTTTCTGTCAGCATTTCTTGACCATTGTCACACATTTTATTTATCTTGATGATATTTTTTTTTTTGAAATAATTGAACGCCAATATTCATTTTATGGTGAATACATAATTTATTAAAATTAACTTTAACAATATTTTAAAATATGTTAATAATGTTTGTAAGATAGGAACACCCTTGAAACTACAAAGATAAAATATTTAAGCATCACGCTGAGTGCAGACACATACTAATATGATTCATTAAATATAATTTTAAATATTATAAGGAGTATTTATTCTTTTTCAATAAATAGATCATGTACTGGTCGTCTACACATTGATCATGATATGTGAATATTAAAAATTTAGATTAAAGATTTTCAACTTATTGTTTCCTGGTGGCCGGGCAGTACATTTTATTAGACTTGGTTTCAGGGTGATAATAAACATGTTTATGTGATATAACTGAATAAACAAACAAATTAATCAAACATTTGAAGAATTGATAATTATCTATTATAATATACACCTGATGTACATAAAATAAAATAAAGTATCAATTTTTTTTTATTATTATCTATTTTGTAATTCAATATTATTAATACTAACATATGAGAATCATTTAATTTAATAACACATTGTTTAGATAGATCACATGTGATTAGGATACAAAATAGAACAATGCAATTAAAAAAAAAAAAAACTAAAAGCTACAATTTAATACTATTTGATGTATAGCAAATAATTTTAAATTGGTTATTTAATTACTAGCATAACAATAAAGTGACATTAGACAAAATTAAGTCCATAAATGTGGTAATATTGGATGAATAAAACAATATTAGCAATTAATATGAGGAATAATCATACGAGCAAACCTAGGAATACTAAATGAAGCAGAATGTACATCTGGTGAGTAATGCTTGAGTTTGTGTTCATTCATTTCTTCTAGTGTGAAACTATATGCTGGTATTTTGAAATTAACTAGCTGAAATAGCATGAAAAATAAATAATGATTAAATTAATAAATAATAATTTACCAAATTGTAAGGATAATCTTTTCTAACCTCATTGTCTGTAGCCAAAATGAAACTGATGTTTCCAGTTGGATAAGATGGGATAGATATAGTGGCTAGAGTGACCTTTTTAAAGTTTGCTGAACAGTCTTCGGACAATCTGATCATTGTATCCTGATCTTCTTTAATCCAAATTGATCCAACTTGGGAACATATGATACCACCAGGTTTTAATGATCTTTTCAATGATTCAATATAAGTTTTCTGAAATAATGACTCATTTGGACCTTAAAAAAAATCATTTGAATTGCAACATTATATAACTTATTAAAATGACATTTTTATCCAATAAAAAGAAAAAGTACTTACCAACGGGGTCTGAAGAGTCTGTAATGATGATGTCAAATCGTTGGGCATTATTTTTCATAAACTCAAACCCGTCTTCAATATGCAGTGTAACCTTGTCGTGTTTAAATCCACAAGCCATAAATGGTAAATATTGTTCAGAAAGTTTCACTACTCTTTCATCAATTTCAACAACATCAACACTGAGCACTTTTGGATGTTTAACGGTTTCACGTGCAACACCACCATCGCCACCGCCTACCACCAAAACTCTTTCTGGATTAGGATGGCTACAAAGTGGTAAGAAACTTATCATCTCTTGGTATGAAAACTCATCAAACTCTGTACATTGGATTATATTATCCAAAATTAAAGCTTTTCCAAATGATTTGCTAATAACAAAAATAAAGTAGATATAATTATCAATAGCTTGTGTTGTATATAATCTACCATATAATCATACAGATACTTACGTTTGCAATACCATGATATCTTGATACGGGGATTTTTCTTTATGAAGGACTTCTTCTACTTGTAATGAAAGTCCAGCACCTGGCCATGTATCGGATTCAGTGAACCAACCTTGTTGTAAGTGATCCATTATTCTTAGCTTAAAATCTTGATCATAAGTAGAGTAAGGATGTCGATGACCTAAAAATCACACAAAAATGCCCTTAAAAAAATGCTAAAATGCCCTAAAAATACAAAAAATGACCAAATAAATATACTTCAAGAAGTGAAAAAATCTAATTTAAAAATAATAATTTCGATTATAGAAATGGGTGTGATAACGAGCATCAGAGTAGTTTAAAATATGAATTGTAATATTAATAGACAACAGTATACATTTAAATGTTAAGAATTATATAAAATTATTAAAATGCTTGGCATAAGTGTGAAAAAGCACTTGTTTTATAAATGTGTAACACGCAAACGATAAATCTAATTGGTACGCGATAATAATAACATTATTTTTTTGAATAATAACAAATTTTCTTTAAAATCTAAAAAAAATTACGTTAACAAACAAAAAAATGCATTTGTAGCTAAAAAGGCGTAAAAATACAAAATAAAATTAATATAATCTGAATCAAGGTAACATGAAACAAATTTTCAACTAAGATAAATATATAGAATCAAATGAAAAAAATACAAGTCATCAACATCTCTAACAATAATCATAAGTCTAACAAAAAATGTTTGGTGAAAATTAAAAGGTATCTTATATAAAAGTCCAGCAAAAAAAAAACTAATGTAATAAAAGTCTGGTAAAAAATACAATATTTATATATTTTATAAAAGGTACACAAGAATAATTATTTTTAAATTAACTCGTTATGTAGAAATTAACATTTAACTTGTA
Source organism: Sitobion miscanthi (assembly GCA_008086715.1). Taxonomy (NCBI): domain Eukaryota; kingdom Metazoa; phylum Arthropoda; class Insecta; order Hemiptera; family Aphididae; genus Sitobion; species Sitobion miscanthi. Next base: position 30,470,374 of record CM017802.1, read on the forward strand.
CCTACTTTACCTTATTTAAAAATGCCTATAGACATAGGTAAACAAATAAATATAATCATATAAAAATATCTTTAAAAAATAATACAAATGTATTTGACTTTTATTTCATTGAACTTCTTTTGGCTGAAATCTTTTACCGATTTTTTTATTGCCAGATGTTTTTTTGTTGGGATTGAAATTACGACATATTATGGAAAAACAATTTTTTTTTCATTTTTATTTTATTGATAAGTTATTACTATATTTTAACATAGATAAAACAATTAAAATAATTAATACATATTTACTCCATTTATCTATATTGTTTATATTTTTATTTCGTAAACGTTTAACTACCTATATTCCAAATTTCCAAAACGAGAATTAATTGTAAAATTTCTTCAACTGTGCTTTCCGATCCGTGGTTGGGATCGGCAAGTGGATTACGATAGCGAATTGATCTAAATGTCACGAGTCAACAAGTCCGATTATTGATCAAACACAATATTAAACTTTTTAAACTTTAATGAAGATCAACCGACTACGACTGTTGAGCGTTTAAGCTGAACAACTATTTATTTTTTAAAATATTTGCTATGTTCAATTGGTTAAATAACATGTGTTTTTTTTTTAAATTGTTTGTTGTACTGATAACGGTTACGCAGCATTAATCGTTAATCGTTATCATAATCTCGATGTTATGATACCACAGAATTCTGTGGTCATACCACGGTCTTAGATGATATATCATACTATCATACAACTGTCAAGGTGGATTTATATATACATATTTATTTATTTATAATATATATAAATCCACCTTCCATACTGTCATAGATTGTATTATAAAATTATTATTTTTATATTATACATAGAAAATAAGTCTATGCCATTATATTATAATTTTATATAATCTATGGTATTATCAAATACTTATATGCATAGGCGTACCTAGACCTTAAAGTTAGGGGCTTCTTTAGCCCTAACATATTTAAAATAAGTAAAATATGTGGGGGGCTCTGCCCCGCACACCCCCCAAACTTGTCCCTCAAATAACATTCATTATTAAATTATAATATTAGTTTATTATTATGCACTATATATGACATGTATGAAAAAAAAATAATAAAAAAAGGTGGGTAAGTGGATGTCGCTCTGCTGTACAGTAGGTGACAAGTGGGTCACTGTAATGAATGGTATTAAATTTGAATTATAAATATATTGATGATATTATTGTGAATAAGGTAATTTATATATTTACCTATTTATGTGGAACCTTGTTTTAAATTTTCAATCCTAAGCTATAAAAGTTGAACATTTTATACATTTTTAACTACAATATAATTATTAAATTTTGTCAAAATTCAAACTTTAAATTCTTATAGAAAAAAAATTGTGCCTATGTATTTTTAATATTTTTCAACTGCTATTGTAACAATATATCAGGGGGCTTCCAATAAATGTTCACGCTTTTTTACCCAAAAAATACAATTTTATTGTTATTTAAAGAAAAAAAAATTTGAAAACTGACAATGTCCGTAAACAGCTCAAAAAGAGTCAAAACATTTTCAAAATTTTATGGTGTATAGAAAATGAAAATATAAAAATTCAGTAAAATTTTCATGTATCTACAATTATTCGTTTTTGAATAACAATAAAATAACAAAACCGCTACATGAAAAATCGAGTGAAAATCCAATATTATAAAAATATGAACTTCAAACGCTCATAAAAATTTAATTTGACTTTCCGGTAGACATTTTAATTTCGATAAAGATAGACAAACTAATGAGGAATCTTGTATTAGATTTTCAAATCTTAGATTTAAAAAGAAAAATTTTTATGAATTCTCAACTCAAAATAATTTTCTAATTTTCGTGATTTTTCCTTATTTTATCAAGATTTGAACTTTAAATGCTTATAAATATAAAAACTGTGACTAAGGATTTTTAATATTTTTCAAATATCATTGTAACAATATAGTAGGAGCCTTGTATTCAATTTTCAAGTTTTTTTACCCAACAAATAAAGTTTTATTGACATCCATAGAAAAAAATACTAATAAAATTGGAAACTGAAAATGTTCCTAAACAGTTCAAAACAAATCAAAATATTTTTTAAATTTTATCGTGTATAGAAAATGCAAAAATAAACAACCAGTGAAAATTTCATGTCTATATACGGTCATTTGTTTTAGAGTTACACCAAAAACCAAAATCAATTTTCTCGAAAACAGATTTTGCGTAAAAATTCCCGTTTTTAATTATTTTTTCTTTTGTTTTTCACGGCGCTTTTGAAAATTACTGGGAAATATATACTTTTGACCCCTAAAGTACCAACTAGATTCACTTTCTTATCAGAAATATACTGTTGAAGAAAATCTAAGCATTTTTACTGTCCTAAAAGTTGTTGACAGACACAAAAATAAAAAAAAACACACATCATTTTAGAATCAATACATTCATCATTACACTCAGAATCTAAAATGTAGCTACTGTTAGGGGGACTAGGAATTATGACAGGGGGGCTAAAATGTATGTTGGGGGCTTGCCCCCCCCAAATCTCCCCTAGTTACGCCTATATTTATATGCTATATAACTAAGTATTATTAAGTATTATATATATATAATATATTGTATTTGGTAGCATCACAGACTAAATTTAATTATTTTAATTAAATTTAATCTGTGATATTATTATTGTATTTATTCACGACGCTGTAGAAATGTAGAAATATAGAAGCACGGACTAAGATATACATTAGAGGGGCGTATATAGGGGGGAGGTCCCCAGGCCAGAGCCCATAGTGAAATTGCATGTATATCTATATACGACTATACTGTTTACAGTTTTTCACCATGATTAAAATCGTTTTTGAGGAACCAACAAGGAAATTTTAGATTGTCTTTGATGTTAAATTCATAGTAAGATAAATATATATTATATATTATACATAGGAAATAATTTTCAATATTTAAAAAAAAATTACATTTAATAATTATAAAATAAAATTACAGAATTTTTATTTGTATTGTACGTGTCATAACTATAATACCACCCAGTTCCCTAAAAAAATTTGTTCAGCTTTAAGAAGCTTTAGTGGTTCACTCTTAGATGGAACAGAGTATATTATAGTAAATGGGGATACGCCAACACGCCGTATAAATTCGTATACCCTCCAAGATTCCACTGGGGCTATAGTACTAACCAATAACGAACGTATTTTTAGCAAAAAAAATATACGGATATACGTCCACCAGGGGCGGACTGGCTCCTCCAGAGCGGCCCGGGAATTTTTTTTCAAGCGGCCCATCGCCCATAAACTATTGTCTAAGGTCTTTTTTTTGTGACATCGACGGCGTTGCCGAAACTGCTTAACCATTATATTGACATATTTTCTAAGGCAGTGTTTCTCAACCAGGGGGTCCCTTTGTTTTTCCGCACCTCCTTTACGTTTTTATGTCTCATCAATATTCATGATTGCTCTCTTAAAATAATTTTTTTAATTTTTTAATTTCCAGAGTAGATATTTGGTTCCAAAAGTTTTACAAAATATAACAATTAGGGATGTTTGTTGTAACCAAAAGTTAAATGAGGATTAATAAAATACAGAAAAACACCAAAACTTTCTACTCAATTTTCAAGCCTTAATTATTAAAATTGAATGTTATATGAATTTTCAAAAACTGCCACTATTATATCTTTCTATATAGTTATTTCTAATAACTAATTAACGATAGTGAAATACCATAAAATAGGGTGAATAGAAACAAATGTAAATGAAAAATTTTGTAACTTTGATGTCCACCCTATGTGCTATCAATAGGTATATTTCTTTTATATTATTAATCGACAATCGTCAACCAGTACAAAAGTATATTTTCCTTCTGTGGCGTACAAATACTAAAAAGCTACATAGGTATCATAATTCTTTTTACTTTTTATAGTGTTCAATAAAACGATATTAAATATTTACTATTTATAATGTTTAGTTATCCATAATTTTAAATAAAACACTTAAGAGTAAAAAATATTTGTAATTTTCTATATAAGCTTTAAAGTTTTTCTCTTTTTATTACTGAAGAATCTCAATATATAATATAACTCAATAGTAATTTATCATGTAAATAAAATTATATTTTATATTATAGTTATAATTAAAATACATAAATTATAATTGAATAACATAAATAACAAAAGGTAGAGTTAAATTATTATTTATTAATAATAATTAATAATCTAAAAATGTTACGTTTGGATGCAAAGCCTTGGATTTTATCAGCATTTTTAATCAAATACTATAGAAGAATATAAAATATAACGTGATCATAGAGAAATATAAAAATATGAATTAAGAAGAATTCAATTTAAAAATGACAAAATATTATTCAGGAAATTAGGAAATTTATTTGTGGAAACAACACACGGTGGGATTCAAATTCAAATAGCTAATAGAGGATTTTAAACCATTTAACCAATTTTTAATAATGATTATAGATTAAAATGTATAGGCCTTATAACAATAACTTTACTGTCTTTGCAATAAATAATAATAAATCATTTAAAAATTGATTTGACTTACCTAAAAAGCTGAGGTTATGATCGTAAATATTGCTTCGAAAGTAATCTTTCCACTTGACAATACAAAATACAAATGAACTAATATTTATATTTTATATAATATCACAGACGACTGTGTTGTTAGTCGCGGACGAAAACAGTATTTTTAAATAATATAACAATAATAATACATCGAATTAATAATATAATATATATTATAGATAACACGGCGACGGCGCGGCGCAGCGGCCGGCAGCGTAATTTCTATTTATATAAATACCAACTGTTTCGTATGTTTCTTAGAAAAGCAAAATATAATTTTAGGTACGATTATTAATTATTATCGTATTGACGTATTATTTATGTTACATTCTATAGATTTTAAATTAACCAAAAACTGATAAACTCTTATTATAATCTAAAAATTGTAATAAGTTACTTGTGCAACCAAATTGTTCGGCCCTAGCCGGCCGGCCCCATAATTCGATTATTCGACCGGCCCATCGGGAAATTTCCCGATCTCCCGATCTGCTAGTCCGCCCCTGACATCCACGTACCTTATAGTCCTTAAACATAAAATAAACTTATATTTTCGTATATTATTCAAAGTATCACACGAATATTAACTACGTATTATACGTGTATATAAAAAGTGTTCTTGATATAAATTTAGATTATTCGGACTCGGGACTATGTTCACTGCATGCTGAGTAATTTGTTGTTTTTCTTATAGTCCTACAGCGAATAACATATATTATTACAAAATTACATGAATCTATTTATTATTATTTATTTGCTTTTATAAAAATAGGATATGAATATATTATAATATATTCACCTCGATGGCTTTCATTAGTGGTATGACGGATATCCCAGCTTTTTTATATTTAGTTATCATATTTTTAGTGTAGGTCATAAACTCTTCGTCCTGTTGTTTCCATAGTTTTAAGAGTGCATTATATTCTTCAACATCTACCCGTTCGTTAGCTCTAGTAGCTGCTCTATTGTTATCCTATATAAAAAAAATAGCATTAAATAATTAATTTAGCATATAATATTAGTTGAAATTCCTGATTTCATGTATTTACACATTGTAAGTTGAGATTCTTTCGAAAACTGTTAATTTCCCTGGTTTTTGCCTGCTTACGTGACTCTTCGAGTAAGCTTAACATCTCAGTCTCTCTTAGGCGCCTTTCCAGTTCCCACTGATGACTAAGTGTCAAACGTTCTTTTTCCTTTCTATTTTCTTCATCCAAGATCTTCTTACTGTCCTCGAAATCTTCTTCTCTATTTTTTATCAAACCCTTATTTTTAAGTTCTTCTCTTTGATATCTAAACAAGAATTTATCTTACTTGTAAAAAAAAAAAATAGTAGAATAAGCCTAACAAATGTACGAACTTCCGCTCTTTTTCTTCGACTGCGTTTTGAAATGAAACCTCTTCTTTATCCTGACATGTGTTTGCAGTTTCAACCATTTTTTCTAACAATGTTTGTTTTCCTTTTAAAATCTACAAACAAATTTGATATTGATTATTATAAACAAAACCTGTAACATATATGTTGCATATTATACAGCATCTATGTATTCTAACGTAGTATAAGTATCACCAAAATAATATATATGTATAATAATATGTACTAGGTTATTGCAATAGTACCCGCACCATATAATTTTATCACGTTAAGAAATTATAATGGTAACGTAAAGGGGCAACCTGTATTTTAAGCCATGGGCCGTACCTTTAATCTATATACCTTAGATCATATACTTTATACACTTGTAGATGATCTAAGGACCTTACGAGGAGTCATTTTATTTTGTTAGATAACAATAATATAGGCTATGTGCAATAATCTTGTATATTTAGGCCATCATGAGTACCTATCACATTACGGTCGGTGGGGACTGTCCTGTGCCCATCGGTCATTATTGAGTAAACAATTGTAATGCATACATCATTGCGATTTATAATTAACCAGTGTTAACAATAAATTTCACTATACAATTCGTTGGTCGTTTGTATTATTATTCATATTAGTAATCCATGACAGTACATATTAACTTAGGTATACATTTATATAATATTATTAGGTAAGTTGGTACACACTACATACTTCTATTTCTTTCAGTTTTCTAGTCTTAGCTATTTTTTTCTTTGCCTCAGCCATTATTGATACTACTAAATTTTCCTCTTGATCTTCTAATTGACGCAGCTTAATGTTTTCGGCCACAAATTTTCTATTTTCATTTAAGTGATTTATTAAACTCTCTCTCGTTGCTAGAGCCTTAAACACAATGTAGGTAATTACAATGATATACGTATGATATAACAAAATAACACAATATATATAACTTTAGCTTTTTTATTCTCTTTATCTTCCTCGATCTCATTTGCAATTCTTTGCAATTCAGCTTTACCTTCTTCTTTTAATTTAATATCATCGTCGCGCTTTATATTCTCTCGTTCTTTCAATCTTGTAACATAATAATAATATCATAATATATATAGACATATAGTATATATTGTATTATATATATTTTATTTTATTTTTATTAATCCCGGAAACTATGATCATAAGCTGTTTGTAGAGGGGGAGGGGGGTAAGGTTGGATTGGAACACATGTGTGTATGTGTGGCAAGGATTCGTTACTATACTCCGGCCCACGAGGGAACATTATCGTTTCGCACAAATGTAGACTGACGGCTATACCAGTCCGAGCTACAGTTTCCCGCACTTTGTGCCACGACGGTATAAGTTGCATAAATATTATATACTATAGCGTCGAATTATAAATAATAAAAAAATATTCATTTATGAGGTATTAGTTAATAAAATAAGTGATAATCACTTGAGTAATAATCATCATTCATATGTATATTACTATTCAAACAATCTATGATAATCATTATTGTACTAATAAAAATAATTAATAACTAATGATTAATGAATACCTACTTATTATGATTTATGAATATAATTCGTTGCATCGTGTGCTATTTATTGATGTCTTCATACGGACGACTAATGTTATCCCTAAATTAATATTATTTTATAAATAACTTAATCTTTTAACATAAATATATCTTATTTTTTTTCTAATAATATTTTCTAAATTCTGCGAACTTATAATAATTAATTATAAACCCAAAACCCAAATTAAACAAAATATTTTTCTGGATAATAGGAATATTCAAAATAAAGAAAAATATGAGTTGATTAAATTAAGTTAATGCAGAGGCAAATGAGTTAAGTTAAAGTTAAGTTAATTAAAACACCGAACTAGTAAGTTCAGTAAATAAGTTATAATTACACTTAACTTAACTTCTAACTTATTAACTCGTTAATTCCCAGCCTTGCTAGTAACTAACATATTTTTAAAAATTGTGTAGGTATATAAATTTAAAAAAAGATGATACTATATAATTATAAATTATATTAACTGCTGGCAGATGCATATATTATATTATAACTAATAAAAAAAAAATTCACCTATAAATTAATTATAACTATGATTTATTTAATATAGATATTATATATAGTATAATGTTTTAACTAATGTCTAAATACGAATACGAATTAAATTATTTTAATGATTTATCTCACTCTTTTAGGAAAAAAGCAGCATTAGCTTTTTTCGTTTCAGCTTCTTTTAATTTCTGTTCCCATCGATCCGTCTTATATCGTTCAGCATCTAAATTTTGTTCCATCTTTAACAAACGATCTTCTTCCAGTTCCTTCGCTCTCTGAGCCTCATTGAATTGAATTTGAATAGACCTCTCTCTAAGCACCTATAATAATAATACCCGACCATCATAACATACTGCATAAATTTGATTATATAACAATCATGTGAAAAATGATTATTATAGGGTAACGTAAGTTTTAATACAACTATATAAACTCCATACCTCCATCTTGTGCACTGCTCTGGTGAGCGCTTTTGTCGAATCTCTGTCCGACCATTTCTTCAACCGCGCCTTTTCTACAATGGCATTTCTGCGCTCCAAAATCTCGAGTTTCATAATTTCGTCTCTTTTAAGTTGTCTGGTTTCATTACTTGCTAATAACTTTTGTCTGTTTTCTAGTTCTTTCTTTCTTTTGTTCTAAGAAAAAATAAAGGTAATTATGTTTTTTTTATCATAATTAATAAATAATAACCACACCAAATTTGTATATTCTAGGTATATATGTTTATTTGTTACTTGTACGTTATACACTTAACGGTAATCACAACCTATAATATACTTATTCGATTTTTTGTTAAACTCAATTATGTCATTGTAACTATACCTAATGCAGGGTAACACCTAGATAGGTATTATTTTTTAAACAATTTTGTAAATAAAAAATATATAAATAGGTCTGTCCATAAAAACCTTAAAAAACCGTGAAGCATGTATATAGTCTATATATATAGAAACATATAGATATGGCCGTAGGGGAAACACGCATATTTATTCAATTTAGTTTCACAGAATTTTATAAATATTCATTTAGGTAGGTACCAGTACAGTGGTGTCCCATGATTCAGATATGGCTTTGGATGTAGCTTGCCGTTCGTCTTTTAATCGCTTTGTCATCTCAATTGTAGCTATATCATCATCCTTTTTGGTCAGAATCTTTTTTATTCGTATCCATTCATCCTTTGGGATCAAAAGAGCATATGTTCTTTGGTTATTATTTACCACGTTTATAGTTTGCATTTTATTGTCTATCGACCAACAAAAATATATATGATTTTAGCCAATTATTCTAATATTGCCTAATGTAAAGACAAAGTTTGTTTCCAACGCCAACAGAGAATACATAACTTTTTAATTTTTAGTTTTAGCAAACATATTTTAAAGATTTAATGATCCGAGGTTAATGTATTGATTTCACAATGATGTGAAAATGTAATACAAGATTCCTTATATCTACCTTTATCAAAAAAATGTCTATAAGAAAGTCAAATTAAATTTTTATGAGCGTTTGAAGTTCAAATTTTGGTGCTAATTCGGTATGTGCTCTACCGGTTTTGGCGTTCTACATTCGATGTACGTTCGGTACGCGGATATTGGACTGCAATTACTGAATATGCGTTATCTGCCTAGGTTTTATATAATATGTTGGGTATTTCTTTTAACTGTTAATAATCTTGATAATCTCTAATTATCTTTACCTTAAACTGGTTTTACTTTTATTACAGTCGTCACATAACTATTAATAACATTATTATTAATAAAATAAATAAATAATAACGCTCACGAAGGTTGTTCGTTACGAGTATAATATATATTTTTTTTAAATATTTTTGGTATTTCGTGTAATATTTATAAATTGTAATGGCTGTGATGATGTTTCGTGAGTTTTATACTACAGTAGTGCCAAATGAGATTGAGTGTCATCGGTTTTAGTAGAAAAAGGATTGTTGTAAAGTGTCGAAGACCCTTGTCATAAATGTGGCACAGAAATGCAGGTAAAACGACGGAAATGCCATAATGTGGAGTGGATGTCGATTTTTCGATGTCCAAAAAAAGGCTGTCAGACAACAAAATCACCACGAGCTGGTAGCAGCTTTTTTCATTATACTAACTTGAACCAACGTTGCAACAGTGGGTTAACACTTTGTTGAATTGTTGAACTTGTATTTATATTTGTGTTGGAATTACCCACACAAATGGTAATGGATCGAATAGGAAGAAGTAATGAGTGTGTCACCGATTGGTTTAACATGTGCCGAGAAGTAAGTACAGCTGTTTTGAAGACTAAAGGAAAAATGGTTGGAAATGTACAAAATCCAATTCAGATTGACGAAGCTCATTTCGCTGGCCGAAGGATGTATAATAGGGGTAGATTATTAGCTGGTGACGCTCCTCCCGCCTTGACAGATATAGTTATATAAATGTTGAAGTAATTAATAACCGAAATCACGGTGTAAGGGTAGATGGCCCCTGGGTATTTGGTTTAAAAAATGGAAATTATTGTCGTTACTTTTAGGTTCATCGACGCGATCGAGAAACACCATGTCGGTAGAGCGCATACCGAAACAGAAACTTGTCGGTAGAGCGCATACCGAATTAGTACCCAAATTTTTACAACTTATTTGAATATTCACTTGATTTTTCATGTAGCGGTTTTCTTATTTTGTTGTAATTCAAAAACAAATAACTGTAGACACTTAAGATTTATATCAATATGAATAATATGATATGTTTATTTTATCAATGCCTATACTTGACAACATTTTCAAAATATTTTGACTTGTTTTGAGCTGTTAACAGACAATTTCAAAATTCAATTTTTTTAGTTTTTTTTCTATATAATATTTTGTTGGGCCAAAAAGCGTCAAAATTGAATATAAGGCTCCTGATATATGCTTGAATAGCAGTTGAGAAATATTAAAAATACATAATATACACAATTTTGTTTTATAAGCATTTAATGTTCGATTTTTGATAACATTTTGTCAAATTTTAAATTTTAAAATGATTTTTTAGTTAAAAGTTTATAAAATGTTCAACTTTTATAACTAAGGATTGAAAACTTATAAAAAAAGTTCCACGTAAATAGGTTGTTCAGTAAACAAAAAATCTCAAAAATATAAAAATACAGTTTTTTTTTATACATAGTTATTTTATGTTCAAATTTGGAGGAAATTACATACTAAATAACCAAGAATAACGATTTTGTTTATTTTGTTGTAATTTTATAATATCAATGCAACTTACCGGCAACCGTATTAATAATAATTAATAACTAATAACAAAATAAATATAATATAAATTATAAAACATCCACACTAACAATTCGTCACCGCTCAGAATCGTTTTTCGTAGGTACCTTTACAATGATATACTTGACCGCTTACCCACTTTTTTTAACTTCGGTTTTTTACCAAAAAGTTTTTCATTATTTGAACTACAATATTACACCAATAACTTAAAATTAAAAAAAAAAATTAGTGTTGTGATGTTTTTTAAGCGGCCCCGGGCTCTCGTCACCCACCCGCCTCGCAATTGTTCGTTTCCAGTCTATTCCTTAGATCAAATACATGGCTCATAAACATGTCACATATTAATAAATATATTAGTATGTATATAACATGGCTCTATCCATCGTATATGATCTAAGGTCTATTCTATCCAGGCACGGATCCAGAGCAAAGATCTAAGGGAGGCCCCAACAATTTTTTACAACACAAATACAAATTATAATAAAATATTATGCTTTACTAAATATTTTGTCATAATAGTATAGGTATAGGTAATCAATGTGATAAATAAATTATTGATTATTTAATACATAAAGAGATAATGTGAAAAGAAGTTTAGATTTTGTTTATTTGTTATTTAATATATTATAATAAATTATATTTATAAAAAAAAACCCTAGCCCCCCCCCCCTGTATCCGTCCATGATTCTATCCATAGACATAGACCTATAAATTTAGTTTATTGGTCTATCGTCTATTCGTCTATCTTGGTCCATGATTATAGCTTTCGCCATTCGCGGCCAGCCTGCCGACCATAGATAATAGAAAAATTATTTTATCTATCGACCATCATTCATATCGCATTGTGATAAGAGTTGTGATTACTGCACCGCCGTTATACCAGTTACCGCCAAATAAATTTTTATCTGCTTATTAGTTTGTATCTAGATCCATAGATCTCATATACCGTATTATCTAAGGTTCGTCTGTTGGCCAAGTTTATACGCTTTCGGTATTTACTATTTTGAATTTTCTGGATGCATAACTTTTTTTAGAACAGATTTTTGTCCAAGAAATATATTGTAAAAAGTCACATGAAAATCCAGAATGTTAAATGAAAAAAGAAACAATATTGTTAACCCTTAATAACCATAAATAATATCATTGACTGTCGAATGTAACTATATTTATTAGGTATTAGCTTATTAGTATACTCAGTATTAGATGTTTGTAAAAGTTTTTTAAAGACAATATTAAAAATATTTAATCAGATAAAGTACCACAAACGATGGATCAACAGGTACCAATTGTCAAAAATTAGCAGAGGACGTAGTAAATAGAATTGCAGCCGGTGAAGTAATCCAAAGGCCAGCTAATGCTCTAAAGGAACTTTTAGAAAACAGGTACCTATAGTTGTGTACTATTTATTTTAGATAAAATATTTTCTTGAATTTTATTTGTTTTAATTATGCACATTGTAGTAGTGTATGAATAAGTTTGTAGTATCTGCTATCTTATTCATGAATAATGTACATTTGTGTTATAACTATTGCTAAAATGATGGAGAATAATTTTTTTTATTCACCAAAGTTTGAATTAGACTGTATCAGTTCATAATTTGTACTACTATTTTCAGCTTAGACGCTAAATCTACAAATATTCAAGTTACATTGAAAAATGGAGGTTTAAAATTACTTCAGGTAAAAAACATTATTTATTAATTTTATTTATTTAATAACTTGTTTTATTTTTTAGATACAAGACAATGGCACTGGTATTCGCACTGAGGATTTGGGTATTGTATGTGAACGGTTCACTACTAGTAAATTACAGCAATTTGAAGATTTGACTAAAATATCTACTTATGGATTTCGAGGTGAAGCGTTGGCTAGCATAAGTCATGTTGCTCATTTGACAATCACTACAAAAACCAATGGATCTCTTTGTGCTTACAAGTAACTTGCAAAAGTTTTATTTCTTAGTGTTAAGACAATTTATCAGGGCTTGTATTTGAAAAAAAAAAAATCCGTTTTATGTTATTTACAATTAAAACATTACACAAGAGCAAGTAATGGCCCGGAAACGGAATATAATATAATAAATTCTAATGTCCTTATGCATGAAATAAATTTTTCTACAAAATCAATAGAACTTTTAAATAAATAGATTTTAATTATTTCGTTTTGCATTATTTTTCTTTCAATGAAATACTTTAAATTAAATTTTGCGATATTTTTCGTTTAATTATATTCTTTACATGATATATTTTGTTAAGGACGTTACACCGATATTTGTTGTCTCCGTCTTACAAGTGCGTAACATAGCAAATTGTACGCTCAATAGAACACGTTTAGCTCAGTTAGTTTAAAAATTAGAGTAAATTAACCTCTTATAAAATTTTAAAGGTAAGATTATTATCTAAGAAATCTCATAGGCTTTTTATTATATTTTAATTTTAAAGCTAGTTATGATAATTTTAAAATTTTAAATTGTTTGTATATCTTAAAATACTCATAACTCATTTTAAAATTAAAATATAATAAAAAGCTGATGAGATTGCCTAGAACTATCTCACCTTTAAATTGTGTAAGAAGTCAATCACTGTAGTTTTAAAACTAACAGAGCTACACTTGTTCTGCTGAAAGTATAATTTGCTATGTACGCACTTGTAAGACGGAGGCAACAAATGTCGGTGTAACGTCCTCTTAATCATTATGTTTTGTCTTATGGTATTTAATTTTTTTTGATTATTGCTGTTTGTTTTAATTACGTTTACAAATTTCAATCGTTTCTTGTCAAATATAACGTTATAATCATAACGTTTGCAAGCCCTGTAATATATTAATATTTTTATAGAGGATCATACAAAGATGGCAAATTAAAAGCTCCACCTAAATCTTGTGCTGGTAATACTGGAACCATAATCACTGTTGAAGATTTGTTCCATAATATTGCTACAAGGAAAAAATCAATGAAAAGTTTTAATGAAGAACATTTGAAAGTTGTTGAAGTTGTAAGTGAGAAATCTTATTAGTACGATAATTTTTACTTTGTTTTTCCCGCCTAATATTATTAATTTTTATTCTATCCTAATTTTTCTATAAGTATATTATATTTTATTATATTTTAAATTAATTTATAATTTATTAAATAATACAAATTTTATAATTACTCAAAGTTCAATAATAATGTTTTAAGGTTAGTCGATATGCTATACACAATCCTTTGGTTGGGTTTACAGTAAAAAAACAAGGTGAATTATTGACCGAAGTAAAAACAAATCAAGGTTCTACTCATATTGATAATATTCAAGCTATTTACGGCTCAGCAATATCCAGGTAATGTATAACTACTTACTTTAAACAGTGGGTTTCAATGGACTTAATATTATATATTTTTTTATTTTCAGAGCTTTGTTAGAAGTAAATGATTATTGTAATATTCTTAAAGTTAAAATTAAAGGCTACGTGTCAAATCCAAATTTTTCAGCTAAGAAACAGATTTTTATATTATTCATAAATGATCGTTTGGTTGATTCCCAAGGTAAATCTTAATATTATAATATATTATATTATGTTATACATTTTTATTTCTTAAGTCATTAGAGTTTTTTGGCATTATTAGGATTGAGAAAAGCTGTGGATCAAGTATACAGCATTTATTTAGCTAAAGGATCACATCCATTCATATACCTAAGTTTAAACTTAGATCCAATGAATGTTGATGTCAATGTGCATCCAACAAAACATGAAGTTCATTTTTTACATGAGGATAAAGTTACTGATAAAGTTATCGATGCAATTCAAGATAAACTTTCTGGTGCTAATACATCTAGAACATTCTATACTCAAGTAAATGCATATTATCTCATTATTTGAATTCTCGGTATTCGTTTAGTACTTGACCTACCAAACGAAAATCAAGCACCTATAGTGTGTGACCTAACAATGACAATGTTCAGGTACCAATCTATAAACAGGCAAAATACATTAAAAAAACATTTTTTTTTTTTTTTTTTTAAATAAAATAAACATTTTTTATAACAATTTTATTAATTTGTTGAATGATTTTGATATATTTCTGTAATAAGTATGTGTATTCAATATTCATACATTTTTTATTTCTGATATTTCGTTTAACTGATTTTGACATTATTAAATGTAGTCCTGTATTATTTTATATTTGTATTACTAATTAATCAATAATAATAAAATAACATAATTTTATGATTTTTACATTGACAAAAAATACTAAACCAAATATGCAATACGGTAGGTCACACACTAAACGAATACCAAATTCTCTACATAAGTACAGATATATAAATTTGTATTTATTTTTCAGACAAGGTTGCCAATGTCTAATGATACATTGATAGATAAATCTAATGAAAAAATAGAAATTAAAGAAAGTCAAAAATTAAAGATAGCAAATTCCACAAATGTTTCACAAAATAAAATGGTTAGAACAGATTGTGCTGAACAAAAAATTGACAAGTTCTTAAACACAAGTAATAGTAGTAATAGCACATTAATGTTACCGAAATCAAAGACTAATGATGTTATTACCCGGTGAGTTATCTTATTAAATAATGTTTTAATGTATTGAGTAACATCATGATGTTTCTAATAAACAATAATTATTTATAAATTAGACGGGAAATAAAGCTGACTAGCGTGTTATCTTTACGCAAAGAAATTGAAAACCGCTGCAGTGACACCTTACAGACAATTTTTCAGAATCACAAGTATGTTGGTGCAGCTTCTCCTACCTGGTCATTATTTCAACATGATACAAACCTATACATTTGTAATTCTAATAATGTGTTGTAAGTTAAAATGTTAAAATATATATATATATTGATGTTAAATAACTACTATTATTTTGATCTCTAGACAAGAAATGTTTTATCAAATTATGATGTATGAATTTGGAAATTTTGGTGTTATTAAATTTTCAGTAAGTTGCAATTACGATATTTTAATACAGGTACCACAGTTTCAACTATAATGATTTATTATATTATGTATTTTGTCTTAATTACATAGAATGCATTATCTATTTATGAGTTGATAATGATTGCATTAGAACTATCAGAATCTGGATATCAAGGAAATGAGGATAAACCAAAAGAAGAATTAGCTCATGATGCTACTGAGATATTAACATCTAGAACTTTAATGTTAAATGACTATTTTTCTATTGAAATTGATGATGATGCAAATATTTTGTCAATACCCTTATTGTTAGGTTCGTGTTGTGGTGATATTAGTTATACATTGTTGGTAGTAACAGAAATGTTTATTTTTCAGAGGGATTTCTTCCAGATTTAGATGGACTACCACTATACTTATTACGTTTAGCTAGCGAAGTTGATTGGTCCAGTGAAAAGCAATGTTTTCTTAATTTTTGTCGTGAAACAGCTAGATTTTACATATTGCATCCATGGAAACAACAATGTGGTGACAATGATGATATATCAGTAAGGAAGAATAATATTATGAAGAAAAATTATTTTTAAACTATAAATATTTTATTAGGATGCCGCGCCTGACAGAAACTGGGCTTGGAGTTTAGAACATGTGCTATATCCATCTTTGCGAAAATCATTTCAGCCTCCAAAACATTTTTTGGAAGATGGCACGCTATTGCAAATAGCTAGTTTACCTGATATGTACAAAGTATTTGAGCGTTGTTAATACAATAATACAGTATATCATTACAACAGTTTATTTTTTTTTACTTAAATATAAGTTTTAAATGTTAGTTTTTGTAAAAATATTATTTATTTATTGTTTTAACTGAACCATTTCTGATTCCTATAAATGAAAGAATATGTATTAAATACAATTTGAAACATGAAATCAAACAAGAAAAATTTCAATAACTATAAAAATATTAATTATTATTTTATTTTTAATAATCAAGTTTAAATGAGCTTTGGTCTGAAAGTTCATTAGTTTTTGACAATGCAGAAAATTGGATAAGATTTTTTTGAATATATTCTTAATACCTACATGAAATATTTTTCATATTATTTTTTTTTTTAGAATAATAGGCTTGATCCTAATTTAACATGATATTAGAATTGGTTTAAATTAGTTTATTATAATAATATACATAAGAACTTGTTAGAGTTAACAGCTGTCGTCTAATCCTTGTTGGTCCCAAACAACTGAGTCATATGAAACTATTGGTCTAAAACTAACTAAATCACAGTAGAGAGACTTGAATGAGTTTGTCAGTTTAAATTCATTACCTACCCATTCTCTTACAAAACTTATTATTTTATCTCTCTGCACGCAAAGTGATCATAATATATTCATATAAGAAAGAGGAGAAATGCTAGGAAGAAAGAAAAAATCCAAGTCTTTATGAAGTCAACTGAAGGGAGTTTTGAATTGCTGATAGAGTAAGTGAATATAATATAGGATGACAACTTCTGTTATTGGATTTACGTTTGCATGTTAAAGGACAAACCGAGCCACCGAGTGATATTTTTATTTGGCAAATTCAAGTAATTTTGCAGGGCTTTACAAATTACAATTATCAATGGATTCAGTTTTCAAAAAAAAGCTTCACTTATATTATCTGAAAAACATAAGAGATGGTAGTGATGAAGAACGAAATTGGTGCTATCTATAACTATTTTAAATACTTATAGGATCTGTGATATAGGTTACACCCCCCCCCCCTCGGATACGCCACTGGATA
The DNA here is from genome assembly GCA_008086715.1 of Sitobion miscanthi. Classification (NCBI taxonomy): domain Eukaryota; kingdom Metazoa; phylum Arthropoda; class Insecta; order Hemiptera; family Aphididae; genus Sitobion; species Sitobion miscanthi. The sequence goes on from CM017802.1 coordinate 30,488,325, forward strand.
GTTAAAAGTAGGTAACTTCATTGTTACACTTATGAGTATTTAATATTTAATAACAAATTATTAACTGTTTTGTAAGAAATTCTAGTGTCTTCAATAATCAGTATAATATAATAATATGTAGCCGATGCATAGTCTCCAAAATTCCTTTCCCACGCAAAACAGATGTTCAAAAGTTTAAAACTAAACAACAATACATAGAATGTCAATGCCATGCCTGACAATGTCATGTCATGATCTCTTGTGACTGTTGTAACAATTGCCTACATTGAACTCCTTAAAAAACGTTTGGCCTTGTATTATAACTGTGATAAAAAGTTGTACAACCTAAATAAAACCTTGGTAAAAATAATAGTCGCATAAGTTATCTTTTTTCGGGCAATATCCACATATCACGTAGCAAGCGCCAAAATGTTGTCCATGTGTCGCCCGCCGACGAGGTCACTGTAACCACGGTATAGGTATGTCCAATTACTTTTGTTTAAAAAATACTCAGGTATATCATATAGTATATAGTATGGGTACCATGGTCCATGGTTAAATGGTTAAACATAGGTATAATATGTATTTGATGGGGACGGTTATCGTTTCCTCTTTAGCGTTGGTTGTACGAACTGCGAATTATTTTTAATTAGTCATTACGTTGAAAATATATATAGGTATAGCCGTATTTTTTTAAATTTTTTTTTCTTAGAAATCAAAATAAATGGTTACAAATTAAACAAATTTAACAAATAGGTACAGTTTTGATTACCTACCTCCTGTAAGCTAATAGCTTGTGATGGAGGTAGGGAGTTATTACATTTACCAATAAAATAAAATAAACAATGGAATAAACAGGTAATTTCTTATAATATTACGTACATTGACTTATGAATATGAAAAACTTTAAAAAATATAATATAATAATATAGAAGAAAAGAGTATATGTGTCTTAATATGATTTATTAAATAATGCAATACCTCTCAAGCGATTAGACGCTTACAATCTTTTAGTTTACCAATATCAAATTGATCGTAAAAGAAAACTAACATATTATATAATAATAATAACACTAAAACAATTTCGAAGTTTCTTTCAATATCAACAATATAGTTGGTAAACTGTTTGTTCAAATTTCGTTTGTGTTTGTTTCATTTCTCACGTACTTAAGTAATATTTAAACAAATATTTTATAATAAAAGTTAGTCATTAATTATTATTTCAATTTTAATAGAAATTAATAACTAATAAACAAAAATGAAATATAACTAAGAATAGGAAAGGTAATCATAATAAAAATAAATATACCAATCAGATAAAAAATAACCATTAATTATAAATACTCATTAGTCATTAGATATGAATTACTGTTGAACGAAAAAGATATTTTGTTAATTTATGCATGAAAGTATGAAACTAATGTAATGAAGTAGGTATATTATTAAAACGAATACCCATAATAAATTATCGAGTAATAATTATTGTGGTAATTGATAAATGATAAATAAAAATTTACATTTGGTTGGCTATTGTTAGTGTAATACCAGGGTCCAGGGCTGTTGTAATGTACCCATTGTTGTGTGTTTTAAATTTTACTTTAAGTAAAATGGATGTTTAAAATATTGTCATTGGTATATTATCGTACAGGTGCGCGCGTGCCTAAAATAAGGTACCTAATTAATTTATCGTTAAATGATTTAAAACGATTTATTGACAGGTCACGGGAATCAAACAGCTAACGAAATGGCATGGTGTAATGGTCCCGGTAGATTAGAATTCAATTGGTGAAAAATATAAGTCATCTTTACAAGGTGAGAAGCTGCACAAGAATATAGTCGAGATTGTGTCATGTATGATAATTTATTCGTATACGGCGCTACACTCGTTAGAATCAGATCAATGTCAACGCAATTCTTATCGGGTATTTTTTTTTTTATTTCGATTTTTTTACGTTAGTATACATAGGTGATAGGTGCCTACGTCTGTTATTCGAAGGAATCGATGATTTCACTGCGGCTAAGTGTATATTTTATCAATTTTAAACGAACGACCATCGTATTTGATTGTGTTTTAATATATGGTACTGTAATTATTAAATATTAGGTAGGTGTCTACGGAGTAGGTTTTTGGTTTTATACAACGGGTTGCTTATCTGCCGAGTTTGTTTATATAATATACAGGTATAGAATAGCAAAAGAAAACTTTTTATTAGGATTAAATAAAAATTCTTTGACACTCCAATATGCGTGTTGTAAATACTAATCCAATTTGTTAGTCGGTTCAAAAACCAAACTCAAAACTATATTAAACTTTTATTATATTTATAAACCCACCTACAAAGTACAAGGCTACAACTGTACACAAATCACAATACCTATATTATAATCGAAGTGGAATTGTTGACCAATGTATAATTTACCATCTGGTGGCTATTTTTTTTCTTATGAATTTTATTATTATACGCCTGGATATAATATAGAGTGAAATCTACAAAAACATTATAATATTATTTAATTAATTACAGATACGGCTATACCTACAATCAAAGAAATATGTGCAGCAGAGAATCAGTACCTACAGTATATAATTCTGGTTCCCGACATCACGTGCTGCAGTTTATATGCTTTGTACCTATATTATAAGACGTATAATAGTTTATCGAAAGAAAGGAGACCTTGCATTGTTCGGGTTTAGTTTCCCGATTTGGCAATAAGATGACATCTCCAAGGAGCGTTATGCCATTTACATTATTTGGTATTTATTATACTGTTATTTTTATGTATATTATATTAATATATATTATTTATAATAATATATTATTATAATATTATGTACTCTATACGTTTACATTTTTGTTTGTTCTTTTGCGTTTCATACTGTGATGAGCGTGTAATCAGATTATATTATTTTAATATATATAGGTACAGGATACCTATATATTGTGGAATATGTGTGAATATTATAAATTATAATGTTAACTACATTTTTCGCTACGGATATTTCGCATAATCGTTTGAACTTTTAAGTCCACCAACATTCAACGTTAATAAAATGGTACTGTTTTGAATAACTAAGTAATTCAGATTTTGCAAATGTGCACATGTGCGGGCGTAAACCTTACCTAACGTGTGTATACCTATGTATTATAATAGTAGGTTATGTATTGTATAACGAATAATAAATTGTATTGTAGACACGTATATTGAGAGCGGGCGTCGCACGTCGTCTGTTTTTTAGAAAAAACTATGTTCATATTAAGTATTTGAAACTAGGCAAATCTCAATTTTGAACTTGTGTTTTGCAATGTAAAAAAAATCATTAAATTTTACATCAACATTGTTTAGGTAGGTAAAACGCTAAGATTGTATTGAATTTATCCAGAATTAATACCTTTACGGCATAGGTACACTGTACAGCGTGTAGTATGCGCTGAACAGGTTACGTTGTGCATTTCGAATTAAGAAAGCAAAATTGAAAATACCCGCATTAATAGACCATCAATTAATGCAATTATCGAGTAGATTTTGGTGATAAAATACAATATGTTAACATCATCAACGTTTACAATAGTCACCATTTATGGATTGACTTGAACTCTATGTCTCTATTATTAATTATTAGGTACCACGTTCGTCTAACGCGAGCATTATTATCCTGTAGACTTCGTGTCTGCCACTCGTCGTACCTCCCGTTTTAATTTTGTCGTTCCCACGCCAATTCCTCTATATAGTAATTGATCGAATCAATAATGCGTAGTTTGCGTAATATTATATATATAATTAATATATAACAGAATTACATCCAGCTCGCCGCAGAGGGACACTCATCCTGTGTACAATAATATGTAATTGCTATTGTTGTGCCGCTGATGATCAGTGACTGATCATTATTTTATATTTATTAATTACTCATTAGTCATTATTTGGGCCCGGATGTTGATGACTTTTGTATTTGTTTTTGGAACGTCATAGACTATGGTTTCCTAGCTTGAAATGTGTTTTCATACCACACGAATCTATATATTATAACTGATTTTGATTTTTTTGACTTTTTTACGTAGTTTGTATTAGTTTAAGTGATTGTTCGTTATTTTTTACCAATTGAGAGAAAAACTACGAGCTTATAATTTTTCGTGATAATAGGTATTTATATTTTTCCCATAAATTGAGAAAAAATTACAGTTTTACTATATATTTTAAATAATTCATAATTCATACTTATACAATACGTCGATAATTTTCGGACAATGGCGGCTATCATCAAAATATATGTATTGCTGAGGATAATTCTGAGGACCCAACAACCTACAAACATTTATTAGAAAATACAAATTACGAATATTTAATCAGATGGGTCACATATTTTTGTTAATTTTTGAGCGTTTTCAAAGTATAATTTATCTAACATTTTTGTTTTAAAAACAATTCTTTATTTTTATAAATTAGTTAAAAAATAAATAATATTTCTAATTGAAACAACCAATTTTTTAAAGGAAAAAATGTATACAATAGAAAATTATTAAGGAATTAAAAACAGTATTTAAAACGACGTTTATGTTACTTCGATTTTTAAAAGGAAGGAGCTTATTTCAACGACTAAAACTACGCTATGCTATTTATTTAAATGGCAATCTATATCTACGTTGATAGAAAAATGTTACTATTTTTCGAACTTAGGTATTGGTGATATCTACCTGTTGATGGATTTTTTAATACAAATTTTACTTTTTTTGAATTTTGTGGTGGAAGGATTTCCGAGTGAACTTTAAAACTGAGCTAGATAGCGTCAAGTAATAATTTTGCAAAAAAAAGTTTTAACTGGGGAAGGGGATTGGAAACTAATTAAATAAATAAAAAATAATAAAAATAATATGCACATTTACATAATTTTGAAGAATTCCGTCAAAATTCTAACTTCAGCCAATCATAAAAATGTAGTGTGGTCTTAAGCTCAATTCATTTTTAATTGCACTATAAGCAACTTACAAGGAATCTGTCATCACAAATTCAAGTTTTTTGATCGAGGGAAAAATTATTCATTGACAATTATATAGAAAAAAACTTAAAAAAATCGATAATGTTTCAGGGCTATAAAGCTTTAAGAGTGTCAAAATATTTTCAAAATGTTATTAAGTATAGAAAATACAAATACTAACATCTGGATGTAATTTAAAGGATAGACGGTAAATTATTGTTTTTGAGTTAAACCAAAAGAACAAAATCGAATTCGTCAAAAATTGGTATTGCTTTGCTCCGAATCTAAAACAGAAATAATCAAAGTCCACACGTCATACCGTAGGCATTATTTTTATTATAATTTATTAGTTGGATAATTAATATAAATAACATTAAAGATGCAACGTTTTCTTCTAAAAATTTCAAAACTTGTATGCAGTATTGTTTTGTTTTTTATTTATGTTGCACTAATTAGTCATCGTATAATAAATAATCACCCAACATCCAATCACCCACCCACCAAATTGTGTATGTGTGGCTGAATACAATGTGGACTATAGGATCGCCGCACTGATATGGCGGCAATAACAACACTACACAGTACACACATGGTCAGTTATTTCTTTATTCTTCAATCATTATCGTAGTCCGTAGATAAATATCGATATTAATAAATAATAAATTTACGTCGTGCTTTTAACTGCAATTCTAAGTTTTGACGGTAACAATAAATTAGTTGCTATTGCGAATTTAGTATTTATACGTGTGTGATGTGTATTTTTGAATTTGTTTTGTCAGTGTCAGATAAATTGTAGCCTCAGGCCTAATTATAGTCAGGCCTGGCTGTAATATTATAGGCTTATTAGTTTATTATTGTTTTCAGTTCCTTTTCGCTAAAATATACAAAAAGTTAAGTATATACCTACTTTCCCGGCTTACCTGTATCAAATATTATAAATTATTCAGAAAAATCATTATTGTATTATTGTAAAAATAGTCTTATTTTTGTTATACTTCGCGGTGCTCAACCAATTTAACATCTACAATTTATCCATATTTACAGTCTGTATAGTAAGTGATAAATCTAGCGAAGTTAAAAATCATGCGGAAATGAAAAACAATAAATGCCGCATTCCCATAAAAACTACCACACTCTGTCCGACCGCGGAACGACGTATATGTACATAGATTGTGCAAACTGGTAATACGTATTATAGGTATTAGGTATATTACAATGATATGCTGCAATATATAATAATATAAATCAACTTTTTTTATCCAGTTCGATTTCAATCAACTATTTTACTTTTTATGATCATTGCATAACTCGCAATTTAATAATAATTGTGTTTTTTCTACGAAAAGTGTGTTCCATAAATGAACAGTAAAACGCACATTAAGCGCATACCTGCAGATAGTAAACAATTTTGAATACGTTATCGACAATAATTTACGAAGTTCTTAAAACGTTATTATTATATTTTATTTTTACAGTAAACATCTGGAATTCCAATAATATTTAATCTCCTCAGAGTTCCGAGTTGGTCCTTTCAGTATATCAAGTTCGAATATATAGGTCAAGTTTTTAGAAATATACATATTAAGTTTGTTGAATTTTTTTTTCAAGTCATTTATTATTAAAAAAACGATTGAATTTGTTTCAAGCTTTTATTTTTCTGATAAGTAGTTTGTCATTCTTGTAAGTTTCATATTTTGTAGAACTTTATAAATTTGGTCTTTTGTCTACATCACAAGTGTCCATATTTTATTTTTCTTAATTGTAATGTTTTACTGTTTTAGCTATTTTAATATTGAGATTTTGTATTCTGAAGTTCTCAATGGCATTTGTTACTTATAGTCAAAATCAGCCTGGATACCGAAGGGCCATGACAGGATTTTTTTTCTTCAGCCCAATAGTCTTAAAAAAACAATACAACGAAAAGGAGAGCATAATAATATTATATACGTATATATAATAATATAGGTACGTATTAAACTGTTATAAAGCTACTCCTACTTTACAGACTACTAAACAGTAACCACCTTTGGTTGTTGCCACCAAGGCACCAATAGTGTATACAAAACTGAAAACATAATATAGGTAGGTACTACAAATAGGTTACAAATGATTATATTGTAGTATAAATTGTACTAATATTATATAACAATATAAGTATAAATAAGTAATATTTAGCACCAAAGCCCCTCTATTTACGCCTTGAGAACTTGGGAAATATAGGATATAAGTTATAGCAATCATAATTGCAGCCGTTAGTGTAATTTCAGTTGCAGCAGTTGAGTTATATTCCCATATACATCCATTAACACGAAATTTGAGGGTCTCTCAACAAAAGATAAATCCCATCTCGATGCCAAGCCGCGGGTGATTATCATTAATCATTATATTAAATTAATATCGTGTTGTAATCGTCCATATAAAGACACCATTGTGCACGGTACCAGCTTCCGCGATGCCCACCCAAGCCATCCCAGATATCAAAATCATAATATAATGTTATTACGACATTTCGATGTACAAGCGTATTGTTACAACTTACAATATTATTATTATAACGCATATATCTATTTGTATTTTGTACATACCTAATAGGTTTAATTCTTATTTTTTACTTCAAAGATCCTATATTTTTGTAAGTCGTATATATATATATATGCAGTGTGTATAATATATTGAAGTACATAATACCTATATGTGCTGATAGGATTGCGATGCAATTCGATACTGCAGGATGCAGTTCAGTGCGCGTACGATACGTATACAATATGAGCACTGAAATACATAATATATATGTATATTATGCTGCCGTTTTCGCACTACTCTAGAATTTCACTATACCATAGCGCATCCTAGGTTTAGTAAAAATAAATACATAAATACATCTGTGTAAAATATATACCCATGCAGCTAGTTTGGTAGTAAAATATTATATTATATTATATACGATTCGTTCGCAGAGTAGGTTAATATGATTATGTGTAAAATACGTTTAGTTCAATACAGTAGTCGTATACCTTAAGGTTTAACAATATAACATTATAAATGTGTAATGATATTACGTTCGTTAACCGCGCACTGACGAATAATGTACATATACCTACGTCCTACACGAGGTGTAATGTATATAATGTGCGCATATAAGCAAAACCACTCATTACGATCCGTTTTTCTATAATTCATTAGCCTTGTTTCACAGTACTATATATGTTAATGTATAATGTATATATATATATTAATATATAACATAAATATATAGGTACCTAAGACGAACGTCTTTAAACATTATAATATATACAAACGGGATATTTAGCGCGTAAACAACGAACGGTTTTCTAGCACCCGGTGCCCAAAGTATATTTTATCTTTGCCAATAATACAGCAGTCCGTTGTTATTGCAGCTAAGATCTGCGTAGCGGATCGAAATTCTAATTTAATAATACATTAATACCCACCGTAATGAATATATTTTCAAAACTTTTTAATTTTTATGCATAATATACCCATATAATTTATTATTGTACAACGTGATCAATACGTCCAGACAGCAACAAAATAATGTTCAGTCCAAGTACTTATATGTAGCCATATAGGCCTTGCACTTTGTATTATTAAGATAATAACAATAATTAGTTTCGTTACCTCCAGTTCCCGGGTCTCCTATAAATTAATTCACGTTATAACTTAGCTGGAGTATAGGTATATGTGGCGGCTATAATGTGCGATGGACCGTTTAAATTTGAAACATTATTTCTGGGCACGGTGAATGCATTTTAAAAATTGATAACTGGCTACGCGTTATAACGCCCTGCAGTTTTTTTAGGTACTGGTTTCGTTGACCTACCTACGATGTCCATTTTTACGGTTTTCTGTGTTTATTTTATATATGTATAATTCCTAAGAAAAGCGAATAAAATAAAAAAAAAAACATGACGTAAAATGATGTGTAAAAATATAGGAAAATATGTCAGAGTAAAGGAAATTTCTGTAAAAGAAGTTCTTATATGAATATATTATGAGTTATGATGTATTCGATTATTCTCGATATACAACCAGGCCATGGAATGGCCATATAAAAAATTAATAAATAAAAGGATATACATAGGTACGAACGGACAGCACCGTAAATGCAATTATAGTGTAGACTATATAGAAAAAATCATTTACGCACTTCGATAAAAGATATTTCTAAATATTAATAATTGTCTATAATATTTTTTTCTACTTTTTGATCGCGTATAGTATTTTTCTCAATTTTTTAATTACACAATACAAAATTTGGGTTTCATGATTGCTAAAAATGTTATGCATAAATCGATTACACTTTATAGTTTACTTTCATATAAACCTACACAAAAAATAATATAAGTAGACGATTGAAAAATTAAAACTGCTATATAGTTGTTAATTGTTATACTCGAACAATGGGTACCTATACTACCTATAAAGTAACAATATATATAGATATCGCTATATACTGTTAGATTTTTGTTATTGAAGTTAAAATATTATTTTTTTTCAGAATTCAATCACGTGTGATTTGTATAATGTTATTATGTGTAAGTTATATCGGTGCATGATATTTATCTCTGGAAATTTTTTTGTTTTTCTTGTAAATTATAGTTGTATTATTACTACTATTTAGTATTTTCTACCATAGAAATCTATAAAAAGGAAACATATTTTGAATATCAAATATTATCAAAACATGGATATTAACCGTTTAAAAAATCTATATTAAATGTTCTAAGATTAAATGAATCTAAAATAAATTTAAATGTGTTAAGAGTACGCTATGCGTTCTCTCTGCAGTATTACAAAAGCATAACACAGAAAATTGGACGCTCAGCAGATCACGTTTAGCTCTGTTAGTTTAAAAATTAGAGTAAATTGACCTCTTATACAATTTATAAGTAAGAATAGGTATTATCTAGTGAACCCATAGTATATTTTTATATTTTTATATTTTAGTTTTGTTTCTTGAAGCTTATGAGACTAAAAATAATAATTAATAAACATGCATTTTATGCATAACCGGTTATTGTAAAATATTAACGAATATTTATTAAAAGATTGGTTCTGCTAAATGAAGATTTGCTATGTTGCGCAATGGGTAAGAGAGAGAGAGACACAATAAATAGATGCACTAACTACAACTTAACCACTTGGGTCATGTTACCTACATTGGTGGTTGATTTAAATAATCAAATTGCTGAGACACGATTGAGCATAAAACACCTTTTTTGTGACACGATTGAGCCAAATTGTTGGCGTATCAAAGGAAATCGATATACAAAAGAAAACTTATACAATTGAGCATAAAAAGTCTGCAACGTTGCCATTTTCCATTTTAAGCTATATTATACAAAAATATTTATTTAAATAATTATAATAATTCAAAATATAACATATAAAAAATAACATGATTTCATAGTCAGTAAAATAGTCACATTTCATAAATCTATTTGATAATAATAATAGTTATGAAAATCAAAATATGGTACGAATTAAAAATAATACTGCATGGTTTATAAGCCAAGAATACTATAGAATATGGGTGATCGAACACTGATACTATTTCTATAGTAATTTTGGAATTGTATCTTAATTTATTATCTTATATTTTTCCCCAATTTTAAATGTTTAAAACGTCGGAACTTTATTGCTCTGAAACTAATTTATTAATCGATAACATTGTCGATAAAGCTGGGCTCAGCTCACGGTTCGCGTCTGTTATCATAATAGTTGGTGTGATAATACGTGAAAATAAGAAATTACAAAATTTCGTCCACGTGAATGTGGCAACATCGCATAAAATATTCTATGCTCAATCGTGTTGCTAAAAAGGTATATGCTCAATCGTGCTTTACCTATGATGTCATGCATGCACGCGTAATAAATTTATATGGATCAGTTTCCACTCATCTCTTTCGCTACGAGGGTTATGACAGATAGTATTCGACCTCCCACCCAAATACCACCAGGCACTAAGCAAATGTCGACTTTTCAAAAATGTAAATATTTATATAGCGTTTCGACGATTGTTTGTAGGAAGTACGCATACTATTTACGTGATATACAACGAAGTTTAGGGTGATCCGAAAACTGCTCAATTGATTTTTAACAGCTTAACCAGGGTCTTATCAAGGGGGGAGTAATGGGTCAATTCCCCCCTCCGTGCATAGCTAGCAAATATATTAATGTTTAATGACATTTTAAATTGGGGTGAAAATTTAAAATTACACTTGGTCGCCTCCCTTTCACTCAATGATGTTTCTAGTTGCGCATTTGGATCTGACGTATCAATAATATTAGACGCAAGTCATTATATATGATGTATTGTATTAATATGTAAATGCCTTTTTAAAGTTACATGTTAAATTTTAAATTAAACCAGTCCTGGTCGCGGAAAAAGGAGGCTGGAGGGGAAAATCCCACAGAACAAATGCCTGAACGAATATACATACGTGATGCATAATAAATGGGTCAAGCTATGCAACAATCATAAGCATAAACATATTACATTTTACATTAAATGTTGGTCAGGGCTGTCTGGACCACCCCGAGTCCAAATAATGCAGCGTCTATAATACACTGTATGTATACGTTTAAAAAACATGTTACAACGCAATTTAACAGTATTATGTGACGTGTTCAAGAAATTATCGATAAAAAAAACCTAGTCATCGGTCGGTGCGCCTTGCGGGCGGCGATAATCGATACCACCCGCGTTACATAATAATGAATAATCTAAATATAATATAAATATAATGCATAAAATAGTGAATTTTGCGTACAAATATTATTATTATTATTATTACGGCCATACACAACGGTGTGTTATTATTGCAATTGTTCGAAATTTGACTAGTGTATGAACGGCGGGGGCGGCAGCAGAGGGCGCACAAGAAAACCGTATCGACTGAGCGCACGGGACGCCGCCGCCACGATGCGCGCACGCGCACACAAATCGCCGCACAGTATCCGACCGCGCAAAAACGACCACGACGGGGCGGACCACTACCACACACACGACCGGCGACCGGGCCGCCGAGTGCCGATAAAATAAAACAATTTACACGGCGCACGCTCAGCGCAATACTCCGCGAACGACTGTCGGACGTTCAACACCGCGACGGTGCGCATTACGTCTGTTACGATCTTACGATAATTATTACGATTTTCATCGCACAATAGGTGTCAATTAAAACATATCGATCCGTTAATTTGCATTGCGCTTCTTCGTGATCTTCGCCAATATTACACCTGCGTGCCTAAGACATTACGTAATACGCCGCTCAGTTCGCCTTGCAGCGGGGGTTTACGGGACGACCGACAGACCTCTTAATTCTAGCTTTTCTTCGCCGTCATCTCCGTAACTCGTTCACATAGGATTCGGCGACCGCGATGGACAACGTTTCGGTATCGTCGGGGTCCTCGTCCGCTGACGGCGACGAACTGTCGGCCGTGCTCAATCGCCGGCAGAAGATCAACGAGGCGCTGGAGGACGGAAAACCGGTGCCACCGCAGTTCAACAGGCGGCCGTCCACTAAAAACGTGTTCCTCGAGTTCAAGGAGTTCTCGCGTAAGCAGATCAACGAATACGAGGCGACATTCAAAAAGTGAGTTCTGATTTCGTCGTAGGATAGTGATATATTGGTGCCCGTAATTGAAGACGAGTGTACGGCACATCCACTTTACGCGTAGGTTAATCTAGGTATAATCCTAGCCAGTAGGTAGGTAGGTGCTCGAATGTACCTAATACCTACACGCATTTAAATATTGCGCAATAATAATATTAAAATTATTATTAAACATTTATGTGTTGTACCAGTAGTCTCTGTTGGGGCGAGGGCGTGTTACTCTCCTCGTTCTCTACACCCCTCGCCTGCAAAGGGTTGTGGTGATAACGATTATGTGTATTTTTATTTTACGCCTTTGAGGCCCGCAAATGTTGACGGTTGCAAAAGCCCGCGACTATTATATTCATTACGTACAAATATTTGTTGTTATTTACTAAATACAATATAATTTATCCTGCACCGTTCGTATCGGGTCACCCCTTCACCGAATCGAGATAGTCATTATTAGCCATTATTCAATACCTACGTTATCGCCTTTACGATTGCGGTGCGTTGTCGTACGTTTGAAAATAACTTTAGAACGGTTTTCCGAAACAGTTGCCTTTCGGCTGATTACCGCTATAGTCTTTTCTAAACTATAAGCCAAAATTGACGTTATAGCATAATGTCTTATATTCTTCTCACAACATTGTTTTAGCATGATTATTGTTATTATTCGTGACTTCTTTACTCGCAGTTCGCTCCGTTACACGCATGATACAAACCAATAGTAATTATTTATATTTCGACAACACGATCGGTGTATGTACAATCATTACAAATTACGATGTAGTATGTACGTAGGTAGTTACTGAAACAATATAATCACGTATGAGTATGTAGAGCTACCTAAGGCTATATTAAATTAAATTGTTCGCAGTGCGTCCGAAAAGGTCATGGGTCTTAATATTTTACGCAATATTTGAACACATTGTAATTTTGAAATAAGTATGTATTAATAAAGAACCCATATTATATTTTAGGAATTAGTAGGTTTAGGTAAATAGTAACAAAAACAATAATATACTATATTATATTAGGCGTATCGGTATTTATAGGTACCTACCTATACTATACGGTTTGTTTTTTCGCGCGTATTTTTTGATGACTCATCTACCGCGTATAATTATATTATATTATATATTATATATTCTTACATTTTTATTTCTTCGGAATTTATGAAATCACTAGGTAATTTAAAATAATTATATACGTTTGTTAATCATCTTTCATGAGCTATTTAATGTGTGATGTACATTAAATTTCCATAACTATTATCTAGTATAGCATAAAAGTGTAAATGAATAATAAATATGAGATAGACCTACGTACCTCTCGTTAGGTACGTTTAAAATTTAATTAGCGACGGTTTTTAATTATCTTTTTGAAATATAAGAAAATAAAACATCTGTTAATAATATGTGTTAATTATATAACAAAATCAGCGTTAGTTACACTGTAAATTGAAGGCAAATTTAAAGTAGGTAATCTCAACAGTTTTTTGAAAAATTGCGTATATGACAGATTTAAAATAAAATAATAGCCCCAGTGTTCGTAAAATATACAAATTATAAACGTCTATTACTGTTAGTACTTACTGATTTTAACCATTTGTATTTTACAATATTATCTACCATTTTTTCCTTCTTAATAACTGTTGTTCAATTACTTTGCATCTTCGTCATAAAACTATTTAAAAGTGATAAATTTAACACTTAAACTTGATTATAATTTTGTTTATCAAAAACGTCAACAACTATTTCGGCTGATGTTCACACATGGACGGATGATCAAATTAATTAAAAAGTGAATGTTTTGTCTGTTTACATCAGAACAAATTATTTTTCTAACAGTTTCACTATGCGTACGCCATACGTATTATAATAATATATTCAAACGCGAAATCTACCGAGGACATAAAAATAATTTATAAATTACATTTTATAAAAATAGGTATTTTCGATAGAGAATAAATAAAAATTTGAAAGACCGAAAATAGTGATACTTATAATACCTGTATAATAATTTAGCCAAACCAACGTGTTTCTGCGTTTAATTTCGTAAGATGTTTTCGATTATTTTATCAATACAAATTACCTATATCGTTATTTAAAATAATATATATTTCTCTTACTTATCGCAGCACGACTATCGTGGTTTTTTTTTCTGTCTAGCTTCTCCGCTATAGACGCGCGCGCCGCGTAGTTATCTCTCGTAATGTCAATGCCTATGTATATATCTACTCGTTTTTTTCAACTCAAATTATAGTGTATATGTATATTGTATATATTACGACAATACGTCCGCCGTGAACGGTTCTCCTCTATAGTTAGTTGGTATATCACTATATAGGTAATATTGTACAAAAGACTTTACTCGGTAATTATTTCGATCATTAACCAATGCGTTTACCGACGACATTACCGCTAATTGAACGTTAATATGACCAAAGTCATCGGTCTGTAATGAAAAAAGAAAAGAAAAAACGGTACCCATGAAACGTTATTTTATTTGTTGTTTATAAATAATGCATTAATGTGCCTATCGAGAATAACTACCTATACGTATTTCGTTCGGGGTTATTGGACTCGTAAACGTTCTATATAATATAATATTATGTCATGTACTCGTGTGTGCAGGTATATGGTCTTTATGACAGTGGTATTGGAAATATTTTAAACCTTGTAGGGAGATCGTGCACGTCTGCAAGTATCGATCCAAAAACTACCAATAATAAAAAAAAAAAAAACAAAGTACTGAAGAAATAACATCATATCCTGCACCAGGTTTCAGCCACATCACAATCGCACAAGTTCCCTCTATATCGATACGCCTTCGCAATCGTCGTCACCAACGCCGCACACGTTATATTGTTGTTATAACATTATAATACGTATTGCGTTTTATTTTTGAAACTCGCGAGTATAATATTATGTTATACATTTTACACGCGCACACGTGGCGTATACTACAACAATGCTTGTTATGAGATTTTTTTTTTTGTTAACTCCAGCGGAGATAAATATATATATATATATAGCGAGAGGCTTCGTATGATAACGCCTCGTGTAGACTTGTGTTTCGCTGCGGCTATATATAATGGACCGTCCGGATCGTGCATATAGCATGGGGGATCGACATCGTGTACATTGATATATATATATGTACATACTACATAGTACATAATATGTATACAGAACCGTGCTGTGTGGGGGGGGGCATACGTATTATACATTTATAATACGCATATAATATAATATCATATTGTATTTATATCAGTACCCGGACATTGTGTTCGGCAAGTACCTACAACAAATACGAATGTTATGATATGATATATATTATATACTTACACCAAAAATACCCATCTTTTCATCCGGTGAAAATTGTTTGACGGTTTTAAATGTTTAACCATCATGGCTGGTGGTGGACGACGTCGTGTTTTATTGGAGGTACAAAGTTGATCGTATGCCGATAAGACTAAAGTGACTACGCGATAGCTATATGAGTATAATATAGATTATATGACTGCACCGATAACATGCGTACCTATAGGCATGGGCGAGTAGATCACACTGCATACAAATGTCATATTATTTTATAAAAAAAAAGATATCCGATCTAACTATTCGCGAGTACACCTACACGAAGGGTTTGCCGGTAATACAGCTATACCTTAGGGTTAACTAAAATCAGTATTAAAATTTAAGAAATGCACATGTATTTATTTAAATACTAGCCGAATTACCCGTCGCTGCTGGGTTACAGTAAAAAAAATAAGATTGTTGAATAATAATTATGTAATATATAAATAAATATGAAAACTGTATATACGTGCCATTAATGTTTAGGAAAAACATAAAATGGAAAGTACCTAATTTAACTAATAAGTTTCATTACATTTATAAATATACGCAAGACATTTTACGGGAAAACTGCAAATATTTCGACCAAAACGAGAAAAATTGATAAAATAACGAAAATTCCAATTGTGTATTATTATTTATTACTGTAGAACTAATTTATAAACTACATATTATTATATGTATTGCTTATTTTTTCTTAATTAGTATTATTTGTATTTTTAATTTTTCAAAAGATCTAACTCTGGAAATGGCAACATAAAGTTGACGATGACTAAATACAGGTTGGGGTAAATACAACCCTACTATATATTTAATGTTTGACCTTATGCTTTGTTTATTGTTATAGCAAAATTCTTATCAGATATTTAATTTTAGTAAATGAAAAGGGAAGAGTAGAATTTGACGGGGTCAAATCAATTCTAGGCAATAAAATACGATGGCCAGTTCCTTGACCAGTTATGGATTCTAAGTCTAAAGAATGGTCGTACATATTTCGTACAATAAATCTTGTACCATTCATTAAATTGGACACTACATTTAAATTTATCAAAAGTGTTAAGATACTTCCTTGTTGTAGTACCAAACTGAGGGGAGGTGAACCAAATGGTTAGGTTAGTAAATGTAAATAAATAAATGTAAACTATCTACAAATTATGTAGGAAATAAAAAATGATCAGTCTTTCGACGCTGTTTAAACTTAAAAACGTTTTTTCTTGCCTTGGCAACATACCTATTAACAATCGCATTATTTATTTCATCACAATGTTCATTTTTAGGTGCAGGAATAGCAAATTGTGAAAAAATAGACACATTTTCTAAATTAGAAATAACATCTCCAAAGTCCAAATACGTCTTTTATTATACCACTTGATAATAACAATGGTTTTATTTCAATTGAATATTCGTCCGTGCCAGGATATATAAGTGGGTATTCGCCACACGAAATTACGATATTGGAAATACCTAGTGTTTTTATTGACGCAGACGACGACACAGCAGTACTGCTGTAGGCGTAGGAGTAGTAGAGATTGCAAAGGTGTGTGTGTGCGCATCGCATGCAGCGCGTCGTTACGCAACTATGCGGAAAACTAAATATTTCCAAAAACTATTTAATTGATACATTTTTGGAATTTTCTCATTATATGGCTCATCTGCACACTGAAAACTTGCGTTAGGATAGTTTATGTTGTCCTGTTTTTGTTTGAAAACTATTCAATGACATTGCTGCCAATGACTAGTATTTTATTTGTTAACTTTCAATATTATGTAGTATGGAGACTGGAGACAGTGTTAAAATGTTTGTGAAGCATTAAACTCATCAATCTGTGTTTTACATGCTTTATAGCCCATAGGCCATAGTTGAAAAGCTTGAGCTTCTGTTAATATAATACGAAACATATTTTGGGAGCTATATTTCCAAGCGCACCCTGATTTCTACTTATAGTAAGTTGGTCCAACACTCTGTTTATCTATATTTTATACACTTTCCTATAAGTTAAGACTTATAAGACTAAATTACTATTGTAAAATAATACTAAAATAAATTATTGCAAATTGGTTTTTAAAATTTGCAAATCATTTTCTAGCATCATATAAAAAAAAAAGGGAGGGGGTAACTTTACGCAGCCGAACTTATATTATTTGTAGCTAGTGATTTCAAAATGATACTTGCCAACATTTTGTAAATTGGTTTTCAAAATTTGAAAATCACTGCCCCCCTAAGCCCCCATTTTACGATTATAGTGTTTTTGTTAATATAGTAGGTATATATAAAACTAAATGTTTTTATATTATGCATAACGCTATTGTCTATTTTCGTGGTCGTCAAACGTTTAAAAAGTCGTATACCTTCGTATAAAAATGTAAATGCATAGCTAGACGTCAATACGTCATTAGTTTTTCCAAATAATAATATTATACGCGTACCTAACGTGTAGAGCGGGTTTTATAATTTAAAATTGTAATGTAATATTATGTATAA
Organism: Sitobion miscanthi; assembly: GCA_008086715.1. NCBI lineage: Eukaryota > Metazoa > Arthropoda > Insecta > Hemiptera > Aphididae > Sitobion > Sitobion miscanthi. The sequence continues at coordinate 30,506,745 of CM017802.1, forward strand.
ATATTAAATATAGTACCTGTGCACCTAAGTCGCTCGTATAGTTAAGATTAGATCTCTGACATAAGGAAGCATGACGTGTCAGATGTATTTACTATTTATATCGTACCTATATTATAATATTATAATAATCGTTGTCCATCGATTTTTGATAAACCATACATATACAGCTTATATATAATATTATACGTATTATAATTTATATTACACATTATGACTGTTCTGCAAAACGAAACGCGCAACTTCAATTTTCGCGCATGTAGGTCGACGTTTTGGCGTAAACACGAAATCCAATAGTACCTAAAAAATAATATTATATAATATTTATACGTATTAAAAAGTTTCGGTCGATAAGTCCGCACTATTGTATATATATACAAATTATATACAATATAGATAGAGTTCCCCATATGATGCCGGGGCGTAGGTCTATGAACTCTCTATATTAAATTATAATATATATAATCCACATTTTGTGCAAATGTATACAACTATAAGTATAATTTTTATTAAGTGTATAGTGTATTTGGTGCGCGTCCAATACAATACTGCGTCATCGGACCATGCGATATCCGTTAAACTCGAAAGGGTGCTTTTTAACTTACGATACAGTCATAACGTTATATAGGTACTTATTATAATTATATACATAATATTATATTATCTATTATTCATTATAATGCGTGTATTGATGTTCGGGTTTACCTTGATCATTAGTTAACCACTCAAATACAAAATATGATTAATCGCACACATGACACACACGTTCAACAATATATAGATATAGATAATATATAATAATGTTTCACATTTAATATGCACGTGTATCTAAACGGAATGACGTCATGGTCGCTATTTAGCTGCCCTTCTTCTCTTGTTAAGATATTTATATACGAATACAATATTAAAATGTAACATAACAAGCAATATTATATATTATGTAAATATTATTCAAACTTGAACTACAGTATAACAGCTAAAAAAACTATGTTTATATATTTTTTAGATTTTTTGGTTACAGTTATAAACTACTTATACATGGAATGTATAATGGATTGTATTAAGCTTGAATTCAATGATATAATATCATATTGTATAAGAAAATCGATTCTGAGTGGAGACGGTTTATCAGTGTCTGGTCTGGATATTTTATATTGTCATTATTTATTGTATCCTGTAAGTTGAATCAATATTATAACATTATTATTTTTTATTCGTTTCTATGGTGATAAACAAAGCGTAAGAAATTTTTCAAATTAAAATCCCATTTTTAGTGGTTTTTTGTAATTTGTCGGTAGTTTTTCCCGTGGCATTAAAAAACTATATAGAAAATCAAAAAATGATCTCTCTAAAGTACCATCTTGATCCAATTTTCTAAAAGATGAGGTACCATAATATGTTGAAATCAAAGCACTCCTTCTGGTAGACATTTTGTATACAGGATAAAAAAAATGAAAAAAATAAATACCATTGCAAAACCATTAGCTTCCTCGCTCCACTCATAAATCAGCTCAGTATCTAAAATGATAAATCACAGCACTATACCTAGAACGTATAATATTAACGGTTTTTACTTTTTATTTCTTGTCTGCGGGCCGGATAAAATTAGTCTAACGGCCTCATTTGGTTTATAAGATAAACCATCTATTGAGGTTTAAGTCATAAAAAATATATCAAAAACAAATTATATAAATCAGATGTGACGAAAGTAAAATTTGTATTTGAAAATATTGTTCTAATTTTATTTCATGAATAAATATAAATGCTTTAAATAAATTGGCAATGAATATTTAAAATTTAAATAGGTACATACTATATCTAGTATATAAAATTACAGATTTGCTTAAATATATTATATATATTATTTAATTATTGGACAAGTTTCAAAAATTAAAATTTGAAAATAATTATAAACTAAAAATCTGAACATAAATAATAGAAAATTATTGCAATATATAGGATTATTTATTAGTGCTGAATCTCCGTGTCATCAAGAATTTCATAAAAGACAAAATTAAAAACTCAAGTCGTTTATCATTTGTCATTTATATATTACCTATATAGGCTATATTAAATTAAATTTGTCCTACCTAAAATTTAGGCAAATCTTTAATTTGTATAATTGTATAGGTAATAGGTAATATAATCAATAGTATTTATGAATACTTTTATATATTTTTTCGAATACATTATGTTAACAAGTTACCAATACTAATTTCAATTTTATCTTAATTGGGACGTTTTATTTTTTTGCATATTTTTTTATGTATGTAGGTACTTCGAACTTTTACCAAATATAGATTGTTTAGATTTACTATTTATCGTTTGTAAAAGCCCAATCTACAATAATCATTCGGAATTTTAAGTATACTTATTAGTTATAACTAATTTTTATAAAATTTAGAATTTATAAAGATTAGTCGAAAATTCGGACATTTACCGGTCAATTCTAAGTTTAACTAATATTTGACTTTTACTGTAACATAATATTATACCCATACATACGTGTCAATAATTAGTGGTGTATATATGATATTATATACTTCTCGCGGGGCACAAGCTCTATAAGATAAGCATAGGATTATGAATCGTATGTTAAAATACAATAATATTGTGTGAGCGTGTAACGTGAAGGAAACTACGAAATTTAATTATTATAATAATATACCGTATTGGCGTATTTATATTTTTTCGTTTCGCGCTTCCTCGTTAATTCGCGCCTGCAGCAAGGATGTGTGAGTGAGTGAGTGTGTGTGTATCGTTTATGTTGCTGCCGAACGCAAGTGTACACTTCCATATTATATAATAACATAATATCATTGTATGTGGCGAAAACGCCGCTGCCACGAACAATGGGTGAAAGGAAAAACAATGGCCATTAAAAAACTCGGATTCCGTAAAATTTACACTCACGTCTTTGGAAACTGTTTTCCTGGTGTGCGTGTGAAATGGTTCGGGACGAAAGCCGTCAGTTCATAATATTATGTACCCTGACTATATGAATATATTATCATTACGTACCTATGCGCGGATTTCGCATTTTCGCGGTCAACGCGTTTAATGCGTCGAAAATCACTGTGCACAGTGCATAGTTTTACGGACTGCGGACCCATTGCTATATAATATAAATTCTACCGATTCTTTATTTAATCTAAACAACTCCATTGACCTTCAAATCCGTTAAAAAAAAAAAAAAACCACTGACCCGACGTCCCGACCCATTCCGACTCCTCAAGTATCACTGCGTTGTCCCATTTCCCATTATCATATACTTGTTAAAATACAGTATGACTTACTGTATAATATATAATAATATAAATTACTCCGTTTAATATATTATTATGATATGTATTTTTTCGACTCCGCGTCATATATTATATTTATTTGTTTTGAATGAAAATAGGTATATCGGGAAATATTTTACTCTCCGATAATAATCATTCAATTGCTAATATCAAAACATCTGCAGGATACCTACCTAAGCTAGGCTACCTTTGTAGTAACTATAATTACTTATACACAATAAGATAACGTGTCGTACGTCCTACCGTGCGTACACTGCTTCAGCTGATCTCTTGCGCAAACAACAAGTGGATTTATATTGTATGTATTTTGCGTACGGCGTATAGTATAAAATATATTATGTTTAATAACCTCCACGGAATTACGAATATTCTGTTATCTCTGTACATTGTTATCATGTGAACACTATGCACACATTTTCGCGTTAAAACGAACAAATGAAGGGAAATTGAAGGTTAACTTGGTAACAAAACGTTATTATTGCAATTAATTTCAACTAATTTCACCGCTGAAAGTGAATTTCCTGTTAATTGTGTTTTCGTTTAAGCATACAAACACGGAAATTTATGCTAATGTCTGTATACCTACGTAATATTATAGTATACCTGTCAGACTACGATATACACTTATTCTAGAGGACGAACCTTATTTTCAGTTTCGCGTGTAGGTTTTACAAAAACATCTTATCGAAACGTAATAGAGCTCCGCACCACTGCCTATATACGTACATACCAGTTATGCATTTTTGTTTCATTATCAATTAAACAACATATAATTTCTATATATATATATATCAGCAATATGTATAGGTGTGTGCACGAATGTGTATTATGTGTCCGAATTGCTCAATATTTTCTTGTGGCCTCTTATAAATGCTGTACGAGTGGGATATGCATAATAATCGTAGTACCTACAGTAAAAACTGCATAATATTTCCAAGAGTCTACTAAAGATTTTTATCACAATACGATTTGTATTCACTACGACTACATAAAGTAGGTATAAACTCGTATATATAATACCATAGTCCACTGTCCACATACACACCCAAACCCATTTTAAAATCCTACGACATAATTATACAACAATATAAAAAAAAAATATATATTTGTATGCGTTATATATACTTCTAACATAATTCAAATAAAATATTATACATACTAATAGGAAATTTCAATTATTTTATCGATCGATTGTATACACATTTCATTTTTATATCATTAAACGGGATATATTTACATAGAATTTTGCCCACAGCTTGTGCCGTATACAATTTCCTTGTTGAAGAATACGTCATTTAGGTTAATTATACGGATGTGAATCGGTCAAGTGTTTCTTTATAGTTTATTCATATCCTAAATATGTACCTAATATATTCTAGACAGGATGAAACTCATCGTACAAATTTTGATTCTGAAACGTCATGATACGTCAGAAAAATGAACTATTAAATAATTTGCAGTAGAAAAGAGGGGTTCTGAATTTAAAAACAGAAGTTTGTATGTACACAGACACTTTTTAAGTGTCAAAAAAAATTCTCAAGAATTTCAAAAAATGGTCTTTAAGTGCATTTAAAATTTCCAAAAATCAGATTTTGAATAACTGCATTATTTAAGAAAAAAGGGGTGAATATGCTTGATGAATCACCCTGTACATAATATGTAGGTAAATTAAAATTTAGAAGTTTAGAACCGAACACAATAGTCAATAATATTATTTAACTATTGTGTTCAAACGCGACAAATATAAAAAATAGTCCAAAAGAAAGTAACTTGAAACTTCTAACTAGTACGTAATCAATTTAGTATTTATTTTATCTACCAGTGTGTGTTTTTAAAAGTCTAAAAATCGATGTTAGTCATCATTACTCATTGACAACGGTCAGATGATACCATTATATGTAATTAAATTTAATGTATAAGTAGGTACTAATTATACTATAACAGTATAACCATATAGCTGTAGTATAGTATACACTGTTTACTACATTTTTGACTTACATAAAAATCCAGATAGCAACTAGGTAAGACAATAAGACATTGTATGTTTTGGTAATTGGTTCTAAGGTTAGATTTCTTGTATAGTCTATTATGTCAGCCCACTGTTTGTTTCTCTCTCTGGCCCACGCTCAACAAGGACAAAACGCATTCATACAAAATAATTTTTTTTTTATGTTTATATTTTTGAGCAGGGTATGATTTATTGATTTGTCTAAATATTGTTACGAAATAATTTAATATACGTTTAAAATAGGTCCAAAATAAAGTCAAATAATAATAACAACTACAAAACCGTACGAAACTATACGAAACCTCGAAAATATTATTCTCTATAATTTTTTTAATGACCAATGGGTGATTTTACTCTAAGATTACTCATAAATCATAAAAGACGATTTACGTGAATACATTATCTATTATGTTGCGCGTGGACCTGAGAGAAAAAAAAATATAGCGCCGACATTCACTTAATTTAAAACTGTTCTACTAACTTTTCTATACTTCAATTATAAAATAAATTTCCATACTTGATTCATGTAATAAAAAAAATAGTTTCTATCATATAATAATAATACTAAAAAACAATTTTACAAGATGATTAAATTTTGTTGGTTACCCTGTGACTAAGCAATATCTAAGTTTTAATATTTATAAATTATAATATATACCTATTCGATTTATGTTTTTATTACACAATATTTCTCATGTACAAACTGCACTGTATATTTACGCCTTTTTTTTAAAATTTAAAATGTATTAAAACGTTGACGCACACGGCACACTGCACACTTCGATACTATATATTATCGTGTTTTCTTATAGGTATTTAAAACTACAATGTCTAAACAAAAATATGCAGTAAATAATTTATTATAAGCTCGGTATACCTATGTATACCAGGCTGCAGCCTTCCATATAATGTTCATAATATATTATATTTTATCTTAAATTAATGTTTTTACATTAGCAAATCTATACGTGATTTATATGCAAACATAATATAATATGAATGCCAAATAGTATTATGCATACACACTAACTTAAGAGGACGCTACACAGATATTTGTTGTCTACGTCTTACAAGTACAAAACATAGAAAATGTACGCTCAGCCGATCACGTTTAGCTCCGTTAGTTTAAAAATTAGAGTGAATCGATGGTAAGAACATTATTTGTGTTTGTATGAGAGTTTTTTTACAATAGTTCAATTTTTTAGCAAGTTATGAGTATAATATAATATAGCGTAAATTAAAAATTCTCCAAAATCACTTAAAAACTGAATTGTCGAACGAATCAAAACACATAAAAACATAGATAATGTTTTTATTATCAAGTTTCATAATAGCTCGATTCATTCAAGTTTTAAAATTAACGGAGATAAACGTGATCTGCTGAGTGTAAATTTGCCATGTTACGGACTTTTATATAAGACGGAGACAACAAATATTATTATTTATATGTAATATCAAAGAAAGACTATAATAAGTAAATACATGTAAGTATTATTTAAAAATAAAATTAATAAACGTATACAAATATAATTTGGTTTGAAATTGAAACATTTTTTGCTTAAATAAACAACAAAATATTATTGGACATAAATAAAACTTATTCAAATTCCAAATATTAGACTTCATAATATGAATATTATGTATACAATCAGGTAGCCGTTAACTGATCTTAGTTGCCGCAAAACAAAAATAATTGTGTATACCTAGTTGATTTATAATACATTATAAGCTCAAAGCTGTTATTTTAGTTTATTTCTTATGCAAAATGTAAATTATTATAGGTAATAGGTTTAGGTACCATTATATAAATATATAATAATTTATATTATAATATAGGATTAATAAATATACTAACTTCATAGTTTAATAATTTTGAATTCTGCTAAATATCTGATGTATTTTTAATTTTTTAGTTTGAAATCATAGCGATCAAATGTCATACAGCTTAAAATGTACATATGACGTATTCAGTGATTTTTATTTTATCGTTTGGTACCTAATGATTAAAAACAAATGATAATAATTTATTAAGGCATTTAAACATTTTGAATGCATCTATTTATCAGAATGTATACAGACATGTTCTATATTTATCTTAAAGTTATCAATTTTCTTTTCTCATAATAAATGATGTCCATCAGCTATTGGTTTTTTTCATCGTCAGCGTTGGCGCGTGACTGATTAAAATTAAAAACCGATAAAATTATAAAATATTATAATACAAATTTAACATATATCATCAAATACTTATACCATTGCAACAATGCCGTCTGAAGTTGGATACGTATACCGAGAAAATGTATTTTTAACGGTAAAACTACGAATAATCGTTTAAAAGAAAAAAAACGTAACCATAACAATTATTGATATCCCAAGGCTCAAGGTTACCATTTATACCATTGGATAAAAAAAAAAACACTGCTGTGGCAATATACGAGAAGTAGTAAGTATATACCTATACTGCATAGTTTTGATTATTTTCTTAAATTTTTTTTATTTCGTAAAACAATAAGAAAACAATTAGTTGCGAAAAAAAATATCCAATCAAGTTAGATTGTTGAGAACCTTCCGGTCTTTAAAAAAATGCATTAGTAGTTGGACGAACGCATGTTTTTATTAAAGACTCGGTAAACGAACTGATTCCCTCGAAATTCGAGCGCTTTTATACCAACATTTACGTATAAGGTATAACATTGACGAGGTATATCCGTATATACCGCATTATGTAAAGTTTCCTGGTGTCTTCCGTTTGTGGTCATGATGGATAGGCCTATAGGTTTCTATTTATTTATATTTTTCAACCACGGTTGGATGTGCTCTTGAAAGCCGAGACGGCGAGACGTAAATCCTATACATAGCACAATGTATAGCATGTTATACTGTATAAAATAATATGTTATGTATTATAATCGTACGCACACCTGTGACCATAACAATATAATATAATATCATATACCTACACGCACATTTCAGTTTTCGGTGTCGGATTTGTTGGAACACACACATACTTACGTATACCACCAAACATTACTATATTTCGTTCGCTCGCACGTCGTCATTTATGGTTAAATGTATTTTGGAGGGGGGGGGTTATTTTATTTTTTGGTTTTTCAAAGCTCAAATCTGTGTTTAGATTGCAAAGGGCGATGTTTTTTTTTTTCTGCTTCTACTATTATAGCCTATTATAGTCGTATTATATAAATCGCAACACATACACACCTATATAATAGCATAACATTTTAATTGCGGCAAAACACCGTGATATAAGAAATCAATGCATTATATTACTATGACCTATATTATAAATGATAATACCGATATATTATGATATTTATATTTTGTTATGGTAATGGCATATTACTTTATCAGGGAAATCGTTAATGTAGTTGCTAATTTACTATATTATAATAAATAATCATCTCGCTAGCAACTTTACGAGATCAAATGTATTTATAAATTATTATAGATTGGTAGACGTAGGCTATCTAATAATAACTATTATTTATTAATTATTGGTGATTATAGTTATTGAAGTGTTTATTGTAATAACTAATAATACTAATAAAATAATAATAAATACTGATAATAATATGCTAATTTCAATAACTGCACCGTAATGGTGTAGGCATATAGGGTATAGTTAAACCATATTGTACCTACTATTACTGGTATTTCAAAATGTTTATGTACGAATTACACTTTAATCGTCCGTAGGAATTAAACTACGTTGTGTAAGTACATTTGCATCTGCGATATACTCGGGATTTACACCAACTGTATATTGGCAGGTCCCTACAAAAAGATGAAGGTCGCCTGCGATAGAAATCCATAGGGTTAGGTACTTGGATCCTCGGTTCTTCTAAAATTATAGTAGTCTATATAATAAAGGTACTTGACTAAGCGATACAACTGCACATATTATATGTGCTATAGCTTGATGACTGGTCACTCGTATATTGGTATTTGGTACATAATATATACAATATATGTATTGATCAATCTGTAATTGCAGTGGCGTGGTACACTATTCTGAATAAACGTATTTTACAATTGATTTCAAAAACATTTAAACGATGTTGTTAATTAGACTATTTGTTGTACATTATGTATACATACAATAGGGCAATATAATACGCATTCATCGAGAACTCGGGCTAAGAAACCGACATCACGGTTCCCGATTATGTGTATAACAAGAACCATAATTAAAATAAAATATAATTATAAACGACCACCGGGTATACCTAATATATTATGCTTCAATATTTTGTATGCATATTTTTTTTTTTTTTTTTATCTTTTACGGTTAGGTTTCTTTTAGGCCACTCGATGTCGTCGTGTGCAGTGGAGAGATGGTTTTTGGTGCAATGACCAGACTGCCGGAGACGGACGAGATTATGTTATTATTATTATATTTTTATTAATCGCGTATAAGTGTACAACGAGGTAATATAAATATAGTAATATACTGAAGAAATAATCGGTTTTAGCGGCTGCACTGAGGTTGTTTTAGACACTGAAAAAACGTGCAAACTATGTTCGTATATACTATAGTGTATATTGTCCCGAAAATATTGTGATCATTGCACAGTTATTATAAGTTATAACGTCATTGTGATGTGTTTACGAAACTGATTTCACGACGATATAAAGACATTATCATAATCACGGTCCAAATGTCATTGTCTTGTAATCGCGAGTGTAAAGATATAGTACAGGTGTATAAAATAGAACATTTTCATAAAAAAAAAAACGTTTACAAGGCAATATTATATATTTTGATAGCGATATCAAAACGAGAAATAATAGCGTTACAATTTGCATTCCTGAAATAAATATGATTAATTCGTTTTTAAATAAATACCTACCTATACTAATGACTAGGTGCATAATAATATAAATAAATTGTTTACTCGGTATTTAAGAGGTACCTATATGTAATATTATGATTTTTTAAACTATTATTGTCAATATTAATTTTCAGTAATATTTACTGATAAACAATGGTCGTACATGTATATATTTCGTTTGTTATTTATATTTGTTACGCAATCTACACCTGGTACCAGTTATGAATACTTATGATGACGGATTTTTCCGGTTCATTGCAAAAAGTCGTTATAACCGATTTCTATACACTGCTCAAACACAATATGTAACCATATACCGTATGACGGGCGTCTGATAGATACTACTTATATAAGTTATAGACAAGACGTTATTTACCATAGCCTTATTACACACTAGCCACTGCCCAATAGATAGGTATGCAGTTTTGTTATGTAAAAAAAAGTATATGAAAGTTTGGAAATCTTCTTCGAGACATGCGTTTGTAGTTATTAATTATTATATTATATCATGTCAAAAAATGAAAAATATTGCACTTTTGATTTTGACATCACATATTATATCAGTGAAATTAATTTTGAGAACGACAGATTTGACGAACACGTTTTACGTGTTTTATTAAATTATAGAAGTATTGCTCGGTTACTTGTAGTATTATTATTTTTATTTTGAAGATAATGGCGGTGCCTAAATATTGATCGAACGCCCACGATTCATTGGTTATTAATTGTATATATTTTTACTTCTAGGCGTTTATGAAAAGGTTTGAAGACCTATCCATTTTAATGAGAAAATACATTAACACTAAGTTCACAAATCGAACCGATTATCGTAAATGACCATTCCGTGACAAATTTGGTTGTTGATTTTTTCCCATTTAGTAACAATAAATAATACTTCTAATTTTCGGGTTTTCTGGTCACGACAATAATCGATTACAAAAGCAATTATAAAATCAATCGAAGTAATTATCAGACAAAGGTCTCTAAATAAATAAAATTGCCCGGATCTCCGTTGTAACGAAAAATCACCGAAAGACGTCATTGCGTAATTTTTCATAGATTAATCATTGGCGGAACTAGACCGCATTAATTGATGGGCGAATAGGGCTCGGAAGAGTTGAAACAAAAATAGCGAAAAATGTCCACATTAACTTTTTTCTAGGAAGATGAAACCATCCTAAACTTATTTACTAATTAGTGTAGATGTCCTCGATTATTTAAATGTATTTTATACGTGTTGTGATAATATATACATTGTTAATATACGTCGGTGTTAAAATACGTTTCTTAAACTTTGTTTAGATTCGATACTGGTAAAGATGGATACTTAGACTTGGGAGAGTTGAAACGGATGATGGAGAAGCTGGGTGTTCCGCAAACTCACCTGGCGCTCAAAGCCATGATCAAGGAAGTCGACGAAGACTGTGACGATAAAATAAGTTTTCGTGAAGTACGTGTCTATATATATATTATATATTTTTTTATTTATAAGTTACAATTTATTAGTTTATATCTTTCATCACAAAAAAAAAAAAATCATAGGCGTGTCTCGGTAACTTATAATATTATCTTTAGAGTTAAGGTATCGTTAGGTCGTGTATTACATTATTGTAGAGGCCAGTGAGATTTTTTTTGAGTGGGCACTACCGTCCACGTTAACATTTGGAGTATTTAAAAAATGTAGAAGTATAACTATAATAAAACAGTATATATATAGGTAATAGGCTACAATAAAATAATATCGATTTATTAAGAAATATAATATAGCTATACAGGTACTATATGATATATTATATTGTTTATCTCATATGAAATAAAGATGATTGCGTGATTTAGGTAATATGTAATATTATAATATGTACCTTGTACCTATATCAATTATATTATATAGCGACAGAGTGTAATAAATGTATTTTATGTATTTGTAAAATATATTAAAGATGTAAACGATTCAAAATATTTAGAAAATATCATACCTTATTATTTGATAAAAGTTACAATGATGTTCGATAAATGGATAAAGAACCAGCTCAGCTGATCCGCTTGGAGGTAGGCACGGGCACTATGCTCATTCACAAAATATACGTTGCCTGCCGCGGGCATGTCTAAGTCTGCAACAGTGAGGTACATGGTATATCCACAAAATAATAATCTAATACTGCCGAACACTCGACACGTTTTTTATAATAATTATATTATATAAAGGCTTTGATATGCGCATGAAAAATATACACAAAGAATTGGATACAACTCTATAGCCACGCGAGAACGTTAATTTTTCTATTCTATAGTGACCACTGACTATATATATATACAGTATATTATAGTCTATACTCAAAGTATATTATTATTATTATTATCATTATTATTCACTGCGCTCTTTATTACTTTAACGTTTTTGTCTATATAAACTTTCCCATATTGTTATTTGTTTGTATATATATATATATATGCAATTTTTTTTGTTGCTTTCCGTTAACAATCTAATACGACGGTATAAGTAGTGTTTTATTTGAAAGTAATAGTAAAAAAATCCACATTAAACATTCATAAACATTACGCCAATTGCATAATACTTTTATACGAATATAGTCCGTATCCATGTAAATGCGTTTGTTATTTTTTTGTGTATACCTATACATGTTGTACTTCTCTTCTCTGTGACACAACAACAATAATGATGTATCGTAGCAATCGTATAAATAATGCGTAGTATATCTAGTATCTACGCCTACCTAGTTCCTATGACCTACCTATCTTGCAGATGCGGTGTATATAATATATTAGATTTAAGTGTTTATGACATTAGGACGTTTTTTTAATACTTTCTCTGCGGACGCAACTTGTTTGAGTTTTTTTTTTTTTTTGGGTACAATTTATGTATTATGACGTATTCAGGAACATTTTAGATAATTATACCTGACGAGGGTGGCAAAAAAATGAAAATGTTGTACACTTGTACCCACAATACCTTTCACTCGCTCTGCATATATCAATCTGTATAGCGTGTATGCACCACACGCGTTCGGCCTATTACCGGAACTACATCAATTCAAACTTGAAATTTTTATTTAGAATCGATAATAGTTCTGTTTACAAAACGCAGACTGTAAAAGCACCGGCCCATCCTTAACCTAATTACCATTAAAAATACACAAAAATTCTTCGATTAATACAATCATTCACCGATATTGCATATGGTCCAGCAAGTTTATGTAAATTACAATTTTAATATTTATCATTTAACACATTTTCAGAGACGAGACACGTAATATGCGTATAATAATAGACGTGTGGCTATAAATATTTCAGAATAAAAAAACATTGCACCTACCTATAATTTGTATTTCATATATTTATCTGCGAACTATGATCTTGCTGAGCCAATTCCATGACGTTGCGATAGTTTTGAGTGATTGTTTAGAGTCTTGCGTAATTACCATATTACTGCAGTGGCGTATTTACGGGGGAGGGGGATCAAGGGGATCGATCCCCCCTCACAGGTTGTATACAATAAAAAATAAATATTTTGGAGTCCTAACATTAAGGCCTCTATATAGCTTTAAAAGCGGAGCTACCGGATAAAATCATTCCCCCCCCCCCCCCTTTGACAAAAACCTAAATACGTCATCGCCATATTATAAACAGGGATGATTTTTAACGATATAATTGGGTGGTGTATATGGGTTATGAATATAGGTACAATGCAAATTAATGGCAACATAGAAAACCTTTTCTATTTCCACCCAAGTTTTGTGTTAGACTGGCGATGTCGACGGTTTTTTTGATTACACAGCTTAACCTACTTAGTGCGCACGGTGCTGTACATACAATGTTTTTTGTATATCGATTAATATGTCATAATTCTGTCGTGTTTGTTTGTGTACAGTTTTTGCTGATCTACCGCAAAGCGTACGACGGTTCGTTGCCCCTGGACTGCGGCCTCAACGAGCTGGCCCGACTGACGGAAATCAACGTTGACGAAGTCGGCGTGATCGGCGCCAAAGAGTTTTTCGAGGCCAAGGTATATAATAATAATAATAATATTATAACGATCGGTTTGTGTATACAAAATGAATACATTTGGTTATAAATTACTTATAATTGTCGTTATTGTCCGTTGTCGTTGTGCTAAAATGCGTTCCGGTCGTGTTCGCAGATCGAGTACCAAGGCATAGCGAACCGGTTCGAGTACGAACTACGACAGGAGATTGAAGAGAAGAAACGGTCAGAAGACGAGATGTCCAAACGAAAAATTGCGTTCAAGGAGAAGACTGCTATTTTTCAATAACTCCCCCGGGAAACACGCTCCTCCCCACCCGTTCAATTTCCTATTTAACTATACCCTCACGGCGACGATTGTGTATGATGAAACCTAACCTATATTATTATTATTATTATGTGTAATATATTTTTGATGTAAAGGTTTTGCCTTAAAAGTTAATTTTATAATCATCATTATTTATTGTTTAAAAACTCACTACGCCTACCTATATATATTATAATTTTTACCATTAAGTAGGTGCATCGATTGTTCCCCGAAATCGTATAGGAAAATTGTTAATTTTTTTTTATTATAATTATTTCTGTCGTAATATTATTGTATGATTTTGTTTTGTAAATGTCTCTTGATACGAGTTACGCCTATAACTGAATTTTAATAAAATGTAAAATATGTAATTATAACCTACAATAATCGAGTTGTTTTTAAAGCCCCGACGACAATATGCATATTATAGTAATTATAGCAATAAGAATAACTAATAATATGTGTTTTAAACAGCGTTCTTTGGCTTACCATGTGAATATAATATAATGTACATTTACTGTTTACTGATTGTGTATATATAAACAATAAATAGTAACTGCACCGCAAACTTCCAAGTATACCGTATAATATATGCTGTATACATAACTACATACATTCAATATACCTATAAGCTGTGTGTAGTTTATATGCACAGTATTGCTATAACATGGCCTATAAGTGTATTGCCACAGAATTATATTATATGTAAAAAATTCGTTGTTATGGAGGTAACTGGTCAATTTAATAAGAAAAATATATGGAAATAAAGAAATTCATTTTTGTAAAGTATGTATATAATCATATATATTTGTCATATTATATATATAATATATACCTTAACATGCGGGGATGGGGCGTTTGGCCGTGACCGTTTTGGCGTGATAAACTTGGACGACTCAAGAGCGTATAGAGCCGATCGGATGGCGATGGCGGGGGGGAGGACTTTTGAGTGATTTTGTGGGTACCTATTACTCTATAAATCATATCATTATAATTTACGAGTGTAAGTTTTTTGGAATTTGGAGCGGGCGAGCGCCAACAATTTTTCGACCATGTACTTATTTCGGGTACTGCTGCAGAGAGTTAGCGATTTTACAACGATTGAATGATGTGTTTTTATAGTTAATTTTTGTATTAATTAATTTTTATTTATTTTTGTGTCTGTGTATGCATATTATAGTAGAAAAAACGCTTCGATTAATAATTTGGTTCTTGGTAGCAAATCGGTGCCTAGTTGGTACTTACGGGAGGTAAACAATTCTACTATTCATGTTCGTATACTTTTCAAAAATATTTAGGAAAAACAAAAAACTATCTACTATAGTACTATCACGAAAAGTTGTAAATTATTTTTTACTTAAAAGTCTATGAAACGTTCGATTTTAATATTCAAGGCTTGACAATTTAATCCAATATAGGTTCCTTATATGTAGTTATTTCTAAAACCTAAAAATTCTTAAAATTGTATATAACATCATTGATTTTGATAGACTTATAAAGTTCAAATTTTGACGAAATTAGATAATTAAACGAAGAATAATGATTTTAGTCAATTTGAAAATATTATTTGTGGATACTAGAAACATTTACGTATGTTGTTATCTATTATCTGTATATATAAAAATCAATGTTTGTGTGTGTGTGTGTGTGAATGTGTGTCCTTTACGCATTCCTAAACCTTTCATCCGACTGCGCTGAAATTTGGTACAGAGATAGATTAGACCTCTGGGAAGAAAATTTAAAAATTTAAAAAGGGTAAATTAGAGGTGCAATCCTGGGTGGTGCTCAAACAGGGATTTTGATATTTACGATGGAAATGTTTGTTTGTTGCTACTGGTTTTTTTAATAATAATAATTAAGTGCTGTAGCACTTTTATATACTTTAAATAATACAGAATGTCTCAACTTTGAACCACGATTTCGGCGGACCAATTTTTTTCATTGTTTCTTCATTATTTTTTTTCTTATTTTTTCTTTTTTAATTTTCTTCTTTATCCATACGAATGTTAGGTTTTTTTTTTATTCGTCGGATTTTAGTACGGTTAGGTTACGATTTTGTATTAATTGATTGTATTAATCCACCTTAGGTTGAATTAAGTAAATACGACAAACTTGGTATAACTTTGATACTTCAGAGTTAAATTATACATTTAACTCTACAGACGCGCACGGGGTCCGCGATAATCATTTACACTAAAAATGACATTGCTCCCACAGCGTATTACACCCAAATGGAGATGAACAATCAGAATTCAGCTATTATTTTATATTTTACACATTGACATTTTAAATACAATATTAAGATTGATGAACCTATTGTGTATTCACACCGATCTACGGGAAATCGGTTAGGTTAGGTTAAAATTTAACATCAATAAGATATAATATCTTAATATTATATAAGTCTTGATGTAAATATATATGATTATTTATTATAATAATATTGACGATATAATTAATGGAATGTTTTTGGAAAAAATTATTTCAACTTACGGGTTCACTATTTCAGTGAAATAAATTACTAAAATAGTGCTATATATAAATATATAATAAAATATATTTATTACTTTAGGCTCACAGCCCGTCTCCGCGTCTCAGAATCATTTTTTGCATTCAATGATTTATCGTTCGATTCAAATTTAACAATCCATTACAGTGACTTAGGCAATGATGTACACTAGACACCTAATGTACTTATCTATAGCAAAACGATTACCTACTTTCCCACTTTTTTTTTTACGTTTTTCCTATTAATCTTCGGTCGTTTTGAGATCGAATTTTGTAGGTTTTTTTTATTATATAGTGATCGAAATCATATACAGCTATTCAAAATAATATCCAGTATCAATGAAAATTGATCGTAAATTATTTTCATAGATAGTAAATGAATAATATGCAGTTACATTATATTTTGTTATTATTTTTATTTCAGATTGTCATGATTTGCCAGCGAATTCCTATAATGTCTTGTTTATAAATACAATCTTATCGCGAACGAAATATTTTTGTTGAAATTTAATTTCGTATTTGTTTGACAGTCTTCTCAGGTTTTGACGTTATGTCGTTATCGCTATAAGGCTGAATGCAAAGTTCGTGTGCATTGTGCATACACCTAATAACGATTTTTCATTATAAAACTAATAATTTGACGCACAAACATGATTCAGAATCTACTAAAATTGAGACCAATGACTGGGTTTGTCGTATAAAAAAAATAAGTAGCTGAATAGACGAAACCTTCTCCAATCATAATTATTGAATGCGTGAAAGAAATGATAGACTTATTTCAATCAGCCATATCTACATTTATTACAGCTATTGCAAATAAAATAAAATAAATATGTTCTTTTAACCAAATAAAATATATTTAAAAAAATGAAATAATAGATGTGTTCTAAAAATTAAGAAAATCAAATTACCGACAGTTTTCGTTTTTAATATTACACAACTGCAGGCATGTTCTATAGATTAATGGTAATTCTCCTAAAACTAATATTTCATTATCATAACCATAATCATAATTCATAAGCTACAACAATATTATAATATGGACCCACTGAAATCTAAAATATTATTTGTTTAGAAAGCGCTTTGATTAATAAATGCTCCAAATTTGTATATTATAAATAAAAAAAAATGTAGACTATGGATCCACTCAAAGTTTTTTTTGTGTACGCGCCCGCCGTAAGGCGTAAAATTATACAATTATAATTATAATAATTGTTGTACTCGAAAGGTTAATACTTACATTATGAATTTATTGTTTCATGTGTATAATTTAAGTTTTATTTTAACGTAGGTACAAACATTAATATAATATCGTTTATAAAAGTAAATATTTTTAATACATTTTTTGATTACCGTCGTCTGTTGTTAGTGTCGTATAAGATAACCTAATCACGATCACACGGATATACTACGTGGACCGTTCTTCGTAAGCCTTGCGCGTCTTATCAATCTTCATTCGTAGGGTATAAAAAAGTAATTATTTCCTATGAATTATAATAAACGATAATATAGATTGATTCGTTGCACACACCAATATTGTCATGTGAAGTTGACTCGGTGGCCGACGTGAAAATTGTTATACGTTGGCCTCAAAGTTGTCCCCTACAACCACCCACTTCGTCAAGGATCTGAACGTTCGTCGTCGAGTTAATCGCGTTAATGCTTTGGCCGCGTAACAAGATATCTACAAGTCAATATCCATACTCCCATACCATGTCTTGTACGCCATATTTTATTATTTAGGAAAAAACGATTTCACATACTCACGTGGACGTTTGGTTGCTTCCGTTATAATACAACTCCTTTTTTCATGCTGTTATTCCGTTTGTCGAGGATTGATGTTGGATGCTCGTTTTTACGGATTTAAATTATATAGCTATTGACATTACGGCTTGGGCGCGTGGTCAAAAGTTATTTACTATACGTCTACACGTCATACGAATTCCAATGATTTTGCCTATTTTGCGTGCCTAAAAAATAATTTATATTTTGTATAAGTGTTAAAAACAAATATATTACAGATACAAATAGATTTGTAGGAAGTTGGAGATGTACTGATATCAAATTACTCGCTTTAAATTAAAATATAATAACAAGTCTATGACATTGCCTAAATAATAATCTTAGCTTTAAATCGTGTAAGAAGTCAATTCACTCCGATTTTTAAATTAACGGAGACTAACGTGATCTGCTGAGCGTACAATTTTCTATGTTATGCACTATAATACGGAGACAACAAATGTCACTGTAACGTCCCCTATAATCAAACATAACAAATGTATTTATTATATTATTTGCCATATGCGTGGAAATATTTCACAAGTTAATATTAATTGTATTACTGTAAATAATAAAGTTCACATAATAATGGAGCCTTCGACCCCTATAATTAATAATCAAGTTGCACCACTTATGCCGGTTATTGTTTTGATTTGAAAATACAATAATAGCACAATCGCCCCCGTGCTCAAAAAACGTTCAGTTTCGGCGCCGACCGTTGTGTAATAATGATTATTATTGTCTATCGTCATCGCTATAATATAATACCTTTTTTTTTTTTCTTGTGGCATCACTACATGGGGGCTTAACCAGTGCCGCAACAATAGGGGACGCAAGGTATGCATTGCATTCCCTGGCCCGGTTTTATGTTTAAATGGGAGGGGGGGGCATCATAACGATATCACATAAATAAGTTATTATTCGAAAAATCATATGCAAAATCTACTGTAATTATAAAATCAATATAGCAACACTCTACTTTTAGGGGATAGATTTCACTACCTGCAGGATGATGGCTATAGATTTTGAGGAAGCATGTTATATTTAAATAATTAATAAGTAAATAAATTGAGGTAATACTGATCTGCCCGAGATAAACATTTGTCTATATTCAAGTACTATTACCATCATATTGGGTAGACAGATTAACACTGGAAACGCTGTCGACGCCTATCGTACTGAAGGTTAGGCGGGTTTCCTTCTACGTGGAGTCGGGAGACTGTAAGTATTTTCCCGACATTCCGCATAATTTTTGATATAAGTGAAGTGTATTTGAATGTATTTTACAATATTAGTAGAAATTGACCTTACCAACGTATATAGTTAGCTATAAAAGCGTATAAAGTTTTGATACCAAAATTAATTTATTATAAAAAGTAAAATAACCAATATAAAACTATATCTATACCACAGATTAATATACTAATATTAATCCGTGATCTATACATCCCGAATCGGAAAGAACAAATTGTTCCCACCAGAGCGCTTTTTGTTAATCTGCTTCTCCAATAAATAACACCTATTATAATACGTTAGATTTAGTTAGAAGGGAAATTGTATTCCTAAAATACATTATTACTAAAATATTCAACAAAATTATTTTTATTCACTTGGCAAGTAAATTAATTTTGTACATTAATATTCAACATAATATGTTAATAGTATATTATGGTGATATGATTTCCTCATTTACTTTGATAGAAAAACTAATAAAAAAAAAAAAAGAATGTTTTTACTAAAAATAATTTAACATTTGCGTGGACGTTTGCATTGCGATTCTTCAACTTCATCCAAAAATTTCAAATCATTCTCATCTAGTTCATCATTATCGTCATTTAAGAAATCGAGAATGTTCATTTGCTTTGATTTAGTTGAACAATTCTAATTAAAACAGTAACAAATTATACATAAATTAATTACAAATTACAATGCTCAACACGCTA
This sequence comes from Sitobion miscanthi, assembly GCA_008086715.1. NCBI lineage: Eukaryota > Metazoa > Arthropoda > Insecta > Hemiptera > Aphididae > Sitobion > Sitobion miscanthi. Next base: position 30,527,444 of record CM017802.1, read on the forward strand.
AAATACTCACAATAACTGTGGTGCTGTCATCTTTAAAGTTATCCTTACTGAGACCAGCTTTGTTTAAAACACTTAATTTGGACTGGATCAATGGCCAAATATGATCATCTGCCGTACCTTTAGCCAAAAGATATTGTATAGTCACTGTTTCTGCTTGACCAATACGATGCGCTCGGTCTTCAGCTTGTGTTAATATCTGAAAAATAATTTTTTTTCAAATAAGTTTTACATTTCAATATTATGATCAGTTTTTCTTACACCAGGATTCCAGTAAAGTTCAGCAAATATAACAAGCTTTGCAGCTGTTAGAGTAATACCAGAATTCGCTGCACAAATTGACAGAACGGCTACCCTATACATATCTTCACTTTGGAATTGGTCACACACACATTTTCTTTCTTCTGATGATGTTTTACCATCAATTCGAATGTAACTAATCCCACAATTCATGCAAAACAATAAAAATAAATGGACCAAACATAGAGAATCAACGTGCATCATAATATGTGGTTTTACTCACTAAGTTTCATTGTTCTCTAGGACATCACATATACCATTAATAACTTTTTGATGATGAGCAAATACTAAGAATTTCTTTCCATCTTTAAGCAAATTTAGAATATAATCACTGAATATCAAAATAATATTTTATGTTATATCATGTTTTTCTTTAAAAATTATGAAAAGAACAAAGAAATAATTATAATAATAACAATTATAATTATTAGTCCACTATATTTAAAGGTTAGGTTAGGTTGAATAATAATTTTTTGAAAAATAAACTCATTCTATAAGGCAAAGGTCAGAAATCATAAATTTTGTTCATAATATTATTTTTATGGGTATTAAATAATTATTGCTAGGCACTTTAACATTTAATATTATAATATACTCTTTGAATAAATCCATGTTTAAAGTAAATTTGTTTTTATAAACAAATTATTAAAAACCTTCCAAAATATTTTAATATACAAATTAATACAGATCAAAATTCTTAACAATTAAAATATTAGAAATGATCGGGACCCTATTAGTTTTTTATAGCTACAGCTACTCCCCTAAAAAAAGTAGCTCGCTATCACTATCGCTACTTTCTTTTAAATTTAGCATGCTGCTTCTAACGCTATTGTCAAATGTAGTGTGCTACTTTTTTGCTACATTTTTAAAAATGTTCTTATTGAAGACTGGTGTTTGTAGATTGTACTGATTTGACATTTAGTCATTGGACAGGACCCAGGACAAAAACTTCACTAATACACTCATCATTATCATAATATAAATGAACAAATAAAATAATAATTGATATTTTAATAGATAATTAGCGACAAAATAATGATAATTTTCGCTACGCTAAACAGAAATGTTTAGCACGCTATAGTATTTTGCTATCTAAGGTGTAATGTAGCATCGCTACAAATAAAGTAGTGTGCTACTATAGCGTCGCTACAATTAGCGTGCTACTCCTGACCACTGAATACTAGCAAATACTATACTCTATTCAGAATAAGAACATACCAGGCAGTGGACAAAAACAAAACCTGTTAGTGCATCTACACCCACTACGGTTGCCTTTACTCAATGCCCAACATGTTTTTACCCCATCCGTGATCACCACCGATACTGGTGATGATAAACAATGTTCCACAAACTATTAACGAACCGGCAGGCCAGTGAGTCAAGCAACACCGCAGATTTCAGCCATGATGTGCAAAGCGGTATATTCTTATTCTGAATAGTTATCAAAACATTACTATTTGGTTTACAAAACCATTATAAATTAATAAAAAAAAAAAATTATTAGAATAAATATATTGCGACTAGCAATGAATTTTAATGCTGATTAATACATTAAAATTATTGAAAAAACCACTAATCACTAGTTAACAAAATAAAATATACATTTCATTGAAACATGCCTATTTACATTACGAATACTCACCAAATAGCAGGTAATTTAGCTTCTCCTGTATGATTAAAATATTTTAATAAAGCACCACGAACTTCCATTTTATTGAGAGACTTATTGTTCATCATAGTTTCCAAATCATCCATGTTTTGACTCCGAGCTTTGATATTTTCGGGTTTTAAAACTACTACATTCCTGTAATTAAAATTTTAAATTTTGTTCAAGATATAGTTTAATTGTTAAAAATTAATATCTAATTGGACTAATTATCCAACTCAACATAATCAAACTTATCATAATTATGAGATAATAAATACCTAATTTTTTGGGGTAACTGCTTTAATACTTCACTTTTTAAACGACGAATCATAAATTGAGTTTCTAGAATAATTTTTAACTCTTTCATATTAGTAGCACCTGAAAAGTCCCAACCATAAATTGTTTCTTTTCCGTTGCAGTAACGAACACCATATTCGACCCTAAAATTATGTTCATTTTGATTAAATATTTATACATGTAAAATAGTGAAATAGAATAAAAAAAGTGGATGTCGTTCTGCTGTGCAGTAGGTGACAAGTGTGTCACTGTAATGGATGGTGTTAAATTTGAATTCAATGATATATCATTGTATAAGAAAAAAACGATTCTGAGCGAAAACGGTTAGTCAGCTTAAGATATTGTCAAGTATATTTGATGATATTATTGTGAATAAAGTAATTTATATATAACCTATTTACGTGGAACCTTGTTTTAAATTTTCAATCCTTAGCTATAAAAGTTGAACATTTAATACATTTTTAACTTCAAAATAATTATTAAATTTTAAATTTGATAAATTTTGTCAAAATTCAAACTATAAATGCTTATACAAAAAATTGTGCCTACGTATTTTTAATATTTTTCAACTGCTATTGTAACATCATATCAGAAGCCTTGCATTAAATTTTCACGCTTTTTTACCCAACAAATAAAATTTTATTGATATTTATAGAAAAAAAAACTAAAAAATTGAAAACTGACAATGGTCGTAAACAGCTCAAAAAGAGTCAATTTATTTTCAAAATTTTATCGTGTATAGAAATTGCTAATATAAACATTCAGTGAAATTTTCAAGTATTTACAGTCATTTGTTATTTAATTACAACAAAATAAGAAAATCGTTACATGAGAAATTGAGTGAATATTGAATGTTGTAAAAATATGAATTTCAAACACTCATAACAATTTAATTTGACTTTCTTGTAGACATTTTTTTTGGATAAAGGTAGTAAAACTTATGGATAATCTTGTATTACATTTTCAAATCTTAGATTTAAAAAAAAAAATTTTAATGAATTCTCAACTCAAAATAATTTGCTATTTTCGTGATTTTTCCGTATTTTGTCAAGATTTAAACTTTAAATGCTTATAATTAAAAACTGTGACTAAGGATTTTTAATTTTTTTCGTCTGTCTTTGAAACAATAACCTAGGCGCCTTCTATTAAATTTTTAAGCTTTTTTAACCAACAAATAACATTTTATTGATATTTATAGAAAAAAAAAACTAAAAAATTGAAAACTGACAATGGTCGTAAACAGCTCAAAAAGAGTCAATTTATTTTCAAAATTTTATCGTGTATAGAAATTGCTAATATAAACATTCAGTGAAATTTTCAAGTATTTACAGTCATTTGTTATTTAATTACAACAAAATAAGAAAATTGTGACATGAGAAATTGAGTGAATATTGAATGTTGTAAAAATATGAATTTCAAACACTCATAAAAATTTAATTTGACTTTCTTGTAGACATTTTTTTTTGGATAAAGGTAGTAAAACTTATGGATAATCTTGTACTACATTTTCAAATCTTAGATTTAAAAAGAAAAATTTTAATGAATTCTCAACTCAAAATAATTTGCTATTTTCGTGATTTTTCCGTATTTTGTCAAGATTTGAACTTTAAATGCTTATAATTAAAAACTGTGACTAAGGATTTTTAATTTTTTTCGTCTGTCTTTGAAACAATAACCTAGGAGGCACCTTCTATTAAATTTTTAAGCTTTTTTAACCAACAAATAAAATTTTATTGATATCTATAGAAAAAAAAAAACTAAAAAAAATGGAAACTGAAAATGTCCGTAAACAGCTCAAAATATTTGGAATATGTTAATATAAACATTCAGTCAACATTTCATGTACCTACGGTCATTTTTTTAGTTACACCAAAAACCAAAACCGTTTTTGCGTAAAAATTCCCGTTTTTCCTTAATTTTTCTTTTGTTTTTCAAGTCGCTACTGGGCAATGTTTACTTTTGACATCCCAAAGTATCAACTAGATTTTTCTATCAGAAAAGTTACTGTCGAAGAAAACCTAAGTATTTTTACTGTCCTAAAAGGTGATGAGACACAAAAAAAAAAAAAACACACATTATTATAAAATCAATACATTCATCGCTTCGCTCAGAATCTAAAATAAAAATGAAAATTCGCAATTTTTTCTTCACTACTTGCATAGTATGAATCTAATAAAATTAAAATTGTATTAAATTGTATTTAAATTCATACATAATAGGTACATTTAAATAGTTATAAATTATAGAATATTTATAAGTCAATGTGATCAACAAACTGAAAAAATTATGATTTCATGGGAGAACATAAAAAGTGTTGTACCATGAAATAGTGTAAAATGAGTGTACATCATTAAGTAACCATATCAAATAAAAAAATATATAATAAACCTATACCTATCTACATATTTTATAAGAAGTAAGTCATTACACAATATTAAACAACATACATGTTATTCAAATCTTATAAATGATTTTAACTAAACATTAGTTAAAAGTCGTAATTTACTCACTTGTTACTTCATAGAAAAATGTGAAAATTTGTATGAAAAAGGAATAAATTGTCATATTGTCAAATAAAAATAACTATATAATATTAATGAATTATTAAAGGACTTATGTAGAATAAAATAACATTTGTGTGCAGTACACCCACAAGTTTTTTCAATTATGTCTACAGTAACTCAATTTAACAATGTACTCATTTATTCTATTTTTAAGTATATAACTATTCGAAAGTTATAAAAATTATAAAATTAAATAATATTTTAATTTTATAATAACATATAGTATAGTAGTAATAAATATTAATTATTATTCACATAATAAAAATGTTAAAATAATATGTGGGTAAACACTCTTCAACTTACGGAGTCATAAAGTTATTTTGTGTTATTGCTTTTATCTGACTATAGAGTTCAATCGGTCTTGACAAAGCAGGAGTACCACTTAACAATATACACTGCTTACTTTGCATTGCAAGAGAAAGTGCAACTTTTGTCCGGGCTGATTTTTCACTTTTTAAACTGTGGCTTTCATCCTTGACAAATAAATTCAGTAAAATGTATTACATTTATAATTTGGTTTAATTTAACTGAAATGTAAGTATGTTTTAAAAATGTTAACTAAAATGTCTTACAAATACAATAATCCCAAATTTAAATTTTAAAAGCATATCTTTTTTTCTGCTCATTAAATCATATGAAGTAATAACCACAACTGGATCAATGAATTGTTCATTTGACTTAGATAATACATAAATCCCAGTTATTGGAACATTTGGCATTTTTAAACGAATTTCTTCTTCCCATGTGTACCTAATACGACAAGAAAAATAGTATTTATTGAGCCAAAATTAATAAATAAACAATAAAACAGTAATAATATCTAAATACAATCAGAGTATAAGGGTCAATAGTACCATCTCTGATTAAAGTTAATCAAAGTTTAACTGGCCAAATTTGCCTGATTATAAAATCTGTTAGCAGCTGATTAAGCGTAATCGAAGTGTAACCATAGACGGTTCAACTGGCCCTAAATCTCTTTTATTTACCTCATACTTGAAGGACAAACAATGAGTAAAGGAAAATTATCAGAGTAATATTTTACAATTCCAATTGCTTGTAAGGTCTTTCCTAAACCCATATCATCTGCAATAAGACAGCGACCTTTTTTAGATACTCCAAACCTAATTAAATACATTCAATTTATTTAAAATTTATTTGTTTTAAATAGGAAACTTACTGGACTCCAAGTTTTTGAAATGGATAAAGACTATCCATTATATCATCACCAATACTACTTATGTCAACTTTTGACCAATGTGTTTCAATATCTTCTTTAGTCTTAAACAACTTAAAATAATAAGAATGAATATTAATTGTATTGATACAGATACCATTTTATAGAGAAATTCAGTACTTTTAAAATAAAATGTGGTAACTTTTCTATTTTGACATTAGGCTCAAGAGGTTTAATACTTATCATAAGCTGATCATGGTCTTTTATTAGAAATGACCATTCTGATGTTTTTGGGTCTGAAAATATCAATTTTTTATTATTTAAAATTTAATATTTATATAAAATTACGTAATACAAGTTTACCTTACCATAACTTTTACTTGATATTGTTTTAAAAATATCAATTAATTGTCGATGATAGGTAACATGTACAGTAAACCGTTCTTTTGATATCATTTCACAAGTACCACAAATAGGTTTAGAGTTAGAATTCTTCAGACTATGATTATAATTTATACGGACAGATTTTCCATTAGGCGATGGCGATACAACCAATCCAGCCTTTGATAATGTACATTGTTTATTGTTACTCATAGCTTGCTGAGGTGTACTTTTAAGCGCCAATTTTGCTGCTAATTTGGCCTGTGCAGCTTTTCTATTCGCTTCAATCATTTTACGCTGTTCGTCAGTTAAACTTGACATGTTATATGTATATCTTTTAACTTTGAATTACTTTAAATTGAACTTCAAACATCTGTTAAACAATATGTTATGTAGGTTAGGTTAGGTTAGGTAGGTATACATCATATTAGATATAAGACTATATTTTGAATTAGATCATTATTATATTATCAAATAAGTAAGTTAATATATTTTTGACTACATGTGCACCAAAAGTTTAATTTTTGATGTCAGTTGAAAAGTTGCAAAATTACTTTTTTTCAGCACAGAGGGGGGGAGGGGAGTAGCTAGAAAATTTAGTGTCCAAATTAGATTAATATGTATATATTTATTGAAACCTATTTATTATATTTAATATATATGTGAACTGATGCCAAATGACTTTTTTTAATGTGTACAATTAATAATATCAGGAAAGTTGATTAAACTATAACTAAATTGACAATAATCTTAATCCATCGGCAAAACCCAGCACAAAACATTAACTATTGGACGACCCCATAAGGAATTGTCAGCACTTTCTAACAGCATATCAAATATAAATAATATATATAATGTGCATAATATTTAATACTTGGAGCTCGGATTTAAATGCCCTTAAAAATATCAAAAAATGCATTTTTAAAAACTAAATAATTTCCTAGAAAAATTCCCTGGGATTTGGCCCTGTTTTTCTTCAGAAATCAAGATAAATTTGTGAATTGTTTTATTCAAAAATTAGATTATCTTATGTTGTTTTAGTACAATGTGTATCTTGTACGGGAAAGCAATTTCAGTCTTGAGTAAAAAGCAGCCCTCACCTGTATCGTGTTGCACACAACTAAAACAGCTCACTTCTGCTCTTACCCAACAATATACTATTCAACAGATTTTATAATTGTATCAATTCTTTAAACTAAATGAAAATAATAAAAAAATAATGAATTGGATCTCTAAAGAAAAATGTGGATATGTGAAAACGATAACCTATACAGGATGCAATGCCCATTGGCACTATATTTCTCAGAGGTATCAGTGTATTTTGTAACCTAATATCATCTATTAGAAAATGGTAACGAGTTATTTAACCGTGGGAAATTAAAAAACTTAAATTAACAATCACAAATATTTAGTATACCTACCTAGTGTTTACTAAATACTCCGACAATATATTTAGTTAAATTGTACTTCTAGAGGCGTTTCAATGTGTCACAAAAAATTGTATACACAAAATGTTCTATGTTAAGAGTTGTCTGATGAGAACAAACTGACGAAAACATGTAATTAAATTATAATAGATACATTGTTGTAATATCATTCGACAATTAAATACATGGATCCTGTATTCAAACTTATCGTAATTGTATTAGTTTCAATAAAGATTTAAAGTATTTTAAACATCAGTATTATTGAATAAACTGTAATCATAAAGTATCACAAGAATTGCTACACATTTTAAACCATAAAAATAATTTACATATTAAAATATAACGCACGACACACATAACACATTGCCATATACCAGTCAACCACTATATTATGTATAAAATATTAAGATGTAATAATCATGAACTAAGAAGATAATCTCGACTATCTAAAATTCTCAAAAATTTAAGAATTTTACATTATTTAATAATATGTATTTTCCCTCCAATCAAAGAATAGATAACATGATTGATAAGTGAATTATCATTCATTATCATTCACCATAGACAGTCGTGGTTAATACCACCATATACCACAGAATAAATTCTGAATAATAAACACTAGAGAGCAATATAAATAATATATTAAATAATAAATATTAAATATTATCCATAAAAAGAATAGGCTCTCTAATAAATACCACCACACACAATACCATAGAACAATACGGACAGGACCACGCAAAAAACGGTGGATAGTACTATCTTAAATCGTGCTCCCGAGATCGAGATTGTTATTGCCTATCTTACTCCTTAAGATTAATATGAACAATACAGCAAAATATTATAGACATAATATTATTATAAAGAACAAAAGTCAAATACCTGGAATACCTATATCAAATATTCATTAATATATCTATGCAAAGCATATGCAAATTATATACTATATATTATGGGGAGGCGATGATAACAATATTTTGTTCGCACAGGAGATTTATTTTGTATTTGATCAATATAACCATTTCATTTTGATGGTTACAAATGATCAGTTACCTAAAACCATAGACCTATAAACTAATCAACGTTATTAATCTATAGCATGAACTAAGAAGATCTTAATAATCCTAACTTAATCTTATCTAATATTCTTAGTTCATGGTCTATAGGTTTATATAGGTCTATAGGAAGCCCAAAACCAAAAGTTATTATCAAAAATATAACCAAGACAGCGAAAACGACTTGTTTATAAAATATAGTATCCAGGTTACATTTAGTTAAGCGCCTAATGTAAAACATGCCCAATATCTTAGTACACAATGTCCCCTATTATCCTAATTACCAGACTGAAACAAGAGTAGGTATTATAAATTATAAGATATGTACATATCTTTATAAATCTTAGTAGGTAGGAAAAATATTTTAAAACGTCAATCATCAATGAGTATTTATAGGTGCTTGAATTAAGATTTATTTTTTTAATAAATATACACATATAATATAAAAATAATTATTAAATTATAATTAAAGTAAAAAACAAATATGTAGGTACAATTTTTGATAATAATATGGTGTATATAAGTAATACAAATATAGGATAATATATGGTTAATGATTCATCGTGAACGTGAAAATACGATTTGTTGAAACATAATTATCGCATCAATTGTAAACAACAAGCCATTAAATCCGAATGCTGACGAACATAGAACTAGTTCAAACTTGCCCATATCTTTATGAAATTGCAGTAAAAAAAATGAGGATGCAATACATAAAAGTACTTGTACGACTGAGCCAATGAGTACCTGCAGAGTATCATAAATAATAATATATACATTATACATTAAAATTTAAAACCATAGCATAGAATACTATGATTATTAATTAACAAAATAATTCACAAGATAAAATTTATTTTTCATAAATAATCATAACAATTAATAAAATGTTCTTATATAAAGTTGAAATACTTATATAAGACTTTAAAAAAGTATTTGTTAGTTGTATCATATTAATTATTCCGGTAATTTTATACTTTTATAGTTTAATAGATTATCTACCTACTTTTTGTATAATTAACTATAAATAAGAATACTTTCTGAAAATATTTATATTTATATTTATATTATTTGTAATTGTTTTAACAATTTTAATGTTTTTATAATATGCGATAATATTGGTACAGGTATATTGTATATAATAATATATGCACTTATATGTCGGTTGAATAATGTCAATAATTCATCTAATATGTAGGTTATTATTTATCAGCAATACCTATATCGGTACCATAACTCTTTAGTGTTTACCTAGTTACATTATATAACGCTTTGATACCTTCTAGCTAAACTGTAAAGTGTAAACTACATATAATTATTATAATGTACTTTGTTTACTTACCAATTTCTTAGGAATTTGTTCTTTTATTAATAGTCCACATATGACAAGCATGGTAAAAAACAAACTTACATAAATGGAAACTTGGGTAAAAACAAGTTTGAAAAACCAGTGAGACTCATGCTTTTGTAATTGAAGTATCTTGATATAATCAGTAGCATTTCTATTTTTGAATCCCATCATACATATGGTTATCATAATTGGGATTAGCTGAAAATTAATCATAACAGATAATTATCTTTCTATATTATATGAAAAAGATAGTAAAATGTATACAATATTTTCCACAAATTTTATTTTAAATATGTTAAACTACAGATGGTAAATTTCAAGATTCAAAGGGGCCTGGTTTACACTTGGGTTTTGTGGGCGAAATTCTCTTAGGGGAGGTCTTCGACAAAAGATCGAAAGCAAAAAAGCAAACGCAAACGTGCAAATGAAAATGAGCGAATGTAAATATATTAGCGAAAACATATTATAGAGCGAAAAGATACATAAAAATATGATTAAAATTTAATATTGAATTGATTTTATTTATACTACCGTAGTTCGAGATGATTGATAATTTTTAGAACTTTTTTACACATTATTACTCTTAACTCTTTTATACTTAAAATGTATAAATAAAAAACTAAAAATGGTGTCGTTACTTTAAGTTGTACTCTGCCTTAAATTAAGTGACGTAATATTTTAAAATACGTATGTAGTTTTTTAAATATATTTTTTTAAGTTATACCTAATACTTTTTATAAACATTTTTAATTATATAAAAATATAATTACATATGAATATAATACTTTTTAATATTTCACTGTAGTTTTACATAGTTGCCTACGCGGCTACACAGTCCGTATAAAATATCTAAAAGACAAACGTAATTAATGATGAATTTTTATGTTCGCTCATAATATTGTATTCGCTATTTTGATTTAGCGCATTTGTGTTCGTCTATTGACGGGATACCTCCCTGGGGGGGGGGACCATGTGAGTAGGGAGCAGAGTACAATAATAATTTAAAAAAAAATAATACAAATCAAGATAAATGCTTATTATATATAGGTAATTATTACTTGTTAGTCATTAATAAATAATTATTATAATAAATGTTAATATAAATATATTGTGTATAATATATAGCCATATAGGTAAATAAGTACATTATTATATATGTACCTATAATGTAAAGGTAAATGATGTGTACATTTTGCTCTACAATTTTGACGTGCAATGCCATATTTTCAGGTAGTAGGTATACGTATTGGTATAGTGTCACGTAAAAATGTAAAACTTATATAGTGGCAATCGTTGTTTTGTAGGCATATTGCATATATGACAATATGTGAAAATATGTACGTTGTCGTACGATGAATATGCATATGTATAAGTATTAATTTATAATTTTAGTGCACCATTGGTCAGGATAGCTACGTGTTTTGTTTGTGGCGTTTGAAGGGTATATATATTATAAAATATTTATTACTTTATTAGGTATTCAAATGAACACGCATTGTTGTTACTTGTGAAGTTGTAACTATACAAGTTACAACGGAACAATAAGAAAACTATAAAACATTTAGAAATCTATGACTTTAGATTTAAATATCTTAAGTGTTTTCACTTAATACTATATTATAAGCATTTACTAATATATTACGATATGAATAAATAAATCGAATACATAACTAATTAAATAAGTTCATAGATATAAATTGTTTTTATAATTTACTATGGTATAATTTTTTTTGTGGATTAATAGAAGATAATATTAAATATGAATTGAGTTCTTACTGTTAGGTACATCTAAAATATATGCAATCAAAATATTTATATTTATAACAGAATAATATTAAAATACGGATAAATATATAATTATTATTAATTTCATCCAATAGGTGTTTTGTATGCAGGGTAGCATTATCTATTCTTAACTGATTTTAATAATTTAAAGGTCATTTTGAAGGATAAATCATGCAGTTTCGTTCATTAATATATTAATATTCGTTAAGCGAAAAAAATAAACATAGCATAAATACGAAAATACAAGGTGGTGATAAAATTATAAATTAATTGATAAAGCAGCGATCAAAAACAACAGACTGCCTGAGCTATATAGCCAATAGGTATATAACACTGAAAAAATTAACTTAAGTTAGATAAGTTAAATCGTTAAGAATGTATAAATGATTCAATGAATAGTTAATAAACAATATATTTAATTTATTGTAATAAAAATATTATAATCCCAATACTTAGTTAGAAAGATGTACCAAACTATTGTTAATGAACGTCTGCAGTGTACTATACTTGTTTTCTCTTCCTGACCCACGAGTAACATCGAACATTTGCGTTCAGCAGTTCGCTTCTGAGCGTTTTATAGCTTTCGACTTTCGTATTTAGTATTAGAGTAAATTTACCAATTGTCAAACTTATAATTAACACAATTATCTGTGTAATATGGATGTTGGATTATTTGCGATATTTTTATGTAAGTTATGCTAGTATGTAACATTGTAACATATTAAAATTTAAAATTGCAACATTGTAAAGAGACAACGTTCAAATACAGATAATATTATTTACTAATTACTTTTATATTTATGGAGAATCAATTAATTCCAATTAAATCTAACAACATAAGGTTGATTCTGCTGAATGCAAATTTCCTATGTTGTGCATAGTGATCACAGAGAGAAAACAAATAGTGCGCCGACATCCTCATAAGAATTCATACTAATTCCTAGTATCCTAGTATTCCATTTTACAATATCTTATTTTTCATTGTTTAGTTACTCATAGCTGTAGTATGTTTAGAAAATTACACGTTTGGGTCAACTAAATTAATTAATGGTTCATTTTTTGTTTAAATATCACTGTATTTACAGAACGATAAAACAAAAAAATAATTTAATTAGTTATAGTTAACGATAAGTAGGTATATGATTTTAACTTAAGGCTAATGATTGTTTAATATTACCATAATAAGGTAATACTTTTAACAGTAAAACTAAATAACAAGAAAAGTTCTAAACTTTTTGATAAAAAATATTTTTTCAGATAAATTGTAAACAATAGTAAGAATTAAGATTTTTCAAAAATGTTATTTTTCAATTTATTTAAAAATATATTTCCAAAATCCAAATAAAACTTCCATTAAAATGACTAGTGAGCGTTTAATAAAAATCGCTCAGTATAATTTCTATAGAAAATCCTGTATGGGTGGTACCTACTCCTTTCACCAAAAAATGACTTTTCCCTTTCACCTGATAATATATTATTATAATTCTTTTCGCCTACGGTTTTACTTTTAACAATTTTAGAAGCACTGTGTCAAAATTATTTATGTTTGATATAATCTTATAATATTAGCCATTATAAGGTAACTATGATGTCTAATAACGATAGATCTACACTAATAATACGAGTGTATTAATTGTACGAGAAAAGTCAATATTATAATCTGTTTATGTATATCTAATTTACAGTGTTGGGTAAGTTACTTTAAAAAAAATAACTAAGTTACCTAAAGGCTACCTATAAAAGGTACCTAACTAGATAACTTTTCGTTACTAAAAAACAAAAGCAAACGTTTTCAACTCTGATGAAATTAATTACAATGCCGTAACTTTCAACATTTTTAAAATTATAAAACGAAAAATAACTTCAAATGAAATAAACGATGCTGCGATACCGCATGTAGTAGATCTAGTACCTACCTATTACCTATATACTAAGTAATTACTAATTACTGTAACGAGATAGTTTTGATCAAAATAGTACAGTATTAAAGTATAATACAAGGTTTCTAAATATTTCGAGACATAATGATTAATGTGTCATGTGTGAAAGCTACACAGAATATATTTGAGTATCGTGTGCACGTTTTCTGCTAACATAGGTAATATAACTAATAATAAAACCTATTGTATAACTAAACAACGATTCGTTTTATTTGAAAATAATCGTAAGTTCAACAATGACTGAATCATAGTAATTAAGTAGCTATGTGTACATAATATTATTTAGATAACATTGTCACATTAAATCAAAAGTGTTATTTTTCTTACGATAACACCACCTCTTAAGGTGGAGTAGGACATAGCAAAATGTATTATGATATTATATTTATTAATAAATCGTAAACAATATATAGGGTATAAAGAAAGGCATTTTCGTGATAGACGTAGTATTATTTTGTTTTATTAAATATTAGGTAATATTTTCTTTTTTAAATAATGTCATTAATTTCGTTCAGTTACATTAATGCGTATAAGAATACATAAGAATATTGGATACTTATTACAAACAATTTAAATATTAGACGGAAATCGCAAAATTAAAATTCATCAAAATAATAATTCTTTAAAGGCTTAAAGCATAAACTGTAATATAATATTATGTACGATGGCGAATAAACAGCGTACCTAGTTTTTTGTTTGAACTTGTTTTTTTTTTGTTTCAGCGCAATAACACATTAATACGTACACGTGGACGCGTGGTTGATGTTGCGGCAGTGAATAACCACAATATTTATTAGTTATAACAATGATATCATAAGTAAAATATGATATTATAATATATTGTGTCAGTGTGTCACCCTTGTATTATATTTTGTCGTCGCCGCATTGCACGTGCGTGATCAGGATTTGTGGTTTAACGCTAACCGTCAGGAAGGACCAATATTATACTAAAATATGAAATATATGCATATAATATATTAACAATTCATGTCCGTTGAAAATTGGGGTTTCAAAACACGATTCCAAACACTTTTTTTTTAGAATCCAGTAGATTTTAATAACTATTTATATTCGCAATTTCGCATGCATTTTAATTTTTAATGCAAAGTTAAGCCATAACATTGGTTTTCTCTCGTTGTTATAAAATATAAAAATGTATTAAATTACAATTTAAAATTTCTCCAGAGAACGTTTGGTTGTTTATGCTTACAGCTAAGCGATCATATTATTATTTATTACTAAAGAACATGGTACATGCATTGCTTATAAAATGAAAATAAAAATTTGAAAATTGATAAATAGTTATTATAAGTTATTCATTATGTATCAAAAATATCAGCTATACAATTATATTTAAATAAGCGCCGACATAATTTGTATCACTTAGTTGCACACCTATATTCACTTCAAAGGTCTTTTTTCTTTTCCCTATTGTTTTTAAAAGAGTTTTGAACTTTTGACTCTCCTTCTCCAATGTACCAACTAGATCTAATTTCTAATAGATAACACCTGCACACGGTTGAAGATCAAAGTAATTTTTCCACAGGAAAAGTATCTTCACACAAAAAAAAAGGTGGGCAAGTGGGTGTCGCTCTGCTGTACAGTAGTTACAAGTGGGCCGCAGTAATGCCGTAATGGATCGTGTTAAATTTGAATTCAATGATATAATATATATTATTAAATATATTTGATGATATTATTGTGAATAAAGTAATTTATACATAACATATTTATGTGGAACCTTGTTTTAAATTTTCAATCCTTAGATATCAAAGTTGAACATTTTATACATTTTTAACTACCTGCAAAATAATTATTGAATTTTAAATATAATAAAATATGTCAAAATTCGGACTTAAAATGCTTAGAAAAAAAATTGTGCCTATGTATTTATAATATTTTTCAAGTGCTATTGTAACAATAAATCGGGAGCTTTGCATTAAATTTTCACCCAAAAAAATCAAATTTATAGAAAAAAAAATTAAAAGAATTGGAAACTGAAAATGTCCCTTACCAGCTCAAAATAAGTCAAAATATTTTCAAAATGGTTTGGTGTATAGAAAATGCTAATATAAACATTCAGTCAAAATTTCATGTATCTACAGTCATTGGTTTTTAAGTTACACCAAAAACCAAAATCGATTTTGCGTAAAAATTCCCGTTTTTCCTTAATTTTTCTTTTGTTTTCACGGCGCTTTTGACCTCCCCAAGCACCAAAAATATTCACTTTCCCAACGAACAAGATACTAAAGTTGAAAATCGAAGCATTATTTTTTTTTTTATTTCGACTACTTATCGTGTACACAGACAAAAAAAACACACATCGTTGTAAAACCAATACATTCATTGCTCCGTTCAGAATCTAAAACACATCATTGTAAAATGAATACATTCCGCTCCGCTCAGTATGTACAATGTCATAAAATATTTAATAAAATATAAATGCAAAAAAAAATCCACTATAGGTAATATGTATATGCTTTTACGTCATATATAGGTACTAAAGTACTAAATTAATTTATAATTTGTCTTATAATGCGCATACAAGTAAAAATATGTTAATAATGTAACTATAATATAAGTCATAAACACCCTAACCGTCCTAACCCAAAAAATAAGAATAATAATATAATCATGGATAATTTTATATTTTTTCAGTTTAAGATAATATACTCGTAATATGATTTTAGACGTTGAGCTTGATAGTAAGAACATTTAATTTGAAGGTACACCGGAGTCCGGAATCGGGATTTATTTTAGCAACTGATCAAAGTTTCTAAATTGTTACATCCGATATACGTGATTTAATTGTATATTATTAATTATTACGTTATAACAGTCCTCAGACGATTATCCACACGTCTATAGAAATTCAAATTTGAGCGGTCTTTTAAACGATAGATAACGATATAATATTAAGTAGGTATGGGCAGATATTATAAAAATTGATTTCAAACTAATTTTGTTGTTAAACTTAAACTATAATATTATTTATATTAAACTATTAAGAGGTCCAGAACAGTGGGTGTTCTTACCATTTCGGCGATTCTTAACAGCATCAACATGTTGACGGATGTCGTTGGACGGTGGCGATAGGCAAGTATGTTGTATACTACGTATTTTTGTATATATGTATATATAATATTATAATATATATGAATTGAATACTACGCGTGCGCAGCTGTTGCCTGTTGTGATATACTATACAGACGGGACTCCGTTATACAAGTTTATCGAGATAGTGTTCCCGGGGCGTCGAATGGAATCACGCCGAGCTGAAAAAAGCGCGAAAACATCAAAAACTAGACGACGGCGACGACTACAATATTAATGTGGATACCTATAATGCGAAGATCTACATAGGTCGTCACATGATACCTATAATATGTGCGTAATGCTAAAATGAGTAGATACCCACCCACCTTATAAACCTTGAGCCAGCAATCGTATATTTATCGCAATGTAAATAACACTCGAAACATCGTCGTCTCGCGACGGCAGCTGTAAAGGTACTCTACAATCGATTTCGGCGAAGTGCGCGCGCGTTCGTATCGTCGTATCGGTGTTATCATAAATGTACATCATATTATTATTATTATTATCATAGCATACCCGACGTCGACGCGTAGAATTTGCGATATCGCGACGTAAACATCGATGTGTGCTCCGACACGGCTCTTTGTTTTTATACATTATTTTTTTTTTTGAGGTCAACCGTTATAATACATTTTAGAGCAATAATGCGGTACCATACAACTACCTATACAAGTTTGTATTATAATAGCCCGGGCACCGCAGTCTCCACGCGGCGTGTCGACCTTGTGGTCGGAATGGTTGTGCGAAAGAAGGGGGAAAACGTGTGTAATATGATAATAATTTACATTATCATAGGACTAGATGGCGTAAGTGTAATACTATTAATTGTAATGCCTAATATTCGGACAAACGTAAATTACGTAAAGAAATATATTTCGTGTACCTATACCTACTTTTTTTTAAAGTAAATTTCACCCAATACATTTCAGGTGTAAATATTAAATGTCTATGTAGACATGTCACATACTCACATGTAGCACATCGCGCCCTGCAGAGGCTATTTTTAGGGTTCCGTACTGTAAAACGGGACCCTACTACTAAGGATTCGCTGTCCGTCTGTCTGTCATCAGGCTGTATCTCATGAACCATGAAAGTTAGAAAGTTGAAATTTTCACAGATTATGTACTTCTGTTGCCGTTATAAAAAAAAAAAATACTAAAAATCCTATAATATATAATAAAACTGCAGTGTTACCAACATGTTTATAGATGATGGCATACGCGCCAAACGCGTATTTTTATGGGGCGGTTCGCCCCAGTAGTATTTGCTTTGTGATAGTTGAATTTACAATATAATCATGTGGTGGTAACTAATTTTTATACTTTGCCCCACCGAATGAAGAAACAAGTCGGCGCCACTGGAAGATGGTACGGAACCCTTTGTGCGCGAGTCCGACTCGCACTTGGCCGGATTTTTGTATAATACGATAGCCATTTGCCATAATGTACTATTACCCAGAGGACACCACAAGGATGCGGCCATCACTATCATCCAAAGGTTGTAAAAATTGTCTTTTTAATTATATACTATGGGTGGATATAACTATAAGTACCTAAAAAGTTTTGAATTTAAAATTTTTTGTTAATTATACGGCAAGGTGACGATAAGACGGTCTTATTGTCCTTTTCCAAAATTATACCTAGAGTAATGAGTAAATGATAATAATATAATAAGTGTTATATTCTTGTATCACTATTTTAGTCCATAGTAATGCGACATCATTTTCACATAATGAGTCCTCGTTTTTTTATTTTTTTCATTTTATTACTCAACAATTTTTTCCACCTGCTGTTGATATTTATTTTTAATTTTCAATCAAAATAATGTTTACAATATTTACTATTCTTACTTTTTTTACCACCGGTTCACTGTGGACGATAAGTACAATCACACTAATATTCTAGTCTTTATGAATTATGCGTAATGATGCTTTGTGATTATCGATCATCAAAATAAATAACGAGATTATTAATCACATAATTTATCTTAAACATTTATCAGGGCCGTAGACACGGGGGAAGGGGTGTTAGCGAGTTCAACCTTCTCATCTTTTACATGGAAAGGTTATGTAAATGTATTTTTACAAACATTTAAAATTACTTTACATATTTTAAAGATTTTTTTTCGATGATTAACCCCTCACGGCTCCACACTATATTAAGTTCCTATCGACGGCTGCACTGACACCTACATATCATATTATATAGGAACTATCTGGGCGAAAACGCTCAAATAATTTAAAGCTATATTAAATTATAATATATAGTATAGGTAGTCCCATACTAAAAAGCGTCCCACATCCAGATTTGTTTAATATTATTCGTATTTCAGCTAGGTCCCTGAAATATTTAAATCGTATATTATATTTTTAACAAAATATATACTTATGTGGATCTAAAATATCCAAGGATTGCATAAAACCATTAAATGATTTTAGAATTTTATTTAAGGAATAAAATAATTTTTTTTTATTTGTCTTGAAATTTTAATCATTCTGCTTCGACTACTATAAGACTAATAGTATTACATTTGTATATACATTACTTCATACAATTTTAAAATCAGTTTAACTTCTCTTTTCGATGACATTTTATGCTCGATTAGAGTAAATACGTTTAAACATATTAAAAAAAAAATAATAATTTGTATAAATATTATTTACATATATAATTTAAAAATATATTAAATTAGTACTACATTATATGTAGAAAAAGTGTCTGAAAAACTAATGAAAAAAATTATCACTCGAATGATCATTTTTTCGCAATCAAAAATATAAATATATTAAATATTAATCATATATGTACCTAATTTATCTTATATAATGTAATGAGCATAGCCGAATATAATAACGTATTTTATAAGAAATTGTTAAGTGGTTATAATACAATATAATAATAATAATAATATTTTCATTATTACGGAAATATATTCCAATAACAGTTTTTTTTTATATATAATATGTATATAATATAATATTATACACGTATATTATCAGTAATTTATATATAACAATAATAATAATTTAAATTATGTATTTTGTTGAAAACATTTTGGTGTCGTTAAATTTGACTTCATACAGTACCAACATATTTTATTTAACACTCAGTACAATAACGTACCAAATCTTAAGTTTATATTATTTGGAGGTGAGGCGTGTAAAAAAAAATAATGTGCTTCATCCACCGAATTGCGAGAAATTAAAAACTGCAATACATCCCGATTCAACTATGTAATATGTTGAAATAGGTAGATAATGCTTTAATAAAATATATCATATCATTTTTCCAGGAGTGAACGGCGCTTCAAACGCGTTCTTCTATCTTTATCTTTTATTTTTCTCTATGATGTTTAGCTCATCAGAACTAAAAATTCGTTGGACGTCGACGACGATCACCTCTGTGTGCGATGGCCTTTATTATAGGTATTTCAGTATTTTATTTCACACACAGCGTATAACGTAACTTATCTAGTTATTTAAAACTGTTAAGTGGGTACCTATAAGTATATATTATAAATTATAATGTATCTATAATCGTTGAGTTTAATACTTTAACACCTAATTGACTAATTTTTGTCTATAGTGTATAATATAAGCTAAATTTAATAGCGTGAATCATGTGAATTTAGTGATTATACAATTATCATAATGTAATACAAAATATGTATTATCATGATTATTCGCTTATTGTTATATATATATAAAGCTAGAGTGCGATTGAAATAAAATTATTCGCATCGGCGCAGCCAGAAGTGTTTTGGAGCATATACGTGGGTATGACGTGTAAAAACTTACTGTTTTACTAAATTAAAGTGTACGTTGTAAAAAAGTACGTAGATGGTGGATATATACGTATGTTTAACTACTATTAAAGTTAATTAAAAATTATTGAGTTTATGTGAAAAAAAATTGTCCACACCCATAAAATAGATAATTACCACGTATAGACACCTATATTAAAATTTTGAGGATAGCCGGTTTATTTCGGTTATTTTACTGTACAACTAGTTAATTATTCAAATTGTTGTTAAATTTGAAATTTGTTTTGGAAAATAATAATGAAAAAATACCAACGTTTATATTGCTGTAATTTGATACAATATTGAAAGCGTGATATAAAAATTCATGAGAAGCGATAACATTTGTGTTTGTTCTTTTAGTGTTTAATCATACTAAATTTGTTTATAATGAAGTATGCTGAGTATGTATTGTTTTGCGATGCATATATCTTGAAAAAAACTGCAAAATACAACATTACAACTGCTCACTTGGCAAAAAACCATCACAATTAAGTATTTAAATAATATATAATATTAATATACATAATATAAAGTATATATAATAATATCGAAATTGATTTTCGATTAAAAAAAATGGATAATGTATATTGTAATATACTGTATACGTGCATGTACTAATAAGTAATAACTATGATGTCTGAGCGAAACAGCGCAAGCGTATTGGTTGTCCCTATAGTTAAATTTAAAATGTTTTACCAATGATTTATTCATTGCGTTCAAAATATGTTTCTGAATTCTGAGAGTGTTTATATGATTATTATATATGAGTAATTGTGTAACTTATAAACCTGTCTAAGGCTACAGGATTTGTGCTAATTTTAGTTGAATTTTATATAAAGAGCTAGTCACAGAAAAGCGCAATTACCTACCTGGTCACGTCATGTAATTTTAATAATATGATTAGGGTTTTTCTAAATTTGTAAAAGGATGAAAAATACATAATTCTGCAGTTAAACATTTTAGAACCAACACCATTATCAATACCTCCTTGCATTTTTAAACTGACAAAGTTCAGTTTTGTGAATCACTGTGAGCCGGTCTATCAAACAAATGACAGGAAATGTTAAAAGCCTGGATATTGGTACACAAATAATCTTATTTTCAAAAAAAGGATACCTATAGTACCTGCAAAATTAAAATTTTACATTTATAAAATGTCAACCTGGTTATTTGAAAACTATATTTAATGATTTTTTATTATTAAATCCAGTAATTGGGCCACTAATAACCACCAAAATTGCCGATTACAATTTTTAAACTTATATTTGTGACGATGCAATGTTACTTTTAGATATACATGGGTTTAGCAAATCGAAACAGAAACTTACAATAAAATTAAAAACGTATAGATACACTAAAGGCAAGGACATGGACTTTAGTTCTGAAGAATTAAATTCGGAAATATAAACATGGAATATTATAATATAAATATATAATATTAAATATAGAATATAAAAATAAGACAAAGTAAAAAAAAACAGATTTAACTTTATAAAATTGTTATCACATTATTTTCATAAATATATGTTTTTTATATGACTATATTATTATAAATTAATAGTATAATTATAATACATTTACCTAGTTTTATCTTATATTCATTTTTGAAAAAAAATCTGTTTAATTAAAATCATAATATATTTATATTAATAATAAAACTACATATCTTAAGAAAAATTCTCTGCGCTAATAGAAAAAATATATAACGTTTTTTTCTTTATTATTACAAGTTTATTTTACAATGAGGTATTTAAACATTTTTCTTTAAACTACACATTATAATTTATAACCAAGAAATGGTTGTAAAACGTAAATATATTAAAAATGTTTATTACATTATGATTCAAAGATATTATTCACATGTTGCAATTTGGTGATATCTCAATTTATTAATTATATATTTTATTGTTCCAACAAATTATTTAACATAGTCTGCGTTTTAGTTGATGGTATTGGAAGCAGTGGTTTTCTGTCTTTGTCTAACACACGTATAGAATTTAGACGTGTTTTCGTTCCAATATATATACCAACTGATCTAGTGAGGCGATAAGATTTCTAAAAACCAAATTTGACTTTGTCACCAAAAGTCTATTTGAGATTAACTTTCCCGGATACTTAATTTTTTGATTTTAACTTCTTCAAAAATTTAAATACTCCATTTACTTTTTAGCATGAATTTTTTTGGGATTTAGGGAGATATTATCAAAAATATGGGAAAGTCTAAATAATATAATTTATATAATAAAAGTATAAAATAATAATCATTCATACTCATACAAAGTACACGGCGGTAAATATAGGCAATTTAGCTACACCACTGCGGTTCGTTAATTTTATTTATAGTATATTATTGTGGTAGATTCAATTATATTTTGTTAAAAATATGATATATGTTTTATTATTAATATCATTATATTTTTATATCATATATTATGGTTATTTATCAATATGGTATGAAATAATACTTATTTATCAATACCAACAAACCGTTGAAAGCCAATAGCTTAAAAATGATTTAAAAATTGACTGAACATTTCATTACGTATACAAAATAAACTATAGTAATATAGGACGGCTAAATTTCAAGTATCTACGATTAATATTTTTTGAATAAAATTAAAATAACTAAAAATTAAAATTTTTGTTTTTTGTTTAATTATCAAATGTCCTCAAAATTCAAATATCGAATATCCATAAAAATTAAGCATAATAATATGTATTTTCGATATTTTTAAATTGCTATAAGAAGAACTGTTAAGGAATTATATATAATTTTCAATCTTTTTGACTTTTCGACAAAATTATTATCAACATAAATAAAAAATTTTAAAAATGTGAAATGTCAATAATAGGTCTATAATAATAGATCAAAAAGAGCCAATATATTTTTTAAAACTATATACCTAATATATAGAAAACGCTATAAATTAAAATTAATATACAAGGTTATTCGTTTTTGAATTACAAAAAATAAAATGTTGAGTAAATATATTCTCATTTTTCTGTATTTTTTTTTTTTAGTTTTCCCCTATTATTATGAAACTTCAATTTTTCTACGGTACTGTGACTCTAAATGCTTAAATTTATTGCAGCAAACACCGTCCTAACTTGTTTCATATAATATTAAACCTGAAAATGTACCCACCATTTTGTAGCGACTTGCGACTTTATTTATTCATTTGAAAGTTCAAAGAGATTACTATTCGGGTAAAAGTGTAGTTCACAAGGTACCTAACACATATATGTATATAATATATATTATAAGTTATAAGTATAAGAAATGTACAGATTACTTGCGAATATTTAACAACTTGTAAGAAGTTTGCAATGAAAAGTTGAAAAGGCCAAGCCACCTGCAACTTGCAAGGGTAGAATAAAAATGTTAAGAAAACAACGTGTGCGGAAATAACTATTATGTACCTATATAAGTACATATATAGTATGGTGTCGTGTGAATTCGAAAAATGTGTAACAACTTTTGCCAGATGGTTTGAATACAGATATACCAACGGTGTGTATGAAATATAAATAATATCTTGCTGACATTTATATAATAAATTATGGCAACAATTTAATACTGCGACCGAAAATGTCTATTATTTTACTGCATCAGAAGCATGATTTTTTTTGTCCATTTTATAACAATTTAATAACTCACTGACGTTTAACATGCATTTCGTATGGAACAGTTATATTTCAAACAAAATAAATGAACAATATTATTGCAATGTCATATTTTCCTGTCTTAATATTATACTATTGAAGTGCGCCTCAAGTGCACACTGAAGGTCATTGCTCAATTAACATTTCTCTTTCTGGACAATAGAAAATAACAACGGATAATGTCATGTTTTTTGACATTTAAAATTATTCGCGTGATACGCAATGCGGAGGGTTAGATTATTTAGGTTTTCTTGAAACAACATTAATTTAATTATTACAATGAAAGTAACCATGCAATACATACTGCAATATTATTTTATATTTAATATTTTAAATAAATTAAATTAAAATTGTTTTATTTGTATAAAATAAGTATAGTTTATATTTAATATAAAATTGGTACGATTAGCACACGTGATAAGAGCATGACGGGAATTAACTAAGAAAAGTGATGAAAGATGCTCCTCGTTGATGACACTATTTCTATTATAAATGCTAATTAATGGTTATTGTAGTTGTTAATATAATAATATTTTAACTTCCAAAACCATTTAAGATAAGGTATATACAAATACAATAATAAGGAATTCTTATTTTTTACGTTGGTTATTAAAAGTATCGAGATAGAGAAATAATAGGTGTTATTGACAATATAGCTATACGCCTATATTGCCGTAGTGGGATAATATTATATTATTGTTTGTGTATATGTGTTAGAACACCGGTAAGAAAGGAAAGAAGAGCGTTAATTAAGATCATAAAAAATTTCGATAGTGACGTTTCATTTTTAAAATTATTAGGTATTTTAATATTGATGGAGTAGGAAGCAACTGAGCCCTAAGGAATACCGCATTATGGGTTAATCGGAACTCGGGAAACACAGAGAGTTGAAAAAGGACACCGTGTGTTTTTTATTAGGACTATGATGGTATGAATGATTATTTTTTCAGCACTTGGGAAGAGATTCATAATTTGAACATCCCTTTAAGTTGGACGTGTGTGTGGAGTACACATAAGGTGCACTTGGCCGGAATGTTTTTTTTTTTCAAAATTAAATATTAAATATTTTTAACTTTAAGAATTTCTATAAAATATATGTTTTTAAAACCAACATAACAAAAATGTTATGTATGCATAAATTACCACGATAAAAAATACAATTAAATTATATTAATGTAATAATGTATGTTTTTTAATAAAACTAGATACTTAAGAATTAGCACTTAAGCAGTTATTATTCATAAATCATACATTTTTTTTAAACAATACATTTTATGTGACCACTTGTATGTCGGATAGAGCTAATTTTTTTTTGAAGGAAACTACTTTAAAATTAATTTACATCTACCTAAAACATTATGTTCTATATCTACTATTTACTGCACCGTTGAGGATTCACTATTTTTTAACCCAAAGATTATTTTGTATATGGCATAATTTTTACTAAAACAACTCAAAATTGATAAGCGAAAATACCAAATAGTATACTAAAAATATTAATTAAATATAAAAAAATCTAAGGAAAATACATAATCTTAACTTAGGTATTATAGGTATTATACTGTGGTAACAACAATTGTTTTTATAACAATTTAACCAATTTATTTTCTTAAAAAAAAAATAAAATATTTGTACCTACTTCATACTTAAAATTTAAAATACCTGTCTCTAAAAGTGAAATTCTCAGCGTGCTCCTGATATCGTATTTAAGTCGAATTTGTATTGCTTTGTTTAAATAATTCAAACATATTTCATATAATTAGTCACGTAATATACCTAACCTAATGGAATTAATAATATTATATAGTGATCTTAACACATGGTTATGTCAATTATTATTCTATATATCTATAAACACATTATAATATGAACATTTGACACTGTATAGTTTTGCGCCACTATCGACAAACCGACAAAGGGTCTTAAGAGCTCTGGATCGCTTCACAAAGGCAAAGCTGACTCATCCGATTCGTTACGCTCGGTTTTCTTGGCGCCACATTTATCATCGACTCGACATGTATATACTGTACAACGACAATATAGCTGGGTGTTAAAGGCTAGGCTGTAATCGTATTTTTGCTCTCTGCAGCGGTTTTATTAAAAATTAAAACTGTAAACATCGAGTCGACGAAATTCCCGAATATAATATTATATACGCAATACTATATTATAATACTGATTTCATATATCATATTGGTGGCATTTTGCATAAAATTCACGATGTCCACAAAATAACCGGTACATTATAATACATATAACAACGATAATGCACTATTATATTGGATTTTAAGGATATTCCTATGTTGGACACTTAATTGTCTAATTGTTAATTAACTAGATGTGTATATACATTTATATAGTCATATTATTGTAGATATCATTGCTAGTTAATGGATTATACGATACCTAAGGGGTAACGACTACGGCGCCAAAGTCTAGACTATATTACATTGACTGTTTGGTTGTAATGGTTGTATTATATAATATTTACGTGCATTTCTCAATTTCTTTCGACCGCACGCGACCATATACCATGTATACAGCCAACGTACATGAATGAATCCTAAAAGTTTATTAATAAGTTCCGTGTCATACGTTTTTAGAGCGAATTGCAAGAACCGCATCGGAGCTACATTAAACTTTAAAAGCAATCTAATATACTTTATTATTCGTTAAAACGCATCGATATCCGATACAAGATTTATCGTGATTATTTACCGCGCACATAAATGTCGTCAGTGACAATAAATTCCAACAAAAGAAATTTAATCAAAAAATGTTTATAATATATTAATGACAGAACTTTGTGTGGAAATAATTTCTGCTTATTATATATTAATAATGTATTTATAATTATACCTACCTGGCTACCTGTTGTAAAAAACATAAGGGGTGTGATAATAAAATAATATATAAATTAATAATACATAATATTATTTTTGTCGTCGTTGATGACTCAAGGTTGAAACACGATCGATACCGAACAAATTAGCATATATTTACGCAGCTATATTCTATACATGAAAATACAAAACCACGCACCTAACGGCTACCAGTCCTGAAAAGTTCACAATCTACGCCTTTTTTATACATATTATTATGGACGTTTATATACAGAGTGATTCGCCAACCATGCTCACACCGTTTTTATCCTTTCATAATATATTCATTCAAATTCGGATTGCCGGAACTTTTTTAGACCATATTTTCAGATTGATCAAAAAAATAATTTATACACTGTTATATATGTACCATTTGAGGTTTTTTTTTTTAAAATGAGAACCTATCTTATTTCACTGTAAAATTTTAAGTAAGTATAATATGATTTCTTTGAAAATGTTGGTACATCTATATCAAAATTCAGACCAGTGATCCAGAGTGTATATAATACAGTGTATTATAAATGTTTTTGTAGTTAGTACAATGGGAAATAATCTTTAAACATTATGGTTTTAAATTAACGATAAAATATAATATGTAATATATTTTACTGCATAGACTGTACTTAATATATATTTGGATAATATTTACTACAGTGGCGTGCGGTGATATTTTATGCTGGGTAAGCGCTAAAATAAATTTCAAGTTAAAGCAAAAAAAGGTATTTTATTGATAAAAAATAAAAATTACAATCTAAAATTTATTTATAGATAAAATCCATTCGTCTTTCTTGTTTTAAAAATTCGTTAATAACTTTATTATACAATTTTGGATGATTTTTTTTTTTGTGCAGGAGTTCCTTTTCGATTGAAATAATGATAATGAACTAAGTCTTTCTTGCCCTTGTGTAGATCTTTGATACGATTTAATAAGTATATTGATAACAAAAATAATCCGATATGCATCGTAAGAATATTGAATTCCGTTTTTAAAAATATCGATAAGCGCTCGGCATAGCGCTTTCAACCATCACGTAAAAACGCGTATATCCCCTCCTACCATACTAGTCATTCCTTTAAATAACGATATGGGAAAGGCAATCTAAAATACTAGCGCTTCTGTAGAGAAATTGCCTATACGAAAAAAAATTTAATTTCTTTCAAAATTTTGTACATTTTTTTTAAATTGAACACAAAAATAAGAATTAATAAATATTTGTAATTTTAATGTAAACAAATTGTCATTTAACATTAGAAATATTAATCTTTTTATTTTTTCCTTTTTGGCTGGGCATGCGCCGCTTACCTAGCTTGTCCTGACCGCACGCCACTGATTTACTATAGTATACTATTATTACTATAAAGTATAGTTTTAAAATATCATTATCATATTGCCAATCGCCCCCGTATATTTAAACATTCATGGATCGGCACATGCGACTATAATATTATCATTAATCCTTATGTAGTACATAAGTTTAATAACTTAGAAAATACTAATTTTAATTTCGATGTACCTACTTATGAAATATCAATTATAAATTATTTATAGTTAATATACATCAAAATTTAATAAAAAACATCTGACTAATAATTTACAGTAAAAATAGTGGTTTTCATTTGAAAAAAAGAAGTTTGTGTCGCTCCATATTACATGATTAATTCTAAGTATTTTAAAACATGGTATTCAAGTACCTATAATGATTAAAAACTAAAAATCAGAATTTGAATTAATGCATGAATAAAGGAAAAATAATGTGTGCAGGACGCAAGTGATTCACCAAGCGACTCTGTATTATATTATTATTACTATGGTAGCAAAGTGTCTGACGCCTGTAACGCATGATATAGCACACTCGTAATTATTTTTAATTTAATGAGTTATAAATTGTTACGAGTTGAACAAAAATAAATAAACATTATTATTGAACTATAACTATACCTATTTGATATTTAAATCTATGAAATATATAAAGTATAATTTATATATTTTTAACGACATTACCTATATAAGAACTACCTCTATAATATATATTAATTCAACTATTGTTTATTTATTTTATTTATTTATCGATCATTAGTCACTACATAATACATTTTTTGATAATTGATGTATGCATGTAAACCTAATATACAAATGATGGTCCATATAGATGTAATTTAAAATATTGGTTAGACACTTAATTTTTTTTACATTCAGCACATTTCCTTTTTGGTTTTCTATAATAATTAGGTAAAAATGGGAGAGGGGATGGGGGGCTTAGCCTCAAAAAACAAATGAAAAAATAGGTAATTGTTATATTTCCCTTCATAAATTAAGGACAGTATATTAAATATTTGGACAGTTTAAAATGTTCATAGAAAAAGTTCTAACACCATATTTTTTTTGTAAAACTAGTAAATATTACTTGGACCCCGCAGGCCTTGCATATTGGGGGTTCTTCATAGGCCATTAAAAAACTGTGGGAGATTTGTGTGTGTCCGATTCTGAGTCTTGTTAATATGACATCAAATGTTCAGGGTATTTCGATAGGGAATATCCAGTTGTCGGTGTTGTGTTTGATTTGATTAAGTTTAGTGGAGAGGGATGGTTATTTCTGTTACCATCTGTTGGCATTTATTTATTATTAGCATTTGTAAGTCCTTAAACGTAGTGATTTGTGTGAACGATGATATTGAAGAGGTGATAGCGGTTTTTGCTGCGAGGTCAGCGAGCTCATTTTCTATGATGTTAGAGTGTCCGGGAATCCAGAAGAGTTTGATTTTGTAGTTATTGTTGTCTTGTAGGGTGTATATTTTTTTTCGAATATGAAGGCAATATTTGATAGCGGTGAGGCAGACGGTGAAGATGATGGTATGTATTTTGAGGTTGGTGTTCGGTTATTAGCTCGAGAACTTTTGTTATGGTAATTGATTCTGCTGTAAAAACTGAGCAGGAGCTGAGAAGTTTGTGCATGAATGCCATGTGTTCTAAATTATTGCGGCTCCAACCCCGACTTGGCTTTTGGAAGCGTCTGTGTAATTTTTTTCACTTATGGTATAGTTTTGTATTAAATGAAAATATTCTTGTTTGTAAATAGAGGAGGATGTGTTATTTTTTTTTAATAATAGGTATGTATAAAGAGTTCGGTGTTGGTTTTGTTGAGACTAGGTTATTCTCCCGGAGTTATAGAATTGTTAAAATATAATATTATAAGTATAATGATAAAAAGTTTCAAGTCAATAATAAATATTTTTTTGGATTTTAACAATATAATATTAGCTAATACTATTATATTTCGTTTCAATACCTAGTTTTGTCAAAATTCCATTTTTAAACGTTCATAAAAATGTAATCTGCCTTATTTAGTTATTTAGCCTTAACTTTTATTCATTTCAATAAAAACAATGTATATGAGGGCTCTTATAATATTATCATACATTAGGGATTTAAATATTGAAACATAATATTTTTAATTACAAAATGGTTTATAGATTTTGGTTATTTTTATACCAAAACCTACCATCCATTTTACACCAAAATATTAAAGAATTTTGTAATATTAATTTCCAAATCCCACATGTTTTCGAGTCATGCGAGGACGGTTTTTTTGTTTTGTGTTAAGGTAAGTATTTAGGTTGTTAGCTTTCTCCCCTCCCCTCCCCTTCACACACACACACACACACACACACACACACACACACACACACACACACCACACACACACACACACACCACACACACACACACACACAACACACACACACACACCACACACACACACCACACACACACAACCATATAATTATAACCTATTTACACTCATTATCGTATTGTGTTATCTACATTATACTGCACGGGTGAAAATGTTTGGGTTTTTTTCCGGGATTAGTCCACACGCCGAAAATTTAAACCTCATTGAGTCGTGTTTACCCTAAGCCCTATCTTCCAAATCTTCGGATCACGATCGAACCATGATTATATTGTATACTGCAAATTGCAATGTCACCGGAAATCGCTAAAACATGTTCCATTTACGATTTACATGATATAATATATTGAAAATATATATACATAAACACATAGTTATATATTATAATAATGTATTTAATGCATGTTATGCATTTAATTAATGGATATAAGTTGATGATTAATTGATATTTAAATAGTATTCAAATCGGAGCCAAATACCAAGGAAAAGGATAATATTATTATAATACAGTGATCTATTCAGTGGATGGCGATCGGTGACAACGAGTGGTAATCTTTCTGTGTATTTTCAGATTTGTCGTATTTTGTGTTTACAATTATACCGGTTGTCTTAAATAGATACAATAAATAATATCATTCGTTCACATTACAATGCGTAGGTTATACTTAGGTTATAGATTGCAGAGGTCATATATATGCTGGGCTCCGCAGTAACAGGGTAGGTAAATATTACTTCAAATAATATTATATATAGATATAAATATATAATATACAAGAGTATACGTGTGTAGTGTTAGTGTATACAACACTATACAACAGTTATTACCAATTACTTTGAAAAAACGTAACGATACATATACAAGATACAATAAAGTCGCACAATATACCTAAACTTAAACACTACAACAGTTTTACCGTTACCAATTACTTTAAAAAAACGTATCGTTACATAAACAAGATACAATAAAGTTACACAATATAGGTACCTAAACTTAAACGCATACATCTATAGGCACTATCAGAAACAGCAGCACTATTGTTCACGATATTCGTCGACGTTATATTTTCTCAGCGGTACGTTATTCACAACAACTATTATACATATATAGTATTATCTCTAGAGTATAGACTATATGTATATGTATATTAGTATTGGATGTGATGAGGCAGCCGCAGAATTCATCAATATCGCGTTAGCGATGTAAGAGCAATTTCATACCCGAAGGGATTTCGACCAAATAGGTATACCTTTACAGCACTTATATATCATATTATATATTATGACGACGACATTATGCTGGTAATATTTCAAGGATATATTTTTCATCATCGTCGGTGTGACGGTGTATAGGTACCTATATATACGG
Organism: Sitobion miscanthi; assembly: GCA_008086715.1. Lineage (NCBI taxonomy): Eukaryota > Metazoa > Arthropoda > Insecta > Hemiptera > Aphididae > Sitobion > Sitobion miscanthi. Next base: position 30,559,860 of record CM017802.1, read on the forward strand.
TTTAATAAACGGAATACGTATATTAATAATCTTTCATTTTTTTTTTTTACAGCATTTTCGGCATTTCTTCAAACCGTGCAGCATTCGCGACCTGACCGCGGGAGGGTAAATTGATTTTCAATCGTGCCGGAAATATGCATTCCTCCCTCATCCCACCACGCACACCCAAACTGTACACACACAAATACAGACACACAGACACACACACACACACACACATATATATATATATTAACTTCATTCGGTCCTGCAGCAGGCATCTCTCCGGCAAATCTTATTATTATATTTTCATCTCCACTCGCTGCGGTGGTGTTAGCAGCGGATGAACAGAGGTGTGCGCGCCGTATAACGGCAGCGGCTACCACTCGTTGGACGGGGATGAGGGTAAGAAATAAAAAGTAATGCGATCTAGGTTATGTTCCCCCTTACAACTCCTTACTACCCACTACCCCCCCGCGATAGGAACGCGCGCCCGCTTGTCGATCGGTGGGGGCGACGTACAGGCGCCACAGATGCCTAGCGGTGGCGTCGCGTTGACCGTTGTAGGGTAGGCGTGGCCAGCGACTTCGGCGCGTCGGCGGCAGCTTATATCGAACGCGCACGCGGCGCAACTGGTCGGGAGCCCTCACTGACGCCGCCGCCACTGACGCCGCGAAGTACGTCGTCTCGATGTCCCGGCACCACCGCGTAGTCGCACCACCGTAGTCATATGGCTACACGACGACCACCACGGTGGCCACCGGCTGCCGCGATAATCATCGCCGCCGTTGTCATCACGGCCGTACCCCATCTAGCCGCCGCCCAAAACGCCGTCAAAGACAAATCGGGTAAGGTCGATGGTATTAATGTCAAATTAATAACTAATTATATTAATCATTACGAGATAATTTATTATAAATAGTATAAGATATGATATATATATATATTGGTATACCTGTACAAATACGATAGCGACACTTATTCTGTCTTATATACATAATATTATGCTATATATGGCGACGGAGAATAAAATAATTTAGTATAGGAGAGGACAAAAAAAGATACCTATTTATAAGTATATTCATTTTTCGACGGATCGTCATTTCTTTATCCGGCGTAATGCCGTCATCGCAGCATTAATGATGTATAAATTTCGTCGAGTACAACACTTCCCACCCGTAGGCCACGGTGTTCCCTCCGGTACACAGTCCGCTGATGATCCGCAATCCCCATAGCTCATCGTAGCCGATCACGTCTTTGATGATGAAAAACGTCGATACCAGGTGCAGGATCACGGCCAGGCCCGAAGAGTATAGAGCCTGGAAACGACGACGTCCGATATAGCAACAACAACAATAACAATGACAGCATAAAATAATAACAAAAAATGTGACGAAGTCCGAGCACGTGCGCACTTGTCCTGGAAACCGTGAAAATTAAACTAAATTTAAAACTTTAGAGCTGTACATTTGATTTTTTTCTGTATGTCTCGGCCTAAATACGTATTTAGGAATATTTAATTGGGGAGGGGGAAGAAATTAGATAGTTTTCCGAAAGCAAGCGGCTTTCGTCCCGAACACTCCCTGTTTTAATATTACAAAATTGTTTTCATATTATAACCATTGTATAGAATTATTTGAATACATATATAATATATAAACGCATGTTTTTCAAAATATTTGAAATATATAAAATCGTGAATTCTATAGTTTTCAAAAAATCCAAGTATAGGTAGGTATTTTACTGTTTTCACGCGTCGTTAACAATGCACACAAATCATATCGAACTTCACTCGCCGCCTCCCGACAATTGCGTCTGCACTGGCTCGGGTACCTACCTACGACGGATTATACGAACGCGTCCCGAGGCATAATGTCTCAATGATTTCTGCTCGTTCAAATATACCAACCGCGTAGTGTATGTATATATTATATACCCTCGTAATTTTATCAAATGTCGAACGTACCGCGGAGGCCTGCAGTGTGTTTTGCGAAACGCACAACAATCAGCCGGGTGATATTGATCGTCGGGCTAGCTGTAGCGCGCGCGTGTGTGTGTGTGTGTTTGGGTCGCGCGCGTGTTGTTATTATATTTCGCATCCAATTTTCTGTCGCGCCGGCGGAATATAATAATAATAATAATAATAATAATAACATACGAAATTACAACGGACCTACTTCCTCTCTGCACCGGTTGTGTCGGGACACGCGAGTTTTCCCCTCGGCGGCGTGTGACAATGAATTTTTTACATCCAATATAGAGAGCTCGGCTCATTAATTTTCCCGGCACACAAACGCGTACGATTTATGAGTGTGTGCGTGTTCATAATATAATATATGTATAGGGTCACATCCCTTCGTTATGTGTTCGACAGCCCTTCTACCGTGCGTGCGTGCGCGTCGGTGACGGCGGCAGGTATAACGTCGTCGAATTAGCCGGATTATTATATTATTAAATAATAAAATAGTATAATGGCAGCATAGCAGGTATACCCTTCGGGCAATTTCGCGTTTGAAATTTTTATGACGTGCACCTACGGTGTACGCTACATTCTTGGTTTTATATTTATAGAACTTCGACATGTAGAAAACTGATGTACGCGTACCTATCTGGTTTGCAAAACGTGTGCTCGGTAAAATATAATTCATTTTGTTTGTTATTATTTCGTCGGAAAGGTTTATTATTATGTTATAATATGAAATCGTCATCGCATCAATCGACAACATTGGTAAATTATATAAAAAATTGCACAGCGCACGAAATAATAATAACCGTACATCTGAAGAAATAAATCGTAAAATTACACCTACGGTTTACAGTACAATTATTTAATATGCAAAAAAACGTGAGTGGTGGGTGGGATTTAAAGGAGCAATGAACTACTCGAGGGTTATTTATTCGTTTTTATTTTAAAAGTGATAATATAGATTTTTTGTCGGGGGGTGGGCGAAATTATGAAAATAAATAATTATAATCTGATAAGATTTAACATTGAAAATAAATTGTACGGTTAAATGGTAGTATAAAATAATAACAGAATCGTGTAATTTTTAATAGAAAACATATATAAAAAACACAAATTTATCATAAATTATTTCTAACGTCTAATTGAATATAATTTTTTGCTCTCTGAATTGTTTAATTAACATAAATAACAATGCTGGAATTTCAATTGTTTCAAAAACGGAAACGGAAATCTAATTATTTGCAAACTAGAAAACTTTTTTACACAATAGTGTGTAATTTAGTTAAAGATTCAGGAGTAAGTGAATACCAATATCGATTACCAGCCCAACAAAAAAATATTTAATATTAAAAATAATATAAATATTGATGTTTATGTAATTATGTATCTATATTTTTACTATTATGACCTATAATATGTCATATCTTATCGTATTTTATTTATGGGGTGTGGTAGATGGACTTGTGTGACTTTACACACGTGCAACTTTTAATTTTATGTGTCATATAAAATTTTATCACGGCCAATCGACGATATTTTCTTTTCTAATATTTAAACACCTGCAATTGTCCAATAGACGGGTACTCGACAAACATATACTGTGATTGAAAAAATAGAAATAATTATTTTTTTAAGGTTAGTGTTAAATTATGTATAATCTACATCCAACATTTATTCAACAATAAATACAATCGTTACTTATCGTTATTATTTTTTTTTTACTAGGCATACTTATATTTCATGTTAAATACATAAATACATTTGTTTCATTTAATTTTCACGAACTTTTACTGCAAATTTCACAATGTTAACTCGATAAACTTTGAGATTAAATAATGCCGATGATATACATTTTACATCAATCAAATATATTTTTTATAAAAATAGAGATTCTTTGTTGAAACAAAATATAAAATAAAATTTTAACATGTTAAGCTATATATTTTCCATATTATAGTAATATGGTAATACTTCGTACCTGCTACAGTGCTACTTATCATTTAGGAAACAACGCATCATCAAAAATAAATGGGTTATAACTTATTAGCCATAGCTATATATATATTCTGTACACATATTATTTTTACAAATTTAAGCTTTTAGTTAAATGTTGTTTATAAGTACTAAATTGTTGATGGTTTATCCCAAAACGTATAGGTATAATACCTATATATGTAAAAAAAAATCGTTGAATTTTGTGACACGAGCTCATTAATAATTCCATACACATGGTGTAGTATTCAGTTTAAATTTATGGCAAAAGCCTTCGGGCTATTTGCTCACCGAGCATATACTTTATATACTCGAACTTTGAACCGCGCACATCATAGGAAGCGAGAGTAAGAGAGGAAATACGGAATGATGGGAAGTTAACGAGAGTTAAAGATTTCAACGGAGTTTCTCTAGGGGACCGTTTAAACTATAAACCTGTAACGACATACATTTACCATGCGTGTGTACCATGTTAAAGGTTATGTATTTAAGGGCGGTTTATATAAATATAAGCTTTGGCCTTTTAGGTTATTCGAGCAATGTGTACAAGTATAATATGTTTACCAATTTTTCGGAGACTGGTTCTGCTATACATAAGCTCACCAGTGTGATTATACCAATTCCCAAGTAACTGTACAGCGTTAGGTACACGAAATCTGAAGTGAATTGGAAAAATGTAACAGATATTTCGGCGAACACTGGTATGATACTTCCAAAAGAAAGAATCTAAAAAATAAAAATAAAATATATACTATTATTGTGTATGTATTAGATTTTTGGATACGCAAACATTTTAAATTACATTCTTTTATTAATTCTTTTCTAAACTCTTATTCGATTAGAGATAAGAATTGTAGTTAATATGAATAATAATATGAAACGGTCAACTAATTTTGACGCATAAAATTCGTCAGGGCCGTATTGAATTGGTACTAAAATTAATTTTATATAAACTTTTTTTAAATATTAATGTTTTTTTGTTCTAAATTAATTCGTAACGTAATACGTTTTTCAAAATATTCTTTTTATGAATTTTCAGACATAAGTAGGTAAATCTTAAATTATTTACTATCCATATAATTTTCATAATTTTTATCATACGTTTAACTAGTACCTATCAATGTTTTTTTAATTTGTCAGGCCTTTCTGTTACACTCAATATACAAGTTCGGATTAAGACCTCAAACGGCCTAGGGGCCGGATTATGGTTTCTTCCTCACAATCAATGTAAAATAAAAAAATACTTATAACGATATGGTACTGAAACTCTGTACATGTCCATCACATCAAATTTTGGTACTACTTTTTATCCGGCCCCTATAATCTATATTTTTAAAAATCAAGGTAGGTATATATAATAATTTAATAAAACTTAATTCTGGTTCGATACCTTGACCGCGGGCGGCATTTTTCTTCGGGCAAGTCACGGTGTCCGCGGAGAACAAGTGCCACCATCCCCCCACCCGGAGCATGGCAGAAACCTACGGGTGCCCCATTAGAAATTCTGCCAAAACACAACACACACGTGTACCAACCTACCCAATTTAAAAATCTACAGTTCCCTCCCCGACACCCAATGGGCTATGTTGCCGCTGGTTATCCAATAAAAAAAAAAAACTTAATTATACTTTAAAATATAACTTTAAGTGTGTATTATATAAGTATTTACTAATAGCAATTATTACTAATTATTGCAATATTTTAATCAATTAAAAACTATTTATTATTTTTAAATGTTACTTTACATATTTTTAATTTGTAGATGTAGGAGCTTCTGTTTTGTGTTTTTATAAAAAATGTATTCCTGCATATTTTGATTCGTATTACAGATTCTGTACAACTAGTGTTGTTTGCTTTCGATATTTGTTGTAATTCAATAATACATTTTCACCAAATACTTCGTACATTTTGCAAGTTTTTCGTTAAATCAAATACAAGATTGAATTATTTATGAACATCATATCTACTAAGTAAATTAAAATTTAATTTATAATTAGGTTGGCCCCCATATAAACAAGCCCTGATGGTATATACTATTTTTATATGAATATAATATAGTATTATGTATTAATTTTTCAGTCTGCCATGAAAGTTAAATTACATTGTTTTTACTCTATAATAAGTAAAAAAGACCGATTTATTTTAAGGGGCCCTGTGCCAGTTTTTTAAATTTTCTGCAATTCTATAAAATTCGAAAATTCGAAAATTCAATTTTATATTTTATTTGCCACCTTAATTATAATACTTTTCCACTAATATACTGCCCGATTTCTATTTATAGAGGGGAGGGGGTTGATAGGGTCTCGAAAGAATGACTTCACGGGAATAATTCTCAAGTCTTGTGAAATTGTCGGATTTTGATAACTGGTTTTTATTTTATTTCAAATAATGGTATAATATAATTTGTAAAAAAATGCTTAAAATTGTATTATTTTTGAAGACATATTATAAAGTTTGAGATTAAAATATTGAAAAACGGAGTTCGATGCGGCTTGTAGAATATTACCCTCTATTAGTTAAAAAAAAAATATCAAGTTTCGTTCATTTTACAGAGCAGGGTCATTATTCCGTAGAGCGTATTTTTGTGTACAAAATTGCATTGTTATCAAACGAGTGCATTAATGACAACATTTTAAGCTGAAAAGACTAAATGTGCCCTTTAAATACGTAGACCCTAGAGACATACCCCTTGACATTTTGACCTTATAATACAACTAAAAAGACAACTATGCTACTACCTATACCTACTGTATTTTTTAATATAAAAGCAGGTTTATCAATGAATTTCTACATAGTTAAATATAAAAAAAAAAAATGAAGACACAATTTTTTTAAATTTCAGTTTATAATTAAAATCTATTTATTATCATATACTGCTATTTTAATGAGTATAATAAACTACAATTTATTGTATGAAATTATGGTCTACAGAAATTGTTAACAATAATTTTATATATATATTGGCTGTTTAGACTTTTGTATCTCTTTTCTATAAAAAATTATTTTTAATACAGCACCTTTATTTCATTTATATGGAACTCAGAGAAAATAAGAAAAATATTTAACCATATCAACTAGTTTACATTGTTTTTACTTTTTGTATAGGTTTAAGCTTAATGTATTGTTAAAAATGATAGATATATATATATATATGGCACAACGCTACAACATACACACACACACAACATCATGAATATTATCATCATTGTAATTTTAAATTAGATAGAATGGACATTACAATTATCACGATTAATACATTTAAAATTCCGAGGTTTTGTTTGAGTTATCCACAGAAAGATTTTTACTTGGGACAGATTATAGAAACAGATTATAGTAAATTATAATAATAATGTATTAGTATAAGTATTGATAACTATATTAATGATTAATGAAGACAATACTCAAATGACACAACATAAATATTTTTTTCAATATAGAATCACATGACTCTTACAAAAATGATAAGAAAATAATTAAATAAACCATGGTCATAAACGTAGACCATAAATTTCATCGCGTTGTCTTATCTAATTGTGTAAACTGTAACTGTATGGTATCTATTTCATTATTTAAGGTGTGAATAATCTTCAATAAAATATTCAAATATCCCATGTATAATAAACCGATAGTTGGAGTTATTTAATTCTTATATTCTAAACTATGAACATATTCAATATTGTTTATTCATCACACGTATTTATACACGTTTATGTATGCAGGTAATACAATATTATTCCGTTCAAATTATCAAATAGACTTTTGGAGGAATATATAAATTTTAACACGATAATTCTTAAACCTTCATATTTCGATATGTATGTATGTTTATTATGTTACTTAAATAGTAGGTACCTACTGAATATCTATTTGTATTAAATTACTTAGGTATAAGTACATATCATTTATCAATGTGTAATATGTATAGTGTTTTAGACTATAGTCCATAGTTGATGGTATATTACCTATATGTTGATAATCATTTATTAATAATTAAGTACCTACCTGCGTTAAATTTCAAATACTAAATATAAATTATTATTATCTATGTGGAAACCATGAATCACACTAGTATACTTTAGCAGGGCCAGCATTTTTGCACCAGGTGGACCAAGCTGAAGCCAACATTTTTTTAGGGAGGAAAAACATTTTTATTTAATATTTATCACCATTATTGTGCATAAAGTAATTTATATATAACCTGGTTACGTGGAGCCTTGTTTTGAATTTTCAATCCTTAGCTATAAAAGTTGAACATTTCATAAATTTTTAACTACATAATAATTATTAAATTTTAAATTTGATAAAATTTGTCAAAATTTGAACTTAAAATACTTAAAAAAAAAAAAATTATGCGTATGTCTTTATAATATTTTTCGACTGTTATTGTAACAATATATTAGGAGCCTTGTTTTCACGCTTTTTTACTCAACAAATAAAATTTTATTGATATTTATAGAAACAAAAACTAAAAAAATTGAAAACTAACAATGTCCGTAAACAGCTCAAAAAGAGTCAAATTATTTTCAAAATTTTATCGTGTATAGAAAATGAAAATATAAAAATTTAGTAAAATGTTCATGTATCTACAGTTATTTGTTTTTTAATAACAATTTTTTTTCTTTATAAATGTTGATAAACTTATTAATAATCTTGTACCACATTTCAAATCTTAGATTTAAAAAGATACCACATGTCATGAAGTCCCATCAATGAATGGTCACTTCACTCAAAACCCCCTGTCTGAATTAATGTAAATAATCGTAACTTCTCAACTTGTTGCTATGTTACCCATATTATTTTCTTTTTTTTTTTCTATAATTCTTTCTTCACTTGTGCTTATTGCAAACCACTAATTTACAGATTGAACAATTCTCTAGTTTAAAAATTAAAAAAAAAAAAGAGATTTAAAAAGAAAATAATTTGCTAATTTTCGTGAGTTTTCCGTATTTTGTCAAGATTTGAACTTTAAATGCTTATAAAAAAACTGTGACTCAAGCTTTTTTAGCCAACAAATAAAGTTTTATCGACATTCATTGAAAAAAGACTAATAAAATTGGAAACAGAAAATGTTCTTAAACAGTTCAAAACAAATCAAAATATTTTGAATATTTTATCGTGTAAAGAAAATGCAAATATAAACAACCCAAAATTGATTTTGTGTAAAAAAATCCCGTTTTTCCTTAATTTTTTGTTGTTTTTGCCGGCGCTTTTCAAAACTATTGACAATTTTAAAATTTGATCTTTTGAATGCACCAACCAGATTCTCTTTCACATTGAACAAGATACTTCAGAAAAAAATCGAAGCAGTTTTACTGCCCCAAACCGTGAGGATAGACAAAAAAAAAATCACACATCACTAGAAAATCGTTCCACTCAGAATCTAAAATGTATAAGCACTTATATGAATTTGATTGCATAATAAAAATTAATTTGAAATAATAATAAGAAAGACAAAATAATAATATAACATATTTATCATCTTTTACAATAAGAATAGTGTACAAAAAGTCAAAGGCAGCTAAAAATTACATATTTTCAAAATAATATAGACAATAGACATATAATTTATTTTAATAATATTCTTTTATTTTTATGATATTCGTCAAAACTATTTATAATATTGTCAGTATTTATCGATTTCCTTTAGAAAATAATACAATATAGCATTATATGAATCAATAAATGCAAAAATGGCACATGTCCATAATTGTTATATATTTTTGCAGATTTTCGTTTATGTTTGATAAATACATCGTTCTGTGCAAACGAGGTACATGTTCAGTTTGCAAGAAAAAAAAATGTCTAATGTCTAACATTATTGTCTATATAATGTAAATTAAAAGTTTTTTTCTTCGACGTTTTCTATAGATATTAAGCTTTTTTTCTCTCCTGAAGAATTTATGAAATGTGGACATTTGCCCTTTTTGTATTTAGTTATTCAATTATAGCCTAGTAATTATTAATTAGATTATTTCTCAGTAGTATGTTTTTATCCTATCCACACATGAAGCAGAAGAAACAGGCAACAGGAGTAGGTATTGTTATCACAATAGTACCTATCTTACATAACTTAATTTTCACTCGCATTTAGACGCTGGTAAAAACGCGTCCGTTTATGAAGCTCGAATACATACCTACTTTTCAACCCGATAAAAACAATGTTACCTACATACACATTATCTTACAATATTTTTGTATTCTTATAAGTTATGAAACAATGACCGATTATGATTTATTTTAAAATTAAAAAAATTGAATGAATCCAAACGTATTTCAATTTTAATGGTGGGCCTGGTGCTGCCACCGAAGAAGTATAATATTAATCATCAAATATTATTATATACAACATTTAATGATAAACCAAAGAAATCAAAGAAAATTACAATATTTATAATATTAGTATATAAAAATCAGGTTAAAATATTATTCTAATCAAATCATATATTTATACAATTTTTTTTAAATACAATACTCACTACTTGTGCCAGTTTAAGACGAAATATTATAGATTGTAATAACGAAGTCATGATTTAATTTAAATTATTGTGTTATAAATGTACTAACAATTGATATTACAATTTACAGTCTACAATATTATTCTTCACTATAGCAATATAGTTAACAACTAATGAGTGGTATAAAACTAGCACTCTGCCGATGCTCACACATTACTTATCTGTCATTTATGGGCGAGGTTGGAGACAATATTGTTAAGTTACCATAATGGCATAATGTATTATAACGGTTATGACAAACATGATAAATTTAAATGTATATCGTCGTCCAAATTATAAAAAATAAATGACTCATATCAAATCACTTTAATTATTTATAGTATTGAGATGGTAATTTATAGTAATCCATATTTACTATCAACTTCAAATTTAGATATTGCTTGAATTATCGGCATTTTTATCGTCGATCAACAGTACAATTAAATCAAATCACGCACGCGCAGGTACAGCTCCTAAATGTTTTAATCAATAAATTAATTAAAATGAATCGTGTTGTCATATTATGTCGATCGCTCGGGATATATATATATATTGAGTTGACAGAGTTGAACAAGACTTAACTGTATATGATATCACAATAGTAATCCATCACATAAATCACCAAATATTAGACACGGTGAGTGACAGGAGTGATTTATGTATGAATTGATTTAGGTAGATGCAGATGGTGATGCTGGGTGTGGTAAACATGACAACTAATGCTAAATAATTTCGCATCTGCAATGTTGGCGTTTGATATGATGTAAATTATATTATTATATATTATAGTATATATTATAACCCTTTACATTCTATAAGAATTTTCGCTGATCCGGAGGTAACGTTACCTACACATAAGTGGACGATATTATCATTGTTACGTAATATAAACTACACTGCATACGTTGATAAACTAAGTAAATATTACATATATCTACTGAACTCGTACGCCTGCAGGCATTTCTATGAGTCGATTTCAACTCAAAGCTTCATGTTTCGATGATGAATGAAATCAATACCGTTTGTATACTTTTTTATAATATACATTCTTTGAAAAGTTATGACTATTGAAATATTTTAATACGATTTTGAGTTATTTACAAACATACTTATTTACGGACACATGTATATATCAACATATATAATCACTTCGCGGCAGTAAATTAGAGGTGCGTCCTTTAAAACCGGCAAATGTATTTCTAATAGATTCGTGTATTCGACCATAATGTGCAAACACTATTCTATAGAGACCATATTATATGGAACAAAATATGATACCTATACATATTAATATTAATTTAATAAATGTGTACAACTAATACAATACTATGAATTCATAAACGCAAAAAATTGACAATTAATTTTAATGGTTCGTCAATATTCAATCGGTTGACTATAAGTTATTATGATTTTATCCCAATAGGTAGTTTATTGTTATTTGTTAAATATTATATTAAATATGCGTATGGACGACTATAATAGAAAACATTTTGGTATACAAATAAACGTAATAATATAATATTATTTATTGCCTCGTAAATTTAATGTTTTACCATAAACTACAATATGAAACAATTGAGCTTTCACCAGTTGTGCGAATTTTATTTACTTATTCAATCCTTCATTATGCTGTAACAAAAACCAATTAGCACATTATAGTTTATAATTCATTCTCACGATCAGTACATCGAGAAAATGTTTTGGTTTGGAAAATTAAAAAAAGACAATACTCGCTAAACAAAGCTACTATCAAATAATACACAGCGTGTTTATCGACACTTTGCGCAGTAGGTACCTATAACCTCGGCGTTAATCGTATCCGGCTATGGGTTTTTCATTAAAACCACGTTTGTACGAACGGAAATTAATGTGTTTCATCGTTTTGCAGAATTACAACGAGCTATTGACTGGCTTACTTTACAGAGGGGCAAAGACTGGGGATGGGGAACCGGCACGGATACCGCCCAGGCCATTGTGGCCATGGAGATGACGAAAACCGGAGGACGCCTGGAACGGGAACTGAGCGCCAAACAACTCGAAATCGAGCTTTTGGCTAGGCTATGGCAACACCATGACCCAGATTCGGTTACCCTTCAACAACAAGACGACGAAGACGAAGCGTTGACTGTAGCCAACATAGCGACGTACTCGATGGCGTTGGCTAGTGCTTGTCACGATCCAAGACAATTCCACGGACACGATTTGATTGGTAAACTCTATAAAAAAAAATTGCTATTGGCAGTTAAACGAAAATTGTAATAGATTCTAATGATCAAATAGCTGAATTTAAATATCGTGTTAATTCAACAGTTTAATTTGCAGGTTCGTTGCTACAACACGAAACTATATCCGATTTGGATTTCTCGTATAGCTCCCTGGTGGCGTGTGAATCGGGTACACACGTCAGAAAAAGACACATTAGAAGGTTAATGGAGATAGCCAACACTAAGCACACAGTGGGTCAGTTACAATACAATAGATTAGAAAAATAATAACTTTACTGCCTTTTGTTCAAAGGTTTAATAATCGTATATTATAGGTCCATAAAATAATAATAGAAGTGAGCATTTCCCAATATTTAGTAAAAACAAATAATATATATTATAACATATAGGTACATAGAATTTGGTATTTAACCAATTTTATTGTGTCACCTAAACCATCTTCAGGTTATAATAATTAGTGCAATCACAATAATAACGATTGTTCAAAATGTTTTAACTAATGTAGTTATGTTTAACAAGTTATTATTTATAAAAATTTTATATTTATGTTAGACGTTAGTACCTATTTAATATTTAAAATTAACAGTGTAGGTGTATTAATTTCATCACTGTAAATTCATTAGGTATCCTCATTATAACCCAGCCCGGTATTAGTGATATCTTATAATATATATCTATACATATAATATGTGTTTTTGCTAAACATTTTGTGAAATTAACACTTCATATTTGATACTATTATTTTGAATTTTAATAGACCGGCTATGTGTTTCCTAAACAAATTAATAACGTACTGTATCTTTATTTACAGATTCATTGAGTGTGGCCATATTAGCGCTCCAGTGCGTGGAACACGACCATCGCAACCGGAACGTAAAACCGTTACTCAAGAAACCATTAGCGACATTGGTAGCGCTCCAGCAGCCGGACGGAGGATTTGGTAGTCTTCACACGACTGCACTTGCAATCCGAGTGAGTACCATGAATCATAATCTATACATTCCACCATTCCAATGTAATTAATGTTCGATTATTATAAAACAAATGGTTTGTGGCTGCTAATTGACACAATGATTTGAAGTCAATTGACATGCGTAAAAAAACAGATAACTTGTTAACTGTACAAGGAATCGATGCCGCCTCACATTGTCGTTGATAATGTTAGCCCCCCCCCTGAAATTGTAATGGATTTCCGCCCGTGTTACAGAGTATTATTAGCACCGTACGGCTGAATCGACTTGTTTATATTATTTATATAATATTAAGTTTCTTCACAAATAATTACAATTCGTTATTCATCCTATATGATTGTGCTGTACAGGCGTTACAAGAAGGCAAAGCCACGTGGAACCGGACAAACGCCGTCGACTGGCTGTTAAACCACCAAGGACCCGACGGAGCTTTTTTCGACATTGCAACGACAGCCGAAGTGATAATCGCTTTGGCGCGCGTGTCCGGCGTCGCCGAGGGGATAGCCGACCACTGCGAGGTCCGGCCTGGAGCTGGTGAGTGTTCGCGAAGCGTGCGAGACGGGGACGGGGCTATGGTTGGTTAGGGTTGTTATGAGCTGACATCGTAATTCGCGATTATGCACCTCTGTTGGGTTACGAACACGACCGATTTATAATATAATATGGTGAATAACGATACAGATAAGGACAACGTCGGTACCGCGGTGATCATACCACATCCATCGGCCGTCGACACCAAACGTCCGGTGTCCGTCAACGTGAGCGAACCCGTTGCCACCGACGAATACCGTCTGCCACAGATGTCGGACGGCGGCACCAATGTGACGGTCAGTTATTCGCTGTGGATCGGCAGCAACATCACGGAAAAACGATCAATCAACATCACGGCCGATCATAACGTCACGTTTTACGAGATCATGCAAAGAGCGTCTGATTTGGACAGCGCTTTCACGTACGTTACACACGAACAATTTATCGTCACGTATATGCGATGTCAAATATCTATATTGTACATAGGTCATAGATGTAATAGATTAAATAATTATTACCTATTATTACCAAATTACTAAAACTATTGGAATTTTAAATTTTTACCTTTCGGATTCACACTCCCGACGAACAAGATACTGTTGGATACTGAAGAAAATTTAAGCAGTTTTACTGCCCCAAACGGTGATGACATACACAAAAAAAACACACACACATGATTATAAAGTGAATGCATTCATCACTCCACTTAGAATCTAAAATGTTTTAATCTATAGTCAGCATTGAAAACTTGGAACATAAAAAACATAGTAAAATACAATATTATTGAGCATAAATTACTTACGTGTTTATTACTTAAGATTAAATAAACATAATACCATTAGGTACATGTGATAATAGTATATAATATTATGATTAAATTACTATCATTACTATCAACATAGAACCCGCATGGTGATTGTCCACAACTCCAATCTTCTGAACTTTAAATACTTACAACTAATTAGCTGTAGGTACTCGTCCAAAATTATATTTTCATAAATTGAAATAATCTGAAAAACAATCAACTTAGCAATATGAAATTAAAAATGTGTAATATTGTCGCTCAAAAAAAAAAAAATAATAATAATGATAAAAAATAGTAAAACTATAATTTTAATATTTTTTTAAAATAATATGTGTCCCGTTTAAATAAATCTTTCTGTGTATATGTTTTTACATAGTTAATTATTTTCCAAAAAGGCACGTAGAAATAATGCAATTAGATGACTGGACCAAATAGTATACAATTCTATTGTATCTTTTGTAGTGTTAAATAAAATATAAAATGTAATAATATAATTTAATGTATTAACTACATTACATGTAACATTAAAAAGTATTTATCTACTATTTATATATATTATATAAGAGGTCGTATGTTATAATAGTTATGTATTTACGTATATAATTACTATATCGTAATAATATTACTTCACATTATAATAATTTTAATTTAAAAAAATGTGATTTTGCAGTTAGATTCATGTAGGTATCAAATTTTAATTGACTATGTTAAACCACCCTCTCTTAAAAACGAAAATCCACTGAATATTACTCCCTGTGGTAATTTTTATAAACATTTAAGAAATAATTAATTATCAAGGCTCACATAATAATTGGTTTTTATATAGGTTTTCAGCTACGGAATGGCCGAATGGTCATTATGTGCACACCCTTTCGGGACTTAAAGAAGAGCCTATGAGTTATCATTTTTGGCTATTGTACAAACTGAGATCGTGTCCTGACCCGCAAAATCCTCCAAGCAATCAACTAGTAGCTCCGACCGGCGTTGACGATCTAATCGTGCAAAATGGCGAACACTACTTATTTTGGTACAAGAAGCTTTAAATTGTAAAGGTTTGTTTGATTTTTAAATATGTATAGGTACAGACTCTTGTATTTGGTCTAATAACTAATAAACAATTAATCATATTATTTCAGGATTACAAATGGGAGTTCAGATGTTTATATACAACGTTTAAAATATTATGGTCGACAATAATTAACAGGAATAATAATTTTTAAAAAAATATATCTTTTTTTCTAGGGATTAAGTGATATTCATTTTAGACTTGTTGAAAACTATGTGTCAAAAGTTATTTTTCTCTGTACCTACGCTTATAAAAACAAAAAATAACAAAACATTTTTATTTTTTTTTTTTTGCAAACTTCTTTTAATATTGTAATTGTTTACCACATACTTACCACATGTTTATACGCTTCTATATACGATTTTTAGATTAATATTTAATTGCATTTTGTCAAATGTGGCTTATGTACATTATATATATTATATAATATATATAATATACACTGTTACTAACCATATACAATATATTGCCTTAGTCACTATATCGTCACTTAATATGCATGCAACATTGTACAAGCATTATATTATAATGCATAATTTATTGTGTTAATAACTGATAACTTTGAAAGGCTTTGGAAAACATTATCTTTCAAGATCCTCTCAAACTTATTATAAATAATTTTTCAATAATAAGATATAAATAACATTTATAGTTATACTCAATACACAATCAATTGCTTTTATTTATTTTTAATGAAAATATTTTATCCGTCTTATTTTTAAATTCCTATATAATGGTTCAATTTTCTTTAGTAGAACTGTGTAGGTATATAGCCATATATAGGTTGCCCAATCTGGATCACAGAACATGACTTCCCTGGACGATAATACCAGGATTGGATCGTCAATTGTCATTCGTCAACTACGTTTTTCGTGTTTAGTTTTTATTACGAAAAAAGTATACAGGCAAAGGTAGGTACCAATATATTAGTAGTTGCACCAGTTGGATCTTAGTAAAGTGTAAACTTTGACAAAATGAAAATTTTTCTAACAAGTCGATATCAAACTGCGCCATAAAAATAAAAAATATAGTATACAAACTGCAGTAAGATATTTTTATTAGAATTAAATGAATCGATATTGTTTCATTTATATAGCGATATCATATACATATACCTAATATATATGATGCACAAACTATTAAACCTTTCGAAGCACGGTATTTTTTTTTGACACCATCCCCATAATTGATGACCTGGTTAAACAAAAAGTAAAATCCTAATATATGTATACAGAAATTATTAATAATGAACATTTTATTGACTAACATATCCACCCACTTTCCTTAGGCCTGCACTCAGTGACTTAACAAATTACCTTTGCATCACCACCATAATATCAAATACCTACCAATATTGAAACATCAATAATTAATTTATCGGTGATTTTTTAAACACTCATAGGTAATAAAAAGTGTATTTAAATTTATTATTTTATTGGGTGGAGCGAAGTGTAGCCCGCATCTATCCCCACCCAGTTCGACGCAATTTGTAATTGCTGTCTCTTCCGAAACTAGAGGACCAATGTTCATGAAACTTGAAATATATAATATATATTCATTAATATTTAAAGGGTACATATATGAAATATGGCTTTTAGGTTTTTAGATGCTGTCATTAAGTGTTTAAGTAATTATGACTTATAACTCATCTAGACAATAAAAAGAAGAAGTGATTGACAAAATTGAAGACCTGACTGACTAATCAACGTATATAGCCTATACTAATATGATTAGTAACTTAAAATGGTCGTGGTACCTTCAGACCACAATGTAAGGGTGTACTAATAAACGATTTTTAAAAATTCAAATTTTAAAGATGGGCTCTCTCAGAGATTTTGTTTCGGAAAAACGAAAATTGAATATTTTCCAAGTGTATTTATACATAGGTAGTTGCCATTGGTTACAGAAAATAAAGAAGTTATTTATTCAATCAGAAATTTAACAAATTTATAATCTAAATATTCGATTCTGAGCATAGCGTTGAAATTAGTTATTGGTGTTTATATTATGATGTGTTTTTTCCCTGTAAATTATCATCTTTTGGAGTAGTAAAAATGCTCTAATTATTGACTTCGGCATCTTTTCTGATAGGAAAGTGAATCTAGTTAGTACATCCAGAACGTCAATAGTTTTTGAAAGAGTCGGAAAAAAAATCAGGAAAAATGGGAATATTTACGCAAAACCAATTTTATTGATTTTACTTTTTTTGGGGTAACTTGAAAACTAATTAAGTAATGATTGTGAATACTTGATTTTTTTCACCAAATGTTTATATTAGAATTTCCCATACACGATAAAATTTTCAAAATATTTTGAATCTTTTTGAAATATTTATAGCCATGAGAAATTTTTAAATTTTAATTATTTTTAAATTACTGTCAATAAACAATTTTTCGCTCGGTAAAAAAGCTTGAAAATGCTTCTCGTAAGGTTTTTATAGGAGTTAAAAATATTAAAATATACAGTATAGCTTCTCGTAATATTTAAATTTTTATTTAATTTTTCTTTTCATATCCAACATTTGAAAATATAAAGAAGATTCCTCATAAGTTTTTCTACCTTGAACCAAAAAAAAAAAAATTAACCGGAAAGTAACGCTATTTATAGCCATGATATTTTCGATTTTTATTATTTTATTTTTTAATTATTAAATTTGATTATTTATACAAGTAATATACAAGTATGACTGACACACTGTCTCCGTTCAGAATCGTTTTTCTTATTCAATAATTTATCATTTAATTCAAATCTAATACATCCATTACAATGATGTACCCGAGTGCCCCACAACTATACTGTACATCAGAACGGTACCAACTTGTTGACCTTTTAGATTCTGAGCGGAGCGAAAGTATGTATCAGGGCTTGAAACCGTTATTAATTTAATCGAAAAGTTTTTGGATACCGGTTACCGGTTTTATACCGGACCTGTTATTAGCGGTAACCAATTACCGGTACTAGATTCAAAATTACAGGTTACCGTTAAGTGATAACCGCTTCCAAAAAATGTCGGTTTTCTAAAAAAAAAATTGTTGCAGGAATCAAGCTATTTTTAGATTTCCTATTACAATATACGATGAGAGAGACCGGGACTATCGACTATCGAGTAGGTTGTAGGTACCGTCATTACTTATTACCAACCAACGATATTTTATGTTATAGGTAGGTAGGATTTTACAGGGTGTTACCACTGGGTATCTTCCCTAATCCAACTATTCATATCATTTTTTTTTATTTTCTCTTACCTTTCATATATCAAACCTACTTATTGTACAAAAAGCATGTATAGATTGTAGATTTCTTCAAATAAAAAAAAAAAAGGTAGGTAGGAAATAGAAATGTAGACTACCAATTATTTGAATTATTATTACAAGAACTGACTAGGGAAAAAAAACGAAGATATAATAGTATGATTTAAGAATAGTTTTAGGAAGTTATTATTTATTATACAATTAGTAGCTAAGAGCGTATAATCATTTATGTAGCTAAAATAAATTAAACATAATATTATTATAGTTCATACGTAACGGTAGTCAGTATTTATAAATACCGGTAATCGGTTCTTAACCGGTTAAAACATATTACGTTATTATAACTTTCATGTTAGTTGAAAAATTGTCACGGTTACCGGTAACCGATAACCGTGAGTACAAATAGGTTTATAATAATGGTAACCGATTATAGGTTCCCAAAAATTCCGGGAAATTATCGGTTTTCGGTAAAAACCGGTAACCGGTTTCAAGCCCTGGAATGTATTGATTTTACAATGATTTGTGTTTTTTCCCGTCTGTCAGCAAGTGACAGCAACATTTCGGATAGTAAGCTACTTTGATTTTTTAGATCATCATCTTTTCGGATAGAAAAGTGAACATAGTTTGTACTTATGGGAGGTGAAAATTGAAAATTCCAAGTAGTTCTAGAAATCGTCGAAAAAAACCCTTAAAATGGGTTTTTAATTTCTAACGATTTATTTATCACCATATAGCAACGAACAAATAATAATAATATTATAAGGACTACGCTGACCGCTCAGAATCGTTTTTCGTATACAATGGTTTATTATTGTATTTAAATATAATACATTGATTACAACTACTCTACAGCAGAGTGGTATCTACTTATCCACCTTTTTACTAATAAGTTTGAAAAAAAAATGTTTATGTCATATTTCTACCAACGGTAAACATTTTTTAAACAAAATAAATGTTCGATTTCCAACGTAAATCTCAAAATCCTTATGTGAACGCTCTTTAAAATGCGAATTTTGATAAATCTTTCTTAGCGCATCCTTACATAGGTGGTACGGATGAAAATGTCAAGTCTCCGCCTATACAGTTTAGGCTTTACGTTGATCTGTCAGTCAAAAATGCACTTTCAGTTTTTCCCGATTTTTCTTTCCGTAAAATCTAAAAGTCTTTTTCGGACTATTACGAACATTTTTATTGAAAAACGAGCCAAATCGGTTCTCAAATGATGCGGTCACTAACGTACAGTATTATATTTTATTTATAGATTATAGATTATCGTAATATAGGTTTGACAACAATTTTTTAAACATCCTGTGTACCTACAGTTTTCTATTAATCTTCCCATGCAACATATGGTTATTGAAGAACAACTTCACAAGCGTTTGTTTATGAAAATACAATTCCGGTGGACATTATGTCATCTGTAAAGCAATTATACTAATTATTATTCGTAGAATTGATTGGTGATATTTTTAATTGTCTAACATAACTTAAGGATAAGATAATGAATTTACCATTAAACTTCTAATCAGAATAAGAATCCAAAAGACAGTAAATCCACTATAATAAATATAAAATATTATCTGAACTCAAATTAAGTGTTACAAACATAATATGTTGTAGTTATAACTTATAACTATTTCTTAAGGGGCCCGCGGTGCCAGTTTTTCAAACTTTCCGCAATTCTATAAAATTTGAAATTTATATTTTATATTTTACTTGCTACCTTAATTATAATACTTTTCCAATAATCTACAACCCGATACTTATTTAGGAGAGGTGGGGTCTATAGAGGTATTATATTTAAAAAAATGACTTCACAGGAATGTACAATCATAGAATTGTCAGATATTTTCCCTATTGATAACTATTTTTTTATCTGAAAGAAGGAGACTTCCTACAGGCTGCATCGAATTCCGATTTTTTTGTTTTATTTAAAATAATGGTATAATATAATTTGTAAAAAAATGCTTAAAATTGTATTATTTTTGAAGACATATTATAAAGTTTGAGATAAAAATATTGAAAAATGAAGTTCGATGCGGCTTGTAGAATATTACCCTCTATTAGTAAAAAAAAATTATCAAATTTCTTTCATTCTACCAAGCAGAATCGTTTTCCCTGAGACGTATTTTTGTGTATCATATTAAAATAATTATTGTAAGTTGATGTATCATTATCATTATAAATTATAATTTATACCAGATGGCAAAATGTCTGATAATAGGGAGATTGGAGATACTATTTTCAAAACATGCTTATTTCACACAACTCCAATAATTTGCATGGCATTATATGGGTAATATATGTTTGCTAATTATTAGGTTTTACAGTGAAAATTGTATGTGAATATTTATGTACATACCTTTAAAGTTATGACTTTCAACATGTTTTAGAAAAAAAAAAGTCGAAAAGTTCTGAAATTGATAAAATATTACTATATAAACCCATTTGACAAAAATTGGATACCTTTTTTTGGTTTAGTACTGCAGTATATTGACTGAATTTTTCTGAATCAAGTCTGTACGAGATTGAAGCGAGTAACCGCCATCATCTTGTTTTTCTCATTGCCCATTCTAGACGAACATCTAAGGAAATAGTTCAAAATTAATATCAAGGTGTGTTCAAGGTTATTTTCGATTTGAACTCTGTGTATATCAATTTTTAAAAACTAATTACACGTATAGTGTTGACACATGCGCCCCCGTTAAATTTCATCGCGCATTATGCGATGAGAACGGAACTTACCCACCATCCATCACGAATATCTTTTTTAAAGTTTTTAGTTTTTAATTATATTTACTAGAAGCAAGATACACGAAACAGGCACGAAGTCATTGTTATACCTACACGTATACCTACTGAATTAAAATAATGTTTGTCCGACTGTCTCGGTGGCATCGTTATATAAAATCTTAATTATACGATACATAGTTAATCATTTTTGTATAGTTCCAAATAAGTTAACAATAATTTCAATCGTCGATATCAAACCAGCCAACCTCGTGTCTTTTTTTTATTACGCACGCCCGATAATAAAATACGCGTCTACATACACCACATAACTTAGAATAATATTCCTGGTGAAACCTGTGCCATATATATGTAGCCGTAGAGTGGTGAGCCTCCGTCGTGGGAACGTCACGGCGCATTTTCCCTCCGAACTGCGGAAGTATGAATTGGTAAATGAATGAACTAACCCAAACGGAACGAAATGTACATGATATACCTATATTTGACTGTTTGAGTATGGTTTTAAGTCTTCTTGTTGAAATTATTGAAATTGTTAATCGTCTACGACGATTGTATTTGACATAATATGTTAGATTTTATCATGTGATAAATCATAAGTTCTTATGCACTCTTAAAGTTTTGTTATCATAAATCACACTGCATAAAATGTCATAAAATTTAATAAAATGGTTAGTCAACATTTAAAAAATTTAGATCATCGATCACAAGTAAATCTTGTTACGACTTTAGATGTTTTAGCTCATTTATAGTTTCATTGGTACGATGAACAAAATATAGGTATCTAGCCATCTATGTATAAAAACGGTGGGTATCGTCCCCCTTAACTGTTAACAGTCCTTAATACAAATACACTATAGGCATACTATAAATTGCGCATTGTGTAAGGAATTTGGAAATAAAACAGCATTTGTAATTTACTTGAATGCATGATGTGTTTTAAAAAATTTTTATACTGGTCAAAAAAACCTATAGTATAAAATAATCGTCTTTAAGTCATAAATCATAATATAAGGATCAAAATAAAAATTATTCTAATAATATCAACACATAAAAATAAATAAAAATAATGGAAATAACATTTATATTGGGCTAATAATTAAATATATTAAAAAACTATTTTGGAATTTTACTTGAAAAATTACTTCCATTAAATTTTAGATTCTGAGCGGAGCGATGAATGTATTGATTTTACAATAATGTTTATTTTTATTTTTGTATCTGTCATTAAAACATTATTTGTTGGCTAAAAAAGCTTGAAAATTTAATACAAAGTATCCTACTATACCTGGTGATTCTTTTATCAAACAACACTCATTATTACAACAATTTTTTAAGTTTTTTACTTTTTTAAAAGACAACATAAGGTTTTAATTTTATATTCTAAAGCAGAATATTTTTCTTAGTATTTCGATATATGAAAATCGAATTTGGGGTGAATAGTTTATGAGCTATAAATAATCAAAGTTTTGATGAGTGGAGAAGTGGACAAACATCTCGCGGGTAACATCGTACCACTCCACTTCGTTCATCTAAACTAATACTTATAACTCATAAATAAACTACTCGCCCCAAATTCGATTTTCTTGTATCAAAATAATAAGAAAAATTTCTGCTTTGGAATATAAAATTAAAACCTTATGTTGTCATTCAAAAAAGTAAAAAAATTTAAAATTATAAGGATAAAAAATATTTAAAATATAATTTTTTAATAAAAACGTTGTTCTATAAGCAACTTGAAACTATGTAAAAAAATATTTTTAAAAAAATTTACACTTTATTAAATAATGAGTGTTGTTTGATAAGAGAATCACCCGGTATTGTTGCAATGACTTTTGAAAAATATTAAAAATCCGTAGTCACAATTTTTTTTTATAAGCATTTAAAGTTCAAATCTTGACAAAATATGACAAAATTAGCAAATTATTTTGAGTTGAGAATTCATGAAATTTTTTCTTTATAAATCTAAGATTTGAAATAGTAATACAAAATTCCTCATAAGTTTGTCTACCTTTATCAAAAAAATAATGTCTACAAGCAAATCAAATTTAATTTTTATGAGCGTTTGAAATTCATATTTTTACAATATTGGATATTCACTTGATTGCTCATGTAGCAGTTTTGTTATTTTATTGTTATTCAAAAACAAATAACTGTAAATACATGAAAATTTTACTGAATGTATATTTTCATTTTCTATACTCTACGACTCTTTTTGAATTGTTTAAGGACATAGTCAGTTTTTTTTTCTATAAATATCAATAAAATTTTGTTTATTGGGTAAAAAACCGTGAAAATTTAATGCAAGGCTTCTGATATAGGGGAGAATGGGGCAGATTTGAATACGGGGTACATTTGAATTTGTATGATATAATTTGTTACAGATTATTTACATAAATAAAAATAATAATCTAAGTTGGTGACAATGTTTTGTATACCATATGTGATTATCAGGCATTTTTAAAAAAAACTTGTGATAAACAAAAATGATGTGATTCTCCGACTTTTAAAAAAAAATAAATAGTTTCCATAAGAACATTTTGGAAACTAAAATTCAAAATCATAAGTTTAGAATTAAACATACCTATTCAAAATATTTTTGCCTAGTAATATATTTGAATCTTCATGAATAAGGTAGATAATAGGGTGTTACATAGGTTCCTCCTTTTGAAATACCTATCTTATGGATGGAATAGACTAGTTTACTGGATTTATCTATAAGAAAACCCAAAAAACTAAATTTTCACAAGAAAAAAAATTTGATAAGAAAACATCTAAACATAATTGTAAAAAATTATTATTATATTATATTGAGCTATTTTTATTATTAAAATAAATAAAAAGTTTAATTACATTTTATATTTATATTCAAATCTATCCCCTGCACGTTCAAATGTACCCCAACAATTTTTTTTTATAAGCATTTAAAGTTCAAATTTTAACAAAATGTAATAATTATTTTGTAGTTAAAAATTTATAAAATGTTCAACTTTTATAGCTAAGGATTGAAAATTTAAAACAAGATTCCACGTAAATAGGTAAATATATAAACACTTTATTCATAATAATATCATCAAATATACTTGGTAATATCATAGGCTGACTGACCGTTTTCGCTCAGAATCGTTTTTCTTATACAATGATATATCATTGAATTCAAATTTAACACCATCCATTTTGTTTGTAACCTACTGTACTGCAGAGTGACATCCACTTACCCACTTTTTTTTATTTTAAAGGAACAAAATTTGAATAAACTCTAATTATTTTACATTTGTAGGTACATAGAGCCATAAAATTCTTAAAACCCAAAATCAGTCATCATATTATGTGGAATATTATACAGTAAAGCTTCGGTAAGACCAAAACCCTGGTAACTTAAATGATTCCTTCTTAGCGAAGTTTAGGTGTTATAATATTTAACAGTACAATCATAATAACGATCGTTGTGACAATCAGTTATATTATATTAAAAAAAGGATAAAATAAATATTCAAATATTTACGAACAGTTAAATAATACTATATTGATAATAATAATACATACTGTTATATTTAAAATAATCATATATGTTATATAATTATGTATTCGTTTTTCTTAATATACTTTACACAACGACAACGATAATAATATACACCTAATCCTAAATTTAATTTCGGTTTAAAAAAATAAGGAGATTAGAAATAAAACACAATTTACATTAAGAATCAAAAAGGTGAGATTATACATTTGTAAACGTACTATATTACACATTACATTATCTAAAAAAAATTGTATAATAACGAAAAAATCACAGAAGAGTAAAAGCAAAAAAAAATCATATTTATATATTTTGAGTTTCTTGATAATAGTGTATATTATACTATAATATTTTTTATAAACATTATGATTTAAGACAACCAATATAATTAATATTCATACAACAATAAGATCAAGTTTATATTTCATATAGTTTAAGAATAATGAGCACAAACCAAAGCACGACTCTGAGATATTGCAGGTTGATTTCTTTCATCCCAAAAATATAATTCAAAACATAATTTAAATGTTCGAATGAATATTACTATTTACACAAAACATACATCATAAAGACAAATGGAGAACAGTAATCATATACCGTGCAACAACATTTATTTTTTAAATGTTTACATATATATTTTATAAAAATATTTTTATTTTTTATTAACTCTTTTTTGTTGTTAAGGGAAGACCGAACAAATCTAAATAAAATATAATAGTTAAGATTACAGATTTTTATCATGAATTGCAACAATACAAAATAAAGGATAGTTCGGTTATCCATAATCATGGTACAGTAACTTTGTTGCGTTAATTTTTATAAATTTAACACAGTTTATTGAAATACCAACAAATGAAGTAGGTTCATATTCGCGTCATATCTGTGATGTATTAATAAACCTAATATAAAGTATAATTACATTTTTTTGTCCTTAGACCTATCTATGATATAGTTAATAAAAAACAAAAATAATAATAATAATAAAAAAAAGTTGGAGGGGATATCTGAAAATATACAAGTCAAAAAAATCTATAGAACATTAACCCACCAATGGTCACAATTCATCATGGGTAAATGGTGAGACCACTCACTACAAATTTGTTTTGAAAGTTGCATTTTAAGCATACTTGATTTATTTTACTAAATACACAATATTTGCATTGTTGTAGAACACATTCATAATATAGAACAGGCGGCTGAACAACAACTACTGCTTGCCCCTTTACTTTTTTGTCTTTGATCTAAAAAAAAAAATAAAATAAAATTATTAGGTATATTAAGCTTTATTTTATTGGTATATAAATTAGTTAAATGTATACAATTAAATTGAGTGTTTATGGAAATGTGAAAGAAAAAAAAATTTGATTTCCCAAAACTAGTTCAGAAATTGAAACATTGAATTCTTTTAAAAATATTTAAATTTAATGCCATAATGATCAAGTTTTAAAAGTAATATTGAAGATGGCAGTGGCATAGCCAGAATTTCAAAATAGGATGGGGGTAAAGTCAAAATATTTTTAAAAAAAATACTCAACAATTAATTATAATAATTTATGTTTTGTTATGTACAATGAGGGGCGTAGAAAAATAATTAAATTTCAATCGGGGGATAATCATTAATCAAGGATCTAAAGGACTTAGAGGTTGCCGATCGGTATTCTTAGATGTCGACTGTTGATTAGAAGAGAAGGTGGTATCATCACGAGACCCCAACCAGTGACCGATAATCGTTAGTTCATCAAATTTCTCACCTTGTGAATTAGGTTCAGGTAGTGTTTCCCTTGGTACAAGATGCATAACAGTGGTACGGGCTGGCACAAGGCCTAGAGCACCCAATGTGACGTTGCTGTGTAAAAAACGACCCTGATATATCAGTCTGAGGATCTCGGCTTTTTCGACTGCTTCATCCGCCCAATCTGTAATCATTACAAAACATAAAGAAATATATTAATATACTGATATAATATTATAATAGAGTAATAGACAGTAGGATATAGTATAATATTTCTAATCAAAGGTAAAATGAATGCCATCGACAAGTATATAAGTAATAAACGTGACACACAATAATTTAATAATTATTTAGATAATAAAATCATTAAGTATAGTAAATACACACTGACTAAATTATAAATTATCATGCACAACAATAATTAAACACGATAAATATAATGAAAAATAGAAGTATAAGTGCATCATCAAAACAATTAATCTTCGTTACGGTTTTACATTCTTCATTTCTTCCACAAAAAATCTCAAAATTCATAAAAGTAATTATAATAATTCCAACAAATGTATTTCTTATTTTATTTTTATTTTTAAATAACTACTGTACAGTATGTCAGCAAGCTAATTCCTGGACAGATAGTATTTAGGACATTTAGCTACGACAGTCACAGAATTCATGCCAAAACAATGGTATCTTAAATGTGGCTATTACAAGAGTTGAAGAGTTCCAACTTCCACTAATAATAATTCATTAGAATACAAGAAAACAATGTACAACATACAAGAATCGACATTAAGATTTGAAAATGTAATACAAGGTTCCTCATAAGTTGTTATTACTGGAAATAAAAAATAAAGTTGATGAAATTGGATATTCAAGGGTAAAATAACGATTTCCTTATTTTATTAGAATTTAAAAAACACATAAACATAGAAATTTTTACCTAATATAATCAATATTAGTATTTTATATAGGTACATGGTATAATTTCCAAAATATTTTGATTCTTTTTGAGCCTTAAACATAGACATTTGATATTTTGGAATTTTTTATGTCTATAAAAAAAAAACGTGGGCAAGTGGGTGTCAATCATACAGTAGGTTACAAGTATATAATATTATTGTATAAAAAAAACGATTTTGAGCGTATTTTCAGTCAGTCTATGATATTATTTTAAATAAAGTAATTTATATATAACCTGTTTACGTGGAACCTTGTTTTAAATTTTCAATCCTTAGTTATAAAATTTGAACATTGAATAAACTTTTAACTACAAAAGCCTTTTTAAATTTTAAATTTTGTCAAAATTCAAACTTTAAATGCTTGTAAAAAAAAATTGTAATTATCGTATTTTTAATTTTTTTCAACTGCTATTATAATAATATATTAGGAGCCTCGTATTACATTTTCACGCTTTTTGACCCAACAAATACAATTTTATAGAAAAATAACTAAAAAAATTAAAAATTGAAAATGTCCGTAAGCAGTTCAAAATTAGTCAAAATATTTTGATTATGTTATCAAGTATAGGATTTGATAAAATAAACATATAGTGTAAATTTCAAGTATCTATAGTTATTCGTTTTTCGATTACAATAAAATAAGAAAATCACTACTTGAAAAATCCAATTTTTATTGTCCTGAAAGGTGATGATAGACACATAAAAAATAAAAAAACACACATTGTACAATCAATACATTCATTGCTCTGCTCAGAATCTAAAATTTAAATATATAAACAAAAAATAAATTATTTAGCTATTTTGTTGTCATTCAAAAATATTATTTGTGAGAACTAGAAACATTTACCTACGTAAATTATTATATTTTATACACATAATGACATTTTCTGATGCAATGTCTTCTGCAAAAATTAATTCAATCTACTGTATTACTCATAGTAAAATAAGTTATTTTAGTAGCAATAATATTATAAAATATACTTAGTAAATAGTAATATAGGCTGATTGACAATAGCCTATGCTCAGAATCGTTTTTCGTGTGTAATGATTATCATTGAATTCAATTTTAAACCAACATTGCAGTGACTTACTCAATGACGAGTTACACTCGACACCTGAGTTATATTATTCTATACGCGACACCGTAGAGTAGTATCATTCTATACTCACCTACTGTGCAGTAGAGAGGTTACCTCCCTGCTGCTTTTTAATATCAAAATAATAATAATAAAACATTGTTTTATTAGGGGGATATGAATATTTAATAAATTAGCAGTATTATCACGTGCATAAAAAGTTCTAAATCTTTCAATAAAATAAATATCTAGGTACCTATTTTATACAATAACCAAATTAAGGCGATAAACCAAAAAATGTATTATGACCTATAGGTATATATCTAATTAAAAAATTTAACCATTTCTCGTACTTGTTTGGTTACATTTTGTCGCATTTTATATATTAGAAGTCGTTCAGATAAAATTTGATTTTTGAGGCGAGTGAATTAGTTTGTATCGTTTTGGTTATCAATAACAGGTACGGCGATTAAATTGATTATTAATAATTATAATACCTAATATACTTTTATCATAAATTATTTAACAATAAATAATAATAATAAAACCACACATATTCAGCCAGAATGCAAGCCAGATAGTGTTTCCACACTTGTCACTACGCATCGATATGTATACTGTTATATTTTATTACGACTACACTTTTACGTATAACGTATCAAGTGTTATTTATATTTTTTTTTAAATGGAAATGGTCAAGGTTTTTTAGATGTAAGTGAACCATTAAATATAGGTACTGCGGAACTGATGTATTTTTCGTAAGAATGGTGTGCCTACACTCTACAGTGCAATTCAAAAAGACACCAAAGTCAGCCAGTCTTATGATAATCAATAGTAGGTAATCTACGTTTAAAATGTAGTCGGTTAACAAATTAACTTGATTTTTAAAACATCGTAAAGCAGTTGCATAGACAGTTTTGTAGGCATTTTGAGCGATGTAATGGATGTATTGATTTTATTCATATTTGTGTCTGAAGATACTTTTTATAGTGAAAACATGTTTCGATTTTCAACTTTAGGGGTGATTTTTGAACAAATTAGATCTAATTTGTACAGGAGGGGGGGGGTCAAATAGTAAAAAATGTCCACAGCTTTTCAAAACAATCGGGAATTAAAAAAAATAAAAGCATATGATATGAAAAATAAATGTGCATATATATGTACATATATATCTTTAATATTTTTGATCAGCTATTAAAAAATCGTTTAATGTCCTAGCGTTTTTACTAAATGAAAGTTTTTAGAAAGTAATTAAAAAAAATTAAAATTTTTCAATACTGTTACCAAATAGGGAAAATGCTGTTATAAATATTAGGTAAAAATATCAAGTGTCTACGGTTATTAGTTTTTGAGTACCACCAAAAAAATTAATAGATTTTTTCAAAAATTTGTTTAAGTAATTACCATATTTTTCAATTTTTTTTTGTCTGTACGGCAGAGCGGTTACTTACTTGACGGCTCTTTTAATATCAACATTTTACATCTACGCTTTAACTATCCTCAATCGGAGATTGTATAAATAACTAGTTATTCTATACATTTTTTAGATATAGTATTAATTTAATTTAAATGTAAATAGTCAAACTAAAGCAGTACCTATACATTCTATTATAAAATAACGGATTTCATACTTTAACGGTAATAATATATATGTAACGGTAGCATACCACTACCACTAATGGTTGGCACTTGGCTGTCCCCAATCAAATATTTATGTTAAAATACTAAATAGTCATACGAAAATATCATATTGTATCCCGAGTTATATCCTAAATTTTCCTCAGCTACATTAGGTTTTTAGGATTAAGTACGTTAAATTAAAAAAAATTAAAATATTTGAGGGAGACGACTGCTAGAAAATGTGTACTAACTTTTAGATTTTGAGGAGAGAAAATGTTGATTTTAAAATAGGTAATGTGTTGTTTTTTGTCTTATAAAAATAAGCATTTAAAGTTTAAATTTTGACAAAATTCATCAAAATCACATACATTTATTAAATATTCAATTTTTATAGCTAAGGATTGAACATTTAAGAAAAGGTTTAATATAAGTTCATGCTATTAAAAAAAAATAAAAAATATATAAGTATAGTTTTTTAAATAGATATTAATCTACAATTTTGTTAAAATTAGATATTTAAACAAAGAATAAATATTTTAGTTAGTTTGTTGTAAATCCAAAAATAAAAAACTAAGTAACATTTGTGGGAACTTGAAACATTTACATATATTAATATAATTTAAACACACAGCAATGTTTTTAAATGCAATTTTTTTGGCAAAAATTAATCTAACCTACTGTATTACTAATAGTAAATTACTTTAACAGCAATAATATCATAAGATATTTTTAGTAATAAGGGCTGATTGTCTTTGCTCAGAATCGTTTTTGTTTACAATGGTTTTATATCATTGAATTCAATGTAACAATATATATTTCATCTTACAGTGATCCACTCGAATCTTACTTAACAGCAGAATGGTACCCATTTGCCCACCTTTTTTAGATTCTGAGCGAAGCGATAAATGTATTGATTTTACTATGTGTTTTTTTATTTTTGTGTCTATCATCACGGTTTGGTGCAGTAAAACTGCTCCGATATTCTTCAACAGTTTCTTGTTCGATGGGAAAGTGAATCTAGTTGGTGCATTCGGGAGGTCAAATTTTCAATAGTTTTCAAAAGCGCTAGGAAAAACAATATAAAAATTAAGAGAAAACGGGAATTTTTACGCAAAATCGAATTTTAGTTTTTGGTGTAACTTTAAAACAAATTAACGTATATAGATGAATTTTTCACTGGTTGTTTATATTTGCATTGTCTATATACTATAAAATTTTGAAAATAATTTGACTCTTTTTGAGCTGTTTACGGACATTGTCAGTTTTCAATTTTTTTGTTTTTTTTTTTCTATAAATATCAATTATATTTTTTTTTGGGGTAAAAAGCGTGAAATTTTAATGCAAGGCTCCTGGTATATTGTTATTACATACGCATAATTTTTTTTTATAAGCATTTTAAATTCAAATTTTGACAAAATTTATCAAATATAAAGTTTAATAATTAATTTGTAGT
This sequence comes from Sitobion miscanthi, assembly GCA_008086715.1. Taxonomy (NCBI): domain Eukaryota; kingdom Metazoa; phylum Arthropoda; class Insecta; order Hemiptera; family Aphididae; genus Sitobion; species Sitobion miscanthi. The sequence goes on from CM017802.1 coordinate 30,592,248, forward strand.
TAAAACTTTATAAAATGTTCAACTTTTATAGCTAAGGATTGAAAATTTAAAACAAGATTCCACGTAAATAGGTAAATATATAAATTACTTTATTCACAATAATATCATCAAATATACTTGGTAATATCATAGGCTGACTGACCGTTTTCGCTCAGACAGAATCGGTTTTCTTATACAATGATATTATATCATTGAATTCAAATTTAACACCATCCATTACAGTGACCCACTTGTAACCTACTGTATAGCAGATCGACATCCACTTACCACCTTTTTTTTTAACTTGAAAGCTATTTTGTTGTGTATAGTGTATACCTAAGTTATATCTTATAACTTAAAAATTAATTACAAAGATCAAAATCTGATTTTTCAGCTGTTATATTAAGTTTAAAAAAATAAACTAAAAAAAAAATTTTAATTTTGAAATGTTTAATAGGTATCACGTTCTTCTTAAATATCTAGCTTCCCAGTTAATATAACTTCCAAGGTAAAAAGAGTGACAATTTTTTCAAAAATCCGAATTAAAAAATGAGCGTGTGAACCAACTATATGTATGCGTAAAATTTGCATATATATAGGTAGTTTTTTAATTTAATGATACGTTTTGGATTGGAACACTACTTTTTATATATATGATACACCTTATAAATGCAAAACAAAGTGAGAGAAAGTCTTACAAAACTCAGTCACCAGTCGACCGACCCATTTACATGGTCTATAATACGCGGCAATCAGAAAGATAAATTTGAAAGAGGAAGCTTTCACTCCAACGATAAATGACGAGATATAATTTCACAAAAATTGCAATATTTAAATTTGTCTGCTAAAAAGTTATTAGTATTATTTTTAACTATAGATAGGTACTAAATTGTCCATTAAAATTTATAATTTATAAATTATTATATAAATATGTGTTATGTCTCGTATGTTAACGAATAAAGGAGACTATATGATATTCCGAGGATAACTTGGCTGATAAAACTTAAAATAAATAAATAGGACGGAGTATTTTATATAATGAAAATTGGAATGCAAAATGGTCAGGCAAAATAATCGCACTTTTGAATCCAATTTCGATGTAAATAAAAATTATATACATTATTATTAAATAGGTACTATTAAAATGTTAAATAGTTAAAGTAAAAAATACCTATAAAATATTAATATAAAATAGAATATATTATTTTTAATTTCAATTATATACGATTCTATTTTATAAGACGTAAATTATTTTCTTAGTTATGTTATTTAATGTATTTTGAACTTAACAAAACATTTTATCCTCTGGACTTTAGTAATATCATCCTCAGATCAAATGATGAGCTTCAGTTTTGATGATTCAACACTAATGAAAACTTCATCGTATAGATACTACACGACATAGTATTAACTATTAAATATTCTACTAGTGTTTACAATAAAATTATCTGTTTTTACAAGTTGAATAGTTGCATAGTACAATAAAATCCCATTTATTGCCCCACCCAGTGCACGTAACACTTGTGATTTTGTACAGAAACAAGCACACGCTTCAGACTAATAATATTATAATTGTTTGATTTTATACACAAGAACAATCTGTGACTAACTAATAACGCCAAAATATAAATCAATCTTATTAAAATAGGTACAAAAATTAAATATTAAACATAAAACTTAAAATTATAATTTATAACTCCTTACATGTAAAATGTTGAAAATATGTAAGTATTAATCATTAAATTCAAATACACTTAAAAAATATAATTGGCTCGTTATTATTATGTAAATATAGAACATTTATAGGTAGGTATTTGTAATAATAATGAAAATGTATTTTTATGACGTAAATACAGCGTGTTGTTTGTAGTAAATAATCGTTTTCTCTTACGTCATTAACTCATAAGCAATAACAATATGTTCTTTTTATTTGTTTCAAGAAAAATGTACACACCATTATTACTATAAATTAAAATATTACTCAAAACTTTTTTAAAGTATAACCTTTCCAAAGTTAATATAAGTCCCCACAATTTTAGTGAAGTAAGCTACATTCTAATTTGTAAATTGTAGTTTCTTTAATTTTAATTACAAGAATAATTAGTAGGAGCTATTTGATTTATACTTTATTTTTAAGCTTAAATAATCTGAATAATAGCTATAACTCGTAATTTTTGCATTAAACGAGAATTTATGTTAAATGAATATCACTTGAGCAAAAAAAAATAAAACAAAAATGAACATAATATTATGTTCAAGTAAATTAGAAGGATAGAAAAAATTTGTTTATTAAATAAATGAAGAAAAATTCAAAAACATTTGATTTGTTATACCTTATACATGCTATTGATAATTTATAAGCCTAAAGCAAACCTTTTAAAAAATCTTCAACTTTGTTTTGGATTAGTGTAAAATATAATTAGTTATTAGTAATAACTTATTACTAATATACCTCTATGGTAGGTTTAAAATTGCCTCACGATAATCATCGCTAACAAATTATATTGATGTAATAAAAACTTAAATGTTGTAGGTTGTTAATTTTTAAAATTAATTTTGATTCGTAAACAATTAATTTACAATATTTTACTTTTGCTTATAGACTTTCACAGTTGATTCTAAATGAAATACTACTTATTTATAAAAAAAAATCTTACCTTCTGGCCAATTATCAAAAATTGCTTGAGCTATATCGCCCGCCGAGTCGTTAGGGCTAAATATGAATTCTTTAGTTTTACCGCTGACAAGAATCAATCTGAGGTTTATCTGTAACATAAATATAAATATTCAAAATATCTGTTTATATCGATTACCAATAAGTTCTTAATTAATTTAGTGTAGTTATTTTTGATACAACCTTAGTCTTTAACAAATCTTCAGGGTTAAGACCATTTACTATTGACACTAGAACAACTAAATCATGATCTACAGACAATTTATCGCTCTTTGGCGTATAACTGAAAACCATTTTTTAGTTTAAAAATGTCAACCTCGATGTTAACTGAGTCAATATAGGTAAGAAACAAAATAAAAATTGAAGATTCTGGCAGACAGTCAGAAAAAAAATTAAATAAACAATTGAAGACTGGGAAGTAAAACTCACATCCTACTCCTATTCAATGTATGCCTTTGTTTATAAACAAGGACGACAGTATACGTACGGACATCACATAAGTATTGATATATTATGTACGTGTGTTGGTTTAAGAATACCATATTTAATAATATTATCATAATAATATTGAATGATTAAATAAATAAAATAGATTATTATATTTTAGACGAAAATATAATAATATCATTACACTGGTACCTAAAACGGAATTAAATCGACGATTGCAAGACATAATTTTGAGCGGAATAACCATATTGATAAATATTTTTTTTCATTGATACCCAAACTATAGTCACACTATACTATAAACTAGAATATAAAATATTAACTATTAACTAATAGGTAATAAATACGTACTTAGGTTATCTTACTATTTAATCATTGAAATTTTTACAAATCATACATTTTTGATAAGCGCAAGTTATTTAGTAGATATACTATATTTCATAATAACACGCCCAATAGTATTATAATATTATTGCAATTAACCAAGATTTAAAAATTGAATAAAATGTATAGGATGGACCTACATAATTATGTATTTATTTAATACTTTAATTCCTTGGGTCATTTTTATATTTTTTAAAAATGTAAAACATCATGTTGACAAATCTCCGCCCTCCGTGGTTTCGGCTTTTATGACCATCCCGTCAAATATCAAAACATAATTTCCCATAGATATAGTAATTTATACCTTTACTCTATGATAATAAATATATTGTCTTCTAAAATAGGAATAGTAATTTCTTAAAAATAACCTTGAGAGTACATATTATTTAAAATATACAGTTGAATAAAATAAATACACTTAATTAATTGTTTTTTTATAGTATTTAAAAATTCGTTTGGAGTTTATTCACGGAAATAGGACACGTCTGTTGCAAAAAGGGTGGTCCTGCTAGTCGGAAATGGGTCACCGGGGCTCAGTTCCAAGGCAAAACGGAGGGAGAAAGAGAACGAAACACACCGGGTGAAGGGCGCAATCGATATTCTGATGGTTCTGTGGTAGACTAAGAGACAAGAGGAAGGGAAAAAACTGCTGATATCAAACAGTCGACCAAACACCTTGCAGAAAACAAAAGGTTTTTTTCAATTATTTTTAAAATAGGAAAGAAAATACTTAATAAATTTTAAAAATATGCTTTGACTAAGTATTGGTGTAACTACTAAATATCACTGAAATTTTTCTAAATATTAATGTATTTATATATAATTTATAAATAGATTGTATGACTATGTAGATCAATATCAATATGAAATACCTACACCTACATTACCTACGAAAGATTATAAAAGAAAATGATTGTAACTATTGAAATAAATTGAACAATTCATTTAAATTTAAATTTACTTATACATGAAAAGAAATTTAAATGAAATTAATACAATTACAAAATATGTACCAAATGAATTTTCTTTTTTTTATAACGGATATTTAACCCTAACTATCTAATTATTTTTTATATTTTTACATTTTAACGTTTTATTATATTAGATAATATGATTGACTTCTTGTATAGTTATTATCCATAAAACATTTCAGTAAAAATAATATGTATGTTTAATATCTTTGAATAAAAAATGTATTGGTATTACATTGATCTGTTTGACGTTGGTCTATTGTTTAAGTGTAACTATAAGTAGGCCACAGCAAAAATATTTAGAAAAATAATACTTATTGAAGAGCCTATACCTACTAACCAATGTTATTGAAACAAAAACACAAAGACACGTATAACGTATTGTGTAAAATCTAATACAAACGGTTAACCTAAGGATGAATAAAATATTTTTTTATCTATAAATATAAAATATAACAACTGACATAACCTTCGTTCATAAGAATTTTCATAAATATCTTAGACATTGAATGGGCTTCTTTAAAAAAATTAAATCAATATACCTACACCTATTAGATGTCCTTGTAAAATGTGTACCTATTTCATTTATCTTTTTTTTTTGCAAAATGGCAGAAATAGCTTGACTAAAATACGTATTATTAAGAAAAAAAAATTATAAATTATAATATTTAAACGTCAATAAACTGATTCATTAATCTTAAGAGAATGTCCACCCGCTTGTGTTGTCTCCTCCTTACAGATATATGACTTAGAAAAAACTGTTGTGCGCAGCACAATTTTGACTCCCTCTGTATTTATAGTATAATTACCAAAAGTCCACACTGTAGGGAAGAACTTTATCTGTGAAGGAGTGTTTTAATTTTTTTGATAGCACTAACTAATAATTTTTTAATAATTAAATGAAAAAAAAACCTAATGTTATAAAACTGATAAAATTTAAATGTTATTCAAAGAATAAAAACACTACGACACAGATGAAGTTCTGCGTTGTGAAAATTTGGTAATCCTACTATAAATACAGAGGGAGCAAAATTATTGTCCCGCGCAAAACATTTTTCTACATGTTGTACATTTGTAAAACGGAGACAACATAATATTATGCGGGTGTGACGACTTCTTAAGTTAGATTTTTTTATAATTTCTATTCTTTGTAAATGATATGTATAAAATATTAAGTATAAGTATTTACAAAAAAAAACATACACATTTTAAGTACCTATAAAATCAAATTTTTATTTTTCAAGTATTAAAATTAAGAGTTAGTTGTTATCTGCATAATATGTGTTTTAGTTAAAATTTTTAGATAAAAATGAATTTGGGATTTCATAATAATCACAAACGATCCAAAATGTTTGTAACATGAATTTCTTATCTCTCCATATTTTATTATATTATTAAAAGGGCATTACACCCGCATGCGTTCTCTCTGTCTTACGAACACATAACAGAAAAATGTACGCTCAGCCGCTCACGCTTAGCTTTTAGTTTAAAAATTAGAGTGAATTGACCATTTATAACATTTTTATGTAAGATTATTATCTAGTGAACAATATAAGTTTTTTATAGATTTTAATTTTGAAGCAAGTTATGAGTATTTAAAAATGTACAAGCAATTTAAAATTTTAAAATACTCATAACTTGCTTTAAATTAACTAAGATTATTAAACTAAAATCGAAACAAACTAACAGACCTAAACGTGATCAGCTCCGCGTAAGATTTGCTATGTTATGCGTTTGTAAGACAGAGAGAACACATGGTAGCGCCCTCTTAAAGAGGTTCGCGTTCTAGAAAAAAAGTCAATAGATATTTTTAATATTATCTACTACTTCGTCTAATTAAACAATAATACAATATACATTGTTAATTAAAAATAGATACTATATTTTTATTTATACTTGTTTATTTTTAAGTATATTATATATACAAATAAAACTTACGGACTATTTAAATAAACTAAAACATAATACGTATTTTACATAGCAATAATACATTTCAATGGCATCTGGGTCATTAAATAAATAATAATAGATACAAATGTTAAGACCTCCTGGAAAACAGAGTAGTACAGTACATTTTGAATAATTATAGTTTTGAATACATCGAACATAATACGAGAATTCAGAAGATATTACATTTATCAGAAATTGTATAAACATCGATATAGTTGTGAATCGTATATAATATAAAGATCACGCACAATTAATAAGACTGTAAATTAATGACAAATTTGAAAATTAATTATTGTGTAAACCAAATTTAAAATGAAATATTTAGAATGTTATGAAACACAATTTATTTAATTATATTATATGTTTAATTATACAAATAACTTTTTTTATCATAATTTTAATTCCATTTTTATAATATATAAAATATGTTAAGGCGTCATCAGTGTACACGATTGCCGTATCGATTTTTTTCGATTTTTCTTTGGCGAATTGTGCGTCTCAGTGCCGGTTAAACGATTTTGTCATAAAGGGTGGATTGAAGGCTGATTTTAAAGACTGTAGACACGGAAATTAGTCCTCAGGTAATAGTACAAAATTTGTACAAAAATATGAAATAAGCTAGGTTATTATTAAGAATAGCAATGAAAAACAATAACAAATTGTTAAATACGCTTATCTATGGAAAATTTCAATGAAATGTAACAATTATTGATAGTTTATAATTACTCTATTTTCAATACGATTGATCTACGTCGCTAATGCCTATAAAAATTATTTTTTTAACCAATGAACCGAGGATTATTAATATGAGAAATCGATGTCATACATTTAAATTACAGATTTTATTCTAAAAACTGTTTTGAAATCATTATTTATTCTACTAGTAGACGGATCAGATTTTTTCATTCAGTCGTTTAACTTTAAAAACTTTGTTTTTTTGATAACAATTTAAGTTTTAGTACTAAAAATAATCAATCGACAACTAAAAGTCAAATTAATGAATAAGACCTTTTTTTAGAATTAAAATTGTAAGCCCTACAGCAGTGGCGGATCCAGGGTTTAATTTTTTTTTAGGGGGACTCCTAAAAAAAATACTTCTAAGCCATAAATACATTACAAACTTTAAAATATTTCTGTAAGTAAAAAGAGGAATCTATTGTCTGTTGAAGAGGTCTGGGGGGGGAGACCCCTGCTCCCCCTGGATCCGCCACTGCCCTACAGTTTTGTATCGCTCATGGTTATGCTTATAAATTATAGGCGTATACAAAAAAAATATCAATTGGTTCAATTGATTAACATTTTTAATTGATAGTACCTAATCATAATGATATAAAGTTGATAATATTTTATATTTACCTACATATTTACAAATTTAATATTTATAAGCTTTAAAAATCTCAACTTGTGATTATTTATTCTTTAAAAATCAATGGTCCCTCGAATTAATCTTTTAAACAATGTGATACTTATGCTTATAAATTTAATATCATAAAATACTCATGAAGCACACCAAAACAGGTACCTATGTATTTATATTGTAAAGTAATAATAAAGTTAAAATTTTACAGTTAAAATTACATGCATATTATATTTTTCTACATCAAAATTGACAAATGTTACTAAAATATGATACAACATAAAATTAGTTGGGTTTCTTAGCTACACCTCGTAATTTTTAAAAGGATTATGAAAAGATACCTGTGAATTATTTTACGAAAAATTAACATTTTATCAACATGCACATTTTGTGAGATCAAAATTTTAATAATTACATAACTTTGTAAATAACTGCCTATTTACATCATCTCCAATTTTAATGCAAATAAAAATGATCGATAAATGATTAGGTGCACAAAGTACAACAAAATGATAACTATACTGAAAATGTTTAAGTTTAAAAATATTTTTATGATTTATATCAATAAGTAATAAAAGTGTTGTAAAAATGTATTATAATTACAGTTATCAATATATTTATATGCAATTAAGACACTCAATCTTTATGTATTTACCTACTCAATTAATAATTAGATTTGTAGATAACACTAACACATAATAATTATTTACACCCGACAATATATATACCTATATAATATAATATTATATGAAAACATAAAAAAATATTTCAATAATAACATACCTAACGCTTTTTTAAAAATCCAATACAACAATATATAACTAACCTCTCAGTGTTAAATATAAAATAAATGCTGTAGTCCTATATCTAAAATATGTATGCATATTCTACACATTGAGTACAAGACGTAATATACTTATAACTAAAAAGTAAGGCTATTGGTGTAACAATTTATGAGTAAAGAAATCTAAATGTGTAGAAATTGGGATTTACTTATTAATATCTAAAATTAAATTATTTTAATAGTTATTATGTATCTACATTGTAAATTTGCAAATCATGGTCATAGCAAATTTTAAACCAATTTTTTACACCAATAAATTATATTCATAAATACTATTAAGTCTTAGGTGTGCGCAGACCTCTGAGTCAGGTATAGTTAAATTCAATCCGATTTTAATCCCACCCCTTGTCATGGTCACACAAGAAAAAAATTATATACATTTTTACTACAAACTTTTAAGTGACCCTTTTGTTGGTGACTGGAAAATGTAAACAATCAATTTTCATTATTTCACACATACAAAATTCATCAACATTGATTTAAAATTTTAACCAAATATAATCTATCTAATATGCCTATTTATAAAGTATAGAGAATAAAGGAACCTACTTAAAAATTTGTATGATATAATAATTGTTAGTAGGTTAATAGTAGTTCAGAATAAATTATTACAATCTACAAAATATAAGTTAAAATAAATATTGAGTAAATATTAGTTTCCCAGTGGTTTATTGGTGTTCATTTTTAGACTTAATTTACTCCCAGTATTAACATTTATTTGGTTACAAGGTAAAATCATATAGGTACCTTCAGAATTAACTAATTAATACATGTTTCCTAGTAGTGTTTATTACTAACGAAAATGTTTAGATATTAAAACAATTTCAAAAATAGTTTTCATTAAGAGGAAGCCTACCCACGTCATGTGTTGTCTCTGTCTTACAAACGTATAACATAGCAATTTGTACATTCTGAATAATTTATTTAATTCTGTTTAGTTTAATTTTATTATGAATTGACCTATAACCAAATTTAGAAGTAAGAATATTATATAGTCGATAACATAGTTTTTTTTTTATATTTCAATTTTAAAATGAGTTATGAGTATTTTAAAATGTACAAACAATTTACTATATTTTTAAAATGCTCATATCTTGCTTAAAAATTAAAATATAAAAAAAAATGCCATCGACAAGATGATAATCTTACTTCTTAATTTGGTAATAGGTTAATTCATACTAAAATTAAACATAACAGGGTTAAATTAATTATTCAGAACATACAATTTTCAATGCTAAATGTTTGTGAGACAACACGTGCGGATATAGCGTCCTAACTCTTTTAATGAGAAAAAAATGTTTGAATGTACGTAGGTACCTAGTTAGGTAATAAATAAATGAAACATTGTTCATAACTCATAAATCATTAAATAATTCAGAAAGAAAAATTACTGGTATCTATGGCCAATCCAGATCAACCATTGTGCATTTAATTAGGTACCCGTTTTCTTGTTTTATTAGTCAAAAAACCAAAGTAGTTTTGCAAAAAAATTATTATAAAAATATTATATTATTATAGTATATTCTAATTATTTATCAGCTATACTTTATATAACCTTACTTTAACAGTTTAATTTACTATCAAGTAGCAAACATACAATTTTTATACTAGATACTCTAAAATTCATATATTACAAAAATATTTTATTGCTCCTGTAGTAAAATAGGAATTGTTATAGGTATATTACAAAATCTAATTAAAATATTTTAAAACAAAAATATCATTATGTAAGACACTGTTTAGGTACCTAGTGATGAAAATAACTTTTAAAATATTATCTACTTACGTAAAAACTTAGGTATTATATTCTAGTCTAATAGTCTATACCGAGGTCTAAACCAACAAAATGCCTGCATAAACAACAATATTAAAGACTTACACTTTAATTATATGACATGCAATTAATGCCAAAATTAATTAGATAAGTACCTAATAAATAATGTAATAATAAATTGATACAGTATCGAGGACAGTATAGACACCTCATTAAACAACACAACTGTTATAACTGTAAAGTGTCATCATCTGTCAATGAAAAATATTACATGTGGCAGCTTTATGATGCTACATACATTGATGTCTATACAGTCTATACCATCACACAATCAAGTAATTATTAAGTACATTAAAACATGACCTAAAATAATAATAATAGTTATAAAACAATGTCTACTTATAATTGGGTATTTTAAACGGTTGAATATAACTACTAAAACTCATAAGATAAGCAATTGATACATTATTTTTTTAAATTATAACCCTATCATCAAAATAAGAATAAATCAATTATAGAAATTATTCTTCTTTTGTCTATAGCGGCTTACCTAAATATTATATTAAGTAACTACAATAAAAGTTATACTTAGATCTTAAATTAATTTTTTTGTTTTACCTATTGAACTTAGAATGAACTTAGTTCAAGATTTATGATCATTTTTAAACATACATTATTCAATAGGCACCTATTATAATGTTTAACACAAAATGACAAAGTACATTTTTAATGTACCCAAGTACTTAATTTTGAGAATAATTTGTACTTTTTTCATCTTTAAAATTACTAAAAATTAATTATGATATTTAAGGACATTCTTACAATATCCGGTTAAAGTTAACCGACACTTTACTGGACATTGTAAGAATGGCCCTTAAGTTACAATATTAATAGGTAGGTATATAGAATATTTGTTATTGTCAGTTTGTTTTAATAACTTGAAATGTAGGTTTGATTGATGTAGATGAGTAGTTTATTTATATAATTTTAATTTACTTTTGATAGAAAAAAATAATTTCTACACCTACATAACCAAAAAGAAAGAACTGGTACACTTTCTCTTTAAATTAGTTTACGCAATCCACGAAAAATTGAACATCCTGGATTTATTGTAATTAATAAAACTACCTACTATAATATTATACTATGCAAATAACAAGTATATAATTGTAATGTAAATTACGAAATGTAAATGTCTATATAGATAACAATATGACATATACAAATGAATAAAACCAATTTCAAAAGTGTATATCATAATATGTATTACCTATGACACATACTTTCTAATAAAACATCAATGTTTTTTTTAACCTATTTATGATGTTAATAATGATTAGAAAGAAATAATAAGACAAAAATCATCTTAAATCTCATAATTTTATTGAAACGTATCGAAATTAAACTTGATACATACCTTGTCAGACGGGATGGACCGGATGGACGTAGTCATGTTTGTTTTGATAGGCGACGTTAGTGCGCTACAAGGTAACTACGGATGATGTCCGCTGTCGGATCGCTGCTAAATAATCCGTCGAAGTCATGGACTCATAGAACAGGGACAATTCTTTTTCACGGTCACGCCAACGACAACACCACCGACAAACGTTACTTTTCTTATCTACTTGGTAGCAGTAGCACACAAGGCTTTCGAAATCGAAAAAGCACTATCCAATACCGAAGACAAAACTCCGTTTGCACTATTTCTTTTTTTGCTAGTAGGTAAAATACAATAACCTTATGATGTATCGTAATTATTATTATCGAAGCTATATATCACACTGACACTGCACGGTAGTGGCGACGGCTGTCGGCTACCTACCTACCGAACTACCTACGACGATACCGTTAACGGCGGCGGTTTGACGACGACAGCGGCGGCGACGAAGACAAAATCGGACGGCGGCACTACGCCATATTGACGCGATTACGACGAAAAGAGTCCCAAATAGTTACAATACGTACGGAACAACGTCGGTGGTGGAACGAAAATCTCACAAAATACAAAACTCGGAGGATATTACAATAAGTTAACAATAATAATAATACGATATTACGTTACTATTGCTATTATTATTATTATTAATATTTATTATTGTTTGGACGAGAATCCGCTTTCGGGACACCACCACCAGCCAGCCATACGCGAGGAGCCAGCGCAGCGCTAATAACTTATTCACATCAGTCAGTGGCGTACAAAAGAGAAAATTAAATAAAATTTAAAAAAAAAAAACAATAATAATAATAATAATAATAATAAAATGTATCTGTAACTATAATATATTGTGTGTAGTACGTGCGTCTCGCGCGCGCGTGTGTGTGCGCACTAATGCGTATGTGGTGTGAGTGTGTGCGAGCGTATGCGTGTGTACGTGACGTGCGCGCGCGCGCGCTTGATTAGAAGATGCAACTATAGAGAGTGGCAGATCCTTTGTGATGACTGGGAAAACGGTGGGGGCGTGTCAGGTGGTTTCCTATATTGTAACCTCACCCGCTCACCACCGCCTCGGCCATAGGTAGTGCCGTTGCCGTGGTGCTCGGTGCGCTGCAATGCTGGTGCCCGACCGCCCGTGTGTAGCCGCTGTGCACGTCGACACGTCGTACAACTCGCTCTCTCGTACGGTATTGCAGTCGTGGTTCGAGACTTCGGTTCTCAAGACCACCACCGGTCTGCCGCGGGCCGTTCGCACTTCGCGAGGTGCACCGCCGCGCTGCCGTCGGACTAGGAGAATCTTGGCAACACTGTTAAGCGCGCGCGCCCGTCACTGACAGGTCGGCTGCGGAACGGGACCGCCGACTTGCCGCCGCGGAGATCGTGCGACGTGCGTCGTGCACTCGTGCCCCACACGCGCGCTAGTTCTGGTGTCTTGCGGCAATATTATTATATAGTTACCTATATTTTACTATAATATAGTATACCTAATATACGTATAATATAATATTTTTATCATACAATTTTTCACACACACGTTATTATTATTAATACTTACTCGATCGTGACGTACATTATCATATCAATTATTATTATTTCTTTAAATAATAAAATAATTTATATTATATTATCGTAATATTCGTGCGATTATAATTATATACATCCGGCTCGGCCGAGTGTGGTTCGCCTAACATTTCATTATTTTTAAAATGGGTTTTAGATTGTGAACTGAGAGATGAATGTATTGGTTTTACAATTACGTGTTTTATTTTTATTAGTTTGTAATTTGTATCTGTCATCGATTATTCAACTTTGAAGGCGGTTTACTGTTTTCTGGTAGCAAGTGCTGAGTTAGTACTGTTTGAGAGGCTTAGAGAAAAAAGTACCAAGTACCTACCTACTTTACAAAATAAAGAAAAAACAGGAACATTTTCACTAAACCAGTTTTTGGCCAAAATTGACATGACGTTTTGTATTTTTGTGTAAATTCAAAAATATATTACTGATAAACTTTTTCTTCTATAAAATTATGTTGATGAAATAAGTTATGCTCGGTTAAAAAGCTTGATTAACAAGATTTCTAGTTGTAAATGTATAGCAGTGGTTCTCAATCGGGGTACGGCAATCTGGCTTAAGAGTTTAGATGTGCTCATAATTATTGAAAATATAGAGTATTCTATTATATACCTATATATTTTTTAATTTTCCCCAAATTATTTTGTTATTTGACCTTAAACTATGTAGCATTCCGTGTCGTTTTTTACCAGTCCGTGCCTAGGTGCTTAAGGGCCGGCTTGATAAATATCGGGGTTATGTACGAAATGTGCCCACCACCCTAATCAAATACAGGGGTGAACCGCCCCATAAGAGTACGTTTTCGGAGCCACCGGTTGTTAGCCGTTATTTATTTATTTTGGACCTCATTACCTTAGAGAAAGTTCGATTTCAAGATCACTGATGAATCTGAATCATTTGTTGAATACATGATTACATAAAATATGGTATATGGACAAAACGCGCGGCCCTGTGTCACTGATCAGCTCGAACCGCCTTCGAGCCGGGCCTGGCTAAAGGCTTTAAAAAAATCCCGAGGCACCCTAAAAATTCCTAGTTTATTATTCATTGCTATTGAAATCCTTTATTGGTCCATAAACTTTCGTCTCCCAGACTCAAAATTTTTATTCATCATATCTTTCGTAATTGCCACGTTACCGCTTCATATTATGCGATAACCGGACGTATAATAACAACTGTACCTTGAAATCCCTTGATAAAGATCTAGATCCCATCAGTTTTGCAGAAGAATGCAGTTAGAGAAGATTTTATACACAACGCTTAGAAGCCAAGCCATCTCTTGGCAGTGGCGTATTTAGGAGGAGCAAGATGTTAATTTCCCCGGGTAGCATTTTTTTGGGGGACAGCAAATTTGTGTATTAATTTTGTATAAATTATAAACTATTATCATTGGACGATTTTGTCATTTTCCATAAATATTTATATTGATTTTAACCATGATTTTAATGCAAGAATTCCCATACCATTATGTGACTTTTATTGATGTCTTTTTCAAGAAATGTTTATTTTTAATATGTTTACCATTTTATTAATTGTTAAATATGAGACTAACTATAATTTGTTATAACTAATTATATAAAAACTGCTTAGAAAAAAATAGTTTATATTATTTACTCAGGTGAAACCCTAACCGAACTAAAATCCTGCGTACGCTACTGGTTAGCGTTAATATTCTTGGATTAATAATTCTGAATTCCTTTACCATATAGATGATTAATTCATGCATACCAAAGATAGTTCCTAATCTTTGAATCTGTGATCATATTTGCAGTTTGCACCTTCCAAACTAGTTGTTTGGGACACCTTATTTGTTGTTCCAACATATTTCCCCCAAATTTCACGTAAAGCCACACACTTCATCTTGTATTTTTCTACTTTCCTTACTAGATTTATATAGTCGCTTATTCTTTGCACAGGGTCCTTATACGTCCCATGAACCACAAAATAGTTCCAATTTCTAGTATCCAGTCCTTCTCAAAAATGAGTGAATTCATTCATATGATATATAAATACCTATATAATACTATGTTATTAGTTACCTACATCATGTTCTGAGGTAAACATCCATTAGATAGCAGAGTGACGCTGACAGAAATTAACATTACCACACAAATAAAAACAACAGAGCGCGCTCAGTACATAGTACGCAGTGACGACTCTGCGACTACAGACAAATTGTCTATAAAATTTATTTTATTCAAATACAAAATATAATATAATTATTCAAATACAGAATATTTTAATAATATTCGTCGGTTTACGGACGATAATTTTACGTAATAACGTCATAAGAAAACATTGATGAAAAATTGCATACTCTTATGAATTGAATGGAATTATTATCACTGAATTATCATTATTTTGTATAATATAAAGAAGGAGTGACCAAAATAGCCACGACCGTATCGTAATCGCGACGCATCGTGTTGGTGTGGTTTGTTGGATGTTGGCAACTCAACATTCTCGTGTGGTCAAGCATACGTGGTCCTCTCTAGGGTGACAAGCCTCCAGGGAGTTCACTTAATTCATTTTGATCCTTGTTAGGTGAAAGCCAAGGATAGCGCAATTGTTGAATATAACCGTCTAAGAACTTTGTATAGGCCAGACTTAACAACTATTCTATCTAAAAAGTCTCGATGACGAAAAATAAAAGATTGTACTTGGCTATCTTTGTCTGGTATTGACAACGCTCAAGAGTCCAATCTTTCAGCTTCTCAACAGAGATCCAAACGGTCTTATAAGAGAAAATCTACAACGTATAAAAAAAAAATAAAAATAACACGTCGTCCACGATGCTGAAGCCCGCAAAAATAAATGATATCCCCAACAAAATACCTAACGGTGAAAAAAGGCCAAGTTCCAAACTCCCTCCCTAAAAAGTCGTGAAATCTACATTGTGGCCAAGTCTGCTATTTTTAATTCATAACCTCACTGCACTCCTACATTAAAGAGCAACTGTCCTATTTTATTTGTATTGTTTAACTGCATTTGGCCAGTAAAACATCATTATCGAATGTACTCACTTATGATTTACGTGGGTGATGGGGTGAAGAGAATTCAGAAAAAAGATAAAGGTTTAGATTTCTTCTCAAAAAAGACAGCGAATCATAGTAGAGATATTTACATTGCGGCCAAGTCTAGTTTTTGCCTCATTCAGAAACTGGCCAAGTGTTAAGCAATACAAATTAAAGAGGAGTGTTGCTGTTTAATGTAACCCCTTAAAGGGTAGACAAACACAAAATAGATGCCCTCCTGAGCGCACGATTGTTACAAAAGGTAAAAAAAAAACTAAAAAATGTTCGTATTTTGTTGACTGGTGGAGTTGAATTGGTTTGTTATTGAATTTTAGTGGGGGCATTCTATTTTGTTTAGGGAAAAGTTCACATTAGCAGAATCATTGTCTTTGATTTTGATTTTCCAGTTTTACCCCAAAGTTCTATTTTGTTTAGATGTAATTGTAGATTTTGAGACGCAATATCAGAAATATTATTTGACGTAAGTATTTCTGTGTCGTCACTCGTCAGCAAATGTGGCGAGGAGAGTTTGGTTTGTTAACTTGCCGGTAAATCAGCGGTAAAGATATTTAGATATCATAAAGTATTAAAGTATGTAAGTGGAGAACCTATACCATGATACATTAAAGAATAAAATACCGGCTTTCTATAAGCTCTGTAAATATATATTGAAAAATATACTGTACAATAAATACATAATTAGCTATTCTTGTTTTTAATTACTGAGCGGAGCAATTATTATAATGATGATAATAAATAATTATATATATTTGAAGTTCAAATTTGGATTAAGTATTTATGTGATGTCTAACCTTTTAGTTTACTATACGCCACGGTTTAAGATAGAATCATTAGAATCTATATATACGCTGATGCGTATTTTGAAATTTCATTTCACATTTTTTTATTATCAATTAATTATCGTTCGTAACTTCATATATCTTGATAAAAACTGTGAATTGAAATCTTAGATCATATACAAAAATCGTTTATGCCTAAACGAGTAACCAGTTCTAAGTTCAATTAATCACTCGAACAGTGCAGTTCTTTATCTTTTGCAACTATATTTTATATTATTTTATTTACATTATTATCATCATTCATCATGATATCCACCGTATCGATTTTTATGTACAAATGACGACCACGACGTACTCAATATACCGACTATCCTTTACTGCCTACAACTGTCTACAAATTTGTGGTTTACTCAACTAAATCACAACTTGAATTTACACATTTATTTTTATTTTTAATTCGTATTTTAATTCGTACACTGCTTGTTATCGTTGTAGGGTCAAGTTATCAATAAGGTAAGTACTTGGTTCTAACATTTATAGATTTTAAAATATTCCTAAATTTAAAATTGGGTTGAAATAGAAATTATTTTTATATTTATTGTTTGCATAAAATATTGTGTTACAGGTGAAATGTGTATGCCTGATTCTCAGAAACCCGCCGACGATTCGCCAATATCTGACGAAGAAGGTGCACCTGAGGAGGAACAAAGTGATGAAGACATTTATCACTTAAATTCTGACAATGAGTCCTCATCAGATTCAAGTTTAGGTAAATTTTACGATCCATCTTAAGTATACTTATGATGCTTTTATTATTAATATTTTTGTAATAAATTAATGTGTATTATCTTACCTTTAATAGACTGCTATTGTTTATCTAATTACTTTTATAATCATAGACCTATAGTTTTAGGTATGCCTTGACTAAAGCCACATATTTCTTAGAGATAGCAGTTTATTATGCTGTCTTTTTATTATTCTTACTCGATTAATATTGCAGCTGTTATTTTACAAGACGATGATGATGTAAGTGATGATGATATTGAAGGAGAAGAAGACGAGGATGATGATGATGACGACGATGATGATGATGATGATGATGATGATGATGACGATGACGATGAAGAAGAGAATGTTGATGGCAGCGGCAATGAGGATGATGACGAAGAGGAAGAAGATGAGGTGGTAGCAGCTTTTCTTTCAGCTAGTTCAGATAAAAATAGAAATCATCCACCTAATTTATCTGTTGGGAATGTCCTAATTGGTGGATTTTCTTTTCATCCTAATACAAATGTTATTGCTCTTGGGCTATCAAATGGTGATATTGCTATGTATGCACATTTTTTCCTAATTAAAGAATATTAGGTAAAGGTATGTATTTATAATATAAATACTTCTTGTTTTATTTATAGGTATAAGTATAGTAATGAAATTAATGAGCATTTGAGGACAAATGATAATGTTCATTTAAAAAAAGTTATGGTATTAGAATTTAATGAAACTGGTGATTTAATTTATTCTGCTTGTAAGGACAATAATGTCTCAGTATCTGATACCGAAACAGGAAAAATGAAAGTATACTTTGAAAAAGCTCATACAGCTGGGTTAGTTAATTCAAACTTAACAAATTTCCATAATTTATTTAGTTTAAAACATTTCCTTTTATAGGAGTTTTGTAACAGCACTTTCTTTTATTGATGAAAATTTGTTCGCTACTGGTGATGAAGATGGTGTAGTTAATGGTAAAAAATAACACAGTCACATTTTATTGTTATTTCATATACGTTGATAATTAGTTTAATTTATATTTTCCAGTTTGGGATATACGAGCAAACGGGTGTAGATTTTCATTAAAGAAAACTGAGGATAGTATTAATTCAATGATTACTATTAATGATAGTAACAATCAACCCACTTTAGCTTGTACTTCTGGTGATGGTACATTGACCATTATTGACTTATCAACAAAAAAAATGGTTGTCCAGGTATTTCAATATATTTTTACTTTTGTGTGCGTTATTAGAACTGTAATAAAATTATATTTTTAATATTTTTTTTCAGTCAGAACCATATAAATCTGTACTAACTAGCTGTGTAACAATGAAACGAAAAACAAAAGTAGTATGTGGTACTGGTGAAGGATCACTGATTACATTTAGTACAGGAGACTTCAGTATGTTCAACGATGAATTCCCATGTGCTGATAAGGGTGCCGCAGTGAACAGATTAGTTCCAGTTACAGAAAATATTATACTAAGTGCTTTAGATAATGGAAAAATCAGGTATGATAAATATATATTTTGTTTTTCTCAATGACAGAAAATTAAAATTATAACATTCATTATTTAGGGCAACAAATTTATTTCCCAACTGTCATTTGGGAATTGTTGGTCATCATCAAGATATGTCTGTTGATCTTATGGATATATCAGACAATGGCCATTTAATAGCTTCGACATCTTATTTCAGTAGTATTGTTAAATTTTGGAACATAGAATTTTTTGAGGATTTTGATTTAAAAAAACACTTTAAGAAGATTAATCCAAAAGAATTTAATTTGCCATCATCAAATGTTGTTAATGCTACAGACTTTTTTTCTGGTCTTCAATAAATATTTGTAAATGGTGCGTTGTACATAAAACTATTTAGATAATGTAAAGACGACAATTTTTATTAGATCCACTTTCCAAAAAACTGATAAAACATTTTATCATATAAGATTTTACTTGATATATATATCTATATTTTTTAATTTTCAAATATATCCTTGTATAAATTACTTAAGAAAAAAAACAATTCTTATTTGATTTAAATTGACTTCTATGTCAAATTTAACAACCAGTATATTACCAAACACTAATGAAACTATATAATTGAAATTGAGTAGCTTTTGTAAACATCACTTAATGAAATGAACCAAAAGTATGTAACAGATCCACTGTTTTATTGAAAATCCTCTGAATTAAAAAAAATATATTTTTTTAATAATTTGAACTTCTAATAATAAATAATTCCATGTTAAAATGGAATGCTTGATTAATATCTTAATAGAGTATTCAATGATTAATTAGATTTTGACTACAAAAACCGACTAATAAAATAAATATAATAAATTATTACAAAATTAAATTTCTAACTAATTATTAAAAAGAAATGGGAAATACTTATGATAATGTACATCTAATTATTTAAAAGTTAAATATAATTAGTTATAATTAAAATCCAATAATAATTAATAATTATACATTTAAAAATAAGTATAAGTATAAAATAAATTAAAACGCACATAGTTGGTAGATAGATATTTAGTATAATAAATTCAAAATACTTCAAGGAGTAATCAAGAGTTTATCTTGACCCAGTTTGATCAGGTCTATAATAATGTGATGAAGGATGAGATGGATGTACAGGAGGTGGAAAGCATCTAACATGTTCTACTGCGCTAGCATCCGTTTCATTAGCTTTTAAATATTTGTTCAATGTAGCAAAAATCTGTGAATTCAATACTTGAAAACGACGTATTCTGTCAACCATACGTTTCAAATGCTGTGAAAAAAAAACCATTTGTAAAGTCTGTATGGCTTAAAATGTATACCATATAATATATGTATACATACAATTCCTTTAACATTATCATCTTTGCTATCAACTCGTTGGACTCGAAGTATGTGATAGCAAAAGTCAAGTGCCTCAAATCTTCTCTGTTGGCCAAGTAAAACAATCATAGTACAACCTGCCCAATGAAGTCCTTCGCCAAAAAGCTCCCTAAATATGAATAATAGAAATGTATGTACTAAATCTAAACTATAATAGTGATGAATGAATGTACTTACTCAACAGTAAACTCCGTATCACCCACCGGTATACAATACACAAATTGAAGCGCCGACCATAGTCTATGAAATTCTGTACACTCGTCTATGTTCATTACGCCATTTTGAGGTGGTGGACCCACCCATACAGGGTCATCTAACATACCTCGAAGTCTTGAAAGTACCACTTCAAATATCGATAGACCACAACATAAACGCTCACGGGTTAATAAGTCTCCATCACGAGCTATTGTAACTTGCTAAAATTTAAATTAAATATAAATAACAATTTAATATGTTTACCTATATTACTAACTTTAGCTGTTCCATATCGCTCAATATTAGGAACAATTTGTAAAGCAGCATACTTTGCTTCTAATCGTTTTTGTTTACTTTCTGTCTTTTCACCTTCCTTAGTAAAAGGTCTAGGTAAAATATTCTGGAATGGTGCAGCATGTAGAAGGTCGCAAACTTCTTCTTGAGATAAGGCTTGTTCCATCAACAAGCAAAATAGAATTGTGTTGCCTAATTCTCGAAAATTGTGAAACAATTCAGTCTTTGCATCAGGGTATTGCACTATATCATTAAGCTGGGCATGGTAATAACCTAGAACACCAGGTGATCCATAATCATATCGTGGTAATTTGCATTGCCTGGGCATAGCTTCCATTAATGTTTTTGCAAATTGTAAAAGATTCCCCTGAATCAATGACTTGACTATTTTTAACAACTCTTCCATAACAACAGCAATTCCTTGATAACCTAACATTTTACACATAGTACGGAAATGTGGGGCACCAACAAATCCTAAATTAGAAAAAAAAAAATTAATAATAACAGTTAAAAAATAATAATGAAAAATAATACTTACCTGTATACTGTCCGTAAATAGTAGTATACGCAAGATTCAATTGTTTACTGCCCCACAAATATTGGTGTCCCATTTGAGGAGGTTTATCCCTTTGTACGGGTTGTGTAAAACTTATGCCTCGACATTTAACAAAACGATTGGTAGCGGCATTATAACAATAGTTTGGTAAAAAATCATAATTTAATTCCCAAAAAACATGTAAAGTGATACGGCCATATGGAGCCAGCACATTATGATTAGCCTCACGGAACATGGCATCAAATTCATCCAAAGCTAGGTGTTTACATAACAATTTGTGACACAATCTGTTTACTTGCATAATACCTTCCAATTCCTATATTAAAAAAGCATGATTAAATTGTATAGAATTCTAACAATCAATAAAAAATAACATACCACAATACCAGTGATATCACCACCTTCAAATTTTGCAATAGCTAGTTCCAGAGACTTTAACATATCTGCATTAACTCGCTGTGTAATCAGTTTGTTTAAATCTACACTACGCCCCAATAATTGCACGTGTCGTTGTTTTAACAGAGTTTCATATCTGTTTGCTCTTGGATATAAAATAAGGTATGTACCCATAGCAACACACTCTACGCGGAATCTCTTGTCCAATAATATACTTGATGCTAATTGTTTGTAGTGAGCAAAGATTTGCTCACTTAATTTGTAAACAAATTGATCAAAGCAAAGATTCACTTCAGCCTCAACTTCATCGTATAGAAACTGTTTGCGGAATACAGTTAATGCATAATGAGCACTGTCATTGTACAAATCTAATGGATATAAGACGTATTCCATCATGGACGGTTCTTTTGTCTTCAAAATATGATCAGTCAATATCCAAGGCATTGACATTTCAATCGGAAACTGAATTCTTTTCTCCATTGTAATTAAATCACTGCATTCTTCATTGTGCTGATGTTTAACAGTACATTTTTGAATACGTCTTGCCATGGTCATTTCCAAATAAAACTCACGATACCATAGTTGTGAAAGATCACAACATTGTTGTAATGACTCTAAAATAAATTTGATGAATAATAATATAATATAAGAATATATAATAAACTAATATTTACATGGGAAAAACTAGACAATTTAACTGGGATAAATATTTATTGCTAACATGAAAATTGTTTATTATGAATATACCAATAGGTACAACAAACAAGTAATATATCTACTGGTAATAATATAATATTGTAGTAATTGAAATAACAAACAAAATATCAAATTATAAATATTAATTTATATATACGTACGACTAAATCCAAGAAGATAGCTCCAAAAAAATGAAGTCTTATGAAATTGATCAATTTGCATCAGGTATTGTCCATCAATATCTTTTCGTAAAGTACGTTTACCACCAGATTTATCCGCAATTAATGATTCCAACATTGTTCTAACCATGTAGAGTTGAGTAGATGAAGGACCTAAAAAAAGGAAACACAAAATTGGATGTGTTCTTTTTAATATTACAATTTAAGACTTACCAACATTCCTTCTGGGTACTTTAATTCCAAATCCAACATCTGGATCCTTTTTCCCTTTCAAAGCTGGATCTGCTGATGGCTCTACACCTCTTTGCCAGTCAGCACAAGTTTCTCGAACTGAAACGAGTATACTTCTAATAAGATCTCTTTTATTCTTAATAGCCTTTCTTAATGGTTCCCTCAATGTTAATTGAACAAAATCTTGTAATTCTGCATAGATATTACGACGAATAGTATCAGTAAAAACTGTTTCCATTCGAGCCATAAGGACTTGTAATCCTTTTATCATTGCTATTACTTCAATAAGTGCAAATTTTTCTTCGTCTGTATAATTGTAACGTGTGGCTCGTTCATATTCTTCAGCTTCGACAGGACATTCTTTGTTTTGATGGTGATCAGTAGGATGAAGTAATTTCCAAGAATAGAGTTCTGTCACAACACTTGTCCACTCAGACAGAAGTTGTAACCCCCTTAATGCCAATTCAGCTGTATCTTTGTTTTCAGTATCTGTTCTTGTTTCTTTATATGTAGTTGTTACTTCATTACTATAACGAGCCAATTCACTAATATACTTTACATGATCTTCTCTTATTTGAGGTAAATGCACCATGAGATCCGCTTGTGGACTAATTTGAGGTGAACTAGATAGAGGCCAACGTCCTGGTTCAAAATGTTTAGATCGCTTGATATAATTAAATGGTGCTATCTGCATGTCTCCAAATAGAGGGACAACTTCCAGATTCTAATATATTAAATAAATAATTCATATTAATAATAATTTATTAACAATTCAACACAAAATATATATTAGATATTCAACAATTTAAATAATTTTAAACCTTAAAAATTCTGTCAATTTTGCCTAAATTCAGTTTTTTCTTCTGGTCTAATTTATTAATATTACATAGTTCATTATCCATGAGGAACAATCCAAATCCCATAACCTGTAAATAAAATACATATGCATTTTACAAAGCAAAATAAAATATAGCAGTATTCATATTTACCTTAACAAGCATATGTTTTTCTGATGGAGTAAGGTACATTTTTGATTCAAACATTTGGACACACAAATTGACAACATCTGATAAAAGTTCTTCATACGCAGGAATTTTTTCTAAATTTTCTTTTACTGTGTCTCTAATTTTATTCTGTGTGGCCAAGAACATAGATAAATTTTGAGATTCCTGAAGTGTATGAGAGTCTGCCATCACTTTTAAAAATTGAGCGGCTCGGCGATAGCTTGAATAATCATTTTTTACACTAGATTTCATATTTTTCAGTTCATCAAGCACAGCAAACATATTAATAAATTTTCCGAGCGTTAGTATATATGCTTCAGATATAAAGTCTTTTCGTTTTTCAGCATGGCACAAACGTTTAACTTCTCCACAAAACCGTTCGATTGCTTTCCTCTAATATACAATAAAAATAACAATAACATTCTTATTTCTAAGAAAAGCAGTACATAATATAATTTCTGTAAGAGATAGAAAGAAAATTTGATTTAATTACTTGGAAATACATGAACTGAAGTAGTTTGTTAACTTCTGGTCCTAAAACCTCAACAGTTTTCTCATATATCTCAACTCGATTAGGTTGTTCATTGGATTTTGGCTGTGGAATTGCTCTTGAACAACAACGCCAGGTATAAAGCATGACTGCATGCACTTGTCCTTCTTCTAACAATTCATTCTAAAAAAAGGCCATAAAAATAAAATAATATTATATATATTATAAATATAAACACATTCAGCAATCAACAAGTTATAAATTTTCATATTACAAGACTGGCGTGAACAGTGGCTTCTTCGATATATTTTGCTATGCCTGTTACAAATCCATTACGGTCTTCGAAATTTGTATCAAAATCAGCTTGATAAAGAATTGAACACGGTTGTGCTTCTATACATGGTTGTTCATCAGGCAGTGTGAGTTCATCGAGCACGTCCACATTCGACAAAGCATCTGTCAGTGTCACCTTGTCTGTGGCCATATTCTAAAAATACTAATAACACATTCCAATTAGAAAAACTTAAGTTATAATTTTTATTAACAGTGAAAGTGAATTACCGCTGTGTTCCTCCAACTTCCAGGTGAGTCTTTTCAATTTTTAGGTTTTTAACAAAACGAAATGCGCAATGGTTTAGATATAAAATGTGATAGACTAGATAGGAATTATAGATTAAACTGGTAATATTAAATGAGTAATGTACGTAATCATTTTTTAATTGTTTAATTGATTCAAGAACGCCGTAATTTAAATGGAAATAAATTGAAAATTGTAAACAAACCCAATACTTGAGTAAATTAACTTATCAGATAAAAATGGTTTCGTCAGAACCAGCAATTCCACCACAATCATTAAAACAACAAAGTATTTATGTTACCCAGACATCTGCTACAATATTATAGCACAGAACAATATAGAACTATCGAAGCGACACTCGATCATCTGGTCAGTTGGTTTATGTATCCCTGCGGTATGAAGTATTGGACTCAGAAAATTGTACCGTATCCGTAATCTGATAGGATGTTGGTAACGTCGTGTATACCTATTTGTTACGATAACGGAACAAACATAGTATAGACATATAAATAACAGAAACATAAGTCATTAATATGTCTATGGGAACAAATAACAATCCATTGACCACAGACGACACGGACTAAGATACTATCCTAGTCCGTGGTGGACGACGACCGTTTTAATTTATTCAAAGTTTTTTATGCAAGGTATTGTCAGTTCCAGTACCCCGATATATCTATGACTCTATCTTAGTCCGCGGTCCGTGGTATTCATTTTGACGTGATAACTGATAACAGTCACATTGTTAAGCAACTCACTATCACGATTATAAACTATGAAGAACTTTATTATAATTTATAATACTTTCTTTATAATCGTGCTTACTAGTTACTATTCAAGTGTCTACCACGACAGAATAGATTAACTTTAATAATAAAAATTATAAACTATACTATAAATTGTTGTTAAAATTGAATTTACAATATTTATTATTCACCTATATATTATATATATTTTTTAAATTTTAAGACAAATTGATTTTATTTTGTTTTTTTTTTTTTAGTTAAATTAATAATAATTTATAAAATTAAATTCATCCTTGTGTTATGGTTGTGCCGCAAACTTGTTTCTAGCATCAATAGGTAGTAGTTATTTCAAAATTGATTTTTTTTTGCAAGTTCCGATCCATACTCACGATTAAATATCTTATCGTGGTTATTAATTTATAATAATAAATTCACTGTTCAGGTTACAAAATCAGAACTCTAAATCTTTAATGTGGTTACAATTTTACAAATCCAAAATATATGATCATATTTTTGAATTTGAATTTTCAGATTAATATACTAAATATTTGAATATTTAATTTAATTGGTATTAATGTACCGACAATACTCGTTAATAATCTTTCAATTTTAAAACAATTGATACCTTATTTACATTTAATAAACAACATTTATTTAATGGATTACTTAATTTAAGAATTTGTAGCAAAAACTATTAGAATACACTAACAAAAATGTGTTCTATTGGTCGAATACTATTACAAGTGTAGATCACTTTATAATTTATTATAATTTCACTATATTTTACAAAGGTGTATTGATTATTATTATGAAATAAATAATCATATTATTTCCAATTTCAGGTAGTAAATGATGAACATGAAACTATTAAGTTTACCATGCAAATATGCTCTGAGCAGGCATCTGTATTCCAGTTGTTCAGTAAAAGACATTTTAAATACTCAACCCGAGGGTTGTAAAAAAAAAATAAAGGTAATACCTTTCAAAAAATTAAATGGGTATACCTATCTAAATAATTTTAATCAAACTTAATAATTAGTAGGTATTACCTATAAATCTTAGTATTTTCTTGAGTAATATTGGTAATTTTATGACTTGGTTATTAATTTATTCACTCTATGACCCATGTAAAACCAATTTGAATGCATAATATTTTTTTTCTATCTATTATAGTATCTATAAATTAGTATTAAATTGTTAAAACTGAAAAAAACATACCTAATTAATAATAATCAAACTATAAAATATCAAAAGAAATATTTCTTAGTTATTTTACCTTATTTTTAATAAGTACAACTATTAGTTGGTTGTATTATGATTATACATGATAGTATGATTTGTATTAAAAAAATTCTTAATTACAATCTATATCTGTTAATTAATTTTGTATTTTACTCATAATTGTTGTTTGTTTGAATTTTAGGGTTGGGCAAAAGCAATGCGAAAAATGAAAGAAAACATATTTGTGGACTTAGATGATGGTTCTACACATCGTCGTCTACAAGTAGTAATACCTAAAAATAAGATTCCAGCTTCATTGACCTATGGATGTTCCTTTGAAGCTGAGGGTGTCTTAGTTAGAAACCCTAATTATCAACTGGAATTGGTAGCAGAATCTGTTAATGTTTATGGATCATGTGTTGTCCAAGATGGTTATCCATTTGCACCTCGAAAAACTTACCATCCAGAATATGTCAGACAACATTTACATATTCGTCCACGTACAGCAACATTTAGTAGTCTACTTAGACTCAGAGACAAATTGTCTAGTGCTGTTAGAAATAGATTTGCTGAAGACAATTTTATCGAAATAAATGCTCCAGTATTATCTTCTAATGATTGTGAAGGAGCTGGTGAAGTATTTTCAGTTAAACCAGATAGTGAAAATTTAGTTAAAGAAATGATTACAAAAGATCATCAGTCACCTATGGAAGCTTTCTTTAATGGGCAAACTTATTTAACAGTATCTGGACAGATGCATTTAGAATGTATGGCACGGGCTCTAACTAAAGTTTACACATTAGGGCCAACATTTAGAGCAGAAAATTCAAAGTCTAGATTACATTTATCTGAATTTTATATGATTGAAGCAGAGCAAGCTTTTATTGACAATACAGAAGAACTCTTGACTTCAATAGAAAAAACTACATCTACAGTTGTAAAACAACTTTTGGAGAAATCTAGCGATGAAATAGGCCATTACAGAAACATCATAGGTGCTTCTAAAGACAATGACCCTATGAATATGGTTAATGTTCCTTATGAAGTAATTAGTTACCAAAAAGCATGTGATGTTTTAGAAAAAGAAAATTGCTTTAAAAATTCAATGATTCGAGGCAAACCTTTGGCTAAAGAACATGAATTGTTTTTGGTGAAATTTAACGGTCAGAAACCTATTTTTGTCGTGGATTGGCCTAAAGATTTAAAACCATTTTACACTAAAGCTATACCTAATAACAAGTCATTGGTGCGTTTAATATTCAACTAATTAATTTAAAATAATAATATTTTTGTTGTTATTGTTTAGGTGTATGCTGTAGACCTATTATGTCCAAATGTTGGTGAATTATGTGGTGGAAGTGTGCGCGAAGATGATTATGATGTTTTGAAAGAAAAATTATCTTTTGAAGGATTAGAAGACAAACTTCATTGGTATTTAGAATTAAGAAAATATGGGAATGTGTCTACTGCTGGTTTTGGCATAGGTTTTGAACGATTTCTTCAAGTATTGTTAGATATACAGAATATTAAAGACACCATTGCATTTCCACGATGGCCACATAACTGTAAAATGTAAATATTGAGTTTAATAACAAAACTTGTTTACTGTAGTTATGTACTATTGAATGTACTATCAATAAGATTTATCTGAATATATATTTTATTTTAAATGTTATCCTCTTGATTTAACCTCACAAAACAAAACATTTTTACTATTAATTGGCTGTCAGGCACTACATAACAATTATATAAAATCTTCAAACAGGAATATTAAAATACTTGTTTTTAAAAATAATACATAAAATAATGAGCATAATTCTTTATTATAAACAAGAAATCCAACACAATATTAATAATCAACAACAATATTGTATTTAGCAGTCACTAAAAAAATGACTAAACTAGTAATTAATAATATAATGATAACTAAATTTTTTTTTTTATTATTAATTTAAAATATATTATACAAACAAAATTATGTTATTTGCAGAATAAAAGAAAATATTTTTTTTTTATCTTTTAAACGGACTATCCACAAGTTGAAACTAAAATTTTTATCCCTGTGAATTTAAAATACACATTATCTATCAAATGTTATAACTATTTAGTATTTATGAATTAACCAAAATTCTTTTATTCACTAAATTTATAGAAGGAAACTTTTTTTAAAAATGAGATTAAAATCAATATTATAAAATTAAAATTTATTTTTGGTAAAAAAAATCAACAATGTGAACATCTTAATCTAATATTTTATATGACTATAATAATATACAAAAAAATGTACTTTATATTATATTTATAAATAATATACATCACTTTTTAAGCAGATACATTTACAAAATTAAAACTGGTATATATTATATACATTTCAAATAATATAATTTTATAGGTTAACTATTCACAACATAGATCACATATTTTTTTACATAATTGAACATAATCCTGACATTTCTTTACCTTTATTAACTATTGGATATTCCTTAAGTTTTTTTGCATTGAGCATCAGTCTTGGTTTCATTTCCCTTTGTATTTTAGGAGCCACTACAGTTTCCATTTCAAGCCCTGGTGGTGGTGGTTGATCAGGATCGATTTCCCCAAACGTCTGTGTGAAATCTGGTGGTGACTGTGGTTCAATGGATGTGTTTTCAGAGAGAATGATTGGTTTTACAACAGGTGTTATTTTTTGACTGATGTTTATTTTGATTGTCCCCATTGCGGGAGCAACTGGAACATTCCATTCAGTATCAGTGTTTCCATCAATAGAACATGTCATTGTAGAAACAGGGGATGGAGATTTAGGTTTAATTTCTTCAGGTACAATTTCTTGAGTGTTTGGGGGGGATGATGAACTGTTAATGTTTTCAACAATGGGTTCATCAACTAATTTAGGTGATAAAACTTCAGTCACTTGAATTATCTCCATAGTGTCAGGAATTTCCAAATCTTCATAATTATTTGTATTCATATTTTCTTCAGTCTGTGATTCTTGAAAAACTGGTTCAGTTTGAAGTGAATTTTCATCTGTTATTTGCTCTTCATTTTCTTCAAGTTTAATTGATTCTGTCTCTAAAATTGTTTCTGTTTCCATGATTGTTTCTGTTTCCTTAATTGTTTCCATTTCTGTTTCCATAACTGTTTCTTTCTCCATAACTGTTTCTTTTTCCACAACTGTTTCTTTCTCCATAACTGTTTCTTTTTCCACAACTGTTTCAGTTTCCATAATTGTTTCAGTTTCTTTATCTAGAACTGCTTCTTTTTCTGTAAATACTTCTTTAATCCCAACTGGTTCTTTTTCTAAAATGATTTCTTTTTTTATTAATGAATCTTTCTCAGTTATAAGTTTTTCTTCATGTTTCAAATGTATTTCTTCGTTTTTTTCATCTTTGATTTTTACATCTTCAGCCAATTTTAATTCCAATTGTTCTTCTTCTTTAATTTCAATTCTTTGACTTTCCAATTCTTTAGCTTCTACAATAGCTCGATTTCTCTTACGAATTTTTTCCTCTCGAGTTTTCTAAAAAAAAGCAATTTTTAATATAATTAAAATACAAGAAAGAATACTTTTAACAATTTATTATTTATTATTAATTTAAATTATTATTTACAATCATATCATCGTGGCACATGGGATGATAAAGTCGTTTATCCTTTTCAACACAATTCTTCAATTGCCACTCTTCATCTTTTTCATTATAAAATTGTTCAAACTGATCATGACACAAATAACAGGCAGCTAATTCACTATTTTCACCAGCTGGAACACAAGGAACATTCTCTTCTTCTAATTTCTCATCTTCTTTAGCACCCTTTTCTGCTTGTATATCGAACCAACTCGCAGCTAAAAGTGGTAGAAAACTTGTGAATTTAATTATGAATTAAGAATTTCAAACATATTTTAGGTGTATAATATTGTAAAATACAACAAATTCAATAATAATAAAACTATTATAAATACGTTAACTAATCCAGTGGTTCTCAACCAGCACATCGCATACTTGTATCACAAATTTTTTTTTTTATTTAATGTTATCCATAATACACTTTGGTTTTAATGATAGTCATTTTTTTGTTTATATGCCAGGGTGCGAAAAAAAAGTTAGAACCACTGAATTAATCAACGATACAATATTAATTTCTTTGTTGATGGGTGCAACAAATGACCAATAAAGCAATGGGTATGTTAAATTAAATTAGATATGAACAACTGAAAATAAGAAGAATATATATCTTATATAACTTATAAACCAAAATAAAGAATTCATTATTAAAATTATTGATTATCATACAAAAGTAAATATCAAAACCAATCAACTCTTAAACTGCTAATTTTTTTTTTCTTAAGATCTTGAATAAGAAAGTATCAACCATCAATTTATTACCTCTTGTAGTTTCATCTTCTTGTTCTTCATATTTACACCAGTCACTAGTATCATAATACCATTTTCTAGATTGAACAGTTTTACTTGCCATTTTTTCACGTCTATTTTGCCTAAAATGCCAATCTAAATGACTACTATACTTAATGGTAAACTCTGCAGTGAAACGAATACCACAAGAACTGCACTGAATTCCTGTATATAAGTTGTGAATTAATCCTGGTTGTTTTCTGAAATAAGACAATAAATTTATAGCAAAATAAAGTAATTAAAAAAAATATAATACTAACTGTTTTAATGATAAAGGATCTGAAAAATCAACAGGTTTTATGGTTAAATTTTCTGCCTCCTTCTCTTTCTTTTTTAGTTTTGATTGGACAACTTCTTTTGGCTTGTCCTTAGGTACAATTCCACTGTCCACTAACTTCTTAAATAGCTCATTAATATCCATATCACTAGGTAAGACAGGAGGTATTATAGGTGCAGACATTGTAGGTGGTACATAAGAACTTGGAACAGATTCTAATTTCTGAGCAACATTAGAAAGTAGAGGTAGTGATGTCGTTGCTGCAAAATGATGAACAAAATTAATGATATAGTAGTCTTAAATATTTATTTTTGGCATTATAAATTTACTTGGTGCTAAAGAATATGAAGAAGAGAATGATTGTGGAGGAAGTTGGTTAATATCTTCATTTGGTGTTACTGTAGTCATTTCAAAACCGGTGAAATTTGGTGGAATTGGTGGCATTGGTGGAACAGGTATTGGCGGTAAAGATTCAGTAGAAGAATCTTCAGTTAATACTACACCCATCATCTGAGAAATAGCAGCATAACCTGGTCTAATATTTGGTGGTAATCCTGTGAATCTTAAGTAGTGTTTATTGCCTCTTACAATAATCGCTTGTGGTGGTCCGTTATAGTTAACTTTGAACGGTTGGTCATTAATCATAGCTCTCATCAATCCATCAATAAAACGAAAAATAAGTGCGGTGTTACCAACATCAATACGCTGTGGTTTAGCATCTAAATAGACAGGTACAGTATACGAGTTATCAATAATAATAGCTATACGACCAGCAACTAAATCTTGTCGCTTTGTGTTGCCTATATTGACTGAAGGAGGAGGGCCTTCAAGTTTAACAGATCTTTTGACACCACCAAGGTCAGTAAAGATTGGAGAGCCACCAAAAAAACATTCATAGAAATTGCCGTCTAAATAAAGTTCTCGAGTAGGTGCGCCTAATCGTACTCTATGAGGTTGACCATCTAATAAAAATTCTCTATCAGGACTATTGAAATGACACAAAACCGGAAAAAGGTCATCAAATATAACGTTTTTTGGGGTTCCTTGAAAATATATCTCTCTAGGATCGTCCCAAGATACAAAAGTAATTGCTGTTGGACCATAAAATCGTACTTCTCTCGATACACCATCAATACTAATAGTTTTTGTAGCATCATGAGCAATCATATCCAATATTACAGGATCTGAAGGAGGAATAACAGGAACTGTCCAATCAGGTGAAGAAGATGCAAATGGAGCAGTTGGTCTAGGCACTTCATACATAGGCGGTGGAACAAGAGATCTTGTTGAATGAGAATAATTTGGACGAGGTCCTCTAGACCAAGGTTCAACTCTATTTTGAGAGAATCTAGAACCATTTTCAGGTCTTGAATTCCAATTTTTATTTCTCCAAGTACGAGTTTTAGAATTTTCTTTTTCATTACGTTTGAATGTTGTTTTACGCCTTTTAAATACAGGTCGATCCTCAGAATCTGATTTTTTGTTAATTTTTTTCGACTCTTCTGAACCAGTAGAACAACTTTTTGAAGAACCATCGCTATCACTTCCGCTGACATCACTTGGTTTTTTGATAGCAAGGTTCCAAGAGCCAAGCGCAGGACTGTTTTCATCAACAGGTTTTTCAATTATAGTTACCGTTTCTACTAAGGTAGGTTTTAAGTCAGTACCATTTCCAGTAACAGGTAGAGAAATTTTTGGAATAATGTACTCCTTTAATTTAGTATTAGTATCTTCTATATTATTGACTTCTTCTAATTTTTCCACTTCGTTCATTTCAATTACCTTTAATATTTAAATAAAAAACAATAATTTCAAAATTGTATAAATACACAAAGTTTTATTATTCTTACCTGACACATAATTTTTTTGTATTCATCAAAAGATATGCTTCCTGCATTTAAAGCTTCTTCAGCTTGTCTAAGAATATGGCTTTTATTGTTTTGTGTAGGTTTAGCTCGCATGTCTACGTCCATTGTATCATTATTTTCTACTAATGTTTCATTCAATTCACAAGGCAATTTTTTGGTAGGAGACTTGTATGGTATTTTAAATGTATCTGGTTTTATTTCCTTATACTTAGCCCAAGATTTACCAACCTCAGAATTTTGTGATTCTGATATCTGTGGCGGAGGTGGTGGTGTAGGTACAATAGGTAGAGCAGATAATGTTCGTAAATCCACATCTTCTGCACCAAAGAGTCTGAAAATAATTTTTATTGAAATAAAAATAAATATAAAACTAGTCAAAGCGTACATTAACATTATGCATTAGTATAAATATATCATTTATAACTATATACTATAATATAAATCATTTAAAATTAAAAAGAAATTTAAGTTTTTAAACACAATAAATAACTTTTATATATTATTTAGTACAAATGTATGGCATATCTGATAAACGAGATAAGATTTCTGTTTACATCTATATTTATAATTAAAATAAAGTCCAGAAAAAATGGTTTTCCATCTAAAATTACCAAAATTCATTATCTGACAGTAATTTATTGTAGATAAAGTTTTAAATAGACAGTATACGGAAATGTATTATCAACTACACTGAAGAACATTCACTTGAACAACATAATCACATACACAGGAACAGTTTCTATTGGAACTTAAATAAATATGTATAAATATTAGTAAGTAGAGTTAATTTGTAGATGATTATCAATATTAAAATGCAAAAATTATAACAAATATACACACATAATAGGCATTAAAAGCTTTTTGAATTATATTATTATAGAGCATGATATTTTTAGTATACTCACCTCATTTGTTTGTTTAAATTATGCATATAATTACAAATTCATATTTTTAAAATTTTAAAGTGTAGTTTAAGACAATATTTTTACAACACTTGTCTATTTTAAGAGTATTCTGATGATAGAAACTTTAGTTTTTCAAACATGAACCTACATGTTTTAGTACTAATTGTGAATCAGATGATTTTCTGAAAAAGTTAGCGTACTGTAATCGAAATTTGAACAAAAAAAGTTTTTGACCAATTCTTTTTTAAATAGTAAGGACAATACTATAAGAAAAGCATTTTGTAATATAAAAAAACTGTATACCTGACCAAATAGTAATAGTTATAAACAAATATGTTCTTTTGTATATTTAATCATAATTACCGAGCTTGTATTCATTTATAAATTATTTAATAGACTATTATCCTTAGTATTTAAAATAGAGTAAATTTAGAAACTTTTTGTTCAGAATTAAACTACAATATGTCAACATATTGTGTTAGCAAAAAACTATCCGATTCACAAGTTGCATTAATACATGTAGGTTCTCATTTGAAAACCAATGTTTGTGTTGCCACAGAAGAGTCTTAAATATTGTGAACAATCTAACTATTTTTTTAAAATATCGTCTTGAACTACAAAATTATTCCAATTAACATAATTTGAACACGTACATAATTTTAACATAAAAATATGGTGAACATGCCTAAAAAAGCATTCTATATAATTTCTATTTAGCGATATTATTAAAATTGGGTATTTAGATCTAGAAAATATATATTTACACTTAAGTCATTACAATAAAATAATTCTATATCAATCCAAATGCAATATAATTAAATTAAAATTATTAAAAGATTATCGGTGTCTAGTGTATGTAAGTGCAGTTTTACTCAACCTAATAATCGCAAAATATCTATAATAGGGGTCGGAATCGTAAACTAATAATTAATAGTAAAAAACTAAAAATCGATTTTAATTTAAATACATTAA
This sequence comes from Sitobion miscanthi, assembly GCA_008086715.1. Classification (NCBI taxonomy): domain Eukaryota; kingdom Metazoa; phylum Arthropoda; class Insecta; order Hemiptera; family Aphididae; genus Sitobion; species Sitobion miscanthi. The sequence goes on from CM017802.1 coordinate 30,628,121, forward strand.
TCGCTTCACTCAGAATCTAAAATTATCTATATAGAAACTAGAATTAAGTTATCAATTTTCAATTGTTCATTACATTAATAAAAATTGCTTATAACAAAATTTATTAGTAATATTACAAGATTATGGCATACTTGATATTTTGATTTTTGGTAGAGGGTCGCTCCTAACCAGAAAAGTAAATTTGTGAGCCATCATAACAAAAAGGTTGGGAAACACTGTGTTAGAGTATGGGACATTAACACCGTAATACTTATCTGCTTACTACCATCTTTATACATAAAAACAAATAATATTTTAATATCTACTAAGTTAATTATTGTTATTAACAGGTAAAATAAAACGTATTTAATTCAAAGGATCAAAACAATGAATCTTTGACAAACCATAAAAAAATTAATTAAATAAAACTAACATACTTTGTAAATGAATTACATATCTTGAAATCAACTTAATTTATATCTTACACATTGTATTGTATATATATATAATGCAAGGTTATTTCATTATTAACAAAAATGCTTTTTAAATAAAAATATCAATATTGCCAATGTTGCTCAAAAAAAAATTAGAAGTGTTTAATTATTACACAGGGTGTCCCAAGAGGATTTACCCATTGTGATATCTCCTGATAATTAATATATCATAAATCTGTTTTTTTTTATTACTAACAGAGACAAGGACTTTTACTTTTTTTATTTTTGAAAAAATTGAAAAATGCCATTTTGGTTTATTTTTGTGAAAATTGAGACTTCAAAATTTTATTTTTATTAATTTTTATTAGTTAATAGGCAAAAACCAGTTTTTGTCCAATCAGTGAGTCATTCTCTACAGCTATGGGTATACTCATGGGACACCCTATATATATTTAAAATGTTCAATATAATTTTTGGACATCCTGTGTATGCATAAAACATAAAACATATTCTGAGTATAAAAAAAAATTTCTTGATGATTAATAATTAAATATATACTATATAAATAAAAATAAATACTACTTAAGAATGTCTAATTAATTATGAAAATTATCAATTCTAAGAGGTATTTTTTTAAACAAATTATGAACATTTTATAATTTTTAAACCTACTAATTATTTTGGTGGTTCATTTTTATTACCTTATATTGAAAAAATTAAAGGAACTTACTCATCAATGATTTCAGATTTGCTCTTTTTTGCTGCAGGTTCTATATCATCTGTTTTGATTGAATCGGAGGTCCTCTTCACAGTCGGGACTTTAATTCTTAGGTCAATGTCATTTTGTTGTTTGATAATAATGTCTGCAAGAATACCTTTAATTTTCATGAGAGTTCAAATATGTACCTTTGTACTTGATCTGATTTAGGAAGTTATAGATATTATGTAAAAAAAAATAACAGATATTCTTCTTAGGTAGTTGATCCTGTAGATGTAATGTTAGTTAACTGTTGTCATATTAAAATTGACAATGGTTATAATTATTAACCACATTTTAAAAACTATACTGAGCGTTGTTCTTTTTATAATTGCTCGTTTCCATTTTATTGTTTATGGAAAATTGTGAGAATGTTGCGATTTTCATAAAGCAAGATTAACTTACAGTCAAATATAATTAATCACATTTGAAGCATCTTATCTTAACCTCGATAATATTTTCTTTAAAAACAAAATTTAACTAATTTATCATCAATTTGCAAAAAATAATAATTTATTTTAATTCTTACAAATTTGAAGTACATTCTATATCTTATATTAAGGCTAAAAATATATTAGATTTCAAATAAAATAAAAGTAACCACTAAGAATGTAAGCCCCTTAAAAAAATACGCACTGATAATAATAGGCAATAGTGGTATTGTTTCCACTCAGAATCTATAACACATATAAATATACATACACTATAATGTATGCATAAATATATATTATTAACAATTCATGTTTTAAATTAATATTACTTTATAATAAAATGTATAAAATTTAATCAATTTGGTTGATTAATTTTAAAATTCATTTAATGTGTAAATGCAGATAAAAAGTATTTAATACCATTAATACATTTTTTATTGATAAATAAAAACATATTTTGTTTGTCTTATATAACATCCAATAAACTGTGTTTTATTAAAAGTAAAACAAAATGTTAGTCTGATGCATGAGGAAACGCAATGTCTTAATTTGTATAAATATATATTGAAATAAAAAAAGAATAACAATATCCACCAAACTATTGGCTGATGAGTGGTAAAACCATTCATATACAAGATGATAGGACTTTCTGGAAAGGTGAAATTGTTTTCATTTTATTATGGGGAAGAAAAGCATCCAGTTTATTTAAAAATAACAATAAATCGCCGACAGAGAAATTTATGATAAAATATAATTGATCAGACATTTTAATCTTACTTTGATTGGATTTTACAGCATGGGTGTCTGAGTCATTTTTCATTTCTAATGGTGCTGGAGTTGATGGGTCAGGTGATTTCTTCATTGTTTGCATGTAGATACGAAGACGTTTTAAAGAATCAGAATCTTCCAGAGAATCTGTTTTTTCTAATTCAGAAATAATGTTTTCAGTACTCTTTATATCAGTTTCATTAATTACTCCAGTAATCGAATTTTCGTCTTTAGAAACATTTATTTCAATAGCTTCATGACTAGGAAGATTAACATCATTTTTAGGTTCGTCTTTGAACAACTTTTCTTCGATTTTTGGCAAAATTGCACCTTTAATAGTCACTGTTTCATCCTGATCGATTTTTACATTTGATAATATATTTTTCTTCTTTAAGTCCAGTTCTTTAATATTTTTTTTTTCATCTCTTCTTTTGTGATATTTTTCATCTTTTAAGTTTTTTTCTTTACGGTCAGTTTTTTTATGGGTCTTTCTTGGGAGTTCTTTTTTAGAAGGTGAACAGCTTGGACTTCTTTCTTTTCTTTTTGATTCTCGATGTTTACTACTGTCTCTTTTGGGTTTATCAGGTTTTTTATCATCTTTATTTTTGAGAATTGACTGTTTAACATCATTAGTAAGTGATGGCGACGGCTTTACAGCATTTTCCACTTTTCTTAAGCGTGGATCACGGTTTAGAGTTTGTAACAATTGTGTACTGACTGGGTTGATTTTGGCAATTTGTTGGTTTACATTGAAAAATGGACTAGAAACAACCTAAAGTAAAAAATACATTTTTATTTATTTATGATTTATTTAATTAGCTAATTTAAAATTACCATTTCTGCATTTTGTTGCTGCGATACAAATGGTTGTGCAGGATTTTTTAATGATTGTACTGTAGGTAAAGGTGTTGGTTGGAATTTTTTAGAAGGTGAAACAATAACTTTAATTGGCATTGAAGGTGACTCTGAATTGATTGAAGATACATCAATCATTTTAACTGAATTCTCAGTTATTCTTCGAGAATTTTCAGATGACTGAATTTTTGCATATATTTCTTCATTAGAAGGCGAAACACTCATCGTTGAAGATGATGTACTCGCATTAAAAGCATTCTATAAATATTTTTAAATAAATGATAGTTTTAAAATGAATATAAAATAAATTTACTTTTGATAGATTAATCTTATTCATTGATCTTTTTTTTTGAATTTCCATTTGATTTTTGGTTTGCAATAATTCCAGTTCTAATTTTTTTTGCTGTAATTCAAGCAATTCCTTTTGTTTCTTAATGAATTTTTCTCGTAAAGATATATCTTCTTCTACATCAGGTTGTACAGGTTTTGGGGCCTCAGTATGATTAACCTAGAAAACTAAAACATGTTTAAAACTGGCTACAATATTTTTCTTGAACCAGGTTTACATAGTGTATGATTCACTATTAGCAGTACAACATTTGAACGTCTCATTAATAAAACATTAAAACATTATCAAATGAGATCAAAATAACTTTGGATATTTCAGATTGTAAAAGTTTAATGTAATTCACATCTTGTAAACCAGGCAATAAGAAACAAAAAATAATTATATACATTATTTAGAAATTTTGGATTAACATGAATGTTTGGTGGAGCAGCACTTAGAGGCCAATTTTTGTCAATTGAATGAATCATTACATCAAGGGCGTGAAGTTTAGTAGCTGGTACAACATCATTCCAAGTAGAACGTAGTTTATACATATTTCCTCTAGTCTTTTCATCAACCTAAGATAAAAGAGATTAAATAGAAAACATTTCACTTAGAAAGTTAATAAAATACAATATAATATTTACTTTAATGAAAGTGCTAGCAAAAAGTTTCTCAATATTTTGAATGAAAAGTGGTGTATATGGCGTTCCAATGTTTTTCATGACCGAGTCAATTAAGTAAAGCACTGGTAACTTGCTGTCGGCCTGCACCTGAATATAATTAATATTAAATGTAAGTTTAAAAACAAACCTGAATATGGTTTCATCCTTGCGGTCCTCCACACTCCTCCAGAGTATCTTCAAGAATTCTCCATTATGTGCAGAAAAAGGCAACCACTTTGATCTCAATTAATATAACACTTGTTATATTCAAAGATGTTAGTTATTTTTTTTATTTGTATATATATTATACAACAAAATAGATAGTTTACAATAAACCAAAAACTATAACTACAATATACATAAAAAATATTATTTTTATCCTAATGTGTACTAACTATAATTTTAAATACAGAGATTTAAGTCTATTATCAATTGAACTAAGGTATTGAAGAAAAAGATAATATAGGTAGTTCTTTATGCTACAATTTGTCATAACTGCATAAATAAGTAAATACCAAAATTAATATATATTTTAATATTGGACTAATCACAAGTGTGAGTACAGTACTTGGGTAAGCCAAGACAATTTCTCATATTTTTTTCAAGCTAGATGATTTAAATTGATTAAACCAACTAGAATCTCTAGGTTTTCACATGACTAATATTAAGAAAAACTCAATAACTCACTCAAACACAGTAAATGTTATAACAAATATATATGTATATTAAATACAAATATGACAATTTAAAAGGATATAATTTAAATTCATTGATTGTATCAACTAACATACTAAACATATTTATGATTGTAATAATATATGTATGGGATAGTTTAACAATGAAGATTTAAAAAATATTGTTTAATTTATTCGAAGAATAAAATGAATATATACAAATAAAATTTGTCAATAAGAAAAATATAAATTGTATAAAATTCTTAGTTTTTTAAAATTAAAATAATTTGATTAATAACAATTTTCAAAATAAAATATGAATTTAAAGCATAGTACAAACTTGTTTACAACGTTTTTTGTTAGTAAAATATTTATTTTTGTTTTAATAATCAATACACATGATAGATATTATATTTAAGACTAAGTGGCTTGATATTTATCAAGTATGAATAGTTAACAACAGTTCTTGTAATGTGATATTTATAAAATTGTTTTAATTAATTTTAAAAGTTGGAATATTAACTTATAAATTGAATATACTCATATTATGAATAATTAAATGATTTACTCAATAACTTGAAACATTTTGTTAAAATTGAGTTCTCAATGCTCCACAATTTTTATTGTAAAAAGAAGAAATTTTGTAGGCTTTAATAAATAATCATGGTTAATACATAAACAGAAGAATTTGATTAAATTTAAAAAATATAAGTTTAAGAAAATATATTTTTAAAATATTACAATTTTAAGTAAATGTAAATACTCTGAATATTCTAAAACATATACTCTTTTTACTTATCAATAAGATAAAAAACTATTTTTGTATTAGTGTTGTACATAATCTGCCAATACACAAACACATATTGATTGGTGTTGTTAAATTACACAATTACAATACAAAATAAATATTGTAGACATAATGTATTTAGGTTTTTTGTAATCACACATCTAATTGTAGATAACAATGTACACGGTCATTTATTTAAAATTTTTAAATTAATTAAATTTAAATTTTTGATGCTTATAACACAACCATTTATATAATATAATATAACTTAAGTGTGTTTCTATATTCAGATAAAATAACTCCCCTGGCGAACTCAACCAAAAGTTACCATAATTGTGTGTGATGTTTAATTTATAGGCAACCATAAATTATTAAAATGCTGAAGTTATTTTTTTTATTATATCTGTAATTATATTTTATAAATAACATTGCATATGTTACATCACTACATATTGGATATACTTAAACGTATTATATATGTATATATATTTCCTACTGTATTAGTAAGAATAAACCACATCATAATACTTTTTTACTTTTAAAACTTGTATTAACGAAAAATTGTTTCAGGTTAACCCTACAACGCTACAGTACCAGCATTTTTAAAAAGAAGTTAATATGTTCATATTTTGGTAAAGAAAACTAAAAATTTTAACATTATATAATTATTAGCTCAATATTTCAACTATTTGGAATGATATAAATTAATTTAATAAGTATTGTATAATATCATTATACATTAGGTAGTCAAAACGTCCAGAGTTGATTATGAGTTATTAATTACATGTCTAATATTTTATTCAATGTTGGTATATATTTTTAAAATAAAATTAAGTGTCCACTTGATAAGAGTTATACCCATAGGCCATAATGTAGTATTTCTAAAATGGTTTGGAACAGTCATTAAGTTCACAATACCTAATAGTTTGGTTTCTTTTACTAGTTAGACATTATTTAGTAATTATAATCAGTGCTTTTAATAATGAAAATGTATGGTTTAATACTAAAAGATAATTGTTGTATGTATAGAAAAACACTTGTTGAAGCAAATTATAAAACGTAAGATGAAATTATATATAATATTATATAATATCATATTAAATAAACAGACATTCGAAGAAAAAATCACTTTAAATACTCAGAAACCTATAGCACAACTTCATTTTTGGGACAGATCAGTGATCTTCCTGCATTTATTTATTTTCTTCACCACTTTATCAACTAAATTATAATATCCGTATTAACTAAACAAAAAACCACCAACTTTAGAAATACAATTAAACCCATTGATTGGAACAGGCCAAGGTGTACAATTTTATGTATATTTGATTTATACTAAAAGAATACGACACATCCGCAATCAAAATTAGTTATGATCACAGTTATTTCGATACCTACCTTTATGTTTTATTACTAACTGAAGTAAATAACATAAAGGTGAAACTTCAAATTTTATATGTTATCATCTCATTCAACCAGATTTACACAGATCCATTATTTTCTGTATATCTTTGAAGTGGTTAAACTTGAGGTCTTCTGGAGTTAATAATTATCTCCCAACACAGATAAAGCATTTTTTTTTTTTAAATGATCATCCTTTCAACTAAATTCTGTATTTTTACCAATATGTTACTTATTGAGAATAGGTGTCATAGAAGTAAAGCAAATGTTAAAGAAACATTATTAATCAATCTTTAGATTTTATTTACACTTTCAAATAAATTATATTAAATACAGCACTAGTATTATAATTTTGTTTCATTTACAATACAACCTATTATTTTAAAAAGTAAACCATTTATTTTTCATATTCTTACTGAGCTTTTCAAAGAAATATTTGCCAAATATTAAATAAAAAGAAAAAAGAAAAAAAAAAGAGGACCAAAAAGGACGTAAACCATATTTAGTCACATCATATATTTTTATTTCATGTTGTTTAAATATTGTAAATATTCACATATATTTGTACTTTAACTAAATATATGTCATCATAGCCAGAGGGATTTCAGCACTATCATTATCCAAAACATGCCTATTATGTAATCTGAATTGATTAATGTAGATATTAGATATTCTACTACAAGTAAAAATTTCCAGTAACATTACATTTAAATTATATTAAGTAGGATCAATGTATTTAAAAGCAAATAATTTGGGTTGACAATGTAGTGAATATCCCTCTGTTATGACTTTAAAATATTCATTACTATTATAAAGTTTAAAAACCTTATGCAGTTGTCTTTCAATACACTGTACAATGATTGGCGCATAAGCTGAGTTCTCTTCAGCCAGCATTGTCAACATGTTTATCAAAGGCTTGCTATTGATGTTGAGGTCAGCTAAGGCATTAAAATATTCTTCTGCTACTTCTTTTTCCTTGGCAGTCATTGTAGATTTTGTTTTGTTCAGATTAAAAGTTTCAATACTTCCACCACTAAAACATACATATAAAATATATACATTAAACAATATCTCAAATGTAATTAACATAAAAATAGGAGTTAGATGGCCCATTTATCAATTTATGTATCTAGTTCTGAATTTCAAATCATTTAAAAATAAAACAAGCAAGAAACGTAACAAAATAAAATTAATTTTTTTTAGTGTAGGACATTAGCTCAATAGTTTAATAAACAGTCATTATCAGTTGCTTTTATGATACTGACACGTCAGGCATAAACACATAGTTTTTGCATTAATATGTTACAAGATACTTAATTTATAAATATTCTATAGGTACTTGATTATTACAAATTAATAGATTTAATCCAAAAGAGAAGACACCAGATTTATGTAACAAAACCGATTTTTCACATTGAAACCCGGTGTCTTCTCTTTTGGAACGGGATATAGATATAGGGAAAATATTGAAAATGTATTTGATATGTTTTAAATCATGACTAATTACTTTAATATTTAAATAAGAATGACATAGGTAGAAATCGTTATTTTTATAAAATATGTTAATATGGAGGAAACCCAATGTCAATGGCAAACTGTATAAATACCAAATATATTATTATGTATCTATATTTTATATCAGAACTACATAGAAATATTCTATAAATTAGGAACTTAGATACTTTCCTGTTATACGAGACTACGGCTATTATAGTAACTACCACCCATGCCTATCCCCAGTTATCGAGACTACCACAATAGCTGAACATGGAACGTGTGAACATTTTGGTGGTCATAAATAACAGGATTGTGATGTTTCACAAAACAATCTCGGTAGTTGTGATAACGGAGGTAGCCTTGGGTGATAGTCCACTAATAGCTGTAGTCTCATGTAACAGGAAAGTACCAGAACTTAACAATATATATGGGATTATTATTCAAGATCTTAGTAGTATGTAATAAGGAGTATATTATGTCAATATTAAATATCTATTGGGCTATCGGTGATTTATTTTCTTAATATCAGTAATATTTATAAACTGATTTTATAAGTAATAACAATTACATTTATTTTTTTAATGATGTAGATTGGTTATTGAGTTTGATATTTTATAATACAATACATTGATATTTAAAATGTTATCATTGCCCATTGAGACAATATTTTATTTTTCTGTTATTCAATAAATATATTTCATTGTTACTAAATTGTTCTACAGCCATACCAGATAATTATATTTTTAATAACAACTCATTATCTCAGTCAAAATAATGTTTTAATATAATTTAAAGTAATAAATAACACTAACTATTACAATATTATCATAAGAAATTATTATAATCGTTTTTTTTTTTTAATGACCCTTTATATATTTTATTTCATATTTTGATGTAAAATACTTTACCAAAACTGTTTATATACTTGTACAATAAACACCAAATTTAATTGATGCATAAATAAGTATAAAATACACAGAAATGAAAAATAATTTTTCTTACTTTGCTTACTATTTATTAGAATTTCAAAATCAAATAAAAAAGAAATATTAAAAACAACTTATTATCTAAATTTTAAAAAATTGAAATGGGTTTTTCTTTGCAAAGTACTTACTGTGGAAATTATTTTTTTTATTGCACTTTTCCAATTAGTTTATAATATATCAGTGAAAATTAAAAATACCATAGAATAAATGATTATAAAACAATTTATAAAATTCAAGATTAAACTAGGTTTAACCACCTTTACTCTGTAATAGTGTTGGGAATAGATGACTAAAATGTTATCTAGATGACGATAATAGGTTATTAATAGCAATTTATCAAAAAAAAAAAATTGATAAGAATCTTTTTGTATTTTTTTATACTTGACATAATCTATATAGTAGAGCTTAGCCAGACATCTCCCTAAGTGAGGGAAACCACTATATTAAATACCATATAACCTTGCTGTATACTACACAAATAACCAAGGGGGTGACCGGATCTTTCGACTTCACTAATATGCCACTGGAACAATAGGTACGATTTATCAATATTTTTCTACACAATTTATCTTCTTCTTTAAAAAATCAAAAACTGTGGTTTATGTTACACATAATACTTGCATCATTAATTTTATTATGTTTTTAAATTTAAACTAATGATTTTACTCAAATTTAATAAATATACTTAGGCATGTACTTAAATAATACTTCTTAATAAAATATACTTATGTACCTAATTGTTTTTAAACAACATAATGTAGGTTAAGTTTAGTTTTAATTTGTATTAAGACAACACTATCCATGCGTTTGTTTTCTCCGTTTTACGTCTAAACACACGACATAGTAAATTTTCATTCACTAGATTCAATGGTGTGCTGTTAGTTAATAGTTTTGATATTAAAGTGAAATGTATTATCAAACATTTAGATATGAACATCGTCCAATTGTTGAGTTTTATTCGGTATTTTAATTTTCAAGGAAGATAGATATGAGCATTTTAAATTTGTGACACTTCACATACCCATATTTTGCTTGAAAATTAAAATATCGATATTCGTCAATGCTTAATTATACAGATGAAGTCCTTACCTAAAGATTTGATAATATGTAATTTCACTAAAATATAAATATTATCAAAATTAACAGCACACTATTGAATCTAGAGAACGAAAATTTGCCATGTCTTACGTGTGTAAGATGGAGACAACAAGTACATGGGTACCGATCTCTTAACACAGAACACTGAAGTAAGTGAGTTCAAATTGTTGAAATAATGTATCTTAAAATAATATCCAGTTATTAAAATATATTATAAATTATAAAAATCAAATTGGTTAGGTTACAAGAACACAAGCGAATGATAATGACAGTTATTGGCCGCGTTGACGTGTTATATTGAGTTTTGATAATTTGATTCTAAAATATAAACTCTGAGGTAAATAGATTTGTATATTAATTATGTATACTGTATAAATATTAGTAATATAATTGACATTGAAATGGTGCCTTTGAAACGTAATATACAAAATATTATTAGTACCTACCTAGTATTAAATGCATATAATATACAATATAATTATTACATTATAATATATTATGTACATAGATTAATTTATTCTTCTAAAACAGAGTATACACAGAAATACGCTATCATAGGCGGGTTCAGACTTTTGTGGCCGAGGAGGCACAGCAAATTTTTAAATTCTGAAACCTATTTTTTTAGTCATGAAAAAACATTCATTTTTTATGTTACAAAATTCACGGTGGTAGGGATATTTTTTAATGATGATCAAAAAGTATAACCATTATCAAAATAATAAAAATACTTTTTTCCCATCCATTATACAAAGTAAACAACATACAAATCGTAAATCAGTAATAAATATTTTGAGTTTCTGACAAAATTTAAATTATTTTAACAAGTCGTAAAATATCTAAAAACATTTTTGAAATGATAATCGGTTATTGGATATTTTCAGCTGATAAAACAATATGATGAACATAATATTATATGACAATATAATCACTAATTAATAAATGAGTGACAAAAAAAATTACAATTAATCAAAATCTATAGGTTGGGTCAGGTTGGGGCAGGTTTTTTTTATCCTGGCATGATTTTGTTGTTGGCAGTCTGCTGGGGGGGGGGGCAGTGCCTACCTGGCAACTCCCGTAAACATGTTTATCTAGTATGTACGCTATAATATAATTTGTATAACAATAATACTAATATATAACCGCCACATATGATCAAAAATAACCATGTTCCTACATAAATTAATATCAATGCAACAGCCACCAATAAATTATGGAATATTGACCACAGAATTGATTAAATCTATTCTGTGTATTGACTAACAATATTACCTATATTTTATATTTTATGACTTTATGACTACTTGGAATTTGGAATTTGTTCATACTATTTAAAAGTACAATAACCTTCTATTAAATTAAATTAATATGGTTCTGAACACAAAATGTAAAAATGTATCATCATACTATAATATTAAATAAATGTCTATACATAAAAATGATCGTGATAAATTAATAGGTAATGAAATTTTCATCTAGATAAGTCACAACACTCTGTTTGTTGTAAGTCGACTCTCCTTTTATTATTTTTGCACACGCGTAGTATGGTTAAAACGTTGTGACAATAGAGTTCACTACGTATAAAGTATGGTGTTTCACGAAGTGAAACTGTAGAACTAATGTTAACTGTATTATCAGTTTTCCCCATATTCCGCATACACAAAAAAAGGTGGGTCAACTTATAGCGAACAAAGTACACAAATTTTTATTATTTAAATGAATTTATTACATCATTTAATTACAAAATTTAAATCAGAAAAATCAAATTTACTGTTATTTGTAAGTACGGCAACTTTCAAAATTTATGATGATTAAAACTAAAGGCATTTAAAATATCTCTGAATTCTTAGTTACTAGCTATTAGCAAACATAAAAAAAATTCTTATCGTTGTAGGCAAATTATTCATAGTAAATAGGAACTTTTATTAAATAAATAAAATTAATTTGTAGTTCCACATTTTTGTAGATAAATATTAAGAGTGAGAAGGATACTTTCAACGAGAAAATAATAGTTATTTTGGCATAATTACTCGATCAGTTTAAATAACACACCTAATATTTCTAAAATGAAATATATAATAACTATAAAATTTCATTCAAAACAATTAGGTATTTTAACATTTATTTAGCACTATGAATTATTCAATATAAAAAAAAAATGTCAAGTGCAAAAGCAATAAATAACTAACTTTTTGTTTCTTTAATTCTTACATAAATATTTAAATTGTTGATGTAATTTTTATAATTAAAAATGCCTTAGTGATTTAAGGCAAAAGGACTGATATTTTTCATTAGAATCAAAGTAACAAAAATGTCAACAATTCAATTTGCATATCTCATTAGGTAACTGAATGATCAGAAGTCAGTTAACGCAAACAACAATTAAATTTGAATACAGTACATTCTAGGTTATCCGTGATCTTTCACAGAACTAAGTATAGTACCTACTAAAAATGTTGTTTATGTAAAATATATATGTTTATGTAGGTATATTGTATGAATGTTTAAAAACAAATACCTACTAATTTAATTTTTGTTAAATACTGTTTAATATTACCTACATATGTTTTTAATAGATTTAATAACAGCATTTTAGTTTTAATTTGTATTTTACTGATTAAGCTCAGAATTTGTATATCCGTGGTTTCCGTACTACCCTAATTCCATGAATAATTGAGTTTACTGTAATCAATTTAAAATGTGAATTGTTTGTCAAAATAATAGGCTGAGATAATCTCAATATTGCAGTCATCAGTATCAGTTATTTTTTTCAAGTTATGTTCTTCTCTGCAGGTACCAAAGTACAATATAACCCATATAATGTCAATATATATGTACTTAATTTTTAAATGATAATACTATTTAAATATCTACTAGATCATAAACCACCTGGTAAATACAAGGCAATGTAACTCTGTGTCTTATAATATTGTTTACCATAATTATGATTTGAATTAATAAATAATAATGTCACAATATTAATATAATACAAACACTGATTTTAGTTTCTTATAAAAGTTTGAAATAACAAGCTAAACAATAAGCAAAAACACATTACATTTTATTTTTGTTTAAATTATATACGTTCATTAATTATTATTTACCTGCTACATAGCTATAAGATATAATTGTGTTGTATTATTTATCAGGTGATCGACTAAAAGAATATTTTTATTTTGTAAATAGGTACTAATATGAATTAATCACTCTTCTAGAAATGTAAGATTTTTTAATTTGTTATGATTTATATATCAAATATCAGCTCATAGATCTGACAAAATGAAACATCAGATATTATAAAAAAATTGTACAAAATAATTCAAAATATATTTTAATAAACACCTTACCACATTTGATTTAAACTTACACACTAAGATGAAACCATAGACCTATAAACTAATAGACAGCGCTTAACCGAGAGAGAAGTCTTAAAATATAGTAAAATGTATTCAGTTCCTTAAACGGAATTTATGCGAGCTCCTTCACTACTTTATGTTCTATCTCTTTGTTATATGGATATATGATCAACAGGCATTGACGGTGGGGCGGAGAGGAATGCGCTGTCCATTAATTATGGATCAAACCAATAGAATTCATTTAAATTATATAGAAGTTTAACCTAAAAAAAAAAAGGAGTTGATTTTTAAAGCAAACCTAATTTATGGACCATTTAAAAAGTATATTATAGTTTAAGCTCAATGAGTTGGTCATAATAATTAATTGCTTTAAATAAATATTTTAACAATAATTCTTGCTACACCAATTGGTAAATAGGTACAATGTTCTCACTGGAATAGTATTATGGAATTATAAAGCTATAATAGATCCATAAAAATACATTTAAAAACCTGTAAAGAACACATATTGTTTTATCTAAATAGAGGAAAAAATTATAGGTAGGTAAATTAAATGGATTGTGGGACCTTTAAAAATATGTTAAAATACATTATTATTTTCATGTATGCACATAAATAATTAATTACCAATATAAATACATTTTCCAAAAAATTGTTTATTCTAATATTAAGAGGACGCTTCATCCGCATGTGTTGTCTCTGTCTTACAAATGTACAACATAGCAAAAACTGTTTTGCGTAGGAAAGAACCTAGAAAATCATAATTAAGAAACGAGATTTTCACCACCTAAAAAGGAGAACTTAGGCTGTGCAACGTTGTTTTTATTTTTTTGATATGACTTAAATGATAAAAGTTTTTCAAGTTTGAAAAACAAACAATAATGGTTTTTGAAACAGTAAGAACTTTTTTCATAATATAAGTGATATTAAAAAAATATTACGTTGCACAACCAAAGTTCTCCTTTTTATGTGGTGCAAATCTCGTTTCTTAGTTATGACTAGTTTTCTGAGTCCTTTTCTGCGCAAAATAGTTTTCTGCTATGTTGTACATTTGTAAGACGGAGACAACTTATGCGGGTATAGCGTACTCTTAATGGAAATAAAATATAAAATATCCCTAATGCATGGTCCACATTATGTGGAGAAAACATAAACAACCACAAAATAATGTTGATCTAATAAAATATGATTATGGGGTTAGGTTTTAAGCATATACATTAATTGAGTTGTGTATTAACTCAAATTGTTACTCTCCGAGTTCAGATAACACAAATACTATGAATATAATTATGTAGTTGTCGACATTTCAGCAATTTAACTAGGTATTCAATAAAATTACATAGACAGCTGAGACAACAGATGGTGAGTTTCAATATGGTTTTAATAATTTAACCAAACATAACTTAGTGGTGAATACCTAAGTAGGTTAAGAAAATAAAAATGTACTATCAAAAATATTTACGTACTTTAACTAAGTACATTTACAATATTAGCGTAATCGCTTACGTTGAATGTTTCGTCGGCCATCCGAAGTCGACATTCAGCAAAAACTTACTACCGAAGACGGTAACGACGAGCGAATGGCCGTCGAAATGGGGTGCGAAGAGCAGTCGGGACATGCGGCTTTAGGAACCTCGGCGAGGTCGCGGGTGGAAAAAAATATGGCACACACCGTTATGGCCGCTGCCGAAACGCTCAGTTTTCTGACGATGACAAAAGCCCAACTCCCGAAATACTAGCATTAAGGATTCCATATTTCTTAAAATATGTTGTCGAACACTCGGAAATGTAATAATAGTTATAGAGAACCCACTCACCGGAATGCGATGACACGGCGATCGGGTGATGTGCCGTCGGTCCGTCAAGTTGTTGAAGTTCGAACGTGTCAGTGGTTATGGCGATTGACTCTCATATCCAACGCTTGCTGCTCGAGAGAGTAGGTAGGCGAACAACAAATAACAACTATAATATTATATTCAATGTAACGATTAGTTAATTTATATATAATAAATTTCGTCGAGTCGGGCAGTGGAAATATGCTGTGCGCATCTGCCCGGATTGCGAAGCAGAATGGTCGTATAAATGAATAAATTGCACAAGATGGCGGACGTCCGACGATCTAACGTACACACGCACGCACGCGCATAATAGCCTACTTTTTCGTTGAGTAGGATGCACTGATCAAGTGAACAGTGAACTCTTTAGAACCGACCCAGGTGGCCAGGTCGCATTATTAACATAGAGTTTAGTGGTAGCATAGTGGTAGTGTGGTAGGATGACTGTATTGTCTGTCCGAGAAGTCCTGAGGTGTTGCCAACGTTCCGATCCAACATTATCCGTGGTCGTAATATTATCGAAGAATACCGAACATGTGATTTGGATTTCGGAATATTCGGCTTTCTATTGGAGGTGGTTATAGGAGAAAAAACTTATAAAAAAAAATCCATCTAGAAAGCACAACAACTATAAAAAAAATTACTGTACGCCTGTCATAGACCTATCTTTTATAGGTCTATGTCGTGCCCTGTACACCATAAGTTATACTATATTATATATGTATATACTGTTGCTGTACGCCTGTACACGCATCGACGTAGTATTGTAGTAATTAAAATGATCTATAGCATTGAGTACGTTAATGGTATATTTAAATACAATAATATAATGTAATTTACTTATGTTTTCATCACTATTATCGCTATTATCTATAGCCGTGATTTTCATGGATTTGTGTGGCGGAGGTTGTAGGTGCGTGGGAGTTTACGAGCGATAACGCAATGTTATGTTCGCTTTTTATCAATTTACGTGTTCTTATCAACACGTAGTTTAATGATTATTATTACTATTATTGTTATAAGATTAAATATATATATATATATGATAATACCTGTAAATATTACGTATTTACGTGAATATACCTATATAAGCACAGACACACACACATACGCCCGCACGTACATTATAAACACACACATAAATTATACTTGCATGTAATAATAAAAAAAAACCATTTACCTATTTTACCTACAATTTCCATTGTTTGAACCATGTTTATGGCTAATTAATGATACCGACTACCGTTGTTCCTATTTCCGTTTTACGTTACGTTAACGAGCACTCGAATACTCGATACGATGATCAAACAAAATTAATAAGCTGATCGTTTCTCAGAAATCCTTTAATGTAAATGTCTGATATCTGCTATGTAACTGTATAGATCGAACGGAATGTTTAGTGTCACCAGTTGAAGTAAAAGATTAATATATTTTTTTAATATTTACTTGATTCATTAGTATTTTGTGCAATGGAAGACTATAAATTCTTATTTAAAGTAGTACTAGTTGGTAATGCTGGTGTCGGCAAAACTTGTTTGGTCCGTCGATTTACACAGGTATGTATGGCTCTTATTAACATTTGAAATGATTATTGCATTTTGACAACAGATTAATTCAAATTTAATTATTAAATCCTTCTCGTTTTTCAGTCAATTGGGTAATTGGTATTATTTTATTCTGTTTAAAATGAACTTTTACACCTGTTTTTGTTTCTACTATTGAAGCATAAATTGCTGATTAAAGAACTTAATATTAAAACAAAAATCAAGAGTACTTTAGATAGAGCATTGAATAATAATAATAATAATAATTTTTAATCTTAATTTTAAAGATCAGAGGTAGTCTTAAATAAGTCAACATTTTAAATTCCGCATTGTTTCAGTTTATTTATAATATTACATAATTAATTATTCTGTTAATAAAGGTAGGCGTGAAATTTTATTTCTATTAATTATTAACTTTATTTTATTTTCAAAAAGGTTTTAATTAGAACCAAACTAGATATATTACAATGTTTAATGTTTTCTGTTTATGTTTAGGGAATGTTTCCTCCGGGTCAAGGTGCAACAATTGGAGTGGATTTTATGATAAAAACAATTGAAATAGACAATGAAAAAGTCAAAGTAATTTATTAGTGCATTCCATTTAGTTATGGACTTAATACATTTATCACAACTATATTATAATTTATATGTGTCCCTTATGCCTATTGTTAATCTTAATTGTATGTTTACATTTTATAATAAGGGGATCAAAACTAAGAAAAAATATGATTTATAAAAACATGGCGAACTTAAAATAGTATTGTAACAAAATTAAGCTTATTAATATTGTGTCAACCTATCTTAAACTTATTAAAGCTGTTCAATGCTCTTAACCTAACCTAAGTGTGGTATGCCATCTACAATAAATGAATAATCATGTAGTATAATATCTACGCACCATATTTAACAGTCCCGCTTATGGCATCAAAAGTATTTAGTTTGATTACATTTAGCTACCGGTTAGATCTCATTTGGACTATTCTTAAAATGTATTTTCACTTTTCTACCACACATTGCTTAGCCACAATTTTGTACTAACATTCAGATATAGTAATAAATCACTAGTTAATTTAGCACAAGTTTCATCATTAAAATTAATTTGATATAATTCATATAAATAACTAATTTTGAACAAATATCTGTAATATAACCTAACTTAACAGGCAACAGCTAATACAAATTATGCATTCGGTTATCTATCAAGCCCTGAACATAAACTAATTGAAAATTCAATGATTACAAATTATGAATGTATTAAAATATTATGGAAAAATGTATTGATAACTTATTTAAATGTAGATAGCATACGACATTGATCGTTTGCATTGTATGACTCATGTACTTTAATATAGATTTAAACATTTAAATAATATGTATAATTTATTATTGTCTTTTCTAATAAGTATTATAAATACTAGAATAATACCAAACATAATAATTTTTAGTTTTTTAAAAGTAAGTCTGAGCAACAAATTCTATTTGCACCACTGTTCTTAACTCGACGAGTTACACAAGTTTTGATAAAAAAAAAATCAAAACGGTGAGGTGGAACAAATTCAATTTTGTTATTAATTTAAATTAATTAATATTTATTAAACTATTTAAATCACTGTGTGAAGGAAACAACTTAAGCATGTATAAGATAGGACTATAGTGACACATTTTATATATGGTTTATATGTAAAATCTGCTCGAAATTAATGAGCTCATTGCCTAAACGTAATTTTTTACACCTTATATTTCCCATTTGCTACTGTGGCATAATAAGAACACCATTGACAAATAACATTTTTTGTATAGGTAATATTAACTAATATTATTATTTATTATTTGTTGCTATTTTTATTTTATTAGCTCCAAATTTGGGACACTGCAGGACAAGAAAGATTCCGTTCAATTACACAAAGTTATTATCGATCTGCACATGCTTTAATATTAATTTATGATATAACATCCCAGCCAACATTTGATTGCCTTAATGATTGGCTTCGTGAAATTGATGAATATGCAAACAACAGAGTACTAAGGGTTTTAGTTGGTAAATATTACATTTTTTAAATGATTAATTATATTTTAAGTATAACTTTTTACTTTAATATACTAGGTAACAAAATAGACAAAGAAGACCGTGAAATTCCTTCTCATGTGGGTCAAGACTTTGCTCAAAGACATGATATGCGCTATTTAGAAACATCGGCGAAACAAGCAGACAACGTAGAAAAATTATTTGTTCAAATTGCTTCAGAATTGATGGAGGTAAAAAATATATCATGTACATAGTGTACAAGTGTAATAAATATACTTACAACTGCTAAAAATAAGAATATGAATATTTTGCTATAATAAAACATTAATTAGTATGATATAATTTATATTTTATAGTACCTATAGAGTGAATTATTGTAATACACTAATACCTTTAATAGTCATAAAAATAAGCTGTATAACTATATATTTTTAAAATTCTACAATAATACATATTACAATATTTAGTAATTTAATGACATGATCCCTTAACTATTTCAGTCTAGGTAGGATAAGGATACTAATATTATATTTACATCAGTCTTTAAGATATTTTCTATTAAAACCTCATTTGCTTGTATGTTAGACAGTTTTTGCACTATATGAAAAAAAAAAATCAAAATTTGATCATTTGAGAACATTTTCAATTATTATACAGCATTTACCTAACCCATAAATGATAATATATCTAGTAATATATATTATCTATGACCTATACAAAGTAATTTTATTACCCAATAAAGTTAACAAAATACATCACTGTGAAGCCAGCTATTCTGGACATATCTCAGATTCTACCGTGATCTGTGACGATTAAAATCTAATGATATTATAAACAATTTTGAATCAGTTAATCTTTCAATACTTATTTTATAACCACCTTGATTTTCAAATTTCAATATGGTTCTAACAAATTATCAAAAGAAATGAGAAAAAAGTGTATTATAAATTATAATATTAAAGTATGAGGGGAAAAATCCACAATATAATAATTAATCAAATTAATTAGTTCAGAATGTATGTCAAATTAATAACAAAACTTTTGTATGTGTAACTCAAAATAATAAACAACTGTATTAAATCCATTGTTTATTGGCGTGGCGGGTCAATTTAATGTACAAACAATTTATTAGGATGACTTATTAGTTATAAGTTAAGCCCGTAATTATACTTATTATATTGCATTTAGACATGCATTCGCATGTTTGTTTACAATGTATACATTATGCACATGGTTCAAAATGTAATGTATCATATCACACTAAAATCAAACACCTAATTATATTTTGTGGATTATTGCATATCAGTTCATAAACTGAAATTATGTGTGTTCTTTGATATAGGAATCATCTTGTACAGTATTTTAATATTGGTTTTTCATGTCTAGAGAATAGCGTTAACGAATATTACAACTTAGGAAAATGTATTGTTATTTGTTTGTTACAATATTAATTTTATAATAATATGATTTATTTTATTTTTTAATTATTTAAATATTTTTTATTTTCCTATAGCAAGCTAAATCCAAAGGAATATCTTCAGACAGTCCACAGTCTTTACCATTCAATGCTAGAACTTCTAAATCCATCAATGATTACTGTTGCAATCGTTAAAAACTTAATTATCAGTATTATTTTATTATTGTCATTGATATTTAACTGAGCTTATCACAGGGTAAATTGTAATCAAACTAATATTTTACCTTAAATCAATCCAATAATAATGTTTTTCACAAAAAAAAAGTTACCTGACAGTAACATGATGAGCAAAAATAATTAGTATTATATAGTTTTAGTCTTAACATCAATTGAGTTATTGTTTTCTTTGTTGATATTTTTATGTTTAAAGGTTGTACAAACTACAAAGTGTTGGCATACAAATAAAATGTGTTGTATGTGCATCCAAAATAAATGTGCTCAAATATATGATCATCAAATTTAATTTAATCTGACAACACTGTTAACCTGTATTTTGATCAAAAATAATTTTGTTTTGTTTACAACTAAGAAGTTGTATTAAAATTAACAACTTTACAAGTATTAAATACAAACCATATTTCATAGTATCAATTTAGACATTGTTTTTAATTTTTAACACTTAGTTTAAAACGTGGTTGAAGAAAGTACCTATTAATTGAATATAAATGTTGTTATTAAATAAACAAATGACCCTGTATAATGTACGATTAAAGCAGAATTAACATTTTGTTTAACATGATTTAAAAAATAAAACTATTACTTTTTGTTTTGTTATATTGTATTTTAGCTATAAAGTAGTAACTTAACTTATAATTACTACCAGGAACAAAATGTTGTGTTTATTTTATACTTATTTATTTATATATGTACATATATATTTTTTTTTACAAAATATTTAGTGCAATACTTTTGTTTTACTATTAAAAAATAAGAATTGTATGTAGAGGAATACTAGGATTTGTAGCACAAAACCTTTCTTTTTATATTTGGTATTGTTAATTTACTGTTATTATTATTTAATGTTTTATATTAATAATAACTGGGTTTAAAAATTACCTTGTTTTTATCTTCTTATTTTAAATGTTATAAATATTATGTATTAAAAATTATTTGTTATTACTTAATTTATTAATTTTTTCTAATTATTCATTATTCTTCTAAAATTGTTAATATAATTTACTTAAGGATAATAATATTATGTCAACATTTTCATTTGGAAATATATTTACAATATACAATAATACATTATTTTAGTATTCAAGTATGTACATTTATTTTAAAGGTTACAAAATTGTTTCTTGCCTATTTAAGCCATACATCATAACAATTTGAACACCAATTAAAAATAAAAACTGACTTATTACTGATAAATAATAGAATTAACTTGTTTAGGGAATCAATATCAAGAAACATAATTATTAAAATTATTTTTGATTGTTTTGAATGTTTATTTCATTTTTGAAATTTGTTTGTAGTTTTTAAATACAAATTATTTTTTAAAAGATTTAATAATTACCTAATAAATCACAGTTTTAATACTATTTTAATGTTTTTTTTTCAAGATGTATATACTAAATTAATATGCGAGTTGTTCTCATAAATGAAACTAATTTATGTTTTGTATCTATTTAATTATAATTTTTTTGCCCAGAGTGAACAGGTAGTAACAATAGTATAGTAAATTGTGCTATAGTATCTAATAAGTGACCGCGGTCTTCAATGATATCTATTTTAAATACTGGCATACTGCTGTACATTAAACATCTATTAATGTAAAATGTAAATATTGTATTTAACAACTTCATATAACCACCCATAATTATTTTTGTGGAAATCAAACAAAAAATTATTTTTGGAGGACAGTGATAAGTTGGCTCCTCTTGGTAACCTCTAGATCAGCGTTTCTTAACCAGGGGGTCGCGCAGGTCAAAAATAATAAAACGCTGATTTAGAAAATGTACCTTTTTATTTAAATATTTAAGACTTTTTATTGAAAAAATTAAAATAATAATAATAATAATAATAAAATTATCCCGATAAGGATATAAACATAAAAAATTAATAAACATAAAAATAAATAATTAGTGTGATCTTTGAATTTGTTTTAATGATAGGATATTTTTACTGTTTAAATTTTTACCTAACCTAGATGGAGGGGGGTCGCGAAGTGATTGACTATATTTTATACCTATTTTGGAGGTCGCGACACTAAAAAGGTTAAGAAACGATGCTCTAGATAATGCTAAATGACTATCATACAAATAATATAAACTAAAATTGATAATCTATGGGCCGCAATTTACTATATACAAATGTATTAGATGCATGTACCTATAAGCTAATTAATTTGGTTAGGTTAATACTTAGTTTATAGGTCTATGATTGATAGGGACCGTACAAACAAAAATTTTTCCGCCCCTAAAATAATAATCACTGTTTTGAAAATGCCGCCCTAGGCGTGGACCTGTATCGCCTATCCCTTGAGATAGGCCTGATGATTTCTATTCGTTTGGCACAATCACAGATTTCTATATAGTACTTTATAGTATAGAAGTCTGTGGGCACAATTTACGTTTATACTTACTATTGTTTATTTATTTATTTATTTATATAACATGCATAAGGCCTGTGCCGCATTTAGATATTTTGCACCCCGGTGCAAAAAGAAATTGGCGCCCCCTAAGTCCCGGTGAAAAAAAATTGCTCCCTCCTAAGGGGCCTACCCACAGAAAATATGGGAGATAGATCCTCATTAACCTTTTAGATTTTGAGCACAGAAAAGAATATTTGTTTTATAATGTGTACTTATTTTAAAAATATTGTTTAGTAATTGCTTGATTCTCTCTCGTCAAAGATAAATTTGGATTTATGTCACTTAAACCTTGCTTATAATTCATCATATAAAATGTTTTTTTACATATTTAAGTAGGTTGTAGGTACTTCATAAATAAATAAAATAAAATTATATAAAACTATGCAAATTAATATTAATTAAAAACATTTCAAACAGCACAATACTATATACATAATACTGTTATGAAATAATTAAAGTTATACAATTTTAATAATTCACAAGTAAACAAATTTCTGACCACAACATTTTGGCGCCCGGGGCAGTTGTACCTGAGGGCCTGCATAAGGCCCAAAGGTGCAATTACATTTTACATATAATTAAAGAATACAACAAATGACAACAGAAAGTAATTAACACGTTGAACGCCGACATCGATTTGGCATGCGCACGCCAGTGGTCGACACCATTTGACCTGCGGTCGACAGTTGCCAATTGTAAAATTAGTATATTTTACGGAATTTTCAATACGGTTATGAATGTTCTATAGAATTTTTAAATGTGTTCAGTTATAGCCACCAAAAAATAGGTTACTCTATGTCAACCATGGGTTGACATCAGCCATGGGCGTCTGTTTAGTTGTGTCAATGACGCGTTGACGTCGGCGTTTAACATGTTGAAATTAACAGTTTATGTTAAGAATACAAAATTTTGAAGACATTATCAACCTAAACAGTAAGCATGTGCAAAGTGCAGATTATGGCATCATCAGACTGGTCCGGCCAATTTTTCAATAGTTCTTATGTTTATGCCATTGGTATATGTTTTTTGAAATAGGGCACACGTCTTATTCATACTTATTGCATGCTCTTCAATAATGTAGGAAAAATTTGAAAATGATTTTATTTTTAATTTAGCTGCTATAATAATTATGGGATTACTGGGGGGAAATAAGAAAATAACCACATAATACAAATCCAACATTTTGATAAAAGATTTAGAACATATCTGACGTTTTCTAAAAAATATATAAAATTGTTTAATTATATAAAATATATAATGTATATAATGTACATATAATTTGTGTAATTAGGTATAATTGTATAGACATATTTCAATGTGGTCTGCAGCCCATAATTTAATATTTGACAGCTTAGACTGCTTGGAAAAAAGTTCAAAGGTATAATAATATTATATGCTGCCCTCGAGCAGACTCCTATAATTATGATAACCAGTTATTACTGAATATGCAACTAATAATCATGCAGACATGCATACATCTGTAACCCCTGATAAATCCACTCTGCTTTTTATATTTCAATTTTCATTCAGGAGAAATGTAGGTAGGTAATGTTTCATCCATTTCTCAATCTAATTTTTTTTTAGTTTTAGATTCATGAACAGAGCAATTGATGTATCAATTTTAGAATGTGATTTTTTTTTGTTCATGTATTTTTATATGATTAGTCAAAATAATAATTCGGTTTTTAACTTCAGGACCTTTTCTGGTGGGAAAATGAATCAAGTAGGTCTAAATTTTTAAATTTCAAGTTATTATGATAAGCATTGGGAAATTAAAATTTAGTAACACACATTTTATGCAAAATTAGTTGTCACAAAATAGATTTTGTCTTTCGGTGTAGATATTTCAAAAACAAATAACCAATAGATACATGAAATGTTCACATAATGTATTTAGTAGTATTTACTATTTTCTATACGCCATTTAAAATATATTGACTTTTTGAGCTATTTATACTTTATAAATTTAGGCATAAAAAATGTTTGATTTTTATTAGTTTTATTTAATTATTGTAAATTCACAGTAATTTTTCAGGAAGATTCACAAACATTTTACAAATGACATCTTCACCAATCCCTCTCCTATGACAAGGTACACTCATTACCTACTGTAGATACATTCACTGTATACCAGAGCGGTTATCTACTTTTCTGGGGAAAGTTTTCCCCTTTTTAAGAATTACAATATATAATAATTAATAATAATATTAATATAAATAATAAATAGGGAGTTCCATGAAAATTCTATAGTAAATACAAATATAAATCATTATCTCACTGCAAAACAAACAGATATTTTTAATTTATTAATTATAATTTTTTTTAGTATTATATAATTTTACTGGAATATATAGTTTTTTTTAAACATATAAATACAATTATTGATAATTAAATCAGTCTTTAATAATATTGAATAAGTAATAACTTTTAGAATTTAAAACAAAAAATTAAAAATTAATAATTAATTACAAAACTATTCATTTACTTTTAAAAAATTTTTTATCATAACCATAGAAGTATCATAAAGTAGCTTTTGTGCCTCTTTATCATCAGCATATGGTAAATATTTTGTAGATTGACAATTTGCGTAGTAACCACCACATCCTTCTAATTTTGGAGAAATGCAAGCATAAGCAACACTTCGTGACCCTTCTTCTGGAGTCTGAAATTAAAAATATGTATATAAATGATGTACAGACAAAAAATGTATTCATATTATACTTTGCAAATGTAGTTCAATATCCATGGCATTATCATTTTCAACAATGTTCCATTAAATAATTCTGTATTTACTACACCAGGATGCACAGCCAAAACTTGAACATTAGTATTTGCTAGTGTTTTGTTGTAATATTTAGTTGACATTAGTTGAGCTAGTTTAGACATTGCATAAGCTGCATTTGTAATATAACCTTGACTAAAAAAATAAGTAATACATCCAATAAATTTAGTATATTTTCAATTTGAAAAACATTTTAAAATCATATTAACTGTATTATCTAACCTGTTACTAATGGAGCCAAAATTAATTAAAGGAGAAGCTTCATGAGCACAAGAAGAAACATTTATTACTCTTGCATGCTCATTTGTCGAACCTGACATTTTTAGAGCTGGTAATAATAATTCTGTTAGTAAAAAATGACTCAAATAATTTATAGTCCAATGTGCTTCATAACCATCTTCACACTTTTCATATGGTACAAACATAACTCCAGCTATAAAATAAAAAATGTATAATATATGTAAATATATATTATACATGGTGCGGCGTAATGGACTCCCACATTTCCGAGGTGAATTAAAAAAAACTATAAAAGATATGGATAATTTTTTTTATACTTATTGAAACTACATTAAATAAGTTTTTTTTTTTAAATTATATCATCCAATTCATTGCCTTTTCGAGCGATGCTCATTTAGAGCTATTTTTTTCAGTTGCTGTGACTTCTACTGCGAGATGTTAGAAAACTTTTTAAGCCCGAAAATTGAAGAGTATGAAAATACTGATGCCTTCTGGTTTTAACAGGATGGGGCCACAGCTCATACGGCCTGTTGTTCTCGCAATATTTTACAAGAAATGTTTCCTAGTCGCTTGATTTTCTTAAGAGAAAACATTGCATGGCCTCCTGGCTCCCCTGATTTGATCCCATGTGACTATTTCTTATGGGGATATCTCAAAGCTGAAGTTATAAAATATCGACCTGGAACCATTGAAGAACTAAAGGAGGCTATTCGTCAAGTAATCTCTAGGGTTCCCTCGATATGCTGGCGAGAGTAATGGAAAACTTTCGAGAACGGTTCCAAATGTGCGTTGCTCGAAAAGGCAATCATTTGGACGGTATAAATTTTAAAAAATAACTTTAAAAAAACCTTATTTAATGTAGTTTCAATAAATAAAGAAAAATTTTAATACTCTAATCATATTTTTAAATCCAATTTTTATTATAAACTAATACAAATTACAACAGACACAGGAGAATGCTAGTAGGTGCTATAGAACCTCTATGTTTCAAATGATTTGAATATTTTGTGAAGTATGGGATACCATTTGTGATATAGGTACTATGAATCTATTATAATTTAAGCAACAATTTGATTTTGTCTCTAGTTGTGATTTATGAACTAATATAATTAAATTTTAAGTTTACCATTATTTACAAGTATATGAATTTGATCATGATTGGATAATACTTGTTGAGCAAAACTTTTTACCGAAGTAAATGATTTAAGATCAAGTTCATATATTTCAATAGATGCATCAGACGAAATATGCTGTTGGATTGTTTTTTGACCTTTCTTCACATTGCGGCATCCTAAAATCAAAATAATATGAAAATTTGTATTATATCAAAACATAATGGTTTTATTTATATTTTATTCATTAATGTCTTACAGCCTAATTTTTTTTTTATATATCATTTACATGGATTAATATAAAAATATTTTATTAAAAGAATACTTTGAATAGATCATGCTTTTAAAAGCCAGTAGGTAGCCTGTAGGTATTCAATTTAGAGATATTACAAACTATTCGATTTTCAAACCAAGCAAAACCAAACTCTGAATGTTTGGTTTGATTCGAAAATCAAACAGGAAATTCCAAATAATCAAACCGAACCAAATACATAATAATTTGATAAAAGAATCAAAGAAATAAAAATAAAAGTCAGTTCTATAAAGTTTCTACTAGGTATCACTAATCTAAAATTTTTAGTCAATAATTCTGTTGTATGGTAGCTAAATGATAAATATTAAATAAAATAATGTCCAATTTTGACTTTTTTTATGCTTAGCTCGTGTTTGATAAAATATTTGATGAGTTCGATTCGGGTTTGATTAAGAGTGTGTAGGTTTGGATCGGTTCGGGTTTATTAATTTAGAGAAAAGTTTGGTTCGACCTTAAATATTATAGCTCGTGATATCTCTAGTATTCATATTCTTCATATTTTTATAAGTTAATAGACATTGTAAATATTATAATATATAATATTATTAAACATAATATACCAACACTAAATAAATATTTAATAGCAAATGAAGATTACCAATTACGATATGCATCTCACATTGAACTAGTTTCTTAACTACTTCCAGGCCAATACCTCGAGCTCCTCCAGTAATAACAGCTACTTTTCCTCGTTTCTTGATAATTTCTTTAATAAAAAAACGAATATATAATATATTTTTAGATAACTTCAAAATTTCATCAAATACTCTAAATGTATTTATTAAAACACACTTTATAGTCTTACCAAACTTATTTTTATCACGATTTTTTAAATCATCAAGAACGGCGAAAATTCCCAAAAAATAATAACAAATTTGATATTGTATTATTTTAAAATATTTTGACAGAATTTGAAACATTTTTTATTTCTTTATTATACTTTAATAGGCAACAAATATTAAACAAGTGTCTCAAAATATTAATTTCTATTACATAGAATACATAGAATAATGTTATTTAATAATTATTAATTATAATATTATAGTTCATAAGTTTTAAATTTATACAATAAATATATATAAATTTAAACAATACAAAAGATTTCTCTTTCCACCAGAGAAATGTTTTCATATAATTTTAAATTTAAACCACCTATACAAAAATAAAACTATAAAAGTAAAATAATCAGTGCAGGAACTGTTTACTGTAACGCATAGAGTGAAAATTCAGTGCAGTGCGCAATGATTCACTAACGGTATTTTGTGAAACTAAATAAGTAAATACTAAATACTAAATAGTAATTTTTAATCAATAATCATGTATTTGGGTCTTGGGAATAAGGACAAATAACAGTAGGAGGGTATAGGACATTCATAAAGTCAACACTGAACGGCATAACTGTATATACAGAGTGATTCACTGAGGATGCCTCTCATCCTTTCCATGAATTTATTTTAAAGACACGAATTAAGATTTATTAATATTCGTGGTTTTGGGCTTTTTATGAATACAGAATACTCCCAACTGGCATAAAACTGCATAAGCAATCTAGGCAATAAGTAAGCTTTCAAGTATTTTTGAAAATTTAGTCTGTTCACGTCTTGAACATTTCAAATTTTCAACATTTCAAAATCAAATAAATGCGATTATATTGTGTTCATACTAAATGAATCATTCTGTATGCATTATCTAATAAATTATGTAAAATAATTTCGCACAGTTGGCTACGCTACAGCCAGTGTATCACAAGACAACTCGGTCAACTACGGGGCCTGGGACAACTATTACTATCAACTACACTGTATTTTATATGATTGTTATTTACTATTTTGATTTTAGACCTTAGTTCCTGATGGATCAGAATTGAAAATTTGAGAACCGCTCAACAGCTGTTTGATACTTTGATAGTCTGATCATCTGTTTGTACCTTTCTCTCTTTTGTTGTTGTTTCATTTCATTATAACCAAAATTTGATCATCCTTTGTTTGAAAGAGATTTTCTTAAAAACAAAACACCGCTCGCCGCTCCGATGAGCGAGTTCCGTTGCAAAAAATAATACTGATCAATATTTCTGTCAACCGTTTACCGTACGATCTTGATCTCGGCACCGTCCTCAAAAGGATCTCAGGGTGTCGTTGAATCCGGCTGCTTATACACACCGGTATACCTATTTAAGACAACGGCTCTGTAGGAACGAATTTCAAAACTCTTCAAAAATGATTGTATCGTGCAAATGTCTGAACATCCAAATTGAGACCAAATACGAGCCGATCAAATTTGATAAACATTTGTTGGGCGGTGGTTTCTTTTCAAAGGTAAAAATCGACTTTTACCATTTCGAATTGTATACTCCCATCGTAGCTGCAACTTTCATATTTTTCTTTTAGGAGTTGCTGTGTAGCGAAGTGATTGCTGTCACTAAGCGTCAGGACTGTTTGATTCTTGAAGAAAGAGCCTTTGGGTGGTTTATATACAAATGTCTCAACTGTGATATGATGTGTTATGCTGTATCTTCAGATAAAAACATACTAACAGTTTTGATTAGCCCCGAATTATTGGTAAGATTTATCAGCAAATAGGTTCAATTAATTGTGATTTGCTATTTAAATTTTCTTCTTAAAATCAATAAGGTGAAAATTTTTGGTTGAAAACTAAATCAAATATGGATCAAATATATTGTCACATTAGTATGATATCATTTTACTATGTAATTTATAAAATATATCTCAAAACTATATATAGTGGACTCCGCTTAATGTGGACACGTCTGGACCAAACTATTTTTCCCACATTAAGCGGTTGGCCATTTAAACCAAAATTAGTTAGTTAGTATACATCGGAATTGAAACCAGACCATTATGCCCATATTAATTGTTGCCCACATTAAGCAGAATCCACTGTAGTATTAAAACATTTATTTTATAATGATGATAACTCTTGTCTATCTATGTTTGGGTACTATGAGATTTTGAGTACAGCATGAACTATTGTTTTTTACTGGGCCAAAAAATGCAGAAAGAAAATTTAATATGCATCATGTAAGACTGGGTTTTTTACTGGGCATTTACGAGTTAAAAAGTTAATTTTATTTTAATTTTTTAACTTAACTAGTTACTTATGGCTTTTTATTAACTTAACTGTTCTTAACTTAACTTACTAAATTAATTTCTTTATTAATGTGAAATTAACGAGTTAATTTTTCATTTTAAGAACTAAGTTAAGTTAATTTAATTATATTTCACTATTTCACTATATTTCTTTATCATGTCAAAAAATATGTATCGTATATTTTTAAAGTTAAAAATGTATATCATTCGAATCTAACTTATATGGAAATACTGTACAAAGCATAAACACTATAGTCTATAATATTTAGTTTTGGGTTGGAAAAAAATTAAGTACGCTAGTGTTGTATAAACAAATTAACTTTTTTTTAACTTAATAAAAAGTTAACAAAAATTGTGTATTAAATTTTAACTTAACTGAGTTAATCTATAGTTAAATTAACTTTTAACTTTTTGTTCCTAGAAGGTTAAAAAGGCAATGGCCAAGAGATCTCCTCAACACCTAACTTATATAAAAAAAAAAAAATTATAAAAAATTAAAAAAAAAAAAAACATAAATAAATAAACTCAAACCCTAATTTCTGGTCAGGTGGCACTGCTGGGAGCTTTCCTTCTCTGTTATTTTTATATATTACTTACTTACTTTGTCACCACACTTACTCATTATACACTTAAGTATAGATTGTAAATACACTTTATTTTTAATAAAAAAAAAAAAAAAACTTTTTGTTATCTGTGCATATTAACTTAACTAAGTTAAAAAAAATCATGAACTTGCCCAGTCTTGGCATCATATATCTAGGTTAAAAATTTAATTCTATTGCTAGTAAGAAAAAGCTAGTTAGTCTACTTTTTCAAAGAAATCTTCTAAAGTTAAGATAGTTAAAGTAGGTACTCAGTTTTTGAGATCTTAACCTTTTTTGGCAAGATAGGTATTGCTTCAAATCTTTATTTAAAAAACAATAATTTTTCTTTAGTTTAATTTAAATAACACCTATACACCAAACAGTATCCCCCTCATCACTTCTATCATTCTTTCTAAGTATACGTTTGACTTTAACATGACCAACAATTGACTATCATTAATAAAATTAAACTAACAATAGTAAATATAATTCAATAATTTTTAAAATATTTCATTTAATAAACAATTATCAAGTATTTATTTGTATATAAATTACAAGATTAATGTTCTTATTCTCCCATTCTAAATATTCTTCAGTTCCATTAAAACTAAGTGCTAATTGACAAGGTTGGGCATTAACGAGTTAAAAAGTTTATTTTATTTTAACTTTTTAACTTAACTAGTTACTTTTGGCTTTTCATTAAATTAACTGTTAACTTACTAAATATCTTTTTTAATTAACGTGAAATTAACGAATTATTTTTTCATTTTAAGAAGTAGATAAGTTGAGTTAAGTTTATTTTGTTTTGTTAATTTTATTATATTTCACTATTTCAGTCTATTTAGTTTTCATGTCAAAAAATATTTACCGTGATATCCTTCAAATCTAACTTTATGGAAGTACTGTATAAAGTATAAACATTATAGTCTATAGTTTAGTTTTGGGTTGGAGAAAAATTAAGTTCACTAGCGTTGTATAAACAAATTAACTTTTTTTTATCTTAATAAAAAGTGTGCATTAACTTTTAACTTACTGAGCTAACCTATAGTTAAATTAACTTTTAACTTTTTGTTATTGGTGCATATCAACCTAATTAAAAAAAAAAACATTAACTTGTCCAACCTTGCTAATCGATGTAACCTTCACTAATCAATAAATGAATAGGTTGTGAATATTAAGTTGAAAAACTTCTATTCAACATAATAATAATCGGATAGTAAATTTAATTATTTATTTTTATCCCTTATATACTCTACACTCATTTTTTCTATATAAAATATACTACATTTGTGATATCAAGAATGTTATTTAGACATTTTTTTGTTGTGTTGTCTTCATTTGCAAGTGCAAAACATAGAAAATGTATGTTCAGTTATTTTTGTTTTGCTTGATTATTTTTAATATAAGAGTGAATTTACCTATTATTAAACTTATTTCTAAACCTATACCATTGTAAACAATTATTAAACTAAACGTATTTTGTCTAGTTATTTGGAATTTTCTTTTTCATATTTTAATTTTGAAGTAAGTTTATAAGTGTATAAATTATTAAAATTTTAATTTTTCATATCTTGCTTCAGAATTAAAGCATTAAACAAATCACAGAAAATGTTGTTATCTTTAAGTTTTATAATAGGTAAATTTACTCTAATATTAAAATTAACAAATTAAGTAAGAACTGCTGAAGGTAGCACAGAGAAGATATATGCTGATAAAATGTTATTGAAATGCTTATTAGTTTCAACATTATAATTTATTAAGTTTAACAGCAAACAAAAATCGGTTAAAAAATTCTTATAACATATTATTTTATTATTAATGTATTATATCCAAGATTACAGGTTAATTAATCACTTGTTTTTGGATTAAAATACTTGTATATATCTGATATATAATGCAACATCCAGAGTTTAAAATATATTTATTTTAAGATGCACTAGTAAATTTTTAACAGTATCATAATATAACTTTTAAATTAAATTACATTATTATACTTTTAGTTTATCTTGACGCACCGATAGAATCATTTGACATGCGCAAAAGCGGTATATTTTCTTTTGAAAAGGAATATAGTTACTGTGGGAATCAAATACTGTTTGTTATTTAAATTAAATTTCACTACTCTCTTGAATCTTTATTTGTTTGATACTACCGGTGAAATAAAATTTCCTTGAAGGATCAACTAAACCACTTGCTGTTAATAAATAGAACATATGATATTTTTTCACTGCCGAAT
Source organism: Sitobion miscanthi (assembly GCA_008086715.1). NCBI lineage: Eukaryota > Metazoa > Arthropoda > Insecta > Hemiptera > Aphididae > Sitobion > Sitobion miscanthi. The sequence continues at coordinate 30,661,983 of CM017802.1, forward strand.
CTAGTTTCACTAAAAATAAATGGAACATTGTAAAACTTAAAACTAAGACATTTATCTCTCAGAAAAAATAATAAAAAATAAAAACAATTCAATTTATATGGAATCTGTTTTTTCCTTGTTTAACCGACAGCAGAGGAGGAGACTAACAATATTACTCCTCAACTGCTATAGTTTATTTGTGGATAAAATTTATATGGAACCTAAACCATAAAATTATTTAATTTTGTAAAAAAATAACTACTCAGTACTCACTTATTAATACTTTTTTTCTCCTTATAATTATTAATCGTAATTCATAAATTATATTGTTTTCATTATCTCAATTAATTAAAATTATGTATAATTTTATTCACAGACTGATCCAACACAAATACAAGAGCTAAAAAATTCCGAGTGCTTTTCCCTAATTTATGAAATTGTTATTAATTGGACTGACTCTAATCAATTATATTCTCCTCCACGCCTATCAGGTAAGTACCTTTTTTTAAATTGTTTAAAGCATAGAAGAAAACATGTAATTTTGTAATTTTTAAGCAAAATTAATCATGCTATTAGTTATTTTTATGATGCTATTTTTAAATTGATACTTTCTATTATCTTATGCTTTTGCCACTCGGTTTTCCACTAGGTTGAAAAATCTTGTGTTTGAGATAAAATTGGCTCATAAATGATTTAAAATAATAAAGTCCTATTCTTATAACTTATATTCCAATTTAAGAAGTGAATGTTAGCAATTAGCAAAACATGAATTTTTATCTTACTTAACTTCTGTTAAAATTCTATCGTTTATATTCCAAAAAAATATTAAGGTTATATTAAAAGTAAAAATTTTAAAGAACTTCCCAGCCGTAAATATGTACCTAAATGATCTTTCAAGTGAAGATGGGAAACTTTACTGGGCGGGAAACAGGACTTATTATTGACTTGTGAAACTATTAAGTTCAAGGTCATTATCAAGAGAAATTATATACCAGTCTAATACGACCAGTGATATTGTACGGATCAAAAACCTAGGCACTTAGGAAATCAGATGAAAATAAATTCTTAATTGTAGAAAAAAAATATTGCGAAAGATCTTCGGTCCAATAAAAGATGACATCACAGGAGAGTAGAAAAGAAGGAAAAACAGAGAGCTACAAGAAATGTTTAATTTATTAACAGTTGAGACAATCAAGAAAAGTATGCTGTGCTGGGCAGAACATACAATGCAGGGCCTGAACTCTACTAAAAATGGTGCTGGAACAGAATCCAGTTGGAAAAAGATCATTGGGAAGACCAAAATTGAGATGGGAAGATATAGTTAAAAGGGATGTAGTAGAATTAGGAGGCAGAGTAAACTGGAAGGATTTGGCGATAAATAGAGACGGCTGGAGAATTGGTTGTGAGACGGAATAGTCCTAGCGGCTGAATAACACAAAAAAAAAAAAAATAGACTATAGAGTACGCAGTACAAGACTTCGGGTCAAACAGGACTCATGATATGCATTAAGATGATGTCAGCACATGATTTATTTTCTCTCTCTGAATTATGTATTAACCTAAATTAGAAAAAACGCATTCACGCAAAATCATTTTTCGTTTTATGTTTTTGAGTAATGTTAGGGTAAAATAAACCATTACAAAAGTTGTGGAGAATAATATTGTTGAGGGTATGACATTAATTTGTCTAAATATTCTCTCAAAACAATTTAATATTCATTTAAATTTGGAAAAAATTCAGTCAAAGTCAAATAACAATAATAATATATTAAACAGATATGTCAGACCCTCAAAAATATTACCCTGTATAATTTCTTTAATAGTTGATAACTGAAAAATAGAGGTTACTCAAAAATCATTAAAAAATTGATTTTATGTGACTGTGCTTTATCATTGTTGCTCATAGAGAGAAAAATAATATTGTGCTGACATCTTCTGAAAATAAAAAGGGGTAAATAGCTTAAGAGGATGTGATACCCGCATGTGTTGTCTCCGTCTTACAGGTGCATAATATAGCAAATTTTACCCTCAGAAAAACACATATAGCTCTGTTAATTTAAAAATTACTTATAGAGTAAATTAACCTCTTATAAAATCTAAAGAATAGATTATTATCTAGAAAACCTCATGGGCTTTTTATTATATTTTAATTTTTAAGCGAGTTATGAGTACTTTAAGATGTACAAACAATTTACAATTTTAAAATACTCATAGCTTGCTTTAAAATATAATAAAAAGCCCATGAGGTTGTCTAGATAATAATATTACCTTTAGATTTGATAAGAGGTCAATGCACTCTAATTTTTAAGCAAACGGAGCTACACGTGTTCTCCTGAGCGTAGAATTTGCTATGTTACACACTTTTAAGACGGAGACAACGAGACAACACATGCGGGTATCACGTCCTCTTAAAAGGAGGTTTTTTTAATAAAAAAGGTGATGGAAAGTTATTAACCTCAGAAAATGATTATATGGCTGAAAAATGGAGAAAATATTGACATACTAAATTATGGAGAGCCAACCAAAAAGTTTTGCTTTAATTTACAGATATTGAATACACAAGGATATCCAATCCCAACTTGAGAAAAAATAAATTTACAAGTGCAGATATTTAGAAAATTAAAAATTCCCATGAGAAGATTGTATGCAAGTGGCACTCTTAAAAAGCTAGGGGAAATAACTTTACAATGGATTGGACAAGTGATTTCAGTGACATAGCCACCCTCACCCTACGTCCCCTGTTTTGGATGTTTAATCCCCATTGCCCCCTCCCATTGCTTGTCCCCCCTAATAAATTTATTATTTATTTTTTGAGAACTATAAAAAACTTAGTTTAACTTATACTTAAACCTCCCACCCCATTTCATAATCCTGGTTACACCACTTAGTGATTAGCAGAATCCGGATAACACAGAAACTCCCAGATGTTAGGCAAGTTGCTTTAGTATGTCCAATAAACAAGAAAAGTGATAAATAAGAATGTAACAACTAACTGAGATATCTTCTATATTCTAAAAGAAGCATAAAGTATTTTTGAACTGTATTTTAGATATAACTAAAAAAAATATAGACCCTATTACTATGAGAGAATAGGAATAAGAAAGTAGGTTTTGGAGTGAGAAGATCAACAATAAACCAGATTGTATACTTCTTAGTTATAAAATTGTATCAAACAACTTGTTCATATGATAATAAAATGCAACTTTTCGTGGAATTTAGAATAGCATACTTTAGTATCTATAAAGAGAATCTGTTGGATATTTTAAAAGAAGTACATTGTCCACAAAAACTTGTGAATCTTGTATCGATCAGTGTCATTAAGACTTTGTTGATGGTTCAAGTGGGAAACAGAAAAACTGACCCGGTTACAATGAACTTGGGGTTAAGGCTGGGCAATTCTATTATCCATTTTGTTCAACGTGTTTTTTGGAAAATGTGATTAGAGAAATGAAAATTGGAACTCATGAAGATATAATAAGACAGCCATATGTTAACTAGATTATACAGATGAAAGAATATCAAGACAGATAGAAGATATTACCAGTAGACTTAATACATTTTCAATAAAAGTAGAATTACATGTAAGTGAAGAAAAAACTAAGTATATAATTTTGAAAGTACGGAACTTACCACTTGGTTAGCCTATAAAAATAGATCAGTTTGAATTCAAAAGCGTTGAACAATTCAGATTCCTAAGTATTAAATTAAGTGATAAAAATAAAATAGCTAATGTGGTAAGACTCATGAAGGTGGGAAATAAATCCTTTTATTAACTCTTAAAGTTGCTAAAGTCACGAGCATGGTCAGGTAGAATAGATAAACAGCCGTTTACGTCCCAGATTATCTAGATTACCTAAGCCAGATATGACTAGTTATACTGTATGGAGCAAAAAACTGGAAGACAATATTAAGTTCATTACTTTTTAAAGAGAATTTATGGCTCAGACAATGATAATATAACAGAAGAGAAGAAACTAAGTAAGAATAGAGCTGGAAATATTAAAATATAGTGATTTAGATGTATTGAAAGTTATCACAAGAAGTTGTGATAGACTGGCAATGTTTAAAGAAATCAAAAATTGCTGCTACGTGCAGTGACTGAAAAGATCTATATAGGAAGGCTAAAAATGATGTTGAAAGTTTGGGTCTTTGGAAGGTGGTTCTAATTGAAGGTACTTGTAGCGTTTTATAGAGAAGGACAGGCTCAGTTGTGGGATGAGATGACCCTGGGGGCCAATAAACTTAAGAACAGAAACCTTTTCACTTATCAATTATTATACTCTTAATCTCCTTTAAATTATATTTTATGTAAATTGTAAGTTAACACTTAACAATGACCATTAGATATTAATATATTACAATTTTGTATTAAACTCAAGTCTCAGACCTCAGTACATTGTAATGCGTATAGGTATACTTTTCTTAAAAAAAAATGGTAAAGCAAAAAATCAACTTTACTATTAATTATCATTCTTGTAGATCATAATATCTTAATTACTAATTAGTTGTTTGTTTTCTATTTTCTATTCAAATTTTATGTACAATGTATGATAAATTACTACTTGAAACACTTAACTTATTACATACATGTAATTGGATTTTTGTACCCATCTAATTAAAATTAATTAATTTATTATATTCATGTCTATTTTAACTATTAAATAGATTTTAAAAAACATTTTTCAATTCAGAGATCTATCTATCATTCCTTTCAAATGTATCTCTAGTTTTAATACAACCATTGATATAGATTATAATTTATAAGTAAAGCTGAGATTACGATGCACTTTGCATTGTTTTCCAAAGCTATGCGGTGCTTGCTTTAGAATAAATATGTTTCGTGTATTTTTGAACCAAAAGAATAAGTTTTATGGGGGACGGAGTGGCCGAATGGACTAAGGTATCGGTTGCAACGCGCACCATTACTGGTTTAAACCTCAGTCACAGGCGGCACTTCTCTTCGGGCAGTCACTGTGTTTGGAAAGACGCATTCTCTCACCCAGGCATGGCAGATTACCTACAGGTCTCCACATAAAAATTCTGCCAAACTAAAGACACACGTGCTTACAAAACCTTCAGTACCCTCCCTCACAGTTAAAAACCACCCAAAGGCCTAAGTTGAAAAAAAAAGTTTTATCTTATATTTTTTTGACGATTTTCACTTTTAAAGTATTTTTAGTTTTAATAGCTTTTTTGGAGCAATTTCATATCTATAATCTATTCCTATGACTAATAAATTATAAATTTATAATTAATGCAATCCATCCAGAATGTGAAAAATTATTGTAAATAATTTTATCTATCTGATTCTAATTTTATAAATTTAATTGAAAATAGGTTTGGTGCCCCCGAAAGTCAAAGCACTGCAACGACAAATGAATGAAGTACTTGAAAAAGAAACAAAACATGTGGAAGATAAAATAAGAAAATTCACAGAAAATCAATATTCATCTTTGGAAGAATTCAGAACTAAAGCTCAAAATGATTATGAGACTTTAGCTAGGTAAGATATTTTTAATTTTTGTTTTCATATGTTTTTATACAATATTAATTTTTTTAGAATATTATCTGAAAAAGATAAAAAGCCTAAATTTGAGAATTTACCTGCTCGAACAAGTACTAACAAAATGTCATCTCCTATACAACAGTTACCAAAACCAACAATTACTACGCTCAAGAATAATCCAACAATGAATTTAATGGATTTTACATTCAAACCTTATACCAAGGTAATATTTAAGTTTTATTTATTTATTAATTTTGTTGTGACATCTAACCATAAATTTGTTTAGGGTAATGAAAATAGTGTATCATCAAAACCTAGTCTTATTAAAAAACCTACAGTTGGGGGAAGTAATGATAGCGGATTACCTCCAGCATCATTTGATGCAGAAGGATTGTTTCCTCTTGAAGACATGGAAAACCTACAAATAGATTGTGCTTCTGATGATGATCTTTCTGAATCTGAAGGTAATAATTGATTGAATGTTTTAATTTGTTAATAAAAAATAACTATTTGTACAGGAGAATCCGGAAGCCATGACGAAGGTATTTGCATTCAGCGTCACAAAAAATTAGATATTGCTATATCTTTACCAGTAGATGTACCCAGATTTATGGTTCATAGCGGCAGTGTTCCAAGTGATGTTAATCCTCGTATTCCAGTAATTAATTATAATTTAATCATTATAAAAAAAAGGAATACCTTAACTAATTATACAATTTTTTATTTAATTAGGTTGGACGTGATACTGAAAATAAAATGGATATTGCTGCTAGCATAAAAGCATTAGCAAAAAGTGTTCATGGTGATAGAATTTTTGGAGAACTACCTAGGCCACGTCTAGGATCTCAAATTTGAAATAAGATTCATTATTTTTTCTGTTAAATTATATTAACATACAGTAATATAAAATTTAGAATCTGTAAATCATATTTTCCAAAAGTTGGTCTATTGCGGATCCTATTTAAACAGGTGATGAAGCATTGATTTTCAAGAGTATAATTGATAACTTTTAATTTGCTTACAACTTTTTTGGAAATACTTTTAATTATTTAAGTGTGATAAATCTAAAAGTACAAGATTTATAAGAATTTATATTATATAATGCATATATATATTATATATATATAATGCATATATTTTAATAATCGCTTTGATTTTGTATTACGCTTGTTGTTTTAAGTTCGTACGTTTAAAATATTTTATATATATTTTTTTAAAAATGAAAGATTGAAATCAATTTTTACATTAAATCTACTTTTATTATGTCATATAAATACTGTTCTTATTTTATATTTACGTATGATACCTTAGACTTATAATATACCTATTATAAATATGATTTGTACATTGTGATAGATTCGTGTTTATAATGGTTTCACATTATAACCGTTTCTTAAGTACCCTTTATTTTTTTACACACATTGTGAACTGTTTACATCTGAGAATTTACATGACTAAATATTTATTTGTTTAGTTACAGTATACAAGCAATTGGTGCTATTAGTGATTGAATGCAGAAAATGCTAAAATAAACTATTCAATGTTAATAAAAATAGCAACATCATTTAGAACATATAAATATAATTTATTAACGAGTGTGTGATCAAACCTCCAGCTAACGGCTGCAAGTAAGAACTGCTGAACACATTTATATGATGGCATTAAAATGGTTCAAGGTTCTTGCCTCATGGATACTTTTATTTTTACTGGTAAATCAAATGGCAGTAAGAAAACGAGTATCAGTGAATTACAAACTATTAAACCATCATATGAATGTATTAAATTTAATATTTTTGAATAGGATAAATAATATTTTTTTTTATAAAACTACAATAATATGTTATTGTCACATTTGTAGTACTATAGTATTATACGTCATTTTTTACACTTATACATCTATATAATGGCATTCAAATTGTTTTCAATTCACTGATACTTGTATTTGATGTAACTATCAGTAAGGAATCCATGAATTTTGATTTCCTAACTGTTTTTACACTATCATTTAAACGTGTATACTGAATAGAAAATTCTAATAAACATAATATAATATCATATATTCTTAAACATCTTAAAAAATTATTGTAGAAATATTTTTCTTACACCATTTTGTGAAGTAGACTTTCTTAACCTTTTAAAAAATAAAATTTTTATAACTAAACAATTTTAAAAGAAGACTTTTTCTAGTAGACAATATACATTGAATTTTATTTCTTTGCACGTCAAAATTATCATTTCAAAATTTTTTCAAGTGGTGCAATTTCTCATAGATGCTCTTCCTAATTACCGATTTGTTTGAGAAATTGATGGAAGCTTTTCTGACTCAAAATAACTTTTGAGAAATTTATAATTTTTAAATTTTTTATCACCTTTTCTATAGAATATATTTTATTATTTATTGAAAATTTAAAATGCTTTAACTAACCATCTTCAGACTTTGTTTTTTCCTAATAATTTTTAATATTTTATAATGAAAAATTTTTTTTGGTATTTTGTTTATACCTACTTTCTCGTTTTCATTTTTATTCAAGAATAAACAATTAACTATTAAAATATAATATTTAATAACATTTTTTAAATTCGAGTACCCTGTAATCTATGATGGCTATTGGTAATTGGTATCTGTTTTTGCATTCCATACAAAATTCTGAAATGATGCTCCTGATTATTTCACATTGTGCTCGTCTGCTATCGTCTGTCTACTAAGCTGAATAAAATATATCATTAAAAAGATTTAAAATACAACTAAATAATAATAACAAATTGTTTACAACTAATAGTAACATAATTAAAATATACTTATAAAAAATTTCGTAAAAATACTCAAATACATTTTATATAATATAAAAATTGAATGTCATTTTAATAAATATGGCAGGGGAGGATAACTCATTAAAATAAATTAATGACCTATTTTTAAGACAAGTGTGAACTTGAAATTACTCATACTTACATGTTATAATGTAATAAAAAGAATTTCAAATATTATAAAAGTATATAATTTTTCCATAAATAGATCAGATACTAGACAAACCTACATGTAAAATATTGAGATATAGAGGAATATCAAAATTTTAGATTAAAGTCTGCTGACATAAGGTTGCCTTCTGGTAGCAGGGTAATAAATTGTATACAGTTTAGAGGCGTTGCGATAACAAATAAGTACCTTTTATGCAATTTATAAAGTCTGCCTATGTTTCTACATCTAATTCTTAGATTAATAATTTGAATTAGTAATTATTTTTAAAGTAATTTTCTATTCCATTGTTCTATATTTTTTTTCTATAAATTATCATTCACTGGTATTTTGGAATGAACTTTTAGTTTTTAATCTTTTTACAAATATAATATGTTTATATTGTTTTTGTAATAGTATTGCATATTGTACTGGAAATTAGGATAATGTTAAAAGAAAAAAAAATATAATTTCAAATTGTAAATGGCTTATGAACATTTATCAAATATAAGTCTATTTATTACATTAATGATTTATTGAATATAAATATTATAATTGTCTATTTAACAAATAACAATTTTGAAAAATAAAATAATTCTTAAGTGTACTATAATAAACATTGTCTTATGTAATATTTTTGAACATTCCAAGTTTTTAAACAATGTATGGTTAAAAATAACATTACATTTTAACTATAATAATATGAAGTACAAACTGAAAAAAACTGATACAAATACATACTAAGTATTAAACTTCTTCAACGATATCGATATCGCAAACTTTTTTTCAGAAATTTAGGTTTCAATAATCGTAATATATCGTACGATATATCAATAATCGATGTACATCAAGAAAACTGATTTTCATGCCAAGCTCTTGAAAAATATATTTCAAAACAATTAATTGTTAATATAATACCCTCTAATTACTACCTAGTACCCAGTCAATTGAGTATTTGAGTATTGTCATTTATGATAGTCATAGATATCGAAATATAGATATATTGATACATAACTTTTTTTTTTTTCAGTATCGCGATTTAATATCACACAATTCAAAACGATATCGATATTCAAAAATATATCGTTGAAGAAGCCTACTAACTATTATTTTAAATTTAATACTAGTTGATTGATGTGATTAACAACAACAGATGTATTAAAATCAATGCTGTCAGAACCATTTAAAAATATAACATCAGTTTTTTTTTTTTTTATCATTTCAAAATGTTTTTCATACTCAGGCCATGCATACTTCTCAAAATACCCGGGTGGTTCAGGAGGCAAATATGTTCTAGCTACACGTCTATCCCAACAAATTTCTTTATCCAAAACAGTAAAAAACGTTAAATCTGCTAAATTTAAAATTCTAATATCATCAAGTAAAAGAATTCCTTCAAGCACTAAAATGTTAGAAGTTTGAGAATCAATTGCAGTCATCATTTTATTCATATCATAGGCACTTATTTTATCCCAAGCATGGTAATTAAGTTCTGGAATACTTTCCAAATGATCTTCATATTTAGTATAGTAAAAATCATCTTGATGTAATATTGAAATATCATTAAATGTGTTTGTAAGACGGTTGGCAATAGTAGTTTTGCCCCCACATGTAACTCCTGCGATTACAACAACTAATTGTTTAGCCATGATTTAATTATTTATAGCAACACAAGTATAGATTATAAGACTAATTATAAATAACACACCAATTGAAACTGGCATTACTAGTGCATTATAAATGGATGGAAATAATTGATAAATAAATGATTCTGAATCAGCGAATGGTGGTATGAATAGCCAACAAGTAAAGTAAGCAAATATAGTTAGCACTATGACTATGATAACTTTTCCTAGTATAAAATCATCCATTAATCTTGAAAATATTCACGTTCAAATTTCTCAAAATCTTCATCAGTAAATACAGTACTTTCTTCTTTTTTGGAATTTGGTATTTCAGATGACGAATTGACTAAACGTTGCTTGATCTAAAATTCAAAAATTAAATAAATCATTACAAAAATTAACTATACATTATACATTTTACATAGGAAAATTAAAAGTACAAGACTTTAGGTAACGGTCTAATACATGATCTACACATGTCAAGTTAACCTACCGATAAAATTGTATCGACCTACAGGTTTTTTTATTGCAGTTATGGTCATTTTAATATTTTATATACTATTTTTATTCACTATAACTTACTGTCATTGATATCAGTACAGTTTCAGTTTTATTAGTAATTATAACCGCTTGTGAATTTTCCTTGCGAGTTATATTTTGCATATGAATATTTTTGTGTTTTATGAGTTTAAAATAACATCTACTATTGCCTATTGGTCATTTGTAAAGCCATATTATTAGAGACGAACTTACATATTGCGTACAATACTTAAAAAACTAAGGTTAATTACTAGTCAATAATCCCATAACATGTATAAAAGATTATGTAATGGTCAACTGGTATGCTCTGTTCCATCTAGGAATGAACCGCTTTCACGCACACAGGCTGAGCTGCCGATTAGTGCCTGACACCCCCCCCACCCCCTCACCATGCAATGGCTATGTGTTCTGTGATTGACCGACTGTGCCAATGCTCTCACCGATGCCAGGTTTGGGTGGGGATGCGCAGAAAAAACGTGTTTCGATCGGCCGAGTTATTCACTTTTAGATGGAACAGAACAGACTTCAGAATATAGAATAAAAAGGAATCCTGATGGCAGTTTTAAAAAGGCTTTATAATGTACCTTTATAATAAGGCTTTATTTTATAAAACATTATAATGTACCTACTAAAAAAAGTTGTTAGACATATCAAACTTTTTGCAAAGATAATGATTTTTTTTCATACACAGATCTTGACAACCATTGCAAGAGTCATCTTTCATTGTGTCAAATAATTGGAAGTTATTAAGTTCTAAAAGAAAAAATATGTGTCATGGTTGTACCATCTAAATGTATGATTTCCTTTTTCAAGGAAGCATAATTATGATCAATTTATTACAATGTAGGGACCATCAGCTATTAAGAGAAATAAATAATTCCAATAACAAAATTGAAACAGTACAAACATAACAAAATTATAAGAATTGTATACAAAAAAATCATGAGTATTTGGATTTTGTCGGAAACAGCCAGACTTATTAACAGAACGTCAATTTATGTATCGTGGAAAAACTATTATACTAATTATTAAAAATGAAATAAAAGCTGGAATGACAATTTATAGCGACCACACATAACAGAGAGCATATTCAACATTAAATTGTCATGAATATATTCATCAAACGGTTCATTATCATTAATGTGGGAAATTCCAATATGAACATAAATCCAAAGTCAACAACTTCACAAAATATTGACCCACTGTTGTAACGCTGCAGGTTCAAGTCAGTCAAATATTAAAAACCATTAATAATATATAAAACCGACAACAGTACACGCATAAGAAAATCGGTCGTTGTCCAATAGCCCTGTACAGAGTGTAGACCGTGCATAGAACAAGCAAAAACTGTAAAGCCCGTACCAAATCAGCACCTGTTTTTAAACTAAAAACCCACCAACTCCGAAGCCCTTACAAAAGTCAAGTACCTACAACATAAATGTGATACCAACCTATATTACAATTATATATATTATATACATTATAGGTAAAATATTTCATTTAACGAGTAGTTAATAAAATTTTTATCACTTTTCAAAACTCATTTTCCAAACCCTTACATTTAGTTAGGTAATCAAAATGTTTTTTTCAATAACTTGCAATATACATACTAAAAAATATACATACCAAGTTAGATGCAATGTTATTTACACAACTAGTTCTATCTAATTTATGTAACCGTTCTAAATTTAACTGCACCAAATTCAATTCCTTTTCATTTTTTATTTGTTCTTTTATTTTGAGAACAGAATTTCCAGCATTAGATTTCATAAAATTTGGTACTTTAAATACACTTTTTGCACGCTGTGATTTACTTTTAGATTTATTTAAGCGACTGGAAGATTTGTTGGCTGCAAAATCATATATTTTATTAGTTAATTTTTTCAAAACAAAATAAAAAAATTTATAAAAATTACCAGATTTTTTTTGTGTTGTTTTTTGATTTGAAAGTGGTTGTTCCTCGAATAACTGTAGAGCTTTTTTTAAAGTAGAATAAGACATAATAACTGCGTTGGTATCTTCAGAACACAAAACTCCTTTTTATATTTTATTTACTGTTAAATTAGATAACAATAATATCAGTTGACTTATAAGTTGTTAAAAATATTATGATAAAATTTAAAATACGTACGGAAACATTATGATTTCAGTACTAAAATATCAGAATTGAATGAACAAGATGTTCCAAAATATGACAATCAGTGTTCCTTAATCTTAAGATTTTGACTTGAAATTCAAGTTATAACTTATAAGACATTTTATTTACACACGAACAAATAAGTGTTAAGTAATAACTACCTAATTACCTATCAAAAGTACAATTACAACAGCATGTTGCATTGTTGCATGTGCTCGTGATAAAGAAGTTGACGATTCTTAAAATGTTAGGTTAAGTAATGTGAAATGTGATAATAAATAAATCTAGGAAAAAACATATATATATACATATTAATATTTCTTGATTTATCTTAGGAGAAAAACGACAAATGGGTTATACCTCAAGTATAAAAATTATAGATATCATTTTTTAAGTATGTTTAAATATCAAATAGGCTATACAAATTACAAACCTATTTTTCAAGGCAATTAAATATCAAATAGGTACATAAAATTATAAAATTACAAATATATTTTGAAGTCAATACCCATCTGCCTTCTGCTCTTCTACCTACAACAAGTGGCAAACCAATCGGAATAGGTATCTACTTCTAAATCGACTTTCTCCGATTGTTTTGGAAAAAAAATACTTGCCACCCAATTCGGTTTTCGATCCTACCATTCTATAATCATCTCAATAATAGGTAAAATTCAATAGTCTAAATCGAAAAAGAATGTCATCCTCTAATTTTAAAGTTTTAAACAATAACTGAATCAGTCAAACTCGGACTTAATAAAATACCTTGGAAATTGAAATAGGCAATAGCTATCGTATATTGACAGAAGAATCACATAAAAATATCATACTAAAAATAAAAGATAACAATTTAACTCAAACATTCGACTTATCCGACTTATCTTTAACTTGGTCTTAAAAACAAAATGTTCATCTATTAAGCTATTATAGCTCTCATTTGGTCAAACGGCTTCTGAATCTGGGGTGAAGCAAAACTGTTTTCAAAGTTGATCACTGGAAGCATTTTAGCCTTTATAGTTTACAACTACCTATCTAATTATTGGATGCCCATGGTATGTCTCTGACAGTCTGACGTACATTATGTACACAATGACTAACTACATATTCTCACACTCAAAAAACTAGTTAATAAAACTATCAAGCTTAAGTATGTATATTTACACTAAATGATTAGTTATGTAGGTATTCATGTATTATGTCTAATCGTATGAAAATTAACTGTATCCTAATTGTGATGTAATACTCTTAATAACTAATATTGAGTATTGGCGTATTGTAATTTGTAAATTAAATATTTTATTCCTCAAATATATAAATTGCTACATAGACACATACTATATTTCATAATATTAATTATTATTATCATAATATCTTCATACCACGATGTAGAGAAGATATCTTCTTATGCTTTGTATATAATATGTATAAGTATATTATAATACCCATATAGCTTTTCAACTATAATTTTTGAAATTTTGAATAATTCTTAATAATGGTAAGCTAGATTAAAAATTGTTTTTAGAAGCTATGTAATATAACGCATAATTTTTTTATTTTTTGCTTTTTGTAAATACAATTATAGCTCAAAATATGCATCATTATTCATCGTAATTTGTAACAAAATATGGGTATGATGTAAAGTTTAAAAGTAACATCCACATACGACATACCACTTATTAAACGAATATAATCATTATTCATTAAACATATTTTATATTAACAATATTACCTATTTACTATTAAGTATTGTCTATTATATTATATTTTTATTTGCAGATTATTATTATTATTATTAATAACTTTATGATTTTCGTTTTCTAAATTTGGAAATTTTCGTTGTAATATAGATAGTATTATAACAGGCTGCAGCTGTTTGCTGTAATATAGGTAGTTTTATTTAATTAGTATTATTATTTAATGATAATGAAAGTGAACTGAATACACCACACAGCACACTTACATAGTAATATATCATATAGTATATAGCTATAATAGACTATAATATAGGTAAAAAGCTATTACTTATTATAATATAGTAGTTATTACTATCAATATTGTATATATAAATATGTATATATTATATTTACGTAGTTCACTAGCTGTACACATGAATACATGACCTATATTCTGTAATTTTTGAGATTAATATTATGTGAGCCATTAAAACCGATTTTATTTTAACGTCTTTATGTTGAACAATCATGGGTGATGGGTCACAGTTATTGCATCAATAATAAAAGAGCAAACAAATTATTCTGACGGTCAAGAATTTTAAATGTACTTATGTACCTATAGTCTATACGACTATACACTGTTCCAAATTTACGTACCAAAACCGGTTTTGCCTGTGGCCGCCTGGTGTCTTCTCTTTTAGAACTGGGTATATATTAATTTATATTTTATACGATCATTTTCACTGTGAATATTATTCTACAACATTTTTGTCGATTCTAAACTGTTCGGTGTGCCAGGTACCACCAGGGCCGTATTACCGTATATAGGCACTATACAGACACTGTGCCTAGGGGGCCCACAAAATTTTAAAATATTATACTCTTCATATTTCTTCATATTGTGGAGAAAGTGCCTATAGGGTACCAAAATTACTTTATCCGTTGCGCGGTAGTGGCCGTACCCCATGGCGTGTTTAGGATTTTGCTGCCCTGGGTACACATTTTTTTAATGCCCCTTTCCCCCCACCGGCTTTTTTATAGTGGTAATTTTTTTCCCCCATAAAAAAGACTTACAACACATGTGATATGGTAATAGTGTCATGCAGTATAAAAATATATCGTGTGCCCCAGAATTTTGAATATCGTAGGTACTCTCAGTATCAATGAATAACGAAATAATCAAAGCAAATTGTACAATGTATTAATTTATTATTTATCTATTTATAAATTGTGAACATATTAAAAATTAATATTTCTTGAAAAAGACATTGATAAGGGCCGCATAATGAGATATGGCCTTAAAATCAATATAAATATTTATAGAAAACGTCCAAACCGTCCAATGATAATAATTTATAATTTAAAAAAATATCATGTATCTATGGTTTTTTTTTTTTAGTTACACAAAACAATCAAAATTAAATTGTCAAAAACTTTAACTGTCTACAATTTTCGGTTTTTCTTCAATTATTATTTTTTGTCCCCCTTCTTACTTTTGAAAGCTACTGGGATTCTCTTTAAATTATCAACTAAATTCACTTTCCCACTAGAAAAGATTCTGAAGTTGAAAATCGAAGCATTATTTCAACTATATGTATTGTGTTCGTATATATAAAGATAAACAAAAAAAAAATCATCACACATAATTGTAAAATCATAGTCTTCATCGCTTCGCTCAGAATCTAATAATATTATATAGGTATGAATTAATACAATAATAATAATATTATTCTCATCAGTAATTATGTATTATTAAAAAAGAGTATTAATATGAATAGTTAGATAGTTAATAAAATAATCAATACTTATTGCAATAAGGCCATATCCCAAATTTTGAGACTCAAAATACTTATTATTTTTATAAATACAAAATACTGTTTCTGGTAAGTTTAAGTTTTTACCTACATCATGAAATGTATAAGAAATTTTTGAATACAATTGTTATACTTGTATGTGACTACTAAAAATGACTTGCAAAATTACTGTTAGTCTGTAAGCTATTAAAAATTAAAAACGCTCTCCTGTACAATCTACCATTTTTTATATAAGCAATCTCTTGTACTGGCAAGTGGCAGTACGATGTTACCGATACCATAGCCCACAAGTCACAACTTACAATAATTGTTTAGTTTAGGCAATAGGCACAGACGGGCGGGACAATAGGTTTAGGTATTAGACGACAAGCCAATATGCGCGCGTACTATCAGAATATGTGGAGATTGATTGCACAATAAATAGCTTTGTTAATATTAAGAAATGAATAGAACGTTTTGTTGACATTGATTTGTCTACCTGCCTAAATCATTGTAAATCTGTTTTCGATAAAAAAAAAGCTCACACAAAAAATTGCCCCAAGGGCAATTACCCCCCATGGATCCATGCCACCCCTTAAATACGCCACAGGCCGTATAACTGTACCTAGCTATAGCCTGCAGAAGTCGCTAGCCAGATATCTATACTATTACTATATATATTATAAACATGGTGATTTTTCTTTTAATAATGAATTTATTTAATTTCTGATTTTTCAAACTTTCGAGTACAATTATTGAAGCCCATATTTTGAATTCTTGAATTTTTTTACTACTTAAGGTGTTTCATGTGGCGATACAAACTTCTTTTTGTTCAAACGATAACACCTCTTTTTTACTGTAAATGATTTAGTAAATAATTTTTTTGAAAATTTTTATGCACCTATATACTTAATTTATCATTTTCGAACAAGTACTTTTGCAGAAGTTTCCCAGTTATTAAAATGTTTATTGGGGAAACAGATTAACAAAACGCGCTCTGGTGGAAACAATTTGTATCTTCCGATTCGGGATGAATAGATATAGTTTTATATTGGTTATTTTACTTTTTATAATAAATGCGAATGTTGGTATCGAAACTTTATACGCTTTTATAACTAATTGTATAGGTTAGTAAGTACAATTTCGACTAATATTATCAAATAGATTAAAATACATTTCACTTAAAGCAAAATATATGCGAAATGTCGGGAAAATACATACAATCTCCCGACACGTAGGAGGGAACCCGCCTAACCATCAGTACGATAGGCGTCGACAGCACTCCCAGTGTTAATCTGTCTTCCCAATATTATTAAGGAATATAGTCCTTAAAAATGGTTACTCAAAAATATAAAATAGATGTAATATATATTGGTACCAGCTATATTTATTATACTTAGGCCAATTCCACAGATTATAAATGTTGAATTAACATTGTTGATAGATCAATATTAATTACAAACAATTTTAAACCATCATATCACTATTTTCCATATATTTTCCCAACCCATTATGATAACGGAGGGCATTTTCAATAACTTGGAACGATCTGCGATCATAAATTTAGTATTAACTTTCAGCGGTTTTATATCTACAAAATATTTACAATCATCCTCGTCGCACACTCGTACCGTCCCAGTTATTAGATAAAGATTATAAATTAACGCCATTCGGCTTATAACAATAGATAATTGTAACATATAACTTTAACAATATTTACAAGATAGAAAAATGTAGTATGAAAGATTATTACCTGTTGTCTATTGCAGGTTGGTATTAGATAAGTCATTCCTATAATGGGGGCTTTTTTAGCAAAGTTAAACCTAATATTTGGTATATAATAACTATTAAGTAGCTGTTTTCTTATATTTCCTTGTATAGGTATAAATATGTGGCTGTTTCTCAATCATGCATAATATATTATATGGTATTATATAATATTATAACACAGACCCGCAGGGGTTTTGCCCCGCACCCCCTCTCCGCATCAACCATTTGTAATTATTTTTACGGTAATAATAATCTTAAGTCAAGAATTTACTTTTTTAGCTAAAAAATTGTTTGATTGTATGATTAGAATCAAACATTTTTATATATTTTTGTACAGATCACGTAAGTCCAAACAACGGTTGTAGATATACCTTATATCGTATATCTTAACCCGTGGTCCAAACTATAGCTTACTATCAGTGAAATTTGTTTTGGCTTAAACATTTTAATTCTCTTATTTTTAGTCACATTATGTACAAAACTGTAAAACACGTATGTTTAGTTAAGATTGAAGGATCAGCAGATTCATAATTTTAAAATGGTCTTACTATCTTAAGTTAAGTTATTTAGTAATAATTTTAAATGCATGCCTTGGTAAAGTAATTCATATAAAATAAAAATCCACTTATCACACCCACATGTGTTGTGTCCGACCACCGTTGTACACACGTATGATTTAGACAAAACGCGTTTACGCAGTCTGAGTATAAATTGCTCAATTTTGGTTCTAGAGTAAAAATACCTATAACACAGATTGAATTGTGATAATATTTCTAAGGGTAAGTTGCAGCTTTTTTTCCATTATACCCAATATAATATTATAATATAATCTATATCAATATCGTTTAGAAACAGCAAAAATTTCAACATTTTTAAAATACTTTTAACTTTTCAAAATTTAAATTTAAAAAAAAAAAATTCAACATCTTGCCCTCCAAAATATTGTCATATTTTAATTTTATAATAGGCGTAGATTTTTCTAACACCAAAATTGAGAGAGTTTTACTCAGACTGCGTAAACGAGTTTTGTCTATCTATATCGTACGTGTGTAAGACGGAGAGAACACATGCGGGTGTGACATCCCTCTATAAAAGTACTTATAATCAATGTTAAATAGTAAACATAAAAGTAGGTACCTTCATTAAATATTAAATTAAATTAATATAATTTATAAAGTATAATAGTATCTATACGACAATACATGAATGTGTTTGACTCGTTTGAGATAAAATATACATACTTAACAGGAAACACTCAAGTCGAGTTTTAAACCAATTTCAATAATATGTTTGTACTTACCTATTTGCTATATAATATATAAGTGTTATACCTAATATAATATGAAACGTAGCTACACAGGTCATATCAATACTCATAAGTCATTAAAATATTATAATAGGTATATAAAAAGGTATAAGTATAATATCCGTATAGGTTTAGGTAGTCATAACAAATTACGCATTACGAACAATTTTAAATAGGTAGGTACTTTGTTTTTATGATTTTAAATCTTTTAACGCATGCGTAGTACCTATAAGTTTTGTTTTTAAGTAAGTAACACACCATAGTAAAAATAAACAGGGTGTATCTTATGTCACTGTACGCGAGGTTTTTTGACGATTATCGATCGATGACAGAATTTCGCTAAAACGAAAAAAGACGTGTTTCTTTATTTTTAACAGGCATTTTTTTTATAACGATTTCTAAATTTGTAAACACGCAAGTGTACCAATAGCAAAATCAACTTAATTTTTTCAAAAAGTATAACTACTATATTTTTAATGGGTTCTAGTAAAGCTTTTCTTTCTGAAAATTTTGATGATCAAATCATCAATTTTAGGTCGCTAGTTATAAATGGACTGCGCTTGGAGAGAGAAATCATGAAACCGACATTGATGAGAGAGAAAAAAACAGTTGGGGGCAAGCATGGGGGAAATAATTGAATACTCAAATTATTCCGTGATATTATTTATGACATAATTAAATATCAATGAAGGTTATCACTACTTATCAGTTTTATAATCTATAAATTACAATAATTTCATAGCATGAATGAAATATAATTATTATTTCCTTCATTATTGCCCCCAACAGTTTCTATCTCACTCACACAATTTACATTTCAGATTCGGATAGACGGGGGATGAGGAAATCGCAGTCCATTTATTAATATGTCTGTGTATAAAACTGTTAAACAGTGATAACCATTATTGATATTTGATAATGTCATAAATAATATCATGGAATAATTTAAATATTCAATTATTTCCTCCATGCTTGCTCCCAACTGTTTTTTTCTCTCTCATCAATGTCGGTTTCATGATTTCTCTCTCTAAGCGCAGTCCATTTATTTGTATGTCTATGACTATTGTGCACGTCTTATCCACACATTTTCGGATTGAATAGTATTATAGGTTGGTGCGATATGGCTACACTGTTTTAGCCCCAATAGTCATTGGGCAATGATTTTTGATCTCATCCTCGGTCCTCCCGAAAAAATAAAATGAAATGTTTTAATTATCTAATGTGAAGTTTCGTTTTTTTAGCTCTTCTGCTCCGTTTTTCGTTTAATGTTAACAGTTTCTATACATTACTATAATTTTCTGCAAGTTGTTGTGATTTATCGTGTGTTAAGTGTTTAGTAAAATCAATGTAACACTGCTAGTGACCGAAATATCAGCAATGCTTATATATGATTCATGAAAAATGGCCGATGATCAAATCTCTGACGAAGCGCCACTATTATGCAATGAATCCGTTCAAAGGCACGACGACATTAATAAAAATTTAACTCTAAAAATGCCAAGAAAATAGCATTATGCTTTGTATTTTGGTTTATTGTCATCCATTCTTGTATCCATTTGTTTTATGGTAAGTAAAGTATACAATATCAGGTAGTACTTAGTTTTAAACAACATGCTATACTATCGATTCTATTTCTAAGTATTCGTATTATAATCTAGCATATTTTTGCAGCAAGAGATTCCTGCAAATGGCTTCTATCCGACGGACGATACAAAGGTGACATGGGCTGGCAACCATATGGTTGCATGATGCATGAATATAGTGAATTGTAAGTTTAATTTTGGTTCAGTATATTGCTCAAGGTATGGTTTTGTTGCTGCAATAGGCTGTAGTAGTGACCACAGGAGATATCGCTGGTATCGGAGGAATAGGTGCAATGAAACATGCGTTATATGCTATTGTGCTGAAAAAACTATTTGTTTTTAGTATATAAAAAAAAAAAATTGAAAATTGGACTATTTTGATAGTTATAGTTAGCCTTAATTAAAAATTTTATATATGGGTAGGCAAAAATCGATCAAAATTAACTGGTCAGTTATAATTTATAGATGTAAATTTATTACATCCTTGTGGCTGTTACCGACTTATATTAGAACTAAGGAGTAACAAAATAGCAGTAAGACCACCAGTCTATACATTATATTGATAAAAACTATGAGATTTTGAAAAAAAAATATTGAAAATTTATTACATTGCACTAAGTGCTTGGTATGCTAAAATAATCAAACTTAAAAATTGAAGAACATTATTGTGTAGCTACTATAAAATATTAACATAATGTAGTACAGGTGGACAAATGTCTTTGACAATCTTTTACTTTATGATCTCCATAAATAAGATCATCCATAGGCGTGTGCACGGGTCAAGCCCAGGCTCAACCTGAAACTTTTTAGGACCATTGTAAAATGTGTGTATATATTTTATTATAATGCTTATGTTATAATAATATGTTCATGGAGATAATGAAAATTTTATTTGTCGTGAAAGTATAATAAAATCAAAAATATTTGTCTGTAGTGTGTACCACTATACTCCGTACCACGAGAGAAGGAACCGTGTCCCGACCTAAGCACGTTTGATTCCGCGTATCGCCACATATTTGACATACACTAAATGGCTCAAAGTGGGGGAATGCCTACAATCTGCATACGCGGAACTTGTGGCGTAGAGTATACATACATTTCATTAATCTAACAAAAACATTTTACCTTTATATAAATACAATATCTATAGGCATCAATAGGTTAATACATCAACATGTATGTTGATGCATTAAAAAATAATAAATTAGGCGCTGTCCAAATATTAGGGCACTATGATTGCCCAGGCTTGACCAGAAATTTTAGTCTGCGCACTATCAGATCAGTATAATTTATGTAATATTACATTAGTATTATGCACACAAATGAACCTCACTGTCCCAGTGTTGCACAGTTCCATGAAATCCCAAATTGAATACTAAGTATAGAATCATTTCATTAAAATAATAGTAGTTGACTGTAATCGCAACATTCATGGGATTTTATTTAATAAACTATTTTGTAATTTTATGCATATTAATTCAACATCATATTTATTAAAATATTGATTTCAGAGACTGTAGCCGTTGCTTGAAATATTTAGCATTTAGAGGAAGTCATAACCAGTTTCATTTTATTGGTGATTCTAGAATACTAGATATGTATAATGCTTTAATTCATACTATAGAACCAAAAGCACAGTTGGTTAAAAGTTCAAAATTTACACCTTCTCATTATTCTGACTCTGATCATCTATTCCATGATAGTCGTCTGAAATTGGATGTAAATTTTTTTGGGAGTCCATATATTGATCCAATGATCAAATATTTTAAAAAATTGAAAGCAAGTAAATTGAACATATGTATAAATATTTTTACTGTATATTCAGCTTAAATAAAAATAAAATTTACAGTGATATATGATATAGGATGTAAATGATAAACCTCGAGTAATTGTAGCAGGAAGTGCTATTTGGCCCATCATTCAATCAAATGGATCCTTAAACGGTATTCAAGATTATATTGCTAATATCACTCTACTAATTAAGGTAAGGTAATATTAAGTTTAATTTATACTAATTAAAATTAATTTTAATGTATTTTGTTTTAGCCAATTAATGATATCTCATCAAAATCAATAGTGTTGTGGGTTTTGCAAGAACCAGTTGAAGAGAGTAAACTTGATAATTCAATGTCCATGGTTACTAACAATTTAATTGATTTATATAATGAAGCTGCCATGGATGTAAGTTTATAAAATAATTTAATAAAATTAATTTTCTGTGAAAATCTGTTATAGTAGATCTCAAAGAACTAAGCTTATTGCCAGCAAAAACTAATGAAATTAATGTTGGTATTTCAATTTAATTTTTTCTAGTGTTTGGGCTGACGGTATTGAAAAGTATTTGAATTTATATGAAATTGTATGTGTTCCATTAATGCATACAATTAAAATGTATCTGCATTGTAATTGCATGTTACTAAAATTGATATAGGCCAACAGGAAGTTAATAGGTTACTAGGTATTTTTATGATTAGAGCCCGGGGAATTATATGCATTTGCATATTTGTACTAAGTGTATGTACGTCTAGTTGGTTTTAAAATGTTCACAGTTGCATATTTTGCATATTTAGAAGATTATTGCATATTGGTTCATAAATGAATATAACATGCATTTTTAATGGGTTTTTAATAAATTAGCTTTTTTAATTAAAGATAAATACATATTAGTAATTTTAAAGGAGAAAAAAATCGTCAGTGTCTCCTAGAAGAATATTGTCATTTTTGCAACACTTCATGAGATCAGAGCACGTATAGATAATTGATGTATATTTGCATCATATTTGACACTTCAAATGCATTTAAATCCGGGCTCTATTTGTGGTCAATAAACACAAATAAACCAAATTCAGCATCTTTGAATCAATATATCAACAAATTGTCATAATATATAATTAAAATAGTATGAACAAAGTATGTTCAATTTTAAAGATTTTGTATGCCTAGTAATTTTGTCGTAATTATAGTTGTTATAAATACATTTTGTATAGGGCATCAAATTCTCAAACTTACTAATGAAATCATAATTGTTTATATTATATAAACCAATATTTTAAAATCACTTAAAAAGGACGCCACCCATATATTTGTTGTCTCTGTCTTTCACACGCATGACATAGCAAATTGTCGTTCATTTTTTCAATAGTGTGCTGTTTATTTTGATACTTGAGTGAATTCACCTATTATAAAACTTTTAGGCAAGAACATTATCTGTTGCTGATTTTTCTGTTGCGTTGCTGATTTTTCAAAATATTCATTTTCAAGCAAGATATGGGTATGTGAAATATCAAAAATTAACAATGCTCATTTCTCGCTTGAAAATTAAAATATTGAATAAAAGCCAACACTTAACACAGATAATATTATTATCTAAAAAATTGATAATAGGACAAATCACTCGTAATATCAAAACCAACAGCACACTATTGAAACTAGTGAACGAAAATTTGCTAAGAACGTGTGTAAGACTGAGACTAACTGAGCATCCTCTTAATATTTTTTTCATTTACTTTTGTTGAATTATAAAATGTGCATTTGTAGTTTATTTATTAGTGACACTCACTGACATGACACTGATAATACTTCCTATTTAACAAATGTGTCAAATAGTTACTTATATAAATTATGAATTATATGTACAAATTGATAGTTGTTTATTATAAAATTTTACTCACTATATAATGTTATACACTGCATGTTAAAGATAAATATGTTTTGAATTTTTCTGAATTTACATTATAAGTAATTTTTACTGTTAATAATAAGGATTAAACTCATAATTTAAATGACTTTAATTATATTCAAATTATTAAGTATTTTTAAACATTAAGATTTTTGTAAATGTTTAGGTTCTAAGTAAAAGTTCAGCTGAAATGTGGTGGAGTTCAAGACTTGTGTCCCAGGGGGAAATGAATGATAGTCTAGATGGTCTTCATTCTAGTAATGCATCTTTACGATTAAGAGCTCAAATATTGTTAAACTTATATTGCAACGATCACATGAATTTCAATGATGGCACATGTTGTTCTAGTACTGAACCATATACTTCATTACAAAGTTATATGTTGGTTTTTTTTATTATTTGGTAAGTTACTTTAATATACACTCATTTTTATATTTTTAATACATTTTAGATATTTTGTATTTAGTATTTTCATTGGAATTCTAATGGCAGTTAGATATCGACAAAATAGGTTATCTAAAAATGAACCAAGCTATGTGGTAATGATTTCTCTTGCAAAATTGGGTCTTATTATGATTTATTTTTACTTATGCGACAGGTAAATTATTGATTCTTCTACTATTCTTTTAGAATATCTTATGATGAATAAACTACTTAATTTTCAGAACAAATTTTTTCATGAAAGAAAACAAATATTATTCTGATGCCAGTTTTTGGTTGCCTGTTGGTTATGTATTTGTTCTCGGTTTATTTTTTACTGAAGAAAGTAGATACACAAAAGTACTTCATCGAGATCAAACTGACGAATGGAAAGGTATTAGTTTTAAGGATTTTTTTAGTTCAATTCTGTTTCAACAATTATAAAAATATTCATAGATAATTAAATTTAAAAAATTAAAAAATTTCAGAAAACATAAAACATAATATTATACATAACTTATAATACTATATAATATTATACAGTTCATCCCGTAAATTTAATAAAATAATCTATTAAATGTTTATTCATTTTTATTTTTTGGTTTTAACTATTTGTTCAAAGTTTTAAGTAGACCCATGTATAAGTGAATTTGATTTATATTTCTGTACAAAGTAATAAAAATATTATGTTTTAGGATAAATATAGTAATAAAATTTTCACTTCAACAAATAAATAAAACATTTTATTTTAGGTTGGATGCAATTAATAATTTTAATATACAATTTAACTGGAGCAAGTATCAAAACATCAATTGCAAATCATGTTCAAATATTGATATCTGCATATCTATTTCTTACGGGATATGGTCATTTTTATTACATGTGGCATAGAAGTGATGCAGGACTTACTCGTTACTTTCAGGTAAAACATCTATTTTGTTCATTGTATTTATAAAATCCTCATTCGTCATTTAGATTTTCCAATTACACTCCTTTATCATTCTCTAGTCTTGTGTGAATTTTATACTACTGGACGGAGAACTGATAAAGGAAAGTGATGTGGAACATATGTTTTAATTGTATAAATAATAAATAATTGTATTCAAATTTAATATTTAGTAGGCTTGGTTCAATATTCCACAGGTTTTTTTTTTTTTTATAAATACATATTTTTAATTGATACTTTAAATGTTTGTAAGAAAAACTTTTGAGGATCATAATATACCTATTATACCTATTGTACATTATCAAGCCTCATATTGTATACATTTTATTACAAAATTTTTAATTTGTGTACCGACTCAGTATCACAAAACAAATCGGAATATCAAATGGATGACATACACACAACTTTAAAAAATATGGTGCATGTTGAGTGCTCTATGTATATTTATTTATTTTTATAATATGTATTCTGATTGTTACTATTTTTAAATTTTAATCAAATGATTAAAATCATTAATTTTTTGTTTCACATTGAAACTAGGAAACTTTTAATTGGTTATATTCTATAATAATTTATACAATAGGTTTTTTTAATATGCAGGTTACCTTTGGATGTATTATGATATACAATTTGTACCATAATAATATAATCATATAAAAAAATGAATATTTTATACAAATTATTATGTATGCATAGTTGTAACTATGTTCATCACCATAGATTTAAGACTAGGATATTTAAAAAAATGCATTCAAAGCTACCCATAAAACAATCAAATTTGATGTTATTAAATGGTTTTATTCATTCATAATATACCATACAGTATTTTATTAGAAGCTATATTATATAATTCTTTATTGGTTTTGATACTTTGAGGCACCAACAATAGTACCTACATGTCGATGCGTCTGTATATCATATATGGTATACGAGTGTAACATAAACACGCACCTCTACCTCAACAGTAAAAATAATATTAAATAAAAAAGATCTTAAAAGTCTACAAGTTAGTAAAACTTACCTAAAATGTATAAAGTTTATAAAAAATTAGGGTACTCGTCTAATATGCTACCTACAATAGTTATTTTTATTTTATTTCATTTTATTGCGGGAAAGTACATTTGAGTCATTACGATAAATAACATATTATAACAGTTGTACAAAATTATAGCGTAATAGCCATTAAGATAACTGATCCATCAAGGACCCATGATAACTTACTTTTAGATATATTATTTTAGTCTGTGTTGTGTTCAGGTATGTGTCCTATTCGTTGCGAGTTTTACTTTTTATTTCTTTATTTTAAAATAAACAAAAATGAACAAATCAATGCGCTATTTGTACGGTCATATAATATGTAATGAGGAAACATGTGTAAATTATCTTCAAGAGAGAAACTTACTCCCAGAACTTGGTAGTTGTTCCAAATTAAAAGATGGTATTATTTGTGGAGGCACTTTGAAAGAATATCAAAAAAATAATTGTAAAAGGGACTTGTAAATGGTGATTTATTAAAAACTACTTATTTACGATGTCGAAAAAAAGGTTGCCAAACTTATCACTCTTTAAGAAAAAAAATCCTTTTTCACATATTACGATAAAAATGGTAAAAGTAATAGCGGTTTAACATTAGATGAAATTGTTGAATCAGTTTGGTATTGGGTTTATCAAATACCAGTTTCAATTAACTAAAAATTTACTACAAAAACTCGTAACACAATTGTAGATTGGAATAATCTCTGTAGAGATGTAGCAGTTGCAATGTTTGGTAAACGTAAAAAAAATGGGTGGTCCGTATAGAAATATTATAAAGTACTTGACAACGAAAATTAATAAATTGTTATTAATATTGTTGTTAATTTGTTATTAATCAATAATCAGTAAACATTTTGGTAGGTATCACTTGACGGTAGGTAGCATACTACACAAACGAAGTAGCGGTAGGTAGCATATTAGACGAGTTCCAAAATTAGCTGTAATATAAACAAAATGTCTGAAAAACAAATCAATTAATTTAAAACGATACCCTGTTCCTAAAGAGAAGACACCAGGCAGTCATGTGCAAAACTAGTTTTGCTAAGGAAATCGGGTGTCTTCTCTTTTGGAATAGGGTATTATAATTTTACAGTCTCAATACCTTATTTATGCCTTTTTTCTTCTACCAGAAATTGATTCAACGGTATAGGTTAATTACAATAAATAGTCAATTAGTAAAAACGTCTATATAAAATATAGGTACTTTGCTGTTATACGAGACTACAGCTATTATACCAACTACCACCCAAAACTACCAAAATGTGCATACATTCCTATTATCATAGACTACCTTATTTTTATTAATCTCATTTAATTCTTTGATATTTTTTTTATTATGTAGCTATAATATATATTTTTTTTATCATGTAGGTGGGGATGGCCACATTCAAATTTATTATATAAAGAAAAGATTTAAATATCCAGTATTCATTTGTAATATATTATTTTAAACTCTGCGTACAGCCACTAAAAACAATAAATATAAAATAATAATACCTACAAAGTATACTACTATCAATGTTGTTGCCGAATACAAACAAGAACAAAAATAATAAATAATTCTCATAATTATGGCTGTATACAAATTATATAAAAAAAATAAATATCGTTCAGCCATTGTGGTAGTCGCGATAATAGCCATAGTCTCGTATAACAGGAAAGTACCATTTTGTTTGTCTTAAAGAACAGGATCGTGTTGTTGTCAAAATACCAAAATATATTTACATAAAAAAATAAATACTATTTTAATAATAATTACTAATAATTTTTCAGTCAAAAAATGCAAATAAATTTTAATTTTACTGTTTCTATGTTCTACCAAAAGGATTTATAATATGGTCTTCAATGTGCATAATTAAAGGAAAAATATGTAAATGTCATAAACATCCTAACCCCAACTATATTAGTGTTTCATGGCACCAAAAACATAAAATAACTTGTCTAATATTTTTGAGGTACAATTGTGCCCTGTATGTAGTATTATAATACTTTTGTTATTCCTAATAGGGAATTGTATTGATATTTGATATTATTAGCCCAAAATATTTCTTTGAATGTGTTTGGCATGTGGTGCCATTTTGAAAATCAACAACAAATCATGTTCTGTATCCCAATATACTGTTCCAGTAAGCCAAATATATCAATATTTTTTTTTTGTAATGTGTATGTCAAAAACGCGTTATTTTTAAAAATGTTGACTTTCAAAATAGACATAAAAAATGTAATCTTAATATTTGCTCTAAAATTTAAATAGTTATTGGTAAAAGAAAAATTAGAAAATCAATGTACTGATATGTAAGATTTGTATATAAAAAAAAACAAATAATGGACATATCATTTTTAAACTATAAATAATCTTAAAAATAATTGAATTTTTTTTTTATAGATCTTATTTAGATTGAACATGTTGACTGTAGTGTTGTGTATTTGCATGAACCGGCCATACCAATTCTATTATTACATACCTTTAGTATCATTTTGGTTTACTATTATCTACTTACTATTAATTTGTCCACCTCGTGTAACTGCAGCTTCATCTGAAATAAGACCGGCACAGTACTTATATATAATTTTAAAAATATTAGCTCTTTTCATTTTCATCACCATTCTTTATATGTCTGAGGTATGTTTAGTTATAATACCCATAATTCATATAATCATTAATATATAATAATGCATATTAATTGATTTTAATTTTTTAGGTATTTTTTGATAAAATTTTTCTCACTCGTCCATGGAAAGCCTTATTTGTAACTACAGATGACGATATTCATGAATGGTGGTATCGATGGAAACTAAACCGTTTTAGGTAACAAATATAACAAATTCAATAAAAATATTTATAATAATTAAAATAATATATGTTTAGTGTTGTTAATGGTGTAATACTGAGTTTTATCATCATCTTAGCTCAACGTTATAATTTAATTGATGACAATAATCACAGTAATTTGGTATCGCCTCGGTTAGCTGTATTCTCTTCATTCGTTGCATTCATTGGACTTATTGCGTCGACTGTTTATAATATTTTGTGTCAGAATAAAACAGAATGTTATGAACTATTATCTTATACATCAGTCATTCCTGTAAGACTCAAGATGTAATAATTATAAAAAAAAATAATGTATGTACCATTAAATATTTTTATTTCCAGATAGTTAGTTACATTATATTAAGAAATGTTTCTGGTGTATTGAGAACGCGTTTCTCCAGTTTATTTGCCTGGTTTGGCAGAATTTCTTTAGAATTAATGGTTTGCCAATGTCATATATGGTTAGCAGCCGATACTCATGGAGTTCTTGTATTATTGCCTGGTTATCCAGTACTCAATGGTTTAATTGTTTCGTTCATTTTTATTTGCATCTGCCATGAGGTAATTATATCCCATTATATATTCATACTAAATAATAATATATAATATTTTAAATAATTTTTTTTTTCAATACAAATATTATTTGACAGTTACATGATATAACAACCAAATTGACGCCATATGCTGTGCCATCTGATCATAAAGATTTATTCCGTAACCTGATATGTTTCATCTTGTTGTTAATACCATTAGGAGCAAACGACGGCATGTTTTAAATACAATATATTCATGCATACACGATAAG
This sequence comes from Sitobion miscanthi, assembly GCA_008086715.1. NCBI lineage: Eukaryota > Metazoa > Arthropoda > Insecta > Hemiptera > Aphididae > Sitobion > Sitobion miscanthi. The sequence continues at coordinate 30,692,545 of CM017802.1, forward strand.
TTGTTAATTGTGAAGAATAGATGTTTTTAAATAACCAAGTAGTATTAATGAAACTATTTGTAAAATACTATATTATTTGCATTGTTTTTATACTGAAGTTGTTAATTTGTATATCCTATAAAGGCAACTGTTAAATCATATTATTTTTACTATTAGTACTATTAATTTCTCAGAATCAAATGTTTTGACACGAACAACTATATTATACTATGATTATATTTTTAAAATTAGTATTGATAAAGTAAATATATTTTGTAATTTTTATCTCCTTTGTTTCTTGTAGTTATTTACTTTTATATATATATATTATATATCTCTGTGTCAAATATATAAAAAAAATTTTTTTCTATAGTTCATATGTAGGTTTTTTCTGCATTGCATACTACTCCTTCAATATTAATTTAACTTTAGTTTCATAACTACACACTATTGTACCACTATAATACCATATTGATAATAGTATTTACAATCAAAATAACTTTATAGGTTTGATTTAATTATGGATAGAATGATGAATGATCTAAATAACTAAATTTAATATTTTGAGATTGCACAGAAGTAATGATATTATACATTTTAAATGTTAATTTGATAAAAGTTTTAAACTATGTCCTGTATTTTAACAATTTAATCTGTTACAAAATAAATTATTTTTGAACTATTTATGATCGGAAAGTAAATTTTTATTATTAATTTTTAGCATATTTTTGTTAAGTCTTAGAATTTAAAAACAATCAAAATTTGCTTTAAAACTGGTCAGTGTGGTATCCTTAAATTTAAGTTTAATAATGATAAGTTATTATTAATAACAATTCATTCTTATATTAAAGCTAATAAAATAATAACACATGATTCGCTCTGCTAAATCTAAATGCAAAATTACTAGGTTTAGCGTTGGCCAAAGAGAAAAACCAAATAGTGTGTTTGACTTCCTCTTAATGACTTAAGGCGCCCGGTGCCAATGTAATTTTGTACATAAAAATACGGTCTATGATCCGGCTCTGTAAAATTGACCAAATTTGATTTTTTTTTTTTATCTAATAGAGGGTAATATTTTACAGGCCCCATCAAACTCCGTTTTTCAATATTTTAATCTTAAATTTTACATATCTTCAAACATATTACAATTTTAAGCATTTTTTTTATAAATTATATTATTCAATTATTTTAAATTAAATAAAAATAGAAGTTCGATGCGGCCTGTAAGAAGTCAGCGTCTTTCAAATAAATAAATAGTTATCGAAAAACGACAATTCTACAAGGCCTGATAATTATTCCCGTGAAGTTATCTTTTTCAATATAATGCATCCTATCAACCCCACATAAATAGGTATCGGGCAGTAGATTAGTAGAAAAGTATTATTAAAATGGCAACTAAAATATAAAATTGAATTTTCAAGTTTTATAGAATTGCGGAAAATTTGAAAAACTGGTACCGGGCCCCTTAATTATTCTGATAAACGGCAATGTAACTGCGATTTTAAAATCAAAACGAATGTACTGGGGTGAAAGTTGAATGAGCTCAATTTCACCATGTATATTTGTACTCAAAAACAACTGTTAAAAATAATTCTACCGTACACTAATTGTTATTATTTATTAACTATTCTTTATTAAAAATACTCAAAAGTTAAAATGATTGTTGTTACGTAAGGGTAAGATAGAGTTTATTAGTTTTCGTGTCATCTTAAGTTCTTGATATATGTAAAAGAAAAGATTCCTTATAAAGTGTCAAAGACTGGAAGCGAACTCACTTAGATCAGTATCAGACAGCGTTTTAATTTGAGGGGGGGAAGTAAAGTAATAACGGTCAATTACCTAGTAAAACACAGTCCCCCCAAGCCCCCCCCTATTTGCGCCATTGAGTATACCTAATATTGTAATATTCATTTTTTTTCGTCACAAGTTACGACAGCTACACTCTAATCTACACAGATTATTGAGTAAATACAAATAGTTAGACCTGTTTACGTTTCAGTATATATTACAATTTAAAATTAAACATACTTTAAGTCTTTAACCGATATTAATAAATAATTAGAAATAAATTACATTTTATATTTAGCATAATGGCAGGGCTTGCTATACAATTGCATCGCATGACTAATCATTTTCCTTAGCGATTGTTGTAAGAAAAATTTGGAATTCTGTTTATTTTTTGTGCATTTTTTTAGAACCAATTGAGAATCTTGTTTTTTTTTAATTTAAAAACGATCAGAAATCAGGATTTGCGTGTAACCGTATAATAATAATATAGTCTGTTGGAAAGAAACAGAATACGAAATACTAAAAAAAAATAAATAGTATAATAATAACAGAACTACGAGTGCCGTTTATCTGTGTACGAAAAAACAATTAAATGGCGAGGGTTCCCATCGGTATTCATTAATCTATGGTTCCAATTCCCAGTTTGGTAGTTTCCCACTGTAAAACAATCGTACCTATATATATATTACATAATAGCGCGATGCCAGCCATTACGAAATACGTTACCGAACTAATAACAATATAGTAAAATCGTTAATCGAAGGTAATAAGTTGAGAGTAGGTCGTTTTATAATTTATAAGAAAGAATTTTTGAAAAAAATGGCGATACCCGTTCGGGTTGTTGGTCGTAACTATCATGGTCTATACTATGTTATAGTGCTTACGCCATTATACCGAATAAGATTAAAATTATTCAGACGTATTTTTATTCTGCGCTCGTGGTAAATGGTATACATTTTTTAATTCCATCATAGGTTAAAAGTAATCTTTGACTTTATCATTTAAATACGTTGACGGCCGACAGTTCGATTTTCGAATGACTACGAAAAATTGATACATCGATAAATATTTAAATTGTATAAAAAATGGGGATAAAAATGTTGTCCGTTTCCATAGAGGTGAGAAATCATACTTTTTTACTCCACACACAAAGACCCTAAGTTAATACCTAGAAGGTCCCATCGTCCCTCCAAAGAAAAAACACGTTTTGAGATCCGACGACCGTAAATCATACACATACCTACCCAATTGCGTGACTTGAATACACTTGATCGGTGGAAAAATTACTTGTTGTAGGTAAGGTTTTTTTTTATCGTTATGCTGATTTTTTTATAATATATGAACGTTTCAGCATAGAACGTATAAAACGTAGACCTATCGGTTAGTGAACAACGCGCAGCGAGTGAACGAAAAACCTGTATCCACTAGACGATAATATTATTTCATGGCCAGATGCAGTTCGGTATAATCCATAGAGTCTTGTTGTTAGTTTGCGTGTGGACAGTGAGTCGTGTGTGTACGGTAGTGTTACAGCAAATTAAATTATCGCATTTCGTATCATTTGGAAAATGTTTAATTAAAACTATTTGAGGACGTCCAGTATAAACGAGCTTAAGCGAATAATATAAATGCGCTCTCGGCATCCGCGTTTAGTTCGGAATATTCGGGTAACGCGTATTTGTGTCTCGCGATAATATCGGTGAGTAGGTGATAAATGGTAATGCTAATATGAATAATAAGACTTGAGACGGTATAGTGAATAGGCATAATGCATATTATCGTAATGTCATATTATTCAATTATCGTACCCACACCATTATTATTTATTATTTTGTAATAGTGAAAAAAATATTTAAAAATACAATGCGGTCGATGTTTGTCAACCTGTCACCGGTTTATTTTCGTATATTGGCGCGCATGTCTGTGTAGCCATCTGTCAAATCGGCTGATTGGTCATATTCATCTGATAAAAACAATAAAAATGTTCTCGTTTTGTAAAAATTTATCACCAGTTCTATTGTGTATTTTGTGTACAAGAATTTTCAATATCACGTATTCACGTTATCGATCGTTCATAAAATAATGACTAAATGACCTACTATTAAAGTCGTAACCCAAATAATAGGTTGAGACGTTAGTAAACTTGTTTTCAAAGTAAAGGGGGTCACGAATTCAACACTATCAGGTAACAAAATAAAACAAAAAAAACAAAAATGTTTAAAATGACAGTCGCTATATTTAATTGTAACAATTTAATAATCGATTTAAATACTTCCTGAATTACTACTTAGTGTTTTGTATTGTTTTATATAGATGAAGGTTAAAGTTAAACAACACTAGGTTCACAATATTTTTCACCAGTGTTAAAAGATGTAGTTAAATTTATTGTTCACGGAAAATGACAAACAATCATCCATCAGCCCAAACTGATCGGTCGACGGATTGGCGGTCACGTCGACCGGCGTTATGAAGAAGACCGCTGTTAATTATGAACGTACTCACTCGTTGGTGGATGACGATGAAGATGGTCGCGAGATAATATTAGAACGTGATCCATTTCGGCGCCCTAAGTCTCACCGTATCACTGTGCTTTCAGGGCAAAATGGTTTGGAAGAGAAACCGTCTAAAAGTGATGTTGATTTACCTAAAAAAAATAGACGTAGTTGGGAAAGAGAAGAAGAAGTGCTTCTGAATAATGAATCATCCCTGGATGATGAAGATGCTGCCAGAAAACTACGAAAATGGAGCAAAAGTAAAATAGATTTATTAATGCCCAGTTTACGGTCCCTGGTCACTTTGGCCAGGGGCAAGTCATCCTCATCTTCATCATTAAATCAACCCGGTTCAGCAGAAAGTTGGTCACATTTAGAATGTATACGGAATGATGAACCAATTCGTAAATACAATACTATGGTAACATTATCTAATGTAGTACTAAATCGGCCTGCTGGAATCAAACCAATAAATCGATTACGAGATACTGCTGTTTGTTCAAGATGTAGTAGTGTTTTGTCTTTGGCTGCATCTTCATCTAGATATTCATTAGGATCAACATCAAGTTTTGTAACACACCGAGATCAACCTATTGTACTTTGTAAAGTATGTTTAAATGAAGTTCCTGTAAAAAATTCTTGGACGCTTCAACAATGTGGCTGCTCCTATTGTATTGAAGTGAGTTACATTTTATGACTATAAAATTATACTAACCTTTTTCTTTAAACTGTGAATTGTGATAAACCTACCTAATTTAGAAAAAGTAAAATTATTTTACTGATAACTTATTTATTACATAAATTGAATGCATGTTTCTTAATTTTTTTATATTTTATTATGGGTGGCGCTCATAGTGTAAGCATATTTTAAGCTATAATTTTATTATAAATATATTTCATAAATTATGATAAATTTATCACATTTTTGAAGTTTTTCAAATTTTGAGACAGATTGTATATATACGTTTCTTAGGTCAGGTTAGGTATGCTATAATGCTTGGATATCTAGTCAATATAGATAAGTTCAGGTATTATGAAAATTAAAATATGTATACTTGTATTTATAAATAATATAATAGTTTGATCTTTTCTGTTTAGTATGAACAAAGGTTGTACATTTTTTCAAATATTTAATTGTATTTTCTTAGATATGTATTTTTTGCCTTGGTACATCTTAGTTACATCAAATAGCAAAGTTAAACTTTAATTGTTTTCTGAATATAGTTAGACATTAAATAAATCCATTTCTCATCTTAAAAGGTACTTAAAGAAAAGGTATATGCAAAAAATCATATATTATTAATTTATATTATTGAATAATCAATAAATAATATAGTGTATAGTGTATTGACACTACCTAATTTATAGAATTTTTCTAAGTGTAGTTCTTGTTATATGTATTTCTTATTTTATATTTATTTATTTAATTTACCTATAACTTAAAAAAAATGACAATTTGTGTAACTCAGAAACTTAAATTATAATACAATTATACCTGGTCCGGATTAGGTAGTCTCAGTCCTTCAAAAAAAATTTTTCTACTGTCCCATAATTTTATTTAGTGGCCCAATATTGGACAAATTTTAATATTAATAAACAATGGCCTTATCACATTTGTTGACAGTATCTTATTATATAGCTGTCATAAAAATTGTACGCACTACGCAGCATTGTGGTCAATTTCTTCTACCAGCCAAAATGTTTGCGGCCTTTCGATATTTTCTCGAATGCTTGACTGGCCTATCCTGAATAATAATATTCAAATTATCTTCATTCATTAAAAATGAAATTACATCAGTTTATCTAACACTATCATGCTACATAATTTTGATTATTGTAGCTTAATCAAGGAAAATTTCAGTTATTTTCAACTTAGGTACTATAGAATTACAAACCATTTATTACATTCCTAAAAAGTATTTATCTCAGTTTATAGATAACCATATTACTTAAAAACTTTTATCAAATTGAATAATAACAGAACTTACCAAAATATCAATGCTAAATTAACTTCAAACATCTTCTGAATTTGATTATGATCTTATACAATACCAATGTACTTTTTTCTGTGTAATATTATCAATAAGATAAAGTTATTGTATTCTGGTCCTACAAGAAAGAATTATTATAATTTATATTAAACCTTAGAAAATTATGACTGTGATATAATAATCATATACCTAAATGCCAATATATTTATAATGATAAGATCATTAAAAATAACATAACATTTTTGATTTTATCAGTGATGAATATAACATACATTTTTTTTAGAATATGTATATATTTTAAAAACCTGATATATTATACCCTACTTGAAATATACCTACCACAGATTTAAAATAGTTAGGATATATTTATGTTCAGGAAGGATGAAGTACTTATGTTTATTTTAATTTTTGAAAGTTTTGGCTTACTCAAATTGGCAATAGTTAACTTAGTTATGTATTGTATAGACTTTGAAAAAAAAATAAGAATAAAAATGAATCTATTTTTATATTCTAGAATGATAATTATTAATTTCAATATTAAATAAAATTTATAAGATAAATTATGAAGTATAGCGTATTTCTATAGTCTATTACTGTATGTCTATATAGAAATCAGGAGTGTTTTTCATGTATCCGTAGGTACGGGGGTGTTGAAAAAAATTCCGATTAAAATATTAAATCATTAATAATTATAATTGAAAATTACTACTTGCGCTTCCATTTTTCTGTTCGATATGGATTATTGCCGGTGGTTTAACAAGTTGACAACTACTGATTTTCTGACGTTAGGGTATTTCATTTTCGATTGAGTTTTATTATGATGTTCTTTTATATTACAATTTACAATACTACTATCTTTGTTAGATTACCTTCTGCCGACTCCCACCCATCTATATAATGATAACTCAGAATCAGAACTTGCCAAGGAAATTTTATATTACCGGTCCAGTGATCGATTAAAATAAATTGAAGCAAAGTGCATGAGCCAACTCGGGATCCTACTATCCGAATCTAAAATCTAAATATTAGTGTATCTACATACCAAAGCTCCCCCAAATGTTTTTATATTCAGGCCCGGATTGAGCTGGCGGTAAAACCCGGTGGGCCGTTAAAAATTCGAAAGATTTGGGCCGACTCGAAGAAATTTTGAATTAGAGATTTGGGCCGATCTGGGCGGACAGCCCGGTAAGTAATTTCTTCCCAATCCGGTGCTGCCCATATTTAAACTAATGTAGAGGAATCATGTTTAAAATTTAAAGAAGTGTAATACTTTCAATAGTATCGTGTATAGTATAATAAACGTTTCACGCTGTTCCGTTTATTTGAAAGCGTTAATATCACAACTTAATTTATAAAAAAATGTGTATTTTATAATAATATTAATAACAATAACAATAATAATCTTTATTACGGATATTAACTTAATTTATAATAATAATATATATAATGACAGTGTATAATAATTAATAAATAACCGATGCTATAACAAATTAAAAATACCATGAATTATAAGTTATGAATTTTTATCTTTTTAATGATATAATAATATTTGAAATATGAGGCTCCTAAATATAGAACTGTTAAACGTAAATTTTACTATAAGGCAATAAATCTTGTATAAGATTTTAATTTATAACCTATTATAACAGTCGTCCAGTCCCCGTTTTTTTTCTGTATTAGAAATTAGTTAATCACATAGGTGAAGATTGGGGGGCTTAGCCCTCCACAAAAAGATCGAAAGCCCTTCCAAAATTACTAAACATTTTTCATAGTATAAAATATCAATAAAGATGCTTTATTTTATAACGATTGACAAAATCTTGGAACTTTACAAAATGTACTAAAATAATAAAATTTAGTAATTTAGTAATTAATGCGTATTGAAGAGTGAAAGTATTATTGATATTATAGTGGGGGTGTGGGGGCAAAGCCCCCACGGCTAATTTTTCAAAGAAACATTTAAGCCTCCTCTAAAATTCGATCAAATCTCCGCCTATAGTTAATCAGTCTTTTCCGTTTCATAACTCTTTGTATCATAATAATATATACATATTATGCTCTGACGATGGCGCATATCTTTTTAGATCGCTCAGAAATTTGTTACTCGTAGTACAGTAATGTTACGTCGTGAGAAAGTTCAACACGGCACAGAAAATATTAATGTATTTTACATTTTTACCTACTGATTTTAAGATTTTCGAATATTTATCAATAACAAACAAGCATTATTTTCTATGAATATCTCTGTATAATTAAATCTCGACAAACACTTCAAATATCGAGGAGGCAATTTATGGGATCCCTATTTATGACATATTATTTAGTGTATTAACTATGTCTTAGAAATATTCATAGCGTAATTTATAGAAAAATTTGTTTGTAAAACCGGTCTTATAGTTACCTATTTACTTAGAGAGTTATACCGTTATAATATGGTATTATTCTCGTATCCAGTTAAATTTTTTTTAGTAATATTATTTAAAAAATATTCGCTCTTAAATATAAAAAAAATAATAGAAATTATTATAAGTACATTCATTTTTATTCATAAGAAATACATTATAATTATAATTCATGCTTGTTTAACGATTTTGGATCATTAATATTTGATTTATATCAAATATTTAAACTTATTTCCTATACAAGGTTCATTTATTATAAAACGCTCATTATTTCAAAAAGTATTAATGTTTTTGAAAATATTTTTTTTCGTAGTTTCAAAATGTTAAAAAACAACATTTTTATTAAAAAATCACAATTTAAATATTTTTTATCCTTATATTTTTTTTTAATTTTTACTTTTTTAAATGACAACATAGAAATTTAATTTCATATTACAAGGCAGAATATTTTTCTAAGTATTTTGATTCGTAAAAATCGAATTTAGGACGAGTTGTTTATGAGTTATAAGTATTTAAAGTTTGACAATCGGAGTAGTGGACAAACATTTTACGGGGTAACCCCGTACCACTCCTCATCGCCTTCAAAATTTTAAATACTTATAACTCATAAACTACTCGCCCTAAATTCGATTTTTATGAATCAAAATACTTAGAAAAATATTCTGCTTTGGAATATGAAATTAAAATGCTGTTGTCATTCAAAAAAATAAGACTTAAAAAAAATATTTAAAAATATGATTTTTTAATAAAAACGTTGATTTTTAACAACTTGAAGCTATGTTAAAAAATATTTTCAAAAACATTAATTCTTTTTGAAATAATGAATGTTTCATGATAAAAGAATCACCCTGTATATAGTTAACAAATTTAATTATTTTAAAACAGTATAATAAAATGAAACGTACTTATTAGCTACTACTAAAATATAAAGATGTCAATTACTAATTGCTATTTATTTAGGTAGGTACTTCAACACGAAATATATTATTATATTGTAATGTAATAAGTACCTACCTATCGTAATTATATAGAACAATAGATTAATGTTTCAGCTAGGCGGAATGCACACCAAAGCAGATGAGATGATAGAATAGAAGGAGCTGGACATGCGACATATCGTGTTGTTGGTTAAGTTTTAAGTTACTTGCAACATTTCTTATGATCTATCATAACGGTTTATTGTACTTTAAATTAAATACTTAAGTGTGGGTACTGCAAACAAATTATTAAATTACATTCTAATAAACAATATTTTGAAACGTGAGGTAGTTGAGACAACTTTTTTTTGAGTATTCATCCAATTTAATATTTCTAACAAGTTTATGGATTATTTAATATAGCTTATCAACGCGTTTCGTAATTTTGATTTTATAATACATTTTTGATACAATTGTTATATGGATACCATTTATTGTATTATTGTATTATGCTATTATTTGTTGTTTATTAGTAATTTTAATTTATTGGTTTATCATTGTGGTATTAACTGTGATACGATTAGAACTGTTATATAGGGTGATTCACTAAATATGTATTATATTTTGAATGGAGTATAGTAATATTACTCCATTATAAAACGTCAGATACGTCGTCTTATATACTTATAAGAGGAAGCTAACGCCTAATTTACTGCGTCATAATTAATTCTATACATTTCGAATAATAATATTACAAACTTGTGTTCTGCAGCAGTCAACGAAATATCCTTTGTTTTTAGACAACAATATTAATTTATATACACATAAAAGTAAACATTTGTAATTTTTTGACGAAATAATTTGAATGTGAATACTATGCATAATAAATTCTTTAAGGGTTAGGTTCCTAGGTGAAAATTAGGAAGTCGTAGTGGCTCAGTCCCTCCAAAAATAAATCCAGGACATACAATTTAAAATACTGAAACTTTTATTTTGCAATTTTTGGCATTTTTTATACATTATGTCTTATTTTGGCCTTTAAAGTTATTTTTTACGATATTTTTAATAATTTTCATCTTATTACAAATTTCGCACTAAATTAATAATAACTTTAATTTAAAATATTTTACATTTTATAGATTTTTATATTTTTTAAATTATGATTCTAAATTATATCTCAAGTGCATTTTATACTGAATTCTTCAGAAATGATACTTCTTAAGAACTATAGGAGTCTATAATGGGAAATACAAAGTTGCGAAATAATGGAGAAATTAATGTATACCAATATAAATATAATTTTTAACTGAAATTAGTTGTTGTTATATTTGTTGTAATACAAATAATAATTCATGATATTCAAAGTAATAAGTATTCATCAATTTATTTGAGTAATTGTATTTATTTTATTATACCCCACGAATAAAATATAATAATATTGTAACAAACTTAATTTTTGATGATTTTATTGGTTCAGAATCGTTTTAAAAACGTATGCAATAGATTAATTTGATGGTGAAGTGACAAATTTTTTTTGGATTTCGGTTTGTAATGTTTGCGGGAAATTACCTGCACTTTATTATCCTATTTATATTGAATTCGTATATGACTAAAAAATAAAACAACTTTGCAATAGTAGTATAAATATGGAAAATAAGTTATGAATACTTATGAATTATGATATAAATATTATAATGAATTAATAGTAGTAAAAAGATTAATAATATTAGGCAATATATCGTTTGTGCATCACTAGATTATCTATTTCGACCTTTTTTGTAAAACAGTTGCGTATCGCCCGTTTGCCTTACGTCAAATTATCAACAGTTCATAATTTGCGCATCAGATTTAACAATAGAACTGGAAGAGATTTTAAGAGTGGGCAGGTACCCAAAAACGCAAGCTGTTAACGAACTAACTTTCAGCTTAAAATTGACGCTCGTAATGTTCGTTTTTCATTTTTATTGTGTAAGTAGATATTTCTATTCAAAAATATCACTCAAAGATTAAGAGGACGTGATACCCGCTTGTTGTCTCCGTTTTACAAGTGCGTAACATAGCAAATTTTACGCTCAGCAGAACACGTGTAGTTCCGTTAGTTTGAAAATTAGAGCGAATTGACCTCTTATAAAATCTAAAGGTAAAGTTATTATCTAGGCAACCTCTTGGGCTTTTTATTATATTTTAATTTGAACGCGAGTTATGAATATTTAAAGATGTACAAACAATTTGCAATTTTAAAATACTCATAACTCGCGTTCAAATTAAAATATAATAAAAAGCCCATTAGGTTGCCTAGATAATAACCTTACCTTTAGATTTTATAAGAGGTCAATTCGCTCTAATTTTTTAAACTAACGGAACTACACGTGTTCTGCTAAGCGTAAAATTTGCTATGTTACGCACTTGTAAGACGGAGACAACACATGCGGGTATCACGTCCTCTTAAATGACTTAAGTGTTCGAGTGTCTCATAAGTCATAACCATAATTAACCCATAGATTTCATATCGCAATATGTATTATGTATATAATTATGATTATTATTTAAAATTTAATTGAATCTGCCAATTTATTTTTAATTTTATATATATTATATTATAGGAACTTATTAATTATTATATTATGTAAACTATATGAACACATTTTCAAGTTCAATCAGAATTTGGTATTAAAAGTTGTATTAATATGTGATGTACCTTCAACTTTACTATACTGTTAGTACTATGTACTTTTAAATATTTTTTATACCCTTGTATTGTTATGTTGATGTTATGACGTTATATGTTATGACGATATATTTATGCGCAAACAATGTATAATTTTTTGTGCGCAGGTAAACAGACAATGCGCAAACGATGACCGACGTAATAACAATTATAACAATAGGTTTAACTATAGATCAGTAGATAATAATGGTAACACAATATTATAAATATTAAGTTACAACTTAACAAGCACATTTCTAAACTCTTAATCTATTCCATTGTCTTTGATGTCTTTGCTTCAATAATCCACTCAAATCGTATTTATAGTTTTTCCTTCGTGCCACAGTCACACACTGTACTATCTTTTTAAGTATCCATTTGTGCATCATATATCCACATCGACCCGTAGTCGACACAGATTACTCGTGCCTAGGTAGTTCTATTCCTTTAACTTCTTGGTTGGGGTCCACAACCAGGATTTTGTTTACTACAGAAAAGTTGAGCCATTTATCATGTCATTCGGTAGGTAACCGATTAAATCCCGTTTTCGTAATTTTTTTAGTATGGACACCCAAAAGTATCTTCATTTTATTTATAATCTGTATACGAGTGCGTTCTCTAATGTTTTCCAGAATAGGTACTTATAAATTATAAATATACTACCTAATATAATAATGTATAATTCTATAGTATTTTGTTTAACATTTTTTATATACTTAACGTTTTATAAAAATAAATAATAATTTGATCGGAAATAACTAATATCGCTACTATACAATAATATAGTCATACCTATACTCTGTTCAGCGAGAGACCGCGCTGCGCACAGACGAAAACTGGTTCCTCCACGCAACACCCTGCCATTGAGGAACCGGTTTCGATAGAATGGTGACGCGAAGGGATGCGCAGAATCGGCGTACTCTCTCGCTGAACAGAGTATTGTTAAGATTCTGAGCGGACCAAGGGCATATTTAATTTTATATATTCTCGGAATTTACTGTTTCGGGTAGACAGAGTTCTTGTTAGTTGCTAACTTTCATGAAGTCTTCTACAAAAATTGGATATTGGACTAGTTAGTATTTAATTTTGAAAGCAATCTTTTACAAATTCTTAGGGGCTATTTCTAGAATTACAATTAATTATTGAAATCTATGAAATTAGAATTTACAAGTAAAATCATTTTTTCTTTAATCCATTTTGGTGATTTAATCGTAATGTTGACTGTTTTATGCGAACTACCTACAAAATGTGTTACCATATCAGTATATGACATAGCATCAATATTAATTATTAAAAATACGTAATCTGTAGTTGCTAAAAGTAAATGTAATAAATAATTACCTATGTATAATGTATATTGTATATAATAAATCGACGTATGTTAGAGGTCAACTAGAAATAAATAGTTAAATTTAAATAATACACAATAATTAATAATTATAAAACTAAAAACAGTTGGATAAGACGAAGCCAGTTGTTAGACATCACAGTTTTCGTTTGGGTAGCAGTGTGTTATTATTACAATTTTGAAAGGTATGAATAATTGATAATACGTTCGAAAAATGATTCTGAATTCATCACGATTTATTTATTTTAGTGTTCAATTCATAGACCAATAAAGAAATAATAGATCTTCTTTATAGGTCTATGGTTCAAATCTTTAAACGATTTAAAATCACTTCAATAGCCGTTCTCTAATTTTTTTATTACCAACACTATACACTATATTACAACAATATCTTCGAATAAATAATAGGTAAATTTCTATATTTGTTAAACAATAATTAGAAAAGAAAAATACATTTTTTTGACAAAAACAAATATTTGTAGTAGACAATTATAAATTATAATAATACAAAATAAAAATTATATATAATATTTAAATAATGCTAGACGTATACAAATCGTACTATATAAATATTCTTTACAGTTTTTTTTTCGTTTAACTGTAGGTACTTTATTATATCTTGCTCGATTGAAGAATGTTGTATATTCGCTTTTGCATCCATAGTTTTTTGCAATATTTTGTTTTCGTTGATGCCAATTATTATGAAAATCCAGTTTTTCGTTCGATAACTTTTTTTATGATATATTTTTAGATTTCCCTGCGACATGTGCACCCTATCGATAACGATTAATCTGTCTGTTATCACTTGTCGTAAGGTACTCATTGCATAATAATATACGTATATATATATTAGGTACTATAACTACTTAGTAATATGTAAACGGGAGAGCACAAGCCTTTAGCCTATAATTTTGTCATGTTACACTGAGTAACAAAATATTCATTGTTTTATATTTAAATTAAACTTCACTTGAACCCTCGACAAAATTCCTGTTTTGCACAAATTGCCTTGGTTACAATTCCAGGAGCACAGTTTAATAGTAGTTTACACCATTGATTATAGTATAAAGTGGTATGGTGTATTGGTATGGTGGCTGGCTTCGTTTAATATGGTTTTGAAAATGTACCTATTTATTATAAGTAGGTATGATAGTAATAGTACAAATCTAATATGGACGAAATCGATGTGATCATTGCAAAACTTATATACAGTGCCTACCACACTACTTTACTTACAGTTCATGGGGACGAGATAGAATGATTGAGCGAGTGAGAAAACACTGTAACATCCCGAGCGCAAAATTCTTTCTCGGCTATCTCGTCCGCTGGTTTCTCTCTCTAACCGATGTCTATTAGTTTATTGGTCTATGCATCATTGAAACGCTAAACGTTTTCTCTGGAACAAATTATAATACTCGTTAGTAAACAAATATTGCTCTATCCTGTCCGTAATTTTACATTTGGAGAACTATGTCAATTAAATTTACGCAACACTATAGACTGTAAGGTACCTTCTCTATATCGATTATCGGGATATTTTCTTGCATTTATTAGTATCGCTATGAAATGTGTACCTATATCTGACATAATGAGGTGCATCGTGTAATGGGTATGAAATAAAAAATAGAATATTGTCTCGAGACATTATGTATAGGTGTATGTAACAAGTTTTCAGTGAACACCAAGAATGTAAAATTTTTGAGAACTAATCTGTAAAAATAAGATTTGGATTTTGGTTTACCAACCATGTTTCCTCCGTTCTAGTTATTTTTTTGTAAACATATAATATTTTATATCACACTTGAAAAATCCTATAGTTCAAACGTCTTAACACGACGGTCGTAAATACAAGTTGAACGTATTTTTCGGTAGAAAATGATACTTTATGATGGTCACGCCCATAACAATTGATATTAAGATTTTAAATAGGTCTACTATAGTTTTAAACTTATAAATTCATTTTTATTTTACCTAAAAAGTTATAAAAAATAATGTTTCTTGTAATGTATAGCTTTTTCCGTAAATAAAGAAATAATAATAATAATAATGTAGGTATTCTTATATTTTAAGAAGATGTCGCACCCGCAGGAGACACCACCTTACAAGTTGGTAGCATACCAAATTAATGTGTAACAGCTCTAATTTATAGCTTCATTAGTTTTAATATTATAGTGAATTTACCTATTATTAAACTTGACGGTAACAATATACTCAGTGGTTTGTTGGAAATGTTAATTCGATATTTTGATGTGTACAATATTACAATTTAAAAATGCTCATAACTCGCTTCAAAATTAAATATCGAAAAAACACTCCCAACAAACCATAGAATATGTTGTTACCTTTTAGTTTAATAATAGATAAATCCATCCCATTTTAAAACTAACTATTGATGCTAAATGATTACTACTGAACGTAAATTCGCATTGTATCACACACAACGCATGCAAGTGAGGCATTCTCAACAGTCCTTAACAGAATTAAATAACAAGCAAATAGTATTTAAATTAGAATTAAGATTAGAAATAAGCTCATCTCTGAATTATTTAAAATAATCGCTACAAATTGTACTAAACTTGTTTCTTTTTTAGTTTACTTGGTCCATGTATTTTATTGACAAAAAATATTTCTTTGTGTGCAATGTAAGCAATGTAAATTCAATTCAGTAGTATTTTTTGTAATTTCCATATTTTTATTAGGAAAATAAAACAGGTTTCGGTGTTATATTTATTTAACCTTGGATTTAATCAAACTTTTTTTTTAATTATGTTTTTAGTATTCAGATATCAAGCTAATTGTTACTATTAATAATTTTACAAAAATATAAAAAAATTAATATTGTAATTTAATAGGTACCTTTATAAAAAGCCTATAATATATCAAAAATAAATAAACAATCATTAACTGTACAATTTGTCATATTATAACAATACAAATATTGTTTATTTACAGTGTGTGAAAGCATATGTGGAATTTGAAATCAACCAAGGTGCATACAATATATCTTGTCCAG
This sequence comes from Sitobion miscanthi, assembly GCA_008086715.1. Classification (NCBI taxonomy): domain Eukaryota; kingdom Metazoa; phylum Arthropoda; class Insecta; order Hemiptera; family Aphididae; genus Sitobion; species Sitobion miscanthi. Next base: position 30,709,182 of record CM017802.1, read on the forward strand.
ATGCTCAATGTCCGAAGCTGGGCATAATCCAGTTAGAAGAAATAGAAGCATTGGTCAGCATTGATGAGATTGAAAAACATCAAAGATTCAGGCTAAATAAGGGTAAATCAGTCATTATAAATTTACAAAATATAAAAATTAATTGTAATAATCAATTATAATGTTTATTAAAACTCCAATGACATGCATTTAAAGACTTGATGGACTATAAAGTATAGTAAATCTACAACACCATGTGTCTCTTTTTATACTTAATCATATTCAGTGGCACATCTAGGTTGGAGAAGGGCTTAGCCCTTTTTTAGCCCCCTCCACCCTCCCAAAAAAAGTCGACTCAATAAGGGATGATTTAAATATAATCTTCCTATGGGTTTTTTTTTAAATAAATAGTTTTGTAAGGTTGGCAGTAGCTCCCCCCAGAATGTTTACCCTAGTTGCACCTATGATCATAATATTTACCTTCTATCAATAATTTCATTGACATAAAATACTAAATATATAAATATTTTTAATTAAATGAAAACAATTGTCAATAGGTACACTAAATAATGTCATTAGTAGATCTTGGGCGGATAATACTATTAAATGATCATAATAATTAGAATAAAATAAATTTTTTTTCAATACATGACAGCATGTTATAAAATTGTGTTTAAAAAAAAATACGTATTTGAATGTTTTATTCTTTATATATTTTTATTTTTATGAAATGTTTTAGGTTTTTTAAAACTTTACATTACAATTAACATTTAACTGCATGATTAAGTATAGCTAGTAAGAAGTAATTTTAAATCAGTCATAATTTTTGTATTTAGAATTGCTTTTATGTTACATAGGTAAACTTTAAATTAAAAAAATTATCAAAAAAAAAAATAATGTAAAAATTATCAATATTGTGTACAACCACATTACAAGTGAGTAAAGTATTTTTTAGTATTCCTTCCTATGTTTTTTTATGCACTCAACTACATTATCAAACAACTTAATTTAAATAGTGAGTATAGTCTTAATTCTCACGTGGAAAATGATTATTCTTTGTTTGGTTTTCATTGTGATAGTATTTTATCAACCTTGAACACAATTACTTCATACTAGGTTTATAGAATTTTTATAAATATACAAAATAGCCTAAGAAATTTTAATATATTAATATCATTATTCATTAGTCATTACACTTATAAATATCTACTATTCGCAATTAATTTTAATCCAGCCAGGCTAATCACCACTAACCAATTTTCTTAATTTTTTTTAACTTTAAACCTAAGATTAAAAATTGTTGTATTAAGAACTTCTAATTAAAATACTAAGATATTATAGCATTATATAGTATGTCCCGCCTTAAATAAAGGTACTATAAGATAACTAGCTAGCTATCACAGAAAAAAATCAATTCAAGGTAATTGTGCTAAGATATTTAGGGGATAGTGGTACATATAAGCCAGAAAATATATTTGGTGATACACATTTCTTTAATGTTGGTATTACATACGGTTGTTGTTGTGTGTTTGTGTGTGTGTGTCTGTGTGCGTGTGTATTCTTTGTGTTGATTAAATTATTACTTACAATTATTTATATTCTATAACAATATACATAAGTCTTTTTTAAAGTAAATAATTTTTTTTATATACTATTGCATGTGTATGCAATATGCATAGTGCCAGTCTAATAATTTAAAATACGGTTGTTTTTAGATTTACCTTTGAAATTAAAAGATTTTTTTATTTGTTATTTCCAATTGGAAACTCACTCTTTATTTGAAATTTTTGTTTTCAATATTCGATTAGAATAAAGCTTTTAATCAACATATTATGTAATACCTATATATTTAGTATATTTATTATTTAGTGATAATTTATAGTTAAATAATCTTTTAATAATGATAATACTATTTTAATGTGTTGATTTATTTTGGTAGTGTATAATTTAATTGATTAAAAATTAAATTGAAAGTATTATTAAATTTCTATATATATATATATATATCATTATATATTTATAATTAATTAAAAATATTATTGTTGTTGTTATTTTTAATTTAATTAATTTAGGCTTCAAAGTTACAGTATAGATGTTTTTTTTTTATACTTTGGTTAATTTAATGTTAATACTGATTTAATCATGTTTATCCTTGTTGACAACTTATATTAATTGAAATTTTTGAAAATTTTTACTTTAGTAATGACTAACGACTAATGAGCTACAACTATTATAATTTTTTGAATTACAGAATCTTAAATTAAAATAATTTTAATTTGTGTTTTTTGATTTTATTCAATTTTACACCTAGTAAATTATATTTGATGATATACTGGGTCTATTTAAAAATTCTTTATTGATCAGTAGTTAAATAACTAAGTAAATAAAATCTAATTTTTTTTGTTCAATGTCTTATTTTCAATTTTTAATTTTAATCATTATTTTTATTTTGTTTTTTGACAGAAGTGGAACTGGATAAAAGTCGTATGTGGTGTCCAAAACCAGGATGTGAAACTGTTTGCGATGTTGGTGATCGCTCTCGACCACATAGTGTAATATGCCCTACCTGTCAAACCGAATTTTGTTCTGGATGTCGAGCAACATGGCATCCTGGAAAACCATGCCCTCCTCCAACTACTAATGACATGCCTACATTTGATTCAGATTTAATTAAATGTTGTCCCATGTGTAGTGTACCCATTGAAAAAGACGAAGGCTGTGCTCAAATGTTATGTAAAAGATGTAAACATGTCTTTTGTTGGTATTGTCTTGCTTCTTTAGATGTAAGTTGAGTAATTATATACAATATACATCAACATTATTTTTATTTCAACTATTCAAATATTACGTTTTGATGTTTCAGGATGATTTTCTTTTAAGACATTATGACAAAGGTCCGTGTAAAAATAAATTGGGTCATTCGAGAGCTTCCGTAATATGGCATCGTACTCAAGTGATTGGTATATTTGCTGGTTTTGGTATACTGCTACTTGTTGCTAGTCCATTGTTATTGCTAGCTGCTCCATGTATAGTTTGTTGTAAATGTCGGGTATGCACTAGTGGATCAAAATTAGATGATCCTGATGATGATATAATGGATGAACCAAATTGATCCAATTAAGTATGCATAATCAAATAACTGAATTTTGTTTTTGTATTAAATCTTATGGATTGATTAATCAATAATCATGCAATAATTGTTCATTAACAATATGCCACCTAGTCATCACGTTTATTTACAGTGTAAAGCATTAGTTGTATTAATGTCTTTATTATCTAATTTATAATACAGACAAATTCACTTTACTAGTATGACTCTAAAAATGTATTATTAAAAAATATTAAGTATTTTTAATTGTATTTTCACTTCCTTATTTGTGTTTAAAAATTATATATATATATATAATTTCTAAATATAAAAAATAAAACAATTTGTAGACAATCTAATAATATATACACCCATATATATATAACTATATTTATTGTGAACCCTAAAATTTGACATTCAGCATGATGATATTGATAAAAACATTTTTTTAACTAATATTAGATGTTTATTTTCTCTTATAAAAATTTGAATACCTATGTATTTTATTTCCTATTTTAAATTGACACACTTTGTGTTTTATTTGTTTAAAAAAAATATTATCTAATATAATATTATATTTTATAATCAATTAAAACCAGCCAAAATAATTTCAGTTATTTAGTTTATAAATTATAACTATTTTCAAAAGAAACATTGTAGATTGAATTTCAATTTAATAACAACAAATAAATTATCAATATTTTTAATTAATTGTTGAAAATTCTTCTATTGATAGTTGATAGTTGATACTTACTAAAGTGTACTATACATTTTATTAATTTAAAATTGAATTCTTAATAAATTATTATCTTATATAGAAAAACACATTTATAATCACTAATATTAGCTTTATTGAAAACATGTTTAAATAATGTTATAAAAACCACTGATTTGTTGTTGTAAAATTATGTTATTTAAATATAGATATTTTTTAATGTGATAATTATTAACTAGTTATGAAGAAAATACAAATCTATAAACCTAATTATTACAAGATGTTGTTTTTTTAATTATAGCTAATTTATTAAAATGTAAATCATATAAACAAATATTTGAAACATTTATAATAAAATTGGACAATTTCAACTTAAAGAGAACAAACAAAACATTTGTTAAAATATTATTTGTTTGCATTTATTCAGTTTTTTGGTCGAAATTTTATTTATTTTATATTTTAATCAATAACTAATGATATTTGAGCTATTATGTAGACTTATGAACACCACTTTTTAGTTCATATTGAATACCTTATCTTCTATACTTCTATAATAATTTGAAATATTCTATCACCCATAGTAGCTACTATCTTAGTATATTTCTTTGTTCGTAATAATTTATAACTATTAAGAAAATAAAAATTTAGGAACATTGTAAACTTAATTAATTGAGTAAATATTTGTAAAGTTTATATATTTTTTTCCTAGAAGAAAACTTAAATTTCATTCCATTGTTAATGCCAGTGATCAGAAATATTTTAAAATGTATTCTACTCGTGTGTATTTAATTTTTACAATATTCTATACTCTAATTACTTTTTCAATGTAACCACGATTTTTGACCAATTAAATTGTTTTTTTATATTGATCTCTTATGTAATATAATAAACAATATTACCCAAATTATTGGATCATTGTAGTTAATTTAATTTTTGTATGTATGTAAAATATGTATGTTACATTCTATATAATTGTTAGATCTAATTATAATATATGTGATTAGTTAATGTTATTATATACATACTTAATACTTATGTATATTGTTTAGATTAATTTGTTTCCGTTTTAACGCTGTGATAATATTTAAAAAAAATATATTTATGTATAAATAAATATATTATATTGAAACACATACCTGTCAACTGTGTGATAATCACAAAAATGCTGTCTTTAAATTTGCATTATTAAAATATTGTGCTTCTAAAAAAATGTAATTAATATTATATCATTTGTTTAAAAATATATGTTAATTTTTTAGACTTAATTACAATTGTTATAAAATTGGTAACTTGCGCTGCAAACTATGAACTATAGAACAAATATATGTATTGTTACTATTTATAGAAATTGCTTAGGGGTAGACTCATGGTGCTGAATGTTATTACTACTTTATTTTTACTTATAATTATCGCTATATGTGTATATATAATTAATAGGCATCATACAATAGTATTGTGAGTAAATAAAGTGTATGTTGGAAGCTAAATTTACTTACTTTGCATCAAAGTTTCTATTTAATTGTAACAGCCGATAGGTAACAAATAATGTGAATAATCATACTTTACTAAAACTTAAAAGTTTATTTTATATTTACAAAGTGATCTCTTTAAAAAGGAGGGATCGCGGTGAATTAGTCACAAATAATAAATTGCTGGTACAATTGGTCACCGGGATATTAAAAACTATTTTAAAATATTTTAGTTCTTATTTTATTCTATGTTTCATATACCTACAAAAAACTATTTATACAAATATTAAAACACAGTCCGTTATGCAACTTTGTATACAAAATTACTTAAAATGTACGATGATATTTATATTGTTAAAAACAATATTTAAATTTTAAAAAGTTGATCTGCTGTATAGTAAGTGTCGAGTGAACACTCATCATTGAAAAACATTTATATACATTGTATATATAATAAAAAACAATTCCGAGTAAAGACGGTTCAACTTTTTGGTAACCAAGGTTGGTAACAATTATTTTAATAATATGAATGTTTTAACAAATGTTCGTTTATTTTTCCTACTGTTTAAAAAAGTACTGCCAGACAGTAAACAAGTAAAAAAAGTGGGTAAGTGGGTGTCGCTCTGCTGTACAAAAGGTTACAAGTAGATCACTGTAATGTATGGTGTTAATTGTTAAATTTGAATTCAATGATATAATATCATTGTATAAGAAAACGGTCTGAGTGAAAACGGTCAGTCAGCCTATGATATTACCAAGTATATTTGATGACATTATTTTGAATAAAGTTATTTATATATAACCTATTTACGTGGAACCTTGTTTAAAATGTTCAATCCTTAGCTATAAAAGTTGAACATTTTATAAATTGTTAACTACAAAATAATTATTAAATTTTAAATTTGATAAATTTTGTCAAAATTTGAACTTTAAATGCTTATAAAAAAAAATTGTGCCTATGTATTTTTAATATTTTTCAACTGCTATTGTAACAATGTATCAGGAGCCTTGCATTAAATTTTCACGCTTTTTTACCCAACAAATAACATTTTATTGATATTTATAGAAAAAAAAACTAAAAAAATTGAAAACTGACCATGTCCGTAAACAGCTCAAAAAAAAAATTAAAATATTTTTAAAATTGTATGGTGTATAGAAAATGAAAATATAAACATTCAGTAAAATTCTCTTGCATCTACCGTTATTCGTTTTTGAATAACAATAAAATAACAAAACCACTGCATGGGAAATCGAGTGAATATCCAATGTTGTAAAAATATGAACTTCAAACGCTCATAAATTTTAATTTGATTTGCTTGTAGACATTTTTTTTTTTTTTTTGATAAAGGTAGACAAACTTATGAGGAATCTTGTATTACTTTTTAAAATCTTAGATTTAAAAAGAAAATTTTTTATGAATTCTCAACTCAAAATAATTTGTTAACTTCAGTGATTTTTCCGTATTTTATCAAGATTTAAACTTTAAATGCTTTTAAAAAAAACTGTGACTAAGGATTTTTAATATTTTTCAAATGTCATTTGACTATATTTTATTTGAAATTCAGAATCTAAAATAAATAAGTAAATCATAATAATATATTATAATTATTATTGTGATGTATGACCGTCATCACTTCACCAGTCCTTTAGGCTTTAACAATTAATTTCAACTAAATCTAAAAACAAATAATCTTCTTATTTAATAATTAAAAAACGTAATACGCTTAAACGCCTATATATTTAGTTGTATTATTTCTTATTTTTATATTATTTTAAACCATCTTATATTCCCATTCTTATACATGAACATTTATGAGGTGCAATAGTCATCATTGCTTTGTACTAAAAATTATTTTAACTAATTAAATGTGTATTAAAAATAATATTATTAAAAGGAAGGTCTAATCAGACTAATAAAAATTAAAACAATTAGTATGGACGGTAACTAAAAAAATATAAAAAAAATAGTTGAAGAGCTCTGCCGCCCCAATTTTTTAATTTTGCATAAATATTTTCCAAAAGCTTTGTGTTATGACAACAATGATATTTAAATATTACAATATTTTTTATTGCAACTTGCCAGGAGGAGTGTTGCGAGAGTGACTTGCAGTGTCATTACCATTCTGATTTTTTATTTCAACTCATGAAATTTATGTTTGCAAATTTCTATTTTCATTTTTAATAACGACTAAATGAGGTACCTATAGATTTAAGTTTGTAATTTTTACAGATAGGCATTGATTAAAATGTATAGTTAACGATTTGTTGATGGCCAATGGTCAATTTTTGTTTAACCTATATCAACTTGAGTTTACGGCAGTTAAAATAATTAGGTATATTTTTTTAAACTCCAGCAAAAACAACTTATAAGGAACATTGTATTAAGTTTTAAACTTTTATACTTAGAAAATAAAATGTTATCTCTACATGGGTAATCAACATGTCAAACCTGCCTTTTCGTTTTTGAATTTTCGGTTTTGTCGAGAATTATGGTGCTGCAAAAATATATATGATTTTCTGTAATTTTTTTTTTAGTTTTTCATTAAATCATTCATTTTAATTTTTAGTTTACATTATACTATCGTAAAAGTGTAAAACCAATAAGTACATTCATAATTGCTTCTATCAGAATCTAACAGGCTCTGAACGCGGGAGAAGGGTGATATATCAGCCGGACCACTCCCCGTTAATATGCTGCCACTGGTCTGCAATTTAGTGTTCCGTGTTCTTTTGGTTAGGTGGGCAGGTGGCATGTCCTGAAATCAGAAATTACTGCTTCGATACGAATCGACACGCGAGTATTATAATGTTTGTATACAATGTACATGCAATATTCCAGTAAAATATTGTCTGCACAATGAAATTCATTAAATAATGTATAAGCTTTTTGCTAATCAGTTTATGCAGAATGTAGCATAATATTTTGTACTTTCACAACCTACTTTTTTTTCTTTTTTTTTTAATTGACAATACTCAACCTACTTTCCCCGGAACTTTCTTTCTGGAACAACTTTGAGGAGATAGGGGTGCCACACTGCCACCATCGTTTATTGTGGGAACGACGTAATAACATAATATTGACAAATACGGCTCGCAGTAACAAAAAAGAATAGAGAACTTCATGCGAAAAGATTCGGAAGGCATCGTCGGCGGCGGAAGTATAGTGTCCTACTTCTCGACCCGATACATCATATACATACATAATACATATACCTTAACAAATAGGTTCCTAACCTAATATACTTATATTTAGTGAGTACTAAGTAGTAATCTTTAGCATTTAGTTTTTAGCTAATAAGCTAAAGTTATACATAGGATTACATATTTACATGTTAAGTACTGCAGGAGTAAAATCATTGGTAACTATATCGCAATCTAGCTATCTACTGTACAATAACAATTCCAAATGTAAAGTCAAAATACTTTTAAAATTATACCTACAAATTATTTGATAATAAATAGCCAAACAGGTCGGTACCTACTAACATCAGTATAAACTAATAATTTGGGCAGTCACTTTTTTTATTTTACCATTGTTATTTATGCAACAGCCAACAATTGATATTCTTACTTATTAGTAAGTTATTAGTTCATAATATATAGATTATTATTGATTTTCCAATCAACTACTTGTCTAGCCATATAACGTTAAATTGTTCATTATTATGTCTCACTCGGATATTTAGTTTTAGAAAATTAAAAAAATAATTTTTTTTATTATTATATAAAAAAAATCTATCAAAAATAAATTATAACGATACAACACGAGAAAACTATCAACTTTAAAACAGCTATTGATAAACGCGCCGTGCTGAACTTAGTTCTATGCATTTTCGCCTTTCGGGCCTCGAAAATCGAAATTTCTAGAACACGGTATTTATTATTACCGATTTCCGAACATTCTATTCTTAAATATTGTAGAAGTTTCTAGAATATTTTAGTACTAATTTTCGCCCTTGTTTCCTGCCACGAACTACCACCCCTACCAATCTTTCTTACTATCGATGGGACACCAAAGTTTACCATTAAAGTTAAAAAGTATCGAACAGTTACCCATAAGTTCTATGTCACAACTATATTTATTTAGCATAATATACCTATAGCAATGGGTCATGGGGGTAAAGCTCTGCCCCGCTTTAAATCTACACGGAAAAAAAATTACAATTTATTTATAGTTAAAAATAATATTGTTAAATCGACTAAATGTATTATAATTTCAACTATTGTGTGTCTGTTTAAATAACTATTCTTATATTGTTATATTATTACAGCATTGGTAAACAATATTATTTTTAGAACAACTACATTTATGATAATAATAACCAATGTATATCAGTTGGAATAATTATTCCTTCCTTGATTATTGATAAACCATGTTTGCGTTAAACCAACTTATATTATGGTTTATTTAACATAGATTATAGTTAAAATATTTTAACTATTTAATTTTGTAAAATCAACATAAAAATAAGCTAGAATAGTATTGTTCCAATATTGAATCGTGTAGCGTTTTTAAGGTTATGTACTTATGTACAATTGTACAACGAGACAACGAGTTGTTTGATTTTATTTTCTACAACCAGAAATTGTTCGTTATATTCTTTAAATTTTTACAATTGTGTGTAACTGTGTGCTACTGTGTTCCGTGTTCGTCAACGTTTAAACTTCAACAGCTATTTTCAGGTATGTATCTCATACTTTAATAACTATAATTAATTATAATTTTGAGTCAATGTTATAATTATTGAATTATCATTGTTCATGTAAAGTAATGTTTACTGTCACAGGTTAGAATAATATGGACGAATTTACAGAAAAATATTTAAAAGAATGGGGTTTTGACTATTTAGTCAGCCGTTTCAAAGGTATGGCAAAATCTAAATCATATTAAAATTGTATCAAAAAATATAGGTTCATTAAAATCAAGATTTTACATGAGTTGTTACTGATTAATAAGTTACCTATTTAAATTATTTTAGAGGAAGAAATAGATAGAATGGCATTTTTAGACTTAACTGAATCAATGGTAGCTAGACTGATTCCAAAAATGGGACCACAATCCAAATTCTTGAAATTACTACAGAAGTTAAGAGAAGAAATTCAGAGGGATAAAGTAGGTTACTTATTTAGTATTATTTATTATTATACCTTCCATTAATTCTTAGGTACTTTAGGATAGTTAATCAAATAGATTAATGAATGTATTATTATACAAGTAGACATTCTCAAACTGTTTGTTACTAGGAAATAGCATCAACAGAATCTAGTATCAGTGCATCTGGTACATCCGATTCTTTGAACTTAATCGACATTGGTAATATTGCAAACTTTAAAATTCTTACTACTCAAGAGAATTTTAACGCTTTAGCTGGTGAGAAACTATTACCTACCACAAATTCAAATTTAGGTAGAATAATTTTCTTGTTTATTACCTACCTATATTATCCAAAGTTATTAATTTTTAAATTGTATGTTAATATATAGATTCAAATGAAAATGATTTATATTTAGGTCAATACATAAATGATATTTTAAATAAATACCAGGATGGACTAATGATCTTAGATTATTATAATGTGCATAAAAACTTAAATTTTTCAATGAAAAACAAATTGAGTAGTGTTATAATTAACCACGAGCTTAAACATCAAGAAGATTACGACTGTTTATAGGACATAGGTACCTATGGCGTACTATAGACGGTTTAGTATAGACATCTGTGGAGAGGTAGATATCTACTAACTACTGAACACCAATGCATATTCAGTAAACTGGAAAAATTATTTTTTATAATTTTATTTTTACTTGATAATTAGTCTCTAGTTAAAAAAAAATTAATGTTTGTTTGTTTGTTCATCCTCTATAGTCTATATACACTCAAAAACTACTGAAGCATTTTTAATAAATGTTTTATAAATAGATTCCTTGAGACCTGGGGATGAGGGTTATTAGGTTCGTTTTACCGGTCGCTATTGAGTGGCTCATACATCGATTTTGTTTTGGCAAAATTGAATATTTTTTTAATTAAAAAATTATAATTTATAAATGAGGTTGACATTAGTTACAGATAATAAAATAGTTATTATACTATTGGATAAAGTGTCTTTATTGTACTATATTTTGTAATTTAGGCTAATAAAGCTATTCTTTATATATATAAGATTGATTAACAACTATTATATGTAGGCACCTGTCTATACAGGCAAAGTGGTATGGTTGTGGTTTATTGATATAGATTGTAGGTAGGTAGCTCCTAAAAAAATATTCGACCTATTTTGTAATGTAGTCATGTATATCTATATATTTATAGATGTATTATAATAATATTGTACATATCTGTAGGGTTTGGAGTATATGACTGATATGAGCAATTATATGGACATGTATTGTTTCATAATATATACATAAGAGTACTTATCATAAAAGAGTACAATAAAAAATTATTGGAAAATTGGATGTAACGTGTAATATAAAATCTGTAATACATTTTTTAAAATATATTTTCTTTCAAGAGAATTTTTACATTTCAAAAAAGTCGACCCAAAACTAAAATTGAGTAACCTATAGGTAATAATATAACAAAATGTATTGTGCAATCGAATTTAATTAATAATTAATTAGGAAAAAAATAAAAATTATTATTTGTATTCCGATCACTATATTATTGTGTATATTTAGGCACTATATAATTTCATAGTCCATATATAAACTTATATAGGTAGGTTTATAAATTTCATTTAGCACCTACCTATCCACCTATGTACCTTATAAGTTATAAGTAATAACACTAATTTTATAATATTAAAAATGTTATGATATTACATAACAGAGGCTAGTATAATAATATTTGCATTGTGCAAATATATTTTCGTACTTACTGCACACGCAACACACAGGCCGCATATACATAATTAATTATTTTACAGAAATTAATTTGGTTAATTTTAAACAGTCCAATTTTTATTTAGCTTTTAGGTAGGTATAAAACAACACTAGAGTACCTACCTATTAGACCGTTCCTAATCCCTTATTAATGATTTTGTTGACATCTATCTACACACTAAATATTTCGTGTTAGTATAATTAAATGAATAGTGAAACTTAAATTATATAATTATGAGTTAAAACGTTATAAAAAAAGTGCCACTTGCGGTGATAATTTATGGTGCCGAAAAATAGGTAGTTATTTTTCTTCAGTGTTGGTACAAATTCACTTGGTCATGTGTTCATTTGTTATTGTCCACTTATCGCTGTAGAACCGTAGGAGCAATAAGTAACTTATGTGCAAAAGTGTTAAATTACAGACTACTGTATTATACTTGTTACTCTTATTACTATAGAATGTCTACAGTTAAACATTTTTTATTTTTATTTACAAAATATATAATATTATAAAGTCTGTGACCTATAGGGCCCAAAATGCTCAACAAGAATACTAAGTAGGTATATAGGTACTATATCATATTATCATGCGATAATTGAATAAGACGGTGAAATTACTTTTGTTTCTAGAAGCCACCCAGTAGTGACACTGCGGGGACCACACACAGACAAGGAAAATATTCATATATGGAACCGTATTTTCCAGAAAAAAAAATGGTCCGGACTAGAGTTCATAAAGGAAAGATGTTTAGATATCTAAAAATAATGATATGATAAATTCAATAAAGGTATTGTCCAATGCTTGTTCACGAACAAAATGTTTTTTAAATTATATTTTTAAAAACAGTACAATGTTTATGAAATACAATAATAATCCCAGACCGCGTGTATAATATTTATACGTCAGAATAATTGAATAATTTTTGTTAATAAAAATGTTATTTTGATTCTAAATTAGAATTGAAAATAAATTCTCTAAAATATATTTTATTCAACATAATATTCAAAAACACTGTGTAATTTCGAGTAAATACTCACAGTAAAAATGTTACGCCTATATACGCTGTGTCAATTATTTTCATTTTACAGATATTTACGATACGATTTCGACGAAAACATCTGTACGACTGTATCAACACTCAACCAATATGAATATAATGTCATTCACAATTCATATTATCAATAATATCTACACTATTTAAAACAATATAAATACTACATTATACAGTATAATACAGTGGCAGTGACAATAGTGTTATACCAGTGAGACCAGAAAATGTTTCGCCACCCACTACATATTATTTTATTCACGCGATGTGTCTGTGTGGCTTCCGCCAAACGATATAACATGATTTAAATACAGATTTATTCAACGGAAAATCCTTATAAATAATATACTTCAATAATTTTTTATAATTATATAAATACAGCTACCTATATTATAAAGGCTAATCATTATTAACAAAAAAATTTAAATACCTACTGCATATTTAAATAGCTTTTACAACACTAATTTCTGCTATAGTGCCAAATTTTAGTGCGCGTTTAGAATATACAAAAACAGTAATTAGTGCTTTAATTTGGTCTATATCCTAGTATCAGCTATTATTGATTAGGATAGGTTAGGTTAGATATATATATATATATCGATAAATTGATATATTCTCCCGCTAACTTCCCGCTGCGTGTGCATATTTGAAATAATAATTCCCGCTATACGACTATGTCATCAATTTTTAGCGCTCAATATTAGTGTTTCCAGGATATATAAAATTAAAAATTAATACTTACTCCCTCCAAACAAGATTCATCTTTTTTATCGTTTTTCAACTTAACGAGATCATAAAATTAAATATACACTACAAAAATACAATAATATATTATATATATGTACTTTATATACTTGTATAATATATATTATGTAGTGGCTGTACACAAAGTTATTTAAGTTTGAAACATGAAAAATAAATTTTGAAATAATAAATTTTTCCGTTGGATATGGATAACAAAAAAAATAGAACGCGACGATACGTTGACACAGTAAACATATTATTTAATCTATTATATTGTGCATATGTTTGGTGCGAAATAATTTATTAGTTAAAACTATATAGACACCTACTTTATATGCTGTATCCTGTTAATATTTTCAAGTGTTTGTTTTTTGTAAGTTAAATTTACATTCCAAGACCTTTATTTATTGAATATAATATGTAGGTATTGTATATTATATACCTAATGTACAATCGTAAAATACATAATATTATATTATACATTCCCATAATCTCATACTCACTTAAAAGTGTCATCACTGGGTGTCTACTTTTATCGAGTTTATTCATGTATTTAGTTTTTGTATTTTAGCTAATACTCTTATTGTACACTTGAGGTACAGACGTACAGTTTATATATATAACAATAAAAATAAACATTCCCATATGGCTAATTATCTTTATAGTATAGTTTATATTATTATGTATTTCCATAATGATTTATTGGAAGGTTTCGAATTGAACTTTATTCAAAATAATTAAAAAGTTTTACGTAATAAAGCTTACAGAGGATTTACTTATTTTACGTTAATATTGTAATTTAATTTACCCATTGAAACCGTATTATATAAGCTCACTCGTCTATTGTTACACCTATATGTTATTTGTATACCTATATAAATTATAATAAAAATAAAAAATGGCTCAAAATAATATTCATTCCACGGTGCGGCGTGGGTACTTATAAACGCGTAGGATGCTTCACTTTTAAGTTTTTTTATTATTCTCTTTGTATTAATGAAAATAGAAGTTCAAATAAAAACTTCCATTAACGATAACGATCAGTATAGTATTAACAATAAATAACCACCATATGCGAACTAAAAATATGCTCGGGATATTCACGAAGAACAAAGCAGTACGGCGCTACTTGTGCAGACAGGAGACGGAAGATGTAAGATAGAACCATTAATTATTATAAATCAGTATAATAATATTATTGTGCGGTGTAGAACGTGGTTGGCCAGAATATGCATACGACATAATATGGCTCAGGTTATAAATATTCATAAAAAAATTTACTTACCTAGACCTAAATATTGATATTTCTTATAATAAACAAATTTATGAAATGTAAAATATTTTTAACGATACTATGTGCAACTGTGCAAGTACATACTGTACATATTATTATTGATAATATTAAATATTTATAATTTTATAAAAAAAATGAAAACCAATTACTTGAGGTAAATTGGGTAGAAATATAGAATACGATTGTGTACGGTTTATCCTACTAACGTTTTCATTAAATTATATTACCGTGGTTTTAATTTTATTTTTAGTGCGATGTTGCCAAATTTTACGAATTAAACAATTATTTAATTAACAAATTTAGAATAAAAAAACTTCTTTACGGACGGTACAATACCAAAAAAGTATATTTACTGGAACAATATCAAATAATTCAATTGGTAATTTGATTTTAACTTTTTAAAAAATTATGTTTAAAATTAATATATAATGAAATGAGAGTAAATAGAATAAATAAACAGAATCAAACAAATAAATTATTTTTTGTATCACGAACTTGAACCTAAACTTATAATGTATTTTACTATATAAGTATATTATTATATTTTAGACACACAATGCCTCAAGCTATTATTGTTTAGACTCTGTGTTGATCAGTCACTAGCAGGCTTGTATCCAGGAACTTTTTATGGGGTTGGGGTCAGCAAATTAAATGTTATCACTCTTTACTTTATTGTAAAAATATAACATGTTGAAGCAATGAAATTAATCAATTTATTGTATTTAAACAAATACAAATTTTAAACTTTATTAAGTTGTTGTAATGGGTAATGTTGCCACGATTTTTAAAAGTTTGTAGATGTTAAAGAAAAAACTGTGTTTTATATAAAAGTTAATTTATTATCTCAGGTTCATGGGGGGGGTCTGACCCCCCCTCCCCCCATTAATATGTCACTGGACTCACTAGTCAGTGAGTCAATATCAGGACACATTCGATTATATTATAGCAATCTCGCCTATCTATTTATAATGGTATAAAATATTTTTAATCTGAAATAAAATAATAGTTAACTTATACAGCTAGATAGATTAAACACATTAACACAATACATGCAAATGCAAGTACTAAAGAACTAAACTATTTAGCCGTGTAGGTTAGTACTCAATATTATCATATTAATAATTAATATTATATTGTTGGTGTTTACTGGTTTATGATTACGAATGGCGGTCGCACAATTAGCAAGGTTCAAAATAATAAAATAAATTCCATCTGAACGTTGTGAATTGTGATAAAAATATATTTGCAATATAGTACCTAATACTCATTATATAAATCAAAATATCTAATAACATGGTAAAAACACCAAAAAAGTTTCAGTTTACTTGTATATAGATTATAAGTACATGCAAAATGCAAAATGCATGAATACCTATAGATATTGGAAACTGGTAACTACTTTATGTATTATGCACGAATTAATAATAATATAGTTATGTAAGTACCTATTACCTATACGGCTATACTATATTATAATATTATTATTTATTTGTAGTCATTTTTATTTTTATTCACATTTTTATTGGTAACCACGGATATAATAATATTATATATAACTTATAACCTGTTGGTAAAACAAACATGACGTATAACTTACTAACCTATACCTGTAAATATCAATATGCATTTATTATTCAGTTACAGATACATATACATAATTCCGTACATTACGATATTGAATATTGGATTGGATGTTAAATTGAATGAAATACAATTTAATATAATATATTCATGTAATAATTCACATTTGATACAAAAGGGACTTGAAAAGTTAAAAACTAATAATCAAATAAATAATAATCGTAACAATATTATTCTTTCGTATACCTATTTAGTTTTTAGGTTACAGTTATTGGCGTATCTACCGGTGTAGAATCCAGATGCAACTATTTACTATGCAATATATATAATACTATAATATATATTTATATTATATGTACTATAGTCTATAGTTGAATAATTTCCGTATGTAGGTGGAGCTTTATTTTTAAATTTGACTTTCACTTCGACGACGGGTTATTGTACATCGTAACAGTTCGTAAGTTATAGATACGTTTTTAGGTTATTAGTTTTCCTCAGGCGTGTCTCATATTATCTAATGACAACACGAGTGACCTTTTTAAATATTTTTTTGGAAACCATAATCAGTTTATTGATCACGATAAATTATAATAACAGTAAAGTACTATACCTACACGTTGTCGGAGAATACATTAATGTTTTTAATAACACTTAATAGTTTTATACATTTCACCGTATAAATACATAATCTTCAAATTACGAACACTTATTTACAGCACAGAAATGCAAATGAAGGAGGATATTTATATATTAATAATCTTCACATATTTTGTACACGCATATATTGAGGTTCACTATAAAATTATTTCAACTATATAATATATTATATACACTGGCACATTGTTAGTAAATATGTATGATGTATATTTTACGTATTATACTTTTCGATCACATTATTGTCGGCTCTTTTCGAAAAGGAAATTATCTAAAACGGACTTCAGGCTCATAGGCGCAAATATAGGGGGGGCTGGGGTGCTTAGCCCCCCAAAAACTAATGATTTCATTACTATAATTTAAAAGCATCATAAGAGTATCGAATCTCCCCCTTCCCCAAATTTCAAACACTATTTACGCCTATGTTCAGGCTACGTACCTATTATATAAATACACACACACGTACTTATTTTTGTTCATTGCGGTTCATAATATTATGCAAAGGTAATATAAGCTCCTCGAGTTGTCTACCAATGTTATTATTATACCAGCAGAAATTGTACCATATTCTATTTGACTTTTAAGTCTGGTTTCGCTGCGCATTTCGAAACGAACTCTCCATATAATATCATGCGGCTACTGTAATATAGGTATAGTAGTACGCGTCTATACTGCACACTGCTGCGGGCTTTTGACCGCGGTGTGTTTTATTTGGCATTACACTTATTACGGTGAACCATAAAAAAAATAGCGACCGATATTAAGCTCATAATAATTCTAGAATTGTTTTATTTTTTATAATAATAGTTTACGCCTCTTTCTGGATGGCGGTGGCGTCGCGTGACAATAGTGTATAATACAAAATTCTATATTATAGAGACTCGCGCGCGCGTGTTGTGCACTGCATATTGTTTTTATAATGTTTATATATACAAGATATGTATATATATATATATATTATATGTATATAATATATAATTACTATTAACTACATACGCACGCATAGGTTTTACGACAGTCTTTTAGGCAACACGTATTATTAACCCAGTGTGTACGCGGTCAACACAACACACAATGTATATTTATTATAATACGCGACCTCAACGGCATATTATACGATATTATTTTACTTGCAATTGTTACGGCAACAGAGTTCATTATACCGACGACGAAGGCGCGATATTATAATATATCATAGTACGTAATAAGTGTATTTAATTTTTAATGACGCGTATTAAAGGTAAACGTAAATTCGGGAAAATTTCACTCAAAACGAGTACAAATAATGTCTGAAAGTGTGACTCGTATTAAAGTTACCGTCGTCGTCGTCGACGACGATGAAATCGTCAATCGTACACGAAATCGTAAAAAAAAATTAAGTTTATCCATCAACTATATCTAGCTGATGACGATTGACGATCCGTCGGCGATTATATATAGTGACTGAGTGCGTGCAATAACTATATAATATAATAATATAGTATACGCAATATGCACAGTGTACCTATAAATATTTATGACGTTGGTACCTTTATAACAGTATGCTCGTGCAGTCGTTCGACGATCACGAAATCCGAGATTTCTATACGAATTTCTCTGCGACTATGTAACTATATTATATGTATACAGTAAACTATAACCTATGTATACGTTGTATACCTAACCTACCTACGCAATAATCGCGTTAAAAGTCGAGTCGATGAGGTGATGGGCACCTAGTACCTATACTATACCTATACGTACCGCGTAGGTTCTGATGTATCGTTGTAGACTTCTGCGGTGGGTCCGAGTTGAACGACCATTAACCATTAACCCGCGCGGTACCCGCAGTTGTTCATAAACATATACCGGATACCAGATGTATACCATATATACCTATGTATAATAATAAGTACCTACAGATATAATATATAGGTATATAATATTATTATAACGCGTGGTCCCCCTAACGGCGGGCGCGTCCTTGGCACGGTAAAAAATTCTGCGGCCGATTGAAGGTAGTACACTAATAACAATAATAATTATGTCGGCGGCGGCGGCGGCCGTTTTCGGTGGTAGTGGCGGCACATCTATATATGTATAACGCATATATATATATATATATACGCTATGACATCATCGCACATGCGCGCGCGCGCTCCGTAGTTTCGAACTCTCATCACAATAATAATACATTGTTGGGTACTCGAGACTCGAGTGTGTCGCGGTCCGCGGTTCAGTCACGCCCGATACGCCGTCAATCTTCGACGTCGCCGCCGCCGCCGAACTTATATGCCACTAGAGTTTTCCCCACGATCTCCGCCCCGTCACGTCCGTCGACCGATTTTAGTTTTCTCGTCCCGCAACAACTAGTGGTTGCGACGTCCCGTTGAAGTCTCCAGACGCGACGACATGGCCAATTACGTTTCCACAAAAGTAAGCCGTGGCGCTAAGTTTATAGCATTATTATAGGACAAATATAGATATTATTCCAATATACATTTACATCAGGACATTAGTGATTACTGATTAGTGTATACGGTATCACAATAATAATCAATAAATATAATAATATACAGGTTGCACAAACGATGTACACATGACAAATACTTATAACGTGCAATTCATGTAGTATAATGTAAATTATAACTGTGATTATTATTAGCTATCATTTTTTTTTATTTAAATTTTTCGCAGTTGTGTTCCAATGTTCCATCAGGGTTTGGTCACATGACATTTCTATTGATTAGAGTGGTCACTTGACCCTTCTAAAAGTATAATATAATTTGATAATATTATATTCACAACGTACTCGCATAGTCGCATACTATATACCCATTCAGTGCCACGAATTTGATATTTTACCAGGGATCTATCCGCCGCCTTGGCCCCTCGGCCATCACTGTAAATATACTCATCTTATTGTACATGTGGGTATGTCGTAGAGGAGGAGATGAAATAGGAATACCACAATTTTTTTTAGTTTTTTCAGCTATGAAATTATTTAGTTATTTGAATAATAAAAAGGGCGTTACTTTTTCAACCTTCTTCGCCGATAGTATAAGCACTACTTAATATTTTGAACAAACGGGATAAAAAATTTCTGTTTCTGTTTTCGGCCGAACCGAAATAACAATTTTTTTACCTTAGTTTTCATAAAATATTATATAAACAGCACAACACAAACTGAACTTTTTTAAAAGAGATGAGGAAATAGGCTATGATTTAAAAATAATTAGGAGATAACCGTTGCCTTTTGATGGTTATTTCCTACGTAGGTACTTAAAGTTACGATACTGACGCCTAGTCGGAGGATTTGTCGAACTTCGCCGGTGCCGAATACAAAACGCAGGTTACCTTTATTATATATTTATATCTTAACCTTTAGATATATCTACTAAACTGCTTATTATATACGTAATCATGTTTTACAACCGTTTACATTATAATAATTGGTGGAATATCTTACTTAGCGGTTATAACCGAAATATTATACCTTCAAGAGACAAGGGTGGCCGACCCCATTAGTTGGGAGCGAAAGGAGTGTGTAATTTATAGTGTGTATATTCGCTAGTACAAATTCGTTAGTCTAAACCGGTGTGAAAAATAATTCACCGGGATATTTGGTCTGTTTGGATCATAATATCATTTATATAGTTCATTATCCTAATGTGGGATAATGTGAGATAATTTTAAACCAGTCTAGCTTAGCGAATTTCTAGATAGTGTATCAAACAAACGGGCGGTTTAACATCACAGAATTACCGCGGATAATCTTGTTGTTGTTTTATTTTTAATTATATTAAATATCGGAATTAATTCGTTGGTCTTATCAATCAAATTAATTTTCTGATAAAAGTTTTAAATATAATATCGTTATTTGCATTTATTGATTATTGTTGCCACTGTTATGTCACATAAATACATTATAGTTAAGTATTTTCAAAAGACTTCCATAAACTTAATAGCTATTTTTTTACTATAAAACATATTTCAATAACTGCTATTTTGTATAATTAATAATTTATTATTGATAGAACATAGTACCTACTAAATCATCATGTGAAATATTTGTTTTTCTTATAGTTAGGTACAAGGTACCATTTATAAACCGACATTCGTTGAGTAGAAAATAAAAATTTTGTCACATTTTAATAGCCTTAAACTTCATCAAATAATTAAAAGCAGTGGATTATGTCGATTATGATATGAATAAGACACTAAGTTATTAATAATTCAAATATTTAAATGTCTATAATTGACGCTGATCTAAAAAAAGAGCTATTGAGTATGAATAAAATAAAATCTATTCATTCTTGTAGTAGGTATATATAATAATTAGTAATTACCATAAGTTAGAATATTATATATAGGTATATATTTTGATAATCTTACATAATATGACAATTTAATATCATAAATAAATATAACTATCATGTATTAAATGATTTATATAAAATACTAATAGGTATATTAAAATACAAGAGATTACATACGTGTGTAAGTGTATTAATTATGCCGTTGAAATATATTTTTAATGACCCCCAAAATACGTACAACATCTAAATTAAAGTAACAAAATAAATTGTCCATCTAATTTTTCTTAAAAATTAAGAACTATAAATCATGAAAAAATGATTAAAAGTAAATTATTTGATCAGTTATTATTCTGAATCTCGTTGGAAATATTTTGGTATGATTACTTTCAAATCATTGTATGATGGTTTATATGAATAAGAAGTTAAATAGTTGATAGGTAAGTTAAAAAAAAAGGTATTTTTTTTCTATTCATGTTTATTGTTTTTACAGAAATTATTCAGTTTATATCATTTTTGTTAAATTTATTGTAGGTACTAATTCTGAGATGAAAATTACACTTTTAACTATTTAAAAATGTAGGTACTTAAAAATAAAAGTAATTATTAATTAATAAATATTTTTTCACTACAACACTCTTACTTAATAATAATAATAATAATAATAATAAACCAAAAATCGATCAATTAGCTCATACATAGGTACTTCTTCTAATAAAGAGTACCTATGTATCTAATATATTTCACTTTCTGAGCTATGGCTAACATACAACAGCGTTTAGTTATACTTCGCAGTAAACACAGTTAGTAGAATGAGTTATCCGTTCATAATATATTATGATATGATTGATTTCAAATGATGAAATAAAAAATGTGAATAAGTAGCAGATGGCAACTATCGATATTAATACCAATTCATACGCGTACGGATGAACATGATAGCATGATTCATCACAATATACAGGGTGTCTCTTTAGGTAGTCTTTATTATATAGATATTATAATATAATAATTAATAATATAGATGACCAATGTGCATGATATTAATTTTTAAACATTATGAGAATTTTGTAATAAAAAAGGGTTTTGTACACAGTACTTATTGACATATCATATACAATTAAATTTGTACTCATTACATATTTTTCTCTTAAATCGTTAATACATTGATGCTATAATGCATTATGGCGTAGTAACTATTGGTATTTTATCATTGGACTAAAATGTTTAACCATAAGATAAATAGGAATTATAATAATAATATATTCAATCGGTAACCTTTTTGTTTTTTTTTTTTTTTTTTGAAGTGTACTCCTACCGTATTTGCATCACCAAATTTCGATGCAAAAGAAGATGCAATTGCTCTTAAAAAGGCAATGAAAGGCTTTGGATGTGACCAAAAAGTCATAATTGACATAATTGCAAATCGAGGCGTTGTGCAACGCATTGAAATCGCAGAGGCCTTCAAGACGTTGTACGGAAAGGTAAAAATAAATTAAATCTTAAAATTTTACATTTTGGGTATTATCGTAAGAGCGTGGATTATAATTTATTAACAAATAGTATATGTTATCACAATGAAAACAATGTTTAGGATCTGAAAAAAGAATTAAAAAATGAACTAAGTGGACACTTCGAGGACACCGTGTTGGCCATGATGACGCCACTTCCGGACTTGTATGCAAAGGAGTTGCATGACGCTATCTCTGGATTAGGCACCCACGAGGAAGTGCTCGTTGAAATATTGTGTACCTTGAGCAATTTTGGTATACGGACAGTAACCGAATGTTACGAAAAACGTAAGTAATCAGATTAATTAAAATGGAAAGACCGTTTGTTTGGGAAAATTAGGTAGGTACCAATCATGAATATTACTATCCTCAATTTCCTTATACATAGGTACCAGCTATATGTTAATTGGTAGAATCTATATATTTGATTATTGATACTGATATTGAAATTTGCAATTTTTTTGAAATTCAAATTTTATACACTCGAGTGCATAATATATAAACATTAAACATATCAATATTTATTATACCTATAAGGAAATTATAATCAAAACAAATTTAACAATCTGAAACTTGCTTGAAATACGGCTTACGCGATAACTTTTCTATTGTATTTAGGCAGCGTTTTTATTTTATATTCTGTGTTTGATGATGTAATCAACATTGAAAAAGAAAAACATACCTAGTTTTAAGTAATTTTATTACTATAAATACTATTATATTATTACTATTATTACTATTACCTATTTTATTAAGTTTTTTATTATATCTCAAAGAATTTACACTATAATGACATTGGGATAGTCGTAAATTATCTGGATACCTATACCTATATCTAAATAATACTCGTTTCTACACAAGGGACGAATACATTTTTTTTATTTAGTACTAGGTATATATCAAAAACAATAAGCATTGAGAATTAATAGCATATTATATTATTGCCATATTGTTATCGATCAATAATTTAGTGTATTTAGACTTTTATTGTTTAAATATATTATGTTTAATGACTAATGAATTTAAATATTTGTTTTTTCCGAATACTCGAATGACGGTTAAAAAATTAATTGACATTTGACATTATTAATTTCGTTGTAGTTTTGATTATTGTTATTGTTCTAATTTTAGATACCAAGCACAGCGTTTACAGTGTGTATTTTTTCTTTGCACTGCAATTCTCCTTTGGAAAACTATTTTTTTTTGTGGGGGGAAGCATTAAAAATTGAGTATACTTTTCTTAGAATCGTGATATAGATATGGTTTTTTAAAGTGTTATTATTTATTAACAGGTTACAATTTTAAATATATAAACGTACATACAAAAATTGAAAAATATAGGCACCTACTTGTTTTTGATAAAACTGTGACCATTTTGGGATAACCTAGCCACAACCAAAATTGTAATAATTTATCATTGATTTTAGTTTATGGTTATAATTTATAATATGGTTACACGCAACTGGTCGAGTATATTGAGCGACATAATTACTGTCCAGTGGACCAATACTCGGTTGCGGTATCCTGTATATCTAACTATAATTATTTTTTATATTATTTTGTTTTTTTTCATAGTTCAAAGATTAGTCTGTTAGATAAGTTAAGATACTTCTGTTATTTTTCTAGTCAAATATTTACATTAAATATAAATTTTACAATAATTATAATTATTGGATTTATCTTTATTAAAGTTGTAAATATATTTACATAATATTAATTATTTAAAAATAAAATGATTCATAGTCTGTGTTTATATTTATTGGAAATGATTTAAATTTTAAAGTTTTCATCATCGCATCATTTAAAACTTTGTACCTACCTATTCATTTCAGAAATGTTTTTAAATATAACTTATCAAACTGGAAGTTTCAAATAGTATCATACATTCATCAATATTCAAATTCCCTAACATTTACATCAACACAACGTAAAATCCAAATTAAAAAGATATTATTGTAGTAATTTAATAATATTATCAACACGAAAATGTCTGTATATGGTTAATGATTTTTGACCAAATAGTTGTTCCCGTATAGCTATTAGCTTGTGTACCTATTACCCTTGAAGTAGAACGATGATGGTACTATTCATCTTTTTGGTGGGGGTCGGGATATAGGCATATATCTAACTCGAGATACTTTCAAAAATACTTTTTCTTCATATAATTTATTGTTCAAAATATGTTCTCCAAACTTGACCTTCTTGTCAAATAGAGTTTGAAATAATCATAATAATGGAATTTTAAAGACCACAGTTAATGTTGTATGTCAATAGTTATAATATATAATTATATGTAAGGCATTTAACGTCTGATTAACGATTTAATGAATAGTGAAAAACTTAATGAATTTGTATTTTGTTGGCATCGTTATCTAGACAACTCTATACTTATAATTAACTGGTAATTTTTTCGAAAAAACTGGCAAAATATAAATGATAATATTATATTATACATAAATAACGGTTTAACCATAAATATTGTTTTGAAAACATAAATTATAGTAAAATATATAGCATTTAAACTTCAACTTAGTTATGTTTATAAATATAATATATATTAATACATTATTTAATACAGCAACATTAATATATATAGTTTATTGCATGCCGGTTTGTGAAATAGTGCACGAAAATTAAATTCTCTACCCTTATTTATATCTAAACGCTGCGTCACCTTATTTCGTATTTCGTATTGACTGATTCGTATAGGTAGTATAGGTATATTATATTATGATATTTTTAAACCATGTTTATGATTGTTCGCGCGTTTCAACAATCGCTGTCAAATGTACATCAACCTTTGACGAGTATTTTACATTTTCACATGCCTAATAATATTAAATATTATGATTTACGACGACGTCTGTCGTTTTTGGACAACATAAAATACATATTGTATTATAATATCATTCGTCATAGATTTCTGCATACGAAAACGTAATTAATTTCATTAATGAAAATAAAAACTTAAAAACCCATTCATCGGAACCAGTTGTCTGTATAATAATGAGTAACCACTTTTTTTATTTTTTGAACGGACGCACATACACAAGCTATATTGTATAGAGTATAATATTATACATTATATGTAATAATAATTGATGAAAGTATTGAACGAACGAGCGTCGTGTCGCGGTTGTTATTTTAGAGCCGTAATAAAATTACCGGTCATCATTACGAATTTACGATATATGGTTACGGCGTCCATTTGAAACTAGGAAAATTAACAGAAAGGCCGCTCTTCTCCCCCGTGGAGTGAGCCTATTTTATGTCTAATATCTAACCCATGTATATGCCACGACTACTTATATATATTGAAACTTTTTTCGACTTCAGTTATTTACTGTTGTAGTTGTATCTATCTCATATCTGAAGTATAGCGAGGTAGTTGTATAATGTACAATTATTTTTTACATATGTATTTAAAATTTTAACTGTGGTGTGAGTGGTTTTTATCATAATACATTTTTTCGTACTTAAATTATACAATAGGCATATTATATTATATATTTATATTGTCAGAACAGCCGCATTCACAACACTTAATATTGCTGTATATTATAGTTATACACTTATACAGTTGTAACTTGTAGGTATATCAGCTGGTGCAACGTACATATATCAGTATGTCATAATATAGTTAAATCGCGATTATAATATTATGTATAAGAAGTACTGATACCTACAATAATGGAACCTAAATGACTGTTTATATTTATTTTGAACCAGATACGTGTTGTTTTAAAAATAAAAATATTAGGTACCTATCTATGTACCTAAACTAACGAATCGTTAGTAACGGTCGTATTGTACACATTCGAGTCCCATGCGATAGAACCACATTATTCTCCAACGAATATATTATATTCGGTTAAATCCACGTTCTTTGATCCGTTTATATATCACGTTAGCACTCGATGTCTCAACATTATAATATACTTATACTCATATTATGTGTATGTGTAGTGACTATTGAACACATGTTTATCTTATACGGCTAAAATAGAACGAGGAATTTAAAACAGCTATTTCTACACCTTATCACCGTCATTCTTGTAATACCATTGGTATGTCGGATATTTTAGAATTGGAAAGTAACACGATATCCCAGACTTGTGCAGTGTATTATTTGCAGACTTTTTTAAAAATAATCTCGATAATTATTATCACACATGCACATACATTACCAGCGATTCATAGACTGTTTTTTTCCCCAATAAAAACTATTTATTTTGAAACTGCATGCCTATTATTATTAAAATATATTATACGTATTTTGAGGTACTATAATAATATTATTAAATTATAGTGTTTTGAACATCAGACTAACGATTAATCAATGTATTTATGGTTTCAGTTTACGGGCATAATCTCGAGAAGGATATTAAAGGTGATACATCGGGCCATTTCAAACGTCTATGCGTATCTTTAAGCATGGTAAGATAATCTAATAATACATATTTTATAATTAATTTTATTATTATGTACCTTTATGAGATTATATTTTTATCACATCATTGATATTGTACTATATTGTTCATAATTTTGCTTTGGAGAATAGATGACAATTAAATAGGTACCAATCATTTATTAATTAAAGATAGTAGGTAGGTATTTACAGCATAATTAATAAGCTTTACTCGGTTTTTTGTTAAAATTTAAAACACTTGGTTTGTATAGGTACCTACCTACTTATCAATTCTGTATATTATAGTGAATCATAGGAATGCATTAGTTGTAAACAGTATCCGATATGATGTCACCAATGGGTAATTACAAATAGAAAATATTCAAATAGAGAAATATATGTATATCTAAAATAAACATAGCTATTAAAATATTTTATAGATATCTATTTAATGCGCAAGTAATTAAGAGCCCAGATACGCATAATATGAAGCATATTATGGATGCTTGGAGTGAGTCACAGTTTTTAATTAATGCAATTTTTTCATACAAACATTTTCATTGAAACCGAACACACTGTGAAATTATTGTAGTCACCCGTAGTTATATTATTATTATTATTTTTTTTACAGTACGGACGAACCCTTTAGATATGAATATAAAAAATAGTAAAGTGCTTTATGGAAACTAGGGTCAAATTTTAGAGGGAGAAATAAGGATCATTATTGGCACTTGGCAATGCGCATAAGACGGATGATCGGAGATTAACTCTATTATCAACTGATTGTGATTAAACATATTATTTTAACGTGTAGGTGTTTGGTCTGATCATGAGGCAATCTGGCTATGTAGATATTAGATTCTTATAATAATATAGTCTTATTAATACATTTTGGACATTCAGATTTCAGACGCGTATTCCTCATTATATGTAAACTATTATCCAATATTTATATTATTATTTAATAATATTACAGAACTGTATAGTATTATCTATATTGAATATAATAATATATATATATATACATATATGGTATATACAGACGCATATTTTATAAAATAGGCACTTTTGTGAAAGTGTATTAAAACATTATACATTTATACCGGTATATACGCAATACGCATTAAATGGTTATAGAGAATTTTATAAGACTTCATTCAACTTCATAAATCATAATAGTAGATTGTAGTACAACTCATAAGGCATGTGTAATCCGCAGCCATCGGCAGATTTAAGGCTAAGTAAGTAGTATAGTGGTACGCGTAGCAAACTGTGTCTATCTCAAAACTGTCAACCACATCTATAGTATAAAAGAATCATCTCTTGCTTTTGCATATATTAAATTCTTGTCGATTTTCTAATCAGAATTAAATATTAATTGTTATTGGTTTACAATTGTTCGAATATAGAAAAAAAAATTTAATTTTTCAGGGAAATCGAGATGAAACACCTACTGTTGATGAGAACGCGGCGCGTATAGATGCCGAGGCTTTGTACAATGCAGGAGAAAAAATAAAATGGGGCACGGACGAATCTGTATTTAACAGGATTTTGGTTACTAAAAGTTACCAGCATTTGAGACGCGTATTTGTGGAGTATGAAAAATTGGCTTCTAAGGACTTGGAAGAATCAATCAAAAGCGAATTTTCTGGAGATATTTGCATGGGCCTACTGTCCCTAGGTACGAATAATTGTTTTTTATCGGAGACAAAATATTAATCATTTTTTTTTTGTAATACTCTACAAGCAATGAAGTAATGTATAACAATTACGATTTTTTAATATGTCATACCTTCTTCTTATTCTTCTTCACTGGCATTCACAACCCTAAAAGAGTCTTTGCTGCCATCACTACGTCTACCACCTCTTCCTCGGTCTGCCTCGAGGCTTTTTCCCTGCCGGTTTCCATTCCATGACTGCTCTGGTGGTTTCTTCTTCGCTTATTCTCATAATGTGTCATACCTACATTAAAATAATCGTGCGCATTGAATTTTCAGTGAAGTGTGTGAAAAGTAAAGTCGAATTCTTCGCGGAGCGTTTACACAAGAGTATGGCTGGCTTGGGAACAGATGACAAAACACTTATAAGAATCGTCGTGTCCAGATCAGAAATCGACCTAGGAGACATAAAACAAGTGTACGAAAAGAAGTACGGTAAAAGTTTGGAGTCGTGGGTAACCGTAAGTTTTTTGTTTATATTTTTTTCTTTTATTGTTTAATGTTACGCAATTAAGTAGTTTTTATTAATTTATTCTATATTTTTCAGGGAGATACCTCTGGAGACTACAGGAAATTATTGTTAAAAATTATCGCTTAAACGACGGTTTGATTTTAAATTTTTTCACAGGTGACTTCATTTATACATCAAATTATTATTTAAATCATTATATTATTGTTATTTAATTAAGTTTCATCAATTATTTTATATTATATACCTACATTAATTTTAATTGTATAAGTAAAGTACGTATAGCAACTAAATTATATTGTGATTTTTTCTAAAAGCGTAAACTTATTGGATTTTTATACTTATATTGCTTAATTTTTCTATACGTAATAAACCTATTTATTGTTTAATATTGACTGACCAAAATATGTTAACATGATGGTGTATAATAAAAGTGTCAGTAGTACAGAATTTAGTATTTAAATACTGCACTTAAACTAACAATATCACTATTTTAAGTTCTACTGCTTTTGTGTGAAATTATTTTGCATAGGTATTTATATTTTAATCTATATCTTTTGGACCAAATTAGGTACATAATTCTTAAATTTAATTAAACTACGCTATACATAGTGAAAACAATAGTATCAGTTTTATTATTTTAATCTTTAATAGTTTATTAGGTATCAAATATATATAAATGTACGCATAATTTGGAAAAAATATGTCAAATGTATACTTGTCTTTGATGGCCAATATATCGATTTGAAAATCTTCGATGAACAGACACTTTGAAAAAAATGTTCATGCAAAAAAAGTATGCATGCAAATTTAAGTATATATAATGTTTTGAAATTTGATGAGATTTAAACGTTATTTTATTTGAAATAGTTAACTCAAATGCTGTAAATACTAAATAGTATTAAAAATAAATCAAAATAATCAGTTTTTAAATGTACAGGTTAGATAACAACCAAAACCAAACATTACTTGGTGTATTATAGACTGTAGTGTATTTATAAATTATAATTGTATTACCAAATTTTATATGCCAAAATACCAAATAGTATTTAAATTTGATGACATTTTTAATAGAATTGGCAATTGATCTGCAGCCTATACACTTTTCCTATCATTAATACTATACAGGTAAAGCATGGTGTTATCGGCAGGGGTGTAGTTATTGGCACCAAGTAATTTTGTTTTTCGTATATAAAATGTTTGATTATGAATTTTAGGGATATATTTGTTCAATTATACGGTCATACCTATACTGTTTTATTATCAATCTTGATGTTATCATATTATTTATTTAATAATTTGCTATTTGATTTCGTAATGGAGCAGGTTAGGTGCCAATAACTACCAAAAACGAATTCTTAAGGTGCCAATAACCGCCTACTTTTCCCCATATCGCTATAAAGTATAAAATGTACAGTAGGTATATAAAATATAAATGGTAGGTAAAGTGTGTTTATCTATAATAATTCAAATTAACTGGAAAGCAGTATTTGTGTTTTTTAGATGTGTGTGGTTGGAAATTGGAATTTAGATTGTGCCGTCGCGGTCGGTTGCATGTGATGAACAGTTGAGTTCTATTGTTTCGTTTTGTTTACTATTCATTACTATTTATGGACGGTGGACCAGCATTACAACGACATACATACTGAAAAATAAATTATAATCTATTGACAGTTAGTACTTAGAAGTTTCATAAAATGCTATAATTATGTCGTTTTATTTACTGATTTTACTCCATGTATAAAGCACATCGGAATTTAAATCAAGTATTATTGATCATTATTTATTGCCATTATAGGTAAGAACATAATAAACAGAATCCTAGTCCTAGGCTCTTTAAAAATGTATAAACAGACCAACATAAACTCTAAAGCCGGGTTCACACTACACCGTGTCGTGTTTATTTTTTATGTTTATACCAAAATACAATACCAATAGTATAAAATATATGTACCCTTTGATAACACGAGATAATTTTTTTTTAGTTATCACTTTTCCGCACATAAATGTAAACACACGGTTTAAAGTTGAATATATTCAACTATGCGGTATCGTGATTATTTTACCCGACACGGTGTTGTAGTGTGAATACGGTCTAAATGCTGAGTTGATATTACTAAATACTTAGATATAGCCGGTATAGGTGTATAATTTCAAATTTATGTTCAATAGATTTCTCTAGATTGACTAGATATTTAAATTTTGATTTCAAATAGAACAATCATTACACATTGTAATAAGACAAAATTAAAATACATTTAAGCATTTTTTTTTTTTAGTCTCTTAATCTACTTTTTAAAAAAAAATATAATTTTAAAAAGGTAGGTAACTGGGTAAGTGGATGTCGCTCTGCTGTACAGTAGGTTATAATTGGGTCACTATATTATAATGGATGGTATTAAATTTGAATTCAATGATTCATATCATTCTGAGCGGAGACGGTTTGTCAGTGTGGATATTTTATATTATGTATCTACATATTGTTATTACTTATTATTAAAACGGTAGCTGGTTAGTTGAATTAATATTATAAAATTACAACAAAACAACTAAAATTTTTATTCTCGGTTATTTCATATGTAATTTCGTCCAAATTTTAACAAAAAATAACTATAAAAAACAGTGTTTTATATTTTTGAGATTGTTTGGTTACAGAATAACCTACTTTCGTGGAACCTTGTTTAAAATTTTCAATCTGAATAGCTATACAAGTTGAATATTTTATATATTTTTAACTACAAAATCATTTTAAAATTAAAAATGTAATAAATGTTGTCAAAAATTGAACTTTAAATGTTCATTAAAATGTTTGACCCAACAAATAACATTTAATGACATTTATAGAAACAAAAACTAAAAAATTGAAAATAGAAAATGTCCGTTAACAGCTCAAAACAAGTCAAAATATTTTGAAAATTCTATGGTGTATAGAATATGAAAATATAAACATTCAGTAAAATGTTCATGTATTCAAAGTTATTCGTTTTTGAATTACAAAATAAGAAAATCGCTATATGAGAAATCGAGTGAATATCACATAATCGAATGAATGTTGTAAAAATATGAACTTCAAACGCCTATAAAAATTTAATTTGACTTTCATAAAGACTTTTTTTTTTAAAAAAAGGTAGACAATTTTTGAGGAATCTTTTATCACATTTTCAAATTTTAGATTTAAAAAGAAAAAATTTTATGAAATTTTTTAAAATAATTTGCACATTTCCGTGATTTTTTCGTGTTTTATCAAGATTTGAATTTTAAATAGTTATAAAAAAACATTGCGACTGTGAGTTTTTAGTATTTTTAAACTGGCATTGTAACAATATATTAGGAGCCCTCTATTATATATTTTCAAGCTTTGTCACCCAACGAATTAAATTTAATTGACATTTATGGAAAAAAAATAAAAAATTGGAAACTGAAAATGTTGGCAAACAGTGTTGTTGTGTCTAATGATCATTTATAATGATGTCTATACACAATATAGAAAATGTCTAGAGGACGTCGCACCCGCATGTTTTGTCTCCGTCTTATTTTTCTAATTTTTCTAATATTAAAGGCGCATTTACACGGTGACCGTAAACCTCGACAGCCGCAGTCACAGCATACGCTGTCAAGGAACACTGACATGGTGTAAATCATTTGGCAGTAGCTGCCATGACACTAAGATAGTCTAGATTTTTTTAAGTGGGGTGTCACTAGTGCCTAAAATAATAAGTTTATTTAAAAATTGAATATTTAGGTATCTTCACTCTACAGTGTTCCTGATCCATGAGGATTAACTAATTCAAAGTAGCAATGTAATGGAGACAATGGAGTTCTCATCAAACACTGCACATTCACACTAACGTTATACTTATAAATACAATAATTGCACTATATCGGTGCCACCTTGATCAACTTCATATCGCAATTTCATAACTAAAAAGAAACAGTGTAATCAAAATATCATTGATGTTATGAAACGTACATTTGGCAATTTAAATGAACAGAATGCGATGACCTTTGATGTGAAGACAGTAGCCGTCAAGCACAGTTAACAGAAATCACTGCACATGGAATATGGAATTCTTGATAGATAATGCTGTCGCCTGTCAATATAAAATATATTACATATACTCTGAAAGAGAAATAGTAACAAGATAGCTGTTAAATTTCATGGAAATATCAAATATCCGTAATCCGTGTCATATACGTGCACGCATAACAAACTATACAAATCCATAAAAAAGTAATATACATTAGTACACCTTACTATAACCTAATAATATGTTCTATACACCGATATTTAAATTAAGACATAATCTGTCTAATATACGTGGAACTCACGTTCTAATCGAGGTTGATTAAATCACGCGATTCGTGTTTTGCTAACATAACTATTCTAAGTCAACAATTTAAATTGCTTTATCTTGGTCGACTAAAACACTCAATTTTAATAATTTTTTTTAAAATGTTTTAAATATATTATATGATCAAAAAAAAAAAAAATGGTTATCTTGAAAATTAAAAAAAATTGACTGCATAAAAAATGTTTGAAAAAAAATTGAATTTTTTATGCCATTCAATTAGAATTTCTATACTTATTACTGTGAATAAAACTGTACCTATTTAAATACATTAGTTTTCCAAGGAGATACTATATAAGGTTGATACGAGACTTTTTGGACAAACTGTATATCGAGCTTCCAGATATTTTAATCAGGAAAAAAGCAATCACAAACGTTGAAAAAAAAGAGAAAGTTTCTTTGCTGTGTAGTAATAAGTTTCGAGTGTTCTGGTCATTGAGTATATTGGACATAGCTAGGTGTAAAAACATACATTTGAATTCAATGATATATTAATGTACTTATACACAATGAAAAACGATTTTAAGTAGAAACGGTCTGTCAGCTTTTATATTTTACTACGATTTCTCATTATGATAAAGTAGTTAAAATAATGTACCTAACACCTGTACTGTTATGACTTATGACTGTTCATCACCGTTTATGAACTGCAATAATGCTCCTTCATATTTCTATATCGTGTGAGTTCGTGTTTTTGATTCTTTTCGAAAAACGACCATTCGTAGATCCGTTCTCTGAAGTGCAGTGTGATTGTAAAATAAGGTTCGATAGATTGTTTGATTTATTATAGAAAGTAAATATGGGTATAGGCACTGCACGTTTTTCAAAGGAAAAATGATTTACCTACTTTATTGTCAACTTTAAATCATTTTTAATAATTGTAATGTAAGTATAAGCACACTATACGTCTTATGTCTACATAATTCGAATGGTTCGTGGTTACTGGGCTGCGAAGCACCGAAGCCAGACATAAAGTCTTGTAAATGTAAATTAGAGATTCGACGCATATACCATACAGCTAGATTATCAGCTGTAATACAAAAAAGTATCTACACTCTATTATGCCAGTAATTGTTCTATATTATACTTGTAGTGGTGGTCTTATGACAATGCAAATAAACTGTAAAATAGTGGCGCGAGCCATGATGTTGCGTGGTGAGTTGTGGTCAAATGGTTGGGGGGGGAGGAAGAGTTAAATCCCCCTTATGATATTTTTTCAACAATTAGAGTAATATAAATTTTATTTTTAATGATTAAAACATAGTAGTTGCATATTAAAAAATCAGTCACATCTCCTCCACCCCCGTGACAAAATTATTTAACCACCACGTGAACTCTAGATAAATGCATGTGCAGTGCTATACCCTTTATAACCGTAGCTACATAATATTATAGGGATTGAAAAAATAAGCTACAAGCACCTCCCAAGTCTCAATAGGAATCTATTGGCCTATAACTTTCATTGAAAACAGTCCGGTAGTTTTCGAGTCTATTAACTTCGGATGAACCAACATCCATTTTTGGCTATATGTATATGCCAGTGAAAAAATTAAAAAATATAAAATATAGCACTGTATTGGCATTTGAAAGTGATAAGATATAACGGGGACGCTGTGTATCATTTATATGTTATTTTATTTTTTGTAGTTCCCTGTTACAGATACACCCCCGGCTGGCCTGATAATTGATAAGATTTAAATCGCCAATCTTGGATTTAGTATACCCTAGTTCACGGACAAATTGGCATCGGCGTACCTATAGCTTTGTGAACTAATTCAACCGAGATGGACAATTCACTTGTCGCAGGTAGAACATAGCACTTAAAAAAAAACAAAAATGGTTCAAAGTTCAATAACTTTCTAGACTTTCATGATAGAACAATTTTAAATGTTCAAAAAATCGGTTAAGCAGTTTTTGAGAATATAAATTACAGACAACCAATCAACCAACATTTATATACGTACAAAAAAAAATACTTATTTCTACTATGCCTACTATTACTATTAGGTCCTAGTTTAAGTGATGATTGGAATAATGCCATATCCATATGTTTAATATCAATGGCCCTGACAACTACAGCTGCTGATAAACCACATAAATCCATAGAACAATTTATAAATCACAGCATTCAAATATTGTGATAAACTGATAACGTTATGTTGATAAAAGTATTTAAATAATATGAATACATAATATTATGGTTATTATAGATTATTTTATGTGTTCGGTTTACTGTAGACTGTAATATACCTATTTACTATTTAGTTATAATTTTTTTCTTTCTACATCTTAAACCTAAATAATTATTATTAATTTCGTCCCGAAATTGATGTAGCTTAAGAAATTAAATCATCTCGAGTAGATTTTAAAATGGAAGTTTATACAAAAGCCCCGACCGATTACAAAATCGAAAATGTCAACATTTCATCAAGGTAATAACGACATAACTGATATACCTAATAATTGAGCTACTTTTAAATTCCACCGGTACTATATGTTACTTGTGAAAAAAATGTGAATTGCAATTATATTAACTTTTGAAATGTAAATTAATTGTAACCCCCAACGCAATATTTTTTATAAATTCTTAGTTACAATTAAATTTGATTATAATGACATATTATTTTCTTTCAAAATGTATTGCTAAAATTAATAAATATACAACGCGTTGAATGTCATAGATTCGATAAAGACTATAATTGTCATTGTTATACATAGGTATTTTGTAAATTTGATGACTTGAATCTATACCTAATATACTTAATCATAGTTGGCAATAATTAAATTTAGTTTTAAATTATTTATTTTTTATTATTGTGTATATCTATATATCATATTATATTTGCATTAATTGTGTATTTATGTGTTATAAATCAAACTCTAAAATCAAGTAATTGAAAATTGGTGGAATTTACATGTACCAATAATTAATTGTAAAATATTATATTAATGCCTTCTTATAGTAAACTGGTTTAGATACAGCCATACAGATTTTTTCAAATCTTTTTAAAGATGGTAATACCCATCGCCGTCTTATAAATTATGTACATGCATAGCAAATTTGCGTTCAACACAACCAATTTTGTCTTGATATAATATTAGTAGGTTTAGGTATTAATGTATTATGATTTATGACCCACTTTCAATCTTAAAGGTAACAATATTCTGTGTTTGTACATCAGTTTTTATGATAATGTAATTTTAAATACTTACTCACTTAAACACACATGGCTCGCTTAAAAATTGAAATATTTTACAAAATTGACGTTCAAACACAATTAGTGCCCTTAATTTAAAGTTTAATAATAGGTTAACTCACTCTAATATTGAAGCTAACCACACAAAATTGTTTAGTACTTTAGTATTTTAGGATGCTAGCACAAATGCGATTGTGACGTTCTCCTAATCTTTTAAGATATTGAGGGGTGAGTTCGAATATGAATAGTTAGAGTAGAGTTGATTTTGTTATCTTCGTAAATAAGCATTATTATCAGTGGAGTTAAGACAACCTACCTATTTTTTCGGGGTCAAAAAGTTAACCCGGAGTATAACAACTCGACGTTACCGAACGGTAGTACGGAGTTAACTCAGCGTTCCCAAACGAAGTTGGGTAACTATTTTTTTATAGAGTTGAGTTTTCGAACGCACCCAAGAGTAGTCGTTGTTTCCAATTTTTCCTTATCAACATTTTAAAATAGCAAAGTATATTTTTTTAATAAACCAAAAATTAAGGTATTTTTTGCTCTAGTTGGTTTCTAGACTTAACTATACTTATTACCTAACTAATCAAAGGATTAAATTGTATAGTTATTGAACACAAAATTCAGAACTTGTTACATTTTTTTTAATCAACAACCTTTAGAATAATATTTCACCAAGTAAAGTAAGTAATTAGTAAATTCAATGTCACGAATTGTCTATAAATCTATAATATCATAGACCCTAGTATAAAGTATGGTAATACTCAGACAGCCAATATGAAAGGCTACCGTGAATATTATAATAACAACTCTGAACTCATTATTTATATTATATATTTAAAACCAAAGGGAAAAATTGAGTCATTTTATGGCTGCATGCTTTTATAATGATTAATGACTCATGAATAAAGAGCTGTACAATCTATATAATCTGAAATTGAATAATAATAATAACTGTAATAATTACAAATATTACTTTAGAGTCTTGATCATGGTGAGACATAAATGACAAATTAATAACTATTTAGATATAAGAAACAATTAATGTATATTATACGTCTTAGTGTCATACTATAACTTAATGAAATTAAACATAATGTAATGATTTTAATTTCATTGATGATTTATTTAATGGTTGTAAAATCTATTGGTTTCTTTTTATTTATATCAACAAATAAACATCACAATGGATTTCAACATATTACATAAATTTGATGAGTTTATTATTTATACATTATGTGGTCCATTAGTGATTTTAAGTGATTAATATGTTAATATGTTTCACTGCAATCTGTGATAGTCTTCATTTCATTAAACTGTAACTTTAATCATGCAAAAGTTCCAATTCTGGATAGAATAAAATTATTTTTTTTTCTAACAGCGTCACATGTTAGGTAATCAAATATAATACAGTCGAACGTAGTTAACTCGTAATCATCAATACCTCAAACTTTTTCCATGGTCCCTAGAATGTCCTATAGTTATGTTAATCTTAGATAACTCAAATTTATGAATAACTTGAACTTTCTGGTCAGTCCCTTCAACCTCGAGTTAACCATGTTCGTTTGTATATTAAATTATTAAATAAAACAGCATAATATTAAAACATGTTATAATAAATAATCTTTGCAAGTAAAAGTTTATATTATACTTATAGTATTTGTTACAAGCTGTTTACGGGCACAGCGAATTTCTGGGTATTTACAATAAAAATAAACTTCCCTAAATCAAATAATTAAAAAAAAAACATTTGTAAAGTTTATTTTATTTTATTAATTAGCTTATTTTTTATAATTTTTACATTTATTAATTATAATTTTTTTTATAGAAGTATCTAACATTTATCCCTTATTAAAAATAATTTACAAAGATAGATATATATTAATGAATCTCAATTTATGATCAATATGTGTATTTATTATACATTTCTTTGTACAGTTAACTTGTGATTTTTTACATGGATATTTTATTTTAACAAAAAATGTGATGTTAAAAATTTGAAAGTTAATCATCTTACACAATGAAAGCTGTATTTACTGCATTTTTAATGGTTCAACTGTAATAACTAATAACTAACATGATTTTTAATGCTATGTGTAATAATTTTATAACTAATTTCAGCGAAGGACCAAAAATAGAAAAACACATAATTATTGATTTGATAACTGAAAACAACACTAGTAAAAGTATCAGAATGTCGGTGTTGCAACTCAACAATTTAAGACACAATGTTGCTAATTTATTGAAGCATACCAATCGCCTTAAGACAAAACTTCAACAAAATTAACTTTTAAAATAAATTAAATGTAAAAAAAAAATTACAATAAAAATAATAGTTAACAATGTGGTATTTGTATAAAATGTAAGGCTGGAATGTTTATTTGATACTTAAAATAATATGCAATTATTGTAATTATTATTCTAATGTAAATTTAGTTTTTATACAATTATTAAATATACTCAGTGCACACGTACAAATTATTTTTCTATATAATTTATTAAGTACTTATTGTGGAAATAATATTATGTGGCTTATTGGCTAAATACAACACATTGTTTCCAAGTAAGTAGGTTTACACCAGAGACCTATTGATATCTAAAAATAATGAGAACAAATTGAATACTGTAATGATGACTGATCAACCAATGAGATTTATCGCATAGTTTTCAATTAGAACGGTACTGTTTTACTATAATTTTAAGTTTATAATACCTACTCATAAAATAGATCCTATTTGTAATTTTCTTTCTCCATAGACTTTTCGATTTCGAGTGCCAATTTATAACCCAGCTCAGGCCTCCTGTCACGTCCTTCAACCATTGTTTTTATCTAGAAGGGTAAAAAATAAAAAATATTCACTATTATTTTCAAATAATGTATATTATCATAGGCGCAACTAAACTAGAGCTTGTATTTTTTTTTTTTTGGGGGGGGGGCTAAAAGTTTTAAACATGAAAATCTGAGATACATTATTTTTCATCCGGAAGGGCTATATAAATAACGAGCCCCACTCCCTAGTTGCGCCTAAAAGTATCATTATTTATTATACAGTCGAATCTCAATATCTCAAATTTTTTCACCGTCCTCTGTGAATTCCTTTACATTGAAATACCCAATTTATATTATACAACCCAAAAATAATTACACAAACTTTTTTATCCTCCTCAAAATTCGAGACTCGACAGTACTTTCGTCGACCTGGTTGACTTCTATATTATCACTAGACCAATTAGGGTGATTAGGATCGGCGATATGTCGATGGCATATATAATATGATGGCCATTGTCCTTTACAATTACGTAACTAGGAAAGTTAGTTGTTTGCTTTATTTTGCAACCAGTAACGTGGTGAGTGATGTATCACTATATTAGCTGCGGGTAAATACATATTTTAAAACCCCTGACATTTTCAAGTATCAACAATATAGTGGTGATGGGGGGGGGGGGGGCACTCTCAAAATTAGACACAGGAAATTGCCCGTTTCGGCTCTACTGTTTGCAACGGGCATGGACCAATTGCGCCTAAAACAAAGTTTTTGATCAATTGATTTCTGGTTATAATATATTTTTTAACAGTGTCGAGAATTTTTTGAATTAATAATTTTTAAAATCAATGTGTTATTATTATTGTAAAAAAGTTTAATCGTGAATTATAATTTAACTGGTAGAACTTTAATTTTAAATAATTGACCATCAAAAAGTAACTTGATTAATGTGAAGAAAAAAATGTATTTATTTATATTATATATTATTATGTATTATGTACTAATACTCGCAAAGAAATCGGTTAGTGTATTAATTTATTATATTATTATAATTAACTAATAAGTTGGTTTCCCTTAGGTATATTGTAAAATGTTTTGAGCGCAATTGGTCCATCGACCTTACAATGTGTGGAACTCAATATTGGTCGATCAACCCTAAAATGTTTAGAGCGCAATTGGTATATCGACCCTAAAATGTCATTTGTATATGAAAAGGTAATTTTAAGCTCAATTCGTAAGCTGCCTTTGCGACGTACCGTGGATGGGTGAGGTTGAATTTCACTCGGGTTCAAAAAAGTAATCATATCGTATTGCGCTCATTCCGATCATTCACGTAAAACTTATTTGATAACCAATATCAGTCGCCGGTGGACGGTCGGAAGAATAATTTATATTTTTAATAT
Source organism: Sitobion miscanthi (assembly GCA_008086715.1). Taxonomy (NCBI): domain Eukaryota; kingdom Metazoa; phylum Arthropoda; class Insecta; order Hemiptera; family Aphididae; genus Sitobion; species Sitobion miscanthi. The sequence goes on from CM017802.1 coordinate 30,750,755, forward strand.
TTAAATTTAGCTTACTTGAAGCTACGGTTTAAAAATATGTATTAATTATACGTTTATTTTGAAATTAGTTATATCGTGTGATATCATCGTTGTGCAAATCGACACACATACGTGGAAATAGGTAGTATACTGTTTTCGACTAAAATCAATATTTATAAGTTCTACGGAATGATCGGATCAAGTTAAATTTGAACATTACCTGTAATTAACCCGAGTGCAATTTGGTTTCTGCGCAGTGGTGGATCCGCCGGACGAAGAGCACATATGGCCTATTTATGGCCTACGAGAATCGCGGGAAAAAAGCCCACGGACAAAAAAATGCACCGAAAAAAATGTAAATATAAATATGAATACATTCAAATTCTGATGGCACCTAACTCATTCAAATATTTTGATTTCCAAAATTTTTTTTCTAAAAATCGCTTTGGAGCTAAATTGCATTGCCCATGTAAATTCGTGGAATAATCTGCGTCTATATAGTATACGCAAAGTCCCGAACTTGAAAAATTATTATAAGTTATAACACATATGACCTTGGAACTAAGTCGTCCGGCCGACAGATTCTCATTAACTCGTTGGAATATAACTATGGGTTTCCGAAAAAATCCAAAAAAATCGAGCTAAACCGCATTATTTCAAAATATTTGTGCAATATTGCAATAGTGATTGGTGTTCATTACGAAGTACTGAATATTATCTTAGTTACAGCTCTACAACAGGAGATTTGGGTTTTTATTTGGTGCTTCTATAAAATATACTATATTATCACTATATCAGTACAATAGTGCCTATAAATAATAATTATTATATAATTAAATAAGTACATAAATATGGTTCACCGGTTTAAAAAACAATCGATGGACAAAAATATTTTTGAACATAATGAGGATTGTCCGTTCGCTTATTGTGGTGTGTCCTTTGGATACAACGTCAGGTGGTTTTCAAAATTAACAATAATTTGTAGGTAGGTACCCGGTATGGTATGATGTACCTATAATTTAAAAATCGTAGACCTATTATAAGTTTTTTTTTTTTTTTTTTTTTTTTATTAAGAAAGAAAATGCATGATCTATACACAATAATTACAATAAGCAAATTAGATAAAGAAAAACAGAATAAAGTAACATGAATGACGTGTTGAGGAAGAAACCCAATGGTAACACCTCTTTTATTAATTTAATAGGTCTCTACACCATTTGCGTTTTAGTCTGCGCGGTGGGTTTTTTGGGAGGGTGAAGGTAGACATGTTTGATATTAAAGTATTACTGTGCGTGTTTAAATTTTGGTGAAAACGTTTGTACATTGCTATGGCTAGTTCAGTGGTAGTTGCTATTTTTAGGTCTTTGTGTAAGGTAAAGTTAGAAACGTACCAGGGGGCTTTGGTAACTAACCTTAGCGCAATTGATTGGAAAGCCTGAATTGGTCTAATGTTCGAGGGCTTGGCCGGACCCCATATTGCTATTCCATAAGACCAGACTGGTCTTATGATTGACTTATATATAATAAGTTTATTTTGGAGTGATATTTTGGAGTTGAGGAGTGGTCGGAGGAGATGTAGTCTATTGTTTGCTGATTTTCTTTTTTCTTTTAGGTGGGGGCCCCAGGTTAGCCTTTTATCAAGAGTTATGCCTAAGTACCTAACCTTAATAGTGCCTATAAATAATAATTATTATATAATTAAATAAGTACATAAATATGGTTCACCGGTTTAAAAAACAATCGACGGACAAGAATATTTTTGAACATAATGAGGATTGTCCGTTCGCTTATTGTGGCGTGTCCTTTGGATACAACGTCAGGTGGTTTTCAAAATTAACAATAATTTGTAGGTAGGAACCCGGTATGGTATGATGTACCTATAATTATAACCTATAATTTAAAAATCGTAGACCTATTATAAGTTAACCATTGATATTATACTTAATTTATAAATGTGGCATCGTGTACAAATCTGTAAGCCAACACAATGTTCACCGTGACATTGCATTAGGTACATCTAATTTCCGTTTTCACTCATGTTTAAATGTTAATTTCTTTATCGCTCGAAAGCACCTATCTGTGCAAGTGGCAACTTTCGTTTCCTTATCCGTTATGTCGGCTCAATAGAACTGAATGTATGTTTAGCGAAGAATAGGAATGACGTAGGTTTAGTCCATTAGGGTCATCTAACCTCGCTTTTTAACAAATTATTGTTATCGCCGAGCCGCATTTACAATCGTCAAATAGTTTCACAAAACTAATAAAGCTTAAAAGGTATAGGTTGAACACTGTATATTAAATGTTCCAATCATTGTAATAAAATAGAATGAAAATCAACAATGTTTGGGGGACAAATACCTCCATGTACTTTCCATCTCAGACTATGATATTGGTACGCATAATATATATATAATATTCACTGAATATGTACCCACCGAAAACTCGCCGTGACGCCTACCTAGTAGATACCGACTTTTTCAAACATCGAAGAGTATTATAGACATGGCGGACATGTTAAAATCTTTACTGTGTGCGTCACTGTATTAGTATATTATATTAGAACATTAGATCCTTGGAAATACGACCACGGTCCCGTGTACCTGCATAATAATATATGGACTGTCACTGATATATCGCCGATCCCGTTTAAAATTCCATAAATTATTACACGCTCGCTCGCTTGTTTGTTTTTTTTTTTATACAATTTTAAAATTTATTAAAATTCACCTCGTTTGACTGAACAATGACCCCGTGATTTTTGACAACATTGTTTTTGGTATTTTCAATGTCGTTCAAATCGACGCCGCGGCAACAGTCATCGATTAATATCGTTCGGTATCCGATGGACAACGCATCCGCTACGGTCGCGCCTGAAATAAAAAAAAATGTCCCCAAAACCGGAAACGTGAAACGACTGTAATAATAACGACACACAGAAATAGTCATTCGACAATAAAAAATCGTCATGCGCTATGAAACGGCCACAATGATTAATAACGATTGTAGCGATTACAAATGTACAAACGACAATGGCGATCAGTGGCGAAACGGCCGTAGGCGTAACTCATAACATATCACTAATAGTTAAAAATAAATTGTATTATTTAGGTAAGTGCTGTTTGTTGTAAAATGTACACACAGGGGCGGGTGCGATTGGTATTTGGAAGGAGTGGCAGTGACATTACAACTCTGGTTTTTGGTCCGACGCAAAATTTTAAATGTTCCGTCAACATTTATAGATGTAGGTACTTTGTACATTTTTTACGTGGCATACAAACATTACCGGACATAAATCACCTAAATATTAACATTCGAGTCGATTGTTTCACAAAATTGCATCAGTCAACAAATAGGGCGATGTATGACTTGTTAGGCATAAATGCATAGTATACCTACTATATTGTGTTTGTGATGGTGGTGTGGAGTATACAAACTGAGCAGTCATAAATTTGACAAATTTTAAAATAAATCGAAATGCAACCACTACACGAAATCAATAATTATATACAAATAAATATGTCGATTTTATGTCCGATCTTATGCAAGTATCGAAATATCGAATTAATGGTGATCCGCTCCGGGCGGTGGATCATCATAGGCATGTCTATATGGGAATATTTTACAGATCTGGTTAAGAGCATTTTTTAAGTTTATCATACGAAATGATTGATTAATTTAAATGCACAAATCTGCAAGACTATCGACACAGAGGCCAGACGCGTAAACCCGCTCATAGGTATATACCTATACCTACACCTAGGATGATAATATATTGATTAGATAGATGCCTTATGCCTATACGTATATGGATAATACATCATCGTTATGGATATCGCTTTTACTTTCGTTTCGCCACCGACGACTGCGGAGATGAACTTATTACACATAGACAATACTGTTAATATTACCGACGCAAACGTCGTACGCCAACCCGCACACGTAAATGTCGGTCGCGTTCAGCTGAGCCAACTGTGTGCCTAATGTGGTCTGAGTCAATTTTTTGTTGTCCCAAAACACCGAATACGAATCCACGTCCGATATCGTTCCTTTATATATCTTCACTGCGTTGTCCACCACCTATATATATATAATACGCACATTGTATAAGTCTCTCGGATCTAACAATTTTAATATATTATATATACACATTAAAACTTCCATAGGTATTACAAAGCCTATGGGCGAAATAATAAAAAAAATTGTTCTATAGAAAAATTCATTGAATAGAATTACACAAATTTGGTTCTAATTTTATCATGATCGAAAAACGCATATTTCGACAAATAAAAAATTTTTGCTGTATGAAAGTTTCACTGTATACAACGGACGTACCTTCAAGTCTTTATAGAGCTGAGCACCCCATGAGTCTTGGACACAGTGTTTTGGCCACAGACGTTGTTTTATCTTCGGCGATCCCTCGAAGACCACGGTGTCGTATAACTGTGCGTTGTGGGCTTTGATCTATTTAAATAAACACGATGAGTGTAATTATTAAACCGGCATCCGTTGTTTTTTTTTTTATTACCGGGGACGACGAGTCTAGTGGGCGCAAAGACAAGTTCTCGATGAACGATATGTGATCGATTGGGTGCCAGTCGAACGAATAAAATACAGAATCGAAATTCACAGTGTCCAACAGATGGTTGATGGGCTCGATAACCTGGATACAAATTGCATCAAATAGTTTAAAAAACAATGTGCAACGAGAAAGTTATTATTATTCTAGTATGCAATATTTTTTACCTCCAATCCGTTCTGTTGCGCAGAGCAGTTGCTAATGTTCAATGAACCGGATATGAAATCATTTTGGACGTCGATAATGAGGAATATGTTGACGGGTCTTATAATCTGCAATATAAATTAAGTTGCCTTCTACACCAGAACCAGACTACTAGAGTCATATTTTGCTATGTGAGAATGGGTCCTATGAGGTTATTAATATCAGTGGTGTTCGAAGGAGAGAGGGCTAAAGGCCCCCCCCTCCCACCATTTACCGTGTATTATTATTGTTATTTTTTGTTTTATATTTATCAAGTTTCAACTGTAGTCAAATAGTAAGCGTATGAATATATTATATATATATATACGAGTAGGTGTATGAATATATAGGTACGTCTTAACGTATTAGCTATAACCAAAATAAAAACACCGGCAAGTGCGATTCGGACTAGCGCTCGAAGGGTTCTGTATCATCATCTATAAACATGTTGGCAACACTGCTCGTATTATATATTCTAGGATTTTAGTATTTGTTGTCATAGCGGCAACAGAAATACATAGCCTGTGAAAATTTCAACTTTCTAACTTTCGTGGTTCATGAGATACAGTCTAGTCAAACAGTCAGACAGACGGACGGACAGACAGCAGAGCCTTAGTGATGGGATCCCGTTTTACCCTACGGAACCCTAAAAAGAAGAATTGACACAAGTTGAAATTAAATTTTTTAAATACCTCACCTAATCATCTGATTATCTGAAATCATTAGACTGGACAAAATAAAAATAAAATTGTATTTTGTTGCCAATTATTTTTCATATTTTTCAAACTAATTTGTATAATTTGTATTGTAAGTTGTAACAACTGTGAGTAATTACTACCCCCCCCCCCGTATTGAAAAATCGTCATTGGTTAATATAGAAAATTTAAAAAAAAATTGTTTAAATCTTAAATAGTGATATTTCTTTTTTGTTACTGTGTTAGGTAGTATAGTATCATCGGTATGAGTATTTATATAATCAATGGTTAGTATCTATAAATTGAAATTGCAATACATTATATATGATAATGATAGCAGTATATAAATTACAATATTACATAGACATGCCTATAATACATGATTTGAAGTTTTTTATAGGACGTATATAATAAACATTTCTACAACAGTTGTATATTTATTCGATTAAGTCATTATCTGAAATCTCAATTCATCGTCACACTTACAGTCTTAATCCATTTGTTCCAACACATGGTAAATTCTTGTCGATCGATCAAACCGTCCTGAAATCAAAGAGAACAAATTTATTCAATAATCATTTACCTAATCCCTAATCCGTCTTATATACCTTTTTCGTATCGAATATGTTAAATATATGTTTGAGGGTGTGGACATCGAGACTGTACACAATTCCGCGGTCGTTGCGGAAGAGCCCTTTGCAGATGCCATCGAACTCTTCAATGTTTAAAAAACCATCGCTGTAAAAAAAATATAGATTGTAAAGGGCGTACACCTGAATGAATATAGGTGTATCAATCCATTTCGAAATTTCCGTCCACGGCCATGGTCTAATATTAAGAAGACATCGCACTCCCAAGTGTACAATTACAAGGGAATTTTAAAATGTTCATAACTTGCTTTAAAATTAAAATATTAACAAAAAAAGTCTGCGTAGTGGCCTGAATAATATTATTACCTACCTTTAAATTTGATGACAGGGAAATACACTCTAATATAAAAAAAAATAGAGTAAACTAATTCTTCTAAACGTTCAATTACTATATTGTGCGTTAGTGAGATGAAGACAATACTTATTTAATTAAGTTTAATGAACTGTATTTGTATAAACTATATAGAATATAGATTATAGGTGACCACAGTCCACCCGAATAGTGACTACAACGCCAATGAAATGCACATAAATATATGTATAGGACTTCAATCTTAGGACCTAACAATTTACTATATACATGTGTTTAATTTTTCCACATATTGATTCAACTAAATACATTATTAGATAATGTCCGATTTTAAATTATATTTTTATTTTCAATTTGATAATATGGTAAAATAAGTTTTGAATTAATAACATGTTTTACACGCCTGTGTAATCTCTTGATGGAAAATTAAAAGTTCATATTTGCACAGTGCACACATGCCACATACACGATATATATAGCCTGGTAAATTTTGATTTCTGAACGTTCCTTGAATGCTTTTTGATGCTTTCAGAGTTTTGGGATCAAAATTTTAAGTGTAAGTAGTCGAGTGTTTGAAACTCCAGTGATACCTACATAGAATTAGAGCCCTAGCTAGTACAGTATTATAGCTATAATATTTTATTGTGCTCACTGTACCTGTACGACCCGTGACGCCTCGTGCGCACGACTTTGGCGATGTAGAGGTAGAATACAATGCAAGTATTCAAAACATCATATATATAGTGAATAATTATTCATTCGGGTTTTCTGACGTCACGCGTCGATATAACAATTAGTTATACAACTAATTTGACCCAATTCATTACACGAACATAAACGTTCAATACCTACTTAAAAAGTCAAAATCCCAATAAATTTATAACGGGACAATCAGTTAGTACTTTGTACTATTTTTATTCATAAAATAAATACCTATATACCCTGCACTAATTCATTGAAGACTAGAGGTGAGAATATCCGGATTTCCAAAATCCAAATTATTCGGATTTGTCAAATCCGGAATTCACTGAATATCCAAATAATCCGGATTTTTGAAAACCGAATATGTTTTCATTGACTCGTTTTTATATTCTAATACATTTATTTCAATAACATATTTTTATTACGATAAAAAAATTATTTATTTTACCATAAGTACCTACATTAAGAATAGTAATTATGAGTCACATAAAAATCAAATCCATAAATCCGCGGATAATTCGGAAAATCCGAATAAGAATTTGATTCCAAATCCTGATTTAGGTATCCAAATATTCGGAAATTCATGCCAATCCCTATTTGAAACATAGAAAACGTCGATATGTCGCCTTCGAATACCTAACGCACAACTAACTTAAATAAATACAATATAGAATAAATAAATAAATATATAAATATATTATAAAATACTATACTTATCAGTTGCTACTATTACAATATATAACAATACTTAATACTTTGATACAAATTATAAATGTGTTCAAGTCAATATTTTGATATGGTTTATGCCCAAAAATAAAATAAAATACGGATACCTCACCAATTAACGTTTTCGTCGTATAATTTCAAACAATTATTACACACGAATTAGCAAGGATGATATTAAAACAATGTATAGTGCATTCCCCCCCCCCGACTATATTTTTAAATAAAAAAAAAGAGATATATCACTGTAATATTTTTCTAATTTTTCATATTATTATTTAATAATAGGTACATATATGATACATCAGTACATTACAATTGTTTTTCTATAATTTATCAATTAAATAGTTTAAGACTGGAGCACACACCAAACAATTCACCGCGTTAACGTTTGTGAATTTAATATAATCAAACTATTCATACACACAATTTTTTTATATAGATTAAATCGAGATCATTCCCAACCACCGTGAAGTTCCATCAATGGATGGATTCTTCCTCCAAGACCACTACTAATCGTTAAATACGAACATCACTTTCACTTAATGTAAATTAAATAACAGTTATAGATCGTATAATAAATATTTAAATATAAAAAAAAACTATAGGTAGATTAAATATATAGTTCGTAAATAAAATATATTATCTTATATATATAATATAAACTATTGGCAAAATTAAAGTAAACGTGAACGAGGCCCAAATTCGAGTGTAAATTACAAAACATATAGCAATCTAATTTGAAATAAAATTGTTATTTCTAAAACTACATTTTGTGTAATTTTTCAATTTTTCCAGCAAATTTCAAGAAAATGTCTAAAAATATCAAACAACAATGAAGAAATTTGGAAGCAAGCGTGGTTTTAACATAATCTAGACCTTGTTTTGGGTAAACATAAAATGCTTTAATCAGATTATTTATAAATTCAAAAACATGGCTTTAGACTTAAATACTTGCCTTGTTAATATACATAGTCCAATGGTATATTCAAATAACTACATAGTAGGTACTAAAACTTCAAAAATGTTGTAATAACTTTTTTTTAAGCTAAATGACGTTTACACATCCAAAAGATTTGACATTTGTAAATAATTAGGTACGATGGTACGTATATAATTTCTTGATCAAAAACATTACTTATTATATAATTTTATATAAGTATAGTTATATAATTATAATCCCTTATTTTTAAAAGAAACGTTGAATTGTTAGTGTTTTATTTATTTACCACCCTTAAAGAAACTCGTGAAGCATTGATTAACCTCACCTATACTATAAATAGTATTTATGTTAAAGCTGTTGCCAAGAAATTATAGGTACAATGTGGAATCGATACACCTCAAGGTTCAATAGTTTTTAGAGTATCGTAATACTGTGTATGCTTTAAATACTTTGCATGTATACTGTTAATATTATAATAATATACAAATACGAAGACTTACCTACGTGTTTACTTAAATGATCATTATAGAAAAATAAAATACCTAGTAGTAAATAATAAAAAAAAAAGTCAGATAATTAATATTATTAAAAATTGTCTGTACTTACTGACTGGTTACTACTTTATTATAACATTTTAAATACGTTTTTTGGTTTTCAAAAAAAAAATAAGACGATCAACTATTAAGTACCTACTTAAAATGTATAAAGATCAATAATAAACATTTAAAAATATTCTCCAAACTTTTTTCATTTTTGATATACTCTACAATATTTTTTTAAATTTTTCTTGAAGATTAACATTCATTTTTTTCTAGCTGTATGTCGTCCAATATCTCTTTGACCTAATTTAACTATTTAATAAAAACTAATTTAAGTTGCTTTTTTATTCAATTTCAACACTCTATTTTATTTTTCGATTTCAGATAATTTTATCACGGACATTTTAAATCTAGGATAATTTCAACACGGGCATTTCTGTAGACTACCAGCTAAAATAACGTGTACGTAAAAGTAACTATATTATGCTACTTTATTTAGTAAATTAAATCATTATGTTCAATACTAGAGATTATATCTCTATATGTCTAGGAAACCTATTTATATAGGTATACATAGTATTGTAAATTATATAAATATATAAAAAATATAACATCTAAACGATATCATAATTTTCACTATTACTGGCCGTTATTACTCGGTGACGTACATTGTGATGAATAGACCGGCCTATCGTCTAAAACTCTAAAATAAATAAATATAATCACTATCGACGCAATCTGAAATACAATTAAATATCTAATATAACAACGCAATATATACATACGTAGGACACGTGTCGCATATAACTATACGTCTATATTTTATTATACAAGATAGTAGATATACAATCATACAAACTACACATTAACCATATACCTACCTAACATAAAATAAGTAATAAACTAATAACAGTAGGTATGTATACTATAGAAAGTGCAGGTACAGGAACATATTGAGCAGTTGTAGGTGTGCTCTTTTCAGTCAGAATATAATAATATGTGACCGTAAATCCTTGAATATTACAATGGCTCGATATAATGTATATATGTACGAATATAGGTAAAGGGCACGGGGAATACAATACGTGAAATATATTATGTTTAAAAAAAAAAAAGGCGGGACGTAATTAACGCCACCGCGTGTTGCGTGAAGAGAATTTGTGGGAGCGGATGAGTTATTGTAAATATGATAGTCTGCAGATGGGCGAGACAATAACGAAGGAAAAGACGCGAATTCCTAAGATAAAACTTAAAATGTCGACAATTTGCATGTCTTGTAAAATAAAAATTCGCAGCCGCCAAAATAACCGGTAATAAGTAGGTAACGTAGTACCAACTATACAACACCACGAGAGACCGCAATGTCCGTTCAAAACAATATAATAAATAATAAATTAATATGACATATATATTGTTGAGTAGGTACCTATATTTATACCAATAAGACGATTATTATAATACCTATACATTTTAATTTGCAATAAATTTCAGCTTTTGTTCATAAATTGTCGTGGTTGCATACCATACCTTAACGGTTATTCGGTAGGTACTAGTTCGGTTTATATTATAATATTATCACTTGCAAAAAAGTAGTCAGCCCCGATTTTTTTTGACGTAGATACCTATTTCAGATGTGAATTTCTTAAAAAAGTACATAATAAACTATAATAATATCAACAACAACAATTATCATACATAAATTAAGTTACTAACCCTTATAATTGCTGTCGTTTTTTTAAAAATAATTCGTCAGATTAATTAGGTACCTACGTTATTTTAGTATTAAATATAGATCGTTGAAATGTCATTAGTAACGACTCATTACATTTTTTTTTTTTATTGGTCTTAAGCATCGGCGACTATTGTGATCACTCATCAGAATTTTGTGTGCGTATGTGGAAAGGAGGGGGATACGGTTGGTTGAGGAACGTATGTGTATGAGGGACGAGGATTAGTCGCTTAAAAGTAAAAATCCGGACGGTCACCCATCCGAGAGCTAGCGACGCCGAACGATGCTTGACCGCAGAACACATTTGTGATTGCGGCCAATCACTGCGCCCACTAGGCTCCTTTTAATAATTTATCAGATTGCGTTGAGATATAATTAAAATAATTAAATTGTTCATATGTTACAATGCTGCAAATATTTAATTAAATAAATAGGTATCTATAGTGATTAAATTATTTAGAAGGCCAAAATATACTACAGCTGTTTCTGTTACATAATTTAATATAGAATAAATAATGACGTCCATTGATATTATTTTGTTAGCACATGAACAATAAAATCGGCTGGCTAATATAATATAACCAAATGTCACGAATCATTATACCACTTGCCCTAGAAAATCATCAGGCTGAGATTTATCAATGAAACTATTATTATTCGTAATCATAAATAGTAAGGACTATGGAGTTTTAAGGACCACGGTTAAGATACTAACGATCAATGATGTTGGGTAAGTTACTTTTGAAAAGTAGGTAATAAAATTACGTTAGGTACTCATTAAATCAAATATTTTTATTTAAATTAAATTCCCGTAAACCGACATTATTTTTATCACGTTATATTACTTTTACATTCAAAAAGTAATGCGTTATAAATAAATTTAATTTTTTAAAAATTTACAATAAAATCAGTCATTAACGGCTAATAAGTAGTAGCGGTATACTATTAATTATTGTATAAATTGTATAGGACATAGTTTAACATTGATGATCATTATATTGCGATTTAGTTACATTGTCGATGACTTAATATGATACATGAACAAAATGTACAAGTATTAATTCCTGGGATCTTTTATAATATTGTTGATTATTATCTAAAACTTTGGGAACCACAAATAAATATTATGGATTTTTAATTTTTCTCGAATATCCTAGCCCCTAGTTTTAGTCATACGCTCTACATCATAGAGTAAATAATTCATACCTTATTTTGATAATGTGGAATACAACATGTTATTCCAGTTATTTCACAGAGATTACTTTTGAAAAGTTATTTCGTTACAATAAATAGCGTTAATTTAAATAAAATAATATAATGAAATTACTACAGCGTTACAGTTTCTGTAAAAGTAATTTCGTTACAGTAATATTTGTATTTTGCGTTAAGTTACTACCGAACACCTAATAGTTAATCTTTATGTATATAATTCTATTGTACGCGTCCTGTGATTGAACTCCTCCTAAACGGTTGGACCGATTTGAATGATTTTTTTTTTGAATGCGTTTGGGTGACTACCCGGATTGTATAGACTCACAAATCCTCCCCCAACCAGGGGATGTGCTCAAACGGGGATTTAGAGATTTACGGTGGAAATTTATGTTTATAAATGGTTGCCATGGGTTTTAAAACTATTAAAATAATAATTATTGATTACCGTGAAATCAGTTTACCTATTCATAAAATGCATTTAATTTAGGACGAGGAGGAAATATTGGTCGACAGACTTGACATTCACAATTAGTCCAGCCGTTTAGGAGGAGTTCAGTGACATGCTTGGTATAACTATTGGATACTTTAGAGTTAAATTATAAAGTTACGTACAAACAGCACGAAGTCCGCGATCTATACAGCAGGTAGATTGCCTATACCTGATAATATACTTCTGCGAATCAGAATTTTTATTCCAGGCAACAGAAAAGTTAAGATAAATTTTGAACACTATACACCGATAATTGAACAAAGTTTGAGTCATATAGAGTTGGTACATTTAACGGGAAACGAAGTGCACGGGATCAGTTAGTAGGTAATAAATTCGCTCGCCCAAACGTTCGAATTAAAAAAAAGCACACTGGTATATATTTGCATCAATATATCATGATATAATATAATATACGGTTCAATGTTCATTATCCTGGATGTTTGGACCAACGATTTTCTAGTACAAGTTTCTATCACAATAACTGTCTTTACTTCGGTGAAGACTAAATGATAACAAATTATAATAAATATAGTTAATAGTTATTAAATATACAATGAGCATCTCCACGCTAGCTAAAAAAAATGAGGGACACTTCATTTTTTGAAACCACACGTTCTTAGTATGTAGAATTGAGTACTCTGTGGGAGACTAATTTTGAGAAGCTTTTTCCATCTTATTTATATGACATAGGCGCCAAAGTTATAAAAACTACATATCATTTACGCCATAATTTGTAGGAAATAAGCGCCAATTTAATATTATATGCCTATTATACCAAACATATACGACAGAAGCGCCAAAATTAATATTTTATATAAGTAGTTATTTCGAAGCGTTCATCTTATAAAATATCGTCAATAAATATAATAGAAATTAATAGATTTTAATCATTGTGGGAGACGGAGTGGCCGAGCGGACTAAGGCGTCGGTTAATAGGCGGCATTTTTCTTCGGGCAAGTCACGGTGTCCGGAGAACAAGGATCGCCACCCGGGCATGGCTACGGGTGCCCACTTGAAAATTTGCCAAAACTTCACACACGTGTTTACACCTAGTGTCCCCTCCCCCATAGTTTAAAAACCACCCAATGAATTAAGTTGCCGCAGGTTAACTAGTAAAAAAAATAAATAAATTATTGAAATATAATATAGTATAGTACTAAATTTTAATATCTATTAACCGTGGTCCGTGGCACACAGATATCTAGGATTTTGGCGCTTTTTTTTTTTATCTCATAATGGCGCTTATGTCTTCCACCGATTTTTCTATAATAGGAATAGGTTATAAAGTGAATATTTTTTTCTATTATTGCGAAGCGTGCAGTGGGTCGATTGGGGGGGGGGGGGGTGCAGGAAAAAAATTAATAGGGGTTAATTTTGTGGAGCAAAAAAAATTCCATATCACATTAATTATTTCTAATTACACATTAAATGGACAGCACACTGTTAAATATGACATATTTTACCCGTCCTTGTCGAAGGCGCTAAAGCAAGCGTCCATAATGGTGCCGGCCAGGCACTCGGCGTGTATGCTCGAACGTCGATCAGGAAAGCGGATATTAGCGCTGGCGATAGTGATGTGCGTCCACTGCGATGCAAATTTCCCGCTCGTCGTTGTCGCGTGGTCCGCGTGACCGCGTCGAAATGTCGAATGTCTATATTTACCGCGATTGCGTTGCGGTGTGTTTAGGGACGGCGGCGACGACGAGAGTACCCGAACAGCGCGCCACGTACCTACACTGTATATTTCGAATGGATGTGTGTACGTACGTATGTATGCGTGTGTGTGTGTGTGATTTCGAAGATATCTGAAAAACACAGAAGGGAAAAAATGTTATGAACCTAATCGATAAAACGTTTATAACAATATTTCGTAATTGCACGCAAACCTGTAACTGGTACTGACGACGACGACGACGACGGCTAGACGCGCGTGCAATGTGTCACATGGCAACGCGGACGTTTCGTTTGAAAACTCGGCTGTAGCGCGTCGACGGCAGGCAACGGCGGCGATTCGACAGCTGTGGGGATGGAGAGGGGCGGAGTAAGAGCGACGGAGTACCGTCTGCCGTTCGTGTGAAAAGACGAAAAGCAAATTCTACCTATACACATTTATATAACATAAACATAAATACAGGTATCGCTAAAATGTAAATATAATAAAATATTATCGCGTTTTAACCCCCCACCCCCCCCCCCCTCAAAAAAAAAAAAAAAACTACCTTCTCAAGTCACCGCACTTGTTTTCGCCAATTTTCATTAATGTGTTCGACTCCGCCTTTACAATTATTTTTTTTGCACGTGACCGATTTTTTTCTCTTCATTACTTTTTGTGCTACCCATATTCTTTATAATTGCTTTTCTCACAAATCGAATGTACACTCACACTCACGCACGCACACGCACATACAAGCACGCACACACTGCATTACACCGTCATTATCACGCTCAACTGCTCAAGTGCGTTTATGTAACCAAAAGTGCACAAGTTTTTTTTTCGAACGAATTTTCACCATGGCTCACGGGCTAGATTATAGATATGATAAACTCGTATTAACTGCACTACCATTGATTAATTATTTAATACTTATCAATGACTATTAATATCTATTTAATACTAACATTTGCTGCAGACCATTGACTATACTGTAACGTAAAACCAATTACCATGGACAAAAAGTAAATAAATAATACTATGTGCTTTAACTTTTACACACATTTCTCAAGCTAACGTCATGGTAATTTTAATTACCTATAACATTTTACTTGAATGTCACACCCATGAATTAATAATTATTATTGAATAATGAATATAAATATAATGTATTTATAAAATTAAATTTTGCTCGTTTATTTATTGTATTATCATAATTCATAATTCATTAGTCATTACCATAAATATATGACTTTGTTGTACAAACATTCGAAAAGTAAAATTATATCGAGTTCATATTCATGTAATAACTTATACTTTAGATTGATATACTTAATAATTGCTCTCAGAAATAATAATAATTACTATTTACCATGTAATTATTATTGGAAAAAAATAATTTTCGATAAAACTTAATATTATCTATTTGGTTTCTGCGATAAATTAAACCGTTCTACACGTTGGGTAATATAACTACGTTTTAAAATAATGGTATTAAGATTGCAAGTAACTATTTTAAATTTTATTTTGAAATTATATTTTTCTGGTTTCGACACATTTTATCTACTCACATGATATAATTAATTAATTGATGTTAATTATATCATGTCTACTTATAGACTACCATTTAATTTTAAATAGTCACTATTTTTGACAACGTGTATTTTATCAATTATTATTGCTCCAGATTATTATCATAATTCATAACTAATCGATAAGGTTAAAGTCTGTAAGAACAATATTTGTTTACATATTATGAGTATTTGTATGCCCAATGCTCATTAACAATGAGTGATGGTCGATATGACGATATACAATTTGTTAATGTGAGATCAAATGCAATTCAGATTTCATGTATAAGGTCTGTTTCTTAAATTACGTATTTAGAACAATGACTCATGTCAATTTGTATGCTGGTATAAAATATAACAAAACAATTGACATAGATAATAAATTAAAAATGATATCGAATAAAAATGTTGATTTGATAAATATGAACTACCCAATGGTTGCGATATTAAAGATGTTTTATGGAGCATAACATCAATGTTAATAGCCTTTTGAAAACACTATATGAGGCACATACACATTTCATAATATTAAATAACATTCAAAACTTAATAATTACCTAATGCTATAATTTTAAATTTAAATTTAATAAATAAATAAATATGAGTAAATATGATAAAATATTATTACACAGCAGATCGGGATTCAACCATGAAGCATCTACTTGCGATTAATTATTATGGTAAGTCGGTAAGATATTAAACATATATTGTATATTACAGTGGCAGATTTAGGGGCGGGGGGCTGCTCTTTTATTATAAATTACTTAGATATCACTTATCAGGTATTCTGTAGAATTAAACGTATTAATTGTAGACTATACTACCAAAATGTCGGTTAAATTTGTTGTTGCCTAGAAGTTGTTAATGATAGGTAAGGACCTACCTAAGGAGTACTTATCATGAACAACTTCGTTTATTATGTTTATTGTTTATTATTATCAACATTGCACCCAACGTAAAAAAATTCTAGATCCGCCACTGGTATATTATTTACAATTATTAATATAATAATATTATAAGTGTTATGTATAGTGTACAGTGTAATGGAATTTCATATAGGTAGATAATGGATAATATTTGTTTTTCTTATACTTAAAACAAATTTATACGATGCATATTTATCATAATGTAATATTATCATTTACATAAAATTACTAATTACTAATTATAAATTATTATTTTAGATACAGGCTGAGCGATGAATTGATTGATTTTATAATGTGTGTTTTTGACAAAATCGATTTTGGGTTTTGGTATAGCTCTAAAACAAATGACCGTATAGATGCATGAAATTTTCTCTGAAAATCCTGTCATTACCGTTTTACAACAATAACAATATAAATATTATGATATAAAATATCCACACCAATAAACCATCACCGCTCAGGATCGTTTTTCGTATACAGTGATATTATATCATTGAATTCCATCCATTATACAGTGACCCACTTGTAACCTACTGTACAGCAGAATGACGCACCGACTCACCCACCTTTTTATTATTATTAATTATTCATTAACCAATAAATATAAATATGAATGTATAGTTTAAATAAAGGAACAGATTTCGAATAGTAAAATGTCAAAGTTCAAAAAGTTTACCCTTCACCTTCAAGAATTTTTATTTTATTTTGACGCGATGTATATAATATAAGGTATAAAGAGTGTTAGTATTCTACAGAATTGCGTGTTCGAATTTTGTAGAATATCACGAACTCGGTTTATTATAGATGGCAAAACTTTGATGGTTTGTACCTACTATCAAATTATTGACGCAAATGTAATTGTTTTAGTTTTAGTCAAAACAACAATTATACCAATAAATATTGTAAAAACCGGGGAAGTCGATTTGCTGTATAGTAGGTTTTGCGTGTACTTCGTCACTTTATGTGATAAATTATTGCATAATATGCGAAAAACCATTCTGAGCGGAGATTTCTGCCTCTATTTCTATGGATATTGTATTATTTATATTTTGTATAGTATTATTTACTATTTACTTTATTAGGTATTTATTTTTCTATTAGTAATATGGTTTCTACTTTTTAGGTAGATCATATTGATTTAAAAATTACGTATATTATACAGTAATTATATTAATAAATATATATTATTGTCAAATGTCAGCATTAACTGACGTACCTATATAGTATATAGTATATATATAGTATACCGATATACGGTATAAACAACTTAAAATTATTCTATATATTTTAGATTCTGAACGACGCGATAAATGTATTGATTTTAAAAAAAGATGTGTTTTTTTGTGCCTCTAGTAAAACTGCTTAGATTTTCTTCAACAGTATCTTGTTCAATGGGAAAGTGAATCTAATTTGTACATTCAGGAGGTCAAAATTTGAAATTCTCTAATTCCCAATAATTGTTTAAAAGCGCCGGAAAAAACAACATAGAAAACGGGAAATTTTACGCAAAATTGGTTTTTGACAAAATCGATTTTGGTTTTTTGTATAACACTAAAACAAATGATTGTATAATGTATATACACCAAAAAATATTCAAAATATTTTGACTTGTCTAGGGCTGTTTACGGATATTTTCAGTTTCCAATTTTTTTAGTTTTTGTTTCTATGAATGTCTACCAAGATTAATATTTTTTGAATTACGACATAATAACTAAAATAGTTAAGAGAAATTCGTTTTTATATTCTGAGCTGAGCGATTAATGTATATAATTTTTTTAATAAATGAGCTATAGTTGATAGCTTTTTATACATTAGTGATAGGGTGATAATGTATAGGACATAGGTACATGCGTACTATAGTACAAGTATAATTAATATGTATAACTCTGCATAACATATAAATACATATATATCACATTTTTACTAAATTATTTACAGTTCAAAAAGCAATTATTCTAAAGGTTAATGTTATCCAAATCACTAATATGCAGTACTCAACATAATATATTTAATATCTATTTAAGTTATTTTTTATCTTTTTAAATCAATTACTACGGATTTAACGTTTTATGTTGTATGATATGTTAAAGTTATGTGTTTAAAGTTCTAAATAGATCTTTATATATATTGATATATCCACTATAATAAAGGTATGTGGCCGCATCGAATTATTTTTAAAATTAGTATCGTATGCATATCAGTTTGTATTTTATGCCTAAAAGTCTGGCAAAAAAAAGTCTAATAGAATTAAAGTCCACGATAAAAGTTATGTAAAAATCCAATATTTATTTTTACGTGATACACACACAACTATATGTACTATTTTTTAAATTCTTTTTTATGTTTTATTCCGGGCCATTTAGACCAGTCGCTTCCACTATACCTTTTTATCTAATGCTCTCGTTTCTCCATCCCTGATTCCTAGGAATTTCAGATCTTTTTTGACACGGCCACTCCATCGCTGTCTTGGTCGTCCTATTGGTCTTTTCCGATCTGGCTCCAAATTGTGATCTTTTTTACTATTCTATAACACACCCTCACACATGTTCTGCTCAGCTAAATTTTCGGCTTTTCAGAACACCTACTATATCTGTTTGACTAAACATTTCTTTTCGTTTTGTACACGATAAGAAGTCGAAATATTGCTTCAATTTTCAACTACAGTATCTTATGGGAAAGTGAATATTGTTGAGCATTATGAAGGTCAAAATTGAAAATTCCCAGTAATTTTCAAAAGCACCGAGAAAAACAAAAAAAAAACAAATGACGGTATAAATACATACAATTTTCACTGGTTGTTTATATAAGCATTTTCTATACACAGTAAAATTTACAAAAAATTTTGATTTGTTTTGAATTGTTTACGGACAATTTCAAATTTCAATTTTTTTAGTTTTTTTTTGTATAAGCATCAATAAAATGTTATTTGTTGGGTAAATAAGCGTGAAAATGCAAGGGTCCTGATATATTGTTACAAAAGCAGTTGAAAAATATTAAAAATACATAGGCACAATTTTTTTTTTCTTTATTGATTATGAAGCCCGGCAACCATGGCCATTAGCTGTTTGTTTTTTTTTCGTTTGTAGGGGAGGGAACTGTAGGTGTAACACGTATGTGTAGTTTTGGCAGATTTTTTAGTGGGCACCCGTGGGTATCTGCCATGCCCGGTTGGGGGATGGCGGCACTTCTCTCCGGACACCGTGACTTGCCCGAAGAAAAATGCCGCCCGTGAACTGAGGTTTGAACCAGCGTCGGTGTGCGTCACAGCCGACGCCTTAGTCCACTCGGCCACTCCGTCCCCCAATTTTTTTTTATAAGCATTTAAAGTTCAAATTTTGACAAAATTTATCAAATTTAATAATTATTTTGTAGTTAAAAATGTATAAAATGTTCAAATTGTATAGCTAAGGATTGAAAATTTAAAACAAGGTTCCACGTAAAAAGGTTATATAATATAAATTACTTTATTCACAATAATATCATCAAATATACTTAGATATATCATACTCTGTCTGTCCGTCTTCGCTCAGAATTGTTTTTCTTATACAATGATATTTTATTATTGAATTCAAATTCAACGCCATCCATTACAGTAACCCACTTTTAACGTACTGTACAGTAGAGTGACACCCACTTGTCCACCTTTTTTAGCTTAAATATAAAAAAATGAACGAATTTCCAACTCGAAGTAATTTGCAAGTTTTCGTGATTTTGAAGATTTTTGTCAAAATTAATACTGTGAATTTACTCTGAAATTTTTTAATTACACCAAGTAAGCCCGATGAATGCCATGGAGTTGTAAATTACAAACCGAATTTAAGTTAATTAAAGTTTTAAATAATATGATTGTGTATAAATCGTATGGTATTTGGATATTCTATATCCTCCGTTATACTTCCAGCTAGACGCCTAACCTAACTTCGAGTAAAGTTGCTTTAACTAGTTGCCCTAGCTAAGAAATTCCCATCCCTAGAATAAATTTACAATTTTCATTTTTAATCATAACTATATGCTATACAGGTAAACTATAAAATAGTGATAGTGGACTAGCTTACTTTGAATACCTAATATGTATAAACATACTACATTTAAATTGTTCGTATATAGTTGATAAAATATAAACATATAAATTAGAATTATTTTTTTAAGATTTTCTTGTATGATTATATGTTTATTTACTTTATATAGGTACCTAAAGATAATTAACATTTTAAACAAAGTAAGTCCATGTTAAATGTTAGTATGTACATGTGATTATTTAAAAAATAATAGTACCTGCGTGTAAAAAGTATCTAACTTTAAATATCTTGGAGTAGATGTGAATGAAATGGCAGATAGCCATGATAGGAAATCAACAGGATAATATAGCAAATTAGCAAATTATTTTGAGTTGAGAATTCATAAAAAGTTTTCTTTTTAAATCTAAGATTTGAAAATTTAATACAAGATTATTCATAAGTTTGTCTACCTTTATCAAAAAAAAAATGTCCTTTTATGAGAGTTCGAAGTTTATATTTTTACAATATTGGATATTCACTGGATTTCTCATGTAGTGATTTTGTTATTTTGTTGTTATTCAAAAACGAATAACTGTAGATACATGAAAATTTTACTAAATGTTTATATTTTAATTTTCTATAGACCATAAATATTTTGACTCTTTTTGAGCTGTAGCTATTTACGGACATTGTCAGTCTTCAATTTTAAATTTTTTTTTTCTTTAAATGTCAATAAAATTTTATTTGTTTGGTAAAAAGCTTGACAATTTTTTTTTATAAGCGTTTATAATAAGAATTTGGACAAAATTTATCAAATTAAAATTAAATATTTTATAATTATTTTGTAGTTAAAAATTTATAAAATGTCCAACTTTTATAGCTAAGGATTGAATACTTAAAACAAGGTTTCATAAAAATAGCTTATATAATATAAATTACTTAATTCACAATAATATCATCAAATATACGTATAGTACCTAATATCATTGGCTGACTGACTGTTTTCGATCAGAATCGTTTTTCTTATACAATAATATTATATCAAATTTAACACCATATATTACAGTCGCCACTGTACAGCGGGTTGACATCCAAAGTTTGTAGGTGTCACCAGAGAATACTCTTTAAATACTATAAAATTATATTTGTTGGGTCAAAAAGATAGAAAAATGAATACAGAGCTTCTGATATATTGTTACAACAGTAGTTGAAAAATATTAAAATTACATGTGCCCATTTTTTTATAAAAGCATTTAAAGTTCGATTTTGACAACGTTTAACAAATTTTAAATTTTAAAATGATATTGTTGTTAAAAATTTATAAAAGTTCAACTATTATAGCTATTGATTAAAAATTTAAAATACTGTTCCACGTAAGTAGGTAACCAAAAAATCCTAAAAATATAAAACACAGTTTTTTTTATAGTTATTATATGTTCAAATTTGGATGAAATTACATATTAAATAACCAAGAATAACAATTTATTTTGTTGTAAATTTATAATATTAATTCAACTTACCGTTTTAATAATAAGTAATAACAATATTTAGATACATAGTATAAAATATCCACACTGACAAACCGCCTCCGCTCAGAATCGTTTTTGTATACAATGAATAATATCATTGAATTCGAGTTAAATACAATCCATTATACATTTACCTACTTGTAAAATACTGTATAGCAGGGCGACATCCACTTACCCGCTTTTTAAAAAAAAATATTTTTGTTGGATATTACAGTCATTAATCGAAAAAGAATATAATAGATAATATCTATATCATATATTATGTCTTATAGTGATAATCCGGTTAAACCATATTATAGTAATATAATTCATCATATATTATTACGTTGTATTTTATTTGATCTTATATACATTACCTACGTGGCTACGTTAAATTTACAGTTATATTATTGACTGTTATACACAGGTAATACAAAAACTCTTCACTGTTGATAAATCGATAAACTTTTCTGCAAAATTTAAAATAGAGAAAATAATATCATGTCAATAAAAAAAATTTACGCTAACCTATCACGCTAGCCGTCTACACTATCAACTTTCAATGGTAATTTATATCATGCCAAACACAAATTTATTTTCTTCAACCGTTATTGATTGTATTTCGTGTATTTATAAAAGTTCTAGCATAAAATTGGTTCTTTGGAAATATAGAATAAATTATACATTTATGCGATTTCTATTTTTCTTTATTTTATAACTTTATAATTTTTTATTAGCTTGCAAAGAATTTAAATGATTAATATTTCTGTTGAAAATCGTTCATGTAATTTTTTAATAGGTAACATACCTATAGGACGTTTTGCAATAAAAGTCAATTAACAAAATATCTTTTAAGCTATATGGTATATGAAGATGTTGTCAAAGCTCATTTTAGTACATTACCTATAGGTATGATTTCTAAATTTATTATACAAATTACAAATTACTATAACAAGACACAAATAATTGTTTAATTGTTATAATTTTACAAGTTATTCTTATAAAGTTAATTTTGACTGCCATAGTGATCGTATTTGTATTTATTCCCTATCAATTATAGTGTAGTATAATATAGATATCATTATATGATACGTATATAAAGTATGTTTAAGATAAAATTTAAAAAATTCATACTTTTATCTAAAACGAAGAAAAACATGGCATCTATAAACTATATAGTTATAATTTCGTATTGAATTAAAGAACATGTATACGAGGCATACTTACATAATACCTTCAATTTAGTTTTAGAAAATTCCACACGAGGTTTAATTACACGCATAGTACTTATGTGTATACTTCCAATTATTTGAAGGCAATTTAACAAGATAATCGTATGAACGAGAAAATAAAATGTATTACTAGATAAGCATACTGCATACATGTGTAAGTATTATACCCAGTCGGCAGAATTACTATAGTGTTTTACATTTATTAATATATATTTTTTTACTTCCAATGGATTTATACCTTACAATATTTACGATTTATTGAAAATTAAATAGCCAATAGCTATGCAAATACGTATGAACCTACACAAAATATTCTATACAATTAGGTGTTGAAATCTCAATATTTCTATCCCTTACAGGCTTCAATAATGAGCATTTAAAAATTGTTATATTTTAGATGGGTACTTACCTAGTTATAAGTTATAATTCACTTTAATATTAAAATATCAATAAATGCCTATGAGGTGTCCTAGCTGATATTAATTTTACCGTAAGTATAATAAATAATAATGGATAATAGCTTAATTCACTCTAATATTAAAGCTAAAATCACAAGATTGGTTCTGCTGAACCTGAACGTAAATTTGTAAGACGGAAATAACAAATGTGAGTGTCGAGTGTGACATAGTGACGTCCTTAAATGTAGTAGGTACCTATTCAATTATTACCTAAGTATTAGTCGTATCCACTTATAGTGTAATTGCAATTTTCATGAACTTCTCATATCAATATATCATGTAACTGTGTAAGTCAAATACACAAGTTTATAAAATGGAAACTCTTATTTAACACTTTTTATTTGGGTGTGACAAAAAAATTAGCTTGCCATTGTCAAAACTTCTATTAGAAATAATAAAAACGCTAACCACTGAGCCACTGAAGAACATCTTGAAAAAATTGTAAGCAGTATTCAGGCTGAACATCAAAAAAAAATAAAATATTGGGTACATCACATTGTAGAATTTGCAATATAGAAATGTTAACTGTTGTTGAATTTACCAAAACTATTATTTGTGGTTAATGTAAAACCAGTGAAAAATAAATAAATAACGTGAACTTGCACATCAAGGGCAACGGAAAGCAGCTGAAATCATGTTAAAGGTGTCTTTTAAATCATTCTACTTATTTAATATGTTTTTTTTAATCATCGTATTATTATTATTTTTAGGTCAACGAAACCAGAATTCTGAATTACAAATAATTGGTAATTGCGTTTTAATAACATTGCCTAAAGTAAATCGAGGACCGTCAGATTCCGCCAATGTAATTGCAGTTATCGTCAATCAAAACGAACTTATGTTTTTACCTATTAAGCTTCACCAACTCGGAACTAAATATGGTTTAATAAAAGGGTAGTACAATTCAGCAAGTTTGAAACCTGTGCTATCAAATTTTTAAAAATTTAAGTTAATAGTATTGATAGTTGATGCGTAGGTATTATTACTACAATAACTACAATACTAATATACTAATAAGATATCCTCGTGAGTCGTGATTTAATCCATCGATTCTCGACTGCATTTACGTATTGTATTTATTCGAATCTAGTTTATTTAGATTTTAGTATGACTCTATATGACATATGTTATAGGTATATTATTATTAAAAATATATACGTAAATTCATAGGTGTAAATAGTGTTTGAAATTTTAAGGGGGGGGGAGGGAGCTGTAGATCAGGTCTATACTTGATACTCTTATGATACTTTTAAATTATTGTAGTGAAATCATTAGTTTTTTTTTGGGGGGGCGCTATAGAAATTCTAGGGGGGCTAAGCACCCCCCTCCTATTATGCGTATATTTCATATAATAATATAAATAAGTCACCGATGGAAAAATTAATTTATTACGATTAAACGAAAAAATGTTATGAAGAATCTATAATCTAGATATATAGGTAAATGCTGCCAAAAAAATATTTAAACATTTTTCCGCCCCCCTCGTTAAACACGCCTTTGCCTGTTTATGTTTTTAGACGAAAGCGGAAAGATAAAATTATTAACTAATAATTGTATTATCAATACAGCGTTGAACGAAACCGCTGACAGTAAATTTGGTCTTGGTATTTATCGTCAGCCGTGCCCATTGATGTTTATTTTTTAACGAATCGATGACCAATGAATTGGCAACGATGATCGAGTACTGACTACTACTGAGCTCTGAGTAAAAAAGTATAGTTTAAAACAATAAATTACTGATAAACATCACGAGTCTAAGAAATTAATAATAATTAATTAATATTATATAACATAATTTTCATTCAGATAACCTTTTACGGTAATCATAACGTATTTGTCGATGTAAAATGTTACTAGAAATAAAGTCTTAATTTAAAAAATATTAACAAAGTGGCCAAGACTTGGGGAAAGGGGTACGAGGCACATCCAAAACACCCCTTTTCAACTGTAAATTATATAGTGGATATTTTTTCTGAAATATTTGACGCATCAGAATCAAAATTTATTTGTACTGGTGGTTTTTAAGTTATTCAATTTTGTGTTCTAAGAATAAAAGGTTTATGGTGATGGGTTTACAAGATAAGAGGGTGATTTGAAAAATGTAGTCATTAATATTAATAATTTGTAAATATGGCTCAAGTATAGTAAATACTAGATCCAGTTTTACGTCTATTTTATATTTATGTAAAACCATTTTAAGGACCATTAACCTTAATACAAATATTTTAATAACTGAGGAACTACTCATTCGAATGTTAAATTAGGTACATCAACATTTAAAAAAAAAATCCACTAAATAATTTACAATAAAAAGGGTGGTTCTTTTTTGAAAACAGAATTTTGTTTCGCCACATGACATTTCTTAAGTAGAAAAAAAATTCAAGATTTTGAAAATATGCTCAATGAGTATATTTAAAAATTACAAAAATACTAGTTTGAATAAATTCATTATTAAAGAATAAAATGGGGGTGAGCGTGCGGCTTGGTGAATCACTCTGTATAATATCTATGCGTGTTGCTACACTTTCGCTTGTGTATAAGGGCTGCAGTCTAACCGCATATAAAGGGTTAACTACCCTTGAATTTGTGGTTATTTCGAAAGGTATAACTGTCAGCTGTTGGCTGTTGTAAAAAGTTAAATGTAATATTTTAAGAAAAATCTACAAGTATACATTTTATTATAGATGGGCATGAAATCCGAATATCTGAATCATCTAAATATCCATTATCTAAATCTAGATTCGAATCAAATTCTTATCAGTATTTCCAGAATTATCCAAATCATCCGGATTTATGGATTTGCTTTTTATGTGATTTATAATTATTTATAATACATCGACATATTATGGAAAAATACATGCCTGTTGCCTGTATGTCTTAACTGCACATCTTTTATTTTTTTTTTTGGCTAAAATAGTACAACTTGAAATAATACGTAAATATTAAAATACAAAATATGTACATTTACTATTTACTATTTAGGTATATGTATTTAAGTTTTCGCTGTCATGACGAGTGTCTACTGGAAACAGTACAAGATTTTGTATTTATTCAGTAGGCAGGTGTACTATTTAATATTAAGTTGATTTGGAAAAGTATCTACTATCTATTCGGAAATACTAAACTGAACGAGTTGAAGGTAAACAAAATCCGTGAAAGCTGACAGTAGATATACAAAAATAGACGTAGATCAGCCATCCCATCGCGGCTACCCCCCCCCCACCGGCTACACATACAATTACAACACATTTTAGATACATTAGGTAACGGTATTTTTTTATCGTTAGCACTTGCAAATTTTTTTTTAATTTCTTCACTGCCAATATTGTTTGATATGTCTCTCTTAAAATGAATGATGGATAAATTTGAAAACCGTTCTTGTATCATGGTTGACCGTAATTAATAAGCTGTAATTTTACTTAAAAACTTTTCGAGTTTTTAAAATACTCATTTAATTTTTCCCAAATCCCTTAGTTGCGCCACTGCATCCGTGCCGTCGTGGTTCCCAACCTTTTATGATTGCGACCATAACATTTTAAATTCAACGGTTCACGACCTTTTAAAATGTGAATATAATTGCAAACATAATTCTCATATTTTTATCAACACTTATAGTATAAGCAGTAAGTACTAAGTAGGTACCTACCTATAAAATAATATAAAATAGAAATTATCCATATCTACATTATAATATTCATAAGGATTTTTTTCCTCGATCTTTTTGGTAATTCAGTTATTTTAGGAAGATATTTTTGGAATATTCACATAAATCATGCTGAATGCTAAAATAACATGTTAATTATGCACTCGCGACCTACCTACTATATAAAAACCTAAGGTTTGGTAGGTACCGCTGCCCGCTGGTGTAGGTGATGATGCGGCCTCAGTATCATCTTAATTTTTAACAGTGAGTGCTTACTACAATACAAGTTACAACTCAATCATAATCTTAAGCACTAAGCGTTGACTCCAAAAACCGCACACTTTTGATAAAATACAGGACAAAATCGCACACTTTTGGTAGGTTAAAACCGCACAATTTTAAAAATTGTCGTATCCAAAAACCGCACAGTTATGATTTTGAGCCCAAAAGGTCGATAAACAAAAAACGCATATGTATATGTATAATTAATTATTTGTTCTCATTATTCTCATAGTTCATCAAAAAAAATGTATATATTTATAAATTTTAAAAAAATGTCAACTTAAAAATGTATATATTATATTCAATAATTCAAAATATTGATTTAAAAAAAATTTAAAACTTTCAAAGTTTGATTGGCTGAAACCGACTGCCAACGTTTTTTAAAAACTTTATACGATCTCCGTCACGTAAAAATTCTTTCCAAAATTGAAACAATAGTACATATAGTATATATATTTTATCTTATCTTTTCACTATTTTAACTCACTATAAGTGTACGGTAATTTGTTACACAATGTCCGATAAGCCGTGCGGTTTTTGGCTATCGACCTTTTTGGGGCTAAAATCAAAAGTGTGCGGTTTTTGGATGCAACCGCGCACTAAGTAATACGTTTCCTTTAGTAAAACTAAAACGAATAAGATATAGTTACTCACGGAAAGTATCGGTTACGGATAACAACGGATAATGGTGCCGCAGGACGTGCGTCAAGGCACCCCCGGACCATAAATCGGCATGGTAGTGATGTAGTATAGTGGATGTATAATTGTAGGTACCTACGCGGGCTACGGTGGTCGTATTACTGTAATTTAGATTCTCAAATTGTGATATTTTATGTAGCTTATTAGTTATTCCGCTATATTTTATATGCGTTTTTTTTTTGTTTCTTTCGATTTAAAAAAGGAATCTTAAACCGTCAAAAACTTAATAAAACGTCCTACAGACTATGATAACTCACAAGATACAAAATATAATATTATCAAATGCACGATACTTTATCATGATCAAATTGTTGAAGCACAGAATTTATTCTGTGTTGAGGCATGAAAAAAACAAATATATTCACATGGAGAATGATAGAAGTTGGATGCACGATTTAAGATAGTACTATCAGTAGTATCCATGAAGACTAGAACATGAACAACACTATAGAGTATGTATTTTTAAAAAATGATGTATCAATACACCTTGGTTCTACCTAGAGAGCTTAGATAATAATATAAAGACTCTCTAGTCTCTGGTTGCACCCACAAAGAGTTGAACAATCACAATTTTCTACGGGCAACAAAGAAGTGTGCGGAATCAGCTAGTACTAATACAAAATCAATAAAAACAATTTTAAATCTTAAATTCAAGTATCATTTTCACAATTTTCAACATATTTTCTAAAAAGGTTTCATTCCTATAACAGAAATGGATGAAAATGATTTACAACATTTGCCATGTGAAGGTGATCGAAAGGATGTTCTGAAATTTAAAAGATGTGAATCAAAAAAATTGATCTCTCTCACAGCTGAAGTATTTGGAGTCCTGCAATCTTTTCTCAGGTATGTAGTGACTAATTTAACAGCTAGCAAAATAAAAAGCTAACAAATGTTTGCTTTTAGAGATGGAGTGTTTTGTGATATTAAGTTGGAAACAGACGATGGGACAGTAGTTGTTGGACATAAATTTGTTTTACTATCAGCTGGTCCATATTTCAGGGCTTTTTTCACTAGCTCTGAAGAAAGTAATAAAGATCATATTAATATGAAAGAATTAGATTCCACCATTTTGCAACTCTTGATAAATTATATTTACACTGGAGAAATAATTGTCAACGAAGAACATGTACAGGTATTATATTATATTAATAAGACTTATACTAAAATAATTAAAATTTGTTGTTGTTTATTTTTCAAGGGTTTGTTAGCAGCTGAAAATCTCATAAAGTTGGACTATATAATAGCCTCATGTGAAGAGTTTTTACAAACAAAGCTAAATCCTTAAAATTGCCTTGGAATCAGAGCACTTGCTGACTTACATAACAGTACAAAATTGATGTCAAGTTCTCATGCCTAAACAGTTTTTGTTTGATAAACATAACTGTTCTGACCTTGCTGTTCCATTTGAAGAAAATGTAAGCAAACTAAAATTATTGTTATTTTACTATTATGGATTGAAACTTGAAAATGGTTCAATTGGCTTAACTATACTCTGTCAAAGTTAAGAAATGTAGTCATGCAGCGATGATCAGTTTGTCAGGCCACAGTCTGGTAGCACCCATTTGTCTCTCCACCCAGTAAATTATCTGAATACCCGTTGTATAGTATTTTGGCAACAAAATTATATATTTAACGTTGTTATATTATATTAGTTAAATTGTTTATATATGTTATAGATATTTGAAAGTGTTATGAATTGGGTAAAACATGAATTAGGTTGCAGAAAACATTTTTTGCCAGGTTTAATAGAACATGTAAGATTGCCATTAAATTCAAAACCCTATGACTGTATCTATTAGACAATTTAGTCAAAGAGTGTCTCCTAAAAAACCACCGACAAATTACAAAAAAGCGGTAAAAACGGGATTTTAATTTCTAACGCTTTGTTTTTCACCATAGAAACGAATAAAAAATAATTATTTTATTATAATATTAATTCAACTTCAGGCTATAATAAATATTAATAATATAAAATATCCAGACTGACAAACCGTCTCCGCTTAGAATTGTTTTTACTATACAATGATATTATATCATTGAATTCAAGTTGAATACAATATATAATACATTGACCTACTTGTAACCTACTTAACAGCAAAGCGACTTCCACTAACCCACCTATTTTATTCTATTATTTTATTATATGATTATTGTGTATTATTATCATTTAATAAGTTCAATTAATTATTACAGATCCATTTTGAACAAAGTCAATTTGAAAAAAATCATGCTGTTGGTTGGAAAAAATTAAAACCAAATGCTGTTCTGACATTATTCAATGTCCCCAATCCTCCACCACAATTTGACATAGTGCCTTAACAAAAGTGTTGTATTATGTTTATTAAAATAGATTATTGCAGTGTTCACGCCATAGAACACAACGCCATGATGAGTATAATTGACGACGGCGCACCAGCTACCAATTTCACCGACCATAATTTTTTTTATTTCAATAGATATAATAATATATTGTCTATGGTTTTTTAATACCCATTGTATGCCTTTAGCAATAAACACATACATTTATATAACATTTAATACCATGATTTATTTTGTTACACTACCCTAGTACTGGGGTAAGTTGTAATATACAAATATATTGTTTAATTTTTCAATACATTAAAAAACTAATAAAATATTCGAAAATTATACTTTTCTATGAGTTGTGTGTATTATAATATATTATTACACATTAAAGTTGAAAGAATGTCAGCGCACTATTTGTTTTATCTCCACGCGCAACATAGCAAATTTTATACATTTACAATAATAATTTCTAAAATTATAGTGAAAAGTCCTCTTATGAAATTTAAAGTTAGGATTATTATCTAGGGCATCTCATAGGCGTTCTATTATATTTTAATTTTAAATTGAGTTGTTCTAATGAGTATTTTAAAATGGTACATTTTAAACACTTATAACTCGCTTTAAAATTAAAATATAATAAAACGCCTATAAGAAGCCCTAGATAATAATCTTGATCTTAAATTTTATAGGAAGGCATTTCACCCTAATTTTAGTAATTATAATGATTTTATTGTGAACGTACAATTTGTTATGTTGTGCATAGGTCAGAGAAAAAAAACAAATAGTGCACTAAGATCCTCTTAATAGCACCACACTTTCTCTTAGTTTAGATTTTAAACAATAAATAGTGAAGTAAATATTACAAAATCACTAAACAACACATCATGAGAATAAAATAAAAAAAACAAGTAAGAAATTCACTTTTTTGAATTAAGAATGTTACATTGAACATACAAAACCGATACAAAACTGTACCTACCTATATAATAGTTATCAACCTATTAACCCATCAATGATCTTATATTTTTTATTGTGTACACTATATTAGATAATATTAAGTAAATACTCGCTAACTAAACGTGGATATACTAATCGATTGGTATATACAATATAACGTTAAGTTATAAATAGGATAGATTAAAATGCATTAAAAAACAAGAAAATTACAAATCTTAATAAAATGCACAGAAAAATTATAAGTCCAATTTAAAATAAAATAAAATAAATGTGATTTTAATTAGAGTTTTCACTGTTTTGTAATGTACCACCTACCTGTATGTAAAAAATATTATAAATATAATAATAGGTGTTGAATTTTTAGGGACATAATAGGTAACGCATTCGTGTATGTATTACACTATTTATATATTATGTACCTATATTATACATTTATACGAGTATATATTATACTATTCATATGTGTGCACACGTCAGGATAGGCAGTTGACAATTTTGTGAACATTTTTTTTAGGTGTACATGGTCCCAAATGCATGTGATATATATATTAGGTGAACAATAGAAGTTAAGTATGTCACACTAAATTAACAGTTACCTATAACTTATATTATGACGTAGGATTTGGAAAAAAAATTACAAGTAGTAAAATTGTTTCCAATGACTTACGACCTATGAGTTATAACACGGATTTCTATAGATTAAAACCATATCATATATGTCTACTTCAACTACCCTATATAGGAATGTGCCTATTAATTATAATTATTCTACGACCCCCCCGGGGACTGGAAAAACGTCGACGACGTTTGTATTATTCGATCTCGCGTATTTTATAGATTTCTAGTTCTGATTTAAAATATGCGTCTACAACACTTGGATAGCACATTTTTCGTGACATTAAATATTTATTTTAAGTCTTAAAAGTAAATTTAAGCCCCAAAAGAATATAAAAAAAAAATAATTTACTTTAAGCATCGACTCTTTTGGCGGAATCCGTGACGTGTGTTCATTAGCTGCGCGACGCCGACGTGAAAACGCTCCAGATACAGAACTGAAAATATTATTATTTATGAAAAATAAAACCATTTACGGAACGCAGTAGGTTTGTTTTTTGTTCATGTCTGTTTTGCTTATTGAAATTACAGAATTTTTAATCGACTGTGTCTTCTGAAACGACTTTGAGAATTGCCATAGAATATAAATGATAGATATTATTATTATACTACGTCAATATGATGAATCCACAGATATAATATAATACAACTTTTTATATCAAAGAGTTCCGTGTTAAGGAACAATTTGTTCATTGAAATTTGATATAACAATAACCAAAATAGTTTATAATTTATAATTTGAATTATAATAATAAAATATATTATTTAAGTTATTATTTTCGTGTACATATTAATTTAATTATTGATTAAGGCGGTGAATAGTTATTAGAAGCACAAGCATATTTTTATAAAAAAATATTGTTTTTCATGAATCATTAAATAAAAATGTGATTTCTCGTATTTAGATTTAACATAAAGATGTACAGTATAAATACATAACATTTACAGTACCGACTATATCATACCAACTATAAAAAAGTGACCAGTGAACAATCATTCAATGATGAATTTAACAGTTATTACCCATTACATTAATTAGATTATAAATTAGAATAAAATGCAGTTTCAGCTTTTATTACATTATTTTATGTTTTTAATTTTTAATTTTTAAAATGCGTAGTGCCACCTTGTGCCGGCGATCTTACACGTAATTTAATTGAACAGATAGGTACTAGCTAGTGATACCCGATTTTTTAATTAAATTATTTACTCGATTTCAATCGTAAAAGATTTATGAAGTATATTGTACAACTATGAATGCTTAATTTGATAAGCTATATAGGTAAAATGTATACAACAATTCGACGTATAATCGGAAAACGCGGCGCATTACGCTCGTCGTGTATAGCTTCTCCGATATAAACCAATGCGTTTTTAATTCGACGGAAAACGCTACAGAACACGCCGTATATAGCCCTTTGATTAGTAAATGATCTAAGATATAGCCCCGGCCTTATACGTTTGTATCATAAATAATACATTGTCTGTGGTTTGTAATAAATTGTGAATTATAAAATTTAATTTATAAAAGGCGGGTAAGCGGACGTCGCTCTGCTGTATTGCAATGTGAAATCTACTGGAGTGTACAATAAAAAGTGTGAGTTTATTTTCCACAGTACAATATATGTATATAAGGCTAAAATGCACTTTACCAACCTCCTCACGATTTTCGACTTTTCTTTTTTTCAAACTTCTTGTTTTATGAACAATTTTTTTTTTACCGGAAACAATTATTTTAAAAGGTAAAACCTTCCAAAGTTTGCGATTTTACGTTTATGCGCTCGCGCGCAACGCTACTTGACTGTCACGCGCAAGCGCGAGGCGCCTAATGCCTATATACCTAATGTTATATACAACAAATTTATTTTTTATATAGTTTATACTTATGTTTATGTAGTTTTTATTTTATAACCATTAGGCTGTCATCTACCTGAAGATAATTGATTTTTAACAACATTGTTTGATTCCGAAGCCTACTCAAGGTGGTTTTACACAACAAATCGGGGGGATATTTTCGATTTTTTTTTGTCCGAAAGTAGGGCAGCGAGCGAGTGGCAACGCAGACATCAATTTTTCCGCAACAGTTCAGCCGAAGTAAAATGTAGCATATTGAGTATTTATTGGTTATAATAATATAAACTGAAAACTTCGTTTAGCTATAATTTCGAAACTAAATTCGTGCGACAAATTCTGATTTCACCAACATTTTAAACATTTTAACATTATACGATATAAACGTATAATAGTAGTGATAACACGAACCTCTAAGCTGCCGCGATTGTCTCTTCTTGATTGTACCATAGACTATATGAAATATACTGGATAGTATAATATAGGGTATACTGAATACTTGAATGTTTATTGTTTTGTCACTTTTTTAATGTTTCGGTACTTTGAGTATTTATTAAATTTAGACTGCCATGAGTCACAACTCTTGTTAACTTTGTTTAATTCACTTTGTAAATTTTTTAAAATAAAAACACTCATTTTGGATGAAACGTACGTCTTATTGTAACCGTTTGTTGTTTTTTCGTGGACAATACTTCTGACTTATGTAAACTGCAGCCAAAATGTCCTACAAAGGTGTAGAATGAAAAGTATTCCATTTTTAATTGATTTAATTTTTGAACTCTAAGCAACGCTAGGCATGAAATAGATAAAAAATAAAATGTAAAATTCTGTTAACACTATCAGTAGATTGGAAAATATAATAGTGGGTTGTGATAGCCTTGTTCAGAGGGTTTGAAACTTATAAAATTAATTTCAAAGTATTTTTTGATGGTCAATATTTAGCCCATTATCTAAAAACAGATGGCTTTGTAGGCGTTTACTGTGAATATATTGTTATTGTTATTTAATACAGTATCACTTGTTCTGTTTGTGATTAATTACAGTTTTTTAACTAGTAGCAATATAAATTGTTTTGTAATATTGAAATTGTAACTGTTAGAGCTCAAGCGGATATAGAAGTAAAATAAAAGTTGACAATTGTTTACAATAATTTGCCTAAAATCCGAAGGTTGGATTGACCTAAATTTATTAGGGTTAGAATTTAAAGTCAGATATAGGTACATTTTTAATTTTTATAGACGTGTTTAAGAAAATGTAAAAAAAATAATACAAAAGCATTAATAGCAAAAATATTTTATATAATATAAATGATTTATTTATTTTTTTATAATTTTTTAAATACAATAATAATATTATATGTTATATATATATATCCATTCATAATTAAATTTATTAGGTATGTTTCTAAACTTATATTAAAATATATTAAAAACCAATAAACAATAAACATACCTGTAATTCAGACACTAAAATAACATAGTTCCATTTAGGGATGTTGTAACATAATTCTAAAATAAATGTTTGAGTACAATGAGATTTTTAAAAATATAAATAAAATATAAATGACAATAAAAATTATTAAAAATATTAATAATTGCCAATAAAAAAGATATCTATTTTAGGGTATTGTTGGGACAAACAAATGATTCGAAAATTGTGTAGAATTCATTGGCGAAATAAAAATAACATTTAGAGGCATAATCGGTGGAGATGTTGACTAACCCTAACTTAAGTATTTCTGATTTTACCCGGCACATAGCTTTTATCAATTACTGGTTCTTGTAGGAATATGTGTAGACATCTTTCATTTTGTGCCAATGGATGGCCAGCAATTCTGAAATCAAGAATACAAAAATGCAATTAATGATGGATAACATAATACCATTAATAAATAATAAATATTAGCTATACTTTTATATTTAATAGTATTGTTAAATACCATAAATTATGTTTTTTTTTTATTTGTAAAATGTACATTTTAATGAAACCCATTGTGGTATTATTTTTATTAAATAATAATAAATAATATAGAGATCAGAATATTATGTATGTAATAAATATTAAATTTAATATGCAAAAATATACTTGTTTATAAAAACTTCAAGGCCTTTTCGCCGTTCTTCAATAAATTCTTCTTCAAATATACCATCATCATTTCGGAACGGCATTTGTCTTTTCCATGCTTTACCAGGTAAAGGAGGTACAACAATCTGAAAAACACATTTTGATAATAAGAAAAAACAATCAACGTAGTTCAATAAATCACTGTATTAGATGGGCTGGACTGAACTGTCATAAAAAGATATTTTTAAATATTTTTTGTTTCATTTAAATAAACAAAATTTTTTTGAACTAATAGTTATACAATTATTTATTTTAAACTAATTCTACATAACTTTTAACATAATAATAATTTATTATGATAATAGATAACTATATATTTTTTGGTTTTCAAATATAATTCTCGTAAGATAAATCCACAAATTTTATCATATTTAATATAATAAAATATATTCTGCAATAAAATAGCAATGTAAAAAATATATAAATTTGTTATTCCCGCTCAAGATTTAAAATGTAATTTTACAATCTCTTTGGATTGTCAGTGTTACCACAATAATAGTATATTTAACATGTTTTTTTTTTTTATTATGATTACGCTCAAATCTATCGGCGATAACAAAAGAGTCAGTATTTGCCATTCGTCAGTCTATTCGTTACTCAGTGTACCGGTGATCAGTATTAAAGGAATACTCGTTTATGATCAGTATTCATAACTCGTAAGCATTAAGTTGCTAGTCGCTATCTATTCAAATTGTAATTTGGATGTTTTGTTATGTTAAATTAACTACTGTGATTTTAGTTAATATTGAGTATTTACGTAGTATATAAATATTTTAAATTAAAAAACTAGTGTCATGTAGTTAAACAAGTGACTCACAAATTAAAACAAAATGACATTTTTAGAGACTACTGCCGTACCAAACACATCGGCAAATGAGATTCAAGAAAACGTTACTACACATAACATTCTTGTTCTAACAATAATAACTCATTATGTAAGAGACTATGCAAAGAGATTTCCACAACCTATTGACAGGCCATTTGATGCTGTGCGAACCTCAAAGTTTCATCGTACATTTAGTATGCTTGCCTTACACTTAATTCAATGTCCTGATCTTACGTTTGGAGAATTAATCAATTTGATATCATGCGGAAAATACCAACTACCTCCAACCTTCATACAAACTTTTCACTTGGAAGTATATCATATGATTAATACTGATCTAAATATTATAGCAGAAATGTTCAAAAATATGGATGGTACCTCATTGGATAACGGATTACCAAAAGTACATCAACTTAAAATTGTTAATGGCAGTAGTCCCGTTGGCATATTTTTACGGCGTGTAATGGTATTCTTCAATAAAATGCAGTTTTTACAGACTGAAGCCGTTATAAAGGAAGTAAAAACCCATTGCAGTACAATATTGAACAAAATTCCGGTAAGAATTATGGCAAACTACACTTTGTTTACTAACATTCATATCATAAAATAATTTTTCAGGGACTCAGAACTAGAAAAGTAGGATCAAATGACAAAGAAGAACTTAGTCCAGAAGCTGTAGAAATGATAAAAATAACCAAGACAATCAATGGAATTATTGAAATGATTAACATAAATTATCAGGCAAGTTTTAATCAAAATAGCAAGTACAATAAAGCTCGTTCTTGGTCTCCGCGACAAGTAGAACTCTTTATTGCACAACAAGTTAAACTATTGAAAATTAATGAGTCTGTTGCCCTTGATCCACCAATTCTACAACAAAAACTTAAAGATATTCTGAGAGCCAATCCTGACCATTTTGACGTACATTATTTAAACTATCTTAATTGCTTGAGGGTGAAAGAATATTGTGGAGCAGTAAATAGTGTACAACATTATTTTAGTCGTCAAACTTTTAGGGTTATAAATTTAGACGAAAAAAGCAGAGGTTATCAGTATACATCTCTCAATATGGCCATATTGAACGCATTTTTTAATCATAATGATGAAGCTATGAGTTATTTAAAAGAAAGTATAGCAGTAGCTCATCAAGTAAATGATCATGTTTGCTTACAGCATGCACTTATGTGGATGTACACATTGAGTAAAAAGAACAAGTCTACTATGTTGAGATGTTCGGTAACTAGAAGCAAAGAATTAGAACTGCATCAGATCACTTCATTTAGCTTACAATCAATGGCTCAATATTTGGTTGAAAACTCTGAAACTCCAGCAATAGTCTTCGAAATATTAAAGAAAAGCGAAATATATAACTATTTCAATGGTTTGACTGATCTGCGTATGACAAATAATGTACAAAAAGCGGCGATTTGGAATACATATGGTTATCAACGTATATCAACAATACATTCTTTATTAGTCTTAGAACATGATCAATGTAACAAAGATGTTTATAATATAGAAAGTAAATGTATAGCCATGTGCAATATCATTAATGATTTGATTGCTCATGGTGATTATTATCTTGCCCCCATATTAATCAATGAAGTTTCTCATATTTTTCCATACACACATAGTAAATTCTGGATAATGGCTGAACAGTATTTAAATTTTACATTAGCTATGAATAAGGAAGAATGGCCTAAAGCAGAATTAGCAGCTAAACAAATGGCCTCTGTTAATGTAACAGAGAGTCTATTACGATTAGGAGAGATGTATTTGAAAAAAGAAGACTTTGTTACAGCTACTAATATCGTAAAAGAGTTAATGGAAAATAATGAGGAAAACACAGTACTAACTAGATTGCGGGCATACGTAATTGTTGCCAAAGCAAATGAAAGTGCAGCTCTAAATTTACTTATGGACGCAAAATTGATAGCTATAGAATATCATTTAATGTATATGACTGCAATTATAAATGTTGAGATAGCAATTGTATTGATGAAATATGATTTTTCTCATAAAGCATTAAGATTGTTACAAGAGACAAAACAACATATTTATTGTGGCATAAATGTTTATGATAAGGCATACACAGATTTACAAATTATTAAAGCAAAGATGATGGTTAACATAGTTGATGAGTTTGATCACAGTCAAGAGTTTTTAAATAAAATTTATAAAAAATTAAATATAATTGCAGAAAAATTTCGATCAATAGAAGCTATCACAGAGTTAAAAGAAGTAACATATTTACAAGCATTAATAGCAGACGAATTGGATATGAAACAAAACCGAAACAAGCATGCAATGGAATTTAGGCACTTGGAAGAATACAAAGTTCAACAGTAATGAATGATACAATACATAATCATTAAACATATTCGTATACTGTTTTTATACTAAATTACGATATTGTATTGAATTTGTAATAATATAATAAATTGAAAGTCGTAACTAAGAAATGTGCACTTTGTTCTTTCACATTGAAACTAAATAAAACATTTTTAATTGTTCATTAGTTATTTTTGTATACAAGTATTCAACTAAACCTCAACTTTTTAATACTATGTAAATTACTAAACAAAAGTAAAATAGATTGGTGTTAAGTTTTTTAAAGGGAGTAAAATAAATTATAATTGTATGAGAAAAATGCATGTTCCGTAAGTATAAATATTAAAAGGTTATTTATTTTTATTCTATTTAAGTTAATAAAATGCAGTACCTATGTATTATAGGAAATATTAAGTATATGGCTAATTAATAAATTATTGTTGATTTAATTTACTTTTTTAAAATAATTTATTATTATTCATTTAACTTATATTATTAATAAGTCATGCTGGTAAAAATGTTGGAGGTTAAATACAGAGGCGTGTGCTAAGGAAGATAATATTTTTTCACCAAATAGATCAAAGTATAAATATTTTATTATAAAAAGTGAAAAAAACTGACAGGAAAATATGAAATTTTATATTATATTATAAATTTAATTTTTCCATTCTTTGTAAAATTTTATATTTAATTAAAGTTTTACTTGTTAAAATAATATAAGAAATATTATAGATTAAATCATCATTATTTTGATATTTTTTTTTATAATCTGAACAATTTGTTGAGTTAAACTAGTCTTAAACTTACACACTAACCACCAACAGCATCTGTAAATTGCCAAAATATTCCTTTAGATAACCAAAATAAATTTGAAAGCATAATTGATATTTTTATATTTTTATGATTTAAAATTTAGTGTTTGTATCTATTACCAATGATTATTGTACAGATATTTCTAATGAAAAATAAATAAATTAAAAACATAATAATTTTCTAACTACAGTAAACATCAGCTCTACAGTTGTTTCACTATTGGAATTTAGAAGTACAATACAAATGCTACACAACTAAAAAATTGTTAAGAGGACGCTACGCCCACATGTGTTGTCTCCGTCTTACAAATGTACAACATAGTAAAAACTGTCTTGGCGAGGGAGATAACCAAGGAGGCTACAGTCATAACTCATAACTGGGGCACAGATTTCAATGTAAAGTGCATATTTTTTTGGTTGATCATACACAATGCTTTCTAAGTATATAATTTGTTTAATGTAACGAGGATTTGAGAGCTACAAATTTTATTTTAAATATTTTTGCATATTCCAAAGTTTTTTCATTTTAAGAGTATTTTTAGTATTATTGGGTAATTTTGTTGGTTTTTAATGCATATTAATATAAGTATAAAATTAAGCCTATTCAAAATATTATCTAAAGATAAATTATTTTCTTGATATTAAAGAAGGTTTTTTCCATACACATTGTCTATTTTTTTTTTCAATGCAATGCTCAAAATTTAGTTAGTACAATAGGCTTACTTAGAATGTTAATTTTACATACATTTTAAAATATATTTTGGTATGTTTAGAATGAATAATATTTCCCCAAAAACGGCCAAAACATATACGTGTCAACATCATAGCAGTCATATTTCAAACTTTCAGTTTTTTTTTTAATAAAATAATAAATTAATAAATAAAAATTATATCCTATTTATAAATTACAATTTGTATAAAAAAAATTATATAGCATTTTTGGCTATTTTTTAGAGCATATTTGTATGGTTTTAAGTGCATTTAAATCTGTGCCCTACTCATAACAGTTATGAGTCTTAGTTACTAAGAAACAACATTTTTACCACACAATCATCGTTTTGATTTTTTTGATATCTGAACTTTTAAAAAATTTATTCGTTTGAAAAACAAAAACAATAAGAATTTTTTTTGTATAAGTGATATCAAAAAAATGAAAACGATATTGCATAGCCAGTTTTCTTAAAAAATGTTGTTTCTTAGTTATGACTAGGGCTGGGATTTTGATGATGCACTATTCATTTTTTTCCTGAGGTTGCAGTAATTGCCTGGTCACAAATCCGTAACATGTACTTTTGAATGAGAATAAGAAAATTTATTTTGCATTTTTTTTGATTTTAACATCATTTTCTTAGTTTTTTAGGGCATTATTGGAGTTTTTTGGGTTCAAAATTCAAACTCGAAATTTTATTTTATGATTTTACACGCTAATACAAGTTTTAAATAAATTTAAATAGTTTAAAAAATATAAGGAAATAATTGTTTTTTTTTCAGATTAAAAGAAATCCAAGTTGAAGTTTAGAATATAGAAAAATTATTTTAACTGCATTAAAGCATTTTTTTGAGTTTTATAGGGCATTAAATTCCCAGCCCTAGTTATGACTGTAGCTTTCTTGGTTCTTACCCATGCAAAACAGTTTTTGCTGTGTTGTATATTTATAATACGGAGACAACACATGCGGGTGGAACATCTTAAGGGTATTATTAAAATGCATTACAATAGAGTAAACCAGAAATTAAACTAAATAAGGATTATGTTTATTCAAAACTAACTAGTAATTACTAAATTTTGGATCAAATATATCATTCATTAAATCATATTTTTTTAAAAATTAACAAAACTTTATAACTATAGATGAATTGTTTATTTTTAATTTCAAAATTTGTTT
Source organism: Sitobion miscanthi (assembly GCA_008086715.1). Taxonomy (NCBI): domain Eukaryota; kingdom Metazoa; phylum Arthropoda; class Insecta; order Hemiptera; family Aphididae; genus Sitobion; species Sitobion miscanthi. The sequence goes on from CM017802.1 coordinate 30,793,166, forward strand.
TACCTTCTAATAAATACAGTCTAATAATATAATATTGACTCAAATTAATTTAATTCATCAAGCGCTTAGATTATTAGGACAAATATTCCAATAATAATAACTTATAACTCATAATATAGCCACAAAGGTTTATCCATAATATATGATGTAATATTGACATAAGAATAAATTGGAAGTACACATTACCTTACTGTCTCGTTCTAGTTCATTGCGCAACCATTCAAAATCACTGTAACGTCTACGGACACTGGATTCTTTGACCTTAAACACTGGTAGGTTTGTCTAAAAACAATCAAACAGTAGCCACATGAGTGACATCAGTAAATACGTTCTACCCAACACAACGACTAAACTATACTCAAGGCAACTCACTCGCATGCGAACTTCATAGTCAGTGTATCGTTTTTTGGCCACACCATGAGTTATCGGGTTCAGTATATCAATTTCTAAAAAATTTGCCGGAGCCGCATACGCATCATCCAATGTTTGCTTCTTGACGTTCAACCGTCTGGTAGCCTCGGCTGTGTCAACCATTGTTATTTTTTATATTGTTATAGACGTCCCTTTCAAAGTAGTAAAGCCGATCGTTGGGTCGCGATCGTACCTGCGAGATGAGCGAAAAAATGTTTTTTTTTTATTTCGCGCGGAAGAGGAGTATCAAGGCGTCCTTGGTACCGGTCCACCAGAACAGGAGCAGCAATCGATGACGTAACGACAAAAACCGGCAGACTTGAATGAACAAAAAAAAAAAAAAAACCAGAAATGGAAAAAAACTATCGCAGAATAATTGGTATTTCCTGTTGATCTGAAGAATTCTTGACGACGGCCTACGACGTGATAACGCAACAATTGAATTATAATATTAATATATATATATTATAAATACAAATGTACACGATATAATTCGTAGCAATAACAATAAAAGACTAAATTTCGTTTAGTCGGGAGTTGAGACGATTGAGCGGTCGATGATAATGGGTAGGAAATAATACGACAAATTTAGAAACTAAATAACTTATATCCGCGGATTCTCAAACACGACCACTGTCGCGAAAATCGGGAAATGATCGACAGACGAGATAACGACGGGATGACACGCATGGCCAGGCTTGCCAACCGACTAGACACTGTTCGACCTGATAATGAGCATTGATAACAGTGAGAGCGAGAGCGCGCGCGCGACACGGATGCTGCCGATAAAAATATTTACCAAACCAAACAACTAACAACCCATTTCAACGATTTAATATTTATAATAAATTATTTTTTTTTATACTTATTACTATTATTCATTATTCGATTTTTCGGATTTATAAATTAGCTTTCACCTGCGAATCGTTTCTTAGGGTTTTCAGATGACGTCCATCATTGGAAACGACTGACCGACCATGGACCGACGGCACGTACTACACTTTCCGTTGCGTTATTGACATCGCCGTCACTGAAATAATATAAATTAGGTAACCTTTGCTAGGTCGTTTTTTGGCCGGAAGACTGCCATGGAATTTTTTGAGCTAATCTCCATCATCGTGGCGTTCTACGTCGTTCTTAGTTTTTTGGATTTCACGTTCAAGGTGGGTGAAGTTTAGTCATCATTCTGCAGTTTGCATAATATAATGAGTGCCTCTGTTTAATTGATTAACGCCGTTAATAAACTGATTGCCAATCTCGGGAGGAGATCTTGAGGCTAAAGACCAGTCAATTGGTTTGATGACAAATAATGACAGAATGCCCTAAGCAGACATTTTTTTCAATTGTTTTAATATTTTTGCATGTTTTTATTTTAGTCCTGTTCACACTATCCGTATTTGATGTTAATACAAAAGACAGGATTAAGTGTTGCACCTTTTCAATTACAATGGTACACAACGTCGTTGAATCGTCTTATTCTGAAAATGTCATTTTGGCATCCAAAATTCCAAACCAATTGGTTTACTTTTGGGTCTTGGGTTACTATTTGTATGATTATACCATCTATATGTCTGGTTATTGTATCTTCTGCCCAATTGTGTAAAAAAATATTCACGGAGCCTACTAGTGAACCATCAGGCAACCAGCAAGAAACATTTCTTGAACCTATAGTAAGTGAAATATCCATTATTTTATACATTTTTTCTTAATTAAATATATTTTCAGGTACCTGGGATAAATTTACCAATGTCAGACTTAAGCTATTATCTATTTGCACTTATGTTTTCGACGGTTTTCCATGAACTAGGACATGCATTAGCAGCAATCAGGTATTTGATTTTTATAATATTAGTTATTACTTATACTTGTGCACGTACAATTTCCTCTAAACACTTATTAAACGTGAGTTTTTATTGTGAACAGGGAAGACATGCATGTGGAAGGTGTTGGTTTAATGTTGATTTTGATTATACCTGTGGCTTATGTTCATTTGGATGACATTACCTCGTTGCCAAGTAGCAAACAGCTTCGAGTTATGTCAGCTGGCGTGTGGCACAACATAGTTCAAGCTCTAATGGCCTATCTTGTTTTATGGCTCTTACCATATATGTTGTTTCCATTTTTTACAGTTGGGCAAGGTGTCATGACCACCCAAATAAACCAGGTAATCAGAAATAAAACAAATATTTTATTTTTGGTTGTTTTAAATTAAACTTAGTACTAAAGACAATCTCATTAAGGAAATTCCCCACCAGTTTATTTTGAATAATATTATCTTTCAAATAAGTATCACAAAATATAAATAGTAATAGCTAAAAATATTCTATTATTCATTTTAAGACTACCTTTTTGGTTTTGTGTGATTATGTGTTACTGTTTAACATAATATAATATAGATTCTTTGGTGCCCTACGATATAGTAGTATAATTTTAAGACTCCATTAATACAACATTTTAAATTGTTTTTACTATAATATGCAATAATATGGTAATAAATTAATGATATTTTCCATGTATTTTTTGTTTTTAGAAATCAGGTGTTAATGGGCAAGGAGGACTAGTAACTGGTGATGTTATTACAAAATTGGGGAACTGTGATGTGCATGATTTTGATTCATGGATAGATTGTTTAAATCGCACTAAGACAAGTGTAGATTCTGGATTTTGTTTATCACCAGAATTTGTTCAACATCATGACGAAACAAAACCAGGTAATTATAAAATTATGATTTTCAAAATGTTTTATACTTCTAATTATTTACTAATTCAATGATTAATAATTATTTTAGTGCATTATGTAGATGAATATATAATAAACTGCTGTGATCCAAACTCAAAGACTAATTTGTGTTTCGAGTATATTGAATCGCTATCCAATCCTCAAGAACTACCAAATCATTCTTGCTTAAATGTTAGAAAAGTTATTGAAAGGTCAACATCACCCTGTGATGCTGATAACCAATGTTCATCAGCTCATTGTTATTACCCCGCAATTCGTAAGAATCATAAACTTGTGGTTATCAAACGTGAAAAAAAAAACGAAGTCTTATTTCTTGGACAGCCTACAGAACTGCAATACATATCTGTTACCCAATATGTACCCAAGACTGATTATCTACCAAATAGTATACCCGAATCTATTGAAAAATTTTGTAAATACCTAATAATGTTTGCAGGAGGTTTAGCCGTCATAAACGTAATACCGTGTTTTTATTTTGACGGAGAAAAAATATCAAGGGTATTAGTAAATACAATGCTGAAGGAACACGTTGAACACTTGAGTGTTCGATTAGCAATTTCTATTTGTTTGACAATTTTTGGTTCTTTAATGTTGATTATTTATATGATATTAGGGTTTTGGTCTCTGATGAACTAGGTATGTACCATTTACCTAAAATTATAAATTGTTCCTACTTTCTACTAACGGTTAGGGGGCAACATTATTACTCTTACCAAATTTTAAAAATGTATTTATTTTTATTATTTTCCAAAATACGTTTGAACTGAAGTTGATAAGACATGTATTCTTTATATTTATACTAGGTAACTTATTCTAATAGTAGATTTTTTAATGTAATCTTAAGAAAGTGCCTATTCTATATTTCTTAAAGAATTAATAGGTATTATAATATTATACATTCAACATTTTATTATTGAAATAATTTTTTAAGCCAAAGTTCATAATTTATTATTATTATATTTATTTAATGACTGAAAATATGTATTTATTATTATAGAATATTATAATATTTTGAATTAGATCAATTTTCAATAACAAAAATAATAGAACTTGTTGACCTCAATTTTTTAATTGTTATGTTTAGATACCAAATGTCCAAATAATTTTGTGAAATAACTATCCTAGTCTTATTTTATTTATTATGTAAATATTAAATATCAAACATGTATCTATATATTTATAATATTAGTTACTTATATACTATAATGTTAATAATATATTTATAGAATTTCATTCCTATAAAATACATTATTAGTCATTTTGTCGTTAAGTATCAAACAAGTTTAATTTATATGATACTTTTACTATGAATTAAGAATATGAATCAATTGAATTTTTTATAGCTACATTATTTTCTGTTATTGCTGTATGGCTGTACTTGTAATTATTCTTCAATAAAATTGTGTGTTTCATTTTTACAAAATGTCTTTTTAATCCTCAAAGTTTATTGAAAGGTAATTTTAAGCCCAGGGCTTGAAACAGTTACTAAATTAATGGCATTAGCGGTAACCGAAAAAAATTGGAACAGTCCTGTTATTAGCGGTAACCAATTACCAGCACTGTATTCAAAATTACGGGTTACCGATTTAGTGATAACCGCTTACAAAAAATGTCGGTTACCAGTAACAGATTGAATACCAGTTTTCTAAAAAAAAAATTGTACTACACCACCTTTGTACCCGTGCCCTATCAGAGACTGACAACGATTTAAAATTGTCTATATAGATATACGTCGTCTGTTGAAAGTTGAGTCGTGTGCCTTTTATCGTATTCTAATTGATATTATAGACTTATTTGTAGTTCATAGGTAACGGGTCAGAACTCAGTAGTTATAAATACCGGTAATCGGTTCTTAACTGGTCAAAACATATTACCACGTTATTTTAGCTGAAAAATTATCACGGTAACTGATACCCGATAATACAATCGGGTAATAGGTAACCGATTATAGGTTCCCCAAAATTCCTGGAAATTACCGGTTTTCGGTAAAAACAAGTAACCGGATTCAAGCCCTGAAGTTAAGGCCACCAATGTTTTTAATTTTTTACTGTGTTAACGACATCACCTTCTGGGACAGTAAAAAATAACAATGCTTTGATTTCTGATTCAGCCTCTTTGTTGGTAGGAAAGTGAATCTAATTGGGTCAAAAAAGAATATTTCGAGAAGTTTTCAAAAGCGTCGGGAAAAAAAAATTAGAAGAAGAACGGGAATTTTTGAATTTTTATGTAAAACTAGTTTTTGAGAAAATCGAATTTGTTTTTTTGGTATACCTTACAATGGGATACATGAATTTTTTCTCTGAATGTTTATATATTAGCGTTTTCTAAACTCCTTAACATTTTCAAATTATTTTGACTCATTTATAGTTATTTATAGGCATAAAACTGTAAAAGAAACGAGTAAAAATAATAATGTTATAATTAATATTATAAACAGGTAATATTAATTCAACTTACAGGCTATAATAAATAATAACAATATCAAATATCCAGACAGACACACCGTTTCCACTCAAAATAGTTTTTCTTATACAATGATATTATATCATTGAATACTTGAATTCAAGTTTAATACAATCCATTGACCAGTGACCCACTTGTAACCTACTGAACAGTAGAGCGACATGCACTTACCCACCTTTTTATAATTTTTTAATAAAATATTGTTTGCTTGGATAAAAAACTTAAAATTTAATTAAAGGCTACTTATAAGCTCTTGTAAGTGGAGATTAAAAAAAAATTTGAGCGTAAATCCACAATTTTTATGCTCATCAGAAGTAAGAATTTTGACAAAACTTGTCAAAATCAAGAAAATTTTCAAATGGGTTTTGTGTTAGAAATTTATAACTATTGTACTTTTTATATCTAAAATTTTAAATCCTAATACAAGACACAATACGTGTTGTATATTTTTTTTTTTTTTTTGTATTTTTCATCAGATAAATGAATAACTAGGTAAGTTATATGAAATTGTACTTAGTAATTTTAAAATATAATTTTATTACTAATAATACTTTTTACAAATGTTTATTTTTGCGTGATGAAAATCAAAAAACTTAATACGAAATCAGAAACTTAGAAAAAAAGTTTATATTATGCACTGCAATTTATAATGTACCAACTCAAGTTGGATAAAATTTCGCAGGTCATGCCTGTGCATCGTAATCGCTCGGTGTCAATTGTCCGTGTTCTAAAAATATTGGGTGCAGTGGAAATATATTAATCAGGTTTACAGATGATTTTGTTTTTTCATAATATTATGTTTTCTGTTGTGTAGTGACCGACGATAATACATAAATGAATTGTGCCTGTAATATTTATATACATATTATATTATTATTACGATCGATTGAGATCGAGCCAGCACCTGGACCGGAGTACCGGACGATACCAATAGAGTCGGTCGCTATATGCAGCGACCGACTGCATAATATAACCAGAAAAAAATCTTCGAAGCGTCCATAGTTATTGATAATATAACCTAACCCAACCCAACCTAACCTAACCTAACCTACGTGCCTACAAATTACAATCGACACGCTTAAGCTCACGTTCTCGCCGAGTTCTACAGCGAGACTGCCTCGTGTCTGAGGGTGTGGCGGTGTTATAATATGCACAAATATTATTGTCACCTCACGCCATATTTTTAGCTTCACTGGTCCAACCAATTATTTACTTATTTGCTAAATTATTTCTATTTTACATATTTTATATATATTATGGTTTAAAACGTTTAGGTTATCTAAGGTATAATACAAATTATATTTTTACGTCTTACATCATAGGATTTAGATTTGATACAGCGACCCACTTGACCCCTTTAGAATCATACTAGTAACCTGCACTTGTCCATCTTCTTTTAAAAAATATTATTTAGAAAAAAAGTTGTTTAAGGAGACGAGACACTGTACAGTATGTCCCAAAAGTCCCGTATCACCCTTAATATCTCCATGTAAAATCACTATATTTAAACGCGGTTTTTTTTACAGTACTAAGTATAAAAATTCTGATTGAATGGCATAATATTCATTTTTTTTTTAAATTCAAAAATTTTCAAAAATATTTTTTACGCATTCAAGAATTTAAAATTTTTAAGATAGCCATTTGTTGAACATATTTTTTAAAACAGTTCAAAAAAAAAAAAAAAAATACTAAAATTAAATAAAAATTGACCAAGTTAGAGCAAGTTATGTTTTTGAATAATTGTAGTAAAAAAATCAATTATTGTTTCACATTTCAATAATGAAGTATCTAATTTCAGCACACGACAATACTTTTACATTCCTAATTAAAGTTTAGATTTGAATAGAAATAAAAATAGCAGTGTCATATCGTTTGCTGAACAGTAAAACTGGTTACCTATTTTTAAATATTTTAATTATCATGAAGTGAACCTAAAGTTACGATATTGGACATAATCTTACAGTGATAATTAATGCGATTTATAATAATAATACCTACGCATATCGCAATTTGGTTAATTTATAATTAAAAATATTATCTTGTGTTCTTTCTTTATTTTTATGAATTTTTGGATTTTTTTTATGGCGTTATTTGAAAAATCTTGTGTATCCGTCTTGTTCATTGCCTGATCTTCGTCATAAAATTGAACAAAATATTCAAAATATCTTAAGGGAGACATTAGGAAATGTTAAGAACGCTTGGGTCGAAAAATTTCAACTCTGTGTTGCAAATAATGGAGGTAATTTCGAACATTTATAAAAATAAAAATGTAATGAATTATTTTCGTTTTAATGTAATAAAATCTTTTTTTCTATTAGCAATCAAGTTTAAAAATATTATCTGAATTTTAATTTTAATCTTTCCTAAAAACTCCACTAATAGTTAGGTGTTTACAGATTACCATTAGAAACAGCATACTTACCTAACTAATATTACAATTATTTATAAACATACTCTATTCAACTAGCTGTATCTTTATTATAAATCGCAATAATTATAACTGTAAGATTATGTCCAATATCGTAACTTTAGGTTTAAACTAAGTTAAATTAAAGTTAAGTTCTAGACAAATTAAAGTTAAGTTCAATATGAGTTTTTTTTTATCAAAGTTAAGTTCCAGTCAAGTAAAAGTTAAGTTCCATAAAGGTTTCTCATTAAAGTTAAGTTCCACTCGAATTAAAGTTAAGTTCTAGACAAATTAAAGTTAAGTTCATGATGAGTTATTTATTAAAGTTAAGTTCCAGTCAAGTAAAAGTTAAGTTCCACTCGAATAAAGTTAAGTTCCATATAGGTTTCTCATTAAAGTTAAGTTCCACTCGAATAAAAGTTAAGTTCCATTTAGGTTTCTTATTAAAGTTAAGTTCCACTCGAATTAAAGTTAAGTTCCAGCCAAGTAAAAGTTAAGTTCCACTCGAATAAAGTTAAGTTCCATATAGGTTTCTCATTAAAGTTAGGTTCCACTCGAATAAAAGTTAAGTTCCATATAAGTTTCTTATTAAAGTTAAGTTCCACTCGAATTAAAGTTAACTTAACTTTTACTTGATTGGAACTTAACTTTAATAAATAACTCATCATGTACTTAACTTTAATTTGTCTAGAACTTGACTTTAATTCGAGTGGAACTTAACTTTAATAAGAAACCTAAATGGAACTTAACTTTTATTCGAGTGGAACCTAACTTTAATGAGAAACCTATATGGAAATTAACTTTATTCGAGTGGAACTTAACTTTTACTTGGCTGGAACTTAACTTTAATTCGAGTGGAACTTAACTTTAATAAGAAACCTAAATGGAACTTAACTTTAATGAGAAACCTATATGGAACTTAACTTTATTCGAGTGGAACTTAATTTTTACTTGACTGGAACTTAACTTTAATAAATAACTCATCATGAACTTGACTTTAATTTGTCTAGAACTTAACTTTAATTCGAGTGGAACTTAACTTTAATGAGAAACCTTTATGGAACTTAACTTTAATTTGTCTAGAACTTAACTTTAATTTAACTTAGTTTAAACCTAAAGTTACGATATTGGACATAATCTTACAGTTATAATTAATGCGATTTATAATAAAGATAGAGCTAGTTGAATAGAGTATGTTTATAAATAATTGTAATATTAGTTAGGTAGGTATGCTGTTTCTAATGGTAATCTGTAAACACCTAACTATTACTATAATACTATTACTACAATTATTCAAAAACATAACTTGTTCTAACTTGGTCAATTTTTATTTAATTTTAGTATTTTTTTTTTTGAACTGTTTTAAAAAATATGTTCAACAAAATGGCTGTCTTAAAAATTTTAAATTCTTAAATGCGTAAAAAATATTTTTGAAAATTTTTAATTTAAAAAAAAAAAATGAATTTTATGCCATTCAATCAGAATTTTCATACTTAGTACTGTAAAAAAAACCACGTTTAAATATAGTGATTTTGCATGGAGATATTAAGGGTGATACGGGACTTTTGGGACATACTGTATAATTAATAATAATGTACAAAAATAAAAGTAAAAGCGAAAAAAATAAAGTATATTTTAAATACAATAAAAATACATGTCGACGAGCTGTAATGTATGGTATATATATATATATATATATGCGGTCTGCAAGTCTACTACATATGAGGTGTGTCCATATAATATTCTTGAGGACGAATTCTCATGTTCGCCAGGTTAGTGGAAACCATGTAACCGGCATGGTGATGGTGGTGATGGTGGTGGTTCGGTACTAGACAGTTTGAAACTCCCATCGACATTGAAGGATTACCGTGGGCATGACTTCCTGTCGAATAATATAAAACTTGATCATAGAAATAAGTTTTGGATTTTTTTTGACTTCTTAAAACATTTGACGAGGAGTACAATTTATAGCAAATTGTATAGTGAGACAGTGTTTTAGATGTTAAGAAATTAAAATGCAATCGCATAAGCATGAAATATAATACCTCCATTAAATTAGTAAAGTAATTATTAAAAAGAAGATATAGTATTGTATCATACGAGGTGGCCGGTGGGGTGCGAAAAACGTAAACAAGTGAGTGGGGCAAGCTGCCGGCCGGGACACGGAATGAGAATATGAGATAGATGCTAGGTCAAGCGTCAACCGCGCGAAGGGAAGAAATAAAAGAAGTATCTGCATCAATACGGGGAAAGGCAAGAGGTGTTTAGGGTAGAGCGAATAGTGGAGTTTCACGAGTGTCCAGGTGGGTGGTGGATTTTGAGAACTAAGATATAGGTAGCGTTTGATAGAAAACGGGTTTTGACATGTTCATATTATACGTTCCAGTATTGACACGATTTCATATAGTAGTACTATTACTATTTAGTGTCTTAAATCGTGGTAGTTGATTACTTGCTAATTACAGATGGTAAACTGATGTATTCCCAAACGGACAAGATATAATTTTTGATAGTGAACAAAATGAAAAGCAATACGACCAATAAATTATGTGTAGCTATTACTAACCTATACAGTCTTATGATATATTATATTATGTATTATGTATAATATATAGCATACCTACAGGGCGGTATAGGCTGCAGTAGACATATCGCAAATCGTATTAAATATTATTATGGTTATCCAAATCCAACAATACTAATATATTTGTATTTAGACTCGAATCGATAATTTATTGCTCGATATAGATACCTGTGGTGGAGACTGCTGCAGGTAAGAAAGCCGGGTAACTTGATGAGTGTTGAAACATTCCACACTGTGACAAGCCGTTTGATTTCCACGCCGAGTACTCGATTAGACCGCCAAAACCGGAGCCTGTATAGATACGTTTTGTTTAGGTTACGTTAAATGTATAATAACTAAAATTTAAAACCATGTTCGCATTTCATTTTCATGTCTAATAATGATCGTCGCTTGACTTACTTATAGACCTAATTTGAGAATAGGACTATTATATTACTAAAATAGCTTCAGACTGCAGACCATCGCGCCGCATTATACATATTATAATATAGCCAATATACTATATAGGTTAACATATTGTATCGGTACAGACACGAGACTCGATTTGAGGCATGGGAAAGATTCTAAATAGGTCAATAGGTACAATATAGGTACCTAATAATTGTTTTAAAATAACTAAAAAATATGTTGACATCATAAATGAAATAATAGTTGAATTCAAATTGTGGTTTTATATAATAATTTTAAAAATGCAATGTTTTTTGATTGTTATATTTAGGTATATTATAAAATGTTGATATGATTATCACAATTATTTTTGACTAGGTATATACCTACAATACAATTAATTGTGGATGATCAAATGTTCAATTGTTAATGGCCCACTACTAAATCATAATATATACTTTGTTTTTATTGTATAATTATGTAACTATGCGATAGATGTTATACTCACCAGCTGTAAACGGAGGTTCTGCGTGAACGACGTTCGTATTTGACCTGGGTAAAAGGGGTTGTTCTACGTTCGGAGATCTGCAATCGGGTGCGGTTGATAGTGTGGGGTTGTTCCTCGACAGACTACTTCTCTCGTTCCTTCGGAATTTCGCCCTCCGGTTTTGAAACCAAACCTGATCGGACGCACAATGTCTAAATTTAGTGTTTATATTATAATATACCCGACATGCCAGCTGTATGTCCTCACTCCTCTGTATATTATAGTGGCTAGTAATCTACGATAAATTTTGATTTCGATCCATGCATATCATCTGTTGATTATCGTCTATCGATTCAACTCATATGCGTAACGCTTGATACATTTTTTTTTGCGAAAACAGTAGGTCGCATGCATGTCGCACCAGGTAGGTGCGTACAGGTACAGTTATAATTATTTATAAAATATAAATAGGTATGGATTTCACGTTTCGTTTTGTTTTTTCACATGTGTTGTTCAAAACCAACCGTACCCTCCCCCCCCAAAAAAAATCCATAATTCCCAACCCAAACAAAATAAACAAATACTAATGGCTATAATTGCCGATGCTTTAGAGTTAAGACTAATTAAAAAAAAAATGTCATGTTATGAGATCTTTATGATATTGTAATATTTGTACACAATACTATATACAACAACAAGGCATCATAGTATGGTTTAATCGAGAATTAATTTTGAAAAAAAATGTCTCATATGGAAGCGAGCACACTGTCTTTGTCATTTTATAAATTTAACGTCTGGGGTCATGCGCTTATCGTCTGCAAGAGTAAAAAAGTAGATATTTACTATCTATGTACTTTATAGTTTATGTGTATATAATAATAACATATATATATATACACACAGTATGCACCACATGAAGTTTATTTTTTCCACGGGTATACAATAATAGTAATACTATTACAACACACACACTTGAATAGTCTGCACTGCACACACATACATGTAGGTACGTTGTAGTATACGTCTCTCATTCGAACGTTAATTGATTCGGACTCGAGCCCCGCACACGTGCAAGCGCGCGGCGAACAATCCACGTTTATATTATACATAATATGCTTTATAATAATATATAATATAATTGTGTATAGCTGCTGCGGCGGCGTTCTTCTGCGTGTGTTATATATTCAGTGTTTCACCGGGCGCTCAACATCTCTTGGACTCGAGCCCTCCGCTCGCGCGTCACGAAATCACTGGTCCGCGAATTCCGCCGGGCGGACTTGACAGCCTCCTCTCCGCAGACCGAACTTCCTTTGATTTACCGTGCGTAGGTACACATAGATCATATATTTCGTATACACACTCACACATATATATATATATATAAGATACTTGTTGAACGGGCGCCGACCGTCCAAATTAGGGACACATGTCAACACGTGTGTGTGAGAGAGACTTGAGTTGTGTGGTGTGTGTGTGTCTGTATGTGTGTGTGTGTGTGTGTGTGTACAAGAAACCCACACGCCACGTCGGCCACGTGCTTCTGTGTCGCTGCTGAGTATATATATATGACTACATGAGGTGATCGCGTCTCTGTCAATTAACTAAACGCGCCGGATTAAAAGTGCGACGGATGCGCCTGCAACAAGTGCGCACCAGGCCCGAGTACGACCGCGAATAGAATAAGTTTAGTACGGTGCGCCAGTGCTTGTCAATTATAATATTTATAAACTCTATTATTAATTGTATATAAGTGTTTTTCAAATTAAAATGGAAATTATCGTACAAAAAAAATTGTAATGGAGAATTGGTATTTTCTTGTAGGAAATTTAGGAATGCCATATTATGATAACAATTAACCAATAAAAGTACTATTTATAGATAGTACTATAGAGATTACTGATAAAAGCGGATTTTCTTTAAGTTTTTTCCTTTTCTGATAGGTAGTTAATATGGTTTTTACATACCTATACGGCTATACCTATATAAATATAGGTACTTGCAGCCAAATATCTACTATAACTGTGTTTTTTATACAAAAATGTAATTTTGACATAATAAAAAGTTGAAGTTCGTACATAAGTACCTACTTATTATTATTTTTGTATTCGAGGACCTATATATTATGAAATCAGTGGCGAACAAAAAGAGGGGTCACAATAATTGCAGGCAACTTTCCTACCCGTAATATCTTCCTCAGTGGAAATTAATTTCTACAAAATGCCCCTCTCCTCTAGTATTATTAGTAGCGTGTAGTACATATTTAATTTCAGGAAAATTGTTATTAGCACAACCCCCTATGAAAATAATCCTGTTTGTGATGGCGTGATGCTATCAATTTTAAAATTGTAAATAATATTTATTTAATTTTGTTGTGTAGCATGTAAGTTCATTATTTAGATAAACGGTTTAAGAATGCACAAAGGACACAGGTACAGACATTGCTTATCTTTTATATAGAAGATAAAATGCTTACTTGAACTCTAGCCTCTGACAGACAAACTCTTCTTGCTAGTTCCTCTCTGACAAACGCGTCTGGATAATGAGTCCTTTCAAACACTTTTTCTAATGCTCGCAACTGACAACTAGAAAATGTTGTACGATTTCTTCTCGGCTTACTTTTCCGCTGACCGTCTGTCTCTGAGTTCGTTTCTAAGAACAAAGTTATAAATTATAATGTTATATAATATTAGCTTATTAACTCTACGGCATCAATAATTATGTTTATTAATTATGACTTATGAGTTTATGACGAATATCAACGAATATTATCATTATATTATATAATAACAATAAATAATCACGCATATAAATTAAATACTAAATGATTAGCACACACGTGGTATTACTACTAATAGCATATTACTACTCGTATATAATTTTATATTAATATTGTTACAAGTAGGTATTCATGTAATTTTTTAATTTTAAGATAAAATATAATAATTATTGTTTTGTTTGATGAAATAAAATTATATTTTTCTAATTGGCAGATTTTTTTTAGTGGGCACCCGTAGGTATTTGCCATGTCCGGGTGCGGGATGGCGACACTTCTCTCCGGACACCATGACTTGCCCCAAGAAAAATGCCGCCCACAGCCGAGGTTTTGAACCGGCGTCGGTGCGCGTTGCAACTCCGCTCGGCCACTCCGTCCCCCTATATGTATATAATATACATACAAATTCATTATACAGGCATCCGTCACTCGTCAATTTCAATTTTTTGACATTTACATCCCAAATACGATGAAGTTAAATAAGTCTTAATTGCCTTAAATATTTTCATTAGTGCATATTAAAAATTAAACTCACCGTGAAATTAAAGCGTTCTACCGTTATGTATACATATTATTATTATTATTATAGTTGCCTATATATTATGAGGAGTTATATAATAATGTTTCGTTCATACTTCATACCTATACAAGTATACAACCCAATTTTAGTACAGTAATTATATTTAAAACAAGTAGGTATTATTATTTATGCTCCTTCTTCCAAAATTGTTTTGAATTTATATGATAATTATATTGCATAATATTATATACAAGGTGTACCAGAATGATCAGACAAACAAAATAACATTGGTTCTAATCGATATTAAAATTTTTTTTATACATTTTATAGATGCTTGCGCTACAAGTACTGTATAGAAATGTTTATACCAAGTACCTACTTAAAATTCATAATAGCCAGTAAGTAAATATAATTTTTTTTTTTTAAAAGTGATTGTAAAAACGTTTATAAGTCAAGTGGATTATTTTTTGCAGTTTTTTAAAATATATTATTTTGGAGTAAACTAATTAAAAAAGTAGATAATAATTTTTTTTAAATATCTCTTATGGAATTTTCAGCCAAAGGTAAATCTTAAATTATTTATTATCTATATAATTTTCATCGTTTTTTTCATACATTTAACTAATAAGTAATAACTATAGTATAAATTTTTATTTTTCATTTTTAAGTCTTTCTGATATAGGTACTTACAACTCTGTCTAGATATATAAAAAATATCATATACCTTAATATAATAATGTATATGTATTATATTAAAACTAATTACAATATAGTATTAACTATTAGGCATTAGTTACCAAAAATTTAAACATCCGACAAGAACCTGTTAATTGTTATATACCTTATACAACTTATATGATATGAAATATATATAATGGATACCTATAATAGATAAGCGACAAACCTTTTAAAGTCTAATTTAAAGTTATTCAATTTCATAAAAAGCTATTATAAGTTATAGATAATTGCCTACAATATATTATGTTATATAAAAGAAATGAATAAATAAAATAATAAAATGGTGCCTTTTGTAGCACGGGGTGCAGGTTGGCCGTAGTCACTAACATGTCCTGAGGTCAAGCATCGGCCGGCGTCTGTAGCTACCAGGACCTGGATAGCCGGATGGGTGATCACCCTGAGTTTTAGGGACGAATCCTCTCCCTATATAGTATATACACATGTTCCAAACCAACCATACCCTCCCCCACAGTAAAAACCAGCTAATAACCATGTAGTTGAAGCCTTAAAAATAAAAACAATAAATTATAAAGTAAAATATAAATAAAACAAGTATTTTTATTTATTTTTTTTTATTAATTCACCCGCGGCAACTTAGGCAATTGGGTGGTTTTTAACTGTGGGGATGATATTGTAGGTTTAAACACGTGGGTTAGTTAGTTTGGCAGATTTTTTTTTAGTGGGCACTCGTGACTTGCCTGAAGAAAAATGCCACCCGCAGCCGAGGTTTTGAACCGGTGTCGATGTGCATTGCTCAGCCACTCCGTTCCCCAACAACTATTTTATAGACATTCGAAATTGAACTAGGTACAAAAAGTAAATAAGTCTAATAATTTGTTATCAATGTACCTTGGTTGCATTGGCGTAAATAGGGGGGGGCTTGGGGTACTTGGTCCCCCCCCCCAAATGTCGGTTAAGTTCCTCCAGTTCAAAATTTAGTAATTAGTACTAATTTTTATATTGTGTGGTTAGGTTAGGCAATATAATGGCCGATGGGGAGGGGGGTTTGAGTCCCCCCAAAAAATTTAGTCAGTTTGCACCTATGCTCGGTCTTATATATTGTATGTTGACTTAATATATTATAATTAATACTTAGGATCAAGTTCTTAACAAAAATATATAATATATGGTGTGCAGAACAATTTTACTAAAATTAACTATATGGAATCTATTTGTTGTATAGGTTCTTTATTAAAATTAAGTAATGAAATACGACTAAATTGATTTTGTCAAATATCCAAAATTAAAAATGAAGAATCTTAATTAAGATGCATAAAATATTTGATGTTTTTTCTGAGACCAAATGTATTTCAGCGACTCATTAGTAGTGTTTTTTAAATGTAATTTAAAACATCTGTTTGAATTAGCATACATACTTTAATTTACACGTTTTTTATTTAACAAGCTATAATACAAATTAATCATATATTATTATTTGATTGTTTACATTAATAATTTAAGTACCTACATAATATAATGTTTATATAATTTCTCATCCACCCACATCCCGTTCTCAACCGTAATATTCTTTCTAATATCAATTATGTTTTATTTTTTTTTTAATTAATGGGGTAAAAATTAATTTAATAACGTATGTATATTATAATATACACCCAAGATGAACACAGCCGAGAGGTTTAAATTTACGGGAGACTAATGCAATGGAACATGTCCAATGACACAAATGACGACGTTAGTGTTTTGGTCTATTAACCATATATTAGTTAACCGGCCTAATAAATAACATTAACGAAAACATAAATCAGACGCATTTTAACAACATCCCGGGCACGGCGTGTGCATGACATTTTTAAATTATTATGCAATTCCATGTGCCTCCGCGATGAACCGCTCGTTTAAATACTTTTTTTGAAAATGTTCGGTATAAGTTCCTTGTTCGGTTGTTTGTGGTTTTTTTTGTCTTTTTCTTAGTGTCTTCGTAATCAACCACATCTATTATTTTTAAAGAAAATAAAGGATATTCAATAAATAAAAAAAACTGCACGATCATTATTACAACGCGATTAAGTGTATATATATATACATTATGATATGCAATAACAATAACATTTTTTTAAATATCAAACATAATCAAACAAAATATCAAACGATAGGTATGTACTTATCGTATGCATGCAACAAGATAAAACCCCTTTCAGTTGTATTCTTGTTGTTCGTCTCTGCAACATTAAATGTATTGTATTAACGATGATAAACACGGCCTGCGCGTGTGGTTCGATAAAAGTGTGACGACAATAACAATAATAAATATATAATAATCAAATTATAATACTTGGGCATTACAGCGTGTATATTATAATAATTAATATATAATGGTACATTAATTAATCGCGCATATAATTATGGGAAAACGACTGGTTTATTTTATATAATAGGCATTTACTACGCAGTATATCAGTATGCTGCATGCGTACTTTAAGTATTTCGCATGCCAATAAAAGAGAAAAGAGGAGAATCGAGGAGAAGATAGCTAGCGTCGCTCGAATATATTACATTTGGCAAGCGTCGAGCAATTAAAAACCGTTCGATCAATCGTCGGGGCAAGTATGCTCGGATTCCTGACCTTTAAGTCGCGGGCACGGAGACATCGAAAAAAGTGGACGATCGAAAAGAAAAAAAACTGAAAAAAAAACCACGAGCCGGACGTGCAATAAAATGCATTTTTGTGCCACAGTTTTAGGTCCCTAAATAATAGCCATATACATAATAATATACATAGCGACGGGTGCAGGTGGCGAATGCGCTTTGCTGCAGGCTTGCCATACATAAACCCTTTACAATCAGCGTAGTAAATATATAGGTATAATAAACAATATTATATCTATATTATATCATAGGTACCTTTATAATATCAAAGCTACGGATTGAGAACTTTTCCGCATTATTTTTCTACTCGATATGGGTATATTTACTCGTAATAATAACTCGAGTAATTGTTGTACATTATAATATTATATTATAATATATACTTGTCCAATGTCCATATATTATAATAGTCTAGAAAGAAACTACGTTTTATCTATACTGCAGTAATCATCGCGCATACGTAGGCGATATAACGCGGCTGCATCAATAACCTTTGAGGATTTCGAAAAACACTCGTCATAATAATAGAGTACCGAAGTAGTAAAAATGTACTAATCGCCGTAAAATTCCTGCTTCGCTCGAAAACCAAAAAAAAAAAAAAACCAGGAGCAGTTCTCATGCCGTCACCGTTCAACCGACCTAAAATATACTGGCCGCTGCTCGACAAGACAAACAAGTCTTACATTATATTAAAATAAAATTTATATATTTTATTATTATGCATTAGATGTGACACGTTAATACATCGTGTCACGTGTAGTAGGTATATATATACGGCGGCGACTGCACTGGGACTTACGGTCGCGCAGTCAGACGCGCTCGTGTCTCTGCGCGGCAGCGGCTAAATTTAAATCCATAGACGTCTGTGAATGCGAAATAATCATCGCTGACCATATTGTATGCGATTCATCACCAGATAAAATACACTCAAAAACAATAAAATAATAATAATTAAATGTTCATACACTTAACACGTTACCTATATAGGTTATATATTGCTTAGGAGATTAAAATCCCACAGGTACCTGCGCAGTGTGGCTGTATTATACTATATAATATTCCGACGTATAAATTTTAAGTATCTGCTGCAGCTTATTTATTATATATAATATATCAGCTGTTAAATAGTTTAATTTTATAATGCCGAACTGTGGTAGAAAATAAGTAGGTACCTATCCGGCTACCCCGTCGACAGTTTGAATTTATTAAATGCACGAAAATAAAATAACAATGCCAATCTGAATGGATACAATTATTGAAATTGGTGGCAATAGAACAATGCAGTTATATACTGTAGAGCAACGATGAGTCTTGTAAACATTCCCCCCAAAATGATTTGCCTTGCTGCCCAATAAGAGTCTATATAATTATCAAAACATTTTTATATTTTATACAGATTTTTATGTTTTGTAGAATTTACGCTGCGAAGTGTCATTTTTTTTTTTTTTTGTTCCAATTTGTCGAGTTATTTTTACTATAAATATAAAAATAAAATTCTTTTAAAATTAAAAGCCTATCGAATAGTTTACAACTGTAATTTGTTACTGCATTTTTTGTTGACACGTTGATAAGTTATATTGTTATGTTCACATCGTTCAACATCTTACATATCCATACAGGATGTCTGTATGTAACAGAAATAGCTGACGAATGTACCTAATTAAGTAGTATTAACCAACTACCAATGTAATGACTTTTGTTATAGTCGATATTCCATTTATATTTTATTAATTTGTACATAGATTAAAATAATATTATAAAATTAAAAATTAGAAGAATAAAAATTATTAGGAACATAATATAGTCATAGTTAATATTACATAATTGTTTTATATTTCCGTTATACTCTACTTATATAGGTATAATCGTATATGTATATGTGTGCATACGTGTCAGTGCATTGTGTGTTATATGAATTGTGTTGTATTAAAGCCCTGCAAAGTTTCTGATACCTTGCAACCAATTATAATATATACTTAGATAGTTAGACTTATTTAGTATATGTATACAATTTGTCACTTAATGGAAAGTGGAGTATGTAACACTATTCTCTTCGTCAGATACATTGCGAATGGCATTACTATCATTAAATATGGCTGATGAAGAATATTATTTAGATATGATTTATGTTTGATGGACTTTTTCAATTTTCATACGTTTAATTGAAAAATATTATTACATTATTTATTTTCATTTTATTACGAGTTATATTACCATTAAACTTAAATTATACTGCAAGAAGATTTTTTACACCTACTCAAAGTATGGATTCTCATATCCTATAAATTATATTCTTACACCAAAATATAACTTTGTTGTATCTGTTATTATAAATCACAATATTATATACGTTATGCAATTTTAGCATTTATCATACACCCACTCATTTTAGACTTGATTCAATTTTCACGAAAAAACCTTCTTCAGCACTCCACTGCTATATAAATATATAATATTTATACTGATATATTATAATTATGTTTATATGCCTAAATTATAAGCTTTACGGCAGACTGCCAAATAAGCATTTAAAATTATAATTCATCATCAACCCGGGTAAAATAGTAAAATATTCATTAGGTTTAGTATTTTATTTTCGATTGATCAGATTCGTATATAATAAGTAATAACAGAAGTTTAGGTATAATGTCCTTTATGCTCCTTTTATTGCTGTAGTACATATATAGTATAAATCTATAATCTACTATATACAGTACCTATACACAGTCCTAATTATTTTTTCATTTAACATATAGTTGTTCCAACCATGTAGTGAAAATGAAACAATAGTTTAATAAATTAATAGTTGAAAAAATAATCGTTATTTAAAAATAATTAATAACTTAATTTTCTAATGTACCATACCATCATAGACCATACAAAAAAGATTAAGGTATGACGTTATAAAGAAGAAGTCTCTCACACTCTCAACCGCACTTGCTGTCTACGTGGTCCGTCTTACTAACAAAGCCACATGGGCACAAGAGGAAATTTGCGTTTAGCAGATCAAATTTTATGTTGTTATCTTTGGTATTAGAATGAATTGACCTATAATCAAATTTAAAAGCATAAGAATATTATCTGTGTATTTGCTGTATACGTATGTATATATGTACACTGCTGTGATTTATAAGAAGCATTCGGATTTTATAATCATACGATTATTTTTTATAAGCATTTAAAGTTCAAATTTTGACAAAATCCATCGACACTTCGAAAATGTTCAAACTATATTTCAATTATAAATTCATAAATAGACGTTTTGGTAGAAGATTCCCCACAATTTTTCCTACCTTTAACAAATAAAAAAAAAATTACTGGTAAGTAACATCAATTTTTACGATATTGGATTTTAATCGGTAAATTATTCATTTTCCATAGGTACATGGTAAAATGTCGAACTATTTTGACTCTTTTTGAGCTATTTTTATATCCATGAAATTTTTTTTAAATGTTGTAAATTTTTTTAGTCCAAAATTCTTAAAAGATTTTTTTTCATAGTTAAGACTAAACATTTTAAAGAATATTTCACATATGCTTTTCTATCTATAACAAAAAAAGAGTATACTTAAACTGAACTTTAATTTTTTATGAGTGTCTGAATTTTTAATTTTTACGATATTCAGCGGTAAATAATCCGAATTCCCATTTTCGATTTTTGATATTTTTTTGTAGGTATACGGTATATCCAAAACAAATAACCTTGTAAACACTTAAGATGATCACCAAAAATGTATATTAAAATTTTCCATAAATGGTACAATTTTTAAATTATTTTGACTCTTTTTGTGCTATTTATAGCCATGATAATTTTTTTTAATTTTATAAATTATTTTTCATTTAGAATTCATACAAGTTTTTCTAACCTAACATTAGAAATTTTAATAGAAAGTTCCCAACAAGTCTTTCTACCTCTATAAAAAAGAAAAATTTCACCAGAAAGCATGAGAAATTTTTGATATTTTTTAGTTTTTTTTTTAATTATTAAATTTAATGATTTATACTAGTCATATGGGTATGACACGACGGATCTGCTCAGAATCGGTTTCGTATACAAAAATTTAACATTGAATTCAAATATAACACATCAATTACAACGACATGCTTGACAACTACTGCACAGCAGAGTGGTACCCACTTGTTCACCTTTATTGTTCATTAATATAGTCTGCATTGGCATAATATTGTGGTGATGTACGTCTATGAGATAGCAAACGGGGCATTTGCTAATTTACTTGGCTAAATGTAAATCATTATTTTACACGAATTTTTTTTTTATTTTTTTACACCTCACCTATGAGGGTAACTTTTATTCCTTGTACAACATGAATACAAAAAATAAAAATCATTTTAATGGTACCTATTGTTATTATTAGAAACATTTCGTATAATTGATCAGAAGTAAAACATAACCATACTATACGCCCATATGGGAACTATTTATTAAAAATTAAAATTAAATGTACACTGTCTTTAACGTTTATATCTCTAATTAAATTCTAATTAAATTATTTTAAAACAATTGTTAAACATACAAAATATTTTTTATTTAATCAAACTGCTGAATAATTCAATAATTTCGATGTAAGTATCTACTTCTATTAATTTTTTTATCTCATCAATAATCAGTAACGCGAGGTTTTAATAAATACTATTTACTTTTAAGTATATTATAATACTATATAATAGTAATAATAATAGTATATAATAGTACTAATAGTAATTATAATACTATATAAGTATTTAATACTTACTTAAATATTTGCTTAGAACTCATGACATTTGCTAATAATTAAAACTTTATAAATTAAGAAAATTGATGTCGTATAGCGTGTGTACCTTTTTACCGCTCGTAAAATGTAAAAAATAAATATCTATTAGGTACCTAAATATTAACCTATATTCATAGGATTCTATAATATATAATATTTCCACTACATTTTTAATATTTCATAAGTACCTACCTATGTTTTACAACACTAAAATATTATAGCAGGTATTTTACTAATCCACCATCCATATATCCATTTTTAACACAATTTTATCTATTTTTAATTTCTGCCCAAGCAGGTAAGGGATATCTATGCGGGCGCTTCTTACATATAGATGCAAATTGGGAATAGGATGCTTGAACTCGTGGAGCCTGGAGGTGTTATACCTAGCCACTACCTACCTAAAAATGTTTAATAAATCCTAAAATGTTTTGTCTTTAATATTCTTAAAAAAACATCTACAAATTTAAGTATATTAAAAATAAAAAATAAATTTTATTAACTATGTATACCTAGATTAACAAAATATAAGAAACATTTTGTTATTTTTACGTATATATAATACTTATATGCCACTTAATTGAGAATGCTGATGTGTCGTCTAATTTTAAAAGAAATGTAACAATAAATGCGTTACAATTACAAAAAATGATTAACTGCCTAAGTGCCTAACTTTAATAATTCCTTATAATTCATAATTTTGATGAACAGAAAATGTGCAGAATGAGTTTTTGTTCAAAATATATAGGCTGTATATAATAAACAAAAATATAAAAGTTATCGATATTTTGAAAAAATTAGCATCACTCGGTGCAACAGGTCACTTATTAATAGGATATAAAGCACGTGTGATAAACCCATAATATACATAGGGAAACTTCCATATAACGAAGTCTTATGGGGAATAAAAAAATTCATATTATGGAGAATTTCGTTAAATAGAATTGAATATATTCAGTTCTAATTTTGTAGGGTTTTTAAAAATATTTCGTCAAACGTAA
The DNA here is from genome assembly GCA_008086715.1 of Sitobion miscanthi. Classification (NCBI taxonomy): domain Eukaryota; kingdom Metazoa; phylum Arthropoda; class Insecta; order Hemiptera; family Aphididae; genus Sitobion; species Sitobion miscanthi. The sequence continues at coordinate 30,817,056 of CM017802.1, forward strand.
GTTTGTTAAATGGAAGTTTTACTGTATTGTAATATATAATACAAGTGGAATCGGAGCTCCTAGGAATCAGCCCTACCGATAAGTTTTAGTCAAACAATATATTTTTGGTTTAGTGTCAGTATATATACTTATCAGTATAACCTATACATTTAGCTGGTAAGTTTCTTCTATAGTCGTAGACTTTCCCTTCCTGCGAAACTTGAAAGATATACACTTGGCTAATCCAAAAGTCATAACTCATTAAAATGTATAATACCAATTAACATTTATTGCATTCATAAATTTATAAGCTACTACGGGTATAGTATATAATATTATAACGTCCTTCCAAAAATCGAATCCCCGCAGGTTCACGGATTTATGCGCGTCACTAACTTCGTTCATGATAATATACATTTTACTATGCTTACCGACTTCGTAGCAGGGTGTCATGCATGTGGCCGCCGGCCGCTTATTGTTGTCGTCGGCCGCGATGGCCGGCCTCCGGACTTGCAACAGCGAGTCCACCGTGAACCTCTTGGTGTTTTCGGACGCGTACTCGTCCTCGGGCCTGCCGTACCCGCCGACGGCGGCGCCCTGTTCGCCGAGCATGTGCGGGACGAAACCACTTTCGAACCGCATACAAAAAAAAAATTTGCGACAGCTATTCGAGTACAGCACGCGATATCAATGCGTAGAATGTAGATTATTGTTATTATATATTATATGCCTGTACTGAAACCGCTGCATGCATGTAATAGTGTCGATATTATGTATAGTAATTAAGAACAAAATGTATGAAATATATTGTATTGTATACAGGTACCTACGATGATACAATACTATAACAATTATTATTCTAGCGCAATTGTTACACAATATATATTATAATATGCGCTCCACCGCAGAAGTGCAGTACAGTTGCCGAGGCGGAGGCGGTGGTACGCGCGAAGACATACTGTGACGACTCTAGACGTGAGATATTCAGTGGCGTCCGCGCGTAAATATATATTTGAAAAAAAAAAAAAACGAGACCGCCTCTACGGCGGACGCGCGTGCGTGCGAGAGACGAGCAGACGATATTATTTAGGGGGCGGCGGCGGCGGCCTTTTGGTAGGAGTCCAATCGCGGGTGTCCGCGCGAATTATGGTGTCTGTTCGAAAAACTGACAAGCGACCGCCGCCACTGTGCGCGCGTAAAGGTACCTATATGTATACACACACAGACACACACACACACAAGACATATACTATTATAGATATAGATATAATATGACACTTTTAACAGCGGTAACATACTATTATAGCTGTAGCTCATTATTTCGAGTTTATTTTATTTTTTTCCGAAGACTCGAGAAGATACTTAATATCCGTAATATTATATAATATTATGTGCGATTTTAACCTTTGTCATAATCGTATTATGGGTACCCTCATTTTGTCGTGCCCGCGGGGTAGTTTTAGCTATAATATATTATTATGTCGTCCCCGGTAGTTCCCCATATCATTTTTAATATTTGAATATTATTATATTTTGCAATACATTCATATTATATTATAATGTATAAGGCATAAATATCGCGTATATTTTTAATATTATGTTCATCCTTTAAAATCCTGTAAGAATATTATATACCTACATTAAAGATGGTTAAAATATTATGTTCAAAAAATCTATTTTTCATCATATATACGTAGTCTTATACATTTTAATATATAATAGAATAGTTATCGATTAGCTTTGATTTGAAGTTTAAAAAATGTGGCTGGTAATTTGCAGAGTATTTACTCATTAAAAGTTAAATTATTTTTAATACCTATATTAAATACCGATTTGAAAACCGTGTAATAATAATGTAAATAATAAAGATACCACAAGCTGATGCACAAGCCAATGGTCCATATGCGACATGCAGCTACCGAGGCTATGGTTTACAAAATAAAAAATATTTTATTATTATTTCAATGTACCTTATGAAGCAACAGTAACTTATTTTTGTTATCTACAAATATGTTATATGTTAATACCTTATTGATACTTTGATATTCTGAGCGGAACTATGAATGTATTTAGTTTAAAATAATGTTTTTTTTTTAAATTTTATGTCTGTCATTAGTCATTACCTTTTGAGGCAGATAAAATACTTCGAAATTCTACTTCAGTATCTTTTCTGGTAAGAAAATGAGTCTAGTCGGTACTTAATGAGTCCAATTCCTAGTAATTTTCAAAAGCGTATAGGAAAACACCAACAAAAAAAAAACTGGGCAAGTGGGTGTCGCTCTGCTATACAGTAGGTTACAAGTGGGTCACTGTAATGGATTGAATTAAATGATATAATATCATTGTATAAGAAAAACGATTCTGAGCGAAAACGGCCAGTCAGATGATATTACCAAGTATATTTGATGATATTATTGTGAATAAAGAAATTTATATATTATAATCTAATACTTACGCGAAAACCTATTTTAAATTTTTCAATCCTTAGCTATAAAAGTTGAACATTTTAACTACTGAATAATTTGTAAATTTTCAATTTGATAAATTTTGTCAAAATTCGAACTGTAAATGCTTATAAAAAAAATTGTGCCTATGTACTTCAAAATATTTTTCAACTGCTATTGTATTTTATGCATTACATTTTCACGCTTTTTGGGCCAACAAATACAATTTTATTGATTTTTAAAGAAAAAAAAAATTAAAATTTGAAACTGTCTGTTAATAGCACAAAAAGTGTTAAAATATTTTCAAAATTGTATGGTATACCTATAGAAAATGTCCGTCAACAGTTCAAAACAAATACATTTTTTTTTTAAATGTTATCGTGTATAGAAAATTCTATTATAAACAACCAGTAAAAATTTCATATATCTACATTGATTTGTTTTAGAGTTAGACCAAAAACCAAAATCGATTTTGTCAAAAACCGATTTAGCGTTAAAATTCCCGTTTTCCTTAATTGTTATGTGGTTTTTTTCCGGCGCTTTTGAAAGCTATTGGGAATTTTAATTTTGACCTCCTGAATGCACCAACAAGATTAACTTTCCCATCGAACAAGATACTGTTGAAGAAAATCAAAGCAGTTTTACTGCCCCAAATGGTGGTGACAGGCACAAAAATAAAAATAATAAAAACGCACATCATTGTAAAATCAATACATTCATCGCTCCGCTCAGAATCTAAAATTAACGAAAAACGGGGATTTTCTCCCAAAACCAGATTTTGACATAATCTATTTAGTTTTATTTTTGGTGTAACACAAAAACTTTAATAGTTGCATTTGTCAGCACTTGAGATATACCAACATTATCAGCGATATCATCATGGACGCACTTGAACTATTAAAAAGGTACGATATATAGTATATACTTAACGGGACGCACTCGGGCGACTAAGTCCGAAAATAAAAAAATGTTCTATTAAATTGTCATTTATAATTATATAAAGTTTTCAAGAAGTAATACATTACAATGTATGATAAAAACTAGGAAAAAAACTATGATAAAAACCCTATACCTAGCTGGTAGGTACCTACTGCTGGGTTCACTAATACGACGTTTGAGAATTATTCTCGTATCACTGAAGTAAAATGTTGTTTATGAATTCGTAATTAATAAATTATAATAAAATTATGGTACTTATACTATTAAGTATACGTACTATGTACGGCACACATTTTTACTAACCGTTTGATGATCGAAAATGATAAAAGGTTCTGACAAAAGAACACTGCTGCAGCTTATGCAATATGTTATAGTAATAATTATCGTTACGTTTTTTTTTACATCAGTTTTGTCCAATGAAAGTTTTGTTATAGTCACGATGAATAGTTACAACACAGTTAACAGTTTTAGTTTACATGCAAAGGTTAGGCTACAAAGGGTAGACGGAAATCCCTAAAATAAATCTAGTTAGTATATCTAACCAAGACATCTGGTCATGTGGATTATCGATCCTAAATTTGTAATTAGAAAATATAAATATTAACTAATGTTTAAATTACTAATGAAATATGACATAATAGCAAAACAATAAATATACAAACTTGGATTTTATTTTCATTCTTTTCATCGATTTGGTTTTTGAACATGATTATTACTAAGTGCTATGCGCCTATATGTGTAATATTGGGTAGATATTCTATTTACAATTTCGGCAAAAAAATATTTGACGAAAAAATCGAATATTTATTTTTATAATTACGTAATAGGTATGCCGCAGATATCTATTTTTTATATTACTATTTAAGTACATCCATCAACTACAGATTTAAATGTTTGCAAGATTTTGAAAAACTTAAAATGTCTTAGATAGTTTATTTTTTATTTAATATTCCTTATTTTTTAAGATTCAACCATGTTAATATTCGGACGCTTTCACAACTAAGGGATGAAGTCACTGCATACAGACTTTGAATTTTTAGATGTTGAGACCAATTCATATTTTATTATAAGTCTTTCGAATTTGTGTTTAAAATCTGGTGATGATTTTATAACGATTTCTCCAAACTGTTTTCTCTCAAATTAATTACATATCAATTAGTATATAGGTACTAACCTTAGTTTAGTTTTGTTGTTTAATTGACATTTGACTTATAATATTCTTTGAGTTTCTTGATGACTGGGACCTTAACATTATTTTAATATGGTTCGACGTCGATGAAACCTTCATATTCTTGATAACCCTTTTAAAATTATTACGATATGATTATAATTTTGAACATTTGTAGGTAACTATCATAATTCATAGTTAATAATAAAACATTTCCAATAATTTTAAAATTTACAACATGAAATATTATTGGATAAGTTTATTCGCAGATGTGTTTGCCGTTTAGTGAGTACCTACCTAAATAAAATTCCATAGACAATTTATTTTGTTTTAAATATTTATCAAACGAGGCGTACTAATTCAAATTTACGTATACTTAGTTGTACTGTCCATTTCTTTGCTTATAATTTAGTAGAGTTACAAATTAAATTTTCCTGATTTTTATTAATTTGTATTTAGAAAATATTATTAGAAACCTACGATAATTAACATCGTCGAGAAAAGTGCCAGGCAATTTTTTAAGGAGGTTTTCTAAACTAAAATATACGCAGAGTAATGTACTGTAGACAATGGACATGCATAGTTGTTTTTGAGTTGTTACTTGTTCCTACAGACATTTAGAAGTACCTACTGAAAACACATAAGTAGTCTATATTTTTTTTTAAACTTTCGAAATTCAATTTAAAGTGCCGAGTTAATTGATTTATCCTTTTTTTCTAAAATTGAAAGAGGTGCCATTGAGTGCTCAGATCATAGACGTAAATAGGAGGGTGCTGGGGGTGCTTAGCCCCCCTAGAATTTCTAAAGCCACCCCAAAACTATAATTTAAAAGCATCATAAGAGTATGAAGTATAGACCTGATCTACAACCCCCCCCCCAAAAAAAAAAAAATTTCAAACACCATTAACGCCTATGGCTCAGACTTACTACACCTTCTTAATTTTCATATCCCCACTTTCAATTCTCGGTCCATTCCTACATTCGCAATTCCGTTCCACCATACTTCTTACGGCGCTAATGACCCCATTGACCAAAGATCTCGAGTACTTAACCGGCTAAATTATTATGATATTTTTATTTAATATTATCTATATATATGTGCACTGTTTAATGTAACTATTTGTTTAAGTCGATCGTTTTACTTTTACATGTCGATTATAAGCAATAATATTTTTATATTGTACCTTAATTGTTTATATTATGTTTTTCTGAATTACGTAATTTTTATTAATTCTTTGTAATTTCATATTTTATGTTGTACTGTACTTGAGCCTTAGGCGTTTACTCAATAAATAAATATAAATCGTATACCAATAATTACCAGAAACGAGCTTGTAGCTCAGTAGTCAGTTGGTATACCTACGCATCAGACATTATTAATGTAATTTACTGCAATTGATGTGCCTGAAATAAATAAATAAACAGTGCAATTAATATATTGACCCTAAAATACAAATTTTGTTTTAGGCGCAACTAAAGGTCCACGCGGCCCCTTTCGCACACCGCACATGTGGCAGATATGTCACAAAATACCTATTACGTATAACCTATATAGGTAAGTAAGAGCTAGGTGCTAAATCTACCGTTTTTGATCGCTCTATCGATACCTAGATGGATCACTTATGAAATTGTTATTAATTACCATTCCATCCCTCCAAGTGGTGACGTGAACTTTTTTTTCTACGAAGCAACTACTGTATTTCACAATTTACACTTATCTTTTCACACATTTTAAACGCAGGTCGTATGTGACTATGAGAGTATAAATTATAAACTAGTCATCTAGCTGTCTAGACCCTAGGTCCTGGAGACTGGGGTCGTTGGGATACCCGCCCACACTATTGCACGAGGCGGCCGCTTCATAAAATAGCTATTTACGACGCTACTGATTTCTTCAGTGGTGTAGGTACTCCATAAGTCTTGTATCGTATTTGTACTATTATATAGATACGTTCATGCATAGGTATTAAATATTAATCTGATTTGGACAGTTACTGTCGTGCTAAGCGAAAAAGTAGTATCTCCATCTAAGCAAAATGTTGGAAAATCGACTAAAAGGCTTAGACACATTACTGATCCGTGCACCAAGTATAATATTAACATACAATCCTAAAATAAACGTTTACATACTAATTTTATATCATAGAATTGATTTTATGAGTTTATAAATATATTCGTTTATTCCTTGACCATCAAAATGGTTTACTTCTTATTTGATGAGCACTATCAGAAGCAAATTTACAGTATATCCGTTTCTAGGGAGATACTGTTTTTTTTCTTTAAAATTAATAATTATATAATATTATAAGGAAAATTAATGGAAAAATCTAAAAAGTAATTACTTACTTTGTAGTAAATAGTAATAACCAATAACTTATGAATACAATACATTTGGTATAATAAACATATTATTATGTAAATAAATAAATTGCAAATACTTTTGTGCAAGTAAGTACTTTTTACTTTAAATTAACAATTTATAAAATAGTTTTTAAAATAATTAAAAATAATTTAATCAGACTGATATTTTTATAATAATAATAATCATTATATTAACATTTTAAATTTTAAAATTTAAATTTTTCATTTAATATATCAAAATTACAATTAAAATTATATATAGTATCAACAAAATTGTTTTTAAATACTCACAACCATTATAGTTTTTTCATCCTCTTCTAGCTGCTCATTTAACCTAATTAAATCGTTGCCCATCATAAACAACAAGTTTATTTAATTTATACTTTTACTATTAAACAATCTACAAAAAGTCAACGATATTTAAGTAACAAAATTATGATGATTCAGTGATGTATTAATTGTATTTTGTAACAACAAGAACAATTTACTAATCTAAACATAGCCTAAAAATAGAATATTTGTTAATAATTTAGTATTCCATCAAATTGACAATGAACATATCATCTGTGTGTAGGTTGTGACCACGATTGATATACCTTTAATATGGTCTATCTTAAACCGTGGTTGTGACTACAGAATATACACCAAGGATCAAATAGTAAATACGGAGATACTGTGTTTTTAGTTACTATTTAAAATGTTTTGAAAATAAGCGAAATAACAGTGACTCCACGTCACTTACTGCTTATTTGCTACTTATTGGGATTTACTGTATATTTGCTTCTAGTTTCACAAAAAATTATTGACTTACTGTTTATTTTCTTAATTTCAAATGCTCATTTCCAATGTTAAATATTGGATATACTGCTTTTTTACTGCGAAAAATGGTACAAAACCACATTGTTAACCCTCAGGCAGCAATATCTCAATTTTGACAAAAATTGGAGATACTGCTTTTTCGCTTGGCACGGCAGAGTAGGTACCTACCCACTATTCCGAGTTCCAACTGCTGCGTAACATAAGGGATTTCGACTTTTTCGCTCACCAGTAGGAAAAAGACATTAACTGTCCACTGGACAATGTACGGGAAAATGCAATCATCCGACGCTTTAACCGGCATTTAAAATTAAACGTTCGACGCAGGCGTGACAGAAGAATCTGTATTTATGCGTGCATAGTGCAATAAAGTCACGGAGAATTTCGTGCATGTTACGACAACACTCGAGAAAATGACGATGAAAAACATAGGCAGAGAAAAGAACATATCTACCTGGTCACAAAGTACGTCTGATACTCATATCTCGTTTCTCAGTCAGGATTTGATCATATTGTTTAGATAAACCAAAGATAATCTATAGGTACAGACTACAGCTAGCTATATTTTTTAAGAATGGGCTTGACGCGGCCCGGTGGCTGCGTGATTGAAAGTAAGTAAGGTCCACTGCTATTAGTTCCCGGATGGGTGACCACCCGGGTTCGTTGTGGCAAAAATCTTGCCACACAATTCAGGGTTACCACCTTTCAGTGTCAAAAATACGGGACATATTTTTTTTGACAATTTTAAGTTTGATTTATTAACTTGCCAATGAAATAAAATATTGTTAATTTGTATACCTAGCTCCTTAAAATTCAAAATAATGATATAATTATGGCTCTTTATTTTATTATGTATTCAAATTCTAATAGAATACAAAATTCTAACGAATGTATTTTTAAATATTAACAATAACATAAATATAAAACTCTCACTTGTATTATAATATATTATAACAACTATACAAACTAAATACTATTGTTATATTAATAAACAACAAGATAAAATTTTAAATTTAGGAATAAATTATAATAATTGTGTTGAAAATTAAGAATAATATGAAAAATTAACTATAGTATTGCAATTAAAGTTTTTTATTTAGTTTTAAAAGAATATTTTCGGTTATTTGAAACTGCTTTAAGTAAGTCTTCATCTAGCTTTATTTTATCAATAAAATCTGAACAGTTTTCTTCAAAGTTTAGACTTGATAAGTTCTACTTTGCACCGGTTCCTTTCTTTTGACCACTTTTGATTCATAACAGAAAAAACTCTTTCAACAAATGCATTTGATGGTGGAATACTCAACACATATGAAACTAAAAGAAATATATTTTTGAAATTTTCTTTTGTACCGCTTGAAAATATTTTTGTCCACTTAGAGTACACACTTTGCTCTATACTATAAACATTATTTAAAATAGGTTTTATTATGCAATACTCATTAAAAAGGCCATCTAAAGAAATATTTTCTAATTGTAATGTCTTAACAACTTTCACTAAATCGTTGTAGGAAATTTCATTGTTTAATTGTAAGCATTCAATCACTTTAAAAATGTTGTCATCTGAGAAGTTAAACCACTTAGATAAATATGTATTAATATTTATATAAAATTGTCCAAAGATTTTCTTATACTTTTCATATTTGTTTGCTTTTAAATGTTGATTGCATGAAATAAAATGTGCTCCAAAAAATTGTTACTCCAATCTTTCTGTGAGATTAGTTTTTAAATAATCCATAATTTCATACAATTCTGAAGCAGCTGTCCATATTCTGTAACCGTTTACTAGTTTTTTGAAAAATTTGAACCACATTTGCACAAAAAGTTAAATATATATAGGTTTTAGTATAAAAATAATTGTCTTGCTCTGTATCAGTATCTGCATTTATTGATAGTAATTTTTGAAGAACTTTGGGACATTCATCTCCTATTGATATAAAATATGATATTAAGGCTGGATAAAATTTTAAAATTTTGTCAATTGCTGGACCAAGAGATAACCACCTAGTTGGTACATATTTTACCAGTTCTTCCCAATCAACTTGAGCAAAATCAAAAAACTTTTTAAATTTTCTCTTCTTGAAGCAGATGAAGAGAAATGACTATATATTTTTAATACTAGTGTCTCTACATCAAAGTCTAATTTTTGTAGACCATGTTTAAATGCATTGTTAACAATTTGAGCCAAACAACCAGATTTAATTAATTTATTGTTTTCATTATGTAAAAGTGTATATGCAGATTTATGTTTTCCAAAATCAGCATTGGTGTTATCAGCACTAAATGCTGAAACAGACGACATAGATAATTTATGTTTACTTAATGTTGAAGTTATTGATTTACATATAGCCTTTGCAGTTTCAGACGATTCTTCAAAAAAATCTAATAGTTTTGTTTGACAACCATTAGTAAATGAAAAATATTGTACACATATTGGATACATTTTACGATTGCCTTTATTGGATGTGTCAGTTGCAACAGAAAAATATACTTTATCATTAATATAATCATGAAGATCTGATGCTACAATTGATTCTGCTTTGGGCCCCAAAACGTTAGTCGTGATACTTTCAGCCTTTGTCCGACCACAGGCTAATTTTTTAGCTATTCCAGAATCGGGGTATAATTTTGGCATTAGTTTCAAAGAACAATCCAATGAATTATATGATAAATTATGTTTTACATTATGATAAACTTCAACTAATTCAGCCAAAGCAATTTTTTGAGATTCTACAGTATTAGGCTTGATGAAAAATGTACTAAGAATTTGAGATGAAGTGACTGACTTACTGTTGATTTTGTGTAGATTGCTTTTTTCATGTTGTTTAACATCGGATAAGCCACCATGAGAAACAGAAAAGTCTTTATTACATACTGTGCAACGAGAAAAAGATTCTTGATGACTTTTAGCAAGCCAGCTATAATCTGCTTTCCAAACTTCCCTAAATTTACATGACCTTTTTTCAGATTTGGACATTTTTAATTATTCAATTTACGTGTAATAACGTTTTATTTTTAACACGTTCACGGACACCTCACTTTTTGATATAATTTATGTATCTACCTCAGAAATGCACTTTTTTATTACTGCTATAGCAGTAACATTTTAATACTATTATAGCAGTATTGACCTGCTGCATATTTTTTTTTATAGTAATTTGTCATTACTGTTATAACAATAACAGTATAAAATAAATTCAAAACCATATTATAATAACTGAACTTGAGTTTTATTTTAAAAATCAATATCAAACTTAAAAAGTATAAAAAGAAAAAAAAATTATTGCATGATTTCAACTTGATTCATGATACACATTAATTTAAAACGTAATAACGTACGCTTTGTCTGGCGTCCAAAATACGACTAAATTGTTATTCCGTAATCGTTTTCCGTCTAAACGTTTCAATAATAATATCATTGTATCATAATATCATATTATAATTACAAAGCAAACAACATCCATATCAACATAAAAACAAAAATTCCACCAGAAAGTATAAAAATAGAACATGTTATATTTGGAATAATATTATTGTGTGCTAATGTTATGTGCCCAAATATATGAGTATACGTAATGGGTCAATCTGATTTCTAGTTTCGTATAATACCATTAAAAACAGTACTGTATGAGCAGTAATGCCCGATTTCGATGGTTTTGTAAATTACTGTTATAGCAGTAGTGATCAATTACATAAAAATTGAAAAAAATTGGAATTACTGCTATAGCAGTAACTGTCCGTGAACGTGTTAAGATATCGAAAACGCGACAAAAAGCGAGTACGGCAACGGCACTGCGTTCCACGAGTCATGACGGTGGTGAACGAACAGACTGAAAATCGAAACCTATAATTATAAACTATTAGCTTATGACTGGAAAAAAAAAACAGATAACAAATTATCTAGCCGCTGCCTATCGCTAAACACATATCTATAATTTGTTTATATAATAATATTATATCTAATACTAAAATCTAATAATAGAAACGAATTAACATCATAATTATTCATAGTATGTGTCATGGCAGATAATCTGTTAATATAAGTGAATATAATTTGCTGCGTATAAGAGACAAATAGTTTGTAAATAAATAAAATTAATTGATTTGGTGATTTTGTACCAATAGATTTTAAATATCACGATATTTGTGTATAATTTTAAGAAATACTCAAATACGGGACATATTGCGTCCCGAAACTTATCAAGCCGGGACGCGGGACACATCAAACAAAAACGTCAAAAACCGGACTGTCCCGTGAAATACGGGACGGGTGGCAACCCTGCCACACACACCAACAGTAGGTAATCCCTACAATAGCTAATGGTCATAGTCGCCGGGCTCGAGTTCAATAGAAAAAAATATAGATGTATAATATTGTACTCTAATAGTCTCTCAGATATTCATGAATAATATTTTTAAATTATAAGAAAATAACTAAAACTGTTATTCTTGGTTTTAATGTGTTAATATTAATGTTTTAATGTCCAAATTTGAACTTAAAATATCTGTTTATATATTTTTGGTTACAATATGAACTATTTATGAGAATCCTTGTATTACATTTACAATTATTAGTTGTAAAAATTGAAAAATTTTATAATTGTTTAATTACAAAATAATTTGAATATCATACTTGAGATTTAGTCAAAATGTGAACTTGAAATAATTATAAAAAAAATGTGCCCACCGCTATGGATCTTTAATATTTTAACAATTTTTAACGAACCTTGTATTCAATTTTTAAGCTTTTTGACCCAACAAATAAAATATTATTGACATTTTTATAGAATAAAAACTATATAAGTTAAAAACGTTCATAAATTCAAAACATGTTAGAAATGTTATCATGTATAGAAATTATAAAATATCTAAACATTAGATTAAAATTTCAAGTAGGTACCTACAATCAAGTTTTTCAATAAAAAAACAAGAAAATAGTTTGAACATTTGTAGAATGAAGGAGAGCTTCAACATCTATCGCAACTCAAGGACAGAAATATTGTAAAGAACAAAATAATAATTGAGAAGCAAAAAAATTTATGTATTACGAAATAAGGGGCTTTCACCAGCACTTCTGGATATTTGTATTGAAGTATATATGTTGACGGATGTTATTGTGTATAAATTATATTCAATTCAGAACTTTATAATTTATTTATTTAAGTTAGTTAACAACTGTTAACAATCATTAACCTATATAACTTTCTTTGTCTGAATAACACACACTAGTACATATTCTTATATAATGAATGATAATAGTTAATAGCTAATAAAATATCCATTCTATGAATATTGATTTAGGGCATAGCTTTAATAATAACACTATTTAGAAAATTGTGAACAATTATTTTTATTGAAGTATAATAAGAATTTGTCATGAAAACATGTTAATCTTCTTATTTTTATTTATCTGATTCCTAGAAAATGTATTTCTAATGCTAGTGATTTTAAAATGTTTATATGCATCATAAAATAATTCTAATTACACCATTACAAAAATAAATGAACTAAATGTCTACATAACACAAAAACAATATTTTGAACAAAAATATAATAAGATTAGAAACATAATAAAAATTAACTTAATAATAGCCAAGGTGGGGGCTATGGGTTCTGAACAGGAACTTTAAAAAAAACGTTTTCTAGGACTTAACTTGTAGTAAAAATCAAATTTCACATATCACTTATATTATAATATATATATAAAAAAAAATAATTTATTAGTTTTCCTCGAAAAAATAATTTGACAATTTAAAGGTATTAATTTGTCTGGGAAATGTAAATCTAATAAGGAATTTAAAAAAATTATGACTATTTCAAGCGAGTATAAAACAATTATCATTCACAGAAAATCAGAATGAAAATAGTTTGTCCCTAAAAACAACTGAATAACAATATAGCCATAAATATAATTTTAATTCAGTCTGATATGAATTATTAAACATCACATTTGTATTCCTTCATTATAAAATTATGCATACATATCAGTCTAGAATGTTGAATAAAAATTATGATTACATTTTCTAACAAGAAAAAATGTATTATTTCAAAATTCAAATTAATTCTCATATTATATTTCATACATAATTAACCTTTGAAACAATAATCCTAATATCTAACAAATTGAAAATAAATAAATACATTGTAGCAAGGGACAAACAGTATTGATATATTTATCTGTTTTTTTTAAATTCTCAATAAACAATATTTTAAAAAATGATTGAGGATTAAAATGAAAACATTTGTACAAATATAAATAATAAACATCAATAAATTAAAGTAAGAAAAACTGTTGTACCAAAAGAATATGTTATTTGAATAAAATATAAAATTTATTAGACGTCAATTCATTTGTAGCAAACTTTTCATAATTTATGAATCAGATAAAAAAGTTGGAAGTTGGTTCACTACAGAAAAGACAGTAACTTTAGTCCTTACACCTACTGTAAGATAAAAATCATGTAAAGTGCAAACCCAATGTTTTTCATGAAGCTAAATCTGTAGCTTAAGCATGTTAAGATATTATTTTAGTAGTTCCAAATATCAATTTTCAGCCAAAGTTTAATAGGCTTATAGTTTAATAATCATTGATAGCCAATTTATCAAAATTCCAGGTTAGGTTAAATTCAATTCCATTTCATTGTATTATGTCCCTCCTTCTGAGGCATCACGACCACGTTGTTGTTCCAATAAACGTTCAAGTGGCGATGGTCCAGGTCCTGACCACAATGACTACAAAATAAAATTATATAAGATGAAGTATGATAATTTTATTTTATTTTTAACCAATAATACCTGCTGATGGAATGTAGCAAATGATCTGTTATTGGACTCTTGACTTGTATCCATATTACGAGGCATCATAACATTAGGTTGATTAAATAGTGAATAATATGGACTGTTGTTTACACCATTGTAATAATTACGTTGTTGATCATCTCTTATATTAAAATGCTTAAAAATTGTTTAAGATAATTAATATTATTTTTTTATTTATTTATTATAAATCTTTATATTTACATTTAAATTATTTTGCAATGGTGAATTATGTGTTACTTGGGGAGGATTAACATTTGACCAAGTGCCATTTGGGTACTGCCCAATTGGAGTTTGGTTTTGCATAAATGGAAACATTGGATGATTCTGTTGGTTGCTAAAAATTATAAGAGTTAAGCAAAATTATTATAGCTGCATAAGTACTGTATTATTCAAACAAGAGTAGAGTATTCATGCAATTCTACAAATCAAATTAATGTTTTTAGAAAAACAATACATTTTCTTACTTTTGAGGTTGTTTAATGCTATCAATCCAACTGGCTGGTGGTTGAGGCCATGCAGAGAAGTTTTGTAATGGCTGACCAAACCTGAATTGACTTTCGGAAGATGATGGAAATCCACTCATATGCAGCTGACCAAAAGTATTCATAACTGGATTAATATTGGTTTGAGATGAGTTTAAATTGTTGACAGGATGCGGCAATTGATAGCCAATAGGAGTAGGTTTTACAGCATTTTGATCTTTTTCAAATTCTGAAGAAGTCTGATCAAGGTCTTCCAATGACCATTTGGCCTCACTGCTAGATGATGAACTCGGAGATGGTGACCGGAATTTCACCTACACATTATTTAAATGACAAATTAATTATTAATAATCTATAATATATTGTCCTATACTATGCAGTAAGATATTTACTTGTTTGGCTTCAGTATCTTGATTCTTTTTGAACATTGAATCAAAGTCAACATTACGCAATACAGGTTTTATATCTGAGTTACTAGAGGATTGAGGCTTTAAAATACCACTTTTTCTTTCACCTAAAAATAAAATATCATATTAAGGTAATAACAATTTATTCATTATACTTATTAATAACAATTTATTGTAATAACATACTTGAACTAAGTAACTGCCGTTGTTGATATGATGATAATGTTTCAAGATCAGCAGCGAGATCAATAGAATGAGAGCTGGTCGAACTATTCGGTATTATTTCAAAGCTCCATCCTTTATCTTTTTTTCTAACAAAAAAAAAAAAAAAAAATTAATTAATTAATCGAATATAAATTAAAAATAATCAAACATTCTTACATTGCTTTAATTAATGAATATGAAGTAGATGAAAACCATACACCAAAATCAATTAAACGATTAGCTCTTAGAGCATTTACATTAATTTTTGTAGCATCATCCGCATTTAATCTAAAATACAATAATAAGATATATTTATAAAATTAAAGTGTTATAAAAATTATTATAGTTTAACTTACATGAGCTTAGAATGTACTGATTCTAACATAACAAAGCCTTGGAGTAATCTATCTTCTGGTAAAGGAATATGAGAATCTAATAGTAATAAAACATTTATTATGATACATTTTGGATTATTATGTTAATTAAAAAGTGGGGAAGTAGGTAACCACTCTGCTTAATAGTATGTGTTGAATGTACGTTGTCATTGAGTAAGTCTTTGTAATGGATGTGTTAAATTGGAATTCAATGAAAAATCGTTGCATACAAATAACAATAGTTCTGAGCGAATACAGTCGTCAGCTTACATTAATAAGTATATTTTATAATACAGTAGAGTTGTGACAACTCAAAGTTAAAAGGGGATAAAAATTCACTTCAAAATATGTGTTATTCGAGATATCTAACTAATTTATAGGGGAAAAATTTTCCAGGGAAATAAAACACAATTCAAGTTGTCAAGTCTTTCCAAGTATCGAGCCTTGACTGTATATTTCTATTGCTATTATAGTAATATATTTTACAATTTTCATTTGTTATTTGTTAGAACATGTTATATGTTAATATATTTAAAGTAATAATAATGTAAAAAAACAATTTTCAATTAGTTGAATTAAATTTAAGTAGTAAACAGTAAGTTGAATTAATTTTTGATGAAAAACATTGTGTTTATGATAATAGTATTTATATTAATATCATACACATGGTTTAATTAATATACTAGGTTAATGTAATAATTCCCCCACTATATCATTTTATCATGTTAAGGAATTAAAATGGCAACATAAGGGGAAGACCTATACTTAAGCTATGGACTGTACTTTTACACTTCCATTTTATTTTGTTTGATGACAAAATAGGCTATGTACATATATTTAAGCAATGACCATACTATAAATAGACATTTTTTTTAAATGTTTGAGTCAATACTGATAATTATAGAACAAAAATAGACAATAGCTTAAAATGTATTATTTAAATATTTTAAAAATTTCATGATTGTAGTAAATAAGAATAGATGCATTAATGAATAGTTTTAAGCCCTTACAAAAATATCCAATCTCGTCGAATTTGAGCTTTAAGTCTTTCGTCCATACAAAAAAAATAACGCATTTGTATTTATGAGATTTTTAGGTTCTGCATGATCTACTTATGAGAAATATTTTATTAAATTTTAGAGAATTAGCTAAAAATAATTAATATTTTATGAAATTCTCACAAAATAATTTGCAAAGTTGAAAGTTTATACATTTTTAACTACAAAATAGTTATTGAATTTTGTTGATATTCGAACTTTAAATGCTTATAAAAAAAAATTGTACCTATGTATTTTTAATTTTTTTCATCTGTCTTTGAAACAATATACTAGAAGTCTATAAAGAAAATGGTATTGGTTTATGATATTCACACTAATTTATTGTAATACCATTTAATATATATATTTTTCCACTTTTATTGTAACATATCAGGAGCCTTGCATTACATTTTCACATTTTTTTACCCAACAAATTAAATTTTGATATTTATAGAAAAAAAAACTGAAAAAATTGATCAATGTTTATAAACAGCTCAAAAAGAGTCTAATTATTTTCAAAATTATATGGTGTATAGAAAATGTTAATATAACATTCAGTGAAATTTTAAAGTATCTACAGTCATTTATTTTTCAATTACAACAAAATAAAAAAATCAAGTGAATATTAAATGTTGTAAAAATATGAACTTCAAACGCTCATAAATATTTAATTTGACTTTCTTGTAAATTTTTTTTTTTTTTTTTTTGATAAAGGTAGACAAACTTATAAGAAATCTCAAAATAATTTGCAATTTTTTGTCAATGTTTGAACTTTAAATGCTTATAAAAAAAATTGTGACTATGGATTTTTAATTTTTTTCATCTGTCTTTAAAACAATATACTAGAAGTCTATAAAAAAAATGGTATTGGTTTATGATATTCACACTAATTTATTGTAATACCATTTAATATATATATATACCAAAGTACCTTCTGGTATGGTAGATCAACAAAAAAATAATTTTTCACTGGGCAGTATAATAACAGTATAAGACAATTAATTATACAATAGTTTGTAACTCACAATCGTCATTGTTTAGATCATTTGATAGTCCGTTCAATAGTTTGCAAAGGCCAGGCCAGATTTGTAAGCGACTTTTGAAACCAGGAGAATTTAGAACACTTATATCACTTCTTATCCAATCCAGAATTAGTTTGACTTTAAAAATAAAGTATAAAAATATTTAAGTTACAACATGTGATATTGATGGCTTAATAAAATTTAAATAAGTTTTTTCATTGAATGAATTCAGTATTATTATTTTTATTACCTGCAGGTAATGTATAGTATTCTGAGATATTTTGACTTTCTTTCATAGTGTACAGTGGAAGTAAAAAAGCATTGAGGAAAGTGGCCAGTAAATCAACAACAGGAAAACACTGCATCTTAATTGACGTAGATTCATTTCCAATATAGTTAAATGCCAACATATTAATAGCCACCATCTAAGAATAATTAAATATATAAGATATGTAAATATTAATAACAATAATAAAATTAATAATAACCTGCTGTAATTTAAATGACGAAAATGATTCAGTAGCAATATGTGGTGTAAATGACAAGGAAAGACTTTTGATGTATCCATCACAAGCTTGACGTTTCATTATATCTTTTGACATCAACACTCCATGGAATGCGAGAAATAGTTGGATAAATTCAGTACTAGTGATTTTTGTTTTATACAGCATGTCTTGACTAAAAAACAATAAAATATAAATAGTAATGTATCAAAACAAATTATTAGTTGATTTGTAGAATTACATCATTTTTTTTTTTTTTGGTAAATGTATCATATTTACCTAGAGCTAATATATTTATTTAATGTGAAATTTAGATTATTGACAGCTGCTAGAAACGGGTGTCTAACATTAATGCTTCTCATGTAATAAAATACTGTGCTTAAACTATCTCCTCGTGAGGCTTCCAATAGAGCCAATTGGTTGTAAGGTTGTCCACTGTTAGGGCTTAATTGAATGGCATGTCTGTATAAAAGTATATTGTTTGTGTTAAAATAATATAAATTTTCTAAGATAAATACACATCAAACTTATTTGATTATTATTGTTGTATTAATTAATATTAATTTGTTTAAAACAAATATTACTTTAGTGGCATGTCATGCATTATTTAGTATTTGTTATGATTATCTTATAATATGCCACCAAATAAAGTTTCCTATGGAAAACAAGAGTAATAATTTAGTTTTTATCAATTTTTAAATAAAATAAAATACCTAATAACTAATAAGTTTGTTTGTTTTTAATAATACTAATATACCTATACTCTATTCAGAATTAAAAATTAACAAGCGGTGGATAAAAACTGGTAAATAACATCAGAATTCCTCAGTCCCTACCATTAATAACCAACAGTGACAAAAACGTTGTGCCACTGGTTCAGGGGTTTGGAGCTCATATGGCAAGTCTTCTGAATAGTCTTATAAATAGTTATATTTATATTTAAAAAGTAGGCATTACTAAACTCTAGGCAGAATAAGAAAGGTACCGGGCGGTGGTCAGATGCTTCTTCCACTAAGTTCACTTGGTTTGGGATTCTGAACGAAGCCACAACCATGCGCACAAGTCAGCTGCACGGAACCTTTTTTTATTCTGAATAGAGTATAGATAAGGATCAATGAAACAAGTGTATGCATTTTAAAAGAAATTATTATTATATCTAAAGATGATTTTAAAAAGAGTTGAGTTAACTGTTATGTACTTAAGTAAAAATTGTTTTGTATTAAGTACTATTTTCTAATATAATATGATAATTAAATAATAATAGCAAGGAAGACAAGTATTTCAATATTTCAGAGATACAATGTGGACACAGGTGGTTTAATTTAAGTAGATAACAATGTTTATAATTTATTTACATTTAAACTATGTACCTGTAAAATGATTCAGCTTGTCTATTTTGATTACGATAACGAGCAATGTCACCCAGGTGTACCAAACAATATTGACAAATGTAATTGCATGAACTTTTTTGTGGTTTTCGTAAATATGTTGATCCTAAAGACTTATCATCCGTGTCACAAAATCCATACAATTTTCTATGGATATGAATAATATATAATTAACTAAATTGAGTACCATAAATAATAATCATTACTCATTAGCAATTACATACTTATGAAATGGTAGATCCAAATCAAATGTCAAGCATATGCTGTGCAAAAGCATAAGATAAAAGCCATATGCAGACTCAAGGCACGATAAGAATAGTGCGTTCCATTCATTGCGTTTGGCATTCTAATAAAGAAGTAAAAACCATTGAAATAAATATATAATACAGTGAACATTAACTATTAATGTATAAATTTGGTAGGTATTTGATTCAGCAGACTTTGTGGATGGTACCTTTTTGTCTTTGGCGAGTTGTTGCAACTTGTTGATGTTATTTTTAAATCCATGATTCCATAAGTCTTGTTCAACTTTTTGGTCCAGCGCATATTCCAAGTCCAAAGTCAACACTTGCTGGTAGATGATCTGAAAAGTAGAAATAAATTGTGATTAAAAAGAATTGACAAGCAACAGTAAAGTGTTTAAGTCTGCATACCCTCAACTGCTGTTGATACGCCAATGTCTCGGGGCTGTTTATATCTTTGGATGTACATATTTGTTCTTTCAGTTGATCGGCTTTCCTGGAATAGACGATACATAGGTAAAATTAATAACAACAAACTTTATCGAGCAGCACCCAAATGGGCATTCATACTTCAAAGTTTGGATGGCCGCGATGGACACCATGGTGCAATAGTGTCCCCCCACATGGAACAGTATGAATGTATTTTTCGTTCAGGCGACGATCTCACTGAGCCGAAGGAAGGAAACACAGCAGGACACCGTCAACGACCAGTCATTACCGTCCAATCATTGTCGGCATTCTTGCATTTGAAGACAATAATTAATATTGTTACTACCTACGTATCGTAATACATTAGGTATAATATCGTTAAGGCTTAAGGATTAGGAGGAGTGTTTCACACTAAATGTCAGAAGTCATGTACACTGTTACGAGTTTACGACTAAAACGTACGAGTTAGTGAGTTGCTCTATCCGCTATCGGTCCTCGGCACGCGCGTTATCATTTATCAGTTATTATACACAACCATAGATGATAATAAAGGAACGCTCACTTATGGCGGGACCATTGTCGTTTTAAGAACATCGGCTGATAAGAGTTGTTAGAATGCTTGTTTTAAAAAAAAACCCCTAGGCGTAAAAAAAGAATTGAGTTAATTTTATGCGACTGCTAACTTAAATCACTCGGCAGTTTGGTTGACTTTTTTCGAATTCAGTTAGCGTTGTGGATTTTTCTTGCTGTCCGCGGTTGAAAAGCGAACACTCGTTGGGCACACTGTTTCGCGGCGACCACCACAACAACAATAATAATAATAATAATAGCGCATCATCGTTGAACATGGCGACCTTATACTGCCGCAGTAGTAGTTGTACGTAAATATTATATTAAATGATTACGAAATATAAAAATGATAAGTTGGTACACAATCTCTGTAAATGTGATTTTAGCTTTCCAATACCCCGTCGAAAATACGTTTCCTTAACGAAAACTCTGTGTTTTTTCCGGCGACTTTGAATTTCCGCTTTATCGGACGCGCAGCGAACAGTCGACCACCGGAAAGTCCAAGAGACGTCTGCGGAGCGTGGACTGGGGAATTGTGAACACGACGGCACGCCGGTTTATCAATTCTCCTTGGGTGAGTAAAAGACAACAGAAAAAAAATACGATGGCAAAGCCAAACGTATGGGCGTACGTTGTGATGCTCTTTGTGTTTTTCGCTGTTGCATTGTCGCTTGTCGCAGTGATGTCTTTGAAGTTTGAACGGTTAGTCTGACGTTTGAAACTTCATTGGATTTACTCGAAGCGGAATTATCATAAAATCCGTCTTCGATTTTGATATTTTAACGACTTTCTAGTTTCGACTTTCGAGTTTCGATTTGCGAGTTGAGAATTGCGACTTGCCACTTACGAATGCTTAACTGCCAAAGTGGCAAAGTCTAATGGCGACGTGCGTCCTGTTTATGTTAATATTATATTGCTATGAATCATTATATCATGTTTAAAATATTAGACATAAATGAAACATACATATTTTGCTGGTTGTAAATTGAGATAAAAAATAAAAACAGACCACTTAATAAAACCTATTTTCCTAATTTTTTACCTTTAAATTATATGGTTTTATTCAGTCTACACACTATACACATTATCACGATTGAGTGCCCGACTCGAAACGATTCCCATGGATTTGTATTCGATGTCACAGAGTTTTTGAACCAATGATCATAATATTACTGTACATTGTAGTTTAAATTCATTATACATTGTAAAATCTGATATTGGTGATTTTTGGGCTCAGAGCTACAGAAGTTGAGTTCCATTATACTTACCATATAGGATATTTTCTAATGCAGAAAATTTGTTCTTATTTGATATTTTGATTTATTATAAATGTTTAATAAATTAATCATTGTCCATTGAATGTTAAGTATATTACCTATACCTTACCAATGAAACTTAAAATGTTGTCTGTTATTATAATATATTACTATCATAAAATTAATTTTTAGATAAACTACTTTACTTTTTTTGTTTAAAACTGTTAAGTGTATACTAATGTGATCATTGACACAAATGTGTTTTAGATTATAGAGAAAGATAATGAACAAAAAAAGAGATAGATGGGATATTTGCCGCACCTGTGGTAACACAGCGGATGTTGAAATATTTGGCCGCGATGGAGTGACTTTACAACTAGAAGAAAAAATTAATACCTACCTTCCTATTACAGTTAGCTAAAAACAATTATTAAATGATTTGTTTCGAACCTTGTCTTACCATCTTTAAATTGTAGGTTTCCAAGAATGATAACCTACCACTCAAACTATGTAATTTGTGCATCAGCCGGCTAGAAAATTGTCATTGCTTAATAGTATCAACTATTGAAATGAATAAAACATTAGAAGAGGTTATGAAAAAAAAACAAATAAAAAATAATTCCTATAATTTTGTAAGTACCCACCTACCTATTATTAAAAAAATACTATTTATATGCTTAAATAATTCATGTATGTATCACTGGATATTATCTTCTTTCTATTTTTGTATTTAGAAGTATATGAAATCATATCATTGATAGGTACTTAGCAATATATAACTATTAATTTTAAGCACATTTTCCTGAAAGTAATGAAATCGAACAGTATACTATAAATTGTTTTTTCGGTAATTTTATCTTAAAACTGTTAACTGTTTACTAAAATGTTTGCTCCTAGCCTCATATTGCTTACCACCTTTTTCAACGGTTTGGTGTTTCTGGTACCATATACCCTTGATAATACATTTTTGTTTTGGCAGTGAACATATTTCATATGTAGTTTCAGTAAACAGTCAGCAAACCATATGCTTTTGTAATCTTAACAAAAACACGTATAATAAACCATACTGCTATTATAATAGGTAAATATGGGAAATAATGAAGATGAAAATATTGAAGATCTGGATCAGGAAAATACAGCATCTATGGAAATTATGGATATAAATTCTGCTGACGAAGATGATTGTGGAGGAATTGTTACAGTTAAAGAAGAATATTTAGAAGTATGTATTACGTTTTTTTATTGCTATGTATTTATTAAATTTGTTATTTAATTACAATAATGTTACTTTTATTTTTACTTTAGTATGAACCAGTGGATGTTGTTGGTATTGGGACTGATCAACTATATGATGATGCATCTGTTGACGAGTTAGACTTAGACATTGAAAAAATCGTAGAGGATGATGAGGAGAATGGTAAATTTCAATGTGCCAAATGTCAGCGTGTTTTTAATACGGAGTCCAAAATGCGTCGTCACATATTTACTCAACATAATCCTGAAGAAATGGAATGCTTCCATTGCTTTATTAAATATGACTCTATGTTGCATTTTGAACGTCATGTTGCTACACACTTTACTCGAAATGAATATCTTTGTGACTTTTGCCCTACTATGTTTAATCGGGTATCTGGACTACTCGATCATTTAGCCAAACATAAAAATGATCGTCAAAGATTCACTTGCCAAGAATGCGGAAAAGTGTTGGCAAACCGACTTTCATTCACAATTCATCAACGAACTCATACTGGTGAAAAACCTCATGCATGCAAATTTTGTGACAGAACATTTTCACAGGTCAGTATATTATAATATTGTTTCAGGTTCAATATGATGATTTTAAATTGGTCACTAATTTAATTTCACTACATACTGTTTATTTATTAAAATTAAAATTAACTATTTATTTATTTACTAGCTGTATCGCTCAGTGTTGCCTGTGTCAAATATTTGTTATCAGGCCCGCCGCTAGGGCACAAGCAAGTCATGTCTTGTCTTAGGATGACATACAATTTTAAAGAAATTGAAGGGGGCAAAATTAAATAAATATTGGTGGAGAATAAAGACATTAAAGTGTTTGCTTAAGGGCGGAAAATATCTAACGACGGGCCTGAATATAATAATATGTAACCAATGGCACCCATTTAAGTATACAAAAAAATATTCTTTTTTTGTGAGCTGAAAAAAGTTTGTGTGAGTTACTATTTAGCTACGTTTAGGGGTTGAAAAATAAACTATAAACACCCCTTCCCCCATATCTCAAGGAACCTATTTATATAACTTATTAAAAACAATTCAGTAGTTCCTGAGCATTAATTTTGTATAAACCAATATCCATTTTTAGTTGTATACTGGACTTCGCCCTTGAAAAAATGAAAATAATATAAAACCAAGCAAGTGGGTAATTCTTTGCTGTACATTAGGTATCTAGAAAAGTCACTGCGACGGATGCATTAAATTTAAATTTTATTTAAAATCATTGTACATGAAAAATGATTCTGAGTGAGATGGTCTGTCAGTCTATAATATTACTAAGTTTATTTAATGATATTACTGTGGTTAAAGTAATTTATTTTACTATTATGCATTAGTATTTAGTCCTATACTAGTGGATAAAATTAATTTTTGCCAAAAAACTTGCATTTGAAAATATTATTGTGCATATAAAATATAATGATAAGTTTCAAGTGCCTACCTAGGAATAATATTTTTATATTACAACTAAGATCGTTATTCTTTGTTTAAATATTTAATTTCATCTAAGCTAACTTTGTTTTACATTTTCAATTCTTAGCTATAAAAATTGAACATTTTATAAATTTTTAACTACAAAATAATTTACAAATTTTCAATTTATTAAATTTTATCAAAATGCAACCCTTAAAATAATTATACCAAAATATCATGCCTATTTATTTTTAATATTTTTTAAACTACTATTGTAACATTGAGTAAGAAGCTTTGCCTTGTATTATATTTTCCAGCTTTATGACCCAACGAATAAATTTTTTTCGAAATTAATAGAAAAAAAATTCAAATTTCAAATATCTGTAAACACTCCAAAACCTGTTTTTTAATTACAACAAAATATAATTTGTTCCATAATAAATCAAGTGAATACCCAGTGTCATAGAATGTTTAACTTCAAACGCTCATAAAAAGGAATTAGTCAGAAATATATTTTATTTTTACTTTTTATTTTTTTATTAATCTTGATAAAATTCTAAGGTCAACACAGTCAATGGGAGGGGTTATAGCCCACTTAGCCCCCTGGCTACGTCACTGATTTAATTAATATACATTTATATCATAAAATATTATTTAATATATAATTAGTAGGTATTCCTATCAAAATTTCATAAATTAGCAAATTAATTTCAATGGGCCCCTTTACTATAGGTCTTACAGCCCCTCTCTTTGTGAGGGCCCTGCTGTACTCCAAATCAGGATGTTTTAAATATTATTATTTAAAATTAAATATTTTGATATATTTTATATTATTATAAATTATAATATTCATAATATCATTGTTGTAGATTTCATCAAAACAATATCATGAACGAACTCATACAGGAGAGACAACTCATCACTGTGAATTTTGTGGCAAAGGATTCAATTCGAAATTGACACGTGACACACATAGGCGTATTCATACAGGTGAACGTCCATTTGGATGTCCGATGTGTAGTGCTACATTTCGTTGTTTAGCAAATTTACGTCAGCATCAAATGGTCCATGAACCAGTAAAGCCATTCCAGTGTGAGATCTGCTTCAAGCGCTTTGGGAGACCTGAAAAAGTGCGAGTTCACATGCGTACACACACTGGTGAACGACCATACAAATGTCCAATCTGTGGACGTGGTTTTACACAAAAGAATGACATGCTCAAGCACACTAACGTCCATAATAAGCCGCCACGACGGAACAATTCCCAAATAAAAAATTCCGATTTAGTAATTTCCGTTAATAATAAATCTCCACAGTATAAAAATGTAAGTATAAATGAACTACAGGAAATTTGTTATGATGTCTCCAACAGTTATGAAAGTTCAGAAAACGGAAACGAAACAGAAAGTAGTTCAATGCTTTAATCGAAGGTCAATAGTGATTTAATTGAATGTTACATATTATTAATTATATTGGTGTAAAAAAGTTATGTTTTTTTATCAAGTCTTAGACTATTGTTAAATTCATCATACTTATTACTAAACATCATATTAAATTATTTTTTTTTACAATACATGTAAATTTTACATGATACTAATTGTCAAATACGATATAGATTAATATTATTATTATGATAAACTATTAATTATTATTGTTTAATTTTAATTTTGTGTAATAAAACTACACATAATATGTTATACTTATTACACTTCAATATTATGCCACTATGATGTTAATAATATTATATTATCATAGAGTTGAAATTGATAGTTTGAAAGGCTATGACGTGTACCTATTATTATGTGTAGTTATGTAAATAAATTCAATTTACAAATTAGACTTTATTTTAATTGAGTATTTTTGTCTGTTTACCAGCAAACCACTACAGAACATCTGGTTTTGCTTAAAATGCCGTTGACCCGTTAAATATACCTAACCAAGAATTTATTTATACTCTGTCCAGCGAAAGAACGTGCCGATTCTGCGCATCCCCCATCTCCTTGCTATCAAAACCGGTTCCCCTATGGCAGGGTGTTGCGTGGGGCAACCAGTTTTCATTCTCTCAAAGGACAGACTACCTAAATAGAAGAGTTGATTCTTATTGGAACTCATGAATATTTTGCTTAATCATTAAATATTCCTGAATTATTTAAGTTCCAAATTATAATGTAATTTAAAATTGTACCGAATTTGATTGTAATAATAAGCTAGGTAATCTACCCAACAAAGTTGATCACAAAATATTACACAATATGTATAGGCAAAAATTTCTTAAAAACATTTAAAGTTCAAATTTCAAGAACATTTCTTTGGCGTATAGTATAAATGTCTTAAGTCAAAAACGACTAGTTTTCAGGAAGATTAAACAAAACATTGAAAATCGTAGGCAATAGTGTCTGGACTGATAATGAATTTAATTTAATATTCAATGTACTAACTTTTACGTTAATTATTAAGTAGAACTTTAAAATCAATTTTTCATTATTTTTAAGTGACTTAAGATGATTGGTTTTTTATTTTATATGACTTACGCTATTAGAGCATGCATTTAAAATTATTATTAAACTTGACAATATAAAAATGTTTGATTTTAATAACACTATGAGACAAAAATGTCAATTTTTGACTCGAGTCATTAAACATACGCTAAAGATTTATCTTATTGAAAATTTACAAATTATTTTGCTGTTAAAAGGTTTCACGTAAGTAGTTCGAACTGTAATCAAAAAAATCTAAAAAATATATTAACACAGTTTTTTTTTTATAATTATTTGAAATTCAAGTTTTGACGAAATTAGATATTTAAACGAAGAAGAACGATTTTGAAGAAAAAAACATAATTATTTTATCCGTTGATAATATTATAATTTTATTATAGTAAGCATAATACAATAGTGCTAAATTAAATGAAACAGAAAGCCGGATATTAGTTTTTTCTAGCAGTACCGAATCGTCAGAAATCCTGTATTACCTGGTGTGAATTAAAAAACCGAAACAAATCTTACTAAACTAGACACACACCTGACTCGGTTCGTTGGTCAGATATATAGTTAACTACCAATACTTATAGACACACTTAAACGAAGAAAAAAAGTGTATTTGATAATTACACGAAGAAAAATCATTTCATATATTTTATTATTGTGTAAAGAGTAATGAGTAATGACTCATACACAAGTGAACACATTTTAAAGGCAATTATTTATTAGTAAAAAAATATGTTATACAAATAATATGTCATGTAATGTGTTATAATTTTCTATATGTGAAAGTAAGTACCTACTTTACCTACTTTATACTAATTGAGCAAGTCCTATGCCTATTTCAATTTCAGTATAGTATTTTCAAAATTTATTATTCTCGGTATAATATAAAACAAATAACCTTCCACAGTATTTGTGACCCACTTCAACGATTGTTCTAATGTACATTACAATATGATGATTTCACTAAGAAAATTATTAAATTATTCGTTCGTATACAGACATTAAAATAATTAGTTTTCAATTACAATCGTTCAAACGTGAAAAACTCAGAAACACTATTATTTATTTATTTCTAACATTAGACAGTGTTGTGCCTAGTACCTACCCACTAGATTTGTGTCAAAAAAAACATATAATCAACAGCTATTATGAGTGTACGATCAATATTAAATACTTTTAACCAGTTATTTTTGATCTGCGGTTTAGGTAGTATCAAGTACAATCAAAGCAATCTAAATACGACAATGATGTTTTATATTTATATTTTTTTTCATGATCATTTAAAATTCAAATGTTGACAACATTTATCATATTGAAAATTTATAAATTATTTTTCAGTTACAGTTTTATAAATTGCTCAATTTTATGTCTAAGGATTAAAATTTAAAATAAGGTACCACGTGAGCAGTGCTGTAACCAAAAAATCTAGTAAATATATAAACACGTTTTTTTTTATAGTTATTTGAAGTTCAAGTTTTGACGAAATTAGACGAAGAAGAATGATTTTTAAGAAAAAACATACCTGATTATTTTATACGTTTACAATATTATATTATTTTAATATTATAATATTACTTTATTATATGAAACAGAAAATCGGGTATAGTTTTTGCTAGCATTACCGAATCGTTAGAAATCCATTAGCGTGAATTATACAAACAGAACAAATCTTAATAAACTCGCCAAACACCTGACTTGAGTTCATTGGAGCGTTGGACAGATGTTTAGTAGATACCTATACTTATAGTCTACGAGGTGTGACAATAAAATAACGAGACTTTCTAAATATAACCTAAACTATTAACGTTATCTATAAAACGATTATTGAAATATGATTAGGAAACACATATCTAAAAGTACTATAATCACTGATGAAATCGGTTAATTTTCTTATTCGTTAGTAGCCTTGTTATTAGTGCGAGTTCGAATATACTGCCGAAAAATGTAAGATATAAAAATCAAACAATGTGTTAACATTAAATTTCTTGTTAAATTAAAAAAAACTGCCGCAGAATCATTTCGTATGTTATGTGAAGTTTATGGTGAAGAGTGTTTATCAAGAGCTCGTGTTTTTGATTGGCACAAATGGTTTTACAGTGGAAGAGAGGACGTCGAAGATGATGATCGTTCTGGACGTCCTACCACATCTTCAACAAACGAAAACGTTGAAAAAATCGGCAAGATCGTCGATTAAGTGTTAGGGCTGTAGCAGAAATGGTAAATATTGATAGAGAAAGTGTTCGTAAAATTTTAGTTGAAAATTTAAATATGAAAAAATTGTGTGCTAAAATGGTTCCTAAAAATTTGACGGTTGATCGGAAAAATTCAATCGCAAAGAAATTTGTTCTGACACCTTAAAAATCATCAAAGATGATCCATCTTTTATAAATAATATTATTACGTGTGATGAAACATGGATTTTTACATATGATCCGGAAACTAAAAGGCAATCCATGCATTGGAAGACACCATCTTCCCCAAGAATGAAGAAAGCACGAATGAGCAAGTCAAAATTCAAAGCAATGCTCATTGTTTTCTTTGACATTAAGGGAATAATTTTTGTTGAATGGGTCCCTAGTGGGCAAACTGTCAACCAATATTATTATAAAGAGGTATTAATTAAATTAAGAGAACTTGTTAGAAAAAAGCGACCAGATCTGTGGAAGAATGGCTGGGTTCTTCACCAAGACAATGCTCCAGCTCACAGTGCATTTTCAATTCAACGTTTTTTAACTGAAAAAAATATTTCTATACTTCAACATCCCCCGTACTCGCCAGACCTTGCTCCTTGCGACTTCTCCTTATTCCCAAAAATTAAAAGTTTATTTAAAGGAACCCATTTTCAAACGGTTGATGATGTAAAAATTAAAACGGCAGAACTTCTAAAAGGGCTGACTGAAAGCGATTGGCAACATTGTTTTCAAGAATGGCAGCGACGTATGCAACAGTGTGTTGATGCTGAGGGAAGGTACTTTGAAGGTGACAATCATTAAATTGTAAAATTTTAAAAATAAATGACTTTTATTAAAAAAGTCTCGTTATTTTATTGTCACACCTCGTATATATATAAACTTTGAAAAAAAAATGAACTTGATAATTACACGAAAAAACATTGAAAAAAATTATTTTATATATTTTATTATTGTGTAACGAGTAATGACTATACACAAGTGAACACATTTCAAAGGAAATCATTTATTGGAAAAAAAATGTTAGTATGAATAAAGTATACCATCAAACGAATAGAATAATTAAAACTATTGATACATTTTGCTTTTGAAAAAAAGAAATAGTGTGTACTTTTTACCTATCTAATTAAGGTACAATAGTATGTGAAAATATGTTGTTCCTTATGTGTAAGTAATAACTTCACCTACTCTAAACTAATTGACTAAGTTCTATGCGTATTTCAATTTCATTATAGTATTTTCAAAATGTATAATTCTCGGTATAATATAAAACAAATAACCTGCCACAGTATTTGTGATCCACTTCAACGATTTGGTCCTAATATCCATTATATAATAATTTCACTAATCAAATTATTAAATTATTCATTCGTATACACACGTTAACAATATTAGTTTTTAATTGGTAAAATCATTACAATCGTTCAAACGTGAAAAACTCAGAAACACTATTATTTCTAATATTAGACAGTGTCGTACCTAGTACCTACCCACTAGATTTGTGAATAAAAAAATTTATAATCAACTATTATGAGTGTGCGATCAATATTAAATACTTTTAACCAGTTATTTTTGATCTGCGGTTTAGGTAGTATCAAATACAATCAAAGCAATCTAAATACGACAATGATGTTTTATATCTGGCGATGTACAATAATTTGTTGTGGATTCAAAACATTTTACGACGCGAACCGTTATTGGGTAAACTATATACATATTTAATTTGATTCAAATTTTTACATACCATAATACAAATTACATCATTCACACAAATATTTACCATTTTTTAAATTTTTCATCGCGAGGTTCTAATGCTGCAGTTATTAGCCATTAGTTATTGCCATTATTATTATAATATTAATATATTTTATTGTCATATACTTATATCCATTACTTTGAAGATACCCTAGACCAGGGATGGCGAACTTTTGATAACTGCGTGTCAAATCAAAATGTTTGGTTTGATTTTATTTGCCTCGCGTGTCAGAAACTTTGCAGACCTTTTTTTTTGCTTAAAAAATAATTAATTTAACATATAAGCATGATATATTGGTATATAAAATATTTAAGCTTTACAGCATTTACAATTTACTATTTATAAAGTTATATGTGGTATGTATACATATTAATATATCTTTACAGCATTAATTTACTATTTACTATTACATATTAATATAAACATATAGTTTTTTTAATTACAAAAATAAGTTTTTTATGAGAAATTTGTTGCTGCATTTTGTTTTTATAATTTAAAATAAAGTATAAACCCTTTTATTTAATTTAGTTTTAATTTTTTGTAGAATAAATAAATATATCTTTTAAATTAATTTTATATTGATGCAAAAAAAAAAATAACCACTCAAAAGTGGCCTCAACATAAAAGGTAAATTTTAATGCAATATAGATGAGCGTATGAGTGTAAGACGTGAAATTTATAACACTTATACAAAGCTGGGCAATAGTTAACCAATTTTTTTAACTAGTTAAAGTGAAGTTATCCTAAAATAAAAAATAACTAAGCTAAGTTAAAGTTAGTTTTAAAAAGTTAATGAATTTGAGTAACTAAGTTAAGTTACAAATTTTCATTTTTTTAAATACCGTTAACTTACTCATTAGCGTTTTTTTATCTCATCGTAGGAAAATGACTAGTTTTGGTATAAAGTAAAACAAACGCTCAAATGATTACATTGCCGAATGACTAAATTCACTGTTGGAGCTTGGAACCCTCATAGTCATACACACCAGTTGACACACCACTACATAAGCTGATATTATATAATATAGAGACTTATAAATTGACAACAATTTATTCTTATATATTATTTTATTTATATACCAATATAATATTATAGGAATGTAGAGTGTAGTTTGTAGAAAACACGGCATAAGTATCACCGTATCAGAAATTATTAATTAGGTACGTTCTGGAAATTGTATCATTACCTATAAATGTACACAGTACACTAGTAACAATGTAAAATACATCTTAACCTTTGTCATTTCATAGAAAATATAAACTTCCTATTTATATTTCAAATAAGTAATAAATAAGTTCCTACAATCGTCGGTAGATATACTTCCGTCCTGGGATTCTCAGGAATATCAATGCAAATAATATACAGTTCATAAATCATAATAGGAAATTTTTGTAAATAACTTTTTACAAATAACTTTAATTTTAACAAAATAACTAATTTAAGTTACAATTATTTATAAAAAGAAATGGCTTAGTTACTAACTGAGTTATTTTCTACATTCTATTTTTTTTTTAACTAGTTAAGTTAAAAGTTATCAAAAAAAAAGTAACTATTAAATTTTTAACTAGTTACTG
Source organism: Sitobion miscanthi (assembly GCA_008086715.1). NCBI lineage: Eukaryota > Metazoa > Arthropoda > Insecta > Hemiptera > Aphididae > Sitobion > Sitobion miscanthi. The sequence continues at coordinate 30,850,166 of CM017802.1, forward strand.
CCCAGCTTTGCACTTATACTAAGCCGCATAGTAAGCTGTGACCCTCGTTACCCGTTTAAAATGCCAAATCCATATAATTGTCCAATTCGTTATTTAATATTCAGTCTAATGATGTTCAAAGCTTAAAAATCGTCTACTTTATTTCTATTATAATCTTTAACCAATGATAACAATTATTTATAAACAAAAAAAATAAAAGAAAATTTCGATTTTTATCGACCATCGTGTGTCTCAAAATACTTGTGCAAGCACCACTTACACTTACATAGTGGTACAAAGATACCACGGAAATGCCAATACTCAAGCTAATACGGCTTTACGTTAATCAGTCAGTGAGTCGGTCAAGACACGTTCGAATTTATCATACTATAGGTCTAATGGTCTATAATAGCCACCCGGGCCGGTTTTGCCTGTGCCAAATAGGGGACCACGAGGGGCGTACGTAAGTGTACCTATAACTTCTAATTCTAAAGTTACATGGTTATACCGAGCTTGTCATTTTTACTTAATTCGCTTACGGCGGATTGGATACAATTGTGCCGTCGTTTGTCCGATGGTTTTTGATACAGCTGTACAACCTGTAGCTGACCTCGCATGGGAAAAAATTATTAATTAATACAGAATACGTCAAAATATCGGTTTTGGTGTACCTCAGTTGTCGTATCGTGTTTTAATATGTGTTTGCAGCTGTTTCTTATAATCGTAAGATGTTAGTGTTAACGCCACCAACACTGGCAGTATTCGTATATTCGTACATTGGTGTGAATTCTTTGTTGCGCGGGTTGGCGGTGTTGCTGTGTGTGTGCGGGATCACACTATTCACATATATTCAATATTATATAGTATGTTGCAATATGTATAATAATAAAATAAAATTATATGTTACAGGCCAACAGATTTGATAAAGACATATTCGACATTACGTCGTTTGTAATGATTTGTTTTTACGAGACGGCATACATTGGGCGAATCTTATCCAATATGTGGCGGATATTTTTTGATAATAAACTATCTGTGGTATTGATTAAACTTGAAGGAATTCACGACAAATTGATACGTCTGAATGTGGTCAGGCCGATGAAAGTTAAAATGCATTGGCTTTTATGTTTTGGTATTCTTGTCCATTTTATAGCTTATAATATGCGAACAGTGTACTGGATTATAGTTCAATTAAGATTCCCAAACATGATTATATTATCTGCGGTAACCATCAACATATGAAAATATTTTAATAATAATTATATTTATACATGTTAAGGTGAATGCCATATTCGCCAAAATGTCAGGCGAATGTCAATTTCTTCTTAGATGTAAACATTCACTGTTAAATTTTGACATGTACCTACTATCTGTTTTCGAGGAATGTTAACATTTTGTAAAAGAATATGAATAAACTCAAAAAGGAACTTTTACATCAATATAAACTTAGAAAAGATAAACTATACGGTATACATTTATATTAGTATATTATTTGTTTTTAACTATTAATTAACTATAAATTATTGGTCGTAACAAGACATTTTAAATTATATAGAAGTCCTGAGGATCGACAACTACACTTATTTAGTTCTTTAATACACACTTAGTCTTAAAAATTGCATTTCGATTCTCAAGTATCCCTGTCCACCTGTTTGAGAAATTGTAGTAGATGCTTTCCTCAAGGACGCGGACTGGTCAGTAGCAACTTCTTCAGGAGATAAAAGTTTTTCTTTGCATACAGTAAATTGATTACGGGTGTACAATTAATTTATTACACCCTCCTTTGTTACTACTTAGTGTGTAGAATTCACTATCGACAGCTCCGACAACTACCTACCCATGTAATATTCTGTGGCCCTCGGTCAACATCGGGGACTCTGATACACACAATATCACCAGGTTTGGCCGGAGTAAACTTTTGTCTCGATGAACTTAGCATTTTTTTAGCTTGTAATTTAAGGCTCAAGTCCCATTTTTGCAATTTCTCTATTTTTAATCATTAGGTATTTGACGTTAGGCTAGGTTAGGTACTAGCTTTTAGTTTATACTAACTAATAATCTCTAACGTGTCTCTCTAACCTTCATCTCTAACCGCCACCTGTGACTGTTGGTATATTTTTAATATTCTTTCAAAATGTTAACATTTACCAAAAGTTGACATTCACCAAATGTCCAAATGTCTATATTCACCTTCACATATACACGAAAAAAAATAAATTGTTCGTTCTTTATTTCTCAATAATATCTTTGTCTTAACTATAGTTTTTAAAAATGTTAGGGTTTAATTTAAAGTTTAATAGTATATACTTTAAATTAAACACATTTAATTGAAATTAACTCATATCATTTATATATTTTTTTAGATCACTTGGTTGATTTCAAATATTTGTGCATGCGTTGCGTTTTATGAATACATATTACTTGTATCATACATCAAGTGGATGGTGTACATAATAAATGAACAAATTCCGAAAAATATATCAACCATTAGTACCTTCAGAGACTTGTATTTGGAAGTTCTAGAATGTTTAAATGATATAAATAGTTCAATATATGGTTTGCCAACCATAGTATGTCATATTGCAGCAAATGTTGGGTTTATCATTATACTATTGTTCTATAAAGTTATATTTAATGAAAAATATAGCAATGGAGATGTTAGTCTTGTAACCATCGAAATTGTAACAATAATTATAAGAACAATCAGTATTATACTATTATATGAAATTGGTCATGCCACGGAAAAAGAGGTTTTTATAACAAAATATTAGATTTATACGATAACTCTTTAAAAAAAAATAAAAATACTTTGTGTGTTGCAAGTACGCGTGGATGAAGTGATACTTCTTTTTGAGTTTCGTGTTGATGAATAATGCGTGTGCTCTATAAAAAATATTAATAATAAATAATTTAGGATTTTTCAACAATACTTATATTTTTGAATACCGATATCGTTTGGTTTCGTGTGATATGGAATCACGATACCGAAAGAAAAATTAAATTATGTATTCATTATTTTTTAAACTTATTTTTTGGTTTTCAGATAAATCGAATGAGTCTTGTTTTACATCAACGGTCCATAATAGAAAGAAACCCTAGAATAAAACGTCAGGTATAATTCATTGCATTTATTATTTTCGTAATACTATTTAATATTAAGTTTCTAACTATACTTACTTAAGTGGCTACGCCATTTCTTAAATAATTTATTTACCTATATTATTTTTATTACTATTTAGATCAAATTTTTTATTGTACGAAGATATCACGAGCACTTTCATTTTGAGTTGTATGGAATATTCAAGATTAATCTAAGACAACTACTGATTTTATCACAAAAATCATTTGCTTACTTGGTTATTCAAATTCTGTTCGAATTGCAAAAAAATAAAAATCAATAGTTAAATGGAATTGTAATATAAAATATTTCTAATGAAATAAAAACACGGGATAACTAATGACGACGGCCATACGGGATGTGAGATGATTCAGTACATTACATTATACATTTATGTATTCATTCCTTGTACACACTGTACACGTGCGACACATAAATTATAATCCACAGCCTTCCGAACAGAAGTCCTGTAAAAACAACACGATAAATTACCAGCCGAACCTTTGTCACACCACACAAAATAAAATCATAAACATATCATAGCTCATCAGTACTTGAACATTACGTTTAAGCTACACACGTCAAAGATAAAGGAACTCCACCGAAATTGCCCCATTTAAGGATGTGACAAAATCGACACAGACCCCAGGCTCCAAGTAGGAAGCCTCACGACACAACGTCCACGGCAGTGTGCACTACGATATATTTTTGGAATTTGTTTAAAATATGCATTCACACTTGTACCTATGTATATTGAGTCATTCGAACATCCAGTATGATCTTTTGATTACTTATCTTCTACTATATACTGACCAAATAAAATTGTTAATTATTTCATTCCACGTAACTTAAGACTGTCTACCATGTATATTACAAATCAGTCGTAACATTACATAGGAGTAGTTCACAGGTTAGATTACACTCGAATAGTTATCAATGTCCGTGACAGGAGCTATATTATGGTGACCAGTGGTCTCTACTTTTCCCCTAAATACTCATGTAACTTTCTTGTGTATTTAAAATGTAATTGGAATTTATTCCATAATAAACAATATTATTATTATTATACATATCTATTATGTTTTTGAATGAATAAATGATAAATATTATATTGTTTCACATTTAAAAAAATTTTTTAAATCATTAAGATTAGTTGATATCAACACAATAGATATTATATAGCAATCAAATTTGAAGTTCGTTGGATAAAAATACTAATAAATACATATTAATATGTACAACGAATGCACAACGATAATATTATGAACTTATACAGTTCATTTGAGAAAAAATCTGTGCTAAAATTGAAATTTTAAATAACTACTTTTAGATTCTGAGCGGTGAGATGAATGTATTGATTTTACAAAGTAGTGTATTCTTATTTTAGAGTTATGACTACTTCCGAATAGTAAAAAAGCCCTATTACCGTTTTATAGCTCTATAAAATGCAAAAACGTCACATTCAATATCATTTTTCATTTAGCCACTAAAAATATGTGTCAGTATTGATTACCTATATTTAGTCTTTAGCTAATTTTCTAAGTAAAGAGAGCCATATTTACTTTATGGAAGCATACTTATTTTAATTTATCCAATTAATCTCTGAAATAGTGAAATCATAATTCAAGACCGCCTTATTTCAATTTGTGGCGTTCTTGTCATAGTAAAAAAAAAAACTATATTTATCGTGTATGTTGTGTGAATAGCAACAATATTTAGAGTGTTGGTGGTATTGCATTTTATAATTTGTGATATTGCAGTCACAATATGAAATATAATAGGTACTGCCATATTTTAAAATGGCTGTTCTTAAAATCAGTTTCTGTATGCAATACAGACACATCTCAAAGTATTGCAGTCCTGCATTTACTTAAAAATTGTAAAATGCCACAAGTTTAACTTTTTGGGTTTAAAAGAGTATTTCATAATATTTGAAAAAGTCATACTGTAAAGTTTGTTTATAAGTATTTGAGTTTTTATTTTCAAGCGCATAGGTAAAAAAACAGTTTAAAATAGCTTAGATTCAAACTTGAAATCGCCTTTTCTCAAAACCATATGCGTAGATAGTGTTTGAAATTTAGGGGGGGCTGTAGATCAGGTCTATACTTGATACTCTTATGATGCTTTTAAATTATAGTAATGAAATCATTAGTTTTGGGGGCTTATAGAAATTCTAGGGGGGATAAGCCCCCCTCCCAATTTGTGACTATGTTCAAAACTATACATTTTGTGTTATGGCAGTCTTGTTTTAGAGGTGCGAATTTTATGATCACTTCGGAGTTTGTTGATTGTTTATCATTGATCACTTGACATTAAATTGTACGTGAACAATATCCATAATAGTCACCGAACAGCTGATATACTTGTTCGAGTCAATCGATTCAGAAACCTGTATAGTGCATTAGTTTACCCATACCTCTCTTGAAACGAATACAACCATTTTATAAGCCAAATATCTATTACACGAGTACACTTATCTAAGTAGGTACATGATCATGTAACGTTTAGCAAAACTGTATAAAAATAACGCTTGCCAAGTCAGGGATCGGCATGTAAACTTTCTTGATTTTTAATTTTTAGAAATTTATTAACTGATATCACACCCAAGTTGTTATACAAAAATTTGAATCCAGAAAAATGTTGGCGTGAACAGCCCAAAAAATCATTTTCATTTTGTGAGATGGATCTCCGAAACCAGAGAGCGGATTTCGTTGTTTGGGGTCTTGTTAGATTCACATTGGTTAGGAAAAGTGCAGTGAAGATTTTCAGAACTTTATCTTTAATAGTTAATTCACTACAGAACATAAAGTTTTGAAAATCTTCAACGCACTTCTCTTAGCCAATGTGAATCTAACAAGACCCCAAACAACAAAATCCGTTTTCCAGTTTCGGAAATCTACCTAGCTAAATGAAAATCCAGCGAAAAATAACTTTTTTTTTATCTGTGAAAAATAAAATAATTTTTAAAAAAAAACTTTAATTCCACATTTAGTATCTACTTAATAATTCTTTTTAATGAGTTATCAACCAACTTTTTAGCTATCATAGTTTAGAAGAAAAGTATAAAAATAGAAATTTTGGGACTGTTCACGCCGACGTTTTTATGAATTCAAGTGGTTTTACCGCTTGAGTGTGATATCAAATCCCTCTCATTAATATTTTATATTATAGCTAGCTAAATTACCCACCTACTTATCATTACTGAGTTACATATTTATTATTTTCCTATTTAACACAAATTCTTGAAGTTTTCACAATACAGATTTTTTTCATTTCAATTACCATACTTACTTGATTAAAAATCAAGAAAGTAAAAACCAACCTTAATCGACGAGTTAATGAGTTAATGTTCAAAACACGCATAAAATCAGCTGAACAATTTCAGTAATACATATAATATACGCTTTTTAAATTTATTTTTAATCATAATATTAATACAATATTTATATATATATATAATTTCATGATACATTTATAATAGTGTTATATATATAATATAATATAATAGTTACCTAATCATTCCTTAATAATGGTATCGTTATTGTTTTAATTTGATAACATGGTAAATGAAATGTATACAAATCATATTCAATAACGTTTAAGCGGTAGGTAGGTAAGTGTACATAACATAACAAGGTTCATAAATTATATAGATACACAACTCGAAATAACAACCGATATAAATTAATATTCTTTTATATTTTAATAACGATTATGCTGTATACTCTCTAGCGTGACGCAAGTCATATCGGTTAACGTCGATTTATACCTGCGATTTACAAATTATAGAATACACGTTAACAAACATTGGTTCGAGATAAATGTTATCATCGAATGAAAAAAAAAAATCGTAAATCGGAATATAATATAAGTAAAGGTAAAACTATTTATTACAATAACACTATAGTATAATTATTATAATAGTCTATAATAGGGAAAAAATTGACATTCATTTTGATTAAAACATAATACAATATGTATCTTATATTACCCCTAAACACGTAAACACACAATAAGTAAAAATATATCGGTTATAATATGTATCTAAAATTTCATAACGTCGAGTGGCTGCTGCAGGAGCGGGATTGTTGAATATAATAATTTTACCAGTAAAATATTTAGAAGGCTACGTGAATTTACGTGTGATATTCACACGTCGTATGTATAATATAGAAGGTGACCAAGTATACTCATCTCCATTTTTTTCTTTGATAATTAACTCACTAAAATTCTGATTATTGAATTTTTTGAGTATACCCACTTCTATACCATATTTTCAAGATTTATTACCTATGCCATTTGAGGATTGTCTACTGGTGATCAAAACTTTTTTTTTGTCATATGAGAACCACTTTTGTTTTTCATTGTACGTTGTTAAGCAGATTTTTTTCTTTTTATAAATTTTGATGATACCAATTGAAACTCAAACGAGTAGTTTCTACATAATTTGACTGCATGTAGCCATGTAGAGGCACCTACTAAGAATATCATAGTCTATGGTAGTAGGTAAAAGGCACGGGAGTAAGGCGATTTAAAAATAATGATAATGAATTAAGACTTTATAATTTGTAAAAATTGCCTGACTATAATTAATAAGTACCTACTAGACTAAACATAGCATCCATTTTACATTTGGTGTAAAATTATTATTTAGGCTTATTGTCCTTGGTGCATAAAGTATAATATCTCAGAAACTACTCGTTTGAATTTTGATTAAGATGTAGATTTTAGGTATCAATATATTCTAAAAAAAATTGTTTCGAAGTAAAAAAGTGTGGTTTTCATATGAAAAGTGAGTTTGTTTCGTCACTAAACACTCCTTAAATATTATACAAAAATATAAATATCATAAAATATTGTGTTTAATTACAGGTACTTAAAAGTGCCAAAACCAGAATTTGAGTAATTAGATTATAAAATGATAAAATGGGGGTGTCATGTCGGGAGTACATGATTTGTGAATCACTCTATATATATTGTCAAATGTCATTTGAAATATATACTGTTGAGGAAATAATAAATTAACATAATCTGAAAATGTCGATGTACCGGAATATCCCGCTAGGTATCAAATATGAATATAAATCTGGAATAGAATTTATACACTGCCACTCGATGCGATAATAATATGTACGTTTATTAAATCTTAACGGCTTTATACTTTATATTTTCGATTTCAATATTGTACCTACTCCCATTTTTATCGATGCCGCTAAATTCTATTCGATAGGATAGGTTACAAGTACCTTTACCGCCATTACTATAGCTACTTGAAAAACGATATGATAATTTTTCACACATTTTAATAATATTTTATATTCGTTTTATCAGGACCCGTTCCCAACACTATGACTGGAAAGATAGATTTTCATTTTAAAACTTATATTGCTTAATAATAATAATTATAATATAATAATCGACGGACATGTTGCCGACAGAACAACAACGCATAGATCGTGTAAATATTAACATAATATTAATATAATATTTTATATATATATATAATAGGTAACTCCAAACGTTAAAAAAAAAATTCGAAATCTTTTAGGTATATTTAGGTATAAATGTACATTTAGGTTGAACCCTGTGTGGAAATACGAAGGATACGGATTTATGTGTGCCGGACGTGTATTATAACGATTATCTGTCGAATGTTGATTTCAACAAATGGAATAAGTACCTACGTGGAGAAATTCAAAATTTTAGAAACGTGTGACACGTGACTTATATTGTCTGGTTTCATCGGATAAAACCGTATTTTATCCATTTAATCCATCAAACGGGAAAAGCCTCGGTTTTATATGGAACCATAATAATTATTAAACGCCTTCAAAAGTGGTTGGAGGTTTGGATCGATAGTTATATTTCCACTATAATAATATATACAATTTAGGTAGTATACTTGATTGCAGTTTCTCTAATAAAAGCCGTCGCTGAAACTCTGAAAAACCGTGGTGGTGGATGGCGGACGTTCTTTGAGAATTATTTTATTTTTCTGGGCATTGAGTTTCTGTTAAAATACACTGTTTCCTCTATAAACACGAATCGATATACGATGGTTTTCGACTAGAAAAAAAACGAAAAAGGCTTCTGAAATTTGGGCTTGGCTCAATCCACAACCTGCGTGTACGGTCACCGCAGTTTATAAATACATTATAACCACAAACTTAAAATCATTATATATGACGACTGCGTAAATAATACGTGATATAATATAAATTAATGTATAATATTATAATATAGAAGAAGTACCTGTATACAGTTGTATTTAGTATTAAAATATGTATAATAATAATAATAATAATAATAATTCAGTCGGATGAAAAATAGTAATGTAACGCACTCGAGATATAAAAAAAAACGAAAATTAAATAATGTCAACATAATTTTGTGCGTGTAATTTTGGCGGTTTTTGTATTTTTGATCGTAATATATACCTTCCGACGATATATTATTATATGGTCGCGGACGAGTAGAGATACGCGATCGCGTCTATTCGGTCCAAATCTAGCTAGGCTCAACTCGAGAGTTGTGGGTAGATAGTTCGCAAAATAAAAAAAAATTGAATCGCGACATTCGGAGACGGGGACTTCGTCAGGAGAAGGGCGTTCTAGTGCGACGCATGTTCTGGAAATGTTGTGCACAGTGGTATAGGTGTTAAGGATTGATCGATCATCCACGGATGGGTTGTTGAAAATAATTAAAATAACTGTGATCCCGAAAACATAATGCCGCACTTACAACAACGCTTGCATGTTTAATACTTGACATAGTGTCGATTCCATATTAATTCCCGACGACATATTGTGGAGTTGTAAGATGTTATTTTTTAATCGGATGGCAGGTATTTCGAATATTTATATAAAATAGGTGTATATGAGTGATTATATTATTTTTCCAAAGTAAATTTCGTCGTAAAATCGATCAGTGGCGCATTCTGTTTGCAGATGACATAATAATATAGGTTTGTCTGTTAGGGTAAGTTGTAACTTGTATGTGCCAGGGTACGACTATGAGAAAAAAATAATAGCGTATTCAAAATGAACGTGCACGGTAGGTACATACTATTATACATACAGTCAATTAAATTTCATGGACATTGAGTGCTTTTGACATTTACTCATTCTTCTATCCGATTTCATAAATGTTTTTTATTTCTACTGCAATTAATATTAATATACTTGCGCGTTTAGAAGTTGGGCACCGGAAGACAGATCACAGACAAGTTTTTATATAATACATTGGTAAGTATAATAATACCGTCGTATGGAATATATAGTTTAATTTAATGTTTTTGAAAATACATTGTTGTTGCATTTAAACGAAAAATGTTAATTCACGTGAAATAGTATTTTTTAAGTACCGAGGAATTAAAAAATATTGAGCACGGGCGTGAAATATTTTCCACCACGTGCGAAATTTAACCAAAAAATAAGAATTCACGAGTCCCGAGTCAAACGATGCGCGCGTTCAATATTTGTGACTGGGACTCCATATTATATTCAGACATTATGACACAAATTTAAAATTAAACCTTATGAATATTATTAGAATTTTTAATTTTATAATATTTTTATGTGTTATTATACCTACCTATAAAATATATATAATAGGTATTTGTGGCTCGATATCGAGTAATCCGATGACAAAATGAAAGAATAACGGTAGGTATTTGAAAATTTAATTAAATATTATTAACTAAACTAAATGTATAAGATATATCCAATTATCATTTAATTAACAAAAATAGAAAATTTGTTTTTCCCATAATCTTATATAGTACAATATAAAGAACGGCAGAATGTATATATAATATATACGTAAAAGATGGTAATTTTTATAGTTTTTATTAAGGAGGGGGGCAACTTTGTGATTCAGAAAATAATATTTAAGTATAATTTTTAGAGAAGACCATAGGAGATGTGCCCTAACTTGTTGAACATTAATTTACACAGGTTAGTATATAGTATAACACTATGACATTACATTTTAAAATTAAAAATAATGGTTGACATTTAAACACCTAGTCATAAATTTGATTTAGGGTATAAAGAGAGGTTTACTAACTATGAGACTTTCAGAATATTCATGAATTTTGTGTATTTAAAAATACCTAAACATACCATTTTACACAAAGTCAATATTTTAAGGTATTGACTAATAAATAGGTGGGTACCTACTTATCGGAATGAAGTATTATTGTGCGCTTAAACATTTCGATCACCATATTGTACTACATACCCTTAAATCATTGTAAAATTATGATCAAAAAACGTTCGCGCTTACTGGAAAGTATGTAGTTGATTATGTGTCGAGTCAAGTTATTTTCGTAAGTCAGCGATTCGCAACTATTCAATGTAATAAAATTTTGTAAATGTTTATTGATTTTATGCGTTGTTTTGTGTTTTCTATTTTTTCAAACGGTAATTGTGTATAATATTTTTATTTATAACATAGAAGGATTTTTAAACGATAATAATAATATACAGTTAATAATAATAATAGTTTTAAAGGATTGCAGTAGGTAGCGTATCTATGCGGTTTTGGCACGAATGCACTTGTTGTGCATCGACACCGCATTATGATATGGCGCGCTCCTTCTCCGCTATCACGGTAGTATATATATTATTATAATATAGGAGTATACGGTATCCGTATGGGTGTCGGGAATGAAATTAATTTTTTTTTTTTTAAATTAAGTCATTAAAATCTTCCCACCGGGTCTGTGGACAACCACGGCTGGTCAATGGCGGTGGCGGACGGCCGCCTGAATATGCCACCGAGTGATGCGTGGTAATAACAATTTTTTTTGAAAACATTATGTAGGTACGCGTTAAAAAGTATTTTTGTATTATTTTTTTACTGTGAGTAACGACCGGCAGAACGTTCATGTCTTGTGCAACATCAGATTAGTCGCGTTCAGACCTGTTGTCGGCGATGCTGTGCAGCTCCTGCTCGCCGACGTCCGGGACTTGCTCTCCGATAGTTTGAGGTTCTCGACGGTCTTGTTCTCGTTCGAGTCGTCGCCCTCGTTGACGCATTTCCGGTCGTATGGACCGACCACGCCGGTGAGCGCGTTCAAAGGTATCCGGTACAGGCGAAGCGGTTTAGTATCCGGAGACACTGAAAACAAGAAGCGTCTGGCATTATGATTCGAACGTCGTACCTACATTATTTACCTTCTACGGAAACTAATAGCAGAGTAATATAATAATATTTTACTAGACACCGCTGATAGTATTCGGATGTACTCTACAGGTGTGTGGAGTCGGATCCGCCGTATATCCGAATATGATTTAGATTTTCGTAAGTGTATTTTTCGATTACCCCATTGTATTATATTGAATTATTGTAATGACTATTATGATGAGTTACAATGAGATGATAATTTCATACACTGTCATCAAGATTATAGACATACTAAATAATTGATTAATTGTATTATTTTTTAGTTATAAAATAATCATTATACGAATCGGTATTTTCTGAAAATCTATGTTTTCCGGCTATCTTTAAATCCAAAATCCAAATACCTAATTTATAATATATATCCAGGTAATATGTTTATTTTCTTAGAACCACATACGCGTTTAGTCACACGGGGATATGCCAAATCTGTGGTGTTTACGAGAAGAATATGGTAGGTATTCATCCAAAATTCTTCCCTATCGATAAATGTATTTTTATAGTATTTTTATAGTATAATATAACTTATAAGTGCACCTGTGAAGTATATGATTTTCACAGAGGAACAGAATAAGGAACACAAAAAATGTGAGTAGGCTAATGATAAGTTAGTCACAGGTTTTCGTTACACATCTAGATGATGAGGAAATCATTCATTAAAACTCTGGACTTAGCATAAGTTAGGTTAAATTAAGTTTAGGCTGCGTTAAGTTAGCGAGAAATTCAAGTATTGTTGTTATGCAGTCCTGTATTCAAAACGTCAAGTTTGAGCTCCACATCAACGTTTTTAAATATCTAAAGTTCATCGAAATCCCATATGCGGCCGTATTTTGCACGTATATTTATAGGTTATAAACGAATTGGAATAAAGAGAGTTTTTTTTTTTGAAAGTTATTCTGTATCTTTTTAAAATATTCAATTTATTATGACTTTGCATTCATGGTAATATTTATCTTTAGGTTATGTTGATTAAATATAAATTTGATAATATAATTAACGCAGACTGCTTTCCCGAATTGTTATCGCCATTGTGCCCAAGATGTACTTATTACTTCATATATATATGATATATATTATTATAATAATGCCGGTATATTATTATAAGTAGGTACAATATGTACGTCTCCTCGTCCCAATAAAGCAATATTTTGTATAATATATACACTTTTGATGTTAATTGAATATATATAATTGAGAATTTGGTTGCATTGTATCTTCTATATTATGTTAATGTTATATTATACTTCCGAACAATAATTATTGAAGTAAGGTGTAGGTACGACACGTACGTGTAACTTCATTGGAAGTGCGCAGTATAGTCTCTCGCAAATAAGCCATCACTCTAACCGAGGAAATCAAATGAATGCATACAGGATTTCCCCGTATGAACATGTACTAAAAAAAGTACTATTATTTGTCCAAACATTAATTACTCCGATTGGCTAATACCATTAATAATTTTTTCGTTATAATATGATGTACAACAAACAAATTGATAACCAGTAAAATATGCACTGTTCTTTAATCTCGGCCATGTACGATGTATCTACTCGAAAATATAGTCTCTAAATGCCTTTTGTCGGTTTTAATTGAGATACGGTAAAGCACTAAATACAATGTCATATACATTTGCCTGTTATACCGCGGTGTGCTAATAAATTATTTCCATAATACTTATAACTAAAATAAAATATGCTAATATTGATTGTGTATTCACTATTGTTGTTGAAACGATTTAATGACGTCTTGGCCGCTATACACAGTAGTCTTACAATATTACGATGAAAAAATTCTAAATTCACGATACCTATTGTTTTTTTTTTTTTATTATTATTATATTATTAAAAGCATAAAAACTAAATAAACTTTGCGGAATAAATCAAACATGGCAAATTAATTGAAGTCAATTTTGAATTGAGTTTCTACGAGTGCGTATACAAATCGAAATATATTTTCGCTAGACCCTCGAAACGAAGACCTACCGTCGCCGCGGGTCTTTAGTTATTGATCAAATAATGTTAATACAGAATTTTATAAGTATGTTCAGCGGTATTAAATCAATTTCAAGAACAAAGAAATACTCGTTTGATACTTCTGATTTAAATAAAGTACACAGAGAGATGGAACGTAATACAGCTACTGTATGATTTTCTAACCTTTGATGTTAAAATTCACGTCTTCTTACATGACCTTTGGTTTACCTCATTTATAAGATTCGTATATTATGTGTTCAGTAATAATGTTGCTTTTTCGCCTTCCTTCCCTACCACTCAAACTTGGACCGTACAATGAAAATGTTAAGCATTGTTTGTTTGTTAATCGATTGCGTTTATATATTATTTGGACAAACTTATGGAATTATTTATTATTTTATGTTTAAAACCTGAAAGTGTAGATAAGGATAGATTATATGTAATATACAATATTAAGTACATTGTTTTTTTTTTTTTTTTTATTATTTAAGTTTATTGTAGCCTGTAGGTACTTGTAACTATGGTGTATATCAAGTTATATATTTTTCACCTTTTTGATATAATTTATTACGTGTCAAAACTTCAGTACCTAATGGCGTAGCCAAGGAGTGGCTGGGGGGGGAATTGCCCCCCGGCCTACAGACCATAGATAAAAATATATTAATATTTAACGAAATTTTAAATTTAAAAAGTAATAGACACTAAAATAATTGTTGATAAATGGTAGCCCCTCCTCCCCCATGAAATTTCTAGCTACGCCCTTGTGACAGTACCTATATTATATTGAACTATACCTAGCTGCATAATCAAATAAACATATTTACAGTGTGGCGAAGCAGGTGGTGACATGCTTTCTCGTTCTGCTTTCTGTTGGTCCATTTGCAGTCTCTCCATTTTCCCATGGAAAAATTCTGGAGCAGTAGTCGCAAAATATATGTCGTTCTATGTTAAAAAAAAATAATTACAAAATATGAAATAATATACCAGTTTTAATACGTAATTGGAAAATATATTATCCGAAATGCGAGATTTGATAAAAAAAAATTGATGTAATCGATGACTCAGTACCTTGGAACAAATTAATTTTAGTTTCGGCATAGCCATAGTCTGAACAAGATTGCCATTGATTATAAGTCTGATTTCCATTGTATCTGTGGTAAATGCTATGATGTACGGGAAGGAACACACTGTGGAAACACAAATAATTATATTTTTATAAAATACCTAAATATCATACAGTAAAATCCCTTGTGAGGTATAATATGTTTATTATTTAATAATATTATTACAGTATTATGTTATGGCCATGACCAAAATTTTTGGAAAATGTTTAATTCAAGTTGGTTCAAACCGTATGATCGGTATTAAAAGTTATTACAGCAATCAAATAACGAAATAATAATAATAATTATTATTATTATTCAATTAAAGATAATAATTTGGTAAATTACAATATACACCAATTTGAATGTCGGTTTGGTGTATCCAGATTATTCATTCTAAATTCAAGTCTAGGTATTCGAATAAATTCACTGCACTAAAGTGTGATTAGAGACCGCGAATCGGCAAGTCAATTCCGCACTAGAAAGCTGTTCTAAATGGAAAATTATTCTTAAAAAAATCATAGGTAAAGTACTATATAGTATATAATATGATCGTTCAATATATGTACTTACATACATAACATACTTTTAAAATATGTATAGTAATATTATGTAGCTGATAAAACGTAAAAAAAATGTTGTCTTGTCGTTAAAATAAAACTGTGTTATGTCACGTCAGACGGATGAAAAAAAATATAAAAACCGTCAGACGTTCGACAGAACTCAACTAAACGATTCTGCGGTCTCGTAAAGTTTGATCTTTCACCAACACCCCAAACCGCAATGCTTAATTAAACGGGTCTCTTATACGTACGGTTCATCCCACAAATGATTCATTATAATTACCTATGTCTTTCGGAATGGAATTCCAATGGAAATCAAATTCGGTCGTATTGTTCGTTTCACTAAGTTTTTGAAAATGACAAGTGTCTGTAAAACACGAAGAGCGATATTAATTATAAACTTATTATACAGCCAATATTAGTATACTAGAAAGAAATAGAGCGTGAATAGATCATATACAGAACCTGCAATGAATTTAAACACGTGGAATTTCATCTAAATTTATACGTGACGTATACGAGTGTATGATAATTGTTGTGTGTGCTTCCATTTATGTATGTATGTTTGTATGTATGACGTATATGTATTATTTTTTATACGTACAAAGGCATGTGTGTGTATATATTTTTTTAAAAATGGTAACCTAAAGCAGATTATTACTAAAATGTTGGTTTAAAAAATGTCGAATATCGAATTGAATATCGAGTTGTTTTATTTTTATTCATAAGCTTTTAAAGTTTAAATGAGTACCTACAGGCTACGACTACTATTAATTATTATTACAACAACAGTGGACAGTTGTTCGTAGAACACCTCTGCCTTTTCAATACATCCTGCATGGAAACTATTTGAAATTCCCCAGAATATTTAGACTGAACACATTAGCGTATTCGGTTGAACTGATTATACTGCATACTATAAAATGCAGTATAATCCTATTCATGCCTATAATATTATTGGTTTTATTGATGCTTTTTTTACTGTGGCGTGTGCGTGACATGATCAGGATGAGCTGTGTTGCCGTGCGAAAGGCGAGACGGGTAATTGACACGCTATACCGCACCTCCGATATATAATAATGTACGCCCACGGATAAATTATATTTTATCATTATAAAGTTTAAGCGAGTTTTTTTTATTTTTTCAAATTGAAAAATATGGCGCACACTGGTGGGTATAATTTTTCCATATAAATCGGCACATTGTATTGGCAGAGCCGTTCAAACTTTTTCTGGATGAGGTGGCTGTAGTACACAGCTAAATAATGGGAACTGAATAAAAAACCTATGCTAAAACCTGTATGTATATTGTATATATATTACATTTTTAACCGAAAACGGGCGTTGTACCTATGTCCTATATAATATACGTTTACAGGTGTAAGTGTAAGCATGTGTGTGTGTGTGTGGTGTGTGTGTGTGTTCACGAATGGCAATAAAAAGTCGTTACTGTTATAGCACAACAGCAACTCAGGTTCCTCGTCCTCGTAGAGATCGGTGGCCGACACCAGGTGAGCTTTGGTGCCCTCCTGGACGGCGAACAACCGCCGGGCGGTGCCCGATCCGTCGGTTATAATGTCGAATTGATGTTTGTATCCGACGCATATGCTGCACGTGTCCGAGTTTCCACCAACAGCCGACTCAATCAGCGTGATGATCGACGGCTGTTCGGCGATTTGAAATTCCTGTAAAACATGTCAATAATGGTTGTACTATCGATCATCCACGTACGCCAGATCTCTTTTTTTTTATTAAATATCCACTACGTGTCCGCCCCCTTCTCCCTTAGTAGTAGAATAACCAAACTTCAGCAGCCTTACCCAATGACTCGTCCCCTAACAGTGAAAACATTCCATAATATTTAGTTCCTACAATCGAGGGTAAAATTAATCTAAACTATGCGGTTTCACCACAAACCGCTGTGCAGAAAAATCTAATCAATAACAGATAATTTAAAAAAAAATTACCTACAGGTTTATTTTTACCCCTTTAATTATGTTTTTATTTTAGTGGACTCGTAGTAAATATATGTCCATTTAGACGCAGAAAACCTCTTTAAATGTTGGCTTAGTGAGCTGTATAATATAATTCATCGTATTTAGTATTTACTATTAAGTATTTACACGTATTCCGGCAATGCGGAATACACCACTAGCAGAGTTTTAGGGACACCTAATAAGGTCGTGAATTGAAAATGTACGAGGCCTCGTCATATCATATTACATACGGATATGGGACTCAATTTGCTTTATTTTGTTTCCGTGCCTGTGGCGGTCACAAAATCCTAATTAAGTCTACAAAGATATAACACAATTGTAAAAATTAATAACCTTTAAGCACGACCAGTTAAAAACACGAAGCAAATAATTTCCGAAAAAGAAAGCGTGCGTGTTCAATTTAAAAACTAGAGATAGGTACTTTAAAATTACAGAATTCTGAATGATGCATAACCATGTTATTTTTTTATATTGTCAATTAAAATAACACAATTACTGAATTGCGAAATAAGTTTAGATAGTACCTATATTATATTATTTTAATAAACTCTTTGAAATGAAATAAAATATGAAATAAAAGTGTTGTGTAAATTAGAAAGTAAAATTAGTTATTATCCGTTATTGATTTGACATCCTTTATATTTATATCGACCAGATGTTTTACTACAACAGAATCTATTAATAATAATATTATAATAAAAGTGTCAACAAATATAAATCAAATCAAGTTTCAATCCGGTTTACTTAAAACCGTTTATCATACTTAATGATATTTAGTATTTACCCTATAGGATATAATTATTCATTATGGCATTATAAACAGATCCCTGGGGCCAACGCCACGAAGGCTTTCGACAAGGGAAATTGACTTTGTACGGATGTGCGGCACTGACCTTCACGAAAATGCAGTGGCATTATTAGAATTTTTCAAAATGGGGAGGGTTTTGTAATTTTAATTAACTGTAAATTGTAATTAAGTCTTATAATTATAATGATAAAGGTACAAATGTTAAGTGTATATTATATTCGTATAGTCTGTAATATGGTTGAATATTAGCTACCTATCAATAATTATGTATATCGAGTGAATTAGACAAAGATAGAGAGCTAGTGTGAACTGTGAAGTTTGCTTCCCGAATTAATTTTGATCACAACTTCGTGCTTGTTAACTAACGAACTTCACTTCTACATAAACGCCAATGATTAGTAAAATATATTTGAATAAAGATAAGACGTAAAACGAATTAACCCGTACAACCTTTAATATAAATCAGTTTGTTTGACTTATTCTTGTTATTTTCCGAACACCCGAGTCCCGACTATATTATCAGTAGTACCATACCTGTATTTATACGTGTATTATGCAGAACAATATTATATTTACCCTCAGATACATGAACCCTTCGACCGTGTCCGTGTCGCTGGCCGGGCACCAAGCTGTCCAGGCGGCCGAGTGTTTCCACTGCATCAGCGTCAGTTTTCGGTTCACACAGATTACCTGTCGAGCAGAAAACCGAAATATTACAAGGACCCCCTACCAGGTATGGTGGCGATAGTTTGGGTTCAAAACGCGGCGGGTCGTAACCATGACGGTTTAGACATATACATATATATAAAATTATATCAGATGAGTACCTACCACCCGTTCACCTACCTACCTATCAACCGTCCTATGATATACGATAATTATGTACCTGAACCATATATCATAATGCGTGGTGCTGGCAATATACGAGCAACATCGACGTCCGAAGGCCGACATTTTCGGCGTATAAACTTTTCTCGACTCTTTCTCCGCCTACCACCACCCGCACTCAACACCACAATAATTAAGTGATTGTAGTCACTTGCTGTGACGTCGATGCCGTGCAGTTTAATGTGTGTATACGTACTTTTTAGTGAACAGCATTGATCACGCAACGACCGCAACGGGATAAGACGTTTGCATGGTCTGTATATTTTATGTAAACTATAATAATGCCGAGTTACACACTCCAAACAAGGTTTAGTTATCCACGACCACTTACGTACGTCTTGACGATTTCAGAGTTGTATTTGTCATCGTAGTCGTGATGAATGGACGTGGCACAGAAACCGGGGAGATTTAAAAACGGAGACGCAGATCTCAAAATCGGGACCATCCTTGCAACACGGGGCATGCCACATGTTTGCTTAGATATTATATAGTACGGTCGAACGTGTGTACATGGTGTTTAATAATTATAAGACTTTATTATGTATGTACACATATTATATTGGTGTGCGAATTATTGAATATGGTGCAGTATTCGTTGAGAAAAAGGGACGTTGACATCAAAAATAATATATATGATTAATAATGAATAAGTAACCATCTATATTAAAGCAATTCTCCTGTCTTCAGTTGCAAACGTATTAATAATATCTTCAGTTGCAAACATATTAATAATATCTTTAGTTTTTAATTGATTTTTTAAATTTTTTTCTATATTTAACAGTGATAAGTTTGAAAATCGTTCGTGTGTCATGCAACCTGTAGCCATTTTTTTTATTCATCGCATTATACGAATGAATATATTAGTATAAGTACATAACTAATCAAATTATTTGGGGTTGGGGGGCTTATAAAATATTTGAGGATACTAAGTGCACCCTATGGCCCAGTGGAATTTTCCCTACAGTCCAACCTGCAGTATACGGTTAACGCGGTAAAACACCCTACCCCTACACTATTTACAGTGGTCGTATATTAATGCGTGCATAATACAGTTTGGGTATAAACAAAAAAATATTTACTTTTAATTAACCAACATAAATATTAAAACCGTTGTTGTTTTCACTTCTGCCGCAGAGATTAATTCCGCCGAAAAAATATATGCGTATTATATGCATTATAGCTATGGAAATAACTACTATTATACCTTATGAGTTATGACGAACGCGGTTCACCGATTTTACGGTAACCCTGTCCATCACTGCAATTTGATCGTACAAGGTTAAATACTCGCAAAAACTAAACTTATACTATTATCATTATTATTTGTGTTTATACGTTAGTGGTCTGTGTATCTTTACGCACTTACGCGTTATTATATATCGCTCCAAATAAAATATGTTGTTGTGTTTCATAATATGGAAGACGAGTTTTTTACCTTGTACTAAATATACTGTATACTAAATGTACTGTATAGGTACAATTACTGTACTGCGTACAGGGTGTTTTTTAAATGAAATAATAAAAATGTATCATTATATTATATGCTTTTTCACTTTTAACTTTTAGGTGAACCTCACATAATATTTAAATCCTGAAAAAAATCTTCTATCTATTTAAAGTATTTTATACCAGCTATCAGATCCTTAAAACTAAAATCGAATAAGATGTTGTCTTGTAAACGAAATTTCGCAATAAAACAATAATAATAATAATAATATGCGTTATTACCATTTTGAGCCTCGAACCACCGGGTTTACTAATCGCGTACATACTGCAGCCCCTCGTGCGTTCTAGTTTATGATCTTTGAGGTCCGGTTTGCTTTTTACTTCCGTCTGCATGTCCGCATCGAACTCAGACAGTCTGAACACGTATATCTTGCTGTCGCGCCCTGCAACCGTAAAACAAAACAAAGCTTAACAACCGTAAACGACGACGACCGGTGATAACGCGACGCGTTTTCAAAAGGACAGAGCTATTCGTCGGTCGTCATCGTCACCACTCACTACTATAATAGTACACATACGAACCTTTCTCGGTCCTGAACAGAAGGATACCGTGGGCTTCCACGATGTTCAACTGATTGGCTTGTATCGTCTTGTCGAAGATTTGCCTCTGAGACACGCTGTCTGTGGACCAATATAAAAGAAAAGCAAACGTTATGGATCGCAGATCAAACACGCGAATAATAATTAATATCTACTTAAATATTGTCAGGATCTAGAACATTTCTAGAACGACCGATGACCAGTTTTTAGCAGTGCCATAATATTATGTATAATTTGTGCGCGTCAGTGCGTACACTGTGCACTTCGAAGAACAGTTTTGCAGACATAAATAGATCGATGGTGTATAATTCTATAATCTATTAATGTATATATAGGAGTGAGATTTAATAATATAAAGCGGTCCAAAGGTTTTAATTAAATTTAATTCCCGCGGCACTCAGATCCGTCTGACTATCAGAGAAAATCGAATTCACGCAGTCATAAACCATTAGAATTAAGGGTGATACAATGGCTAGCATTTGTAATAGGATTTGTATTTAAAAGAGTTAAAGGCTTGTATAAATTTGGTAGATTTTTAAAACGTATATAGAGGTATTTTTGTATAAATTGTATAAATTATATATTTTTTAGTCGAAAAAACAATAACTTTTACCGAATTTCCAATAAATTAATAATTCAATTTACAGCCATTGTTGTATGTGGTTACAGTGGGAGAATAATAACTTATATACAAATGAAATAAATTCAAATTTAAACGAAATATTTTTAATTAATTTTATGTTGAAACCACTACCAAATGCTTTTATTCTGCGATAAAAAAACATCTTCCGTCATGATTTCGTTAATTTTAAACGAATATTTAAAAATATATTTTTATATTTAAGAAACCTTATTTTCTTTTGTGTTGAATTATGAAATCAAGAGTAATTGGTTTTGGTTTAAGTTATATTTCTAAAATATCATACTACAAAAAAACACCGAATAATACGTTTTTACTTTCAACAATAACACCAGCTATTGTATTAAAGAAAACGAATGTATTTTCGTCATCAATGTTAATTTTCCTTGTCACGAATGCATTGCAATACAAAATTATTATAAATGATTAAATTGTTGCACAAATAATTAAATCATATTATCACTTATTTTGTTTCTATTGTTTTTCAAATCAAATATATCTGGCACGTATATAACTTGAGCTTTTGACCTAAAAAATAATTTTGATACGTGTGGGCCGCAGGCATATTATTATATACGTTTGTTTTCCTCAATTATGTTTTAGTTGTACTGTTTCTGAAATTTCATAAATACACAATAACAATGTCGGAGTAAAATGTGTGTAATCAGAATCTGAACGCGAACATTCAATCATGTGAAATTAATTGATGTCGAAACTATTTTGACCATATTATTAATCAAGTTAACCGACATAAAGATTCGAGTTACAAACTTCCAATATTTTACTTATACGTAAAATACCTAATCTATGAACTCAATTATAACGAAATATATCTAACTCAGAAGTCATAATATTTAATCATTTAAAAAATAAGAATATGATTAACTCTATCTTAAATATCTGTGTAAAAAGCCACGAAATCATCTTACACTAAACAATACATTTATTAAATAAATATAATTTATATTTTAATATTATTTGCGGTACAATTAAATAAGAAAATACCTTTTATATAGAAAATACACTCACGCTTAATAGTATGATGGTACTTATTAAAATGTTGATGTTTCTCACGCCTTATTAACCTAATAATATTGAATTATGCAATTAAATACTTCATAAAAATAAGTTTTTGTAATTATTATTGTCAACTGTAATGTCATAAAAAGTAAAAAAGTAACTACTATAATTTTGTTTATTAATTTATTATAAAACTAAAATGTACTTTTACATCGGTAGGTAAAAAAAAAAAATTTGAATCTTTATTGAAGTCATATTACTGTGGGATGTATACAATATAAAATAAAGTTAAATTGATTTTAAAGTATTTATTAATATAATAATAATAATATTTTTTTCTCAAATTATTAAATTAATATCTTATAATCTAATCAGAAAATTGAAAAACACTTTATTTTTATAAAGTTTTCTAAACGAACAAGGGTTTTGAGGATAAAAACTTAAACGATTCTTGTAAAATTAAGGTTTACACAAGAAAAAAAATTAAAAAAAGTTTTTAATTTAGCTGCAGGTATAAGACAAACAAGGGGCTTAGTTGCTCAATTTTTCAACACATAAACTATTTTTTTATAATATACAACATGGAAAAAATAACAATATTTAAGATATGGTTTTTGGTGAGGGCGAGAGAGAGCCGATCTAATCTTTTGATGTATCGCTATTCATTTTTGAACGAGTGATTTAGGCTAGAGACACCCGGTTGATATTTATGGGTAGGAGAAGGAAGTGTCTACATCAGTATAATTTATTATCATCCATTTAATGACAGCCCACTCAGCTCGTTCACCCTTGAACCACTTGTTCGAAAAGTGGACAGAGATTAATATATATAATGTTATAATATATATATATATATTTTTTCTATATAATAAACTGAAGGGTGGGCCGCCGTGTTTTCTTATAACAAAATATAGATTAAATAGGTAGTATATACGTCAAGAAGCTAAAAATAATGTATTACTAACACTTTGTTACAATTACAAATATATAAAATACCATTGATAAAATAACGCCACAGTAAACTTCTCAGTAAAAACTATACTAAAAATAAATATTGTGTCTCCCACAATGTTGGGGAAACTTAATGATTTTGTTATACTTACGCAAAACATGTTATAAAAATACACGCGATTGTATTAAATCACTTGTGTTATTTGTACGTAAATAATAATATTAATGTCATTATAACAATACACTCGTAAGTTGTAATACAGTCGAATGAACAAGTATTCTATTTCAATGTCGATCATGAATAACAAAATATTGTAAAATCGTATTTGTTGAATTGCCTACTAGATTTACTAGCCACTGGATAGGGATAAGAAAATGACAAAAAAAAAGTGAATATTAAAAGCATATTATTATTCTTCTTTGAATTCAACGTCTCCGCAGTCGTTAGAAGTCTTAGCCTCGAATGAAATGTAAAATAATTAAACCGCAGTGTTTACTAGTTCATCGGCAGTGGTGGACGGATTAATTTTACATACGACCAGTAATAAGTAAACAAAACAAAAACCCAAGCTAACGGTTAACTTCTGTGAATAATATACCGTTAAACTGTAAGACGCCTCAGTTATAGTTACTAACAAGACTTTTAAAATATATAATCTTACAGTGTAAGACCTACACTGTATTATTATGTATCAATAAAACGCTTTAAACTGAAGGATATATACATATATAGACTATATAGAATATAGATATATAGATTCACTTTTATACGAAACTGTTAGTTACATTTATTATTGTTTAAATTGGTTTCCTCGTGTTTTTCAATGTCTGGCTCAATAGTAGTTGCTCCAATAATTCAATGCATGTAAATACATTAACATTCTAGTAATTTATGGTATTCAAGTCTTAATAGTATTTCTAAATATAATTTGAAGGTTAAACTTTAAAGTTTAATGATTGCTTGTACTAAAAATTATTCAACCAGAAGTGAATTTTTTAGGCCAAAATGTAAAACAGTTGTTTTTTGTTTTACTACCTTTATAGCAAAATAATAATATATATATACAGCTTTTATTATTTGATATTATGGCATCGTTTCAATTTTGATTTTATAACATAAATTTAATTTAAGTGGTATATTTTTGATGGTGCACCTCGTTTATCCCTGGTACCGTAAAAGTAGGATAGTAATATAATGTATTATAATACTGACTGATTAATCAACGTACATATAAAACTATGATAGCTAGAAACCCGACATTTTCATGATAAATTCGAAGCAGTAACTATTTTATCTCGTGTATCATAAATATAAGTATTATTTAAATTGAATTTGTTGTGAATTCGATATTACTAATTAATATAATATTCCACGAAACGCGCACATATACATTTAGTCGTCTACGTGTCTGTATGTCCAGGAAAGACCGAAATATGGATGTAACGATTTTGAGAAAGTTTTAACAGATATTTTATTGAATAACAGAAAAATGGAAAATGTTTAATAATAATATAAAATATTATGTCGATCCTAAACATTTGATAACACGGCTTTTTGGATAGGCAATTTAGCTACACCACGGTATTGAGTTCCTATTTTTCCTGTATCGCTAATATCGGGTGGTATGAATAATCACTAAACACCTAATGATTCAATAGTGAGTAAATTAAACATGTTTTAGTGGCCAACGATTGGTCCATTAATTTTTATTGAACAATTAAATTAATAAACTATTTGCATGCAACCTGTCACATTAGAGTACCTATTATTAGCTTTTGATTTATAATTATATATATCTGACTTATACTTACAAATAAATTGTCCATGTATATCACAATAATAATATACAAATTTATGAGTAGGAATAGAAGTATCAAAATATCATCATGAAGATTTATTTTACAATTATTCCTAAGAATACTATTTGACCAGACGACAATACGATGTAGTGTTGCAGATCGGCAAATATCTTCAAGTTTTGAAAACACGTTCGTTCAAATTGTTTAAATAAAATTATTTTACAAATACAAAAGAGGTTCACCCGCATAGAACAGATAAATTAGTTTTTATTGATAGTCGATGAATTCTGCGTCTTCGTATTTATAATTGTACTACACTTGTCGTGGTTTTAGGTAAATGCTAAGCCAAATATTAAAATTAATAAAACGTACAGTGGCTATGGTTTTATCCAAATGAAGTTGCACGATTTTGAATTTTGCCCGTAACATGTTAACATTACGTGTACAATTTTATTTATTTTTTGCTGTTACTGTCAAAGAGAAGAGTTTGGTATTATACATTATTCAAAACATTTTTTTTATCAGTTCACCTTTTAACTTGAAAATAATTTGAATTTATGACAAAACAATGGTTTAGAAAAAATATTTTTTATTTGGTACCAATCGAGTTTAAATTTTTTAATTTTTATCAATGGTGACATAAATTTTTAATTATGTGTTTATAATATTTTACTAAGAATTTTTATTTTAATTTAAAAATTATGTATTTCAACACGTGATGTTAATTAGTTATCACTTATGAGTATTTAAAGTTAACATGAGTGAACACTTCACATGATATTCCTGTGCTATTTCAATCCACTCGTCAGCACTAATCAAATTGTATAAAAAATAATATGATGTGGAATATGAAATTAAAAGTGTATGTTATATTTTAAAAAAGAACATAGCAACAAAAATGTTGTTTTGTAATAAATTAAAATAATATAATGTAAAAAAAATATTTTCAAAATCATTTATATTTTTCTATACCATAATGTGTGTTAGCTGATTGTTAGTATGTTGTGTTACAGTTAGTCGATCGCCGACTTTAATGTCCAACTCATCTATAGCTATAGTAAAGTACAGTATAGTTACGTACACGTGAAATAAATTCCGAAAATCGCTATGTACAATAATTAATATGTACATATACTACATAGCACAACCGTTACAGGCCAAGTCTTGTAATTACGTGCAATGTGTACAGAACGCATAGTGCCGGTAATATGGGAAAACATAAATCAATAATAGCAATAAATGGTTTTTATCGTTCGTGGTAAGTTTGGCACACCGACAAATTATGAGTTTGCAAACGAGCAGCCGACGGACACGTGGCGTGGTTCTTTGAAATTCACGATAACTCAAATCGAAATGCCTTTAGTCGTTATCGTGTTTAAACAAATACAGAAGACACATAAATTATTTCCACTGTAAAACCTGTATATCATCGTAAGTATAGACGGATACACGAAGTGTGTTGTAAGCGACCACCGCGGGTAGAGTGTCGAATCCTGAAACGTCACACGGTTATCAGATTCGATTCATTCATCCGGCAGCCACAGGGTCATTTAACGATTCAACGCCACACACTGTTCCAACAATGTTTACCCTTATCGGCCTTTTAACGAAAACAAAAGTTACCCCATACAGTGCGCTAATGGTCTAGTTGCTAAAGTGTGAATATAATACACGTATATTGTGTTTATTCATACAATATATATATATATATATACAAATTTTATGTACATAAATATAAATATACAATATACATACAAAATATATTATTATTTTTGTGCTGTGATAATATTTTATTTTACCATTAACCAGAAGGGAAAAGTATAAGAACTTATTTACAACACATTTATCCTTTCTCACAATTATAACCGCGTATGGTTTAATGTGAAAATAAATAACTTTGTTTATCTACCGGAAAATTAGTGATATAAATTTAAATGAAAACCGTGCTTTTTTTCATAATTTGCCCACCAGTGCAATTAGTGCAATTAAAATTAGTAAAATTTGCGGAATCTGCAAGTGTCTTTTTTACATTTTTATTTAAAATAATTAATTATTAATTTAATTACATATATTTTGATATATATAAATAATATGGTGTAAATATATAATTAAAATATATTAATAATTGCCTTATGCGCTCATAATTAGTAACTAAATTCTGCTGCAGTTTTCCATACGTCGGTCGCATGCCCATTAGATACGCATTGACGCATTGTCTTACGCAAATACATTTTACGTACGTCTTGGTATCAACACTGATAATATTTTATAACTCATGTAAGTAATATATTGTGAAAAACGAGTTAGGTACCGTTTATTTTATTTATAACGTATGGTTTGTATAATTTATTCTAAATAGAAATTATAAAATATATTTTGGTAGCCACCTGCGGGCTTGTATTATACGAGGCCACTGTATCGTAGGTACCGCACTACTGCGATATTAATAATTATATTACAATCTATGTATTCTATCTTCTACAGCTGCGAGACTACACGATTGGTTTACTACACGACTTTCATGTTAATTAATTTTCAGCAGATATACGTGTTATATGTATAATATTATAGTATATACTGTATACACGTATTTTAACCATCGATTTGCATGGATCAATT
Organism: Sitobion miscanthi; assembly: GCA_008086715.1. Lineage (NCBI taxonomy): Eukaryota > Metazoa > Arthropoda > Insecta > Hemiptera > Aphididae > Sitobion > Sitobion miscanthi. Next base: position 30,878,856 of record CM017802.1, read on the forward strand.
TATTATTACAAACAAAACATACAATATATTTTTAAGAAATCGAGACGACCAATGATTTCAGCACACCTGAACTAAGAAAGCATAGTAAAATAAAATAAAATAAAAATGACATCAATTAACGAAATAAAGTCGACCTCTGCATATTTCGACGAATTGTGAACCATTATAATATAATACAGGATGATTTATACGTCTTCTTCCAATTTTAAATGTGTATTTACATTTTATAAACGAAGATACAGTGATGGAGTGAAGTAAAAATTGTTCTTAAAATAATCAAGTTGTAACACTTCGTGTTAAACATTTTCAATATGACCCCACTGATCACCTGACATATGCGTCTAAATAGTATTTATGTTTTATTCATCCATCTTAACAATTATTGGTGGCAGTTCGTCGATATTTATACAAACGCTCACAAGACACGTTTGTCAGCAATGCAAATGAACTATAAATAATCTTATTTTTTCAATGGCATGTATATAGGTCGTTTATCTGCAATAATTTACGGTTGCTCAGCTATATAAATTGATAATCGGATGGTGACTTTTGATTCACTCTGTACAGCGTGCGTATTATAATACAAGTTGTTGTAAGCCCACAGCAGTACACTGGTATTTTAAAAATATATTTCTTGAGTAGGGTAATAATGCGCGCAACTTCTCGGTATACTGTAACAAAGTAATGATTAGGAGGGACATTTGCGACACAATTAGATATTATGCGTAGCAGACCTGACTATATTATGGCGGAGAGCCGTCGTTCGTGTACATTATGAAACGCAGTCCGGCGGCTAATAGAATAAATGGTTTTTTAAAAAAAAACGCTAAGCGCAGCTTATAACAATTCGTCTTGCCGGACTTTGAAAGTTTTCCGGGCGAGTACCAGCTATTAAATATTATGACCGTCAATTCGAGTCGTTGTCAAAAAGTCGCGGTGTGATGTGTGCTGAGGGTCGAAAGATCAAATGTGAAGGCGTCAAGTTTGTAGAATCAACGAATCGAAAAATATTTTAAATCTAGAAATCCCCGACAACGTAAGACGAGAGTACCTACTTGTACTGATGTCCATAAAATATGGCTTGTGTTTATTTTTGAGTTGACCAAATTCAACGAGATTTTATCAATGAGATAATTTTGCACCAATCTCCACGGAACCAAAGACCAACCATTTCAAAGTCACTAGCAGTAATAACCGGTGTGCAACCGTATATGTCTTTAAGTAAATTCCAAAAATTGTAAGCTCTTTGAGCAATATAAAATTAAAAGAAAATAATGCACCTTAATAAATGTAAATTATATGTATCCATGTAAAATAAAGTAATAGATGATTACCTACAAAAAACGAGAGTAATTCATTCACTTTCAATCTATATACAATATACCTATAGTAGTAGTAGTATATACAATATTATAATATATAAATCGAGATAACGGACAACTTATTTGTCATACACTTAAAGTTATAATATTTTTGCTCGAGCACACCTACCAGCACGTTGCACAAAACCATAGCGTATATATAGTACATTATAGTACCTGTACATTATATATAGTTGACCGATTTTTCTGGGGACTGTGTAACATCGTAGGTATTAAATGTCTAACCCAATTTAAATATTTTGTTGAACAAAATTATCAATATTGTCTACCCGCAGTAGTAGAGATTAGGGTAATTTTCTAGTCATAATAATTGTAAATTACGTATTGATAAAATATTTAAATATTAAATTTTTATAAGATTGCAAGACATTATCTACGTTACGTTATATCATCTATTAATGTTAGGCAGGTATTAATGATGTCGGCTCCAGGAATTTACGTTATTACCACCCAAGTTACATCATTGACGGTAACATATTATTATAATATACAAAATATATTATATTGAACAGTTAATACTACGATATAGCCAATTAAAACATACAAATTTCTTTCATTTTTAGTGATTAACTATGGTTGTGATCTGACGTCTACACCATCGTTAAGCGATGTGCACGTATTACCTAACACAATTATTATGATACTGCGCAGTTTATATACTCGCCTTCGATTACGAACACGCCGCTGTTTTCGGTGCTGATGACCAGTCGGGTGTCGGCCCACGAGTCGCCGCACACGATATCGTGGCCAAAGTCCGGGTAGAAGCACTGCGGTTCCCAGGGCGCCCGCTTGAACAGCCCCGTGGTGGCCAGGCTGGTGGGCGCATCCCCTTTGACGATGGTGTCCAGCTTGAGCGCCTGCCCGATCCGTACGAACTCCACCTGCCGTGCCTCCTCTTTGCGCCGCGAACTTCGCGGGGGGTCTGGCAACACGTCGCTGAACGCCCGTCTGTTCAACATTGCCTGCGACAAACGCATTTTCGTTACGATATTTTCGATATATATATATATAGATTGTATTATTATGAGCATTTGGGTGTGATATAGTTCGCGATAACCGTTGGCTTTCGAGGTACGGTATGTTATAATAATATACATTTTTTCAACACGTCTTTTTTACGATTCAACACGCATCGTCAAATACATATTTCGTCACGGTGATAACTATAAAACATGGATATAGTCCTACTTACGTCCCTATCCTGCACGATCACCTCGTACCCGATCCCCGGAATTTTCAATCCCTCGGGGGCATTAAAAATCGACTTTGCGCTACCACTGCGTTTAACTCGATCTATCAGCAAAAAGTCGTTAATGCAGCGTCTCAAACGAAAACATTTGTTTTTGTTATGATAGAGCAATGAAGATTATCATTGAGGATTTCCAAATAAAGACTACGATTTTAAATACGGTGTAAGATTTGATGAATATTGTATGCACTTATGTTATAATATTATATAGTATATTATCGATACATAAAGTTTAACTATTTTTTTTTATCGAGAATGACATAAATGTAGCCCTAGCATATTATAATTAATCAATCAGCAAACTTATAAAAGTTATTAAGTTATTTAGTATAATTATTTAAACAAAATAAATAGCAATTCAATTTTTAGATTTTGAGCGGAGCGATGAATGTATTTTTATATTATATTTATTTGTCTAGATTTATTGTATTAAATCTAAAAATTGAGTGCAATCGAAGTTCTTAAGATCGTAAAAAAAATCCTATAAATAATATTCACTAATTGCAAAAGTTTTGTAAATCTTGTAGATAAATGTTCTTATTTAAAAACCATTTAAAAACTTTATTTTTTTTTCTTATTTGGTAGTCGCAGTTGTATAATAATACTATAATATATTAATATTATTATTGTATAATATTGTGATGAAATCCGTTTATTATATAATAATACTATACGAATGACAAGCAGAATGTAATACTATTACATAATAATTATTTTAACGAAATAACTGTTAGTGTAAAATAATAAATTGGTAGGTAGGTTAAAAAGTGAATTCAGTATAAAACCTATATCAAATTGATTAAAAATGGATAAATAATAATTTTTATTGTCACACTATCTATGTTAATAATCAATTGGTTAAATTTTTTGACAACATTTTTTTTAATGCAATAAAATTTTTTTTTTTTTTTTGGGGGGGGGGGGGGTTGAGGCTTCGAAAATTGAGTTCATTAGACTGTGGAACTGTGGGGGAGGGTACTGTAGGTTCTGAACACGTGTGTGTTTGTTTTGGCAGAACTTTAAAGTGGGCATATAAGTAGGTATCTGCCATACACGGGTGGGGGATGGCAGCCTCTCTCTCCGAACACCGTGACTGCCCGAAGAAAAATGCCCATGACCGAGTTCGAACCGGCGACGGTGTGCGTCGCAACCGACGCCTTAGTACGCTCGGCCACTTCTCCCCACAATAAAATTATTTTCCTAGTTTATTTCAAGTATACATTATTTTAGCGCGGAGCGATGAATGTGTTGATTTTACAATTATATAATTATATGTGTGTTTCGATTTTTTTTTGTCTATTATCACATTTTTGGGTAGTAAAAATACTTAGGTTTTCAACTTTGTAGGTGATTTTTGATAGAAAATTGGACTTAATTGGTACCTATTTAGAGGGGGGGATTTTCTATATTATAATATCATTGAATTTAAATTTAACACATCTATTACTGTGGCCCACTCGATACCTACAGTACTGCAGAGCGGTATACTGAGATACCCACCTTTTTTAATCTATAATTTTTTTTTAATATTTCTGTTTCCTGATAAAATTACGCCCCAGCCAAAAAAAAAAAAAAAAAATATAAAAGTTAATCATGGGCCACAAGACAATTTCACTGAGGGAGGAAAAAAAAGTTGCCCGGTGATGGAAATTTTGCAAATCCGTATCTACGGTGTGCAATATACAATATTATATCACACGCCAGCTGCTCAACCCGAATCGAACAATATTATCGTCATAATAACCACTGTTCGTTCGGTATAGCGTGTGGTAAACCTACCTCTACGTAAATATAATATTTTAATTTATAATACATAATAATATTATACCAATATAATTATGTGCCGTATGCGTATCGCGTTGTCTTCACCCGCATGCTGTATTCGTGGTCGGTCGTTCGGTTATCGCGTTACTACCTACACCTACATAATATTATACATATTATTCTCATCCACCGGTGAGTATTTATAGCCGACGGCGAGACGGGCTCTACCCACGTCCCGTGAAAATTATACGATCAGCAGGAAAAACGCATTCAACGATATCACGCTCCACTCCATAGGTAGTGTACCGCCAACGGTGTCGAAATAATATTATTACCTCAACGCCACGTCCAACAAGGAAATAAAATATAATATTAAAAAAAAAATCCGTCTTAGATAATATACCTATAAGATACAATATTATTTAAAATATGAGGCTATATAATATGATATTATATAGGCAAGCACCCGCTATAGCTTGGCAATCAGAATTCGAAATTTTGAATTACCATCCATCATACTGAAGGATTTGGGTAACCAATCGACATACTCAAGGTACTAGGCCGACATTTTCGTTACGAATTGGTTAGGTACTATTAAAATCTTATGATTATGGGTATAGTTAAAATATTCAATTCGGCATGCTAGGTTACACACAGCAGATTTCTACGTGTTAATGGAGCAAAAGTAATATTAAGGAATTGTGAAAAAAAAATTGCCTAATAATGTGTCTATAAGTTTTTGGTAGGTTGTGCATGGTAAAATTACAAAAATTTAATCCCCACATAACGATAACCTATGTATTTAAAGCTGTAATTAGCGCTGATAATGGTTCAAATAAGTACGTACTATACATTGAAGCAATTTACCAGGGTTGCAGGCCTTCGAGGGTTAACTTCAATCAATTCGAAAATTAATCAAAACTTCACATTTAAGAACTTCAAGGTTTTGAACAATTTCTTTCAAATTCTGTCGATATATATTTTAGATAGGATTGAGTTTTCACGATACAAATGGAAAACTACCTAATTATTTTAGAATATGTACCTAATACTTGTGACCTCTAGAATTTATAATAATAGTATTATGTATGTAGAACCTACCACACTATATTGTGTACGTTTTCGTAATAAAAATAGAAACACGTCGAATACAATTGAATATATAATATATAGATTATGTGGTGGAGTAAAGCATCAAATATCTATTAATCCAAGTGAATTTGTTATATGAATATTGATTAAACCGAAAAAATGGGTATAAGTAAATTGTGTCCAAACGACTTTTTCTATGTTAACTGCAATCGGATTATTGTCTTGGTTGAAAAGATGTAACGTAAACTGAGCCCCACTTTTTATCATCGTATCGGTAGAAAATGAGATTGTAAACTGTGCATAAAACTAATATTTGAAAATTATAATTCAATAATAGTCAAAGTTAAAAATTAGATAGTTTAGTAAATAAATATAAAATGGTAAAACCCCAATATTATTATTTTATTACTTATTTAAGCAAGTGTTCTGTGACAGTCTATACAAGAATGTAATTTGTATTTATTTATATATTTATTTTTTTTATTGATCGTGAAGCCCGGTCTATGGCCATTAGCTTTTTGTTTGTAGGGGAGGGAACTGTTGGTTCGTGTGTGTATTTTTGGCAGAATTTTTAGTGGGCATCCGTGGGTATCTGCCATGCCCGGGCGGGGGATGGCGGCACTTCCCTCCGGATACTGTGACTTGCCCGAAGAAAAATGACGCCCGTGAACCGAGGTTTGAACCGACGCCTTAGTCCACTCGGCCACTCTGTCCCCCTTTATGTTTATTATATTTTATGGAATTTATACATACCGTGTATTAATTTTATAGTTTTACTAATATTATTTATGTATGGTGGTAACAAATGAGGTGCAGTTTGCATATTTGACTTTGTTTTCATCAGTAGATACTTGGGCGCAGTTGACAATCATCGGGAAAAAGATATATATTTTAATTATCTGATATTATTTATTTATTTATTTTCTGGTCGTACCTAACCTATATTTGCTATATTAAATATTTATACATAGTCGATAATTGTACGTTTGTAACCTCCCAGCTTATGAGTTATTCACGACTATGGCGTATACATGTCATAAGTATCACAATTTTTACTAATTTTAATTCATGACCTTATTAATTTATTTTTATTTTAGCTGGTGGTGCAAAAACAATTTTATATAATTCGTTGGTTACCTATCGTTTGTCGAATAACGTATTTCTAATTAAGAACTTGAATGTTTACCAGTTGGTTATAATAATATATTTTTTTTTATTTATAGTAAAAATGTTTGTTTAAAATATCTATATTCATTAAACAAATAACGCCTTTAAACACTCAATCGTGGACAGAAAAACAATTTAACGAGAGGGTAACAGTTGCGTAATCTGTCTCTGCCTATAATAAAATATAGGTTAGGTACCCTATTATGTATGTGCGGCGAGTCGCGTATATTGAGGGAGGCTGTAGACATCATAAAAGTGTCTAACGATGACGTAATTATTATTGGTTTCAATAAAACTAAATATGAACACAATTCTATTATAATATATATATATTGTAAATTTACATATACCTGGTACTATCACTGCAACAAACGAATAATTATAATAACGTAATACATATTATTATGTACACATATTACACACATATATATACATATGTATACGTATATTGTATAAATACTTAACACAGGATCAACGCGTTCGTTAGCAATTTATTCGGTATGGTGAATTGTCGAAACGTTCCTAGAATTTTGCTACGTCTATATATAATATTTGGTGTTATTTCACCGTAGTGGTTATAATGAAAATATCTAATTTGACCGACCGAAATGTCGATAACGCTCGCGTAAAATAATATTACATCACACGACCAACAAATGCCGACGAGTGGTCCACTTTAAGTGCCCAAGCATTAAGGTGTAATCACTTCACTCCAAAATTGGATATATTTTCAACTATACTTTCCTGGACGCACAAAGTCATAGCGAAGTAAAATGTTTCAATCGCCTATATTATTTGTATTGTAGTATCACAATATTATCACGAGATTTTAAGGACATTCAATTATTATTTTATTAATTTATAATTTTTTAACTCAAGACATTACAAGGTATTTTATCTAAAAGGGAATTATTCCGCCTGTAAGATTTTGTACAGAAAACTTTTCTAAAAAAAAAAATATTCAGTAAAATATTTTTGTAAAAAATTAATATATTATAATATGCATTTAACAGCAACAATGGCTGAGAGGTCAAAAGTTGTATGTACAATTTTTTTTTAATATTTTTATAAGTCCTTTGGGTTAGTCTGGGTCATAATTTTCATTCAGAAAAATATTATAAGTCTATACCATTGTTAAAACATGTTTTTAATAATTAAATTTTAAGCACACTTACAACTAGACACCTATAATGAGACATACAATACATATTTTATCAAGGTCTAAATATAAGCAGATAAATATAACAAGTCCGGACTTGTTACTTTTGTCTAAATCAACTCATTCATTTAATTCGAGTTTTATTAAATTAGTGATTCTTAACAATATGTCCACGGTAAAAATACAACCTGTTATTGTTTTATTTTTGCGAAATTTGTGTTTGATTATAAATTAATTTATCTGTTTTTAGTACCTAATAAGTAATAACTATGTTCAATTTAAACACTCCATTTATGACATAAGATTTAATGATTATAATATAATGTAATAATATTATATTTATATTTGATACCTATATTGATTGCAAAATAATGTTAGAATATAATATTGTATATTTGTAGTTTATTTTAACATAAGTATTTTTTTGGGCTGGGTACAGATATTATTATTTTCTAACCGACTTTGCATAACACTTTAATTATCACTATAAAAACAAATAAAATGCAAAAATTACATAATTCCCACTAGGTATATATACAATTAATGGTTATCTAGTTATTAATACATATTTATATAATTTTTTTCAAAGTGGAAAATATCGAGTACCTAGTTTCTCAAACTTATTATATTTTTTTTTTGTTTTGTTTTATCATCACTTCATAGCTACATCATAGCCTAGTGAATAGACAAACTATGTAATTTTTGTGTGTAACTTTATTATATAAATCTTTTGTTGTTGTTAAAGAAGTATATATATATATATATATACTCGTATATAATAATAATTATACCGATTTGTAAGGGCAATAAGACATTAGGAGGTTATTTTTAGTTTTGAGCGGAGGGTGTAAATTGTATTAGTTTCGTAATAGTGTTAATTTATTTTAAAGTAGTAAACTTCTACAAAAATGTTCACACGTAGTATCGATTTATTACCGAATGTAGAATAGAATGGAGGGTAAGGTTAGAATCCTTTATTTTAGCACCGTGAAAAAAATCAACTGTAAAATGGTTATTCAATAATGCCTAGCTGCATTTAAAATAATTGTCATTGTAATGATATTGTCCTTGCATGTATGTTTTAATTACAATTTGGAAATCAAGACTTGGAGATTTAATTGACATTTTCTACCTTAATAAGTAGTTAATTTTATTTTAAAAAAAGGTTGTCACTAATATTATAGCGTATCCACCTACTTAAACAAGGAAATATTCGGTGATTATACATAGATATCATGACATTTGTACCGAAAGTATCTGAAAAATTCACTTGAAAATATTTTCCTTTACTATAAATCTTTATCATTTGTGGAGAAACAATAATTTAATGTTTACTCTTCTCCGTGTGTTTAAAAACGATTAGAACTATAAAACGAATGCGAAAATCCCTATAGTATGACAATTTTTTTTAATGGTATATAAAAACATTAATGGTTAACACTACTTGGTTTTAATTTATGGTGATATAATGTATAATTTATGCAAGGAAAATACTACAAATGATAAAATAAATGTTTATTTTTGAAAAAAAGGTGGGTAGTAGGTGTCGCTCTGCTGTACAGTAGTTTACAAGTGAGTCACTGGATTGTGTTAAATTTGAATTCAATGATATAATATCGTTGTATAAGAAAAACGATTCTGATCGAAGACGGTCAGTCAGTCTAAGATATTACTATGTATATTTGATGATAATATTGTGAATAAAGTAATTGATATACATATTATAAGTTTTAACCTATTTACATAGAACCTTGTTTTAAATTTTCAATCCTTAGCTATAAAAGTTATAAAATATATTTTTATAAATTTTTAACCACTAAATAATTTTTAAATTTTAAATTTAATAAATGTTGTTAAAATTCTAATTTTAAATGCTTATAAAAAAAATTGTGCATATGTATTTTTAATATTTTTTAATCGCTTTTACAGCATTATATCAGGAGCCTTTTATTATATTTTCACGCTTTTTGGAAATACAAATAGTATTTGTTGATATTAATAAAAAAAAAAAACTAAAAAAATTTAAATTTTAAATTGTCCGTAAACAGTTTAAAAACAAGCTAAAATATTTTGAAAATTTGTATGGTGTATAGAAAATAAAAAAAATATAAACATTCAGTGAAATTTGCATGTATCTACAGTTATTAGTTTTTGAATTACAACAAAATAATAAAATCGCTATATGAGAAATCGAGTGAATACCTAATATTGTAAAAATACGAAATTCAAACGATCATAAAAAATTAATTTGACTAAAATGTAGACATTTTTTTTTGATAAAGGTAGACAAACTTATGAGGAATCTTATAATCAGGGTTTGGGACTTATAGCACTTAAAATCATTAAAATAAGCGCTTAAAAAAGCACTTGAAAACATCATAATAAGCACTCAAATAAGCATTTAAAAAACTTAAATTCAAGCAAAAATATTTCATCAAAAAAAAAAAACTTTCTTTTTACATTATAAAGTAGATACATATAGACATAATTTGTATAACTGTGCTAAAAATAATGATTAGGAAAAGTTTCTAACTAAAAAATTAAAAAAATAAATAAATCTTCATATTATAAAAAAAATTAAATTTCACTTTCGAGACAATTTGCATTATTATTTATAGAATTTCCGAGGGATTTACTGAAAATTAAAATGTAAACGATATTTACAAATTGTTGAAAAAAAAAATTAATTAATTAAATCTTACCGTCATCATTGCATTAAATGATTTAATTTTAATTCTATCAAAAACAACTTTGCAGTAAAAAACCATAAAAAAGTAGAAAAACTGGTCAAAAAAGGAAAAATTACCAAAAAAACGGGAAATAAGAATTTTTTGAAAATCGATGAAAAAAGCACTTTAAAATTTTATATGACATAAACTTCCATAGCTATCTGCTACATTTTAGTCAATCCATAAAAAATAGCAAATGCTTTAAGTCCCGAGCCCTGCTTATAATACAATGTAAAATCTTAGATTTGAAAAAAAAAATTTTATGAATTTCTTAGTCAAAATAATTTGCACATTTTCGTGATTTTTATGAATTTTGTCAAAATTTGAACTTTAAATGATTATAAAAAAAAAAAAAACAAACAACATTGTAAAATCGATACATTCATCGCTCCACTCAGAATCTACAACCATTCAATAGTTTAAAATGTTCAAAGTATACGTTAAAATCAATTCGTTCGCACCAAAACTAGTATAGCAATGGTTATATCTGTAATCGATCGGGAATAACTGTTATTGAGCATTCCTCAGCTGCAGAAATAATCAAAGTCTGTACCATTTACACGAAGACATTACAAAACACACACGTGGTATGCACACTCGTTTATCGATTGTCATATTATATTATATTGAATACTCAATATTTAAAATTAACCTAACCTTTCACATGAGTACATAATATTTATTATAGTAGATTTATCAAAAACTTACCACTTTACTAGAATCCGACATGTAGTCTGAGTACAGGTCTTTGATGAGCATGTCGAGTGTTCGCTCTCGTTTTTTCGCAAATGTGGGTGTATTGAACGTTGCTTTCTCACCGTTTATCACTGGAATGGAAAAAATATAAATACAATACAATTTCGCAGTTAATAGAATTCTTATTGCAACAACAACAGGTGCAATTGCGACGAAATGGATAATTGAATCCTAAACGTAATTTCAATATCTTATTGAATTAATTTTTATAAGATTATAATACAAGTATAAACCTATTTTTTTTCACAAGAGATGTTCATTACTATAAACTAAAATCAAACGTGCACCAAAAACTAACGACATTTATTTTACGTGTCTGCGACAACGTTATAGTTTTTTACGTATCGGTTCATACTTTTAAATCGCCTAAATGTGCTGATTTTATCAATAGTGGCGTGAAAAATGTATCATTGAAAAATAACTCAAGGAAACCGAAACGATAACAATAAAAATTAATTTGATTGCATTTGAATATTTCTAGTAATTTTTGGAATATTCTTTTACAACGTTCCGAATTTTGTTAAACATGCAGTATTCCAGCTACTACTTCGGAATCTTAATACTTTTTACAATGTACTATTAGAGAATAATACATGAGTTATTTTTTATTATTTTACTTTTATTTTTTTTTGTCAATTTTAGTGTTGTTGGAGTTAACACATTATTTACAGCTACGATTCTGTAAAAGATGTTTGACAAAAATCAAGACAATTATTTTGAAAATGTATTGATATTTTTTTAATAACACTAACATCAACTTAAAAAGAGGTACCTATCTATTATACCTGTCCTAAATACTATTTGTGTATCAAACAAATACTATCTTTATATAATAATATTATAATTATTAATAATATTAATCCTGAACCTCAAAATTTGAACAAATACATTATATAGAGCTATAACCACAAAGTTAAGTAATATTAAGAAAAAAAAATCAATTAATGTCTTAAGTTGTAGTTTGTTCCTTGTGGTCTCAAACTAACAATAAAACTATGTGAATATAAAATATCGTAACGAGCGAAAAAAATATTAACGTTTATTGTGCATTTTTATTTATCGGAATATTTGTATTTTAAATAACGTATGGGAATACGAAACTTATTCTCGACAAGACGTCATGCTACAGTTTGTACTAACATTTTTATATATAATACGTTAGATTAACATGACATTTTTATCGTTTATATGCCTTTATGGTAATGATTTTGGATTTGAATACGCTAAGGTATATTTATATTCCCTAAGCAATACAATCACCTATTTGAATATTATATTTTCATCAATAGCTATAAACGTATGTATATAATATAATACCAAATTATACAAGAATAATTTAAAAAAAAATTTAATTCTAAATAAATAAACCCTTTGATTTAATATACTATTATAGTTAATATATAAAGAGTATCCAAAAGTAAGTTTTTTTATGCTATGAAATATAAGAAAATTCACTGAAATCGAAAATATATATTTCCTTACATCAGGATGTATACTATTTTCCACATATATTGTCACTGTACTTCTAAATATATTTTCAGTAGGTTTTTAACCGGTTGGTAACCTCGATGGCGACTTTGTTTCACTACCAGAAAAGTTTATAATTTCGAAAAATATAAAAAAAATAACAAAAGTTGGCTTTTCCTGGTATTAAACACTTTTCTTAGAGAACAGTTGTTCAGAAGTGAAACTGTAGTCACCATTGAAGTTATTCACTGGTTCTGCAGAAATGACTAGCCTTTTACCTCGAAGGTTTGAAAAAACTTGTGCCACATTACAAAGAATTTATGTAGAAGAACAGCGATTACCTATGTGGGAAAAGTGTACATCTTGCAGCTGCTAAATTAATAATTCATTTTTCAATTCAGGTTTTGATTTTTCCTGACATGCTGAAAATTACTTTATGGATAGTTATGTATCCTTCTTAGTATAAATATAAAATTAAATTTATTTTTGTATGATAATTATTTATTACGCAATATAAAAATCTTCTCATAAAACAATCATCGCTTACTTTTGACAATGAGAAATTCTCTGAATTCTTGAGGCACTTTGAAGACTGGAGGACACGGTAACGATGGACCAAAAAGTGGTACAGATTCTTCGGAGTAAACCACCAACTTATAGCTGTTGTCCGACGAATCGTACGCGACCAGCGCAAAAACATCTGATGCGAAAAGTTCATAGGAAAATCACTATATATGTGGTCATGTATCAATCTCCTTATATTGTGTGTGTATTTTTTCATATAAGTTATGACGAACATTTATAAATATATGGGAAATGGTATGAAATTATATATTTGCTTATCACAAATAATATAATATTTTTTATGGTTTTGAGATTTTTTTGCTAATGTGCAGGTTTTTTAACAGCATACACATAATTTATTATTATTATAATATACTTTTAATATTAATTGCGTAAGTACCTCATTACCATACTCCTGTCTTCAGTTTTCTAAATTTCTTCCACCTTAGCTTATTGTCGTCACCAACATAATAGACATATTATTTTCGAAAACTCCTTTCTGGCTCTATTGAATATCCTTCCCTTTTTGCACTTATAAATATAAATTTATTTAGGAACCAATAATTCGAAACACCAGCAATAATTCTTGTTTTGTTATTCCACACTACTCAATCACAATCACTAACGAATATCCGTCATTCCTCTTCTAAACTAAATTCGTTTAATGTAATTTATTTCACTTACATTTTTGTTATGTACTCATACCTATGTCTCTGTGTATATTTTTTATAATTGGGTGCTTGTGCGTAATTATTATAAAATACAATTGTATTTATTTCGCCAAGGCTTTATAAAGATTTAAGTTTTCAAAGGATACGTGTAAACTGTGACTTGATGAACGCGGGGTTGAACTGAGACATTTGCGTAGCACCCCCGTCCACGTACACAATGTTGACGATGTCATTTCCAATGTGACGTTTGCGTTCCACCTGTTTAAATTGACGGGACGACAACCATTATAATATTATTATTGTAAGACACGGGGTGGTAGCAGTTGTGTGGTTAGTGTTTGTTTCTTAAATATATATATTTTTTTGTTTTATATTTTTGTGTTTTTCCTTCCCACTAGTTCGATTGTCGTGATATAGGTACCATAATATTATATTATTATGTTTACCTGCTGTCGGTTGTCCTTGGAATACGGCAACATTGTGGACACGTGAAACATGATTTCGTGCCCTTCGTATATCGTGTACGCCGAATATTCGCCCGTCATGTCTCCTGTGTGTAAAATAATTATATACAATATATTGTCATAGCGTAATGTAGGTATAGACGTACAGTGTACACGTTCGGGGGGGGGGGGAACGATGGCAAACGAAAGCCGTAGAAATTATTATGGTCATCGCTGGTGGGTAAGGCTTAGGTATATATTTTATATTATGCACAAGACTTGCAAAAAACACACCCACAGGGTATCGCGCACACTTACCTTTTACGTCCAATCCTCCCCGATACTTGTCCCATCCTTTCAGTCGTACCCGGTTGCCTAATAACGATACGAATTGATTGAATTCTTCGCTGCCATTTTCTACGAAACAAAATATGATTATATTAAACATATTTTATATATTCAATACATATTGGTTAATGTATATAGACTCTAGCAATATTATTCCGATTTTCATTTCGCGTTTTATAATCCGGCGCTGGAAGGTTCAACGGAAGTGTAACTGGGATCGTGGGTAATTCTGACAAAGTGACTAGACACCTGAACTATACGATTCACCAAATTTAATTAATTTACTATCATCAAATTTCAAATAATGCAGGTTCTCTCTTTTTCCCTCTCTCTTACCACACAAAGTAGAAACGAAATATAAAAATAAAAACATTCAAATTATTAAAATATTTGGGCCCCAATATGCACGTGCCTATGTGTCTATGCATAAATTCGTTTAGGTTACATATTATACAATTAAATTCACTGTATACGATTACACGCAATTATTAATATATTATTTAATAATATAATTATATTATTTATATATGTTGTTTTCAGCTGATAGATAAAATACACACTTATGTTCGAATTTTAGCCTAATTGATCGCTTACTAGTTACTTTGGTGTGTGCGAAACCTAAATTAGGCTAATTAAATTTACTAATTTAGATTTAAAATATACATGAACAATAAAGTGGAGGATATGATAGGCAGCCGAGTATTAAACAAACACCAGTGTTTTTTCATGATAAAATAATAATTAACAACAAAATAATGAACTATCAAAAAAAATATTTTGAATATTTTGGAATTTGTTCTCTACAATATGTACACTGGCTTGTTATTTACACACACACACACACACACACACACACACACACAGATGTATATATATGTGGATGATTTTATTGAATTGAGTTTCCATTACTTTTGTATACATACACTTAAATACACAAACATATTATATTGAATAGATAATCCTCAGGAGAAATGTTTCATGATGATATTAAAATATTACCATCGAAGATACTTATCGAAATGCGCTGTTTTGAGCTTTTGCATAGTGTATAATACTTGTGCATGTATGTATAATATGCGTATTGCGTATAAATAAAGTATAAACATTAAACATTAATTTTAATAAATTACTTATACGCGTTAAAATATGTTCATCGAGTATCAATGTTAATGTACAAACGTTGTATAATCGGTTTGTAGAATAATATATCATGTCTGCGGATATTATTTTAATATGAGAAGTTCGCACAATATTTACTTATATATAGATACGTGAATAGTTTTAATAGAAACGACAAAAATGTGGAATGTCGGATGACAAAATATGCAGTGCATTAAAATTACATTTACGTATTAGTGCTTTCTGACCGTGATAAAAAAAAGTAATAGTATAGTAACAATTAAAATGATGAAGTTTTTCTGTTTTTTTGTTTTATTGACATTTGAATACGAGTCTCGTTTCTGTTGGCGAGAAAATACCAATAACGCGACGTTTGAATTTCAATGGATATTTTTATGAATGTTTAGGGGTGAACATGGTCGAGTAAACTATCATAGAAGGGTTAACGACACAAAAACGAACGAATTTCATTCAAAAGTACTTTAAAAGGATGAAAAATAACGTGTTTATAATATATATTTAAAAAGAGGATCAGAAATATTACGTCTTTGGGGGTAAGAATTTATTTTGAGGAAGTGTATGTTTCCACTTCTCAATTGTAAATCCTAGTTTTTATTTTATGACATCGTCACATTTATCACTTTTTACATAGTTTTTTAATAAAATATTTATTAGAATATTTTATCTGTATAACAAGCTCCTATTGGGGCAGTATCATAATATATCAAAATATTTTTGGTTTTTTTACCCTCCATTTAGCGATGATCGGAGTATATGCATTTGATACTTGAAGATTAACTTTTACACGATTTTTTTATTTTTTAAAAACGGTTTATCACTATAATATTTACTATTTTTCAGTCATCCAAATAACTGTCAAATCAAATTTTTTACACCTCGAGATTCAGAATGTTTTAGTCACTCTATCGAAAGATGATATTATATATTTATATTCAATCCACCAACTTATGTCGTTCCGATTATTTTTGATAGTTATGGGTGCTGAAATGGTAATGCTAAATGAGATTTAGACGTTTGTAAAATAAAAAATAATATTAAATGGATATTTATTATCAAAAAAAAATAAAAAAAAGTATAACCTAACTAGTGTTTTTCAAACAAATTCCGTTAATGACGGTTTAGGTATCCATTTCATGAAATATAATCCATATTGTGTAATTACGTGAAGTGGAGAAACCGCGGTTCCATTTCGTGAAATGGATGCAAATGTTGTACAATTCACGAAACGTACAATAACGAAGTATGGATGTGACATATATAAAATGTACTGCATAATACGATGCATGTGGAGGATAAGAGGATTTTTGTTTTTACATAATAAAATAATCTTTGATAAAATATATTATATGTATAGGTATAATATATTTTATCAAAGATTATATATATATACTGTACATGTATAGGTAAATAGGTTAATAATTAACCTTAGTAATATACTATTGTTCTTAAAAAAGTAAATTATATATCATACGTTTAATTTTTTTCAATATTATAGGATAATATATTATGTATTATAATATCAATACCTCTATGTAAGAAAAATTTTTTAATTATTAATTATATTTTATAGTACATCCATTGTATTAACTACTGAATTCTGATGAACTATTTAAGTTATATTCACAGCAACATGAAAACATGATATTGAATCGGAAACCTAACATTTTCTAGCAAAATGTAGTGTTGAAATCAAGGATAATTTACAGGTTCGAGTAATTCTCTCGTAGTTCCTTTGTAAGTACCGTTAAAACCATATACAATATCTCAAACAATATTGCTTAATTACTTATTATTATATAACATAATTGCTTATAATATGTATAGTTGAATAATGGATTATTCTTAAGTGCAGTAAACACTTTAAGTGAAATTCCATTTAAGTAACAAATGATTTTCGTTTGGAATTAAATCAAATTAATTTAACTCCGCATTATTATTTCTATTATAATGTCATTAAATAAAAAATAAAAATCCATGGAATTTGGGAGTTAGGATTATGAAATATTCAACTGCAGGTACATAACCTTAATACACTTAATAAATGATTTATTATATTAAACAAATAATAAATCGAATTAAATTATCATGTCTTATATTTTACGACTGTTACATTAATAATTACAATAAAACTATAGTTGATACCTACATGGTTGGCAGGTATAGGTATCACTACAATTCATAAGCAATATGAGGAGTAATTAGTTTTTTTAGCTAATAAGCGAAGTGAGAAAAGCGTTTAAACATATAAAAATAAATGTTTAATTTTATGAGGTACCTAGTAAAAATTATTATTTTTGAATATTGAATAAAATCAGGTAAATGAATTATGTCAAATTACATTATATATTTTTAAATTCCACAAAGCTTTGTCAGTTTGGAATTTTTAAAATATTTTTTGTACTAACTACCTTTTACAATTGACCGACGTTATTGCTTATTAGTGCGTATACTTGTTGAGCGGAATGTTTGCCTCTATAATGCATACATCGAATTGAAATATCATGACTTGCTATACTGTATATACTACCTACGTTTGATTAACAAAATACATATATAGCTGTATAGTTTATTTTATATTATTGTTAACATTGATTTATATTTTATATTTTTTGTTATGTTATTGTATAATTTTTGAGGTACCTATGTGGGTCCCTTTAAATTTTTACAAGTACCTAAATGAGTAATACAGATCTATGAGCTAAAAATATATAATAATTCACCCAACATTTCAAAGTACAGATATTTAAAATCGCTAATTATTTTTTATTTTTAGTATAAGGTGTATTAAAAGTAAAAAAAAAATATTTGATGGATATCAATATTATTGGAAAATAGACATTAAAATATCAAAATGGTGACAATTTACAGTAGTATAACAACTACGTACTTTGGCTGAATCACTAAACGCTGAGTTAGTCCATCGATATTATAATAATATAGGATAGACAATAGTTGTAGACTTAGATATAATGTATGACAATGTGTTGTATAAAAACTTAATTAATTCAACGAATATTAAGGCGTCTTAATCGGAATCGGAATATAATTGATGTGTTCGAAAATAATCGTCCTATAATACACATTTTGGTACAAGAACGATCACCTCGAAGGCCGAGCCTTAAATTTGATAACAAGAAGGGTACGGTGCGTCATAATATGACGAAAATGGTATAAAAAACGGTCAGAATGGATGGTGGAAAAAAAAGGTCAAGAGAAAGACTCCGACGCAGATGGTTGGACAACGGTCAATATATTATGTATACATGAGCACATCGTGAGGGGACATAGTCCGCAGCCGATGAACTGAGTGAGACATAACATGTCAAATAGAAGGAAGGCAAGTGTGAATGGTGTTGTGGGCGAAAAGCCTATAAATAGTCAGCGAAGTGTAAAATAAAGTTTTCCAGAGAAAACACATAAGTAGCACATAATATTAATATGATATAAAACCGAAAAACTTTTTCTTCAACTTGGAACATAAATTCTTGATATTTTACTATATTACATTACACGTACATCAATATATGTATCATCATACATATTTTTTTAATCATTTGATAGTCGCAGTATTAGGTTTAGAAATTAGATTCCTAGGTATATATTATAGCTGAACCCGTGAACTTAGTTTCCCGTTAAATGTACTAACTCTATATGTCTCAGACTTTGTTCAATTCGTTATTTAATATTCGGTATATGGTGTTCAAAATTCATCTTAACTTTTCCGTTGCCAGAATAAAAATTCTGATTCGCAGCAGTATATTATCAGGTGGGCAATCTACCTGCGGTAGTAGATCGCGGACACCATGTTGTTTGCACGTAAGTGTATGATTTAACTCTAAAGTATAAAAGTTATACCAAGCTTGTCATATTATCTTTATATCTATGGTGGATAAATATAATCAATTAATACAAAACCCTAACCTAACCATACTAAAATCAGATTAATTAAAAAAACCAAATTCAACCATTTTTAAATTAGCCCATCTTCTTCCAAGAGATCTAATCTACACACAAATATTCAACTATATATATATATTGACAAAAAATAATAATACAAGTTAACAAACATGCCCAATTAACCAATAGAAACCAATATAATATAATACTCTATTATTATTTTAATCTGCAACAATAAACTACATTTTTTATTATTTAGTTTATTTTTTCCGGTGGATTTTCCTAAAATGTTCTTTCATAGAGACCTTCTCCAAGATATACTCTTTCGTTTAAAAAAACAAACATGAAGATCTGATAAGTAGTTCTAGAATTACCCTGTAGAAAGATTTTTATTTCACATTTATATAGTTAGAAGATATACCTATATATATATATTGACAAAAAATAATAAAACAAATCAACAAACATTCCCGTAACCAATAGCTAGCAAATACAGTACATTATTATTTTATAAACATTGTTGTTGTTTTTGGTCATGTCACCAGGTGTGAACTTAAGAGCTGATTTTGGTTTTTGGTGCAACTCTAAAACAAACGACCGTAGGTACATGAAATGTTGACTGAATATTTATATTAGCATTTTCTATACACGATAAAATTTTGAAAATAATTTGACTCTTTTTGAGCTGTTTACGGACATTTTCAGTTTCCATTTTTTTTAGTTTTTTTTTTTTCTATAAATATCAATAAAATTGTATTTGTTGGGTAAAAAAGCGTGAAAATTTAATGCAAGGCTCCTGATATATTGTTACAATAGCAGTTGAAAAATTTTAATAATACATATGCACAATTTTTTTTTATAAGACTTTTGATTTAAAATATTGACAAAATTTATCAAATTTATAATTTAATAATTATTTTGTAGTTAAAAATTTATAAAATGTTCAACTTTTATAGCTAAGGATTAAAAATTTAAAACAAGACTCCACGTAAATAGGTTATATATAAATTACTTTATTCACAATAATATCATCAAATATACTTGATAATATCATAGGCTGACTGACCGTTTTCGCTCAGAATCGTTTTTCTTATACAATGATATTATATCATTGAATTCAAATATAACACCATACATTACAGTGACCCACTTGTAACTTATTGTACAGCAGAGCGACATCCACTTACTCACCTTTTTCTTTTTCAATCTAAGATTTTAAAATGTCATACAAGATTATCCATAAGTTTATCTACCTTTATCAAAAAAAAAATGTCGACAAGTAAGTCAAATTAAATTTTTACGAACGTTTGAAATTCATATTTTTACAACATTTGATATTCACTCGATATATAATGTAACAATTTTCTTATTTTGTTGTAATTAAAAAACGTATGACTGTAGATACTTGAAAATTTCATTGAATGTTTATATTAGCATTTTCTATACACGATACAATTTTGAAAATAATTTGACTCTTTTTGAGGTGTTTACGGACATTGCCAGTTTTCAATTTTTTTAGTTTTTTTGTCTATAAATATCAATAAAATTTTATTTGTTGGGAAAAAAAGCGTGAAAATTTAATACAAGGCTTCTGATATATTTTTACAATAGCAGTTGAAAAATATTAAAAATACATAGGTTCAATTTTTTTTATAAGCATTTAAAGTTCGAATTTTGACAAAATTTATCAAATTTATAATTTAATTATTATTTTGTAGTTGAAAATTTATAACTTTTAAAATTTTTAACTTTTATGGCTAAGGATTGAAAATTTAAAACAAAGTTCCACGTAAATGGGTTATATATAAATTACTTTATTCACAATAATATCATCAAATATACTTGGTAATATCATAGGCTGACTGACCGTTTTCGCTCAGAATCGTTTTTCTTATACAATGATATTATATCATCGAATTCAAATTTAACACCATACATTACAGTGACCCACTTGTAATCTACTGTACAGCAGAGCGACATCTGTTTACCCACCTTTTGATATATATATAGATAATTTGTTAAATGCAATTGTAAAATTGTTCTCCATTGTCATACCTATTACATACATTCGATAAAAATATATAAACACAAATTTGGTTGGGTCAATTGGTTAGTCTTATTTACTAGTGTACAAATTATAAGTAGCTATAATAGACACATTATTTATTGATCTAGTTCTTGGTAAAGTGTTCACGAGATTTGAGAGCTGGCTATTAATTTTTATACTATCTTTACTCTTTAGGTTCATTGGTTGATAATTGTATATTCCGCTACTTTAAAATATAAAGTTATTATACAGATTGAAATTTAACACGACCAGCCAAATTTATGCCAAATTTATGCCAGAATATTGCTTTTTTTAGGTACATTTTTGATTGGTAAAAGACATAAATGAATTGTATATATTCAAACTGTAATTATAGTGTTAAAGAAAATAAATATTTAACTGGGAGTTTTTAAGTGGGTAGTCAAAAAACTAATTCGGTTACGTTCATTAACATATTATATTTTAATAATAATATAATATACCTAATAAATGTATTAACTTATAATGTCTTTAATATTACTTATGATTTTTAAGTTTAGAAGTGTGCCCTATGGAATAGGCTATGCCATATCGGTTACCTAGCGTATGTTTGAAATAAGATTGTACCTAATTAGTCACTTTCATATTAACGAGGAAAATTATTGTTTATATTTTATTGGAAAATAAAAACGTTTTAGAAATCATCTAGTTTGATATATTACTAGTATATTATAACACTATAATATCAAGTGCATTCTTTTTTTTAGATTTAAAATTATTATAAATTGAAAAACCCAATTATTATTATATTGAAAAGTAAAAAAAAATCACAAGTCAATTATTATTTGGAGCTGTTGACGTGAATAGAAACTTTTTTTAAAATGTATAAAATATACATAATATAGTTGTTAGAAAATAACTTTGGACCGACACACGTGTATCAAATCCATTAAAAGTTTACAACGAGCTTATAACGAGTCCGTACACGCAGAATCTATATAATAATGTATTCCCTGTATTTTTATGTTGATGTATATAATATTTCCACAACGTTATTGAAAAAACATATGTAAAATATCACACGTATTAAACACGTAGACCAAGTGTGTCAAAACAGCAGTGTGATGAAAAAATAACTTTGCAAAATGACATATTTCATTTCACAGTCAAATAAATTTATTTTATTTTTTCTTATATTTATTTATACTTTAAAAATCTCAACTATAATTGCAAATTATAACATTTTAATATTAGCTAATATTTTATCATTTATTTTGTATAGATATTCAGAACAGAAATTTTAATACTTGAGATGGTATTATTTTTAAAGTTAGGACCTCAAAAGTCGTTTGGTCGTAAATGGAAACAGAGATAAAAAACTTTTACGTTTCTTGACTGTTACACGTATGTCTAAACTTTAAGTCACTAATAATTAATGATAAGAGTTTGTTCGATAGTAATTTTATGTTTACATCAGATTTAAAAAAATCACGTCTATCGCAAAAAATGTAACGGCAATAAAATAATATGTAATCCAACGACGAAAACAGCCAATTTAAAAAGTCTGTAATAGTTTTTTAGCCTTCTGCAATCAGTATAAATAAATATTGGACGAGCCTTAGACGACACCACATTTATTGAAGTAAAATCCTTTGATGTGATAATGTTATTTCACGTAGATTTGGTAAATTTAATTTTATGATCGAAAAGCACAAAAAAAAAAAAATTAATACCACGTTCAGTGGTGTAGATAAATTACTGAATATCTATGACGCCATGTTAAGATAACTGTATCATTTAATTGCATTAAATAAAAATCATTCTAATTTCTAACAAGATGTGTTCTGGATAAATAGATTTAATGGGGCTACCAACGAAATGTTTTGTTATAAGAGCGCTTGGGTTATTTCAAATTCTCGGTCACTTACCGTTGCTTAACATCTCGTCGTCGGTTAGTTGACAGGGTTTGGTGTACAGCACGCCGAATTTGAAATTCACCGATCCTTCTTGTTCTTCCAAAAGCAACAAATCCTGCAAGCATAACAATTTCAAAGGTTATAAATTTTTCAACATTCCACGAACCATTCGCCATTGCTTACCTTTTGAATTTCTGGTGAAAATATTTCTTTTGGACCTTTCTCTAACTTATCCATAGCCGGAAAATTACTGTAAACACACAAATGCATAATAATTAATGATAAGTTTTATATGTATCTACAAATTACAAGACAATTGTTCACGTTTATGCGTAATATTTATTTGTATCAAACTACGGTATTTATAGACTCTATTCTAGATTAGCGGTTCATCAAACGTAATTAATGTTTAGCATTTCGTGGTAAGATTTCATATATTTAGTCAAAGTGGTTACCAATCAGATTTTTCTCGTGGTGCATTTGAATTATCTACTGAAAATTTCAACACACTGTCGATAAACATTTCGTACTTATTAATAATAAGTCAAATCAATCAATATCTAACTCTGACAAAAGTTTATTCATTGATAATGATTATTGAGGGCAGATATAGATGAATTTTTAATTTTTTTTTTTTTTTTGGAACTTCTTAGAGACCGCATTTCTAGTTAAAATCGTGTTTCAATAACACGCAATTACGCAAATATAAATTACTTATTTTAATTTATATTCAACTATTTGAGAAAAATTAATATTTTTCTGTAGAAATTATGGAATTTTTATAAATTCGATAGGATATCAACATGCGAGCTCGAATGATTATTATTGTTATTATTGCATTATAGTATCTTAGTGTATGTCAGGTAGTGGGTAGTGGGCACCTTATAGATGACTTTGTTTTCATAATTTATGATCATACAAACATGATATATATGGAACTGAAGCTTTGCGTATAATTAAGTTGAACTTTTTTGAGTTTCAGGACGCAATAAAATCAATATATATCATTCGAAATACTTGAAGAAAGTTGCAAGTTCGTATATATTAGACATATATAAGATGTGCCTACCGACGATAATTAATGGTGAATGATGATAACATTGTAAATTAGGGGATTCAAAACAGATTTATATAGGTATGTTAAAAATAGTAAATAATAATTATAATTTTCACCTAATCGATCTAAATATACGAGGTATGGATTTTAAAAAAAAAGTTAAATCGTGTAACCGTTACAATTTTGTTTTTGTATCGACTAAGCGTAAATTCAAAAGTACAATTTTGGTAGCACTGTAGTCTATGAAGCTGATAAAACTGGTGAGTGGAATTATTTTTTTTTTGCTCAGCTGTCATTATTCACTTAATAATTGATTAGTGGGTCGATTCACAACGTCAATTTGCCATGAAGGTATTTAAGGTGGTTCCCACTTCCCAGAGAGATGTTACAAAGACCTATACAGCTATAAGCACAATGTCAGCGTATTTCATAAATGTACAACATCTTGCGCCAATTGATTAAAAACATGAGATTATTCTTGAGGAATATTAATTAATTTCTGTATTCAATAATAACTTGCAAATAAAAATCAATGATAAAATGCATAAAGTTCGGTTATTTTTCAAATAAATTCTTTTAACATTTTCGTTTTCAATTATGTACACCTGCCATCTGTGTAAAATGTAGATGGTGTATGTTCACTTGCCTAATCTAATTTTCGAAAAAATGGAATCAAAAAAATATAGTGATTAGCATCGCGAATAACTCAATAACATCGATACTCGATAGATATAGATAATAAATAATAATACAATATGCATATTATTGGGTACCTATTATATTCTCACGCGTCATAGTGAATATATAGAAAATACCATAATCATAACTAAGAATAACATTTTAATGATAATGAAGTGATAAAAATAAAAAAAATATAAAAATCAATTAAATAACTAAACATTTTATTTTATTCAGTTTAAAATAGTGAAGACTTCACGATTCTAAAACCGTAAAATTGCACAATATTATATCGTATGATAATGTTTGCTTTATTCTTTTTTCGCATTTTTTTACTCGTTCGTTAGAGGTCTAATAATAATGTCCAATTTCATTAGTGTCAATTATAATATATATAGGTACTATACCAATAGATCTTTTGTTAAATCATTAAAAAAACGCTCTGAAAGTTATGCAAATTTATGCAAAATATATAACTTGAAACATATTTTCCCTTGCGTAGCAATATTTTAACTCGTTAGAAAATCAAATTTAAATCGCAATAAAATTCCAATCCTGAATAATTATCATCGTATAGCCATGTATTTCAAACAAATCCCGTGCCACAGAATTATAGATGATCACAGAGGATGTCTTAATATATCATGATATGTATAAACAATAAAATAATAATTGTATATTTCTACAGGTGGACGTCCTCGCAGGTATATTACATTATATTATATTATATTATACTATTATCATATAAAATACATCGCAAAACAGCCGTCTCCAACGATCACCGCGGCAGCAATAATAATACGTGTCGTCGTCGTTGTAGTCTTCGTCATTCAATTACTTCACTTCCGACCGAATCCTTTCCGACTTCGCGTTGCCGACCGAATGCATACGATAATCGACACACACACACACACACACACACCCACTTACGATCGTTTCAGGCTGATCGATCAACACGTTGTCGTCCGTTTATCGTTCGCGTAATCCGTCTTTGCGTTTGTCGCGCACTCGGCTGGTTTCCAGACCCGGTGGCGTGTCGAACGGGAAATTCAACCCCGACACCGTGAACAGGGTTGAAACAATCCATTAATACACCCAGAAAAGTCGTCCAAAAAAAATATTACACCCAACGTCATGTTATACGACAGGCGATGACGTGGGCCGGTAGAATTATAATATTATTATTGTTTATAATATATATGAATATTTTCGTATACACGGCGTGTGTTTGCACTTTGCACACTACACGATGATACAACATTGATATTATTATACATCGTTATTACTTTTATGATCGAAATATTTTTTGTCCCACCTCGATTTTCATTTCAGAAAAAAAAATATTTAGTTTCCCTACAACTATACATATCGATCGAAACATCTTTCCAAAATAATTTTTAGTTGATCATTTCATTCATATCGTACATGGAATAGGACTTTTTGTGATAAAACATGTTTTATTTGTCGAATGACTCAATAATCAATAATCAACTGTGTAAAATGCGTAGGTATATAGGTATATTCTTCTCGTCTATTTTCGTTCCACTCTCTCTTCCCTATCCATCTCAATAATATTGTAGGTTTCAACGACAACGCTTTATTCGAAAAATTATATAATATTACTTTATAATAACTTTGCAGTCTCGGGTCGCGAGTCGCGACGAGATTATAAAATAATAACACAATGGAGGACACGGGGTATAATGACATTAGTCGGGATTTTTCTTACCTTTTGTCTCATATACCCCCACTGCCCCACATAGTAATATCACACGTTTTATATTCTGTACCAAAAACACGTATTTTATTATAATGCTTCAATGGTTTAAAACCATGCCGGGTTTTCGCGCTAAACGCCGTGATAATGAGGAGAAACCAAAAGGGGGAAACGTATATCTTATACGTGTTCTATAATAACATATTATAGCATTAAGTATTGTTATAATAAAAACCTTTATCCCCACGTTTCTGCAGCAAGGGATCCGAATTTCAGAAAGACAATACTGTTGCGTGAAATTGTCAGATATCACATAGATATTTTATCACCTTTTATCCTATTTGGCTAGAGTAAAAAAATCATTATGCTTACGTTAGAATACACTTAAAAAAAGAGTAAATTTAAGTATTGAAATAGCACAATATTTATAATAAATTACAAACTAGATTACTTCACAGTTAAAAATATTCTAAGACGGTTTTATAACTTAGTTATTATAAGTTAAATGTATAGTAAGTATCTATTTTTTAAGAGCTGGTTCGAGATTATAAGTCCCAACTAGTTATAATAATATAAGATTGGCTCTCGTAGTCTCGTGAAATGGTGATCAAGTTGTCGACCACCAGACGATCAGACTCCGTTATATTATGTAATATGTACAACTATGGTTGTTCGCCAAGATAAAGGCTACTTTTTCCTTGGTTCACCGGATTTCTCAATTTCGTGATATTCGGCTGACGTCGATAATAATATGTTTTATACGATTTTTAAAAATAAGAACATTGTTATCATTCAATTATATGATTATTGTATCCAATTTCATATCAATGATAATAATTGCTCATCATATTTAGGGTGACGTTAAAGTGATTGGCAATATATTTCGCGTTTAACAAAAAAACGTAGGTATTTTTATTTATATTGATAAAATATGATGTTTATAGTCCATAATTACTGTAGATACTCCGATTCCTCCTATTGGTCATATACAATATTTTTTATAGTATTTTAATTTAAAAAAGTTTTTTAAATTATTAAGTACGATAGTTCTTTGAAAAAATGAAAGATAAAAAATGTAAATTGTAAACATATTTTTAAAGGGTTATGTAATCTATATTATTAAAAAAAAAGAATTCTGAAAACGGATTTGAATTTGTTGTCAAGTCTACTTGAAATCGACCTTCTCACATGTATAATGTTATTTCTCAAATTCCTATAAATGTCATATTTTAATTTTTGGAGAAGTTAAAAACAAAAATCAAAAAGTGGGGAAGTCGATTTCGAGTAGATTTGACGACAAATTCAAATCTGTTTTTAGAATTCTTATCGCTTCATTAGATCAATTCGTATGATTGGCAAAGAACCAGTCTAAAATCCTAAGTCGCGTGTGTGTTAGACAAAAACAAAAAATCACGGTATCGAATCCCCTTAACTGTGATAAATCATTTAGATGTTCACCAGGTACCAACGGTTTTGTGATTCTAATGGAAAATCATAATATTACTGCGCATTAATACCATGATTGATCGTACTATAGTAAATGTATAAAAACCATACGTACGATACTGCAATGAGTATATTATAACAATAAATTAGCACTGAAAAATTTCAAAAATCACAATCATAAGTAGGAGGTGCCACTATTGTATACGATGATTGATATTATGGTTTCTAAACTCGTACACTGTTTAAGAAGTTTCAAATTAAGTAAACGAATGAAGCGAATGTAATTACAATGAGATGCCGAAGCAGCGGCTGTCACGCGTGGTTTGATGATACATTACATATTTTATCATCTTATTCGCCGTGAAATAATATAACATATTATTAAAATTTATACCGTGTTGCCGCGGTGTTGGCATATTATAATATTATTATGCTCGCGATTATTTGCGCACCGTATCGGAATTCCCGTGATCATAGCTACTGGATAATAATATATAATATTATATTGTAGAGTTGAAGTTTAGGCAATATGAAAATTTTCGTCAAGTGTGAATGGGCGTCATTAACGCACGCGCCAGTAGGTATTATATTATGTGCCGCCGCAGCACTTCAAAGCTTTCTGAGAGTTCGGGTGATAATAAAGTCTTAGTTGACGGCCCTCGGCGGGTGGATAATGTTTTGCGATTCACCGTGTATCATACACAAGGCGATTAAATTGATTTATGGAGACACGCGCTTGTCTTTTTTCACATCACCTCGCGATTCGCTCGACTTCGCCTATAGCAGCCATGTATAGGATCTCGATTAAATCGGATCGAGCCGCAACCCACTCGTCGTATTCGAATGAGCCACCATAAGCCGCGACGATAATATTTTGCGATAAAATGCAGTTACGTTCGTGAAGTTGGCCTTAAGTACAATTCATATTTTGTGATAACGCGTTTTTAAGCAGTGATAAAAAAAATAAAGATAAATAAATAAAAATGGAATTTAAATTTAAATTTAGCGTTATTTGTTTTGTGCAGACTGCATTTGTACTCATAGTTTTATATTATACTAGCTGATCCCGTGCACTTCGTTACCCGTTAAACGTACAAACTGTATATGACTCAAACTTTGTTCAATGCCTTAATTAATATTCAGTGTATGATGTTCTAGATTCATCTTAACTTTTCTGTTGCCCGGAATAAAAATTCTTATTTGTAGAAGTATATTATCAGGTAGGCAATCTATCTACGGTAGATCGCGGACCCCGCGTTGTTTGTATGTAAGTGTATGATTTAACTCTAAAGTATCAAAGTTATACCAAGTTTGTCGTTTTTACTTAATTCCACCTACGGTGGATTAATCACCGGTACATATAATATCAAAACACAGCGTACAAAAAAATTAAATGCATTGAATGAATACACTGATTTCACGGCAACCAATAATTATTATTATAGTTTTAAAACCCATACCAACCATTTATAAGCAAAAATTTCCACCGTAAATCTCTAAATCCCCGTTTAAGCACATCCCCTGGTTGGACCTAGGGGGATGATTTGAAAATCCAAACCATCCGAGGGGTCACCCAAACGCATACAAAAAATTCATTAAAATCGGTCCAACCGTTTAAGAGGAGTTCAGTCACACGTACAGTAGAATTATATATATAAAGATAACTTATTATTTTATAATAATATAATAATAATAAATATTATAAAAAAGTTGTATGATCTCAATACTTTGAAAGAATCGATTCAAATAAATTTTGTTGAGTAATGTTAAATAAGTTATTATTATTATTATTGCTATAGTTATTAGTTATGACATACATATATTTTTTTTCCATGATAATATGGTTATTGGTTAATTACTTATATATTATCGTTTTTGTATTTAATTTTTTTAATTTTTTTTTTAAATTTTTTAAATTTTTTTCTCCGTAAGAACCATCCTCGTCTTTCAAGGAATATTAGAAAAAAAGAATTAGCGAAATCGATTCAGCTGCTCTCGAGATTTGCGCTTAGAAACACATTCAGCGATTCGTTTATATACTATAGAAAATTATACATTATTAGTACATATACTTATATAATTATTATTAATATTTTTTGATCATATAGATTCATTTTTCACAGTACGATATTAGTCATTAGGTACATATTAGGTTTCCGTTATAGGTAGTCTGTGTCAAACACTCAAACCGATGCGTAGTATTTCAGTATTTGTATAATCTTTTTTTTTTTTATGAAATTATATGTACTTATAATATAGGTATACTAAAATATATACTTATTAGTTTTATTTTTGCACATATAAGTGATTACGTTGAAGGATCATTAAAAGATTATATTTTTGAAAAATTATCACAATATTTGCATTATATATGTTTTTCTGTATAAATACAACACGACGCATTGTTCATCCTTGACAAGGCAGTAACCAAGAAAATGTGTCCGTTGCTCTTAAAATCAAAACCGTGGTTTGTAACAGCAATATAGTGTAGAAAGTTAAAAAATAGTAATAATAATACTTAAAATTTCGGGAGGGGGGCGTGTGCGTAAGAATGTCGAACTCACTATAACCTCCGATTTTTTACGGAGGCCGTCGAGGCGATCCATGAAACATAATACACACCATGATTCACCAAGTATGTTCACCCCCATTTTCCTCGTTAATAATGGTTTTAATCAAATTATGATTTTCAAATCTTTTAAATATACTTCGTTAGATTTATGATAATGGGTTAGGTAAATATAGAACGCATCGTGTTTTTAAATGTTTAGTAATTAATATTAATCCAATAAATTGTTATGATTTTTAAAAATAGTTCAACTAAGTATATAAATACTAGATTTAATATTACATCTATTTTATATTTTCTTAGACCAAACTATTGTCTTGAGTATGTAATTTATTAACTCAACAAATACCTGTTTTTGATTTAGATAAATTGAAATTTTTCGAAAATTCGTCTACCTAATTAATAATTTACAGCAAATAAGAATGGTTATCATTTGAAAATAATTAGTTTTTATCGTCACGAGACAATACATTTAATATTTTAATGTATAATAAATAATGATATAAAAATCTAAATAATTCAAAATATGTTCCTTGAGTTTAGGAATTTAAAAATTCCATGTATATAGAGGAAAAATTGTGGTGAGCATGCTAGCGAATCACCCAGTAAAGTGTTGACAAAATGTTCAGAGCCGATGCTGTGGTTCAGTAGCTGTATAATGTATAATAGGTACAACATTTAGGCGTATATTGGATTTCACTGTGATTATAATTATAATCATATTTTTTTAATGACCACGGTACATGGAACAAGTCATCGACAATATGGATTTTGAGTGTATAATTATGCTGGTTTATAATAATAATAGTCTGATCCTATATATTACATAAATACATAATATGGGCGTAACCCGTTACCACACAAATTATTCCATATTCCGTTTTCCACCGAATAACGACAAACGATTTCACTTTTCGATAAACCGACTAAGCTCCGACCACGAATCAAATTCATGATATTCGCACGTCTGGAACTCATCATCTCGGTTCTGCCAATCCAAAACATCCATATACTGGGAGTGAAAAACAACGAAAACCATATACCTAACTTATTATACACCACATTTTGAGTCTTCAGTGAAGTGTTATAAATTTAATTAGACTTATACAATAAGTAGGTAATTTAGTTCTAATAAAGTTAAACCTCTAAAAGAAGAGTTGTTATAATGTTACGTAGAAGGTAGTAGATTAAATTATATACATTTTTCATATAATGATTATTGCGATATTCGACATCATTGTTATAGGAAGTCATTGCAAAAAATAGAAGTATGTAATCATAGAAGTATCTGTAAATACTGAATAATCCAAATTAAACTGACTTTTTAAAGTTTCTTATTACTTTAGTTTATATTTCCAGCATCACGATGATAATACATTATTATAATATCTACGCTATAACATATTAAGAAAAAACGTTATTTTGTTTTAAATGTTTAAAAATGAATATTAAGTATTAGGACTGTGGAAATTATTTGAGAGAACTATCAAACGCGAGTTTATTATGCTTATGTGCACAGAGTCGATTTTCTAGAATACAGGGTGATTTTTTAAGCATATTTCATATCTATTTGAAATATTCTATTTAAATTATAAATACACATAGATACCGTATTTTCGAATACTTGAGATTATTTGTACCACTTAAGGATGATCCTGTGACAATACAAGCTCCTGTTTTTCCAATAAGAACCCCTTTTTTCACTTTTAATTATGCAGCAGATATTTTTTTTGAGAATTTTAATGTATCCAAATCGAAGTTTGAACGGGGTTAATAGATTTGGGGGCTTAGATGATTTGAAAATTTTAGTAAATATTATTGATTATCTATATAAATAATTTGTAAAAATGATCCAAGTATAATGAATACTAAATCTAATATTACACATAGCTTATATTTTTGTAAAACTATATTTAGGGATTATTGTCCTTAGTACAAACATTTTGATAACTTAGAAACTACTTATTTGAATTTTGATTTAGATACATCAACGTTTGCCAAAAAAAATATCTGCTGAATAATTTAAAGCGAAAAAGAGGGGTTCTTTTTTGAAAAACAGGAGTTTGTATAATACAAATTGTTATTTGAAAAATAGATGTTTGTACCGCCACAGGACACTCCTTAAATAGCACAAAAAATATCATGAATTTGAAAATATTGTCTTTAGGTATATTTAAAAATAAATAAATAATCATAAATTGAATAAATATAATATTAAGGGAAAAAATAGTCGTGAGAATGTTTAAAAAATCACCCTGTATAATGTATACAGGTATACTATACATATATATAAAAAAAACAAGGGTGGACCTCATATAGTTGAGAGCGAAGGGCGATGAGACAGGAATTGCCCGTAGCATAATTTTTTTCCACCACCTTATTCGTTCAGGTACGAGACAATCTCGGATTATGGTAAAGGAGGAGACTTACCATTTACCCAATACACCGCTGTATATAAATGTATAATAAATTACACCTAAACACGCATTTATAATGAGTGTCATTCAATTTGTGTTTCAACTTAAATAAAAAATGTTCCGTGGCGTACAAACAAAGTGCTTTGGATAGGTACCTATATTTATTTATTCATTTTCGCATTACTGCAATTGCTCCGCTACAGATTTTCCGTTAACAAACTACAGAAACCGTACTTCAAACATAAATTATACGAGGTCGTTATATGGTACACACTGCAGCAACAAATATGGGGGAACTAATGAACGTTTAAAATTCAAAGTAGGTACAATACAGAATAAAAGTATAGTTAAACCGTTAACGCAAAATATCTATAATTGAGATTTGACAAAATACTATAAATAAATCAATGATTACATAAAATCTAGCTAGTTTTTTTTTATTAGTTATTAGATAGTATATATTACCACAGTTATTACAGTAAGATATGTTTTATTGATTTAACTTATAAAACAATGTATATAAATAAAAATATAAAAATAATGTTTTAAAAAAAATAATATAATTGTTATTGTAATTGTTCAACGTTCGATAGTTTTAACAGATAATCATTCGATACTCAATAAATTAAAGTTGATACTTTTTAGTCCTTTTAAAGTTAGGTAATTAATTTTAAGTGAAACAAAAACTTAAAAACAACCAAATTTGATATAATATATAAAAAAAGTTTTCACTTAATGAATTGAGGTGAATGGAAAGTTTAACTTTCATGAAAGACATCAAACCTAATATAATATTTAAAATGAAATAATAAATTATAGAAATCCATTAAACTTTGATAAGACTATTAATAAAGCATAATGAGCACTTCAAGTTTTATAGTCGAGTTTTGAAGTATAAAAAGGTTAACGTATAGTTTTGTAATTGAAATAAATAAAGTTATAAGTATAACTGCTACGAGTTTTCACTATTTTAACCTGGAATTATATTCAACGTCAGCATGAGTTTTGCGATGAATTGATAACATTTTGCGACTTTACATAAATTTGATCTGCCAATGGGCAATGACAAAAGGCTGCGCCCGTTCAATCTTTTACTTTTGATCTACCTATACATATTATTGTTTTATCGTGTTTTTAATTCGATATCGGTAACGCTAAATAGCAAGATGGGACTAAAACAGCTAGAGCTTTACCACTATGTTGGTCGTGTTTTCATAACTCAAGTATGGTCATGGTAATTGGTAAATTATTTTAAGTCAATCCTTACGTCTTTCTCGATTGTCAAAACTCAAAGATATTCAATATATGTCGTAGTATCCTTGCTTCACGATTTTAGATGTATGAAATTGCGTTTGAAAACCAATAAATGAAAGAAGCATAATATTATGGATAACGAAATCAAGTAGGTACACTATAAATTATAATAATGAAAATAAATAAATAAATAAAATGTTTCGAATTCAGCAATAAAACAATGTTATTGTGGAAGTCTACAAAGAAAACACAATACATTTATATTGCTATTTAGGCGGACGCCTTGCGCGTCAGAGCCATATAGAGTAATACTGTTTAACACAAGGCAAAAATTTAAAAAATACGCCCTCTCCTTATTTAAACAAATCGAACATTGTATTATATTTTGATATCTTAAAATTAATCAAATAAACTCAACTAACTGAATTTTTAAAATGTTCTAATATAATATTAAATAATATAAGTATTTAATTAATAAATAAAATATATATTTAAATAGTCTAAATAATATTTTTAATTTAGCTTTTTATGTTATGACTATATAAATATTTATAATCACTATAAATAAAACATTAATTGTTTTTGCCATTTGAATTATTATTTAGTACAAATTAAATAAATATTCAAATTAATTTCCGTTGATTTAATATTAGTGAAGTTGTCAATGGTATCATCATAATTTAATTTATTCTAAATTTCCGTTTAAATTGAATAAAGTATGTTCATACTAGATAATCTTACTTAGCTCATTATAAATCTTATTAAAGTTATCTTTTAATTAATTTAAGTTTGCTGAAACTTCTTTCATATGTCTATTGTAATTCTGTACGCACTAAGGCAAAAATCCTAATAGAAATTTCAATGTTCTGATAAGATTATCAAAGTTTATAATCATGAATCATTCGTAGTAAATTCAAAAACTAAGTCGATTCAATACTTGTAAAATATATTATCTCCTCAACAATTTCGGTGACAATTTCATCTTTATTATATTTTATGCCTAAGTCGGCAGTTTATTTTTTCAAGTTGCAAGGCACTTTCATTTTAGTAAATGGAGATAAATCCGAAATCATTTAAGATGTCTATACCACGGTTATCTAGAGTAGAGATTGATTTAGATATTATATTTAATTAATTACCCACTTAATTTTAAAGACGTGTTTACTAAAGTATAGTTAATAACAACGTGTAAAACATTATGGTACATTGGTACGTACCTGCAGCTAAAAATAACAATATAAAAAAATATCTAATTAGGTAATAGTATATTTAATAGGAACACTTGTAAATTGTACGAACTATAAGTACAAGTCAAGTGCCTAGCTCGCCTCACCGTATAAATGCAGCTCTGTCAGACTATTAATACTGACAATAATATAGTGATGATCGCGGAAAACTGCGAAATCGGCATCGGATCGAAAAGAAAAATAATAAAAACCATTATAAAATGCATTTAATTACGCGCCGTACCCGTTATAATAGCGCCGCTATTATACTATCGTGGTGGCCACTATTCAGTTATCTATAGGTTCTGACGCATCGCATAGTATTATAGCATAACATATTATTACTATAGTACAATTATACGTATTATTACAACTATGTAAAATATAATATATATGTGACGTGCGAAAAAAAGCCCAATCCAACTAGTTGCGCCAGTGCACTTTAAAACGATACACGTATATATAGTATGTACAGGTAGACGATATAATACCTACGCTTTTAGCCAGGATAATCATATATATTATGCACGTATGTGAGTGGTGTGTATATATACGATGGGCACGCTTATTCAAATCGGATTACACAGGAATACCGGATCTTCGCAGTTTTTTTTTATAAAATCTATTTTCAGTGTGTGTCCCCGGCAAGCTCGACGACGTCTTCTCCGGACGCATATAATATTATAATGTATTAAATTATAACGTCATCTGCTTATTACGTTACAGCCGCCCAGTAAGATACTGTATAATAAAATATGCATATTTTATTGAACAACCGAATATACAGCGCAGGTATGAAATACAATAAACGTATATATGGGTCGGCAACATACGTTGCCATCAAGTATAGGTAGGTACTTTTAAAAAAACGCCTAAGGTTATAGACTATTTCTGTGTCATATTATTGTGTATTGTACACGCCATATAAAATATAAATGAAAAGACCAGATTTAATATTACACTTAGTAGTGCCTACTACCCAACTGCGATAAACACAGCTCGCGGATATCATGTCATTGAGTAATTTTATGTTATAAGTCCGACGGTTTTTAGTAACACACGGTTTTGAAAATCTTTTGTCACTTCGATATTTAGTATTAACGAATGTTTTTTTCATAAAATAGAATTCGACACCGAAGAAAAGTTAAATCGCATACTTTAGTTGAATTATTTTACTAACTATTCAAAGATTATATACTACACTAAAATGAAAACCAATAGCTGTCAGCTACACCTAGTTCATGATTAAAATTATGTGGATAGGATTTTAAACGTGACTAAGTTGAACTATTCAAAAATAAACACCGCTCATTATTGTACGACTTTTCAGTTTTTGAATACTAGGTATGACTTTCATTTTAACTCATTTTAAGCTCTATTTCTAATTTCTGTAGATTTTTACAGTCAGTATTCTAATAGTATATGCATAATAAGCAGTTTTTTTTCGATATTTATAATTTTACAAACTGTCATTAGTTTATAATAAGTAATTGTATGGTTAGTAATTACTAAATATTAATAGATGGTGTAATAGTATACGGGTATAAAAATTGCCCATTGAAATTAATAATACAGCACAAAATAGTTTGTTTATATTTCCAATTTAATTTGTGTGATATTTTAGATACCTGACACCAACGTCGCTTCGATCACATCGGGTGGTAAACAGGTATAGGTACAAATTTTTAGAGTAGTATAAAGATATATTTAGTTTGGGAAATGTTGTAATAACGTTGGTTATTAGTAATTATACACAAAATAGCGTATTATAATAGGTATATATGTAAATATGTAATAAATTATTTAAAATGTTTGATATTTTGAGTAGGTATACAAAAATCAATTTAGGTAACATGACATTTATAAACTAAACAATAGCTTAATTTTAAAACTAATTTTGAACCATATTGGACTAAAAAGTGGGTAAACTTCAAAAGTAAAGTCAAAATGTACTTGAAAATGTATTTTATGAATAATTCAAATTGTAAGGTATATTGATTTCAGACTATCGTATATTTGTTCAAAAATAATACCAAATCACGTTTAGTAATCAAAAAAGATTCTGTTAAATAAGAATCACATCAGAAATCGTTTAGAATCAACCGAATGAGGATTTAATTGTATGTTATTATAGTATCCTTTACCCGGGCGCTTATACATTTACTCGAATTCGGCTTAAGTGCGACACTCCAGCTTTTCATACAAATCCTGTTCAGACTTGACATATTATTTCGACGCAATTATTATATGTGACCGACTCACCAGATTATAGTCCAGATTCCAGACATAGACACGCACGCACTCGAGGGCTGAGAGCTAACATTATATATATTATATTATTATATCAGATCCAATCGGATAACTCAGCTTTAATCCTACGCATATGATCGTTACGTCTTCTTTATTTTATCCAAACAGTAATTACGCTAAGGAAACATGCTCGGGCTATTCCGTTTTATAATGTGTCTTTTCAGCGACTTATGAGCGGGCAATCAACGTATAAGATAGAATGAAAAAATCTTCTAACAATCTTCTAAGCCATAAAAACGTTTCGGAAACTAAAACACTTGAGGTTCAAACGAAAACGATTACCACTTTGAGTGAAAATATAATTAACGAAACCAACCCTTTTGTTTTCGAGATTTAGTAGATGCGCGAGGTATGCATAAGATATTCAAAATTGTAATGCATCCACATTGGTCCAAATCAAAATTTATTCGTCACAGAATATGAAATATTAATGTAATTTTTATTTCAAACGATAATCTGCAACTGAATAGCTTAAGTTTAAATTGATTGAATGCATAGTGAAATGTAGGTAACTACACTTTAATCGCTGTTATGAATAATTTTGATACGGCGCGATTATACTTTATAATGAATCACAATATCATATGTTATTAATATTATGCGTGTGGGGTGGACACTTTTAGATAAGATTAATACTAAAGATAATTATTATAAATATGATAATTTATCATCACATGACCACGGGATGATATACGTTTTAATAGGTGCACGAGTTATGTATATATTATTTTAGATGTGTAAAAAAAAAACGAATTTATATAATTTAATCGTATTTATGACCATTATATTTCATAATGAATACTTCACTGGGATGTAGTAAAAATAAAAATCCTTTAACAAGGATTGTATATATATATTATGTATTTTTTTGTTAAAGTCATTAATTAAAATCATTTTATAACATTTGCGTTTGGGGTGTATAATATTATATTATATAGGTATAAGTACTACAACTATGTTCAAAGCTATAACTGCGTGATTAACACAAACACAACGACGATATCCACGGAGGATTATTATAAATTAATATTATAAAAATGTAGTATGCCACATGTAACATACATAAGATGAACACATTCATGAATTATCATTATTTATTGATACAATTTAATGCTATTTCATAGTAATTAAAACCTTTATTTTCGAAAACATCACTCCACTCCTTAAGGGTAGACGGAGGGCATACCTTTGAAATAATTATTCTATAATACAACGAATAAACGTTATATTAATATATACCTCTAATTTATTAGTTTTCGAAAAAAAATTCTCATAAATCGAACTCTTGTTGATCTTGGCAAAGACGATATGATACAATATGTATTATTCAAAGAAGAAAAACGGTATGTGCTTATATTTACGTGTAAGGCAGATTTAATCATTGTGCCAAATATTATAGGTCAAATAAACTGTTTTATATTCTTTTTTTCTGTTTGCATTTAGGATATTGGGATATTATAGACTATACGTATTTTAGAGTACAATTATAACAATATGTTCTAATAAATTTTACATTGCACATTGTTAATTTACAAAAATATTTAGCTTGACTTAAATATGAACTGCACAATTAAAACTTATTCAGACATTTTGTTTTTTGGTAAAAATGAATAAATAAGTTACGACTTATGAACCACCTACCTATTGTTGTGTTTGAAAGAAATAGAATCTTTTATGAGCCAATATTAATATCGAATAATACGAATATTGTATCTTATAACTGTATTTTATATTATTGATATTATTTAGTCAATAATGTATATTATTTTACTATCTATATTATGAAACATTGTACAGGTTAGGCTATATTATATATTTTAGGTTCTGAGCGGAGCGAGGAAGCTAGTGGTTTTACAATGGTGCTTATTTTTTTATTTTTTTTTTTATATCCTGTATACAAAATTTCTACCAGAAGAAGTGCTTCGATTTCAAGATATAGTACCTTATCTTTTAGCAAATTGAGAGAAGTCATTTTTCGACCTCAATAGTTATTTAATGTCACGGGAAAAACTACTGACAAATTACGAAAAACCACTTAAAATGAGATTTTAATTTCTAACGCTTTGTTTATCACCGTAGCAACGAATAAAAAAATTGTAATATTATAATATTAATTGAACTTAAAGGCTATAATAAATAATAAAAATTTAAAAAATCCAGACTGATAAACCGTCTCCGCTCAGTATCGTTTTTCTTATACAATGATATTATTATCTCATTGAATTCAAGTTTAATACAATCCATTATACATTGACTCACTTGTAACCTACTGTACAGCAGAGCGACATCCACTTACCCGCTTTTTTATTACACTTTTACTATCATTATTTTTATAACAGTAAACAAGAAATTAACAGCTTCTCATATGTCTACCAAAATCGTGTTTGTCGATAACTGAGAAGAAAATGAATTTCGACTTATCCCAAGTCCGTTTTAATTAGAGAAACAAAAACACAGGTACCAACACTAGCTAATTAAATTGTATTTATCTTCATAAAAAATTTATAATCAAAATCAAATTAATTCGAAACCAAAAAATCAAATTTTAACACTATTATTATTATGATTAAAATAAAATCAAATATATATTAAAACAGTCCTGTAAAATGTGACAAACCAACATTAGTCGATGTTTTAGCCATACAGTTTTAAACTAAATTTCAAAGGTGCGTCACAACACGAAAACAGCTTATGTACGAAACAACTGATTGGAAATCAGCAACGATAATATTATACATTTATACACGGGAGAAAAGTGTGTAATTATTAATTTGAATTGAAAACGTATACTTTGAAGGCTGAGGGATGACTAGCCTATTTCGGGTCCGTATTTCGTCCAGCAAACGCATCGGAGAATCTACTGAAATCTGGTGCTTACAATATAGTTGTATATAAAATACGGAAGTAAAACAATATTATTATGACCGACTGTAATTTTCTGCTTATGAAAACCAATATTTTAATATTACAATACTGCGCGTGCATCACTCGTTTGTGTAAAAGGTATTATGATGTTCTACAAGGTACCCATTCCACTAACAATATTTATACTTAAATCGTTACCAAATGGAAATTATTCCATTCTTTTTATATTGTCTGCTTAAAAATCTACATTAAAAAAATGGTGGTTCTCAATTTTAAAAACAAGTAGTTTGTACCGCCACAGGACATATTTTAATTTGCATATAAAAACTAAATGCAATCTATACTTTATGACGGATTAAAATGTGGATAGACATTTCCAGAATAAAGTATCATGAAGACCGTAAAGAGTTTTTTTTACTTTTTCCGATCATATTAAATCGTCTGTCGCCAGCAGCTTTATACGACGAAACAATTTTTTTTTAATCAAGAGACAGTGATTATAATATCTGAGAAGATTTTAAATACATTTTATTTTAGATTTTTTGCTATCATAATGCAATCATTGTAGAATGATGCTATTTAGCATTAACAACGAAAAAAATTATTGCATTTAATAATGGTGTTTTTTTTTTTAGGTTTTGAAAGTTTGGTCATGTTTAATCAATGTAAAATCATTTTGGATAGTTTAATTCCTTAAAATCCCCTTAAACTGTACCGAATACCCAAATATATAGACCACCGCAGCGTGTTATAATAACGTATTTTTGACATATTATAAAGCCTAACGGGAGACTTTTGGGCAAAGAGTAGCATTAAATTCCACGTCGAACCCAACACTACCCTCGAACTACCACATACCGAGAAATATTCATATATTTAAACCATAATTCATTTGTGTTAAGTACCCGCAGCTTGAGTTTCAACCGTAATAGCATTTTAAACATGGACAATATACTCGTTAAAAGTACTATTGCACTTTAATGTCATATTTATAGGATAATATATTTTTTTATCGTAGGTTTTTATGCAAAAAAAAAAAAATAATATATCAAAACTAATAAACAATTTAAGAAGGGTTAAAATATTAAATAAGGATCATCAATCAGACAGTACATATTCGACAAAAAACCTGGTGATTCATTCCTATAAGATATTAATATTATAGTAAAATATATTATGTTTTTATGTCGACTTCACTGATTTTTTATCAACTCTGTCAGTTAAAACTGTTAAAACTATACTACGATTCTGACGAGCTTTAATTTTAATACTTAAAATTATAAACTTTTAAAATGTTGGTAGTTGGTAAGTTGATTCGTTCTATAACATATGCCTTTATAATATAAAATATAAATCATTATGTAGTTGTTTTAAATAAATAGTATGTATGAATACAGTATTCAGTACTAATTGAATACCTACATTTAATAATATGAGTTATAATATTAAAATAATTGTTTTATTAAAAAATTCATAAATAGATATAAATATATTCATGCAATCTCGTCTGGTTTCTATACCACTTTCTTTTTATAAATTTAAGACTCAGTGAAGTCAATAGTTAGATAGAATGAACAGTGTAGGTCCTTGTATAAATAGTCGGTGGAATTTGTAAATAGTTAAGTTTCTATATAGAAATATGACAATATTTAGTTTCTGTTTTCGAAATCAACTTAACAATAATATAAAAGTTAATTATTTATTAAGCAATTAGTTACCACTTAGTTGCCACGGTTATCAATGATAATGATTTGATCGTATTCTTACAATAAGATTGTAACCAAATAGTAGTTAATAACCACATGGCAAACATTCTCATTTAACATATTCTATGTTAAAAATTACAAAAGTAAACAAAAACACCGAATAAAGTTATAAATCACTTGTAATACGTTTTAAATTATTTTAAAATTGATTAATTTTTTTTATCACTTAAGCCACGCATACCTATATTTATTAAATGTAAAACGCATTAAATACCTTTACGTTTGATTAACTATGAGTTTTAACAGTTATAATATATTAAACAATAATACACCAACATTTGGATTTAAATTTAAAATTTAATATACATTTAAATTTGTATAACATCAGCTGTCATTACAATTACGTAAATAAAATATCAATAATTATACCTAATGGTTTTCTAAATTGACTGTAGGTATTATAATATAATTTACTGTATTTTCTAAAAGTAATTTAAACCTTACCAGGAAGTGTAATTTCGAGAAGCAATGTTGGTACTCAGAAGGTGGTGTTTACATTTGTACTAATTGATCCATATTTCTGGGTCCGGTCCACACAATTTAGTTTGCATACCAAATGTTGTAGGTACCCAATTAGAAACACGACAAGAATAAATTTAATTTATTAAAAAACAACGTATGCTTGAATTTAAGCCCAAGCTCCGAAAATGACACAATGAGTATAGAAAAAAAATAAGTCAAGATCATACAGTTTGTATGATTAATACTTTATA
This sequence comes from Sitobion miscanthi, assembly GCA_008086715.1. Lineage (NCBI taxonomy): Eukaryota > Metazoa > Arthropoda > Insecta > Hemiptera > Aphididae > Sitobion > Sitobion miscanthi. The sequence goes on from CM017802.1 coordinate 30,922,644, forward strand.
ATCGTTTCATTGGTTTTAAAAATAAATACGTACCTTCCTATCCTGCACCTACATAGTTTTTACAATACGCATCGTTTGAATACTGACTGAATTTGTTTTAATAATATTCAAATTTATTAATATATGGAGAACAAGTAAACAAGTAAACAATGTTTATATTACCGCTTACAAACAATTATGAATTGCTGTTTAAAAAATTACCATCTTTAATTTATAGTCAAAAAGATAAACTTGGAACAAAATCAAAATGGTTTAGCTTTTAAAATCAACTAAAATTTGAATACTACCTGTTAAAAACAAACCATTTTTGTATTTTGATTCTTAATGTATTATTTGAAATAATATTTATTCATTTATACGGGTGATGTCGGTACGGTATACATTGTTTACCTATCCCTAGTACCTGCTAAATTTAATTTTCAAAAATTTCTGTATGAAAAATAATTTTAAATCAAAAAAATATGTACGTATTAGTTTACATATTTATACATATGCAATTTTAAATGTACTAGATATCAGTTCAAGTGATTAGGTTAATTTAAAATAATATTTACACCAATTCCGTAGATACAACACATACCTAATGCATCTACAGAAAATGTTGTTATAACAAAAAATTTAGTACTTTAATAATATATGCTACCAATTATTAACTATGTAGTTCAAAGGCCGGCTTAGGTATTTGACCATCGAGAGTCGGGACGACATTTGTTTGCCGTCCTGTAACAAAAATTAAATACAAAGCTTATAGTGACATAGGTAATTAGGAAGAATCCGAGCTTCACCTCTAAAAAAATTTAAATCTTCCTCGTTCACTGTCCACCCGATTTAACCGAATCAGTGCATGGGGCGCTACGATGCCCAGATTAAATTTATCAAGATTACTCTTAAATTTATCAAAATTATTTTACTTTAGACTGACATAAAAATTAACACTAATAACTTTCTCACTAATAATAAATACATGTGTATATGAATATACCTACCAATATTTTAGATTTAAGGTGGAGTGGTTTTATGAAGTTTGCGTTTAATTAACGAATATTTTTTCTAAATACGATAAAAAATAATTAACTATATTATGTATATTGTATAGGTATCATAAAATATACAATACAAATTTATTAAATCTATATTATAAAACTATTTAGGTATAACCATAAAAAAAATAAAAAATAATTAATTTAAAAATAAATTATAGTCATTAATATATTTTCAGTATAAAATATGATTTTATTCACTTTTTTAATTAGTTTAATTATATTAATTTTATAATTCCTATCTATCTACTAAATGTCTTAAGTATATATTTTTATATTCTATTTGTGTCATTTTTTCACATACATTTTTCTGAGATTTACTTTGAATAAATTGAATTTTCACCTCTAACAAATATGCCTAAGTGGTCAACACAACATTACCTTTTAGAAAAAAAATATTCAACTCGTATAAATCCAAATAAATTAAATCAAATTCACGAATATGGTTTATGACATGTCATTATGAATTTATTTCGTATTATTAATATAAATAATTTAACATAATATCTAATACTAACATGTTTTATAAGAGATTTAATATCGAAATTATTACACGAGGATTAGTCTAAGATTATTGAAACAAGTAGTATATTCACATAATACGATGTACCATAACAGAATATAACAAACGGTTAAGTAATCAATTCATGTATAATGCATAACCTAGTAATTTGCATAATTCTATACGATATCAAGCGATGTGCATTACAGTAATTGTTAATAAATTAAGATTTTCCTAATAACAATAATAATTGTATAGTAATAAACAACATATTATGAAAAAATTGACATTTCATATAATACGGAATAATTAATAAATTATTATTTCATTACAAAATGTTGGTGCTTATCCTATATCACTGCGAACAATGATATTGTGTATGACTAAACTTGTAATAACCCTACAATAACAAAGAATAAATGAGAAAACAAATAGAGAAGGAGACTCGAGATTTTTAGCGTAGTATAAAAAATAATTTAAGCAAAAAGTAATTAGTAATTACAGTGCTTTGGTTGGTTAACTATTGTACTGTTGTTGAAAAATAAGAACATAGCGTCTTAGGCATAATATAGGTAACAGTTTTTAAAATAAAATTTACATAGCCGTACAAAAGCTTTAAATTATAATAATTGGGGTAAAATAGAGGATTAAATACAATCCAATTAGAAGTTTTCTTTCTCTTGACTTTTACTAGATAGGTTTCAAACAAAGATTTCGTACCTATTTTAATTTAATCAAAAGTCTATTTAATTTTAAAGACTGTTATGGGTGGCTTAAATTATTTTTCAAATACCACCAAGAGAACGAATTATAATTATTAAGCTTAAATATTCAAAACTACGGACTGTTTTTTATGCTAAAAAACCTATTTTAATTCCATCTATGCAGTTCGATCTAATTACGTGATATGGGTTTTGAAAACAAGTTTGGATTTCTCATATTGTCTTCTTTAGATCCTACTAATATCTACATTTTAAATTAATTTGGACATAAACTTATTAAAATTAAAATTTAAAAATTTAAAAACATTTTATATATATATTTGTATATTCAGCAGTAAATTAGATAAATAAATGGAGACAATTTTTCATTGGATTCAAAGTAAATATTGAATGTTGAAACGTTCAATATCAAAATCGCATAATCGGTATGATGGAATGAAAATTGATGTATTTAGTAAAGGAAAAATATGCGATTATACGTGACATGCCAAAATGTTGACATGATGTGCGAGAACAAGACGTGTCCCTTTTTTAAAACCACATCTAAACATACACATGCTGATGATTATTTACTATGCGCATACTACCACGATCAGCATGCAGAAAATCTTATTATTGCCCAGTATACAGAACTCTTTACTGACAGTGCTTTTTTTCAAATCCCGTTAAATCAATTCTTGCTCTACCCCAGATGGTGCAAGTTATTGTAGTATCATATTATATTATATTATTTTATACAGTTTGAATCAGACAATATAAGATGCCAGAAACTATCACCGTAATACTGTATCGAATTATTTTATTATAATTCATATTCATTATCGAAACAGTTATTAATTATAAGTTATAACTATAGTTAAACAGCCTAGTATTTGCATTTAGTATTATAATCAACATTTCCAAAAAAAAATCATTTAATAAAAACCTGAAAAAACAGGGGACCTTAATGTGAACCTCGAAGAACACTTAGCGTATGTTAAATTCATTAGAAACTTGGAATGAAAGTTTAACGGCTTGAGAACGGTTTTGTAGGAAGGAAGCGATTCATGATAAAAATGAGCCATTAAAACCAAATGCCTTTAACTTATGTAATAAAACACCATGGTTAGCCTTATCAAAAGTTTTTTGTATCAACTTGACAATTTTGATCATATGATTCTAATAGATATGTTTGATAAGTTAAAATATTCGTTAGAATGGAATGCTTAAGTAAAAAATCATGTTGATTTGGGCTTAAGTAATTATAGCCAATAGGGTTGTTAATTTTTTTGAAATGATTGCCATAAATAATTTAGGAATAACCGACTATTTAGAAATAGGGTGATAGTAAGGTACGTATATTACTTCTATCCCCAGATTTATAAATTGGTGTAATAAATGATTTTTTCCAAATATCGGGAAAATTCCCAGTAGTGAGTGACAAATTAAATAAGTAAAACAAAGGTTTAATTAATGATGATTTACAAGCTTTTAAAATGACTAAAGGATTTCATCTGGTCCTGTACCAGTTTATACCTATACTTAATGAACTTAGAATACCAGCAATCTCAGTCTCCAAAATAAACTAAGAGTTCAAATTAAGATCATAATTATTTAACAAAGAATCATCATAATACATCAGTATTTTTGGAATAATCAACGAATACAAAGGGAAAATAATCAGCAAATAATTTAGTGGTATCATTAATATTGTCAGAAACAATATTATCAAAATAGACAGTCGCAGGGATGTTAATTTTGTGTGACCTTAAGGACTTGATATATTTCCAAAACGATTTTATATTACTATTTATATTATTTTTAATTTTTAATATAAAGTTAACTTGGACATGGATATAATACATAAACTAATATGAGTTTATTGGTCGGTGAAATATGTTTTGTGTATAGTAAACAAAAAAATACAGATAAAGAGAATAAAGTAACATATTTTTATTCATAAAGGGAAACCTGAAAACGTATTAATATGTAAATTTCCATTTTGTTTTTCTTGGGCATACACTTGGGAGAAGTAAAACTAAACATGTTATATGGTCTTTTTTTATTATTATTATTATTTCGTCAAAATTTCCTAGTTAATCCCATGAGTGGATACCAGACAAGTTGTTTATAGAGTATATATACATTTTTCACTATAAGGTGAAAGAAAATTTTTTTTTAAATGAAATGAAAAATAAACATCGACTTATTTTCTTGGTCAAAAACGTATACAATTTCACATTGTGTTTCATATATTATTATGAATATACTTTAGTATTTTAATACCTAATACCTGTTTTGGGCATACCTAGAAAATAATATTATACTTGTATATACAATCATCGGAGTATAAGTTAAATATATATCGCATTGGAAAATCAATAATAGGTTTACTATGTTCAATCTAAATATTAAAAAGATTTACAAAATTGTTTAAAATGATAAACTCATTTTATTAGTAATTTTTTCTCTCAATCATCAATTGACATTTCTATTACATAGTTTTCCCTTGTAAGGGTTGTACGGTACAGTAATTGTAAAATGATTATGTCTGTCAGGTCATTGTATGAAACAAACCCGAAGAACAAAATGTAAATAAAATAAAATCTCGACCATACACAGTACACACAACAGAGTATACATGGGCGTTTCCAGAGTTTCATTTCAAGGAGAGACTGGCGAAATTAATAAACATTTACCTATACCACACATGTTTGACACTGTAGTCAAACAGACAACATATTGAAAACAAATTATATAAGCTGAGTGTTATAAAAAACAAAGGTAAATATATAGGTGTATAAGCAAGGGAATTGATAAGGTGTAAAACAATATGTCCAGTTTTTGATTTTAATTTTTTTTTAATTTTTTAATTACCAGATGATTAAAATGAAAAACTAATTAAACCACATCAATGTACGCAAAACTGTTAACTAAAATCATGTGTCACTAATTTTATGTAATTGAAGGCACCATAATGAAACTCAGTGGTGCTAATTGTAGTGTTCCCCCTTTTATACACATTCGGATTTTATGATTCGTTTCTTTATATTTAGAATTTTGAGTTTGAAAAAGTATGTTGATGATAGTGTACCTATATTTTTTGCTTATATATTATTTAAGTCAAACCTTAAGACTTAAACTGAATTTATTGTTGCTATAAAATTAGTAAGTTATAGTTTTTAGATTCTGAGCGGAGCGATGAATGTATTGATTTTACAATGATGTAGGTTTTTTTTTTTTGTGACGATCATCACGGTATGGGGCAGTATAACTGCTTCGATTTTCTTCAACAGTATCTTTTCCGATGGGAAAGTGAATTTAGTTGAGCATTCAGGAGGTCAAAATTTAAAATTTACAATAGTTTTCAAAAGCGCTGGGAAAAACAACATAACAATTAAGAAAAAACGGGCATTTTATGCAAAATCAGTTTTTATCAAATTGATTTTAGTTTTCGGTGTAACCCTAAAACAAATGAACACATATACATGAAATTTTCACCGGTTGTTTATATTCGAATTTTATAAACACCATACAATTTTCAAAATATTTTGATTTATTTTAAACTGTTTAGGAACATTTTCAGTTTCTAATTTTATTAGACTTTTTTTCTATAAATGTCAATAAAACTTTATTTGTTGGGTAAAAAGCGTTAAATGTAATACAAGGCTCCCGTAGTTACAATAGCAGTTGAAAAATATTAAAAATATACAGACAAAATTTTTTTTATAAGCATTTTAAGTTTGAATTTTGACAAAATTTATCAAATTTAAAATTTAATAATTATTTTTTAGTAAAAATTTATAAAATGTACAACTTTTATATCTTAGTATTGAAAATTTAAAACAAGGTTCCACGTAAATAGATTATATATATCTAAATCACTTTATTCACTATAATATCATCAAATATAATACCTCGAAATATACTTAGTAATATTATAGCTGACTGACCGTATCTTCGCTCAAAATCGTTTTTCTTATTCAATGATATTATAACATTGAATTCAAATTTTACACCATACATTACAGTGAACCATTTGTAACCTACTGTATAGCAGAGCAACCCACTTGCTTACAGGCGCGTCCCCAAGGTAGGGGGGGGACGAAGGGGTGTTTTCCTTAACCATAACAGTTTTTAATGTATAAGATTACTCCCATTGTCATCAAAATAATAATGATCAACATTTTAATTTACCGTTATACCTAAGTAAAAAAACTAATCACCACAAAGATAATAATTGTTATCTATGGATAACCATTACTGTTTAGATAAAGATAATAAGTAATTATACTTAATTATGTTAACAACACTAAAAATTAAATATTTAAGGTGAATTTATGAAACAATACTTTGTTACGTAAACTTATTTGTAAAGTAGTCACATTAAAAAAATAAATAAAATCAGTAAAATTGACTTAAGTTCACCTAAACTAATGAAAAATACGCATAGGGTAGTTATTGATTTAAAAAATAGATTCGCCCCTCCCCCCTAGATTCGCCACTGCTTGCTCACTTTTTTTAAAAATGTTTTTCTTTATATAAATTTAATTAAAAAAGGTTTTTAAAAATTATTTTAAATACACACAAATTAAATTAGTGTTTTACTGAAATACTATTGCCAATTTTAAAACTAATTATAAATAAACGAAAAGACCACATGAGTGAGGTGTTAATTTCGTAAATATGTGTCGACATATTTTTTATTGACAAAATATTGGTCGTACTCGTTATTACTTATTTGTATTAAATTGAATATAATATTATTACTGTATGTTATTGCCTGTTTGATAAAAGATATTTAGGGGAGAAGGTGGCAGCCCCTCCCCCCAAGTACCCAATATATTTTTTTCATTTTTTCGAGAATACAAATCTAACTACTATATTTTTTACGTATGTATATTTATTGCAATAAATAATATTTAATTATGATCGATATTTTATTATGTCATTGTTACTATTATTTTTACTGTTGACGTCCAAATAACGGCTATAACTATTCTGTAATGCCCTATATGTAATGACAACGTACATTTGCCCTAAATCGGCGGACTACGGCGGCACACGTGTAATGATGTTACGAAATATCGACGAATCGCACGAACGATGTGAATAACTTAGTTTGGAGGATAAAATATAATACAATATACCTGTTGATTTTGCATACGTGTGGTAGGGTGGGCAAAGCACCGCGGGGACTCGTGGTCGTTACGGCGGCCGTCCCTGCGAGCACACCTCCACGACGGCGTGGCGTTAGATTGATGAAGAAACGCATTATTATACGACCCAGTGAGGATTTCCCATTGATATAACGCTGCGGCCTGTGATTTAGTTTGTCTTTTTACGCTTTTCGTTATTATGATAATAATATAAATATATACGTAAAATAAAATAAATAATATTATTATTATCTCAGAGAAATAGTGGTGGTTTTCATTTTTCATCGTAAAATAACCGTGGAACCACAATTTTCACGCAAACGATCGCGTATTATTAAAAACCATCAAAATTTTACAAATTCAACTCTATTATACTTCTTGTTATTATTGTTGTTGTAATGTATTTCATGTGGTTTTTACCAAAATAATAAGTATAATAATAAATCTGTCAGTTTATACTGGTATTTTGTGTATTATGCCAACAGTATGATTATCCTAGGAAATATAATATTTGATAAATCAATTTTACGGTACGTTTTACTGGCGATCGTAAAATAATAGACGTTTTACACATGTCATATACATCACATGAAATGGGCGCGCATAAATAAAACTTCTAATCATAAGTACGTTGTCCATGAAAAATCATTTATTCACCGCATATACCTTCGCTTAATTTACGTTCCTTCAAAGTACTTACAGAGTTCCGATTTTGCAATATATAATAATGTATATTAATAACTGATGAGTAGCTACCAAATAATTATTATTACTATTTTTTTTTGTCGTGAAAAAAGAGCTGAAAAAATCATAAGAGAATTTTTCAGCGGCTAAAGAATTTTTTCATGATGTGAGTGAAAGAAGATGGAAAACTAAAAAAATGTGAGATATTTCACACAGGTAATAACTAATAACAATGGTTTATGTGAAAGTATAAAGAAATATAATAATAATATTTATAATAATAACGATTCTTCAAGATTGAGCATTCTTAAAGGTAAAAACTGGATGCAGGAATATATTTTATTTTATTTAAAAAAAAAAACCATAATCGAATACAAGATTATATTAAGATAAGTTCCATTCTATATTATAGATCTATGAAGTATAGTATCGATAGTTCAAATTTTTATCAAAAAAAAATTCAGTATTTTTATGTGTTAATCACAATTATTTTATATTATTCACATTGACTATTACAGGCCACATAATTCGAGAATTACAACGAAAAGTTGTACTGAGTATATTTTGTTTTTATGTTTTAACAGAACAGAAAACCATTTTACATAAATTTATTAGATCCTCTCAAGGGACAATGTTAAAATGTCACACCCCAATTAAAACCTAATCACGGCCATGTGTGATTCTATAAGGTCTCCTGGGACCACCAATGTTAAACGTTCTGAGTCGTAAAGTTTCGTATGGTTTTACTATATAGGTATAAATAGTATATTATTATACTGTATATATACTGTATAATAGCGTATAATCTTTGATCACATGAATAGTCCACTAAATGTATTAGAATGTATCATGGTATAACATAAATGTGACGGTTAGAAGGAAAAACAATTATTTATAAAACAGAAAAATTATAGTTTATCAAGAAAAGTTTTAGGCGAGAGACAACCAAACATAATATTGGTAAATGTATGGTTCTTGTAAGTAATTTTAAAATTAACTTTTAACTACAAACACATTATTTAGTTAATAATTTATTATTTTAACAGAATAAATAAAATATACATCAAAGAAATCATTTCGTTAAAATAAAAAAAAAAAATCCTAATATGTATATAAATAGTATCATATTATTTTATCAGTACTTTAGCAGGTACACAGAACACAAGTAGTAATTTACTGTATAACTTGTCAGTTTTGACGAAGGTATTTGAAGTTATTTTTAACAGAAATTGTTAAAAATCCTTTATATTTGTCAAACTAATATAAATAATTTATAATAATAATTTATTATAAAACATAAACGACATTAAAATATATGTAGGTACCTGCTTACACATATTGTTTTAGAATGGGTACGAATTAAACGTCGATGTATAAGCTTTTTGTTTATTTAGCTTATACATTTTTTTTTTCCAATCGATTAATAATAAATAATTATCATATATAATTAAAAATAGTATTCAATAAAATATTTGTAGAATAACTACATCATAATAATATAATATTTTTTTTGAATTAATAGTATTTGTATTGAAAAATTATATTACTTAACTAATTTTGATAAAAAAATCATTTACATTTAGTATGAATTGTTATAATAATATATTCTTTAAAATAGAATAATAGTATTGATAAACAGGTAATACTATTTTAAGATTAGATAAATCGTGAATTAAAAATTTTAATTGTTAAACTTAAAACAGTTGAATCTGAACACAATGATAATAATGATTATACACGTGTTGCCTATGACAAATTGTTTTTCAAGTACGTGATTTGTAAAATATTTTTTTAAAAGGTTTCCAAGTTAATACCAGAGTTAAAATTCTATGAATCAGTACTTAAGTTACGTGATAAATACAAATGATACTTCTTCATTAAGGCTAATTTATTGGTACTTACAATTAATAAGGAAAATTAAGGACTAAAATATTAATTGTATTTTATAAATTTATCATCGCAGATTACAAATTAATTCAGAATTATTATTAAAGTATACAATACAGATTTACTACAATAATTAATCACAAATTTACTAAAATTAATTATCATTGCTGAATACCAACGAATACTTAAATTTTTACTATTTAGTGTTATCTAAATGTTCATGTGATTAGTGAACAACACAATTTCTGAGTATATACTTTCCAAGTATTTTTACTCATATAATTGATGCTAGAGTTGTTAGAATGTAGGGCCTCACCCAAATGACTAAATAAAACTGATCTTCATGCCTATGTAATAATCGTATAATATATTATGCTTACCTCAAAATTTGTTTGACTGTCATTGGCTTGTGTGGTGTATGAGGTAACAGGATTTTTTGTGCTCCCTAAAAATAATTATATTAACCAATTCACATTACTTTTTGTTTCCATAATGATAATAATATATCAGGGAGAGGTGTCATTGGTTTTGTTGACTGAAGTTATTTTTATAGTTAATAGTATAAGTTATTTTTCATATAGTTATAGGTACCTCAGTTATTATTTAACGGTACAATTGGTATTTCGAAACAATGGTTATTAATACCAATACGTGAACACCAACTGTTTTACTTGATTTTTGATATAAACAGTAAGTTAGTTAATTATCTTCGTGTTTATTGACATATCTATTTTTATCAAAAATCGGTCATTTGTTCTGTCTATTTTAAAATAAATTGAAAAAATATTAGAATTATTAATTCATAGTTTGTTAAATATTATTTCTTTTTTGACATGTATAGTTTATAATAATATGCAGATGTATAACCAAGTATGTTAATAAACTAACTTTTCGGGATTAAAAACAGTTTATATTATGTTGGTCAAAAATACTAACGACACAACACATTAAATATTTTAACATGACACCTCTCCCGAATAAATACTATGTCATAATACAAAATACGAAATAATATGTTATGTTATATTTGACGGTTGATTAGATGTTATTAACTTTTTCATGCGTTGTTATAGTTATTTTATATAATTACAATTTACAACCATAGGTATTATATTAAATATACCAAAGGGTCTCATAACTTGTTGAAATGCTATATTATAAACTTTCAAGTTTTTAATTTATTACGTCTTATAAAATACGTAGGTAATAGGTACTTCACCAGTTTCTTAAATCAGTCTAGATATAACTAACTACTTATCTGTAATTTAAATGGAGAAATTTTAGAATGGTATCTATACCAGAATAGAAACAGTTTAGTACGTTCTAAGCTAAGAAAACGAAAAATTAATATTCTATAATCAGAAGTCCTATTGATGTTTAACATTTTTTAAATTCGTTAAATTTCAAAACTCTTGGATAAAAGTATCAAACTTTGTTATAGATGAAGGATATACAAAATTATCCAGTAATGTATCGAATATTGTTCAGTATTTACTTTTTTATGGAACATTGAATGATAAGTACCTAGGCGTTTATTGATTTCGTTAAGTATAGACATATTGTTGTTGTAAAACCGTAATAAGTATTCAGTATTATCGAAAAACGTAACATAAGAATTATTTATATTTAAAAAGTATAGATTTTCATTATACTTACATAAACAAATCTAAAAAAATTAAATATTTGTATGACAAAATTGCGTTCTTTTAAAAAAAACTTTTATTGGAAAAATAAAAGTACTTACAATATTTATGTGCAAAGTTATTTTGATCTTAATCCAATATCGTGTAGATTTTTTTTTTTAAATAAGTGGGCAATTTGTCGAATAATTACCACAAAAAAATTATTAAGTATACCTACCTAGAAAAATGCTTTATCTAATTATTGTACTTCGTAAATTAAAACATTATACTTGGTATACAATTTAACCATAAAGTAAATTCTAACAACAATGCTATAAATAATGACATAATATTATATTTTCATTTTCTATAAGTACACCATACAATTTTGAAAATATATCAACTCGTTTTGAGCTGTTTAAAGACAATTTCAAATTTAAATTTTAGATTCTGAGTGGAACGATATGAATGTATCGATTTTACAATGATGTGTGTTTTTTTTATTTATTTTTTTTTATGTCTGTCATTACCTTTTAGGACTGCAAAAGTGCTTTTCCAGTAGTTTTCAAAAGCACCGTAAAAAAACAAAAGAAAAATTAAGGAAAAATGGGAATTTTTACACAAAATCTGTTTTTGAAAAAATCGATTTTGGGTTTTGGTGAAACTTTTAAACAAATGACCGTAAGTACATGAAATGTTGACTAAATATTTATATTAGCATTTTCTAAAGTATTTTCCAAATATTTTGAGCTGTTTTGAGTTTTTTTTTCTATAAATATCAATAAATATTTATTTGTTGGTCAAAAGAGCTTAAAAATTTAATAGAAGGCTCCTAGTATATTATTTCAAAGGCAGATGAAAAAAAATTAAAAATCTATTGTTACAATTTTTTTTTTTATAAGCGTCTAAAGTTCAAATATTGACAAAATACGTAAAAATGACGAAAATTTGCAAATTATTTTGAGTTAGAAATTCATAAAAAATTTTCTTTTTAAATTTAAGATTTTAAAATGTAATACAAGATTTCTCTTAAGTTTGACTACCTTTATATAAAAAAAAAATGTCGACAAGAAAGTCAAATTAAGACACCCACTTGCCCACCTTTTTTATCCTTAAAGTAGGTTTTTATTTTAAATTGAATCAAGTAAATTTATTTATTTCAGATTTATAGTTTGTATATAAAAATATATTTAAACTATACGTATATAACTTTCAATTGGTATTCACATTTTTTATTAAATTTTTTCGAGTGACTGTCATTCCGTTAAAATATGTAAATTTAATTTTACTATCCAACAGTAAATCTATTCTAGTGCAGTACTGACAGTCATTTCAGTTTACTTTTACTTGATTTAAACGCATCTCAAAAAAAAAAAAACAAATAAGCTTTTGTATGTGATTTTGAGTGACATCTTAAACCCGAGCCACTATCATATTGGTAATCTAGTTTAATCATAAAAACCTATCAGCAATCAATCGGAAAATGTGGCATTTTAAATAAATACACTACTTAAAGTGTTTTCCAAATAATGCATCAAAATAGCATATTTTAAAATATATATGATCTATAAAATATATTCTTATTTAAAGGGTTTAAGCTTGTATAAAAAATAATATAAGTATTAAGTTTAAAATTTACAACATTAAGCCTAAAGTGTAATAAAAATGTATCTGGAGGATCAGGTACACGTTTTATAGGCCTATATACGATTTAAGTGTTGTGCCGTCATCGAGAATATGATTCATAAAGGTTAAGTACAGTAGTTAAAGATGCATTTAATATTGAATTTTCAAAAAAAATATATTTATATATTTAGAAACATTAACTTAATGCTTGATATTATGTTAAATACTTTAATAGTAAATAGTTCGTATAATGTGTTTTAATAGATTAAAACATATTATCTATATTATGCTTGTGACTTTAGTGGACTTCTATACAATATTTTATCACATCAAATTAGCATTTGTTTTTAATTTAATATATTTAATAAATATAAAGTCACTTGATAATTTTGTTGTACCTATAATAATGCACAATTTAAATTGGTTATATTACTTTTACGATTCAAGTAAGTTTTAAATTTTTTAAAATTAAATATATATATTATTTTAAAATCTGAAATCAACAATAAATACAGAAAACATTATGTAAACTTTAACGTTTTAATTATAATTAATCCTAGGAAAATAAGTGATTAAAGTTGTTTTCGTAGGTATTTATTACTTTGTATAATTATAGTATTAGAAGTTTTTCTTAGCTATTAGGCTACACTGATGATTGATGAAAAGCCAAGTAATTGAATTCTCAGGCGTTTTTTTATACTTTACCTATCATCTATAAATAATTTATATTACAAAAACTATGGTAGGCCTATTAGCCTATTAACCATTTTACATTTAAGAGACAGGATTTAGAATTAATTGAAACAAACGATAAAAAACGTGTCAATGTTATTAGGTTAGTCATTGTTCTTTAATAATATTCAATTTTTTTTCGTATATTAAGTTATTTTATAAATTGTAAAGCAGTTATTAAAATGAATCCGAAACAAATAAATATTAAATATTTGAATGTGAATCATATTAGGATTTCGGAACATGTAGAATTGTAGACATTTATATTTTATAATTTGTGTTTCAAATCCACAAAGTTAATTCCATATTCTAAATATAGAAGTAAAATATATTATTAATAAGTTAATTATTATTTATGAATTGTTGAAAGTTTCTGTTGTTAGTTTTAGATATTATTTAGTGTATCTATTGCTATTTATATTCATAATATATCACTTACGCTGTGTTATTCACTTGACTAAATTATTATTATGATATGTTGATACAACATAATGTAAACAATAAACATGACTAATTTAACCATACATATTCTATTCAACTTTGCAAAATGATTTATATGCCAAAAAAAATTTATAAAAATTGAAATATTTCATAAATTATTATTTATTTTTAAAATTGTATGTTCCATAAATTTTTAAACGTTGTATGATATTATTATTATAACATCTTAGTAATAAAAAAATGTTTTGGAAAACATGAGTTTTCAAAATTTACACAATTTTTTTAATAATAATATACAGTTAAAATAATTACCGTTTTGCGCCATAATATCGCTCTATATTGAGGCACGCACTGATGATTAGCATCCGTGAGCACAACGGATAAAAAAAATGGAAACTTATCCACATCCGATCCAACATAATTCTGGTGCACTATGCAAAAGTATTAAAAATATTCTTTAAGTATATAAGTACAACAAACATTTAAACAAATTTAGGTATGGCTTTCGAAATATCAAACATAATTGAAAAAAAAACAACAGTTGGTATGTTAAAAATACGTAAGCAAGCAAAATATGATTTAAAATATATACTTACATTTTCCCAAAAAGTATTTAAAGTACCATCTTGTCTGAAATTCCGGATTTTCCAGAACTGGAGTACAAGGTGATCCAAATATCTGAAAAATGTATTAAAATACAAATTGTTATTTCTAAAGAAACATAATTTAAAATAGAGTGAGAGAGAGAACATATTTTAAATTAAATTTGTATTATTAATGTAGATAACCTATTCATGTAGATTTTCTAATATATAATGTATATATTTATAAAACAGTGATTGTACTAATTGTATTGTATAGATTGTAAATAAAAGGTTTGATAAAAAAAATAAAATAAAAAATAAATTTATTCCAACAAAAAAATAATAAATGAAAAACTCTTATTTTAGATTATTTCTTTTATTGAACGCTTAATTATAATAGGGATATTAATATATATAAATACATTTAAGTACATTATATTTTTTATTGTCACTGAATTATTTTGAATAACACAATTTGTATAAGTACTGAAATATTATTAAAAAGAACACATCATAATTTCAATTATTATTTATTATATTATAATCACCATAATATTATAATGATTGTTGTTTATTAATTGTTATTATTAGATTCAAATATAGAACCAAATATTCCAAATGGAACAATACTTAATTAACATATACTCACAGACAATCGTAACTTTTGTTACGTAATTCATGAACGTGTTAAATATGTCTTATTATTGATATATTATAAAAGAATTATAAAATAACTATTCATATTTCATAATAAAATACAGAATAATATACTTAACATTGTAAATTATTATACGTCGGAACGCAAATAGTAAGAACAATGGTATAACAATTTAATTTTGATTATCAAATTATGCCATAAATGTACCTATCTGTAGTTTTTCTTATTCATTTGTTTTAAAATAATCAATATTGTATTACTCTTCATCTCTATCACAAGCTTGCTTAAAGGAGATAGATATTCATATAAATAATGTACTTATAAAATATAATGTACAATGTTAATTTTTATTGATGATAAATAAAAAAAAAAAAAGTAAAAGGACGGATTAAAATTGTTCATAAGATACTCCATATATGACCTTATTGTGTAATTTAGTTTTCATTCTCGATAGGAATAAATATATCATTTTGCACTTCAATAAAGCATTTATAAAATAAACTTTTTTCGACCCTTGAAAATCGATTTAATTGAAAAAATATTTGTAATTCTATCTCTCTTTCTCTCTTTTTTTTGTCGATGGTTGTTGACAAATTTAATGGAGAAAGCCAATAGGTGTTATGTATTTAATCGAATTGTTTTTTTTTATTTAATAGCTTGCCCAAAATATATATCAAAAATAAATATTTGAAACTATCAGTTTACATTGGAGGTAGAACTAAACTCAAATAATTGAAATAAAAAACGTAAGTCGATATATTCTTGAAATAACACAAGGATAATTGTAGAGGTTAGGTTAGTATTGGTAGTAAAATAAGTAAATTTGTCCTCTAGCTTTGTGGATCTATTGTATTCAACTTGATTATTATTAATTTATCATAGAAATTAATTAAAATAAATATCACCAGCAGAAAGTGTACAAGTTTATGTAGTTACTTGAACTGTAATATGTTCAGTCATTACGATGTATTACAAAATTTCTTACTTATAATTTATATAAGTATTTATTTCAAGTAAATTTTGATTCATCTACTTATCTATTCAAGTGAAATTATTTTAAGTTCATAAAATATTATTAAAATGTTTAATTTTACGTCATAATACGATTTCAATTGATGGGTTTTTACTAATCTTTAGCCTTCGAATTAGGTAGTCAAAATGATTAAAGTGTCTGTAGCTTTAAAAAAAAAACAACGTTGAATACTATATTATAATACGGTATAATACCTAAGTAGTATACCTATTATTATGTCAATTATAACAATTTTAAAATTGAATGATGTAAACATCAAACATATTTAAATAAATTTATCAACTTTCATGATTGCACAAAGTTTTTACACAATGTTTTTGTAGTATTGTTTTATATTTTTAGCAAAAAAACAAATTTTTTTGAAAATGTTTGGCCCCTGAGCCCGGATTATGACTACAACACTCATCAGTGTACCTAAACGGTATATCACTATACCATATAATGCAAAAGTGTTGATGGCATACTATTATGTTATTAAATATATATATATATATATACAGGATGATTCACCAAGCATACTCACCCCCTTATTTTCTTGAACAATGCAGTTATTCAAAATATGATTATTTTTTATTTTTAAATATACTTATTTAAGACAATATTTTAAAATTCATGAGATTGAGATGGAGATACAAACTTCTGTTTTTCAAATGAGAATACGCTTTATCTACTACTATATAGTAGATCATTTTTTTGAAATTTTTACAAATCAAAATCAAAATCTGTACGAGTAGTTTTTGAGTTTTTTAACATTGTGCTCTAAGGATAAAACGTATACGGTAATGGGTTTATAAGTTATGGGGGCTATAGTGATTTGAAAATGTTATCATTAATATTAATCCATCAATATAAATAATTTGTAAAAATGGCCCAAGTATAATAAATACCAGATCCAATTTTATATTTATTCAATACATATTTATTTAAAACCATTTTAAAGGACTTTTATCTTTAATATAAACATTTTCATAGCTAAAAAACTTCTCATTCAAATTTTGAATTAGGTACATCAACATTTTCAAAAAAATTGTTCACTAAATAATTTACAGTAAAAAAGGGGATTCGCATCTTCTCATTTGAAAAACAGAAGCTTGTATCGCCACAGGACGTATACACCACTTAAATAGTACATAAATATCATGAATATGAAAATATGGTCTTTAAGTGTACTTAAAAATTTTAAAAATCAGAATTTTAATAAATGTAATATTAAGGAAAATAAATGGGCGTGGGCATATTTGGTGAATCACCTGTATGTATTATTATATTCAATCACGATTTTAATGCTTATTGAATGCATATTATGAAAATTAAAATATTGTACTGTAATAAGGCTTGTATTATGTAGGTACTATATACATTATACATAATTTACATTTTTTTTATTCATTTGTATTCCCATTTTGCTTAAATAGTAATGAGTCCCATACCTTTATACATGTGACTTATACATTGTAATATAAATTCTTCACATAATATAACACATTCATTTAAGACCAAGATATATACCATTGATTAATTGCAGAATTTCCAGTCAATTTTCTTTAAAAGGAAGATTTAGTATCCATTTATCACTTACGTATTCGGGAGGTAAAATATTCATAGTTGTTAAAATAAGAATGATTAATAAAACACTATTCGCGTAACTAGGTCAGGGGGAATGAAGCTAAATTAAAAAAAAATGTTCAATTGGTAAAAGATTTAAAAAAGATTTACAACTGATAAATACGCTATGGTATTGTGGTTCACGTACAATAAATTAATTTAATATTTAGAACATACTCGTAATATAACATGAATCGGTATTGCATTTGTATGTTACTGTAGGTAGTGTGGCCGATGATGATATCGATTATCTATAGCTATATGCCTGTATTAATGGCAGTACGAACTTATTATTAAAATTATTATTTGTACAGTTATTCGATTTATATATATTAAAAAAATACATCGGTAACTGTAAGGCACTTACACATTATACAAGATAAGTGTTTTTTTATTATTACGGTAGGGTGCAAAACCCACATTTTTATCAATACTTATAGGTTAAAAAACTGTTTTTCACAAAAAAAAAAAATATATTTCTGTATAGGTAATTTGAAGTATTTTTACATTATTAATTTTATCACTTTCCCTTGTTTTGTCTAAATGACGTCTAAAAACTCAAAAGTGAAGAAACGAAACAAACATTTTAATACACGTTGGCGCTCCGGTTATTTCACTCTATTATCCAAACTATGTAATATTGCAATAGGATAAATCAAAATAGTTAGAACTTAGAAACCTGGCTAGAACCATATTCTGCTCTATAATATTAGAATATAAAATAACAGATTAAAATCATAAAAACCCCACATTTAAAATATAACAACTAGTATACTAATAAAAACTCGTAAATTCTCTATGGCGTTTTCTAAAAATTTAGTACAGGATGACGTCAATAAAACATGAAAATTTAAATTGCCTTTATACGCATTCACATGAAAGTACTAATCCTAAGAGAACTGACACAGTCCACACTCATGGAAGCGTGGATGGAGATTTTGACGCAGTGAAAACTATGGTTTTATGCGATGACGTCATCAACGATAACGATGAAGCACCACGTCCCGAAGTGATGAAACCACCGATTTGTACTGTACATCAGTGTTCGGTCCGTGGATTCATCGAAAAAATAGTGGATTTCAGACGTAATTGTGTATATTATTATCAGAATATCATACTGAATTCGTAATTCAATTTGCTGCAGGTCGAATACTTCGAGTGTAACATAGCCGTATATATTATTATACATTTATACCACATCAGTACATACTACCTACATCACCCTAGGTACAAGACTGCCACAACTCAACAATTATAAGTTTTTAAGATAGTTAAATTTTAAAATTGAATCCACTCGACCAAGTGATTAGGCTTTAGTTTTAAAACCTTACTGCGGTTATTTATGTTATCTATATAGCTTACTTACCTATCGTTTTCATTTTAAACAACGCTTATAGTTAAATCTCAACCAAAGATAATAATCATAATATGTATTTGAATAGTTAAAAAACTAGCACATTTGGTTTTGTGTTAGTGTTCCATTTATCTGACCACAGGCATCAATTAATTGTCATGTGGCAATAATCTGCAATATCGCCTCTATTCAGATTGTCTTGAATAAAACAAAAGGCTAGCAATTCGTGACTACAAAAAACCGAAATATGACGATTTATTATTTGTTCACGGGTGTCAACCAGTCTAGAATTCACTTTAATGTTAAAACGCCTCAAATCAAAAACGAGGCAGTGTTTGTTTCTCATATTTAACTGTAAAAAAAACAATACCACTACGTAACAAAACAACAAAGTAACATGTCAAAATGTTTTTCAACCAAAATAATGAATAAATCTGATACCTATACAATAAGTACCGACATAAATGTGTTATGAAATCGTAGGTTGGGCTAACGATTTTTGCCTCCTGGGGGTATAGTCGTAGGTATAGAATTTTTGAAATAGAATCAAGGCTACCTGCAGACTAAAGAAAGAAACGAAAAAATTCCGAGTTGCGTCCGAAACTCCAGTCCTGTACCAATAGAGCAGGGGTGCGATACTTCATCGCACCCGGTGAACTTTGCTGAGTTTGATAATAATATATACATTTTTACTATCAATGGAGGGAAACAAACGACGAAGTTTGTAAAATAAATAAACAGAAAAGTAAATCATTCAAACTGGATATTGTGTATAGTATGGAAGTGGTATAAAATACATAGGTATAGCTGTGCTATCTACACATTTAATTTGTTGACATTTTATCGTTTTCTGCGGCGAGATATTATTGTATTAATAAATTATTATGTTACAGTGATAAGATGCACAGCAACTTTTCTAAGTACTGCTACTATGCACATAACATAATAGATGGACCCGAAGACAAGTGGTCCGAAATGGTTTCGATCGAATCATTTTAATTATCAATTTCCAATTTCCACGTGGGCAATAGATGTACTAAATTGATTTATTTATTATTATTTAAGTATTTACCTGTATTTTATTTTACTTTAAATTATTAATACAATTGTTATTGGCATTTTTATGATAAGTCCCGGCAAGAAGAGGACGTGGGTAATATTATACAGATCTATTAAAATCAATTCTAATCGAAACGATCAAACTAATGTTAATTTAGCCACAAGAAACACGCATTTATAGTCATACCTTATGGCACCAGTGGAGACATGAATGGTTTATAAAAAGGTTTATTTTTATTGGTTTATTATTTTTTTTCTGCTCTGCAATATTCATTACTCGCAATTGCCCGTTGTCTGGCGGGGGACCGATTGATATTGTGAAATAAATTTAATGCAAATTTTCATAAGATAATATTCAACGTGGAAACGTGTTTGTACATGAATACACGTACCTAAATGGCTACATGTGAACGGACGTGTGTATAACAAACGGATAAGGGAATCGGAGGTTCCTCCAATCATGTTTTACCATGGTGAACAGTTAAAAACGATATTAATGTTTGATTTAGAACCCTAGGTTTAAACTAGTAGCCAGTGGGTAATTAATCATCAGTATAATATTTACACTTCCTAGTATACGTGTCGTTGCACACGACATTGAATTTAACTTTCAAATATTTGTTGTCTCCACACCGTGTATGCACCCAATGTACCTACTTCCTATACTTACAGTAGTTAGCATTATACTTCCAACGAAAATGATTGACAAAAAACACATTTTACATTTTTAATAAAATCAATTCAATATATTATTATGTACTAGTTATAACTAAAGCAATTATTTGCTATTGCTAGGTTTTTGTGATTGTTCAACTTCTTTTGGGTGTAACACGCCGTGGAAACCGTGTCTTTTTAAGCATAAATTATATTATACTATATTTATAGCCATTCCCGACCGGCGTTGTCCGTGAGGTTCGCTTGTGATTATGCGAGCAATATATTATCTGGTAGGCGAACCCCGTGTGGTGCGTACGTAAGTGTATAATTTAACTCTAAATTATCAAAAAATGCAAAAAATTCAGTCCACCGAAACCGTGGTTCGAACTTGATACATTCTGTTCTAAAATACACAAGCATATCTCATTAATAATTATTAATTATTATAATTAACACTAATAGCAATCATTTAAATATAAAAATATCCATCGTAAATATCAAAATGACTGAGAAATCCACCGGGTTGGATCTCTTATTTATCTTTTTTCGCGACAACATATGTACATCCTATCTTCTTCCCCAAAGTCTTATCTACCTCCGTACCAAATTTGATCGCAATTAGATGAACGGTTTAGGAATGCATAAAAAATATAGCTAGGTATATACAATATATATATTTTTTATTTATGTATTTTTTTTATTATATTTAATTCTTAAAAACACTTGAGTACTATTGACTGAGGATTTATAGCCGATCAGTTTTATTAATTTTATTATAAAATCACGTGACACATGATGGTTGTGTAATATAAAAATACAAATATTGCTTCAATAGTTTTCTCTTAATTAAAAATGTACTATATTGGCTTTTAAAAAAAAAAAAAATCAACATTTTATTTTGTATAATTAACTATTGGTGGAGGAACGGTATACGTCACTATAAAATAAGATTTGTATTTGTATTGCCATACAGTATTATTCTATTATTTTGAAATTTCATCCATTATTCCTAATTGTTTTTTAGAAATATATTAACTTAAAATGTTTTATTTGACGGTATTTTCAAAGTTAAAATATGCTCCAGAGGTTACCTAGAAAAAATATGATTATTACGTATTGGATTTCATTTGATACCCCGATACCACATATAATGTATACATTACAAACAAATCAACCACAAAACATTGCAGCCGTAATAGTCATAGGTGGTTTTTAAAAGTGTTTCCTATGATGTTTTTTAAATTGTTGTATTTAAAATTTATATATATATAGGTATCTAAAATATATTATATAGAACAATAAAAAATTTAAATATCTAATAAATAATAATAGTAGGTAATAATAAAACTCGGAGAGAATTAAAACAGAGTTATGCATTTCCTATCGATTCACCATCATAAATATAGAACAACTCAGTATAATATAATATTATTATTTAAAATTGTCTGGCATACGAATACATTTTTTTTTTATAATTGATTGAAAAAAATAATATATATCTACATAATTATTTTAACAAATTTAACATTTTAAATTATCTATCTACTTTAAGCTAAGCTTGTGTGGGAGATATAGAGTTACAGACTTTTAAATATAACGATTATAGATCAGGGGTGGCCAAACGGTCGATCTTGGAAGATTTCTAAGTCGACCCCCTTGTTAGAATTTATCAATTATACTTAAATATTTATCATTTAGTATTACAGTTATTAAATACATATATTTCGGATTAATCTCTTAGTGTGAAATATAGTAAGTAAATATGTAAATTGTAATAATTACTAAACCGGTTGCTTTTAAACCAAAACTGAACGAGAAATCGGGTAAATATCCAATGTTCTAAAAATATGAACTTCAAAGGCTTATAAAAATTTAATTTGACTTTCTTGTAGGCATTTTTTTTTTTTTTGATAAAGGTAGACATACTTGTGAAGAATTTTGTATTACATTTTAAAATCTTCGATTTAGCTCAAAATAATTTGCTAATTTTCGTGTTTTTCCGTATTTTGTCAATATTTGAACTTTAAATGCTTATAAAAAAAACTGTGACTAAGGATTATTTATATTTTTCAAATGTCATTGTAACAATGTAGTAGGAGCTTTTTATTAAATTTTCAAGCTTTTTTACCCAACAAATAAAGTTTTATTGACATTCATAGAAAAAAACCTAAAAAAGTTGGAAACTGAGTATATCCGTAAACAGCTCAAAACAAGACAAAATATTTTTAACATTTATTCATGTATGGAAAAGGCTAATATAAAAATTCAGTGAACATTTCCTGTATTTACGATAATTTGCTTTAGAGTTACGCCAAAAGCCAAAATTTGGTTTGGTCGAAAACCGATTTTGCGTAAAAATTCCTGTTTTTCCTTAATTTTTATTTTGTTTTTCCGGGCACTTTTGAAAACTACTGGGAATTTTTGACCTCCCAAAAGTACTAACTATGTTCACTTTCTTGAAAATTGAAACATTATTTCGACTACTAATCGTGTACAGACACAAAAATAAAAAAATAAAAAAACCTACATCATTGTAAAATCAATGAGTATCCAAACTGCGTGTAGATAGAGGTACATCGGTACATGTACATGTCTTGTAAATTGAATACACTCACCGCTACGTTTAGAATCTAAAAAAGTATAATGAGGTTGTTATGAAACATAATTATATTAATTATATAAATTTTTTAATATCAATGTTATAAAACTTTTGAAAAATTCTAGAGTAAATAACTAAAACCTACTTATAAAATATTTAGAATATAATAAACTTTTATCCAAAAATCAATTTGGTTTTATACCTGGCTTTGGGAGAGAAAATGCATTGTATAGTGCAACGAAACATATATGTATATGTAACCCTTGACAATGGTAAAAAAACCTTAGTAATTTTTCTGGACCTAGCAAAGGCTTTTAAGTGTATATGCCGACAACAAATAGTAACAAAAGGTTATTTGAAAGGGAAAATAGTACAAGAGTACAGATAAAAATACGATACCAAATAAAAGAACAAGTAGATGAATTTACATACCCGGGGAGCGCAATCAGCAAGGATGGAAGAAATAGAAACGAAATTATAAAACGTATCTGTCAAGCTAAAATAGCCTTTAACAACAAGAAAACTATATTTACATCAAGAAGCATGAGTCTAAAAACAAGAAAAAATCTATTAAAGACATATGTATGGAGCATCGCCCTGTACGGGTGTGAAACCTGGACAATAACAATGGAAGAAAAAAGAAGACTTGAGGCGTTTGAAATGTGGTGCTATAGAAGGATGCTAATGATTAGCTGGATGGATAGAGTAACCAACGTATAAGTACTGGAAAGAATGTCGGATGAAAAGTTATTATGGAATAACATAGTCAGAAGACGGAACGAATGGATAGGCCATATCATGAGACACGAAGGATTGTTGAAATTGATTATAGAAGGAAGAGTAGAAGGAAAGAACCGCAGGGGTAGACCAAGATTAGAATTCATTCAACAGATAATAAAGGACCAAGGATGAGACTCAAATATGGAAATGAAAAGGAGGCGGATAAGAGAGAAGAGGAAGATGGCTACAAACTAATTTAGGGATTAAAACCTTAGAGAGAGAGAGAGATTCCAAAATTGTAATACCTACTATCAGAAATGATAAAGAAAGTGCGTATTCATATATCAATTTTTAAGAGTTTATAATATATGTATATATATTTATTAATGAGAATTTAACATTATCATACATTATTATATAAATAGTTTATGATTTAAATAATTTAAACGCATTATGTTTCCCTTTTCCAATGAAATATGTATGATTTTAACAATTTGTATGGAAGGACAATCTCTGTAAAAATGATCTATTATAATCATTGGATATAGTTTTAGAAGAGAAATCAGTTGATTTTAGATGCGATTTATACTGAATATATTTAAGCCATACAGTATTATATTTGTAAAAATGAGGATGATTACATCCATCTCTGTTACAGTATTAATAAAAACATTTTTACGGGTATAATCTCTTTAGAGAATTTTTACTATATATCTAAGTATATTATTACCCGAACGGCCGGACACAGCAATAGTTACATTATAGGACTAATATATAAAATAAAAGATGTTATAGAATATTGTTATTCATGGAATTTCATCTCTATTGTATAATCATTATATTATATTCATATATTCATAAATTGATTTTATTCGTTTAGTTTATGTTCAAAAAGCAATAATACGGAGTATTTCAAATAAGTATAATTCGTTTGAAACGATTGCCCATTGTCATTAATAATTCATTTTTTTAAAAGATCTTAATCTTGTATTTTTTATATAAACCAATATTGTTCTGTTAAATAACTAGTTCAGCAAAAAATATTAAAAATCGAATAACCGTACGTTTTAAAATGCCATCTAGGTTAAGTTATAATATCCAAAATAAGATGTAATCGTTTGATAGTATATGATACCTCTAGGTATAAATATAGTGTCTGACCATAAAATCATTATGTGATTTTTATATATATTTTTTTTTACGGAAAAACTCTGATTACAACATATAAGAATTATTATTTAGCGGTCAAACAAATTATAAAGAAAAATTAATATCGACCAATATTAAATAATATGGGTTAAGCATTTGCAAATCAAGGAAATATACAATAAGAATAAATAAAATAAAACATAATTTAATAATATCTAGGTGTAAAAAATCCTTGAAATTATTTTTAGGAGAGCCACCATATAGATATTTATATAGATTGAAAACGAAGCTAAGAACACTACCAAAGTTCAAAAATAATATGTGTGCGAAATGTTGTGACAGTTGGGTAAGTGGTTCTGGAAATTAGCGAGTACAAACATTTTTTTTTTTTTTAATATGAAATAAAACTAAATAAATAAAATAATTATAATTTTTATTGAACAAGTGATTCAATTTCAATTTTCAACGTAAAAACCTATAACTCTTATACAACCAAATTTAAGGATATAATATGTTATAGGATACCGCGGTGTTAATAAAAATACATGTAGGATGTAGGTAACTATAATGTGTTTTTTTTAGTAATACCTACAATCTACATACGTAAACAATAAAATAATATATTTCTTTAAGTAAATATAATATATATATATATATACTAGTATATTACTATAATATACAGGTTATATGCATTTTTAAGTATGATAAATTTGTATTATCCAAGTAATATGAGTCTTGTGTTCGTTATATAATCACAATACAATCGTAAGTACCTACCTAATAACGATTTTTATTTCTTAGTGGGATTATAAATTATGAACTGTATGATATCATAATGTCTAGTTTATAATAGAGTATACATCATATACACAATAGTGTTAATATTGCTTTCAAGCCATTCAATATTTTGATAAGTGGGGGAAATGACAATTGTCTGGGGATAAACACTGAAATTTTGTTTCACTTACCTATACGATTAAATTAATTATCAATACTTATAAATAATTAAACATTAAATGATTCTATAAAGACCGTACAATATGAAAATAAAATTTTAATAAATCTTTACAAAACAATCACTGACTTAATAAAGAAAATTAAATCCCGGTGTATAGCTGTACTGATAAATAAATAAATATAAAGTGTAATAATATGTGGTAAACTCTATGAAAACTCAATATGGAAAATAACTCATTAATCTAAAAATTTTAAATTTTTTGACTAATAATTCTATACTATTGTGATAAAAGCAGTCAAGTGCCATAGGCGCAAATAGGGGGGGATTTAGGGGCTAAGCCCCCAAATATTTCGTACATTTTGTTTTAAGCTTATTCAATATTACCAAAGTAATGCTTTAGCCCCCTCCCCAAAAATCCCAAACGCTATTTACGCCTATGGCAAGTGCCAGAAAGTCGATCTTGGGATTAAGCATAATATGTGAAAAATACGGTCAACATTTTACTGTGTCAACAACTATATCTGAGGCTTTATTAACGCATCAGTTGTAGTTTCAGATATCATAATTCAACAACGTGAACTTTCGACCGTGTTCTCACACATCGTGTTTAATCCCTAAGGCCAACATTGATTTTTTGGATACTTATCAGTTTTTTCCACAATGGTACAAAATTGATGCCGACGAAAATCAGTCGAAACAGACAATATTATTGTTAAAAGTTAACAGTATTTAAAAAAAAAAATATATATATTCATTTTTAAATCAGCAAACGAAGTATGAAAGTATGAACTTAATCAGACCATACCCTCCATTTATGAATATTGTGTTAGAAATCTGATTCATAATGATAATCAAATTGTATACTACTTATTTTTGGATTTTGTTCATCATTAATGCATCTATTCACACTTTATTTTATTTATGCCATGTATTTTTAAAATGTTTACAAATTAAGTATAGAAAATTATTTACAATTTCTTTCATAAATTATTCGAGGAAAAAGAGGTCAAAAGCTTGATGATACGACGTAGATAGAAGGTACTTTATATTTTTTTCCATACCCTTTAGTTTCCGAGAAACCGAGAAAAACGTCGTAATAACGATGAAGAAATATAACCTAGCCCTCAGAATCGTATATTTTTAGAATTCAACGACTTAATCATCATTACCTTCAAACATAAAGATAGATAATATACTCGCTCATGTGGCTCATTTAACTATATTATTGTTTATAAGCACTATTTGTGTAATCGTGTATAATATATAAAATATATAATATAGATATATTATGATATATTATTATCATATACTTTGTGATAAAATTAATGCAGAACAATCCGATACGGAACTTCTTACCTTGAAAACTATTATACATTTTTAATTTATAATTATTATACACCACCAAAAGAACTAAACCTATATGTATCTGACACCAATTAATTATTATACATATTTGTTAATATTGAAGGTACATAACACTATTCTGGAATATCTTTGTTTTCGCCATATTAAATATGTAATCGTAAAACAAAATATTACATTACGCATAAATGCAAATTTGTTTAATAAAAATAATGTAAAATATTCACTCAATGTATTATTTTATACGAACACTTTTTTTTGTGACAGTATAAGTTCTCCACAAGATTAAGAGAATTATTCATATCTTACTTATAGCACAATGCTTATGTCACTTATAGTTATTATGCATTAGCTTATATTTCAATTTGTAAGCATAATATAATAAGGTTTGGGCCACACGATATACAAGACAGTTGCAATTTCAATAACGCAAATGCTCTATAACAGCAGGAACATGTACTTTGTAAACTCAATTAAAACAACATTTCTATACGTATACGTATCACGTGAGTGTATATGAAAGCTTGATACATTTTACTAAGAAATTATAACTTAAGTTTTTGAAATTATAAGTGTTTGATTATAATTATTTTAAATACATAAATTTAGTTTTTAGTTACCTCTTCTTTTTCTCCAAGAGAATCGCCATTTTCGATTCTAAATCTTCTTCCTCCCGGATCTTGGCCAGATGCATCCAATTGGGGTAACTAAAATACAAATCATAACATTAGGATATTTAAAAAAATATGTTTTACAATTTATATTAACTATAATTAAGTAAAATTATATTTGTATTGATTCGTAGTATAATATAATAATTATCACACGAATATCCGGTACTAGGACGTGACATGTCTCTGATTTTTCGATATTGTCAGGTTTTTTTATTTGCAATTGAAAATGTGATAATTTCATTTTTTTGAAAACATACGGAATTTACGACACGTAAAAATAAAAATCCCTGATAAATGCAGAGAAAGTAATTTTACACATTACGCAATGATAATAAAAAAAATGATCTACGACCTTCTATGCGAGTTGTATCCGTTAAAATGTTCAAGGACAAATTTTATGATTACACTGTAGGTAATCAAAATTGATACTGACAGGGTATATACTTTTAAGTGCCTTAAATGTTGTATTGAAACATATTATGTAATCAATCAATTTCAATTTTATTAAATAAGATGTTGCTGAAATTCATTCTATAATCGAACATCTTTGAAAATGTATATGTAATATTATGTTGTGTGCAATTATTTTATTTTTAAATAATTTAATTAACATTTGTCTGGAAAACCAAATATCTGAAAAATATATTTTCATTTTGTTTTATTCAGTTTAATAACCGTGTTCTTCACGTTAGTGACGCCAAACATAGTCTGCTGGTGACAGCTACCGTTGCATACCTAACATTCTTTTTTAAATTGAACAATCTCCAATGATGGAAGATTTTTTATGCAAAACGGCATTAAAATGTTTATTTAGATAATATTGATACAATTCAAGATATAATAGAAAAAAAGCAGATTATTTATACATATTTTGAACCTTGCATTTAAAATATAATGTAATTTTTCTATAAATATAATTATACTTAATAATATCTTATAATATTATAGTGTTATATCTATTTATTTTCTATAAATCCATAAACATTTATTTATTTATACAAATTTCTCACTATAAATCTATAAGATAAAATTACGCCATTGCCAACTCAGTTGAATATCTGATGGGGCAATTCTCCCCCCCACCCCCATTGCCACCCCAGATTACGCCTACGATTTAAAGGCATAAAATACGTAACTTTAGATCCAATTTTTTTTTGTTAGTAGGTACCAACCTATCTTTAATTCTTTGGACATTTACAACATACATTAATACCAATTGTTTTAAGATTTTGCATTTTATAGTACCTAATTTAAAATATTAGTATGTACATAATATATATACCTAAATATTTAAATATCTTTAAATGTGCATACCTTTCTACATGCCAGTGTTTACTGCTGTCAGTTTGGTATTCTTATTATTCAGGTAGTTCCCTATTATTTTATCTATGATAATCAAAGTTTATAGGTTGTAACTTATGATAAATTCCAGCCAGTTAATCAACGTTATATGCTGCATTTACATTTGGATGAAATAAAATTGAATTATATTTGAAATGCGTTCATTATAATATATTTGAATATTTCCGTATAAATAATAATACGAATATACAATAATAATAAATTATCGCATATATAAAATACAACTGTATAGTTGTATAGAACACTATAGTTCAATAAAAATTGGCACTATTTAATGTTTCTACGATTGAGTAATATTTCTTGCATTAACACACGTGTTCTTCAACAGACCGTAACCCCCCTAAAAATGCTAATGGCCATAGCTGCCAATGCCTAAGATTTAATTTAATTTAAATGGATGTAACAAAAGACATCTTAAATTATTTTTATCTAGATAATATAAACGGATACCTACATATGTTTCCTAAATAAATTATCAATAGGTAACATTTAACACTAGATTGCATTCATCTGGAAATTGATCTATGGGTAATAACTGTTATAGGCACTGAGAGTGGTACCTAAATGGTTATAGAAACGCAAATTTGAAAGAATGTTAGAGTTTTTACTAAAATACAATATAATATTTATACGTAACTACTCAAATAAACGTTATTAAAATAATGCTATACTAAAACCTACCAAATTCAAGGATACAATAACTTTTGTTACTGTCAGTAAAACGAATATATATGATATTATACTTCTTTATTTACGCAATCTAAGTAAATACGAATAGTATACAAAACTTATTAAAAATATGGTGTTAAGCCAGCTTATAAAGCCTGTACACAGTGTATGGATAATATGGATAATATGGATCGTCAATTGTCATAAGCAACGATGTCACATAATTTAATACTTTGTACGTATTAGGACAACGGTCTGTACCTAGTAATTATGTATAACAAAATGAAACACACCCTCTTAACACGTAATTGGTTCATATTATTTTATCATTTGCGTATCCAATTACCTACCTACCTATATTATACCTACTCCGATATATTATTGTGCATAATAGAGTTTTTAAATTATACGGAAACGAGCTTGGTACTTCCATAATATATTTTTAGATATTATGATATATCGACAACGTAAATCAGAATGCCTACTGTTTGATAAAAATATATTAAAAAAATAACTGTGTGACATAACCGTAGAACGCTATTTGAAATTTTCCACTTCGAATAAAATGTATGAATCATAAATAGTATGTTTTCATAAGCAAACATTAATTGTATATATACTTAGTGAGGATTAGGTAATTTTAAAATTTTATTCTTTTCTATGGTTGTACAAAACGTTAGAAAATATCGGTTCGAAAAATAAAACATCTGTCCCCAGCCCAAAAACATATGTAAGTTAAAAAATAAAAATAACGCATAATATATCATATTTGAATATAGAAATCATCGGCCTTTGTTTCGTCGATAGAACAATTATTATTAACAAAAGGTTCTTAGATATCATTTTAATATCAGTCCTTGTGCGATTGCTGCTGTCGCCGGAATTTCATTTAAATCCTTTTACAGCAAACGCGAGCAAGCGAGCTTTCGTCTCTATACATATGATATCGCCATCATCGCCATTAGTCGAAAAATAGCAACTCGCATTTACGTTACGAATTTTAGTGCCTCTTTCTTATAATATAATGACACGGTTGGCATCATCATCCCGGCAGCCGCGTACTCGACAACTGTTATATTATAATTTATAATATATATTTATGAATATTATACGCGTTTGCGAAATAAAAAAAAACAAAATCGAAAACCATCGACGGGGGTGGAGGGGGGCTGCTGCTGTAGTGGGTCGGTTAACGACAGCTAGGATTAATCATGGACGCAAATAATGATAATTATTTATCGTCCGCGTCGCCGTGCGCATAACCCCGTCAGGCAAGTTAATGACGTGACGGTAGCGACGCGAGCTCACGCTAATAGAGTGAATTCGGTATTGTCAAAGAAAAGGAAAGCGAAAAAAAAATGAATTGAAATACGGTAGTGGTAACAATACGAGCGAGCGCAACTACGGTAGCGGTGCATCGGTGGTGGTGTAGGGGTGTCTCCTTATCTCTGACACACGCCGCCGACTTCGATCGATAACCCCTTTACTCGATTTTGATATAGCATCCTCACCCCCACCCACATTTGAACATTCGTCAGAATTCAGAAAATATTCCAACACATAATATTATTACCTATGTTATAATAATATAATCAATTGTCGGTCAGATAAAATCCCTGTCACCAAAATAATACGATATTTAAATATATGTTTATAAACACACACACCTCCTGTGTGTATATTTCCGGTGAACACGTCATCATCACCATGACCTAAATAACTAAACACACTTTATGTACGATGAATATTACAAGCTGCGGTTGTCTATATACATGTAGACCATAGATACTACCTTAACAACTATTATGTGATCGGTTACAGTAATGTACTAATTACAACAAGTGAGTAGACGTTTGAAACTGTATATTATAATATGTGTAACATAATATAACTTACAAGCAACATATTGTATTGAATCCTAACTAATTCACGAATGACTACGTTTTACATTTTGAACAGACCACACTTTTCTGTCCGTCATCAATCGTTTATTGAATATAAAGATAAGGCAATGTCACTTTGATATTCAAATTTATAAACATAATAGGATTTTCATTATACTTTAACATGTTATGATATAATAAAATATATAATATTATGAATTTATATGAAGGTGATAAATAACTTGTCTCCATAAAATATTTTTAATCTTTTAAAATAATGAAAAATGAAATGAGATTAGGTGGATTCTAATTTTTTTTTGAGAATTGTGTTGAAAATATTAAACTTTAATAATCCGAAAAGTGTAATTATTTATAATTTTTAAACATAATACGACGACAATTTTTATCTTGATAAATTAATAATTTAATGTCGAGAAAGGATAACTAATCACCTAAAACCAAAATAATCCAGATGAATGAGTTCTATTATTTTTTTCAAAATTCAGTGATTTTTTAGAATTGTATAATTTATTTTATGGTATTTTGTAGGTACCTCACAAAGTTGTTATGTTTAATCGTAAACGTTTGTAACCATAATATTTTATGTTTTTCTCTTCAGAGTTTTTAAATTATAGAAAATGTTGCGCGTCCAAATATAAAATCCTGAATTAGTGGTTCATTATTTATAATCATTTAAAATTTAAATGTAAGAAGTGGTGAGGTATGCTTCTTTGTTTACCTAAACTTAAAAACTCACATATAATTGATCAATATTTGATAGTAATTATTAATTAACATTTTAAGAAAAGTGTTCTTTGATTTATAAAAATTATTAAACTATAGCGTGTTGCTATGAAATTAAATCTAAATAAAACAATTTTTATTTAAAAACATTCGATAATACAATACATACCATTATGAAACAAATATCAGTTAAATAAAACTAAAAAAAAATAGATACAAATAATAAAATGGCGATCAGTCAGTTCTGTATTTATCAATATATTTTAGGGGATAAAAGTGGACGAAGAGTGTAATAATAGTTCCTCTGTAGTGAAGTTAAATTTTTAAAATTTTGTCTGTTCATAATAACATTTGAAATTTTTGCTGATGTTATTGATTTTTTTCCTGTCTTTTATTTCGAACGATTACGCATGTAAATTAATGTATATAAAAGCGTGTGGACCAGAACATGTCTAGGCTTATAAAAAAAGAAACAGTGGAATTTAACGACCATATAGGTTTATGTTGTATTACCAACAAATCATACTCGTATGAAAGCGAAAACAGACGGTTAAATTAAATATTATGAATATGAATGACGTTATTATGTTTGAATATTAATGTACCTATGGTCTGTGAATATACATACAACGGTGATTATGGTCCAGTAAAAGCATCAACAAACCGAAGAGGCCATTTGGCATTTGCTTACAACTTTAAAATTACCTACCCATATTATATATTTTATTTTTTATTTTACAAAATTTTTCATTAGGCCATCTATTACAGAGCTGAACAATAAGCTTAATTAATAAAATAATAAAAATAATGACACAAAAATAAAAGAATGAATGGGCCTATCAATAGAGGTACTTCGTTATGAAATATGACATATTTTAGAATTATAATTTTTTAGATATACTCGACATGTTGTATATCTACCATAAAAATATACAATGATAGGTTTCAATAAATATAGACACAATGTATGTTACCCCTGCTACTCAATATAATATGATGCTTAAAATTTTTTTTTTGCTTATATTTAGTATGCTTTAATTTGTATATATTTACATGAAAACTTTCGAAATGTGTACGCTTACAGTTTTCACTTCAGAAACAAAAAAAACTGGGGAACTGCTGGAGAAACGTTTCCTTAGCCCTACACAAGAATATATGGCGGTGTACAGTTTTTTCGGTCCCATTATTTAGTACCTACTTACACAATTCGCTTAAATATATATGCCCGTCTTCGAAATTTGACGATCTTCCGCCCAAGTTCAAATAGTGATAAAAACATTTGGGTATTTGCCCAGCACCCCCCCCCCCCCAAATAGAATCGATTGCGTTATTGAGTTTTTTTGGTACCATAATTTTAGAATGCAGTTTGTTTAACTTTTTACGTTTGTCTCTTGTTTGAAAAAATAACGGATGTAGATTATAAAATAATTTTTTTTGAACATTACGTGGTTTTTTAATATTAAAAAATGATTTGCAACTCAACCAATAAACCTATAACCCAATACCATAAAGATAATCATGGAGGTGCTTTCCATCCATTCTTTATGTTATTCGTATTTGGGGGTAGTAGGGTATCGTATGTCAATGTAAACTTGTTTAAGAAAATTTATTATATGCACATAAATATTATACAGTTAGGTAGGTACTCACTCTTAATAATGACTAGTATTTACTATGATTATTACTCAATATTATTTACTTATTTTTAATTACATTTTTGATTGATAGATAATATCAATTACGAGTTAGTGGTATTTGTAGTACCAAATATGAAGGTATTAAGTACATTATTATATGTATGTATTTGGAAATATTTTGATGTACCACTTAAAATGAACCATACGTTTACTTATAATAGTTAATAAAATCTTTGAGTATTAAATATTTCTTTTGTAATATTATATTTTTTTATAATAAATGATTCATGATAAATCTAATATAGTGCGATATAAAGTACGTTCTAGTCGCTACACAATTTAACCAAAATCCTCGACTGGATCCTGTTAGTGGTAAACGTAATTTCACTATATTCAAGTGGCAAACATTTAAGCGTCAGGAACCTGCGACCGTTTAGATATGTATCTCCCTGCGTGGTTATGTCCTGCGTTCCAAAGATTTACGGTTCCAGTGAATCATCAATCTTCAAAGACTTCAAGGGTGTACACAAAAAAAATATACCCAAGTTACGAGATATAGGGGTGGAAACTTCTAGCCTGAGTTCTTCACATTAACTCTCCGACTTACCACGGAAAAATCGTTTCGCAAAATACAATTCAACACTGTTTCAGCTCTATGCTTACCAACTTAATACTTGAGAAACTAAACTATCGGAATTACAACAAGACAAATGCGTGTGTTATCCAAGAGTAAATGTACATATTTTGTCAATACCTAGTTTTTAAGTCAACATTATATAATTATGCATACGACGTTGAACTTTCATAATACGTCAACACGTCATATTATGATATATATATTTCAATAAGTTGTACAATCATATTTATATAAGTATAAAGTTCTTGGTAAGCGACTCGTAGAACTTTTTTTCTAACACTAGTAACACAAACTTTGCAAATCCCAACTCTTAAGTGTACTATAATTTTGAAACAAAATTAAAAAATTTATCCAATGAAATTTCAAAAGCATGTTGGACATGCTGTATCAGGTATGTTTTAAATCTGATGGACGTCGAAATAGTTAATACGTAAATTTTTCAAAAATAAAAATAATAATCAAAATTACTAAAAATTGCTTACTTATATATTATGTCTCATAGTGTCTGTATCGATTTATAAGTATCTACATATTGTAGTGTTTTCACCACAAATTCCTATTCATGAATGAAAAAACCGTGAAGATTATAATGATTATATTCATAAAGTTATGAACTATATTTTAACTCCAGATATATTATCTTAATATTATATACATATCGTACATCATCTGATATATTATTATGCATTGCCGGTCGTTTAAAATGAAAAAAAATGTATTTAATATAGCTATAATAAATGTATTTATTTGTTAAAATTGGTAATATTTTGCTATCATGTTTAAAAAATATGGGATTAAATTTTTTAAATAAGTACTACAGAGTAGGGACATATTGAATATAATTATGATGGTATAAAAGTTCAAAGCACATAAAATGTTCAACAGTTCAACTAATTATTATTGTGTAAACAATACATATATATATACATATAATATATATTATGTATATAATTTGTATATATTCATAAGTGCAAACTAACATGATTTCTATGAAATTACCATAAGGGTTAAATTAATATTGTTCATAAGAAATAATAATTAATTATGCACTTTAAATATAAACAACATTAAATACTCATATTAAATCCAAATTCGATGTAATAAAATAAAATTTAGGTTTACAATTTTTTTATAACACTTTAAATCCCCAAGAACAATAATAATTATAAAAAGCAAATTGGAAATGTTAAACAAATACTTCACACAAACCTAGACAAGCTCTACATATAAGTACAATATATGTGTATTTCTAAAATATATGTACTCGAAAAGAATTGTCAATGGAATCCTTAAAACAATTTTAAACGAAGCCATCTAGCATAATTTAGACAAATACTTATAATGAAAATTTTAAAACACACATACAACATTTATTTAAGTAACGATCGCTCAAAAATTTCTAAATTTGTTTTACAAACACTTATATTATGTTATTGTGTTTGAATTATATTAAAATCAATAAAATCTATTATAATATACAGAGCTAAAATAATGTGTCAACGGTTTTGATTAATCTTAAATGCACAGCTAAAAATTCAAAATAGAATTAAATTAGAATATAATTTTGTAGTATTTCTACTTAAAATTACAATTTGCCATATTTAAAGTATAATAATATTATGGTTATTTAAAATAGACTACAATCGTTAGTTAGCCACTTGTTGTTATCAATACACTATATATAATATAATAAAGCATAGTATTTATATTTTTATGTTTCTATAGTTTTATATTTATATGTGAGATAAAGTATCAACCTATACATTGATTTTTTGTGTATTTCAAATTTTATTTATATTGATATTTACTTAAACTATTCATGTATTTTTTTACCTATACAGTGACTACAGTACTAAATATAAGCATTATAATATTTTAAGAATCTTAGACATTCGCAGTTCTTTGAAAATTAAGTAACGACATCGATCACTTTACAAAATAATATGTTATTATTACACGCGAGTATTAAATTAATTGTAAAATGAGATTTCAAAAGTTCTGGTAGTTTTGGTGTATCTATACGTATTTGTTCAGATGCTCTTAAATATAGTTGTGTATTAATAGGTTTATTTGTAAGCATTATTCATGAGTTGGATTAGTACATTCATTTTCGTTGAGTTGTTTTCGTGTGACTGATGGTCCTATCCAACAACGTATAATAAATAACCTGGGCATTCTTCTCAGGTTCCTAAATATAATTGGAGCAATTTATTTATTTGTTTCGTCCATATAGTTAATAAAGTATATAATACAATATTAATTAATATTATATTATAATTCATACACCCACGTTTATTATTTTAATTAATTTAGCATAAAAGATTATAAATATATTAATTTAAAATATTTGAACAATGAAACCATGTATTGTATTATCTTACTTTATCAAACTATTAAATCACTAATTAATTTTAGCATTGTTTATTCTAAATTAAATATATCTGACCAAATGACATTGCGGAAGAAAAATGATTTATTTTAACAATTTAGGTATTGTATTCCTTATTAAAAGCTTGTATTACACCACAGAAAAATAACCAAACCAAAACAACTTTAGTAAGTTTGTAAATATTAGGAAATATAAATATAAATACCATCAAATATTTAAACATACTTTCTTAATTTTCTAAGTTGCTGATTGCATTTCCATAAACGTCATGAACGTATAATATATAAACGACAGCAAGTTTTTTTTATGCAAATTTGTAAACCCTATTTCGGTAATGTTTGAGGAATTGTTATGTAAAATCTTAATAAAAACACAAATTTTGTCGAAAATTTCACGAAAAAATTCATAAAAGTTACATTTAGTAAAAATAATGTTAAGTACCTACTTATTTATAATATTACATTCAAATTTCTTGACTAAGAAATAACCCAAAAGTCTCAAATCTTATAAAAAAAAGACATATTCGAATGATTAACAAATTGCATTTAAGTAATTCTTACTAATAATAAACTCAGGTACTAATTACTAGGTACTTTATATTTACAATATAGCTTATTTGTGTTTATTGGTTGAAAAATCCAGTAGGTACCCACTTATGTTACTATATTACTATTATATTATGTAACAGTATCTGTAAATTTAAATGAATAGTTTAATTCAAGATGTCAATATTTCATCATAATATGTCTTCATATTGAATATAATATAATATTATGATAATGTATGAACTATTTGTATATTTTGGTCTTATAACTATTATATAATAAATGTCAAATATTGTCTTAATATAATATAAATATATATATGGTATTGAACTGTTATATAGTACATTATTTCTCGTTTTAAAATTATTTTATTAATGGTTTGATAATAATAATCATAAAATGTTCATGGTTCTGTTGTTAATTAGAGTTTGTAATTTAAATTTTCAGAAACAATTATAAATTATAAATTAACTATTTACTCTCATGTACATCGGCTGTTAAATAGTTTATGACAAAACCATGTGTGTTAAATGTTTACAAGATTTTGCTGTCGAAGAATGACGAACAGCAGTCACGCTCGAAAATAAAAGACAATATCACACTGTTTATCACACCGCCTGAGTTGAATTTTTGTGCAAAAAAAATTAGGAAAATAAACATTTAAAATTCCGGACAGAGTATATATTTAAATTATGTGCTCATATTATTAAGTTATATTATTATAACATTATACAGCGTATGGGATGTTTGACATTTATTTCGATTCACTGATATCAGCCCACAATAACGGAGTATTATACATTTCATAAAAATATTTACAGCGTAGTTCAGTTTACCACGGTATTTATTGGTATAATTTAAAATTTTAAAAATTTGTTTGAAAATAATTTATTAAATATTTATTTTAAAAATATAGGTGCGATTAAAATATAATTTTATCAAAAACGGGTTTACAGTAAAAATTTCTATTTTATTCAACATTAACATCTGTGGAATTGGAAAATTACGTTTTACGAGTATAATTCTCACATGAAACATTTTGATTAATCTTTCTATTAGGAAAAATGTTAAACGTTGAGATTGTAAAACCGATTAATTAACTTCGCATATTCAATAATACACAGTATCTACAATAAAAATATATAAAAAATATTAATTCCTATCCAGAAAAAAAGTTTATTTTGTGCATAATATACCTGTTATGCGTAAGTGTGTAAGTCAATTAACACCACTCAATATCGAAGAACTGCATTGTGTCGTTTAATGGCTGTCAACCAAACATGACAATTAAGCTTACACAATACAAGATGCTGCAGTAGTAGTTTGGTTCTGTTCGATTTATGTCAGAGCTGAGCATCGATAAATTTTACTGAAGAAAGAAAATGGGTTGTGTAGGGTAGACATCAACGAAGACAGCGTAGGGCTTATGTGTTCCAGCCTTACAGCCTACAGAGAAAGAGAAAATATCACCCAGGACGATTGTCAATAGGTAACCCAAAAACTCGACCCCACATCCCAATAATACAACCTCGACTTTTGATACGAAAACAATAAGATTGGTAGTTACTTACAAAACACTACGAAAAAATGATTGCAAGCATCGTAATTTGTCTTGCACATAGTGAAGGTTTTTTACCATCAATGAACAGAGTTCAAACGGAGCATTAATTTCTACTAAATAATAGGCAGAGTCTGCAAGTTTTTGGGTATATTATGTACCTAATTATTACTTAGATAGTGACGAATGGATTATTAACAGATGTTTATACGTCCGTAAAAGTATAGATATAAAACAGATATAATATTAGACAGCATTTTGTTGGTCTTGTTTCACAGGTCCACAAACTATAAAACAGTAGGTTGTACTACTGTCTATTGTGAGTTGTGACAAATAACTAAACACAAATTTTGGCATCGAAATGTGCTTTTAAATTGTATGATTGGACTAGGTGGATTTTAATATAAAATGGTGGAGCCCCTTTCATCTAAATATGCACAGACAATAAAAGGAAACTACAGATAGTTTATTGTATGTATTGAGGTTCAGAATCCATACTTCAATGTTCACTATCTTAATGCTTATGAATAAAAAAACTATTCGTTTAATTACCAACACTTTGAGAATATAATTCAGAGTATAAAAAAAAACTTGTGTTTTATAATTAATTACCAAATCACTATAGTATGATAAAAATAGTAAAAAATTTCAAAGCTTTATTTCTAGAAAATACTTTTCTATGAATATATTTGTTCAAAGACGTATTGTTTATAATACATAATATATTAATATGTATGTACAGGTAAGGTACCTACCTACTTAATTAAGTACAATCGTATAATAGATTAATAATTAATGGAACTTTTTCAAACAAAAGCGTATTATAAATACCTAATCACATTATTTATACTGGATAGAGATATCATATTTAATAAGGTTCGTTGATTAGGTTCCTACCTACAGAAAAAAAGTTGTAATCAAATTATTTTATACTAAACAACTCTCTAATAATTAAGTACTAAAAATGCGCTCATTTTTCTTCTTTAAAAGAAAAAAATATATTTACGATAACTTAAAATACAATAGATGTGTCTATGATAATTATACAGTTAATCTATTAATTTAAAAATACTTTTGAAATTTCTGTATAGTTAATTCAATTTATAAAAATATGTTTCATTAGTTTTTAAATTGTTAGTGTGTCATATCGAATACATTTTGCAAGCAAGTCGTGCGTTACACTCATTCTTAAATAAAAAATACTTAATAATTTTTAAATTATTATTTTATTTTTACAATAGTTATTGCTGCAGTGGAGTAAGCCGAAGGGTCGTAAATATTATAACGCGCATACACAGTGCACTTAAAGTAAAAATTAAGTATAAAACAGTAAAACTATATTTTCTACTTATATTATAATAATATTCAGAATGTACAACTGTGCCGTTTAAAATTCACAAACTCTGCATCAGGATATAAACTGTTAATGTCTTGATTTAATCAACAGTTTTTCAATCATAGTCATTTCCTTGATTAAATTATATTCTTATTAATTTAATCAAGTTGAATAAAGGAACCTACCTACTTTATTATTTAGTATAAAATTATATTATATATACATAAAAAAATTAGTAATGTTGACATTACAGCGTTGGCTGGGAATAAGCTATAGCATGGTGGCTTCGAAAAGGGTTTGTAGAAACTCTCATACCCAATGGCTACCAAAACGGTTATGATATAAAACGGATATTTAATATTTTTACCCTCTAAAAGAGTTATGCCGAGGAGATGACAATTTTGGTGTAAGAGGTGGAAGTTACAGAGGAAAACGGATAAAGCGACTAATGGAAATCTCTGAGCAGTCACACTAAAACGCTTTTGATAGAGCTTATATATTTTTTATATAGTAGACACAAACGTAAGCCTTTCTTCCAGAACGAATTAAATCAACTACGACACTTTATACGAATCTCAGCAGTCTTTTTTTATCAGTAATTCAGACAAAAAGTGTGGACAACAACACAATGCTATATACCTACCACCAAAAATACACCTTATATGTTTACCTACAAAATCGTATCACGAATCTAATCATTTATCTTCAAATTCTCCTTTTTCTATTTATTTTCTGAAATATCTCCCTAATGTGTTTATTGTACACATTTCAAATTGGATTTCAAAAGCACTTAAATGTTAATCATTTTTACGCAGATCCATTCTCTCTTATTTAGTATTAGAAAAAATGTTTTCCCTGTATCTCCCTATATTAGTTAGTAACGATAAACAATTTACTTACTAATTCAACAGAACCGTAATGACGCCTGCTGAACACACCACGTCGAGATATGAGATCATTAGACGACGATCTGAAAAAAAGTAAATTATTGTTTAAAATTAATATATTTTTTAATTTTTAATTTTGTTTAAGTAGTAAGTTTTAAAAAAACTTTAACTACGATAAATATTATCCAGAATTAATTCAAATTAATCTACTCATAAGATGTTAAACGTAGGAAAATAAGCAGTTACACAGTATTTACTTATTTACTTATAGTCTAAAACTAATATGTGTATAATGTATGCATATATTATATTTATATTATGTGAGTATAAAATGTAAAAAACCTTAAATAAAAATATTTATAAATATTTTCAGTTTATGAATGAATAAACTAACTACCTATTAAATATTATAACAACTTATACGAAGACTATACTATTGTCAGCCTATAACTAAACAAAATATATTCAATATTATACACAGAGAAAATAAAAAAAAAATATGGTTTCTTCAACACAAAATATGTATTTATTATACAATTATACCAACTACTATTTTAAATTAAATGATTTTTTTTTATTTTTTATTAATCATCTCGCGGAAACTTAGGCTTTTGGGTGGTTTTTAACTGTAGAGAGGATACTGTAGGTTTAAACACGTGTGTCTGTTAGTTTGGCAGAATTTTCTAGTAGGCACCCGTAGGTTTCTGCCACGCTGGGTGGGGGATGGCGAAATTAAATAATATATGAGGTGTATCGCTTATGTGAAATTGAAGCCTGTGTTTTGCTGAGTATAAACAATAAACATGTACCCAACTAACAATAATTTCATATTTTAAATTATAAATAACTGAAAAAAAATAAATATAGTTCAGCAACAATAAAAGTTACTACTACATAAACTAAGTAAGAATAATAAGACGAAACAGATATTATAATCAATGAAAGAAAATCATTTGAAATGACATGAATCATAGCATACAATTAACTATGATAATATTATCTAAATTATATTGTAATTGAGTACCTAACTATTTTTACCTAGGTATTTATCAAGTTTCATCTGAGTTGAGATATGCGTAACAATAATTAATTGATAACATATTTTATTTACCCGTAAGGACATATTTTATAATTATATAAGAAAATAAAATTACTTATTTGTATCTAATACAAATCACTTAACAAGTGTACTTTACACTGATATATTGCAAGTAATAATATTTGGTAATAAATCTACTTTATTGATATTATTTAAAATTATGGTATTCACCTTAAGTTCACAAAAAAGGTGGGCTGTACATTTTTTTTTTAAATTAAAACATGTACTATAAAATAAATCAACTATTTTTGCTTATATACTTGTTTGCATAATTTTCTTTTAAAAAAGGATGAAAATAAGACAGTAGGTAACAGTTGTAAAACAATTTATCGAAAAAGTTTTTTCTAACATTAAACTTTAACAAGAAGCCATTAAAAACAGTGTTTTTGGCAAGCTATTGGGTTGAGTTTTCTTCTCCGTACATCTACGGGTATCTATGTGTTTACATTATATTATTTTCCTTTGATAA
Organism: Sitobion miscanthi; assembly: GCA_008086715.1. NCBI lineage: Eukaryota > Metazoa > Arthropoda > Insecta > Hemiptera > Aphididae > Sitobion > Sitobion miscanthi. The sequence goes on from CM017802.1 coordinate 30,966,665, forward strand.
CAAAAAACCAAAATATTTCACATCAATAACTTATGTAATACATTTAATTAACTAGATAAGGTCCTATACCAGTAGGTAGTTAAATATTTAAATGTATTACATATATATATATTTTGTACATACTATAATATTTTAATTTTACGATTAGACAATACTATTTTATAGTTTATAATACTGAATAATTAATTAAAATAACTATTTATTTTTGTTTTATATAAAAATCATTTTAAGAGTAGACATAGTTGAATACGTATTTTTTAATTATAATGGCTATCCTATACCTATTGCATTAATTGTTACGTCTTAGCAATACCAATTGGCAGTTTCAAATAATATAATGTAAACCTAAATTAAAATAATGAATGAGTTACTCCAACTGTTAAACCTTTATCAAAAAAATTGTTCTAGTTATATTTAAAATTTTTTTTAGTAATAATAATAATTTTAATAACAGTATAATATAGTTACTTTATGTTTTTTTAACCTAGATCGAACTTTAGGACTAAGCCTGGATTTAAGACCGGTGTCCCGTACTCCCGTTATGTTTATAAAAACAAATTTTTAATTCATTAACCTAAATCAAATTTAGTAAATATTACTTAACAAAGCAATTTATAGTAATAACAATATTATGACATCAGAAATATCAATTCGATGTAAATTAATAAAAACAATGTTTTGAATTGAGCTCAAAACGATAACATATTATTTAACATTTACGAGTGGAAAAATTAACCGCACTCATGAATTTGACAGGGTTTTCAAATCCCCGTGATAGTGCACATGTTGCAAAGCTTCAAAACACGAAATCGAGCATTCATAAGAAAATATCAAGTACATGAGAGTTTACGCTTGTATGCATTTTTATAACGAAAATTCATAAATAAATTCAAATTTTCCACTTGAATTGATACCGTAAAATATACAACATTATGTACTCAATAAAATTCTTAACGACTCAAGTTTATTTGCATTTAGAGGGATTCAAGAAAAATATGTATACGCCTAATGTTTTATCTTATAGCATTATTTAGTGTGCATAGTTGATTCAGTATGTCACTATTTTACGATGGAAATATCGTTAAAAATAAACATTACCCAATGGAAATGTGTTTACAAAAAGACAAATCTAAATATTACGCGTGCTATGAATTATAATTTATTTTTATTTTATCAAAAACTATTTGCTATCTTAACAAACATCGTGTTTACAATTTTAATTGTTGAATATGACTGGTTTTATTCAATGAATTACGGCCCACAATGTAGTTATTAATATTTAAAATCCTGATCATATTCAATATACTACGCAGTACACTAGCTAGTACGTACCTACTCATTTTTACATTAATTCTCATCCGGTAATTATACATTATGTTACCGACGTGTGGATGAAATAAATATTTCGTGGAAAGAGGTGTGCCACACGTGTTACCTACTGTGGTTTGTTTGTTTTGTTTATTTATTATTATTGTTTAAGAGTTATTATTTTTAAACAATTACGATCGACTGTTCTTCGCCGTTACTAATTTTGTTACTATTTAACAATGTACAAATTAAACAATAGGTATACGATAAAATTAATCTAAATTATTATTTAACACTTATACATTATTATTATAATTTTTTTAAAATAGAATCTAAATTGTGTGCCCTAATTTATAAGAAAAAAAAATATTTTTGAAATAACTATGGATGAGGTATCTAGGTATTGTACTGTCAAATATTGAAATATCCGTATTAATATTTTTAATAGATTAAATTTTAAATTTAACACAATGATACATTGATAACCATATTGGCAAATGTGAAATGACAATGACAGGTACCTTATATATTTTTTAAAATGGTTTTTTAAACTTAGATTATTTTAATTTTTAAGCGTAAATACAATTTTATTTCTCCAAAAATTCGGATTTTTTTTAATTTTCCAAAAGCTTCGGTTTTTTTTAGAAATGTATTATTTTAATATTTTCCAATTTTTCTACATTTTCCAAGGGTCTGGGAAAAAAAGATTTTTTCCCGAAATTTCCCCAAATTTTTTCGGCATTTTGATCCCTACTAATTACTTCCTCAATATCAGAGTTGGGTAGACACAAATCATTGACCCCACCCTTATTAATCTTTGATTTACGCTTGAACCAAATGCATTTAAATTGTGAAATTTGTCGTGAAAATTCTTGTTATTTACATGATAAATAATTGCATAAAATAATTTTTAGTTGGGGTGGATTTGGGGACATACCTACGTGTTATATTTCTCAACATACAAAATATTATAAATTTAAGATAATAACATCGTGTATAAAAAAAAAAAATGCTGTATTTAGTTTAAAAGTAGGAAGTCAATATTTTTTAAAATTATTTTTGTGTTTTTACATTACTTTCACTAAACGTAAATCTTGGAAATATGAAACAATATGTTAATTTAATGGTTTTAAACATTTGATGACATGCCAAATATTCAGTATAAATCAATATAGCAGATATGATGTATAATGCTATTGAATAAAGTGTACTATGGGGTATAGTTTTTCTTTTTATGATTGCGTATAACATTTTTTTACGATCCAAATACCACTTTGAGAAGTATGATAACCTGATGCACCGTGGGAATTGAAAACGGTTTTATGGATTTATCATGAATCTGGTAAGTAGTCCCATGCTACGACTCGCGAAATAGTACCTAATAATTAAAAATTTTTCTAGCCAACTCGTCATTCGTCCAATAATTTCAATGTCTTGTGTCCACTGTGACAATAATGAACATTTGGCACAACGCACAATTTAAAGATTCGTTTAAGATAAAACTACTATGTAATCCCATAAAGGCTTTTAGATCTAAAATCTAAATAAAAAAATTTCTGGAACTTTCTACATTCGGTTTCATATATAAGAATGAAATGTTAAATTAACTTTTTGAATATTGTTGTTAATCCCATACAATCAACAACAGTTCCATTTTCTAAATTTTAATTAAAATAAATTGAAGTATTACATTGGTACGATGCTACTTAATCATTCAAAAATTTTTTTTTTTAGTGAATTACCATGTCCTACTCTAATCAGTATGTATACATTGAATAAAAAAAAATTAAACAACATTCTTATCAATAATCTAATAAGACTAGCATTATAATTACATTTAACTTAAAATCTTAACCTATACAATTTTAATTTTATTAGTGAAGTACCTACAACATTAATAATTAAATACAAAATTAAAATCCTATTGTTTTGCCACTCATCTTCAAACATAATATATAATATTATAAACGATATTATAATATGGACTCAAATATTTTAAATTACTATTATAGCCTATTAAAGATTACCTACTTTATATACATGTATAATATTAGTATGTATGTATTTTCAACGGAATTAAATGTAAAATGCGGTATATGAATTGAGAATTATATCTAAGTACTTATATATAATATATAATAATTTTAATAAAAATGCAATTTATTGATTTTCACAGTAGATTCTCTAAATGTAAAATAATACCTACTTTGAAAATGGTTTTTACAGTATTATTATTTATTATGGGTCACTGTTATTGTGATTCAGAATTCAAATAATGAGGACTCATTATTTAATAAAAATATAACTTACAAATATTAAACACTATAATGCACCGATATCTAAACACAAGAGATAAGTATCAAATATCCGGTCTCTAAGTTTGTTTTTATTTTAATATAATTAGTAAACAAACAATAAAATCATGTTACTTTTTCAAGCTCCTCGAATGGTTGGCTAATTTTAAAGTTAAAATTCTTTGTTGGAGACACCTTAGCTGAGTTGTACTATTTGAAACTAAAATTAAAGTTTGTTATTAGATGATACTATATTACTGATTAATAAATTATATTTTATTTCAATGAATTAAAAAAATATTTTTAACATTTATAGAACTTATATAAAACTTAACATTTTAACGACTCTAAATTACAAAGTCCGTTTAAAGCCGATAAACGGCTAACTTTTTTGATACATTATATATGTTAGGTACTTTTAGAATAATATTAATCTTTAATGTGAGTTTTTGGAAAATACCTACAAAAGAATCGGTAATGATAACGAAAATAAATAAATAATTTAGTATGTAATTTATGATGATTCGCATCGAATAATAGTGATAACAACATTTATATACAAAATAGTAATGCAACACCAATTTTGAAGAGACATTTTTTCCACACAAAACTTAATGCATGGGTAATTGAATTGGGGTTTTCTTATTAATGATCTGAAAATCTTTGAAAACGCAACACAAATATTGTCTGGAAAAATATCTAAAAATAGCGATATGTTGCTTAACTAAATATTTTTCGCGAAAAAAGAATGTTGTGTTGTGTTGTTTTTTTATGGCGTGTCAAACAGAGTCTATAGTATATGTAGACTATAATTCCACGAATAGTCATTCGACAAAAAAACCAATACGCTATTCATGTTTTTTATATAATAATATCGCGTTTCGCCGAATTACCTAAAGATATCAGGATTAAATTCTTTTTTTACGGTACACTTTCAAAAACCCAAACCTCCCGCCACAGGTTATAATAATAATAATAATAATATTGCAGGCGTTAAGATTTTGCAAGTTCAAGACCTTAAATCAATTATCTTACACCACACACCACGCTTATTTGTCCCAAACGTCGAGTGAATATCTTAAGTATGCGACCACGCGCACGGTGTTTCGTTCGCGAACAGCTTTAGTAAAATGAAAATACTCACAGTGCGGACGAGGCCCGCCTCCTGTTGAGCTCTCTGACCGGTATGGCGGCCGGGTGAAGGAGCGTGGCCAGGCCCAGCCGTTCGACGCACAGCGACCTGGACCGGTCCCTGGCCGCTATGATGCCAGTGGATGACGCGGCGCGGGGAGGGGCGGCGGCCACGCTCAGCCGCCGGCCACCCGGTAACGTGGACGGCGGTGGCGGCGGCTGCTGTTGACCGTCCCTGTTGTCCACGCCTCGGAGACGCGACACCAGCTTCATGGTGGTCGCCGACGACGTCCGTTCGGCGTCGCCGGCTGAGCCGTCGCCGCCGCCTCCGACGGACGACCGCCGTCGCCACGCTCGCGAGTCCGTGTTGGAAACAACGACAACAGCGACAACAATAACAACAATGATATTACGGCAGTGACAGTCCGACGGGTGTTCCGGCACGCGGCTCTTGCGAATCGGTTGGACGTCGCGGGCGGAGGAGAGTTGATCACGAGTTTCCCGCGATTTTCGACTTTCGTTATATTTGGAATGAACACTCGAATACCTTATAAAAAATGGTATTCAAATACTTCATAAAAATAGTATTCCGAATAAAGTATTTAAAATACTTTTTAGTTTTTGTTTTAAATATTATTCAGAACAATTTGATATTAGCACCACCATATATAATTTTGTAAACCCAAATATAATATAATTTAAGTGGTTGGTACTTTATTTAAAATATGTATAATAATTAATATTGTAAACATTTCCAGAAATATAAGGAAAACAAAATTTTTACATTTTGGGAAATGTATTTTGAATACTTTCATCGGAATATACTACCCAAGATTGGTAGGTAGATCATAGGTACTATAATATATTATAATTCGACATAAAAATAATATTTTTGAGTGTGCAAACTGCGATGTGTGCGTGTGTGTTAATGCGAATCTATGTCTCCACCCATCACCCACCACCAATCTCAGAAAATTCTGAATATTTTTACATAGAGATAATTTAGCATCTCAGTATTGTAATAAATAATAATATTTTTATCGCCGACACTTCATCACCATCGCCCTCCCGTCATCCGTTCAGTAATTAAAATAACGATATTAAATATTATTATCAAGTTAACTAAAGTTGTCCGTTATTGGTTAAGAAGGTGCTATTCCACTCTATCGTGACATCCATAATTTAATCCCAGTTTGTTAATTGGTTAGATGCTGTTCTTATTTTTTTATTATATCTACCTAGCTACTATGTTACCATATGTTACCGTAAAATTGAAAAATATTAAATTTAACGACGTGCGGTTACAGTGGCCAAACGTTCAGGTCTGACCATTGAATTGTTACTACTGTTTAAACTCTGAAAGGTTACACTGGCTAACCTCTAATCAGGTTTTAAGTATGTCTACGAAAGTTATGTAAACAGATAATAGTAAGTACTAGGTACTTGAAAAAAAATCGTTGAACAATATTTAAGTATTGGGTGTCCCGTCTTACCCATGTTTCCCCTATATATAAAATAATATAAGTATATTATAGAGGTTAACACGTAAAAATTAAATCACATCACTATAATAGCGATATTCAAAAATAATTAATTATTATACTACCTACCTATATATTACATAAATTTAGTAATACGAAGAAACAACTTTTTAGACTAATATTTAAAAAATTTAAATGTATAGGTACACAAATGATAAATTTGTACTATTAATTTTTAACTTTAACTAAACCAAATTTAATAACTATTGTTTGGTGCAATAATTTTCAAATCGTTGTGAGAATTGTTTATATTTGGATACAAAAACCAGCAGTTCAATAATATTGGAAGTAGTTTAACAACACGTGCTATTATTGAAAAAGGCTCTTCACAGGTAATAATACAAAAAAAATATAAAATAGTATTTTATGTTGATAATCAATTTTATTTAGTATCAGTCCAGCTACCAAATTCAAGAACTTTAAAAATAACGATACAGCGAGTACGCCACGCTAAACAAATTGCCCCGGCCAACCCAAATTCTTTACATTTCGAAATACCAGATTCATTCACAAAAACATAATGTGGAGAGCAGTTTCTTTTTTTCGACAGTGCAGGTAATTCTGGAAATATTGATGACCGAATTTTAATTTTTTTGACATGAAAAAATTAAGAATTTCTAACATATTCAAAACACTGGTTTGCTAACGGAACATTTTCATGATGTTCCAATTTATTTTACCAATTTTATACGATCCACACAATTCAGTTTTCTAATATCATACCGTTGGTATATATTTTATTACCAGATAAAAAAGAAAGCGCTTATAATACAATGTTCCGTAATTTAAAATTAAGAAAACCAGATTTAAATCCAACTTCATCCAACTTCAAAAAAGCAGTAATGAATTCTATTAAAACCGAATTTCTATTACGTTTTTTCCACTTAAGTCAAGCCATATTATGGAGTCATATTTAAGAATATGGTTTATCAACTGAATATTGTAATGATCCTGTATTGGCTCTGAAAAAATTAGCTGCTCTTCCTTTCGTTCCAACAGAAATAGTGACAGAATACTTTGAAGGCCTTTTATAAAATTAATTTTACACAAAATATGAAGAACTGTTGTCACCACTAATTTCATACTTCGAATGTACTTGGATTGGAAGTTTAGACAGAAGAGGAAAACGAAGATCTCCCTTATTTGCAATTGATATTTATAATTGTTTTAATTGTTTGAAAGATGATCTCCCAAGAACCAATAACAATATTGAAGGTTAGCATAATGGATTTTCTGCGCTTTTAACACCTTCACATCCTGTCGACTATATGGAAATTTAATATTTGATTGAAAAAAGAAGAAAGTAATAAGAGGGCTATTGAACATCTTATTACTGGAGATGTACCAGCAAACAAATTAAAGTATAAAACTACACCAAAAAAAATGTTACATTTTAGCGAAGGTTTCGAAACCCGACCACACAATAAATAGATACTTACAAGGTTAGCCCACAATTTAAATTTAAAAAAGTGATATATTATAATATAATGTGTATTAAGCAATAGTAATATTTGTAACATGATTTTAATTTGGTAATTTATTTTATTTGTTATGTTTAATTAATTTAGTATTATTTTATTAAACATGATGCGCTGACTTGTCTTGCGCTGAAATGTTATTGATGAATTGTTATGCGCTAAATTGTCCACAACCTTTATATTAATTAAAGGCTATTATTTATGTTATTTTTACCATCTGAAATTGTGAACATTGTATTCATTTAGGAAGGCACTATGATTCATAAATAAAATTATTTTATAAAAAAGTTATGTGCACATAAAAAATTCAAATATGTAGATAAATTTGTCCAATAAAATATATTTTTTATCCAGGGCACAAATCATGTATCAGTAATTTTGTCAGGACACAACTCTTTAACTGCGGTTTTGTGGTGTTAATCATTAATATATTAAACATTGAAACAACCTTTATCGTGCAACTGTGTTACCAAGGAGAGGCAGAATAAGAATCCAACCTTATCTTTTAAGACACGGGATTAAAATTTAAAGATAACAATAACCATTTAAATTTAACTGCGTGGTGAACAGACATTAAATAAACCGTTAATTAAAACTAATCTTTGCATGTTGCGATCATGTGTGATCTTTAAAATATAAGAATTGAGGATTTTCAAACTTTTTAGTTTCTAGAAACACTGTACTTTCATCATATGTGTATTATCCTCCTAATACGTTTAATATGTCACATAACATGAATACGTTTTTTTTTTTTAATTGTTCCTGAAAAGTATGAGGGAATTTCGTGTTACTGTTATCTGCTCTACCGGACCATTATTTCTGCAAACGAACTTCGCTCCCCCCTCCCCTCACACAGGTCCGCAGAATAATTAACTCTAATTATTGTTTTGTTAATTACTATTATGACTATATTTATCCCCACTGTTCTATGTTTTGTCTTTTGACGAGTAAAAACCGGTAAATGGTTTTTTTTAAAACTTACTTAAATAAAATGAAACTATCCATTTCAGGATGATTAGTAGGCACGCATGAATTTCATACAAATTGTAAAATGTATTTAAAAAGGCTAATTGTAAAAATTAAAAATATTAACTACCAAAATACTCCAAACGCTTTGACTATAGTTCATGAATATCAAATATTTAATTTACTACTAATGCAAAATATACGAATATCCCGAATAAACACAATTAATTAATTTAAAACAATAATTTATTGTTATAACTACATATATAATATGATAGTATAATGTATTTAGGTATATATTATATTATTACTGTAAAAGTACGAATAACTGTGAAACCTACCAGTGAATCGATTAATGTGAGATTTTCGGAATGAATTTAATCCCCGAATGGTTTTTGTAGTTCAGACTTTTACAAACGAGATTTGGTAAATCTAAAGATAAACAACCAGTGTTGGTGAAAGTCTAAAATTGTTTACCAATTATTGTGTGATATTTTTCTTCTTGCTTTATACTCGGATAATTTAATTAGTTATTAAAAATTACAATAGTATACGTTATCATAAAAACAACTATTATTATTGTTTATGTATATTAGGTACTACATTAGCTACTATAATATATTAGATCCCAAAAAAACAATCCGCCAAACTCCGTGTAAAAAGAAAGCTAAGTATGAAAAAAACAGCTTTAAAAGTTGTGATATAATTTTATAGCTAGTCTTTGAAATATAGATATTGTTTATATTAAAATAGTCTGCTAAATAATTAAAATTAGCTTGACGATAGAATATTATTAAATAACTTTTTTAAAACACTTAAATTTACTATGGTAGTTAAAGTTGAGTATTAGACACTAGCTAATGTAATATCTAATATACTTAAATAATAATCGTAATAATTTTTATGTTAACGTATAGGTACTATTGTAATTTGTAATTACTAATTATATTATACGAGTATAAAGCAAAGGGAAAAATATCACAGTGATTGAAAAAAAAAATTTGGACTTTCACCAACACTGGTTCTTTATCCTAAGATTTACCAAATATAGGTTGTACATAAGTTATTCGGGATTTGACTAAACTGTTTTGTGTACCTAGGCTTCGCCGGTATTCGTACTTTTACCGTAACATAAATTTATCATATAGGTATTACCTACTATGTAATAACAAATATTATATCATATAGTATGTGCAGTGCACTTGACAAAAGTATATCCGTGTTCATGACAATAATAATATCTAACAAAATAACTGGACATTTTAAAGAGGAAATGCAAAATAATTTAAAAACATATTGTGACAGAGGAATTAGAGTGTTTCGAATTGTCCATTCGTTGGCAAACATAACGCGATATTCTGCATTAACATATCTACCATGGCATCGAATATGGATTAAACATTGCAATCAGCACTCGATGTTTAAAGTGGAGTCAACACGTAATAATGTATTGTTAATCGACACACGATTTGGCCACGATGTAATACTGTGTAGTGGTATATTATTTTAAAACCAAACGTTTTTTGATGATATTATTAAAACACGTATAGTATACTAGTATAGTGCGTATGCAGTTCATACTAATATTCTACGCCGTGGTAGATCGGCGGCGGTTCCTTCGTTTCAGAGAAAAAAATATTTGTCGACGACAACGATGACGACGGAGTATAGATACACCTACGGTGGTTTAGAAAGGTGAGCGGATTGATTAGAGGGTATTTTTCGTTCAAACTGACGATATATATATATAATATATATTGGGATATGATGTTTAAATGTATAGAAGGTATATTATAATATAATACCTATATAATAATATATATGATGAAAGACGCCTTGGCGTAGGGAGATTGCGAGCGTTCGATATATTTTCCTCGTTGAACGAAAGAGGACGGAAAAACTCGGTGAAAACGAGAGAGGAAAATCGGAATAGAAAATAAGACCAATCTGCTAGCTGAGTAAATCATTTTACGTACGTCGAAAATATACGCGAGCCGCTTTTTATCTGCGTCCGACGTGCCGACGCCAACTGAACACTACAAACGTGTGAGGTATAGAAATATATTGTGGTGAGCATCATATACGTGTACTTCGAATCCGACGACGTTGCGTGGGGTAGTTGTGTATGACAGAGTAAAATTGAAAAACCACCGGTTAAATTGGCCGTCGGGCGCAAAGTCGGTGGAATTTTTTCTGTCAAATTTTCGGATTATGGTTTTTGTATATCGTAATATTATTGATATGTATGATTTGAAATAGTTGAAAATGATTGCTTTATATTTTTTTATCATTACTTGTCGTTGTGAATTTTTACACTTTTAATTATTCACTTTTCGTTTTATTGTAAATTTCGCCATAGCTGGTAAGGTCTTGAAAGAATATATTTTGTTCCAAAAAATATATTTATGTGCAAATATCAAGTATTTTATATTATTTGCAAATATTACTATTTTGAATAGTTTAGACGAATGGAGTAATACAACTATGACTTTATCATAACCTACCTAACAAAACTTTAAATTGTTATAAGAAGTTCGAATTACAATGATAATTCCTTAAAATGGCGGTCACCGAAAGAACCAAAAAAAATTATCTCTATTATTAGGTTATCTCTCTCTCTCTCTCGCACACACTCTCTATCTAACTCTCTTTCTCTCTCAAGAGACAATACTCAACAAAACTAAAAAAAAAAGAGAGATCCACTTTATAAAAGATAACACTGTCAGAGACGACCGTTAATATAAGTTGAATGTACTTAGAATGAAGAAAAACAACATGAAAATTGACTGAGAAAATGAGGCTTATGTTGAAAAAACTTGTATGTACATCGACCGGGCACTGCAGGGTTGTAGGTCAGGCGTGGCAAACACTTTTACGTGCCCGAAAAACCGATGCCAACGACGGCCGTGTGTAAAGCTATTGAATTAAATGAGATAAATATTATTGCATTCGTACCAAACTCGTAATGAAAAACATATAGGTACGTATTTTGGCGTAATGCGTGCAAAAAGTAACAATAGACTGGTATCGAGATTTATTTTTGAAATCACTATTAAATTAATAGGTTAAATCAAACATTATTGTTATTTCTTATTGAACAATTTAGAATTGTATTTGTATTGTATTGAATTGGTAATAATTAGGGACTAATTCGTAATTGCTCTACTGATTGTGCATTATTTTGTTTGACAATATTTCGTCAACGTTAAATTTTAATGTGAATGTCATATTATTATAAAGATGGTGGGAGTTTAATATTTTTTTGGAACTCGTCTTCAAGGGATAAATCCTAAAAACAGTTATGATAAAGCTTTGCAAGCTTCCCATTTCATCCAAACTTAATAAAAAAAAAATATCAAGCACTGTATCCGGCGCGAGATGGGACCGGAAACTGGGCTGGAAATGAAAATTTCAACTGTATATTATTATTGTTATTATTATAACAATAGCCAACCGTTAAAGGAGCGGCATTCGGGTTTTCTCGAAACCTGCAGATGTTATAATACATTAATACTTATATGAAATTATTGATAAAACTCGCTGCCGATATATTATGACGGGACGGCGAGGTATGGGCTAAGAGAACGGATGGATGGACCGCACGAAGAAGTAGAAATATTATTCTTATTATTATATTATATAGATGCGTGTGTAGTGTTGCGCGCTGCGTGCGACCGCGAACAAGTGTTGCTGCCAGCCGAGCCGAAATAATCTGCGAAACGCGGTTATATAGGTATATCTGGCGAAAAGGACCCCATTTGTCATGTGTCGAGTAACCGTGGTAGTGGTGTGTAGGACGGGCATTTTAATAGAGGGCTGGAGGTTTATTATAGGAGTGCGGGTGGATTGTGTGTCGAGGAGCAACTCTAATTTGTGTGTTCGTACGCCACTGTGGCACGCACGAGGTGCTTCAAATCCTCCCGCCACATATACCAGAGACAATTATTACCCCCGACGGAGGCGCCAACGGAATGCTTGGAATGTCCGATATCATATTATATATATATACACATACACACATCCAATGAGACGGTATAACAATAGCGGTACCTACGATATTTCCAATGGATTTGACGTAATGATGGTGGTCGGATATAGACGAGACGAAAGGACGAAAGAACGAAAAATGTATTACTTTGAAACATTTAAGTGTCCCCGAATGATCGGATGGAATTCCGTTGATAAATAATAAATGCGATGAACTATAGATTAAAAAAAAAAAACAACTTGTAGTTACTCATGATATTATATAGTACTCATTTCTCGGAGACATCTGCAATAATAAGAGTATGGCAAAAAATACCAAAAACTTTGGATGCAGTGCAGCCCAAATCTAGAAAATAATTAGAAAATAATATAATTTATAAAAAAAGTGGGTAAGTGGGTGTCGCTCTGCAGTACAGTAGGTTACAAGTGGATGATTATAATGGATGGTGTTAAATTTTAATTAAATGATGTAACATCGTTGTATATTGTATACGAAAAATGATTTTGAGCGGAGACGGTTTGTCAGCCTAGGATATTTTATATTATATTTATATATTTTTTATTAATATACAGTAGCCGGTTTGTACTGCAATTTAGCTGCACCTTAAATTCTTCTTAATTAATTAATAGTATACTCATTTAATTTTATCAAAGTATTTGAGTATTAGTACTCATAAGAAAAATTTTTTTTGAACAAATTTTATTACATGTTTTTCCCCCACCAACAGTGTAGAGTATTTGTATGACAGAAATAAACGAACTAATGCGTTCTTTAAAACAAATAAATTACGACGTTTTCGTTATTGCACACGGGCGTAATCACTTTGTGGTTACACATACGACACACCATTAAAATAGCACAACAAAATACTAATTCCCCATCGACAATTTGTTTAAAGCACAACTAAACACTATAATATACGATGATATAGCGGTATGTATTACAGGTATATATTAATGTACTAAACACAAGTTTAAACTGGGGTATTGACTATTGTTCGTGATAATATTATACTTTTTGAACAACAGTGTGCAGACTGTCACACACACACACACTTATAATATACACAAGGACATTAAGGATAGGGGACACCAATAAAATACAAGTATCGAGGTTGTAAAAAAAACGAACTATTGAAAACTAGTTTTGTTTACGATATTATAATTTAAAATTCATATGAACTTTAACTCGTGTTTTAATAACGAAGGATATATATATATATATATTTATAATTTATAACATTATATTTTGATGTTAAAAAAAACGACAATTGCATGAGAACATGTGTCATGCTTGAACATTATTTATACCATACACACGGATGAGTATTAAACACCTAATAATAAGTGAAAATAAATAAATTTGTGTCTTATCCAATTTAATAGAATAATATTGTATAAGTATATGCGATAATTAGCTACGCAAATAGTATAATAATATTATATTGAATTTCTTCGTTACAGAAAAATTTAGGCTGTATAAAAAATATTATTATAAGATTAATTGAGTAATTTTATTTTATCTTTTAAAATGTCTAGATTGGTGCTATGTATTTTCCTAAAAGTATATGTATAATATTGACAAGTGAATAATGGAACTTGGGTAATACAATCTGATTGTGTAAACCTTAAAAATCGAATATCATATGAACCACTTTCAAAATTCCATTCTCGTATCACTTTGTAAGGAAAAAACAATACTGACATTTTATTTATTTTTTAGATATACATGATGATATGATCTTTTTCAGTCAACTAAGATTGATGTTTCAGTACATTTTACATGGCATTTTTTTTTCAATACCAAAAAAAATTAATTCACATGATAGAGTCGGAAAGTTACACACATTCAAGAATAAAGCACATATACTAACATTCGCTATTTTAATTCAAAAAATTTATATTTATTATTTATTATATTGAGCAGTAAATTGGTAAAAAATAGAAAATTATAATATTATAGTAGGTACGCGTACGAAAACTACAATTAATGTTGACAAAGCTAATAAGAACAAAATGATTAGTATAGAGATGTAAAATAGATATTTTCTACATGAATCGAATATGTATTAAACGTTTAAATGAGACCCAACTAAAACTTTATTTTAATACTATAGGTAGTTACTTTAAGCATACATTTTCTAATTATTTTTTATTACTAATCATTTGTACATTTTATATACATCTATAAAAATTAATCATGACAATATGAATAAGTTTTAAGTATATGTATGTTTTATACTTGAAATTTTTAAAGAAAAAAACATATTAATTGATTTTTTTACGATTTGAAAGTTTAGAATGTATGAAATAAAATATGATCCACAGGTCAATCAAGTTTGAACATTATTATAAGCTGTCAAAACGTCAGGTATAATAGAATATATAATAAGTTCCACATTTTTATATCGCTATTGTATAGCTAGGCTACTATTATTATAATTACACAATCAGTTCTTAATAATAGACTATTTATATTTTGAAAATATTAAATAGGTGGTTAGGTACCTTTAATTAAAAAAGCGAAAACTATTTTTAGCAACGGCAAATTAAGTTAATGCACATCATATTATATTAAATAATTCATTAACATTATATATATATCGTATATGTTATATTGTATGGACGTATCTATGGTAGATAATAATATGAGTTGAATAATCATACAGTCTTACAATAATTCATATCAAACCAAAAGTTCCAGTTAATTGTAAGGTATTATTGATATTACAAATAACAATAGGTACCTACTTAAAAACTCTAAGGTTACTCTAGTGTAACATTTAATCTTTATAAATTAATCTAATTGGATGATATGGGCTTCTTAATTAATATTAATATTGACTATATGATTATAACACTAAAATTATATCAATAACTAATAAGATAAGTTATTACTTTTATAAACTACAACATAATTTAAAAAGTAAAAAACAATTATATGAGCCATTATGTCGACAAAAAAAAGTTAGAAAGAATATTTTTCAAGCAATAAGTAAATACGAGATTGACAGTTACAATACCTATATAAATATATGTTTAGCGACATTGTATAACAAGTATATAAATGCAATGGATAATAATTTCATACCACTTGAACATACACTCAAGGTAAATATTAAACTATTATAAAGCACTCATTTGAATAAATTATATATTAACAAGTGTCATTTAAGCGAGTGATTGATATTGAGCAATTTTTTACAACGATATTAAATAAAATAAAACATGAATAAAATATTAATATTAGTTCAATACAATATATTTGTATTTTTAACATTTATTTTAAAATACACAATCTTTAGTTACAATAAATATATTATGAACTTAATATAATTATCACACGAATTATTTGAAAATAGCAACTCAAAGGGGAAATTTTTATTATTCGATTAATTTAGTTTGGTATTAACAAATAATACTGTAAAGAGTAGGTAGGTAGTTTTACTTTACCAAACAATAATATTTTCTTTTCAAAATGGGTTAATTTTCTATTTTTATTTATGTTTGATACTTATGTAAAGCGTTATTTTATACAAGTATTATATTAAATATATTTATAGAATGGAATGGATTTATTTAGAATATTTTTGTAAGACTGTAATTAGGTAATATTAAAAAAAAAATTAAAGGAATGAACTCGAGATTAATCTTTTACGTAGTTGTAGTTAAGCAAAGGCTTTTCAGTTTTGATATGACCTACCTAATAATATTCAAGCATTTGTACGTAGATGAAACCAAATTAGAAAAATCATGAAAGCTGTATGAAATAGACTATAGAGTTCAAATGATTCGTATAATTACGTTTAAAATCAAATATTTAAATTAAATAAGTAATTATATAATTTATTCAATTGATTTAAGTTAATAACGATGAGCATATTGTCATTGATTAATAATTATGTATAAATAATGATACAATAAACAACTAATAACTTTTTTTTTTTTTTAATGCCGTAAAATAATGTTATAATATATTTTGCTATCGCATTGAGTTTAAATAAAAACTATATACCAACTAAACTTACTGAATAAGTTAGTAGATATTGCTAATATATATTATATTAGAAAAACAAAATTAACTTCTCAGGTAACATATTATATATATTTTGGCATCGTGTTTTATGTTTAATTAGTTGCAAATGCAATCCCAAGAAAAATTCCTAAATCAGTCAATGACAAACACACACACGCACACCCATAATTTACATAAATTATATTCAAGCAATTGCGAACTGTACAGCGATGACGTCTGCATTTTCTCGAGAAAAGTATCCAACATGGTTGAGAATTTAGCATTTCGATAATAATATATTATTCCCCTTGGTTGGCAAGCATACTATATGATAAATTATTCCTTATCTTGCATATTATTTCTTATGGTACCGATACTATAATATTACATCGGTATATAGTAAATTATAAGTTATAACACCATAATATTGTTATGTAAATTGTATAATATATAATATGAAGTTCACACAACAGCAATGTTAGGAAAAAAGATAAATCCACTAGAACGAATATGAAAACTTTTATTAAAATTGTCAGGAACTTATTGGTGTGCTCGGAGATCAGCTTCTAAATATTGCGTGTTATGTAATTTTGTAGTAAGACGAAAACTTATATTCGCACGTACCTACACCTGGCACGTACAACTGTCCCGTATGAAACCACTAAAGGGTTGTTTTTCTAAAATATTTCCGACATTTTCTCGAAACAAAAACAGGAGGCACGCGTGATAAACGGTTTAAAAGTTTCACCCGGGACAATCATATTATGCATATTGCATGTTAACATAGTTATCTATTATACATAATAATACGATACGCCTGTGAACCCGTGAGTTAAATACGTAGCAGGACATCCCTATAGTAATATTATTCTGTGACTCGATGATGACCCGAAATTATAAAATATTATGCATTCACATCCGTTCTCTGCAATGTCAACGTACCTTTATATTGTTACTGTTTTTTATTTTTTTAAATGTTAATATCACATAATATTTTCTATCCGATCAGTGACAACCAAACACGGAACGTTGCCGGGCGATTGCCAGCTAATACCCTAAAATATGGGCACACATAGAACGTGAACGTACGGAATTTTACGACGACATAAACAATTATTAATTCGCGATCCACATCCGTTTTTTGGGTACAACGAAACCGGACGGCGGACGAATCGAACTGGGGAGAAAAAAATACTTCGTCGGCGGCGCGAGGGATCGCGTAGCGGACAACAGCGGTTGACCGACGACGGATTCGCACTGTTAAACACGTGCGCGTGCCGCCCTATCAACAGCCGGCCGGCACGCCACGGCGTGACGCTCGCACGTCGCCACCTAGTGGACCGCGACCGCCGCCGCCGACCGTTTTCGACGCCCGTCGGCGAACAGCCGATTGTAACCACTGTCGCCAAAGTCCACCAACAGACGTCGCCAACGTTGTCTAAGTCCGACCGAACGACTTTCTAAAAATAATTATACCCGAACGCACGTTGATACAATATAATATGGTTTTAATGGTTTTTGTATAAGACATTTGTTGTCATTCACTCGGTCACAATAATAATATTATTATATACCTATTGTGAGATTCAAATAAATAAAGTTTGTACACCATGTCAACAGTATAATATTTATATTATCAGGCAAGGTGCCGTTGTCGAGTAAATAATATTATGTAAGTAATTTCAACTTTCAAGTACAATGTTGAGTAGTAATGTAAGTGTCAATATACTTATAACAAACGTATGCAATACCTACAATATATTTTGCAGACTAGTGCTGGATAGATGTATTTAGAAGATAATATTATAATAATAACAAAATATATAATATACTATAAAAATCAGAAATAATTTCTCACTTTAGTCGTTCGAATACAATTTAAATGAAACAAGTGGAAATCACTAGATAACACGTCCTTAACCACCAGGGTCTTGAACTCGAATTAACCGAACCCCTAACACTACTAAAAACCGTTAAAAAATCGAACACCCGAAACCCATATAACCCGAATGATTCTGTTTTCAAAATACCCGAATTAACCAAAACCTGAATAAAACAATCTGGTTAAGTCGATAATCCGAATAATTTTGTTTCTTTACCATCTTCATGTGATAAATCATTTCTTATACTTAATATATATATATATATAATTTATTACTTTATTAGTACATAAAATAAATCAAAATATATAGCTAATAGCAATATAAAATAATAAATATAAACATAGTCTCAACAAAACTGAACAACGTGTTGACAGTCGTGACCAAGATACCAAATACTAATAAGTATTATATACCTATAATTAATACCTATATGGTATTATTTGCTAACCAATCCGTATTATTATAATTTAGTAACGAACATCGTAATTCATGCCTATATTTACTAGTTTTCCAAAAATCACGAATTCATAATTTATATTTTATTTTATTTCTCTACGACTCAACGCCCCTATATGACCTACTTTTTTTAAAAATTTTAGTTAACTTAGTTATAACCGTTGACTTGGTAAGAAATTTATATTTTACTATAAATAACATAAATCCTTTTTTTATTTTAAATTTGTTTTTGGCTTTCGGCTTGACAATTTTTGGGGGGCCTCAGCTTTCAAAAGTTGTGTCTGTTCTAGACTATTGAACATCCGTATTAACCAATATTAACCCGAATAATTAAAAACCGAACGTTTGTTTACATTTTTTATTCCGGTGTTTGAACAGCCGAATACTTCCAGCACCCGAAACCTGAATAAATGATTCGGGTGCTAAGCCCTGCTTGTCAGACAAGACTTTTAATGCCCTATAATTAAAATCTGGACCAACTTTACAATTAAATATTATATTATGCAAAAATGGTGGGGATGCTTATAATTTTATATATTATACTCGCTGTGATTGTCATTCTGTAATAAATTTAATTTATTTACAAGATAGTAATCCAGTTTAATATTTTAATAACTTTATTGTCTAAAGATGAAATCTGAATCTTGCCAGCTGCTAGGTATAAATGTATAATAAAGTTTCACAATGCAATTATTCACAGACATTCCAAAATTCCAGTGGATTTTTCCTTTCCCAAAATCATTTGACTTTCGGTTGTTGTAGATTCTGAGTAGAGTGATGAATGAATTGGTTTTACAATGATGCTTTTTTTGTACCTATTTATTTATTTTTGAGTTTAGTGTCCGACAAAACATTTGTTCACCTTCGGGATCAGTAAAAATGCATTGATTTTCAACTTTGAGAATCGTTTCTGGTGAATATTGGCAAAGTAAATTAATTTGTTTCTGTGTAATTTAAGACGTAATTTTCATTATAAATATTATTATATATTAAACAATAATATTATGATGTGTATAAAAACCTCAAAAACCTGTATAATATTATTAATTGAGTAGGTTAGTACAATTTGTTTCATCAAATGCATCACCAATAAACATATTTGTTTATTATACTCTCGTGAAGATATACAATATTTGACTTACCCTTGACAGTTAATTCAATTAAAAACTATATAATATTTACAAAATATAGACAGTTTTATTTTACGAATTGATTTAAATTATTATGATATTAGAAACTTTAAATGTCTATATAATAACACTGTACATCTCTGTACGTATTATTAATTTATGTCTTGCACTCTTGCGTTTTTGTTTTATTGTACTTTTACAAGAAAGTCCCAATAAAAATTTACTGCTCGTAAAAAGGACAAATTGCTCAAAATTGTTAACAATATAAAAAATTGTATTTATATCAGTCAACATTATAAATTAGTCGTGATTCATGATATGTTTAGAGACCCGGTACCTATACTTTCAGAATGGTTACCGGAATCTCGATGACGCGTGATATATTTGTCGGCATACCCGTTTTAATATGGAAGCTGTGTTTCCTATATATTATAATTTATTCAGGTTAGGTTACGAGTTACCACAAATTAAGCGAAGCTCTGTCTATCTAACGGTATTAGCTTGGTGTATATGTGTTCATATAGTAATAATATTGTAAAATACACTGTATAGTCATAGTGTATTCGCGTTTAGAACATTAGAACCATTTCCGGCCGATGCTTGGAGAGTTTCCCGTAAACACCAAATCGCGGTAACCACGAGCGCATATGCTGCGTGTGGTTTGCAATCTGCAGCTGGTTTAGCATAATAATAATAATAACATAAATAATACTTTAATCATATTATGCAATAACCCACAGGGTCGATGTTGACAACACGCGTCTGGAAATAGCTTCGTTCAGGTATACCCGAAATCTTAGAAATTAATACAACTGCAGTAAGGATAATAATATCATAGTCGAACCTGATTATTATAATATTATCATGACTAAAGTTAATTTAGTTTATTCATGTATAATATATTATTATGCATTGTAAACATTATTTGGCCCCAAATAGGTGTACCTATTCCATAATTTCCCCAACCCAGGAAAAGTTTAAAAGTTTTAAAATTGAGAAATTTGGATCGGTCCATAATTACTTCACATAACTTATTATTATTGACAAAACGTGACACATACGGCCTATCTTGTGAATATTTAGAAATTCTAAAAACTAGATTTTGTAATAATAAAAATGTACCTACAATATTTCCGAAAACGCGTTTTGAGCAGTACCTACCTTAGGTATTTAATTTCTTTAATTGACGGGTATAATATAACCTTTATACATTAAAAAGAACGAAGTCTGTTGACCTGTCGACTATAACATTATACGACGCTAAATTAAATTTTCTTGTTGGGTGATAATCCTATGTGTCCGCACCTGGACTTAATCCCAAGGAAGTATTTGTCTGAGTTCTCCAGATTAGGTTAGGTTAAGACGACAACAAAATATTTTATTATAGAGCATATGTATAATTTAATATTGTTATGTATTGTTGTGTAAGTACATTCGTCTTGAACAAAAATACATCATAATTATTATAACGTTTATATATACTAATAATAAACAAAAAGAACAAACGAAAAATGTTTAAATGTCAGACTTGGAATTAAATTGTATACATACCTACATTTAGCAGTAAACCTAGTTGGTATTTGCCGTTTTTTTTAACTTTAACGCGATCCAAACATTTGGACTTGAAATATATAATATTTTTGATAAAAAGGTTGTCTGTTCTATAGTAAATATGTGTAGGTAAATGAAATTATTGTTTTAGAATGAGAACTACTAATTATTTTGATAATAATTAAAAAATGCATTAAATCATATTTAAGTTAAGTTAGTAAGTTAATTAAAAACAGGTGAACTTGCCTACCACGCTAATTTAAAAATGTACGATTTATGTCATATTTAAAGTGTTCTTTATTGTTTTATAGTTAAATGAAATATTTAATATAACAGCCGGGCTAGTGTAAGAACCTTTATTGAGCAGATTTGGACATTTTATTTATGTTAAAATAAGCACAACAATATTCTACACAAAGTGCGCTTAAAAATCAATTGAAAAATATAAAGCTTGGAATAAAAAAAAAGGTTGCCAAGTGCGTTTTACTCTGCTGTACAGTAGATTACAAGTGGGTCACTGTAATGGATGGTGTTAAATTTGAATTCGATGATATTATATCATTGTATACGAAAAAAAATTCTGAGCGATGACGGTCAGTAAGCCTATGATAATAATATATTACTAAGTATATTTGATGATATTATTGTGAATGTAGTGACTTATTAACATATTTGCGTGGAATCTTGTTTTAAATTTTCAATTCTTAGATTTAATAGAAACTTTTTATGAATTTCTAACTCAAAATAATTTGCACAATTTTGTGATTTTTACGTATTTTGTAAAAATTTGAATTTTAAATGAATATAAAAAAAAATTGTGACTGGATTTTTATATTTTTCAATTGTTATTGTAACAATATATTAGGAGTCTTGTATTAAATTACCAAGCTTTTTGATTCAACTAATACAATTTAATTAACATTTATAGATAAAAAAAAACTAAAAATGTTTCAAAACAAGTCAAAATATTTAAAAAAAAAATCGTGTATAGAAAATGATAATATAAACATTCAGTAAAAATGTCATGTATCTACACTAATTTGTTTTGGAATTACATCAAAAATCATAATCGATTTTCTCAAAAACCTATTTTGTGTAAGAATTACCGTTTTTTTGTTTTGTTTTTCCCTTCCTTATTCAAAACTATTGAAAATTTTTACCTCCCGAATGCACCTACTAAATTCACTTTCCTATTGAACAAGAAATTTGAAGCAGTGGTACTCCTCTAAACGGTGATAACAGACACACTAAAGAAAAAAAAAACACTCATCATTGTAAAAATAATACATTCATCGCTCTGCTCAGAATCTAAAATGTACCTAGTGACTTGCAAAATATTATTTTCACTAGGCAATCAACTCAATGGCAATACACCAGGAAAATAAAATATAATATTGCATATAGTTGTATTATAATAATTTAATTATTTTCCAATAATAAGTGTAAAAGAAATTTTATTTTATTTTAAATAATCATTTTTTTTACCCTTATATAATATAATTTTTAAAAGTAGGTATTGATGTAATTTTTTAGATTTTGACTTTTGACTCATGAATATGGTACAATTTTTTAATTTATCAATACATGTGTCCAAAAAAATAAATTATAAAATATTCAGTAAGTATATTACTGAACTTATATATTGTTTAGGAATTATTTTTCATTTTTCATTTTATGCCTACTCATAGTATTATTTTAACGACATAAAACTAGTAATTAAATTAGTTTCCATAAGTAATTTTAAGAGGACGCTATACCCGCATGCGTCTCCGTCTTACAAATGTACACCATAGCAAAAAACTGTTTTGCGCGGGAAAGAACCGAGAAGGTTACTGTCATAACTAAGAAACAAAATTTTCACCACATAAAAAGGAGAACATTGACTGTGCAAAGTTGTTTTTATTTTTTTGATATCACTTATATGAAAAAAATTCTTACTGTTTCAAAAACCATTATTGTTTGTGTTTTTCAAACTTGAAAAACTTTTTTCATTTAAATGATATAAAAAAAAAACAACGTTGCTCATCCAAAGTTCTTCTTTTTATGTGGTGAAAATCTCGTTTCTTAGTTATGATTGTAGCCTTCTCGATTCTTTCCCACTCAAAACATTTTTTGCTATGTTGTACATTTGTAAGACGGAGACAACACGTGTGGGTGTAGCGTCCTCTTAACTAATGACGTATCATTTTGTAAAATAATAAATTGTGGTAATTTAGATAGCGTAAGACTTCGACAGTTTGACTGGTGACACGCATAAAATGAGATAGCAATAAGTACCTTAAAAGTTAAGAGTTAAGACAAAGACGCCAAGCGATCTAATAACTACAGTGGAGGTTTAGATGTTTGAACATTAATTCTTATAGTTGGCTATAGAAAGATTAAACTAGCTATAAATAAAATTAGATATCAACTAAGCAAACTGCTAAACTTTAATTGAATAAAATATGATACAATTATTTATTTTTGACCGAATTCAATTTGGCTATACATTAATTTCACACGTCAAACCTTAAACTTAAAATTATATTATTTACTAAAAACAGTTAGTGTAATAGTATTACTATACAGGAACTATAATATAATTTACTATTAAGTCAACAAGTATACGAAGAGCAATGAAATTATGATGATAATATAATTAAGTATTTTATTATTGTGATATAATAATTTATAATATTAATTATTAATAATACACACATGCATTTCAAGTTGATCTATAAATGTAGTTTATATCTTATAGGTTAATAACAGATTTAATGATCAATTATCTATAATTCAAGCTCACATTCAATCTTGTAGGTCCATTATTCAAAGAGTTATTCAGAACTAAAAGGTGCTAAGTCAATCAAATTTACAAATTAGTTATTTAATAGCAATCTAAATAGCACCTTTTGGTTCTTAACAATAGTGCTAAAACTAAAGTGTTCTATCTACATAATAAAATAAATTAGTGTTAACCAAAAAGTACTATCTTATTATATTCATTATATTCTTATTATATTCATTATATCAACTATACAATAATAATATTATGGTACAATATTATTAATCATTGTACATTTATCAACCAAACAAAGATTTCAATAAAAAAAAAATTTAAATTATAAATAAAGTAGGCATGGACGTACTCAGAAAAAAATTTAGGAAGGGGGTAGAGGGGATTTTATGAAATTTAAAACCATATATAACTTTTTTTTTTCTTTTTTTTCGTTATTAAAAGATTTTTTTATTCAATCTGTTACAATAGGAAATAAAACAATAAGAATAAATGATGAAATAGTTAAAATAAAAATAAAATAAAATGACAGATTAGACCGAATGTAGAGTCCTCCCAGCGGAGGTACTACGACATGAGTAGATACATAACTTAAATGTTTAATTAGTAATAAGATTACATAATCTGAGTAAACTTCGTGGGGGGTAATCGTTGAACCCTTAACCCTCGCTAAGTTTGAAAAACTTTATCATAAATTTTCAAATGACATTTTTTTAAAGACCTAACATCCATCACTACATGTAGTATTGAATTTTGAATTTCCAAACCACAAAACAATAACTGTAAACATTTATTTTTACACATCTGCTGAGGTGGGTGACAATTAATTTTAATTATATCTTAAGTGTTTTCCTTTATAGCCTAGTAAAAGCTACGTCATTTTTACGTACGGAACACTTGAAAGAAAACCATTAATTTATTCGATAGAATAATTTATATGACTATATATATTTATATAACTCGACTAAGTGATTATCGTACGCACTCCATAAATAAAGTAATAATATCATAATAAATAATTTTCAATTTCTTATAATAGCTCTATATTTTTCCACAAAATCAAGACGTACCATCTATGCGATTTTCCCGTACTAATATACCAATAGATCTGAACCAATGCTTTATGAAATAATGTTAAGATCTAACTAATTAATTATTTAATAGGTTATAGTTAATATTATACCGAAAATTAAAATATTAAAATATACGAAGCTCATTAAATCATTTCAACATTTCTTAGGACAACAACTATTTTCTCTAATTTGTACAGCTGAAATTAAAAACTGAAATAAACCAAATTCATTAGTCTTGTACTCTTGTTTTAGTAGAAACATTAATTTAATATTTTACCTACAAGTTTTATGTTTTTAAAAAAATAAAAAAAGTACTCCATTAAAATATGAACTCGGCTGTTTAAAAGTAGACATTATTTACACGTCATAAATACAAAGTTCTATTGCTGCATAATATCACATTATTCACTATCGAAAAAATCTATTTGTTGTGTGTTCAATGGCGCAATTAGGGGCGTGCAAAAGGGTCTTTATCACCCCCAATTTATAATTTAGCATCCCATGGTTTTTTAGGCCTAACTATTACTATAGTGAAATACCATCAATTTTAAGTTTTTAAAGTATGAAATATTTACTGAAAAAAAATCAAAACTATTTTGGTTATATTGGGGCTTTTTTGCAGGTTTGGGGCAATGTAGGTTTTCCTCTTCGCATAAGAGGTCCACGGGACAACTTTGAGTGACCTATACGTAGTCTGTTAATAATTACTCCATCTTTGCGATTAAATAAATGGTGTTTAGTATATGTGTATGTGGTAGTATTTTTGATTTTTCTGAGTTTGTTATTTGTTGTATGTCGCTATTAAGATTTCCATGAATTGTTGCAATAGGTACAAATATTCATATGGATATCAATAAGTGAGGAGTAAGGTACGTATTTCCATCAAAGGGTTATTTATTGATTCTCGAGCTATTCTGTTAGATTTATCATTGCCATTAATTCCACAATGGCCTGATGACCATATTCTAGGGTTTGTATTGAAGTGTATTTAATAACAAATAGATTTTGAATTTTAAAAAAATCGTCTGTTTTTATTAAAGAAATTAGTTAATTTAAACACTCTGTATACCATATTAGTGGAATATGGGTCTATACCATACCTATTATTTCAATAATTATACTATGGGGACAGAAGAGATGTTAAATAAGATCTTTTAAAGTTGAAATGTAGTAAAAAAAAAATAAATACTATAAGATCACTTCGTGAAAATTTGTTTTTAATGTTCTAAGTTTTATAAACACTGTAAATTATATGTTTCAATACGTCTAACTGTACACTACCGATAACTATTTACTATCTAAAAAGTTTTTAGTAAACTTTTGTCGTTTGAACTCGACAACAGTTGGAAAGTAAGTTTATATACTACGTGTTCCGTAAAATTGAAGTTAAGAATCAAGTTAAAAATGTTTTTTGTAGGATTAATAGCTTTGACATCAAAGATACTTTATAATATCCTTTTCCCAGAGCATTATATATTTAAATCAGTGTTATATTACAATAATATTAAAAATATAACATTGTATATTTAATTAAATTTTACTTATTTTAATGCTTGTTAATTATTATTTATTACTTACATTCATATTTTTTACAATTTGGTTAAACATATGAGTACCGTACTACCGTTGTTTGTTTGAAAAACATGATCAGATTATACTCATTATATAGGTTCTCTGAATTCTAAATCTCAGATTATATTATTCATGAATTTATTTCGATGAATGTATTATGTATCCTGATTTAATTTTAAATACCTATGACATTTTACACACTGTTTGTACATTTCCACGTGACATTAAAATATGAAAATTAAAATTGCATCTAAATAAATTAAATAAACATACGTGGACTGTGGACTGTTGGCTGAAACTCGCATATGTGATGAATGTTTGTGTACATTGTGTTTATTGATATTAATAAATAATAATGTGTTATGCGTATAAATGTATAATGTTTAGTGTATAATGGTACCAACAATGGCTACACCTATAAACAGCTATTTAATGTGGATCTAAATACAAGTGTACAACATGTGTTTTACGTGCAATAATATTCTTAAAACTAATTAATTTCGTTTCACCTAGGTATAGGACCAACAGAGTTGTATACTGTTTACAGTTCATAATACCCATCTATTACATGTATGTAAATTAATTGTATTCGTAATTATATAGTAATATACTTATAAGTCGAGTTATATGTATATATAATAGGTAGGTACACCGAATGAAATTTAAAATGGAACGACATTTTTATTTGGGCGAAATAATATCATAATATTATTATTTTGAAACACATCATTATTTAATGTTGATCTTATGCTATACTAATTTAGACATAGTCAATACCAGTAACCTTTTCTGATGACGCGTATTTATAGAAAATAAAAATAAAAGATATCACTATAAAATCAATTGTATAGTACATTTAGTATGAATATCGTAATCAATTCAACTAATTCAAACAAATTAAAATATTATGCTTAAAGAGTTTACTGCGTGCAATTATTTTAAATTTTTTTGAATTGTACTAGTCTTTAACATAAAACTTGTAAAACTAGTTACTCTAGAGTCTAGATTCTAGCATTTATATCACTAAAAATAAGTATTAATACTGCAGATTAATTGGTTGTATACTACCTATCAATGATAAAAAAGAAGCTCATTAGATTTAGTAGTATGAACACATACTATAATATTACCAGACATATTCAAAAAAATATATACATATATGTTGGTAATATGTTCATAAACTATTATCTTATCTACTATTTTTTTTTTAAATTTTAAGCTATATGATTAACTATGATTATACGCAGACCAATTACGCATGTACAGTTGACAATTATTGTTTTTATACAATTTCACCAACTTATAATAATATAAAACTTTTTTTTATGGGATCTTGGTATCAAATGTTACGTACATAATTTTACTAAAATTAGTATTAAAAAAGCCATGCACATATCTCGATTGGAGCTACTCTATTAAAGTATATTATTCGATGAGGTGTTTCGATATAAATAGGTATAATATGTTCGTGCACTGTTATCTAATGATTAAAATGTCCATGGTATATTCCGGTTATTTTGTTTTTAACTTCACCGAGTTCAGATCGGTCTATCCAATTTCACCGTTGTCTGTTGTCGCTGCAATAATGTTATAATAACGCTGCAAGCTGGCAAGTCCATTATAATATACTTATATTTACGATATATTTTACTATTTTATTGTTAAGTAGATCGTGAATGTTATGGTTAATAATGCGAAGCGATAGTTTTCAATAATAATAGTGTATAATACCATGTATTATGCGTCACGCACTCGTGCGACCATTTTACCAAGACGTACCTACTCGGATTTTCCAAACCTGGACGACTATATTAGCTCACCTATAGTCTGTCTCACGAAAGAACGGGATCGTTTCGCGCATGTAGACTGATTCGATTGGTGAGTGGACAACCACGTGATCACGCTTACAACGGATAATTGGTGGGGGATGCGCGGCAGCGAACGAGTTTTGGTCGGCCGCCGGTCCCGTTCTCTCGTGAGACAGACTATATACCTTTGTACATTCGAATACAATACGTTATAAATAAGCATCGTAAATCATTTTTCCTATTCCTACGAGAAATCCGTTAACAACATAATATTGTAAGTAATCAATGTGCACCCTACCTTATGTGCGTAAACCTCGGGAAACGTGTGTCGCATTTTGGTCAGGCTGTATGTGATGCGGATGCTCGTCGGAGACCAGTTTCGCCGAAATGTAGTTGCATTGCACGACATTAAACCTGCTTACATATATGGCTATATGACAATATTACGATCTCGCGGACGGTACAGCGAAGACGGTTATAATGTTATCGATGACATTTGATGGCGATGGAATTTCGTTTCACTGCCAGACACGGTATAAAATATTTGCGGACGGTGATGAGAAAACGGTTCGATTGAATTTAATCATCCGATAATCGCGGAAGTCGGACGTGAAGAAAACGGATCGTTGTCACAAGACCGACGGAAAACACGATGCGGTGATCGGCGTTCTCCAAGTATTATATACGGCACACGCAGACAAAGATGTGGACCGAGACCACGGAGGTCGAGGTTACAGCGGTTGTCGGCGTAAACGAATGACCGCGGGTTTATTATAGAAGCTCACTGTCGAAAATCCCCACGGAATTCCCGTTCGGAAAGTTGTCGCCGGGAAACAGTTATCGACGAAATCCAGTGAGGTTCTAAACAAGCGTGGTCCAACAAGCACATATTATTTATAATGGTATATACCCACTCGTCGAAATACTTTCCGTTCGTCAGTATTGGCGTATGAAACGATCATGATCGGTCCGTCCATTTTCACAGATTATTTTTCGCGTTCATAAGTATTGAATATCTATTGCGTTAAAGTGATGTGTAATGTGACAACATACTAGCAATGGATTCCAAATTTCCGGCCTACAACTAACCGTTTACAAAGTCGTTACGCGAGTGCGTATTATAATTTAGTGTTTAACTGTATCGGAGTCTTAATCATCTATGGGAGTGTCGAGGTAGGATGCACTAAATCATCTTCATTATTCTCGGGTTCCTTGTAGGAATATAAAGTTTCATGCTTTCATCCGCCCCGACGGGACCTATTTAGAAATTAGGATTTATTGTACTTAGATAGTGTTATAAAATTGGGGCATTTGGAAATTCCTATAGGGATACCTTGGTAAAATAATTACGTATCGATTTGTTCAACACATTTCGCACTTGTAGTTAACATATAATTGTGTAAAATATATCGAGTATAGTTATCAATTATCATGCATTATCCTTTGTTTATGAGCAGGTGACTGTAAGACGCAAATGTATACAGTTGGTTCACAAAGTCGGAAGTATCCGGTCTAAACGTTATTACGTTTCTAAAGCAGCATCACCCTAATCATAGGAAAATCAATACGTTAAATGTAAATTAGTCAATATTTATGTTTGAGAAATTTCAGATTTAATGACCAAAATCTATAAAAGCAAACGATGAGCAAATGTTTTTTAATCTCATTTTATTGAATGTTTTGAAAAAAAAAATCCAATTAAAATAAAAATAAAAGTTAGGGATTTATGTTGGAAAAAAAAACTAATAGGTACTAGTCGCATTGGTCTGCAATTTAAATACATTTTGTTGTAATTGGAATTTTTTGCTGATATTGCTAATTAATAATCCAAAGAAATTAGTTCATTTTTTAAAACTACAGTTTTCGTCCGTCATATAATAACGAAAAAATTAATTTTTTTCTATTTCAGTTATAAAATAATATCTGATATTGTAATTGAAATGTGATGATGCAAAGCGTACTGTTTTCAAAATAGTCAGTAAGTATTGAGTTATATATAATACTATATAATATTATTTTAATAAAATTAGTAGGGAGTTTATGGTTTGGTTAGATGTTTACTATTTGTTTTTACCTCAATGGTTCATGATTAATGCAAAACGCAAAATTTCAATCAACGAAATCATGTTACAATAAACTATTTCCAAATTGTATACAACGTATCTTAAATACGAATAATATCAAATAAAATACCTTATTATTTTTTGTTACATTTTCATATTTAAAGTGAAAGCAAAATAATAACTTGAACACTTTTGAAACGATGATACAAAAGTTTATTATATAATATAAGTGCTACAAAAATATAATAAAATGATGTTCAAATTAACTATAGTGGAGTAGCTGTGGACCAAGATATTTCGGGATAGGTACCACTGTGCCAATTCACTTCACTCATTAAAACTGGAATACCTATCTTATAAATATTATCAACTATACTCATTCCAAATTCGATTATTAATATTATTTTATTGTATTTAATTCTCAGAAAAACATTGAGCTTGGAAAATGAAATTATAAATTTATAAATGTATGGTGTGATGAAAAAAAATACAAATAATTTTAAAATTGAAATGTTTCTAGCGGTATAAACGATGAATATATTTTTACTAAAACTAATACAGATAGAAAATAAGTACTAATTAATCTATTGTCGATAAAGAATTTTATAAAACTTCTGAGTATCTAACGTTTGGGTAGCGCGATCGTAGAAAACCCCTTAAAATTTTTTATAGTAGTAGTATATATTAGATATAGATATTATATTTAAAATTGTTATATTTTCATGTTTATGAAATAATTTTATTGACCTAGTATTGAATTCTTACAGTTATTAATGTAAGTCAACTTGTATAGAATAATGGTTTTTATAGTTTATATTAGTACAAATTATTCCATTATTGTCGTTCATGGAGTGAAGTGGAATTGGAAAGCTTTCAATAAAAAGTGGCCAAAATGTAGAGTTACTTCTCAAACTATATCCATAATAATTCACAATATATATAAATAGGTAGCATAATCAGAAGAAAAGAATTAATTGTATTTTAAAATCAAAACTTTTTATTTAAGAAAAACTTATTTTCGAAATTGAATGAAAGCTTTTATTATTATTTAATTTATTAATTGAAAGAGTATGAAGTAAAACTTAATAGAAAATTATTTATTTGAACACGTTTTATAATATGTATAGTGTACATTGTATGTGTATATATTTTATTATATTATATTGTAATAGTTATTTTAAAAACTAAAAAAATAAGCTTAAATCAAATAAAATTAAACGTTTTAATATTTATTTATCGTGATTATAAACGTTGATAATTTAATATTTTACTTTAACTATAGTATCATGTTATACATAAATAATCATAAGGTTATTCTAAAACCACACATTTAATAATAATTGAAGTATGACTAAATTGCGTTTCAAGTTTCAACACTCCTCAGATCAGTTGTTCCAGTACTATTAAGTTGGTCGTGTTATGAATGTTGTAATTCACTGATTTATGATATTGTAATGGTGAGAACCATCATTACATTTTTTGCTTTTTATTATAATAATATATTAATATGCTATATGCATATAATATGTTTCATGTAGCATAATATTATTACAACGTATCAGCTACTGTATTGTTACATAATAAATTATTTTATTGATTACTTTATATGAAATGTATAATAATTCTTCGGCAAGCTACATAATACTTACGGCAAGTACCCACTTAGTAAGTTGCGTTTAATCGCTATTTTGTACGTGTATTGCTATTTGCTACAAGCTTATCGGTAAAATAAAATAAATAACATTAACATTTTATTTCAACAAAGTACGTTAAATTTTACTCGGTATAACTAAGTGTCTTGTCTAATTTAACTCCAAAATTCTCTCATATTCCGCCGTTTGGTAATTACCTGTCACTGATGGGTACTTTGTATCAGAGATAAAAAATGTCTCATAGATACACGTAACAATATGTTATATACACCTAATTTAGTTTGCGTGCGAATGGGCACAGATTTGAAATCTGAAATTTACACACAGATCTGGATTACATTTACTCAATTGTTATGAATAAACGAAAATCACCTAGATAGTTCCTTGAATAAATGCCAATTATAGTCAGCCAGTAGAAACGATTTATCTACGCGCCTTTTTTGCAGTTCTGCTGTTCACATCAATTGTGTTTAAAGAGTTCCTTGGGAGTTGGGACCCCATTATATCATCGGGATCTTTTTAATCCTTTCTTATGCTTAATTTAAAGTTTAAAATTTCTTTATATAACGTCAATAATTAGTTAGTGTTTAAGCGAGTTATTAACAATACAGCTAAACCCATTGAAGTATATACTTAATTTTCCAAGCACTAGATAGTTTTACTCTGATTGGTATTTCTTATAAAATAAATCAACTAAACTAAAAGGAAGAGCATAATACGTAATGTTTAAAAATTGGTAATTAATTTCAGAGCTCTCGAAAAGCATATTGTAATGTATTATATTCATTTTAAAAGCATGAAGTGTAATTACATTTAATCAAAAAAGCATATTTTTGAAGAATAACAAATTAAGGAGTTAAAGATTTAAGTGTGAAATGCGCATAAACTATGTAGTCAGTTAATTTATTATAATAGATAGTATTTTCTCAAAATGTATGATATAGTTATTGTATAAAATGTGTAAATCACTCAGCAGTGTTTTATTTCAAAATGTACATATCAATGTATTATTAAGTATTTTTTTCATTTTATCGTATTGCTGGTGTATAAAATATGTACAAATTCAAAATTATTGATTTATTAATAAGTTTAATTAATTTAAATAATATCTTATAAAAAAAGTATACATATTGTTATATTCATAAATCTTTCATTTTTTACATCTACATAATATGTATAAAATCAAGAAAAAACAAAATATTAACTGTGAATATGATTTTTGGTGGTAAATTATAAGAGACCATTAGTTTTAATTAAACATAGGTACCTAATGAGTAAAAGTATTATTAAAATAAAAACGTATATCATTATAATTTAAATTGTGTTATAGTATATATATAATAAATATAATATTATATAATTAATAATTATAAAATTATATAATAAAATATATACCTACATATTACTTTTTACTATAAATATGATTTTTGGTGGTAAATTATAAGAGACCATTAGTTTTAATTAAACATAGGTACCTAATGAGTAAAAGTATTATTAAAATAAAAAAGTATATCATTATAATTTAAATTGTGTTATAGTATATATATAATAAATATAATGTTATATTATTAATAATTATAAAATTATATAATAAAATATATACCTACATATTACTTTTTACTATAAATATAATTACTTATAGTAATTTACAATATTCTCGTTAAACATACAGAGTGATTCAACAAGCATTCTCACCATAATTGTATTCCATTAATAATGAATTTTTCTGTATAACTTGCAAAATTTCCTGTGATAATACAAACTTATATTTGTTTCAAATAATAACCCCTCTTTTTTATTGTAAATTATTTAGCGGATAACTTTTTTGAAAATGTACTGTCGTGTCTAATTCAAAATTTGAGCGAGTAGGTTCTTTGCTGTTATTGAAATGTTAATTCTGAGGATAATATTCCTTAAGAATAATTTTACAAAAAAAAAAAAAAAATTAGAATAGGTATATAATACTGTATACTAGGTCTAGTATTTATTATACTTGTTCCATTTTTACAAATTGTTAATATTAATCACAAAAATATTTAAACCCTGTGGCCTCCATATCTTACAAACCCATCATCAAAGACTTATATTATCACAATGTTAAATAACTCAAAAACGACTTGCATAGATTCTGTTCTATCAACATTTTCAGAAATATTATTTACAGTAGAAAAGCAGGGTTCTTATTTGAAAAACAGAAGACATTATCTCTACTTAAGTACTCTTTAAGTAGTACAAAAACTGTCAATAATTCAAAAATATGGTATTTTCTCTATAAGTATAATTAAAATTTCCGAAAATCAGATTTCGAATAAACTCATTATTGTAAAAAAAAGGGGAATAAGATTAGTGAACCAATTTTATATAATATTATAATAAAGCATAACAAATGATTAAGTAATGTAATACCCGTGCTGCAGGTTATATACTTATGAGGTTTTTTAAATTATATGATATCTAAAACAACAAAAATATTAGGAAGTAACATTTTTAATATTTTTATATAAAATTACAAGAATTGTAAGTACAAGTATAAACGAATACCGAACCTATATAATATTACACAATGCAACTATGAATCTCTACATTTTCTATCTAGAATCTACACGATGTAAATTATAGTACTTTTACGAGCTCCAAAGAAATATTTAAATAAATATAAGGACAAGAGAACAATGAAGGGATGAGACTAAAAAAAAGATACGGAAAAATGTTTGCAATAAAAGTCGTTTTAAATCACAAATAATTCATTATTAAAATGGGTGTCATGGTCTATAAAGGAATTCCTTAATTTAAAATTTCCCTACATCTATTGGTTAAAATAAAATATAAATAAATATATTTTATCATTTCATTTTTAAATATTAATCAATTCATATTAGTATAATATTTTTTATAATATATTAAATATATAATTATACAGAACGATAATGAGATAAATATGATTTACTTCTATTTATTCAAATAGCTTTGTAGCGTAACTTACTATATAGTAGGCATACTACATAATATTAGCTGATCAGTTCCATTTTAATGTTATGAGCTTAATTATAAGTCCTCATTTATACAATCGTATTAATTTTATATTTTTTTTTATAAACCAAGCAAAATGTACATACATACACATTTTTTGTTATCGTTTTGAAGTGTTTCGCAGCAGTCAATTGCATTAATAATAATAATATAAAATAATTAATATGTTTTCATGCATGATAATATTATATTATAATACATGAACTGTTATTAAATAATTCAATTTAATCACATCACTCTTTTATAGAACTTTTTAATTTAATTAATTTCACTAAAATTGTAATTCAATAATTTTACTTGACTAAACTTAATTACTTAATTTGCTACCTGTACCGTACTTTTTGAAGTATGTTTCATAATGTTTGCAATGAAAGAACTTACTATTAAAATAAATTTGAGATTATGAAATTGCATGAAGCCATTAATACTGGCTACTTATTTTCCTACCGCTGCCAGTTAACCGGTTAACAAAAATAGTGCTTATTACATAGTTTTTTTTGTTCATTTGGTCATATTATTATAGGCATGTCAGTTGTATGCGTATTATATTATAAATGAAAATATAATTTATATATCCAACTTATATATCATTATAAGTATAATAATATAAGTTTAAAATGTTTTTATATCCATCAAACAACACCGGTTTATAGTATGCTGAATACATAGGGTTCTATGAAAAACTATAATAAAAATAATCACTGACGTATAACATTACTTGAATTCTGAGCGAGTGCTGTGATGTATTATGCACCGTCAATTTACGTGTGGACAGTTTAAGTAAATATTCTTGTAAGGAAACTCTTCCTGAAGCATTTTCCCAGTAAATTCCGTACAAAATATAATATGATATATAATTTGTGTATAAAATTCAATTATTTTTTTTAGTAAATTCAATATGTTGTCATCTTTACAAAAAATAGAATAAACCACCGAACTATATTATGATATTATTATTATTATTGTAATATCGTGCATAATGCATATAAAAGTTATTAAAATTACGCACGCTTGATTCAACGTAATGTCACAAATTGAGCTACCACTTGGAAACCTGCAGCGAACTCTTCAGAGATTCTGCGAAACACGTTCAAACCTACCTAGCCAACGACAATGCAACGATAAGATTTTTTCATTAAATAAACAAAAATCTAACGCCCAAATAGGTAATGCATATTATAGATGATACTTTGTTTTAAACTGGGCCTACGCTTCAGTTGTGAATAAAATAATACACTACATCAGCACCAATAATAAATTGTATTATTGTACGGAATTTAATTAATGAATTATAAAATAAAAACGCGCGCGTACCTATGCTGCGTACAGTTAATTATTTAAGCAGACTGTTCTTTTTTATACCGAGAATAAGAGATAAATCATATTTTGTTTATCAAATATAATATAATATCCGTATATGATAACTTTCGAGTGCTGCCGAGTGCAATGCGCGAAATTTCATGAATGGCACTTTTAGAATTTTACACAGCAGTCACAAGTTCATATTATATACAGTATGCACGCAATATGGGCATTGTGTTGTCTGTTAGGTACAAAAATGTCGCCATGGGTGCCCGCTTTGGATACCGGGGGGGGGGGGGCATGCCTTCTCCACTATTTTAAATTTTACAATTTTAATTGTTTTATCACAAAAAATTTCTGCGGGCGCCTTCATCAAATATATCTTTTCCTTGAGCATAAAATTGTGTTCATTTTTCGTTCAGTGATTATTGATTAATTAAACAACATGTTGATTTACTGTTTATTTTCAAATTAATATATTCTGTTTCTCAGGAAATAATTAAAGTTTTTCATCAAATGTTCTTCCTTATATTGATCCTAAATAAATATCATCATCTGGGGAGTTGTGTCCAAAATGGTAAGAATTTATTAGTTGGTTTATGTCCTTCTAGACTCTAGAGTGTCTGCTGTCAGTGGTTCAAACCTTCTAAAGAAATTATGGACCGAAGGTAGTTTGGAACCTAGAGACCCCGCTGAAAGGGGCCTTTAATATTTTTACTCATTAGTCTCGATTTAACTTTCCTTAGAGATAAGTTATTTTACTGTTTAAGTTATTAGTCGTGCTAACTATTAATTGTCACAACGTTGATTTAACTTATTCACTAAAATAATAGTATTCATAACATTTTATGTAAATCTGTATATCACTTCTTCGCTATTATGTCTGCGTACGTCATAATTATCAATCAACCTCTTCCAAACAGTCAAAACGCAAATAAAAAAAATAAGTAAATAATAATAATCATTTGCATAATGAATTAAATTTTTCATAAAACCTTTGAAGATGTGAATTGAATTACCTTCCTATTAATTTATCTGTTATTGTTATTGAAATTAATTTAACACTAAAATTAGTAAAATGACGTTTCAAATAATATTACATTCAAGCCTTAAGCTGAATAATAGATATATGGTGAAAGGTATTTATTGTATTAGTTATATAAAATAGTCATAGTTCCCCTGTTGCAAAATATTGTGAAATATTTTTACGAAAAATGTTAAATGGCTGTCGTTCTTTATTATAAAAGTATACCACGTGTATCCACGCGAGTGGTTAATGGTTGTGATCGTCATTACGATAATCAATAACAAATTAATATTTTATCGATAATGTCATAACGGTTCTGTAACAATTATAGACCATACCGTTTAAGTTACGATGTCGGAAGTAACGAAATTGCCTAAACATCGCGCCGGTTAATTATTTTTAATATCGTAAATAACAACTGAATTAAACTCACTTCTAAAAGAAATACCTTTACCTTAGCTCGGTTTGGCATATGCGTTTTATATTCTATCGGTGAAAGTTCAGATTCTAATTTTTTGTACAGTTTCATTAATTTTTTGTAACATTTTGATTGATTGATATAATTGAACATTTACATCAAAATTATATAGCCAGAGTATGATATTTATTAATAAGAAAAATATTTTTAATAAGCTTATAACTTTCTATTTATTGATATACATTTTTAATATTTTACTCCTACTTTTTATTGGTACATTATTTCAAACCGTAAATTTAATTTTAGATTCTGAGTGGAACGATGAATGTATTGATTTTACAATGATGTGTGTTTTTATATTTTTTTTATTATTTTTTTTTTGTGTCTGTGTACACGATAAGTAGTCGAAATAATGCTTCGATTTTCAACTTCAGTATCTTTTTCGATTGAAAAGTGAATATCGTTGGTGCATTGGGGAGGTCAAAATTTAAAATTCTCAGTAATTTTCAAAAGCGCCAAGAAAAACAAAAGAAAAATTAAGGAAAAACGGGAATTTTTCACAAAATTGAATTTGGTTTTTGTTGTAACTTTAAAACAAATGACCGTAGATACATGAATTTTTCACTGGTTGTTTATATTTCCATTTTCTATACATCATAACATTTTCCAAATATTTTGACTTATTTTGAGTTGTTTACGGACATTGTCAGTTTCCATTTTTTTTAGTTTTTTAAGTACATCAACATTTTCAAAAAACTATCCACTAAATAATTTACAAAAACAGGGGGTTCTCATTTGAAAAACCAAAGTTTGTATCGCAACAGCTAGGTCACTTCCTAAGTAGTTCGAAAAATATTAATATAATTTGAAAATGTGGTTTTTATGATATATATTATTTAAGAATGTTAATAATCAGAATTTGAATAAATTAATTAATAAAGGAAAAGTTGGAGGTGAGCATGATTTGTGAAACACTTTGTATATAAATTATAAATATTATCAATGATGTTATAATAGTATAAATAAATTTACTTTACGGAGGACCAACACTGTCGCAGAATTCAAATTTATGAGCAATATATTATTAGGTTTGTCATAAGTTTTTTATTTTTCAATTTTAAAGTGACGCATGTACAAATACATATTAGTTATTTAGAAAAAAACCTTAACATGAGAGGACACAGCATAACTATTCATTTGACGTGGGATTAATTAAATATCGATCCAGAGTCCAGCTCATATAGTGTTGTCACTGGGTCAACATTTACTTTTTCAATTTATGAGTGTCGTAGGCAAAGATATTATATTTTCTATAATACCTAGTCAAATTGATAAATTGTTAAACTTGGTTTTTAAATTTAATCAAAAAGAGATTTTAATCTCACGGTGGTTTAAGTTTTTCTATAAACACACTAAAATAATAATTTTTAGGGGGATAGAGTGGCTGAGTGGACTACGGCGTCGGTTTCGACGCGTACCGTCGCCGGTTCGAATCTCGACCACGAGCGGCTCCTCTCTCTAGGTAGGCAACCGGTCAGGGCATGGCAGAAACCTACAAGTGCCCAATTTGAAATTCTGCCAAAACCAAATACACGTGTTTACCAAAAACCTACAGAACCCTTCTTCACAATCGAAAAAATCACCCAATGGACTAAGTGTACCGTTACAACCGTTACAACCGTAATTCCAAGAATAGCTAATGATCATAGTATTAGATATATATGTTACGGTCAAAAGCCGAAATCGGGCAAACCTCAGAAATGCCCGGGCAAAACGCGAACTGCCCACAATCCTTGGGCAAATTGTCATATTTCGGCTTTTGACCGGCCATACCTAGTTATGACCAACCTCATTTGGGCAAAAACCGTAGCGTCTTAAATAACTTAACTAATATTAAATACAAATAAATAATAATCATAAAATATTGTACAGATATAATTGAATACACTTAAATAATAATAAAAATATAATGATATTAAGTACTCGTATAAAAATAAACATATAATAATATTAGGTACTCTTTAATGTTAAAATAAATAATTGAATATAATAATAAAATAATAATATATTTGTTTATTTGTTGCTACACATATTAGAACCATGGCATTTAGAACTACACAAAATATTTTGTTGTTTACATTTACATCGTCTCGCAGTAGGTACACTTAGTTTTACAAGAACAATAAATAAACCCTTGTCCTCCAGTTAATGAATTTTGAGTACTAGCAGTCTTCAGTGGTATTTCGATATTCGGTAAATCACTGATACATATAATTGTACTATTGACACTACGGTTTTGCCATTACGATAAAAGTCAGTATACGGTTTTGCCCAAATGAGGTTTTATAAGAGTACCTAATATTATTATATGTTTATTTTTATACGAGTACTTAATATCATTATATTTTTATTATTATTTAAGTGTATTCAATTATATCTGTACAATATTTTATGATTATTATTTATTTGTATTTAATATTAGTTAAGTTATTTAAGACGCTACGGTTTTTGCCCAAATGAAGTTGGTCATAACTAGGTATGGCCGGTCAAAAGCCGAAATATGACAATTTGCCCAAGGATTGTGGGCAGTTCGCGTTTTGCCCGGGCATTTCTGAGGTTTGCCCGATTTCGGCTTTTGACCGTAACATATACAGAGCCCTTATAAACCAATAAAAAAAAATAATTATAACATAATAATGATTTTACATTTTTGTGCAATAACATCTATAATATTTACGCTGCATAGATTATAATAATATGAAAAAATATGTCGTGATATTTAAGATAATTGGATAGAACTTATTAATGAAACAGTGGTATTAGGTATTTGCTCGAAGGCTCACCGTAAATGTAAGCTATAG
The DNA here is from genome assembly GCA_008086715.1 of Sitobion miscanthi. Classification (NCBI taxonomy): domain Eukaryota; kingdom Metazoa; phylum Arthropoda; class Insecta; order Hemiptera; family Aphididae; genus Sitobion; species Sitobion miscanthi. The sequence goes on from CM017802.1 coordinate 31,007,987, forward strand.
ACAAAATTATGTGCGTAATATAAAAACGATTTAGATTATCGAGTACAGTGTCAAATATAATATTATGATGAGATATTTAATACCTACGGTTAACTAAAGTATTATGATTATATCATCTGATTACCGCAATTTCTTCGCATATACAAAATTTATCAATTCAGTATTGTATTATAAGTTAAATTTTACTTGGGTAACGAATATAGTTCAATAGCCGACAACAGTACGTTTGTTAATGAATAATTATGGTAGTGATTGTAATTGTGATAGAAACCATATTTTATACGTACTGTAAAAATAATGATTAATATTGCCGGTGGAAAAAAATAATTAAATTAGACCGTTAGTCATTCCAGTACGAGCTTTGGTGATGCCCTTCTCTCGTATAGTCGCTGCTGCTAAAATATTTCATATCACGTATTCGATTCGGCTAGTTAAAACCGGTCGAAGAATACATGATTTATAGAAATAACCACAGCCGATACATTCCATAGGCTTTCAGCGTGTCATAAATCAAAAACTATTTTGCCGATTAGCTTGGAAATTGCACACGCATACGCGCATAAATAAAATTTAATTATCCAAGTTTCGTATTTTATTGTTTTCAATCTTTAGCTAAACTTACAAAAAGTAGCTGGCTGTAGAAGGAAAAAACAACAATATTCAAAACTAACGCCTTCCAGTTAGATGGTTTCTATATAAATATGATGTTATCGAGATTTTTAATACAAATTTACTGTTTATGTTGCGGGATAGGAAATAATCGATCGATTTTCTGAAAAAGGCTAGTTGGTTTTTCATGTATTAAACTTGACCAGAGAACGCGTCTCACCAATTAAAAAATGAAAAAACTATTTATCTTATAGTTTATATTTATTGTTAAATTGCTCAATTATTGAAGCAAAGGCAGAGCATATATTATTGATTTAATATTTTTACGCGATTTTCAGAGCCACGATGATATTACGTAATAAATACTATATGCTATCGTATTTGATTTTTCAAACAAATATTGTGATTTATATATTTTACTAATAAATAAATACATTTTTTTTACGATTTTTGGAGTACGGCTATTTGTTAATTTTAAAAATAATAAAGCGAAGACCTAATGGTCCACCCAAACCATGTATTTATTTATGTGAATATATAAATTACCATTTCTTTTTTATTTCATAGTATATGTATCGAGAAAATCAGTCATTTATTGATTATTATTTGGTTAAAAAAATTATGGGATATAAATGAGTTGCCATATTCGATTAGTAAATGATTTATTCATATAAATCAACAAATCTACTTCATTTTTTTACTGTTATGATTATGAAAACTACCTTATTATAGAAGACGTGTTTCATGAAACGGATGTGATGCAATGCTATACCAAATCGTTTAAATTTTTAATAAATTATATTTATTATACCTTTTCTTGTATGTTTTCTTAAATCATTGTAAATTTCGTACATAAATTATTCTGTTATAATAATTACAGTAAATATGAATAAAAATTGTCTTTATACTATAGTATTATGTACGAGTATATTATATGTACTACCGTTAAGGTAGAATTTTTATTGAATGCAATATTTTGAACAAATCCACGACAATACATTATTATGTTTTTTTCTTTACAGCAAAATATTTTTCTTCCATTGAGAAGTCAAACGTCATTTATGTCGAACAAAATAAGGGTGAGTTGTGCAATTGCATATAGCACAATGTATATAAAAATCATATACGTTTACTTAAGGGGTAAACCTCAACGGTTTGGCCGTTTCAAGAATTTAAATTTAAGGATTTTTAAAAGGAAAAGTTATACGATTTGCACCTAACCACAATAAACGGGTATGCGGTATATAGAGTGAATTCGCATGTTTTCCCTTGTTAACGTCTGAATACTGTAAATTTGTAGAACAAAAAACACTGCAGCACGTTGTATACCAAGCAGTATCATAGGCATGTAAAAATATGCACATTGCACATGAATACAATAGTCACTTCACTGAAAACACTTAGTAAAAGTATTTTATTTTTGCTGTTTCCCCCCCCCCCCCCCCGGCTAAGAGGATTCATTCAAACCTCAATATTCAAGAAATATAATAATATACAGATCTTGTAACAAATGCGGGGTAATGTACTTAATGTAATATTTTATACGATACAACAAATATAGTATTCTACTATAAATTTACTATTGTAGTAGAAAACAAAAAAAAATAAACGTAATTTCTATTTTACAGTCTGCATATTATGTACATTTTCTAATGTTCAATACGGAAGAATAATGACTTGGAACTCCATTTTTTTTTTTTTTTTTGGGATTATTCATGAATTAAATTAAGAAATAAAACCACATCTTATGATAGAATCGTAACTGAAATCTTATAATTTTATCCTATGAATTTATTAATCAGTGAACATTTCTATGTTATGCACATTTAAATCAAATATGATAATATATTGTATGACATGTGGCTTCATTATTATACTATAGATTCTGAGAGGATGTATGTATTTCTTTTACAATGATGTGTGTATATTTTTTTTAATTCGTGTCTGTGTACACGATAAGTAGTCGAAATATTGCTACGATTTTAAACTTCAGTATCTTTTCCGGTGGGATTGTGAATCTAGTTATTGCATTCTGAAGGTCAACATTTAAAATTCCCAGTAGTTTTCAAAAGTACCTGGAAAAGCAGAAAATATTTAGGAAAAAAGGGATTTTTTGCACAAACCGATTTTGGTTTTAAGTATAACTTTTTTAAAATTACCATAGATACATGACATTTTCAATGAATGTTTATATTAATAATTTCTATGCACCGTACAAGTTTAGAAATATTATGATATTTCGAGTGTTAGTAAGGTTTTTTAAAATATTGTCGATAAAATATTTTATGCTCGATCAAAAAACTTGAAAATATAATACAACATTCCATATAAGTTGTTAGTAGAAATTAAAAAAAAAGTTGAGCATAAATCTGAAATAAATTAAAAATATTAAATTTACTATAATAAGATTTTTTTCATGATCATTTAAAGTTCAAATGTTGACAACATTTATCATATTGAAAATTTATAAATTATTTTTTAGTTACAGTTTTATAAATTGCTCAATTTTTATATCTAAGGATTAAAATTTTAAAATAAGGTACCACGTGAGTAGTACTGTAACCAAAAATCTAGTAAATATATAAACACAGTTTTTTTTATAGTTATTTGAAGTTCAAATTTTGACGAAATTATATATTTAAACGAAGAAGAACGATTTTTAAGAAAAAACATACCTGATTATTTTATACGTTTGCAATATTATTATTTTATTATATTAATTTAATATTATAATATTACTTTATTATATAAAACAGAAAACCGGGTATAGTTTTTGATAGCATTACCGAATCGTTAGAAATTCATTAGCATGAATTATACAAACAGAAAAAATCTTAATAAACTCGCCAAACACCTGACTTGAGTTCATTGGAGCGTTGGACAGATGTTTAGTAGATACCTATACTTATAGATACTCTAAAACTTTGAAAAAAAAAATGAATTTGATAACCACACGAAAAAAAATTGAAAAAAAATTATTTTATATATTTTATTATTGTGTAACGAGTAATGACTATACACAAATGAACACATTTCAAAGGAAATCATTTATTAGAAAAAAAATTTTTGTATGAATAAAGTATACCATCAAACGAATAGAATAATTAAAACTATTGATACATTTTGCTTTTGAAAAAAAGAAATAGCGTGTACTTTTTACCTATCTAATTAAGATACAATAGTATGTGAAAATATGTTGTTCCTTATGTATAAGTAATAACTTCACCTACTCTAAACTAATTGACTAAGTTCTACGCATATTTCAATTTCAGTATAGTATTTTCAAAATGTATAATTCTCGGTATAATATAAAACAAATAACCTACCATAGTATTTGTGATCCACTTCAACGATTTCTCCTAATATCCATTATATAATAATTTCACTAAGCAAATTATTAAATTATTCATTCGTATACACACGTTAAAAATATTAGTTTTCAATTGGTAAAATCATTACAATCGTTCAAACGTGAAAAACTCAGAAACACTATTATTTCTAACATTAGACAGTATTGTACCTAGTACCTACCCACTAGATTTGTGAATAAAAACATATAATCAACTATTATGAGTGTACGATCAATATTAAATACTTTTAACCAGTTATTTTTGATCTGCGGTTTAGGTAGTATCAAATACAATCAAAGCAATCTAAATACGACAATGATGTTTTATATCTGGCGATTTACAATAATTTGTTGTGGATTCAAAACATTTTACGACGCGAACCGTTATTGGGTAAACTATATACATATTTAATTTGATTTGAATTGTTTCATACCATAATACAAATTACATAATTCACACATACAGAGTGTCCCGTGAGGACATACCCATTAACCGTAAAGGGGGACTCGCCGCCCGGACAAAAACCAGAATTTCGCCGTTTTACCTATTAACTAAATCAATTATTAAAAATCATGAGATTAATGAAAATAAAATGTCGAATAGTCAAAGTAACAGATTTAATAGATCTTGGTATATTTCTAAACATAATTCAAACTACTGTCTAAACTTTCCTCATAACTCTAAGAAAAATATCTCTGAAATGTTCGTTAAAATCGGTAATTGTTTTTGTATTTAGGCAACAAACATAATAATATAGAAGAATAATTTTATAAATAATCTCTCATTGTGCTCTCACTGTTTCCACTGTAAATCCCAAATCCTTGTTTGAGCACTTCACTCAAATTCAAATTTCGGAAATTCCTTTCTTATTGCACATCTAGATCATTTGAGGAACCACTAAAATTCCAAATTTTAAGTTCGTAAGTGTTTTAGTTTTTGTAGCGATGAGTGAGTGAGTAAGTGAGTGGTATTTATTTCAAGGCTGGGCAAGTTAATGATTTTTTTCAAATCAGTTAAGTTAAGTTAATATGCACCAATAACAAAAAGTTAAGAGTTAAAAGTTAATTTAACTCTTGGTTAACTCAGGTAAGTTAAAAGTTAATACACAATTTTTGTTAACTTTTTATTAAGCTAAAAAAAAAGTTGATTTGTTTATACAACGCTGGTGTACTTAATTTTTTTCCAATCCAAAACTAAATTATAGAATATAGTGTTAATACTTCATTCCGTATTTCCATATAAATTAGATTCGAATGATGTACATTTTTAACTTTAAAGAATTTAAGATACACATTTTTTGACATGAAAACAAAATAAACTGAAAAAGTGAAATATTATAAAATCAAAAAAAAAATAAATTAACTTAACTTACTTCTTAAAATGAAAAATTAATTCGTTAATTTCACGTTAATTAAGAAAGAAATTTACTAAGTTAACAGTTAAGTTAATGAAAATCCAAAAGTAACTAGTTAAGTTAAAAAGTTTATTTTAACTTTTTAACTCATTAATGCCCAACCTTGATTTATATAATATTGACTTATTTATAATTAATAATTGTTGGTCTTAAAAAATAAGAGAATAATTTATATTGAACATACACGAGTGTGAATGGTATAATTAGTTTGATAACGTTATGCCAGGTTACATAGAAAAAAATCAATTGAATGAATCGTTAAAATTCAATGGATCAGTCGTGGCCAGCGGGCCACGAAATCATGTCCAAGGCATCATTAACTCACTATATTGATTGATTGTTTAGTGATTATTATAGGTTCATGGAATCTGGTATAATTTGTTATATTGTTCTATTTTTATATTATGTAACATATTATTTTATAATGTTTTGTACTATGTACTAATATGGTTAACAATAAAGTAAAATTATATTTTACAGGCCAAACGATTTGATAACGACATATTTGACATTACGTCGATTGTAGTAATTTGTTTTTTTGAGACGATATACATTGGGCGAATCTTATCCAATGTGTGGCGGCTATTTTTTGATGATAAACTATCTGTGGTATTGATTAGACTTGAAAGAATTCATGACAAATTGATACGTCTGAATGTGGTCAGGCCGATGAAAGTTAAAATGCATTGGCTTTTAAGTTTTGGTATTCTTGTACATTTTTTAGCTTACAATATTACAATAATGTACTGGATAATTCAATTAAGATCCTCAACCATGATTAGATTACGTCCGGTAACCATCAACATATGAAAATATTTTTATAATAATTATATTTATATATTATGTTAAGGTGAATGTCATATTCAACAACATTCCTGGTGATAATAAATTTCTTCTTAGATGTATAGACATTCACTGTTAAATGTTGACATCTGTTTTGGTGAATGTTGAAATTTTATATAAAAATAATTATAAACTCAAAAAGGAACTTTTATATTAATATTAAGTATAAACTATACATTTATATCAATTCTAGCTAACCCTCGTGCCCGTAAAAAATCGCAATCGGATGAATGTTTTAGGAATGCATAAAGGGCCAAGATAGATAGGTAGAAGAATTGTTTGTCATTAATATATATTTTGTTTAGATTAACTATTAATTAACAATAAATTATTTCATTTTATATTATAAATCACTTGTTGCAACAAGATAAACTATTATGATACTTTGAGTTACATAGAAGGCCTGAGGATCGAGCACTACATGTCTACATTTATTTAATACACATTTTGTCTTACAAGTTACATATTCTTCTAGTATTCTCAAGTATCTCTGTCTATTTGTTTGAGAAATTGTAGTGGATGCTTTCCTTAAGGACATGGACTAGTCAGTAGCAACTTCTTTAGGATATAACAGATTTTCTTTGCATACAGTAAATTTATTACGTGTATATAATTTATTTATTACACCCTCCTTTGTTCCTAGTGTTTAGAATTCACTATCGACAGCTACGACGACTACCTAACTACTAATATATTCTGTGGTCCACAGACTGTGGATCCATATACCCTAGGTCAGTATCGGAGACTCTGATACGCACATTATCACTATGTTTAGTTGTAGTAAACTTTTGTCTGGATGAACGTAGCATTCTTTCAGCTTGTAATTTAAGACTCGAGTGCCATTTTTGTGCTTGCTATATATTTAACCATTAGGTTTTTCACGTTAGGTTAGGTTAGGTACTAGCTTATATTATATTTATAGTTATAGTAGCTAATAATCTCTCACGAGTCTCTCTAACATCCATACAGATAAACATTGATAAGCAATAACTAAACAACTGCTAATTATCATAATAAATTATTATGAAAATCTAAGTTACTAATTCTAACATTCACCAAAACTCAATTGTGAATGTCAAAACTCACTGATAATCGTTATGAATTTTGAAATTTAACGGTGACTATTGATATATTTTTGATATTCATTCAAAATGTTAACATTCACTAAAAAAAAACAGTAATTGTCAACATTCACCAAATTTCCAAATGTCAATATTTATCTTAACATATGCATGACATAAAATAAATTGTTCGTCCTTCATTTCTCAATAATATCTTTGTCTTAACTATAATTTTTAAACACATTAAGTTGAAATTCACTAATATCATTTAAATTTTTTTTAGATCGTTGGGTTGTTTACAAATATTTGTGCATGCGTTGCGTTTTATGAATACATGTTACTTATATCATACATCAAGTGGATGGTGTACATAATAAATGAACAAATTCCGAAAAATATATCAACCATTAGTACCTTCAGGGACTTGTATTTGGAAGTTATAGAATGTTTGAACGATATAAATATATCAATATACGGTTTGCCGGCCATAGTGAGTTATATTGGAGCAAATGTTGGTGTTATCTTCGTAGAATTGTTCTATAAATTTATATTTTCTGAAAACTACGGCGTTAGAACCATCGATATTGTAACAATAACTGTAAGAACAATCAATATTATACTATTATATGGAATTGGTCACGCCACGGAAAAAGAGGTTTTTATAATCTTAATATATATAAATCTCGTGTCACAATGTTTGTCCTCAATGGACTCCTAAACCACTTAACCGATTTTGATGAAATTTTTACTATGTGTGTAATTTGGCCGAACTTAAAAGATAGGCTAATTTTAAAAGGGAAAGGATTAATCCCGGGAGGTGCTAAGACGGGAATTTTGAGATTTCAGATGACAATTTTTGTTTATAAATGGTTGCCATGGGTTTTTAATGATAATAATAATAAAAAAAAACTATTTGCTCTACTTTTTAAATATAAATTATAATATAATATCAAACTATAAAAACGTGAAATGAAAATCTCTGTACAGGCTTAACTCTGAAACTACTTATCAGATATTTTTGATTTTTTTTTTTAAACGAAAGAGTATTTCACGAAGAAGGTTTATATGAAAGAAAATTTTAGGTTGCTATTGGTTAATCGGTCATGTTTGTTTATTTGTATTATTATTTTTTGTCAATATACATACATATAATATAATATACAAGAAGATCTGATAAGTAGTTCCAGAGTTTAGTCTGTATAGTTATAGTCTCTGTATTTATATAGTTAGATATATATATAAATTAATGTTCTTGGGTAGATTAGACCTCTGGGAAGAAGATAAGTTAATTTATAAAGGGTTAAATTTGTTTTTTTTTTATTCATCGGTACGGTTAGATTAGGATAGGATTTTGTATAGGTAAATTGATTATATTAATCCATCGAAGGTAGAATTAAGTAAAACCAACAAACTTGCTATAACTTTGATACTTGAGAGTTAAATCGTACACTTACGTACTAACAGCACGGCGGGGTCCGCGATCTACCACAGGTAGATTGCCTACCTGATATAATGTACTGCTGCGAATCAGAATTTTTTTTCTGGGCAACGGAAAAGTTAAGATAAATTTTGAACACCATACACCGAATATTAATAGTTTGAGTCATACAGAGTTGATACATTTAACGGGCAACGAAGTGCACGGGATCAGCTAGTAAAATATTAGATTTATACGATGAAATTCTTCAAAAAAAAATTAAAATAATATATTGTGTGTGTTGCAAATACGCACGGCTAAAGTTATACTTCTTTTACAGTTGTGTGTTGATGAAAAATGAGTGTGTCCAATATAAAAAAATTAAAAAATATTAATAATATACTATTTAGACTTCTTCAATGATATTCCGATTTATCGACATCACTAAATGACTAATAAACAAATAATTAGACGAATACGATTATCGATATCTAAATTTCCGAAAAAAATTCATGATATCGATAACGCTGAAGAAGCCTAATTTATTAAAATGATTAATAAATAATAAACAATAATACCTAATATTATAAAAAATGAACACGGATATTGTAAAAATGTTGATGCTAACTATTGCGTACGGAACAGCTATCAGCAATGATTACGCTCAAATATGTCGTGACGGTCTCTTTTTTTTTTGTTACCCACCATAAAGAAGTATAGGTTCAAAAATCTCAACCATATTTAACATTAAGACAATAATAGAAACATAGTATTTGAGGACTTATTATTAAGACGAATATTACTTAAAAGTTAAATTATAATAATACTAGCTGATCCCGCGCACTTCATTGCCTGTAAAAAATGACAAATCTTAAAAAAATTGTGATTGTTCAACTCTTTTTGGGTGTAACTCGTTGCAGTAAGTGCAACTCAGACACTTTGGTAGGCAATCCACCTGCAGTGGATTGTAGACACGCCGATCAGCGGCTATAAGTGCAACTCAGCCATCTTTGTAGGTAATGTGTGAAAATTCGATTTGATGCGTACCTGATCTGCCTGATAACCAAAGGCAACCAATAAAATAATAAATACTAATTTCTACTATTTATTTCTTCTATAACCAATAGAGCAACCATTAATGAACAAAAATGTCCAACGTAAATCTTAAAATTTCTATTTGAGCACCTCATCGGGTTGGGTTTACCGGGTAAAATTGTGAATCCAAACCATCCAGGGAACCACTCAAACACTCACAAAAAATGTCATCATCATCGGCCCAGCTGTTCTCAATTGATTAATTTTATTACTAAACATATTTCACACCATTTTTATATATATATAGGTACATTATATAAAAAATTATATATTATAATACGATACAAATTCAAAAGCTACTTAATAAATTGCATTATTTCCACTTAACCATACCATGAACTTTGAACAAAATTAATTATTTAGAATATCTACCTTCAATATGTTGTACCTAATACCTATACGTTAAGTAAACAAAATACGAATATATATTTTTTATTTATTTTTGACTTAACGCTAAATAGTTTACAGTAATTATAATATAATGTATTTATGTTTACTAATCATTTTTAACTTATCGTTTAAAAAAACTTATATAATGTGTTTTTAAAATTAAGACATTTGAGTAGGTAACAAAAAAAATAATATAAGTGTATATATATTGTAGAGGTTCACTTATTAGTTATTATAATGTCTAATGATAATTTTAAGAATATAATTTCTTTTTTTAATAAAATAATCCCAATACTATAATTATTCAGAGATGACCTATATTAAAAACGAATTGTACGAATTATTTCCGATATTTTATCATAATTAACAATATTGATTTAGTTCGTGATAGGATTATTACACGTTTCATACAACATAGTTTGAACTAAATATCAATAACTTAGACTTTAAATACTCAAATTAATTAGGAAAATATTTCGGTAAAATATGATTGAGAACGGAATTTTTAGTAACACGATTGAGAACGCTCGATATTTTATTTTTTTTCCAACGTTGCCCAATTTAATCTAATGATAATTTGAGCACGATAATTTGTTGATGTTGAATTAGCAATATATTATGTTAATTGTTATTAAAATTCTAACTAAAACTCCAGCAGAAACAATATTGAAAATAACTATGATAGATAGAGTCAAGGTACTAAGGATAATATGTCTATGCTCTATGGAAAAAGCCAATAGGTTAAGTAGATTTGGGGTCTTAGATGATCTAAAAATGTTAGTAATTATTAATGATCTATGAATATAATTATTTTGTAAAAATGATTGAAGTATAACAAATACTACCTACATTACAATATTGCATATAGTTTATTTTTGTGTAAAACCATATTTAAGGATTATTATTTATTATCCTTATAGTATGAATATTTTAATTGTCTTAACAATTATTAATTGATGACTTTTTTTCAAGAGTATTTATTTTATGCATACGGACATGAATCTTTCAATAGCCAAATAAATTATATGGCAACGTTGCGCGTAAACTCGTTCTCAATCATATTCTTTTTGGGTTTTTTGGGGGTCAGTGCTAAGTTCTTTGTTATTTTTAAATGTTCTCAGTCGTTCGGCCAAAAGTATAACGTTTTCAATCGTTCGATAGCCAAATATTTTACATTATATCTACGTATATGGTATATTTATATAGATTGTCGAATTTTATTTTCTCGGAACAATTCATATCTACACGCCCATAAAACACACACAAAAAAAAAGATCAGGTTACAGGTAGCTTGAAACCCAACTGTCACCGTGCCATAATTAGGTATACAATTTACACGTTTATTTTAACTATTGATAATAACTAATTATTTATTCACTTTATCGGACTAAATTTATACTATATGACACTCACAAAAAATGTAGCTTTATATTGGTGAAAGAATTTTTGAAATCGGTTCAGTAGTTCCAGAGATTACCCTCAACAACGTCAACTAACAACACCTCTTTATATAATAAGTATAGATTATAATAATATATATTTTATAAAGGTTGATCTAATTTTTAACATATAAAGTAAAAAAATATAATTTAATTTATTAATTCATTATTTTTAAACTTATTTTTTTCGTTTTCAGATAAATCGAATGAATCTTGTTTTACATCAACGGTTCATAATAGAAAGAAACCCTAGAATAAAACGTCAGGTATAATTCATTAAATTTATTTATTTTTATGATACTATATAATATTAAGTTTCTAACTATACTTGCTTAATTAGCTATGTCATGTCTTAAATAATTTATTTATTTGAGATTATTATTTTTATTACTATTTAGATCAAATTTTTTATCCTACGAAAATGGCACGAGCAGTTTCATTTTAAGTTGTATGGAATGTTGGAGATTAATCCAACGCAATTATTTATTTTAACAAACAAAGCATTTGCTTACTTAGTTATTCAAATTCTGTTCCAATTGAATAAAAATAAAAATCAATAATTAAATTGTATTTTGTAATATAAAATATTTCCGATCAAATAAAAACACGGGATAAAAATTAATAACGACGGGCTATACGGGATGTGAGATGATTTAATATACTTATACATACACATTAGACTTTTATACTTTATATAAGCATTCCTTATACACTACACGCGACACATGGAACACATATCAATTTATATAGCAGCAACGTATTGCCCTCCCAAACACAAAATAACCACATTACAATACCAACAATTTTTCATGTCTCTCGAACGCTATTTCTTAGTTGGTGGTGATTTAAATGCAAAGAATCCAGCTTGGGGCTGTCATACCCAAAACCCAAAAGGACAGACCCTAAATCATTTAATAAACATAAAAAAACTCAAAGTCTTATTCCCCACTAACCCAACCTATTGGCCAACATCCCCGAGGAAACGCCCCGATATATTGGATATATTTGTAGTAAATATTCCAAATAATATCTCTCATTCCATAAAAAATCTACTCGACCCATGTTCAGATCATTCTCCGGTTCTCCTAACACTAGACGCCCAACCTCTACCCCAACCAAGACAAGCCTGTCTTACCGAAGGTATTATGAACTGGGAGAAATTCAGAGACAATGTAGATCAAAATATCGACTTAAAAACTAGTCTTAAATCACCGGAAGATATAGAAATTGCCACCCAAAAGCTTACAAATTTAATCCAATCAACAGCCTGGAATTTTTCCATAAAAAAACCCCAAAAAACATTCAAATCCATTTTCGATTCCCCCTTTCACCAGGGAATTAATTGCTCAAAAACGTCGTGCCAGAGCACTTTGGCAACGTTCAAGATTACCATCTGATAAAAATATTTACAACAACCTATCCTCATCTCTAAAACGTAATCTGAACCAGTTAAAAAACGAATCCTTCAACTCTTGGATTTCCTCTATCAGGGCAAAAGACGGTTCCCTTTGGAATGCAACTCGTCAGTGTTTAAAACAAAAACCTAAATGCTCCCCCTTAAAAAAACCAGATGGTACCTGGTGCAAATCAGATGATGAGAAAGCACATGTCTTCCGTTCACATCTTGAACATGTTTTCCATCCCCACCACGATATCAATGACCAATTATATACAGAACATATCTCAAAATCATTAGAAATCCCACTACCACTCTATCTACCACCTAAACCCTTCTCTCCTGCCGAAGTCCACCACTACATTAAATTATTTTCCCTCAAAAAAGCCCCTGGATTAGATTTAATCACAGCTGAAGTTGCTCGCCAGCTATCGAAAAAAACCCTCATTCATCTCACTCATATTCTAAACTCCATACTAAGGCTCTCGTACATTCCTGTACAGTGGAAAACTTCAGTTATTATCTTAATTCCTAAACCAAATAAACCCCCAGACATACCAACTTCGTACCGACCAATAAGTCTTCTCCCCTTATTTGCCAAACTTTCTGAAAAATTAATCTTAAAGCGTATATCTCGACTAATAAACATCAATCAAATCATTCCAAATTCACAATTTGGATTCAGGAGTAGACATTCAACAATCCATCAAATCAACCGAATAGTTGATTCAATTTCGTACTCATTGGAAACGAAAAAATATTGCTTTGCTGTTTCATTAGATGTTGCCCAGGCATTTGATCGGGTTTGGCACCCGGGCCTTCTTTATAAATTAAAAACAATTCTTCCCGCGCCCTATTTTCTATTTTTCCAATCATACCTCAACAACCGCTTCTTTGTGACAAAAGTAGGCTCTGAGATATCATCAATTGCCCCTATCCTAGCTGGTGTTCCTCAAGGTGCTGTTCCATCTCCTTTCCTATATAACTTATACACAGCTGACCAACCAACCACTCCATATACTTCAGTAGCCGAATTCGCTGATGACAAAATTATATTCACTTCTCAAAACGATCCATACACTGCTAAACTACACTTACAAAACCACCTAAACAGCCTATCTTCTTGGTATACTAAATGGAAAGTTAAAATTAACAATGAAAAATCTTCACACATTACTTTTTCCTTAAGACAGGGTGAAACCGGAGCTATTGATTTGGCTCCCAAACACAGGTAAATAACATTTTTATGTATTGAATTGGCTCCCAAGATTTATGCATTGAGTTGGCTCCCTCGACATATATTTTATAAATTCATTGATTATAAAAATTGTTGGAAAATAAATTAAACTATACATAAAACTAATTTAAAATACAAATATTACATTTAATAGTCAATCAAAATTGTTTGAAAATAAATTAAAATAATAATAAAAAATAATTTAATAAAAATATACAATATTTATGTACTATAGTTTAATATACAAATATTCACTGACCTGCACTGTTTTAATATTATTAATTAGTAGGCTTAAATTTGTTTGCAAGAATTTTTATACCTATATTCAAATCTTGATACTATACCATTGTCATATTTCTGAATTTGACTGTTTATAAATTGTATTTTTCTTGAATTTTTTTTTTGTCTGGTCTTTCTACATTGGAGCTTCTTATTATAATTTCAGTATCCGCTTGAATACCATACAATACATACAAGAAACTGTAAATATTTGGGTGTGGAGAACTAAATTGGGAATTAAATTTGGAGTGAAAAGATTCACATTAATTAGTTGTACGACAGAACTACTGCTTTTTTCTGCCCAAATGTGAGGTGGAAATAAAGAATTATTTTCAATATAATTTTCAACTAAGTAGTCCATAAATTTTATAATTTTTTCATTATTTGGTCGTATCTCAGCTAGTTCGAATGAAAAGCAATCACCGACTGATTGCGGATCTAGAAATGGTAAACCAAATATATACGTTAAATATTCACCAATTTTTGTTTTTTTTTCATATTCTGTAGTAAGGCCCAGTTTTTGGATTATTCTGTACCATGATTGCCCTGGGTGAAACCGAAAACCATGAATTTCACTCAACGGCCAAACTTAATTTATTGCGTTATGTATAGCAACTTCAAAATCAACAAAAATTTTTTTTATTTCGAATTGATAATTATAATTTAAACAATAATTATTGATAATTTAAAAAATTTTTATGTACGATTCTTGATTTTTATCTTTTAGTAAAGCATTCAAGTTTGTTTTCTTCATCTGGATTGTGGCTATGATTAAGATTGGACGATTCCCATACAAAATTTTCGTTTTTACAAATTCTTAAATAAGCTTTGCATCCTCGTTTAGTACATTTGAATCATTTAAATTCATTTTGGAGAAGCTTATGATAGCTAAATTTAAACTTATTTACTAAAAAAATTAATTCTCCCTTTTCACCAAACATTTTTTCGACCGAATTAATTTTATATTAAATATATAGAGGTACGAAATGTGACAAATTGCAATGAACTGCGAGTGATTGAGACGAACTAATGATATATGATATGATTATGACCATTTATAATGCGTTATCGGATTAACGGTTAGATAATTGCAAACAGTATATCCGGCCCTGTGTCGCTAAAAATATTAAAGTCGCGTACTTTTCTAACTATTATATTATGAGAACCACTTGTTGTAAATTATATTAGGAGCCAATTCAATGATCCTTTTCTGGGGAGACAATTCAATGTTCGATTAGGTACTTTACCTAATATTGGGAGCCAATTCAATGGTCACCGGTGAAACACCTCCTGTTAAACTAAACAATCAAACAATACCAACAGTTTCCAACATCCGTTATCTAGGCCTAACCCTAGACAAGCGACTCACCTGGGCAGAACATATAAAAATTAAACGCAATACTCTAAACCTTAGGAGGAAATCACTACACTATTTGATAGGTAATCACTTCAAACTCAACCTCAATACCAAACTACTTATTTATAAGCAACTCCTCATGCCTATATAGAAATATGGCATCCAACTATGGGGTGCGGCCAAATTGTCAAATTTAAACAAGATACAAAGATTCCAGTCAATCACCTTACGCATGATAACTAAGGCCCCCTTTTACATTTCCAACCACACACTCCACACAGACCTACACATTAAAACTGTATCAGAAATGTCATCAATTATACATAAACGCTATCGTCTAAGACTAGAGAATCACCCCAACCCGTTAATTTCAGCACTTAACTTAGAAACAATACCTGGGCACCCCCAAAGAAGGCTTAAGAGAAGATGGTGCCGTGACCTCCTAATCTCAACATAAAATTAAAAAAAATATATAAATAAAAAAAAAAAAAATGTCTAACAACAATTTAATCATGTAAAGTGTAGCCGCTGGATTACTCCTTTTATCAAGCAACTCATGTCAACTTATTATTACTTAAATCTCATATTCTTATTGTAAAAATCTAATTTACAGATTGTATATATTCTACTAAAATATAAAAAAAAAAAAAAAAAAAAATATAAGCATTCCTTATACACTACACGCGACACATAGAACACATAAATTATAAACCACAGCATTCCCTAACAGAAGCCCTGTAAAAACAACACAATAAACTACCAGCCGAACCTTTGTCACGCCGCACAAAATAAAATCATACACACATCATAACTCATCAATACTTTAACGTTACGTTTAAGCGACCCACATCGAAGGACGAAGATGATGGAATTCCACCAAAATGGTCCTATATAATAATATGTAACAAAATCGACACAGACCCCACTCCCTCGGTAAGGTGCTTCAAGACCCAACGTCCGCGCCAGTATGCACTACGATATATTTTTGGCATTTAAACAAACGCATTCAGACTTGTACCAATGTATAGTGGATCATTCGAACATCCGGTATGATCTTTTGATTACTTATCTTGTACTACTGACCAAATAAAATTGTTAATTATTTCATTTTAAAGAATGTAATTAGATGTTAACATAAGATGTTTAACTTTTATAGCCAAGGATTAAAAATGTAAAATAAAGTTCCATGTGAGTATGTCAATTCTGTAATCTGTAAACATAAAATCTAAACAATATATTAACAAAGTTTTTGTTTTGTAGCTATTTTAAGTTCAAATTAAGACGAAATTACATACTAAATAACCAAGAATAACGATTTTAGTTATTCTGTTGTGATTTAAAAATATTATCCATGGGTACTTGAAACTTCTCAAGTATATTATTATATATAAACATTGAAATATGATAATGTGCATGTAATATTAATTCAACTTACCGGCTACTGTATTACTAATCCCGATATGGATATAATATAAAATATTCTAGACTGACAAACCGTTTCCACTTAGAATCGTTTTTCGTATACAAGGATATTATATTTTCATTGAATTCAAATCTGTGGCTTGGTGCAAAAAGGGCCAATGTCATATTTTGACAGTGTTCAGGAATTTAAAATATTAAAATGGCCAATTTTCAAAATTTACTTAAATATCTTAAATTGTATGTAGGAACTCTAATAATGCTGTTTTTATTTCATTGTATGACTTTCATTTTGTTTTTAAGCATAAATATGTACGTTTTAGTTTGAAATTGGCCCCCCAGAAAAAATAATAAAATTACTTTGGTTTGACATTGGACAAAAACTAAAATTTAAAATATACAATTTTTAATAATTAAAGAACTTGAGATTTATATGAAAACCTAATAATAATACTATTCAATTGAGCATAATATTAGTAACTTCTATTTTTATAAACTTTATTCATTTATTTCGAAATGGCCAATGTCGTGGCTATAGATTATACGTGGCTAATGTCGACATATTAGGCCCATAATAAATCGATTATTGTCAAAAAGGCCAATGTCAAATCTAATTTCGTTATACAGCATAAGAGACATTGGCTCTTTTAACACAAGTAATATAACCAAATTTTAATGACATTGGTCAAATAATCTCAATTTTGTCAAAATGTGACATTTTCCCTTCTTACACCTATTCACAGAAATATAAAATCATAATTTATATTGTAGTGACCCACTTGTAACCTAATGTACAGTAGGGTGACACCCACTCACCTGCTTTTTTAAAATTAAATCCATACCCACTAGCATATATCTATATTATATTGTATATCTTAATATTTGTACAGCTATCAGTGAGTCAATATGATATTATTATTATTATGAAAGTATAATGCATTCATGGATTACGGATATAATTGTTTATTATTATTTAGGAGTCATCTAATAAGGTACGATTTAATAAAAAAGTAGGTATCTATAGTTATTTATTTAATCGGGCTAATGCCCAATAACAATATTTAATTTTAAGTATGACAACAAAGATGCATTATAACAGAAAAATAAAGATAATAAATAACAGAAAAATCATATAGAATTAAGAATACTGAATAATATAATGAAAATAATTTCACACAAAAATCTTATATCATAATTACAAAAAATAATCAATAGAGGTAAAATTAAATAAACTAATTTAGGAATCATATATCTCATCATATCAATCATATATCATATATCTCGTCATTCTATTTACATAATATTACATATTTGTATACAATTTGGTTGATCGTGTAATTTAATTAGAAAAATGTCTCGACATATTTTATGAACTGTACATCATGAACATAATAATATTATGATACACGCGTAGGTAAGTACATTTTTAAACACGGTGAAAATCAGTTTTTCAATCATTGCTAACTGCAGTCACAAGACGAGAGTACTATCGCGATAACGATGTCACGATGATATTTACCAACAACCGTATCTTTTACATATGATCTCAATTGACTAAACGTCATTGTATTACACATTTATATGGAAGGTTCATGGCGTATATTATTATTTTTTGAATATCGTGTGTAACCGTTACGCTGTTGAAACGACTTCTAACGAACGCGTCTTGTCAAATGCAAAACTATACAGGTAATACCTATATAAGTTACATGAGTAGGTACATGAATTATACGTGCAAGTATTTTACATAATAGTACACCCCGAACCAACCTATTTGAGATGTTCAAAAAAATTGTCTGCATTTCAACGACTTATTCCTAAAGTTTGAACGATTGTCCGATTGTAAATTATAGTTTCGTATTGGTATCTCAAACAACAAATAGAAGGGGTTGGAGTGACATGATTTAAACCACACCCATAGTTAATAAGATTACAATTTATTGCATTGTTCCTGTGCTAACAAATTTTGCACTCCACGCCCTTTCGTCGGGAAATCCGTTTTATTTTTTTCAAATATTGCATCACCCCCGCCTTATCCACTATTTTTGACGATATAAATGAATTGGAAAACTAAGGTCGTACCTATCAACTTAAGGAATGGTCATACAAATTACATGTATACTAAATTTCTACGTGTTTTTTTTCCGACAATTTCAAATGGGTGGGACCGGGGTGACATAAGTGCGTGAAGAAATCCGACCTTGTTCTGACGCATACAATTTTCGGGTCGAGTTCCGGTTTCCTGTTTTCTTACATAATATTACATTGTCGGGCCTCGAGAGCAGGATAAATCAATATGCGTTGTGGCATTTCGGTTGCAGCAACCGTAGAATGAAGATTCGCTGTTATTGTACATTCGTGTGTTATATTAGTGGGAAGAGCATACGAGAATATTTTAGAGGAAATAAATAATATTATAATATTTTTATAGATATTATACGCATGATTTAATAACTTGGTTTAATCGGTTATTTGAATGATATTTTATAGCGTGTATACTCGTAAGGTGCCGTTTATTTTAATCTAGTCAATAAACTAAACTAATCTAAATTTTAAAGCGAATAGCGGTTAAAAAATATCGATGTCTACGATATGAGAAACGCTCTGTAAATTGAATTATTTTATATTATTGTGTACAATAATACAATGTCTGTCACCTAGAGAATACGCTCTGCAATTTCACAATAGTACAATTTTTTCAAATATGTGTTTACAAAGAAAAAACTTTTAAGACAGACAGCATGTACTTTTATTTAACCAAAATTTTTTTATATCTTTCCTTATAGTACACTTATAAAACGATAAGTAATAAGACTCCAAATAGTGCATAATATTTTTTAAGAGAAATTTGTTGCCTACGATTTTTGATTTGTTTTGATATTTAATGGAACTATGCATAATATTTTTCTTGAAGATATCATATAATATTAAACAATCTATATGATGCGATAAATAGTATAAGCGACCCATGTAACTTAAAAACTATACCGATTTTATATTTGTAAGTACTTAATATTGATATTAAATAAAAATTTTGTGATAATGTTTACCCAAGTCTTAAATAAATTATTTTTGTGTTCTAATTTATATTTAACATTCTTTAGTTTTTACTTTTTAGTAACGAAACTTTAAGAAAGCCAACTGCAAGACAATATGTAATTAAAAAAAAAGCTTATTACATTTTTCGTACGGTGAATGCATTATTAATATATGATAGGTAGGACAGTAAGTTATATGCTTATTTCGTCTCTTGGTGACTATGATAATATAAATAAGAAATTTAATGAACTAGTGCTAGACGTATATCTAAAAAAAAAATCACACTAAAATGCAAAAATATGAGAAATTCAAATTATCTTATTTATATAAGTGTTAATATGTTAAAGATAATATTTAGATGTATAAACTAACTGTCTCTATATAATCATACAAGTCCTTTGATTAAACATTTTTATATAGACACCGTTCTAAGAAATTCTCCAAGATAATTATACATGCCACTGTGCAGAATTTATAAAAAAAAGTATTATTGCTAAATCATTTATTTTTCCTTTCAGTCATCATGTCTATGATATATATTAATTGAGTTTTTTCACATTCGCGTTTCGCAATTTATCTGTAACCACATCTATAATATTCTAAACACATTACCTATAATATAAAAAATAAATCACATTGTATTTTATAAAAAATATGAAATATAATATATTTATTGAGTTAACGCAATAATGGGAAGTGGTATTGGTAAATACTAAATGGTAGGTACTCGTATACTAGCTGATCCCGCACACTTCGTTGCCTGTTAAATGTACCAACTTATATGACTCAAACTTTGTTCAGTTCGTTATTTAATATTCAGTGTATGGTGTTCAAAATTTATCTTAACTTTTCTGTTGCTTGGAATAAAAATTCTGATTCGCAGCAGTATATTATCAGGTAGGCAATCTACCTGCAGTAGATCGCGGACTCCGTGCTGTTTATACGTAACTGTATGATTTAACTCTAAAGTATCAAAACTATACCAAGTTTGTCGTTTTTACCTTATTCCACCTACAGTGGATTAATATAATCAATTAATACAAAATCCTAACGCAACCGTATTAAAATCCAATGAACAAAAAAAAACAAATTTAACACTTTTTAAATTAGCCTATCTTCTTCCTAGAGGTCTAATCTACACACAAACATTAATTATTATATATAAATATATTGACAAAAAATAATAATACAAATCAACAAACATGCTCGATTAACCAATAGCAACTAATATATTACGTATTACACTATTATTAGTTTAATCTGCAACAAAAAACTAATTTTTTATTTTATTATTAAGTTTGATTTTTTGGACAGATGGCGCCCCTATTGTATTTTTGACATCCAGATTTCTTACTTTCTCGGTGGATTTTCCTAAAATTTTCTTTCATAGAAACCTTTTCCGTGATATACTCTTTTGTTTAAAAAAATTCAAGAAAATCTGATGAGTAGATCCAGAGTTTCACAATTATATAGTTAGATACCCAGTATATAATATTGCATCCAAACTATAATATCGTCTGATATATTTTAATTAGTTTTAACATTGTTTCTGTAAATTTAATGTAATAGTAACTAGTGGATATTTTATATTTTTCATTGGTCTTAAGCCCGGAAACTAAGGTCATTAGCTGTAGGATGGTACTGTTGGGTTTTTGGTACGGCAGAAAACGGTTGGATGAACACGTTCTTGTGTTTGGCAGAATTTTCTAGTGGGCACCCGTAGGTATCTCCGTCCTCTATAGTGGATATTTATTAATTATTATCTAACCCTAAAATACATTGCACAATATACGAGAACAGACATTTTGACATCCTCGTGTTTATATAACATTTAGTTTTGTCAGGTGTATTGTGTATATAAGTGGACAACCCATGCGTTCTAATTACTAGTGTTTAAATATCATCAGAACTCTGTAGTACAATACATTTTTTTGTTTTTAATAATAATAGTGTCTGTATCATATTTATCATGAAACGTGATGATCGAGTTTAACATTTTTAATGCTATTCAAGGAATTTTAATAACTCGTAAAACGCAAATTTAAATTCTTTATAATGTTTTATCCATTATCAAGATTAGCGTTTAATTCAGAACAACTGTGCAGATATAGATGCACAGCGTAGTAGGACATATTTTATTTTAAGGGTAATCTTATGATCTTAATAGTACGACGAATATCACGTCTTTTTAACCGGGTGTAAAATATGTCCGATATTTTCTACCTACGACTGCGCTGCATAGTGCACAGTTGGTAAATACATATTATTTATGGACTATCCGCGGTTAACGTATTAATAGTATTGATAGCAATCAGTGGCGTATTTAGAATTTTTCATGGACAGGATCCAGATAATTATCAGAAAACAGAGCCGAGAGGGGCAAAGCCCTCCACACCGCCTATTTACTTTTTATTAAATAAAATATATTCCATATTTATTAGACCATATAACATTTTTGAGTTTTTAATTATTAAATAATAATATGTACAAAACAAATTTAAAAATAGCGGGTGGGTGGATGCGGTTCTGCTGTACAGTAGGTTACAAATGGGTCAATGTATAATGGATTGCATTAAACTCGAATTCAATGATATAATATAATTTTATAAGAAAAATGATTCTCCGTAATTTCACTAAAACCCTACACATTTCAAAATGGTGTATACCTCCTATATGAATATATTTTTTGGAACACCAAAACATAAATTACAAGAAAACGTCGTTTACAGTCGATAAACCAACGCACTACAAAAAAAGGTCAGAAACCTTCGAAACCGACAACAAGATGTTCTTTTTTTTATTATTTCAAAATATATTTACAGTCTATACTTCAAGTATAATGAGTAAGTGTGGTGACATGAAATAACATTTGACATAGGAACATTAATTGTAAAGTAGGAAGACTCTCCCCAGCAGTATCACCTGATAAGAAATTCATGATAATGTTAAATGAAAAAAAAAACAACTGTAAAATACATTCCAAGAAACGAGAAATATGAACGAAAATATCGTCCGGCGAAACAATACAATAAAGCATGACCGTCGTAGGTATCACCTGCAGGCAATATAATATTATGTTCGTTTCCACCAGCTGTGTAGGCATGGTCCTTTTTCGTCAAAACGATAAGGTACTATAATTAGTATTAAAATCTGTTATACGATGAATTTATTTAAAATACATAGATACTATAAAATATTGAAAAACAATATAGGTAGGTTATTATTATATAATATTTTGTATTCCTTTAAATATTACCAAAACTGAATGTGAAATATGTTATGGGCTATGAATTCCACGTATTCATAAAACCAATACTATAACGAATAGATAGAGTAAGTAAGAAATCATCTTATTGTATAGAATATGTATTTTTTTTAGCATAATAATATTTTGTCAACTTAATTGGTCGACGGCCTGTATTAATATGTTGTTATTTTCTAACCATTAAATTATGTCTGTTAAAAGACGTACAATACTAGGGGCGGGCGAACAAGCGTTCGTAGGGGACCACCAGGTTTACGTCATAGCACCGTGATAACATTATACGCATACGCAATCAACAAATAAATAATTATCACCCACATACCACATACCACATTTTATAGCTGCAGTTCTTCGGTTGATTTTAAACAGTCAATGTTTAATTAGTTTATTTAGTCAATTTTCATGCGTGAAAATGCCACAACGTTCCTATTTCGGAACTCAGTACCGGCAATGTAACTATCTATAACCTTTCCAAAAGTTTTTCCTCGTTTCCTCGTATCAAAGGAAAATGTTTTTGACTACCTACAAGAAATTACGTCTGTTGTAAATGATGATGTTAACGGTACAATATAGGAATAAAATATCTATTAGATAATATGGCATACAACAAATTCTTTTGTTAAATATGAGTATAAATAATACATTATTTTATTGTTGACTTCGATCGATGTAGGTATATTGATAATGGGTGGGCGGTGGATCATTAATAATATTATATTTTACTATATCAACCGTGTGCACTGTACATCAATGGTACGATAATTTATGTACGTGCGCCATCTATGGTACGATTATTTATGTACATGCGCGTAGGAGGTACAACCCGCATAATACGCATTGCATATTATATCGTATTTATTGTATTGGCCTACGATAATATACTATTATATTATGCGTAATAATGAACGTCCGTGTGGTGAATACCTACCCAATATATAATATAATACACTCACAGCTAACTCCGTACAATATATTATTATTATTACGGGGGTACAAAGCGGGGTTAACTAAAATATTATTTTCAAACATTTACCCGGTTTTTAAGCATTCAGGGCAGAGGTCGGTACGCGTCTCGTTTAAATTACCTTCTTAGAATTTGATTTCCACGGTAACGTATATTCGATTAATACTTCTGTTGGTCGTTGCGATTGGCGGACACAACCCGAAGGAAATAAATAAATAAAATCAAAGAACGCACGCATACCTACATAGTATATGTATAGCACAAAATTGAAGGTATTGTAATGTCGTACTCGCTACAATGGCGGTAAAACGATTTTGTCAAGGGAGTGGGGGTATGGCTGATTTTAACACGTACTATATTATGATTGTTAAAAATATAATTGATTGTTATCAGATGTTAAACATTGGAAAAAAGGTCATGGGGGGGGGGGGATTTACTGCCATATTCGTGTTAACCTGTACCAATACCGACGTAATGTATGATTACTGATTATATAATGTTATATTACTATGATTTTTGTGATCATGAACGAGAAACAGGTTATATTCCTACCAGGTAGAATTTGCAGAACATTCGTCTTATAACATGTCAAGAAATGTCGCAGAGTAAGTTTAAAATTATTCGTAATTTATTTGTATGATACAGCGAAAATAAATTTAAAATTATTTATTTCCCCAATAGCTTTGTTTCTATTGTTATTTTACCATTAGAAAAAAAATGTATTACGAATATTTACCTAAACATTACCCCTGAAACTATTGCACTAGAAAACTGCCATGTAGTAGTTGACTTGTTTCGTATTTATGTATTATTATAAAAGATATTGCGGTAGACAGTGACGGTTTGCATTTTATAAGTGTGGCAATACTGCGTAAAATCGAATTATGATAATATAATATTTCGAAAATGAAAAATACGCTTTATTATTCTGCATGCACACTAGTTCGTATGAAAAATAATAATCAAATAACCTTCCTACCACCATTTTCTTTTTTATTATTTTTATTATTATTGGAAGTGCGGCCGCTTTGCAGAATCTCATTCATATTACGCTCAACCCCCGTCACTACTGGATTACGAAACAAAAAACAGGTTTTCAATCTCAAACTCAGAACGCAAAAAATTGACACGTCCCTATAATGAGAAATTATACGTATGGTACATAGATTTCTTGAGAAAAAAATGTCTTCGATACGATATATTATATTACCGCATGTCGGGTTTATTGCAACAACAACAGGCTAGATATATGAATACATCTAAAAATTTAGCTTACATTTTATCAATTTTTTTTTACTGGTAAATTATTTTTTACTCAAAAAGATGTTGTATGGCCCCTCTAATAAAATGCAATCAAAAACATCTATCCCGAATAAATTGTAAAGAGATATATTTTTTATCAACTGATAATAAATAACAATACAATACTTCAGGGGTGAAAATCCTAAACGTACTATTGCCAAAATAAAATTAACATAATCCTGAATAATAATTTAGAAAATCAAAACGTACTTTTTCCAGTTTCACGCCAAAACGTACCATTACTCATATTAAAAGAATAGGAACCAATCATTAACTATACCAAAACGAACTATTTCCAAAACGTACCCATGGTGTAGGTATCTGGTATACCTATAAACATATAGGAATGTAAAAAGTTAATCTAAAACGTACTAAAATGTTAATTAATTTTGAAATATAAATTAAAAATAAACCTCTAGAATATTTAACACATTTGAATCGTTTTAAATATAAATAATAAACTATTAAATAACTTTAAGAAAAATCTTTTCTTCAAAATGACTTGTCTATTTATAAATGGTTTGTTTTTATTGGAAATGCTACAGAAATAACGCTTCTTCTGAAAAATAATAATAAAGTTTTAGCTGGTTGTGGCTGGCTCTAGTAATATAAGCATTGTATATGCTTGGTAATATATTCAGTTATTATAATTTATAATGGGTTATATAATATTTTGTATCTGTTTCATAATATTATATTTAAAGATACAGGTTAAGCCATATTATCTGACAAAAGTCACCAGACGAAGCACCGAACGGATGCTTTACATTAACTCGACCTGTCACTTAAATTTATATTCAATTCGTTTCTACTGCTGAAGTCGTTGGCTGTTTAACATAGTTATTAAAGTCACTTATTAAAATATTTACTAAGTCAAATATAAAATTAAAAATAGTGCAATTATCAATTTGATTCTACTCGTGTATTATATAACTTAATTTTTAGACTTAAATCCACATTATTGATGCTTTAGAAAATTGAAAAGTATAAAAGCAAAACTTATTATAATATTAATTACTCCTTCAATTTGAAATTTTAATTTAAGTAGCTACTCGCAGGTACAATATCAAAACTATAACGATTTATTATAAAAGGTAAATATGTATATTCATATCTTAGATAACTATCTCACCTTACTTGGCTTCGTACACACCAATATATTATTATACTCCTTATTTTAGTACTTTTTACCCAGTCTATATCTTTTTAATTTACATAGATATCTATTTAAATGTTCGCATGCTCTAAATACTGCACTTATGCAATACACAATATACATACAATTAGCTATTTTATATTTTCGAGTAACGTCAAAAAAAAATATAAAAATTATAATTTGAGTTAAGATATTCCAAATACCTACTATATAAAATTATAATAAATTGTTAAATTATTTCAATTTATTGATAAAATGATCGAAAACTGTATTTTAAATTCAAAACAAGTGAAAAAGGGTAACAAACACGGTGATACCTACATAATATAAGTATATATCCTTAGTCCCTTAGTGTTGATTGTAATGTCTTTTTGTAAAATATACACCCTAAGAAAATACTCTAAGTCATTGAGGCCAATAATAAAAAATAAAAAAAAATAGATTACTTGAAATAATATCTGATTGCATGATATGTCATATTATGTGTGATGAGAAAAATAGTATGTTTAATAATATTGTTTCTAATCTATATCCACTATTCATGGCATGCCGAAATCACAATGCATATCACGATGGTAATGGATTCCAAAATTTTCTGTTGAGAAAGTTACTGTAATAAATTCTTACATTCTATTCTTTTGACCAAAGTTTGGAGAGTTTTGCATAGAGATGTGTATATAGAAATGAAATATTTCACCAAAGTTGTCTGTCGAACATCAGTTATCATCACAGTTCATAGAATACAGATCATTATTTTAAAGTTTCTCGTAAGTTACGACGGTATTTAGTATTAAACTATCGATTAGCGTGTATTATGAATAAATGTATATATGTATGTAGTAAATATTTAACATAATATATAATATACATCAACTTAATATTAAATCTCGGACAAAATGTGGAAATAGTATAATGAGGGAGTGGAAACTATAATAAACTCTCGATTGATTAACCAGAACAACCGATAACTCACGTCCCATCAGTATAATAATATATACTATAGTGGCAGAGAATATTTCGGATTTTGAATGATATAAAAGTTTAAACGCATAACGGTAATATGATATTCTAGTAAGATATTTTAAAAGGATATTATTATACGGTCACAATACAATTTTCATTGGAACGAAAAAAAAATCTTAGGTTCATAAATTGGTGTGGGACTTGGTTGGATATGGGGAAGGGGGATATCGGAATGCTCTTTTTTTTTTCAAAATGCGTATTTAAAAAAAATTCTTACTGCTCCGTTCGTTTGTTGAGAGCGTGCTTAGACTTATAATCTATATGTGCCTTATAGTAGGCCTCTCTGCATCATACGGTGGGTGAATATATTATAATCTTCTCCAGTAGTCACTATAATATGTCACTGCAGTATGCAGGTAATTTACTTGTCTCAACATGACGTGGATTGACGCTTAAATAAAAAAACGCGTAGGTTCTCTACGTTGAATAATATATTATACCTATCATCTAACCTTTGTATTTTAGTATAATGATTCTATATTACCTTTGGGCACAGACAATCTAAGCTTAAAGAGTATAATACTATATTATAGTAATAACAATAAGAATTTGAACAACAAAAATGACGAGGAATCAAAAGATAAGTTGGTACGACTTTTTATAAATTGTCCTCTACTCGTCGGTTCCTTCAACTGACCGGAAACAATAAAATGTAACATAAGAATATCAAATATTACGTAAACAATATGCCTATATGTGACATAACCGCACACACGAATACACTCACCTGTGTCAATAATGTTAATAATTTATTTGATTTTTCATACCTGATGTATTTTATACTTATCATAATATTGTGTTTGAATAACAATTTCAGTTCTAGACGTGTCCGTGAACAATAAGCGAACATTTTATTACAAATTTACCGAAAAAGATGGCTATAACTAATAAACAGTAACAATATATACGCAATGTTATTTTAACAGAAACTACAGTGTCGACAATTACAGGTACAAGTCGTAATTACACTGGAATATATGGCTGTCGTATGACTAAGACTTATTCTACCAATAGTTCTGTATCACCAAATTAAAATACTATATATATAACCACGTATATTTATAATTATACTGTACAAGCTGTCCCGACTGGCTTTGCTCATGTCAAAATTATTATTATCAACTATTAGACTGAAAGTTGTAACTACTGGGCACTGGCAACTCTATAAATAAAAAAAATTCATATTTTTTCGTGAGGTGAAAAAAAAAAATTCATGTGTGAGTTATTCTTTTGCTACTATTATAGGCGTTGAAATAAACTTACCACCTTCGCCGCGACGTACTCTATCATTAAAAAAAAACCACATGATTATCGGATGACTGGTTCCCGAGACCATTTGCATCAAAGATTCTCATTATTTCATTTATTATATCTATTCTATAATATAATATATCAACCGCTAAAATAATGAGTCGTTGTTTTATGCAACATGATGATAATTATAATATGACATGATTAATTGAAGCACGTGGTAAAACGGTCGTTGTCCGTCGTGAAACTGTATACGGTAGTAGACTGAAATGTCTATATATAGCAAAATGAGTCATATAATTGTATATAGAAATTGTATACCTTATAAAAAATTAAAAACCACCAAACCACCCCGAGGGACTCGCGTTATCACCGAGTGTCGTTTGCGCATCATTATTGTTAATTTGGACCTTTTTTGTAAGACAGTTGCGCATCAAAATTATTTAACAATGGAACTGAAAAAAGGTGTATATCAAAAATCACAAGTTGTTTTCTGAATTTCTAGTAGTATCTATCATTTACAACGGGATCCTGAACGTCAAAAACTATACTTCAAATTAAATAAAAGTTTTTAGTAATAAAAAAAATTAAAATAAAAAAAAATTCGAGATTTTGATGAGTTTAGTCAAAATTTGAATTTTGAATGCTTATTTAACAAAAACTTATTGCTATGCATCACTATTATTTTCAAATTTCGAAAATCATATGTTATTCATTATCTATATAATATTATCTTATTAATGTATATATACATTTATAATATGAAACAATTGAATTGAATTAACGCAATTTATTTTTAATTGTTTGCATATATTTATTACATATGATATATTATGACAATCATTGCATTTTCAACCAAAAATTATTTTTCATACCCTTCTATATTGTTTAGCATGTTGATGCGCATATTATGATGTACGATCATTTGGTGCAGGTAAATAGACAATGCACAAACGATTTACGGCCCGCATTATATCGTCGTAATCCGTCCTATTTTCGAAGCGTATTGTTGTCAATATTAGGAAATCATAATGATCGTCGTACGGCACATTTTATAGAAACACAGTGTCAAGTCGCACTTCGAGATCTAATAAATCTTTTATCTGCACACGTTCGGTGTTAGGGAGTAGAAGGGATCAGGGCTGTAACCAACATACAAGCATAATATATATCCATGTTGACTGGCCACTAACTCCAAATTGTCTATTTTAGCTTTTACCGTCGGATTGTTGATTGTCCGTCGTCCGTCAATGCAACGCAAAGCAATCGGACAAGGTTTGTTTTTTTATTGTTAAAAAGCATTCATATAAAATCGAATGTATTATACTGTCCAGAGCAATCCGTATTATACAATTGCTTGTGTTTGACAAATAAATGTGCGCATTTTTAAATTAAATTCGCTTTTGTATCACAGTTGCAGTGTACCTTACTTCTAAAGCTTTATCCATGTGTGCTGTGCAGCACACTAAACTACTAATAAGTATTATAGTAACACTGTGTTTCAGTACTGTTTGTACGGAATCAATTTAATTTTGTTTTACACGTTGTAACTAATTCCCTGTTCTATAGATTAGACCACCAAATGATTATTGTACATAAATATATTATTATCCGATAGTGTTTATACGAAAAGCATTCATAAAGTCACGTGTAGTGAATCACATAATAATAACAACGACGACATTGTAAAAATGGTATGAGTAAAATAATCTAAGTAGGATTAAACACTCAGTTTAATTCGCAGTAATATTCAAGATAAATTATGTAAATCATGCAAAACCAAAATATTTGTTAAAACGATATGTACGCAATTTCAACCGTATAAGATTTTGATAAAAATAAAATAGTATGTCCAATTTGTACAGCCCATAATGAATTCATAATAAGATATTTTTTTTAAAAAAAAATTACGTCGAATGACGGGAAAAAAACTAGATCCTTAATATGTTGTATTTATAAATAGTTCAAATATTTTTATCATTGCTAAAGGAGTGGAAAAATATCACTGTTGATGGGGAGGCGGGAGTCTGTACATTTACAATCAAGTTAAATAGTTTATATACGTTATATAAATTATAGAAGGACAAAATTGATGTACAATAAAAAACCATTTTATTTTATTTTGTGGATCATAGTCGGATATAATATGCATTTTTACTTGAAGTATATTTTTTGAAAAAATCATTATGACGTGCTAAAAAAACCTAATTCCAAATGTGAAATATTATAAATAGTTACCTATCAAATGAATAACTCTTTTTTTTAAATGCCACTGATAAAATCGTTTGAAATTCCTGTTACAGCCAGACGTCATTGTTATCATGACGTGTACCTGTGTACAGTTCTGAAAACCATCTTGTCAGCATATCCGAGAGAATACACGAGATGACACGATATAGAGTCTGCACTTATTGTACAAGGTTTTTTTCAAATCTTCTTTTTTTTTGTATGCTGGATTTGTACTGGTGTCACTAGATTTTCACCTTGCACGTGACAGATCAATCGTGAATACGTAAAGCAAACGCTTAACATTATAATGAAATAGTTTAATCCGAGTTTATTCTGAATTAAAAGTTTGTGTTGTACGTCAAATACGTTTATTATAATAATATTTATTTTTTCTATATATTGTATTTTAGATGTAGATTAAATATATTCCGTGTTGTTTTAAGTTATATACAATAGGTACAATAATAATATAATTCCTATACGTATTTAAATATTTATTAACTTTGAATTAGTACATAGTACCTGTTTCAGAGTTTAGGATATCACAATATACATATATCGTATATAATGGCGGATAATTTTTCGTCCATAAATAAATCATGAATTAAAAACATATCCAATACACTAAACCCATACATTACCATGATATTATTATATACTTTTCCAAGGTTAAAAGCGTATAGCGTACTATTACAGTATTCCTCCTTGCATACGCATAATATAATGTATTGTATCGATATACATTGTAATATTAATTATTCATACAAAAATAGAAACTTAATTTGTACTACATACGTATATCATTATACTCATAATAATAATAATAATAATGCAGGATTTGAAATCGATATCGGATACCGACTTTCAATACCGGTTAAAACCCGAAACAAAAATTTAAATCGGAAAAAATAAAAAACGGTATTCAAAACCTAAAACGAAATTAGAAAAAATAAATACAGACATCCAAAACCGAAATCAAAATCGGAAAACATATTTTCGGTTTCGAGGTCTGATATTATACGTAATCAAACGTACATTTATACGTTACACACAATGACGGTACCTTCTAGAACATATAAAAACACACACAAAAAAGTATATCGCTTATAATAATATACATAAATATATATCATACGAAGTTGTAACATTAAACGGGACTAAACTTATATATAAGGCCAACACAATAGAATTTGTTGTCTTATGCCGTAATGTCTATCTCGTGCACAGTATACTAAGATTGATTTCCACGCGTAAAGTTATAAGGAGTAAGTTTATATTATAACGGCGTGGAGTTCCATGCGTTAGATAATTTATACGAAAAGTTTATTTAAATGCCCTGCTGGGTCCAACGTTATATATTATATTATTTTATAAACATTTTAAAAGAGCGTTCGAACTCATATAATATTTAACCCATTAAAAATGGCTGTGAGTATATGCAATAGTAAGATCAAAGGAACGTATCGAGAGCTTGCATGTTATATACGTATACATTTTATCAAACGAATTGAACATTGACCCAATGGCCTATATCCATTAGAAAAAAATGTGGTTCCTAGTCAGATATAAATGTGTTATTGTTTGTGGTTGTATATATATGTATAGTGCATGGGAATTTACTTTTTGGTTTATATATTATGCGTCGGATATACGATATTAAAATATAACGTATATAATATAAATAAACAATATTTTACCGTTAAGATTTTTTTTTTCATAGCGTAACAATATGATAACAAACGTAATGAACAATAGGTCTATAATAATATCATATTATATGAAATACGAACCAGTATCTGAATTATAAAACAGAATAATAACGCAGTGATTTTGAACCACAAATTGATAGAATTATAGGGTATTGATTTTTTTCAGCAGTTTGTCAATACACGGAGGAAATAATAAAACAAATTGTTTTTGTACACGATTTGTCGAACATTCTTCATTTTTATGCATCGCAAAACGAAAATATATTTGTAAAATGTGTTGCTAAAACGTTTCATTGGAATTTTTCGTAATGCGTATTATCATTCATCTTATTTTTAAAAGGCTCAAAGCCGGCGGGTCATCTACATTCTAAAAATGCTGTTGTAATTGTTTTTGTAAATTTATTTTTTAGTCAGTAAAATTGGTCTCTATTGTTGTATATTTTCTATTGTAAACACATTTAAAGATAATTAAACAAATGTTATGAATTCATTTTTTTTTTTTTTTTTTATAACATAAAATAATATTATATTAAGGCGACGGTTATAAAATTATTATAATATTGATATTGAACTTTTTTAGTCGTTTAAGACCGATGTTCAATGACAGAAATGCTCGGCAAATATTCATCACTGGTGGTTGCTATGCCATTTACAATAGCTTACTTGTAAAACTGTTTATAATTTTATTACGAAAGATCTCTTAAATTTAATAATGCAATATTAAAATGATGACACGGCGATATAGATAGGCAATTTAGCTACACCAGTGTCATAGTTCGATTTTCCCTACAACATTATAATAATATTTTTAATTATTATTATCATATTTTTTTAATGTATTGTTAATAGTAAAATGGCGAACTCGTGGCGCCAATGTTTAGATACAAAATACTAACTTGTGTTCTTTTATTAGTATTTTTGGACACAGATTATCAAAAACTATCAATGTTTGATAGATAAATTAGAAGCACAGTATTATGAATAATTATGGTGCAATTACTAATTATTATCATATACATACTTTTTCTATATTATCAAAATGTTATTCTGGGTTATTTAGAATTTAATAATAAAGAATAGCTTTTATTTTATTGGCTAACTGTAAGTTAATAATTTATTATTTAGATACATGTGATAAATATTAATTAGGAACTTAATGTTTTTAATTATTATTTAAAACTGTTTTAATAGTAGACAAGGGTCAAATTATTAATACAAATCGTTTGTACATATATATAATTTCATAATAACTTTCAATTAAAAATTCTTAGGTATTATCATAAGGCTCAGGTCACCGTGTTTATAGATGATACCTGCAATAATCAATCATATGAGAAAAGAATATGTATTTTTGAAATTTTTTTTGGACATATACTCCAAGAAATAACTATAAATTTCTTT
Organism: Sitobion miscanthi; assembly: GCA_008086715.1. Lineage (NCBI taxonomy): Eukaryota > Metazoa > Arthropoda > Insecta > Hemiptera > Aphididae > Sitobion > Sitobion miscanthi. The sequence continues at coordinate 31,042,632 of CM017802.1, forward strand.
TATATTTAAATTTCTAAACAGAAACATTTTTTATAGTTTTTGATATTGCGCTAGTATAATAATATCTTGAAGAAATAAAAAATGCACTCTACATAATGGTCCATGTAGACAACATATATAATCGATCACATATCAATTTGTACAGTTTATATTGGTACCTACTAGAAATGTGAAATCTATCTATGTTTTATCTATGATAAAATGTTTATTTTTTGGAATGGAATAATATTCTCTTACATATACAATAAAAATCAGTTACTCAATCGGAATAAGTAAGTATCAAACCGGAATCGTTTTTCGAATGTGAATACAAATCGTCTACTTTCTCTTAACACAATTCAAAAATTCAAAATCCACGTTAAATATATAACAATCCACTTTTATATAATACCTTGAGTGTACATAATATAATAGTATACAGACGTAATACACTTTTATGATGCCTATCATAATCATCTCGTTATACAGCCATACAACCTGCAGGTACCTATTGCCACGGAACGCCTTTTGATATGATATCTGTACGTTGAAAATATTATCCGTGCATAATACCGCGTTATATACCTAGGTACGTGATATATTTAAAACACAACTTTTGTTTGTCCGTTCCGTATTCTCGAACCGTCCACGGACCCAGAGTCCGCGCTCGGTATCCCCGAAATTCCTTTTTGCGCCACGACCGGTGCAAACCGATCCGTACGCGAAGTTTTCAATGACACGTCGTATTTGTATATAATATACGAGAGTCTGCAGCTGTAGTTGCACTGCATATATGTATATTGCGTATTATTTGCACACAGTACGTGTTACGGTTTTTAGTGCGTTGTTCGCGCTCGAAAACTTGTTCTCGTTTTAGTCATTCATCCCACGCACGCCGAGCTAGTATAATAATAATACGTATAATATCATTCATACACCGCCAACACGATTTTTAATATATACACCGCATACTCGAAATCTCGTGCACAGATCTATCGTTTACGGTTCGACTTTTGCGGCAGTTAAACCACCTCACCGTCGTCATACATCTCGACCGGGCGTTCTTTTGCACTATGTATTCCTGTAAACGCGAGAGCCAATAATATTTTTCGACTTCTAACCGATACGATAATCATGCGGCAAACGTATGATATTCAATACGACGAGACGCTGTTTTTACAGGAATATATGAGTGGATAACCATCAAACACAATATTATTATATTGTAACGTGGTCGGGGGAACGATCGGTTAAATATAAGATGTCCGGGGAGAATCGTATAGGATCCTATAGATATAAATACCGTAGCCAGGGGCAGATATGTAGATATCAGGATCCGAAAAATATTTAAATTACAAGGATTCCTTTTCGGTTATAATTATGTTTTATTTTTTACTAAACACTTACAAATATTTATACTCACAACTATATCAACTATATTCTATTATACTATGTAACTGTATCGTAGTCATACGGAGTCCGGCAACCGTAGTGTGTATTGAGGTCTAAGGTGCACAGCGAACTGACTTACTAATACATTGTGTGTGTTGGCCATGGGTAGGCCTTACAATTATGTGTGTGTTTTAATATTAATAATATATCGGTCAGCAGTTAACCGTACATACAGCAGAGTTCGTATTATATACATAGGTGTCGTGTAACGTATTTATATTTATAATTGTTACAATATTAATATTATTATAGCGGAAGAAATGTTGAAATTACGGGAAAAATCAATACGTGCTATGTACCTAGTCCAGTGGTGCGCAACCTGGGGGTCACGAAATTTTATTAGGGGGTCGCCAGTAATCACCAAATGAAAAAAGTTTTATACTATGTATATTGTATATTATTTTATAGTTTTATACAAAGTAAAATTATTTTTTTTACCGTTGATGGCTGTGTCAATCGTAATATTATGACATTATGTCATATCTTAATGTTGCGATAACAAGTTCTATTGAACCACGCAGTATATGGGTTATTTTTAAATTTAATTTAATCAGTAATTTTATTTAATCTTACGGTTATTATGAAATAGTCCGATAGTCATGTACGAGCCGTTGAGTTGATCGCATTAATGCTTATAATTTTGTATAGCTTGTAATAATTATTTGTATTTTGTATTATTTTAAACTAACATTTTTAATATTTTAATATTTTATAATATATAAACTAAAACGATATGGATAAATTTTCAATTAAACGACCGACAAACATCAAACCAAACATAGAATCAATCATGTCTACAATGCAAGCTCAGGTCTCTCATTAAAACAATTAAAAAGTAATTTTATAATTTTAAAAATATTAAAATTTTTGATTATCATTATAATGATACATTTTTTAATTTTAGATTTTATAAAACTCTAATTTTGTATTTTTTTTTCATGTTTTTGATTAATTAAATTAAAGAAATATTAAAACCGCTCTAAAATTAACGATTTAATGTATATGAATAAAATGTGTGCATACATTAAGACTATTAAGTAAATTTAAATTACACACTTACATAATGTTTGTAGGAAGGGGGGGGGTCGTATTAAAAATAAATTATTTTGGGGGGTCGTGGATCAAAAAAGGTTGCGCACCACTGACCTAGTCAATAGAACGATACAATAGGGATATATATATTTTGTAATTTATTATTTTTCAACTCCAAAATCGTCTACAGTAATGCGTATTATTAAACGTCATTGAACTACGTTTGAGCATTTTTTTAGTAGTATTCACGTGTTTGCCACGCCTTTATATTAATACGCTTGTAATAAAGGAATTTCTTTTAATTTTCGTCATTCAAATCCGACGCTCGCTCAATATATATTACTTGAGTAACTATTTTTTTAGGATATTATAGTGTTTTTATGCTTGATACCTATTGATACCTAGTGTACGACTATAATATTTCCATAGTAATTTTTGGAGTACTCCTCCTTGGGTTGCTCTTTCGACGTCTCTATAGTGCTGCGTTGGTTCGTGGTGATCAGTACGAACATATTTCAACCATCCCTCCGCTGACAACCTAATTTTGTTATACTCAACGCTAACCGATAAGCTGATCTAGCGAATAAGTAAATAATAATTATTCAGTCCATTGAAGCTTAAGTGTGCTGAGGCGACACTGATATTTGTGCATATAACACCGCCGCACACGCAGGCACAAGGCAGTCTCGCTGTCGTCGTGGAACTCGGCGAGAGCGTAGGTTCGATGGTTGTACGTAGTTAAGCGACAATACTGTAGCACGTGCCAAGTGTTTTTTTTTTTGCGATTGTTTTATACGATTATAGCATATGTACCAAAAAAAATGTTTCTGACCGAAAATTGTGTTTAAGTTTTGTTTCAGAATTTTGTGGTGAATAATAATACTTTTGGAAAAAGTTGCAAGACACTTTATTACTTACTTTATCCTCCAGTATCTATTCGTTACCATGGGCAGTCAGAAAAGAGTAAGGCGTTGTCAAGAGATCTCACCCTTCAATGCCCAGTATACTCGTTATCGTGGTCAGTTGTTCGAGAGTAAAGTAACATTAGAGTTGTAGAGTGTAAATCCTGTTGGACCTTGTTTAATTATCCCGTGGTGCAGTACTCGTGGTCGCCTAAAGGAAGAATTCAATAAGCTTTTGCCACAGGTGTCGATAATTTACTCGTTTGACCGTTTGGGTATCGGAAACTTAAATATAGCCGATATATCTTTTGCGTGCCGTATACGACAATGTCATACATTATTAAATTGTTTTCAACCATATAAGGTAGATACTACCGTACTCGCTAGGTCAATAATAAACGCTTTAATGCTGTAGTAAATTATTATAGTTGTAATCTTTTTATATCGAAAAATATTGGTCGTAAGTTATAGTGCCGGTTAATATTGATGTTTATAAGATTGATATTGGCGCATAGAAGAAAACGTTTCTTATTACCTATTTTCTCATTATCGAAACTGCATAATATTACTACTATACCTTAAATTCCTTCATATTGTATTGACACCTTTCTTCTTATATTGGTATTAATATAGTTATAGGCCATTTATTAGGCGAGGAGTACTAAGTTTTTTATGATTTTTATCATAATAATGTTTGTCCAATTTCGTTGTAACACATACACAGTATAATATTATATCATTGTGGCTTGGTTTGGCGCATTGACTGCTCCCAGTCGCGCAATGCGACTGAGAGTAAGTAACGCCCGCAGCCACTAGCTCCCGGATGGGTGACCACCCGGGTTCTTAGTAGTTAAAACCTTGTCACACATAAACGTGTTTATAAGTTAAATTAAATATATATATATATTTAATATACATAATATAACGAAATAGGGCATTTTAACGAAAAGTGATTGAACGATGTCAGTAGCCAAAGGAATAACGCATCGTTTGGTATCAGAAATAATATATATGATAGTTAATATAGGTGCAGTACCTATGTGTATAATTGTTATGACGTTTATGCAATAAATATATATTTAAAATTTGAATATATTTATTTTTTTAATAATTTTGCACGTCGACTGTGTCTTTTAGCGTGTTTCTATGATTAGGTTCTTAAATAAGCCCATTTTTTTTAACGGTAGTTCTACGTGCTTTCTGGAACTTTGCCACTATTTAATTTGTTTTAATAGCGACAAGTTGCAGCCGTGCAGGTGTGAAGTGAATCGTTTCCTGTCATATAAATTACGCCAGTATAATAAAAGGACACACGTACAACGAATGGTAATCTTTATGATACACTTTTTAGGAATTAAAATAGTTTCTGAAACATTTTGGAACATTTTTTTAAATATCATCATTACGCGAATTTTCATTATTCTGGGAACAAGTTCATTTCCAAGTGCTGTCTGAGGAGAGTTGTTTTTCATTCGGGAAAAAGCTATTATAAGCTTACAATCACATGGTTTTATTTTTCAGAACCGATGATGGTAACAATTTAAACTCTTAATAAACTTTCAGCTAACTTTCGTAAGAATTTCCACGTCAGCTTTGTGAGGAGAACCAAAAACTCCGCAAGACCATTCCATAATAATGCCAGTATTGCGCTACGGTTATACTTTACTAAAGTTATCATTAATTGCATATACTGAGAGTATTAAATTATCTTTATACATTCAAAATGTACTACCTATGTGCATATTATAAGATTCATTTCAAATAAAACATTTTAAACATTTATTAATTAACGTAATTGTGTTTCGGGCATTTAAATTTTAAATCACAATGCAAGACGAAAAATAATCAAATCTACAAAAATTAGTTGCTGTTTATTATACTACTTTCTTTTTACGTAGAACTTGTGCATAATAAATTCATTAAGAAACGTATATATTATAATTAATGTAAGGTAAAGTAAATAAATGTATTTAAAATAAAAAGAGCAAAAAACGTTTAACATAATAAGGCATTAAAATAATAATAAAAAAAATGATTGGATTCTGAATAAATTATTATTTTATGTCTCGAGTTAACTACAACCAAATTAATGCATTTCAATTCCTGCTGCAAGATAAAAAAAAATTGTATCGTTAGAAATATACCTGATGAAAATTGTTGACAAAATATTATTATGTTTATTATGATAAAATATTTTATATACATTGTAAGTATATGTCATGTGGTGAGCGCTATTATACGTGTTGCCTACATTTTCACCAACAACTAATGTAAAAAAAAAAAACATTTCACATTTAATATAAAAGTGTGTGCATCAAACATTGAACGCACATTGTTAATATCTTTCAATCGATACATTCTTTCTTATTATGAATTTTGAATTAAAATTATGAGAAATTATTATTTTATTAAAGAGCAAAGTTTTTCGTTATTATAGTTTATACCTGTTACGGTATATGGTCATTTTTCGAATACCTAAACATGAAGAGATAAAAAATTGTGATTTAGTGTTTCCTATTAAATATCTAATACCGTTACAACCAATTCATAATTTTCAAAAGGTTATCGCAAGTTGAATTATCGAGTTTCTTAATAAAAAAAAAAGTAATATCTGAAAAATTCTTTATATAAGTGCTAACACTGTCAAAAAGCCCTATAAAATACAAGCACAACAAGTAATACAAAATATGGATGATCGGAGAACAAAGTTATTTTTATATTTTATTTATTTTAATACTTTAAGTAGGTTTGCGTAGAATGTACTACAAAAAAAAGTTTTGCAAATATTTGACTTCTCTCTCATATTTATTTATTTTGTATTTATTTTGTTGTTTATATTATTTTGACTGTATACGTATGTCGCATATGACGACGAGTATAACCTATATTTAACTATGAAAATAATATTTATTAAGTACATACCAGTTTTTAAATAAATTCTGCTCAGAGCATATCGATTCGCGTTTGAATTTTGTAGGAGATACCACGAAATATTAAATTGAGTTTTTAGTTTTTACATTTGAGTTGTTATTTTTAGAAAAAAAAATAAAAATTCTCTTCTTGTGCAAAAAAAAACAAAAATCCAAATATTTTGTTTTTGGCAGAGTATAATATTTTGTTTTATCACATTAAATTGGCGACCTTCATTGTACAGAATAATCCAGTATGACTGTATAATAACATACCTACGGCGTATGCATAGGTAATATTTGTGTGTATTGTGATGTGCACACTAGTTATCAGCCACTGTACGTGCCACTGTCGACAGATAGGTAATGAATCCTCGAAGTTTGAACATTATTGTATGCTGAGTTTGGATTATTTAAGACTTCGCACTACGCGTCGAATAGACATCTGTTGCGCACTATAGTCTCCAGCCAATCATCGTACAACGAATTTTAATGTTGTTTACATTTTTCACACGATATTATAGTGTAGGCTTATTATATAATAGTACGATAAATTATAGGTTCAGTGAAATCGTCGCCGAATATATGATGTGGTTATTAGCGAATAGGTACCTAAATCGTCCGTTTGAAATGGGGCAGCGTCCGATAAAACGCGACGGTGCACGGAAAAATGCACCAGGGCAGATTCATCGACGTGGTAACATCGCCGGCCAAATAATATTATTACGTCTCGAAATTATAAAAAATAAACAGACGCGGTAAATCAGATTACGAGTAATATTATTTTTGTTCTATTAAACGATACAATATTATGGTTATTGTAATTATTAATAAATTACAGTGAAACATCAAATGCCGCGGCGTGTACTGTTTCAGATATTATAATAAAAAAAAAATGTAATTTCAACATATTATTATACGACGAGTTCATCCGAACGGATACAGTGTACATCTGACCGTTATTCAAATATACGTCGAGGTTGTCGTATTTTACTTCGGTGTACCGTTTACAATTCGCAATAATTTTACAGCAGATACGCAAGAAGTAGACAGTGGTAGTATATTATTATTACATTAAAGTATATTATATTTTAAAGTAATATTACGTACATCGATTAATGTATACGATTTATGTAAAAAAATTCGAAAATATTTGTTACTATTTCTTTTATCAAAAACGTTCATTCCCCGAAATGTATTTTTAAGATTAGATAATATAAAGAGCAAGGACGTGGCTGTCAACGTAATATAGGATAGCAAAGTACGTGACGAATTTTCGGTGCACTATGTCTATATCGGTCTATACCCAATCTATATCGACACTCATAAATTGTATAACAGGCGTGGATCCAGAATAGATTTACGGGGGGGGGGGGGGCATCTTGAATACAATTTCAGCCCAAGTCTTATTAAAACAGTGAAAACACTATGTAAGCTAAAAGGTTAATATTATATTCAAATTTAGATTTTTCAGTTCGATTAGATAAATAAAATAAAAGGTTAATAATCCTTAGGTTGAATACAATTTTACATAACATATATTAATGAAATATATACATTTTAAATAAAAAAAAAAATTAAAACATTACAAAATCATTTCGTCAGTATATACAGTGTATAAGCGCTTATAAAGATGTAAATATGATTAAATGCATTATAGTTCAGTGTTAATATACACACATATTAATTATTATACTTTGCATGTTTGTAGATAGTCAAACGTTTGAAAAAAACGTATACATTACTATGACAAAAAAAAGTTGAAAAGTGGGTACCACTTTGCTGTACATATTTTGGTGTCATGTTGGTCACTATAATGGATTGTTAAATTTGAATTCAATGAAAAATACTATTACATCTAAATAATATATTATATTTTCCTAAAAATTAATTTAATTTTCGAATAGTATTATAATACAGTAGGTTGAATTAAGTTTTTCCCAAAACATTGCATTTTAAATTTTTTTATTGTTCGTATAAAATATAACAATATAGTTTAAAAGTTTCAAGTACCCATGATAATATTTTTAAATTACAACAAATAACTAAAATCGTTATCCTTCGTCTAAATATCCAATTTCGTCCAAAACTTTAAATGTCTATAAAAAAAAAAAAAATTGGTGCTTGTATGTTTTTTTAGATTTTTTGGGTCAAATATGAACTTTGCATTACATTTTTAAGCCTTAGTTATAAAAGTTAAAGATTTTATGCATTTCTAACTACAAAATAATTTAATTATTATACTTGTGATTTAAGCGAATATTGTTAACATTTTAAATTCAAATACTAAAAAATTAAATGTTTCGTTTTAAATATCAAAGCGAGTTAAATTAGAAACTCAATCAGAAAGTAAGAATAACAAGACCATATTATAATAGCTATTCGTTTAGAATAATGTGTCTCACTCTGATTGGGAGTGAATCGCTTATTCGGTTCACGTATTTCGCGTTTATTATACAGAGTGATTAAATTAACAAACACTAACACGTTGTTACGGACAACATCAATTTTTCTTGAAATTTTATTATTAGAAAATTGAAGAACGATATTTGAAGCCGTCCTAACTTTGTTTCCTAACATTTTAAATAAAAAACAAGGAAGCAACGATACATTTTTAGATCTAATAAACCATTATTTTGAAGAAATAATAATTGTAATCACGTACAATGTAGGAGTAGCACATAATAATATAATAATATAATATCATCTTCAAAAAGTCTAAATAATGATTGTGCGTTTTCATTTTGAAAATCACTCTGTATATACGTGTTATGTTAGAACGGAAGTATACGCGTGTTCACGTAAGTTGACATTTTCAAACTGTTAGGTCCAGTCAGTTAATTTTAGTGTGGTCATCTTTATTGTGGGTACCCGTAAAACGACAGTAATGAAACTCTCCGGTCGGTTACTCGCTTTCGGTCTTCGGTTTATGTGTACATAATAATATTATACAGCAAAACATAGAGTCCACATCGAGGGCGGGCAAATTAAAAATGTGAAACTCGATGAAGTCACTCGATATAATATAATTATAATATTGTCCGCGGTTTGAAAATAGTTCAAGGACATTTTGACGGGTAAAATAATTAGCCTAACCAAAAATAATCGTATAATAAGTAATAACACGTGATATTCTGATATGATATTAACGAAACAAACGGAATTATACCCTCTAGGTACAACGCGTTATAATAAATACGGTTACAATTTAAATGTTCATAATAATTTATAGTTGGTTTTTTTTCTACACCCAGACATTTATTTTAATACTTCAACGCATTGTTCGAAAATTAAACATTATCGACTTAGCTTGGTTCCATATGTATTTACGAACGACGTTTTATTGAGGACATGTTACAGCACATAATACACGAAAAAACCAGGAAAATGAACGTTAAAAGTACGTAAACATAGTAGGTACATTTCCTAACTACTTTTTATAAAAATAATAAGAGCTAAGTATAGTAACTGTTCCACTATTTTTTATTTGCATTAAAGAAATGAAAAAGCTAGAACTATAAATCTAAAACCGTGCATATTATTTAGGAAAACGGCGTTTATCGTATGATTGTAAATTTTAATCTTACAAAAAGGCAGTAGGTACTTACCTTAGTATAATGACTGTGTACCGCGCAATAGGAGTGTACGCCTTTATTGTTGTTATATTAACTTAATACATTTATAACAACCATAATATTTCTATAGTTTTAACGCAAACGTTTTTAATGGCAATTAGTGTTTAAATCGTTAGCTTTTTCGAAATTGTGCGTACTTGAGATATTTATTCGTATTTCGTATATCCGACAGACGACGAGACAACAACACGACAATATTGTGTGTTCAACCGGAACCATGTGACAAATCGACGGCTGTCAGATCACACTCTCGGATTATATGCGATGTCACCGTGATTATATCGGTCACATATTTTATGACTCAACTACTATCGATATTATCGTTGACGATTTATTTTCTGCAAGAAGACTTTATAGCGGAATTCAAAATAAAGGTGAGCATAAGTATTTTCGACAAGCGGTTTTCTTTAATAAATCAAGTTCTCTTCTCTCTCACTCTCTCTATATATATATAAATGTGATGTGTGTATATTATGTGCGTATGTTGTTGTAAGCAGTGTCGATAAAGGGCCTCATATATAATTTTAAATCGATTTTTTATTACGTCGTAAAGAAAATATTTCAAATTTGTGACTTTGAATATTAAACCTATTGTGCAGTCGCTACATCACGGCTAATGGATTACAAATATAAATGTATTGCGCTGTTTTAGAAGTACGTTATTATTATACTTCGAAGAGTGTTTGGGGTAATTGTCTATTGAGGAGGAACAGCGTTGTGGTAATGTTTTCCATTACCCTATTGCGAAAAGTCGGACGCGTTCAACACGAATGGCTCTAATTTATACAAATTCGTATAAATTATATGCATAATAAATCGTGATTGATAAAATCACCTCCGTCTAACTTGATAGCAGGTAGGTATATCTGGATTTATACTGAGTACTCTTATTAACGTTAGAATGATTAGAATTTTTCCGTCGTTAAACTTCGATTGATGTTGTTTCCATTTGTATCTACTTCCAATCGTTTTCGTATTTCGGTTGTTCATCTCAGCGTGAAAGACCTTATTGCATGTGTTTTTGGGTTTTATTTCATTGCCAGTGAACAGTGATACACCAAATAATATTTTACGACAGTATAGTTTTCAAAACCATGATATTGATTTTTATTTCAGTGATGGCCAAAACGTAAAATCATATTATGTTGCATTTTAAAGAAAGGAGGGGGTAATCTCTACAACTACCGAGTCGATTCTAAAAACTATTACACTAATTGAAAGCTACACGCTATCCCTGAGCACCTTAGTAGTTTAATTATACATACATTTAAACGACACATGCGCATGCGAATCCGTGGCTAACGGCTATTATCGATGCAATGAATAGACATACATATTTATAAAAATAAGATTTATAGGTGTTTTTAATTGCCGATCAACCTAACCTAATATATTATGGCTTCAAAGTTGGACTAGGATTGATCGGAAAAAAAACTTCAATGACGACAGAAAAGCCATCACGATAGTTTCAGAAACAGTTTAAAGCAACTGGAAGCGACTGAATTTAAAAGGAATCTATCAAAGGAAAACATTGCTGGGTCACCTAGCAATATTATATAGAATTGAAACTACTCTTTTGAAGACGATAGCTGGTAATAATTTGCAAACATAAATCATAAACGTGTCAAGTGGTTAGTAGATTATATTTCTAACGACAGTAATATTAATTTAATGACATCCTGCAGCGGTTGTGGGTTTTTATAATAATCTTGTATGATATAACTGTTGTACGCTCGAATAACGCTCTGCAGCAATACAAGTCATAGGACACTGCGAAAAAAAAAAAATATTACGTCGGATACAGAGAACACGATATAATATTATATTTTAAACGTTTTAAAAACACTGTAGTATAATAATCATACTAAATGTCTCGATCGTATTGTGTAATAGATAAATTGTATATAATATTATGTACGTCACGATGTACTTCCACATGTATGATACAATATGACGTGTGATATCATACATAGGTAGGTCGCATACGGAAGATTTGACAGCATAGTTTCGAACCGCAATCACATTAAAACACGTGTGTCATATTATCTTCGCGATACACTCTGTATGCGATTCGTACGGTGTGCTCATAAATATGTATAATACGCGCGGCAGAATAACTGACGGTATGCGATATTACTATATCAGTGCATTGCTCTGGATAATAACAATTTATATTACGTCGGTTTCGGGCTGAAGAAGTGCATTAAAAGACCTCGAAAACCTGGAGACTATAATATTATTTGCATTTCAAATGACGCGCGCCATCGGTTCAAATATTCATGTCGTTTTCGCGTACGAAAACGGCTCGCTCGTATACATATATACACACACACACCACGGAAGATTACAGGTATTATATTATCATTAGCTATGACAATATAATAATATTACGACGTATACATGCAGTGTCGTACCGTGACAATAGTATGTGGAAAATGTAAGCATAGGTTCCGACTGAGCATCCAGTGTTCAGTGACAACATAATAATATTGCGCGGGCGAAATTCTCGTCTTTCCGCTTTGAACTCCGCGACCTTGTGCACGTGCGCCGCCAAGTTATTGAAATATAATATTTTATCATTTGCAAATATCACGATTATAAGCACACGGATGTGCACGGTTTACGGTGTTGTGCATGTTACAGGGTATCTGTACGCATTTACCAATACGCTTGCTGCCCCCAAACGCCAAATTTATGTACGACATAAATATGAAATCTCCGTGTTACAAAACATATAATATTAAACTGTAACGCGGGTTTCCCGGTTGCATGAAAAATTGATTAAAATAATGGTTCAATAAAATGTAACGTACCAATCGTTATTGGCCACTAAATCGTGTTTATGGGACCATTATAGCTCGCTATTGATTCGTTAAAATACGTTTGGGGATTGCTTGTGCGACCCGGCGTGAGGGTATGTTATTTTTTGATTTTGAGTTTCAGTAAATGAAAAAAAAAAATATTGTAAATTGCCACAACTTCTTCGGTGGTGGCTATCCGATGTAAGCGCGCGCGTTATTAAAATCAGTTTTTAAAAACCTTTGGCAGTGAGTCGGTCAGACCAACTATACCAAGTAGTAAAATATTATATTTGTACGACCATGTCGTACACCGAATTGTTGGTATTCTCTTCCGCAGAATAGTTTCTTCCGATTTAAATCCAATCGAGTAAACGTATTTTTAGTTTGGCGACTTGTGCTATATTTCTGTATATATATTATTCAAATAACACAAATTCGAATTCAAAATATAAACGCGCATCTAACGCAATTCAGCAAATGCGCTCATTCGAGACTTCCATATAAATTTGGTTGGAATACCAATTGGATATTTCATGTAGGTTCATAATATACGGTATACGCGGATGATAGACGTTACCAGCCGGGTTTCCCGATTGAGACTTATCGAATTACAGTTATCTACAAACTCGTCATTTCGGGGATCGATGTCGTATGCATAGTGCATATATATTATGTATTGTCCCGGATACGAAACTACCACAGCCGTCCTCGACAGTGACCAGCGCGTACAGTTCTAAGGGCAACCGAAATAATTAGATGAGACTTTGCTTTAGAGTACGAAGCGTTCGAGTAAAACAAGTTACACCAGGTAAAATGTACAATAAATTACAATATCAATTATGCTTTGTCGCAAAAAGTAAAGGTTTGAAAAAAAATAATACATATAATACATTAACTAACTTATATACAGCAGTATACCTAGGTACATATTATATTTTCTAAAAACAAAAATAGTAAATACCATGTGGAATACGTATAATTTGATAAAAACTTTATGCTGTTTCGGAATTGTATAACCGCTCCGCAGACGTACACACGACATGCAATTTCCGTTCAATTCGTCATGACATTATTATACGTTTATACAAAATAATACGTCGCAATATTAATAGTAAAAAGTGTTAACACTATTATTGTGGTAAAACTTCAAATGACGTATTGAAAATAATATTCAAATCGTTAACGTTGACACAAACTCACAATGTGGTTCGCGCTGAAAGGACTCGCCGACTGAAGTTTAACAAAAAAAATATGTAGTGATGTCATATGCAGGAACACCGGCAGTTTCATATGAATGTACAGTGATTACCGAGGAAGTTCTGCACAAGTATGGTCTTTTAACTACTATTATTTGAAAATTTGCGGTGATTTTTGCGGCCAAGAGTTTTACAATCCCAACGGTCGTCTTCCGCTAACCTAAATAATGGTATAATCTGTAAGGGGCTGCGGCGGGGCCCATCCATTTATCTCTTTCGGGTTTGGCCAAATGCTGTCAAATTTTGCGCCCTAATGGATCCTCGAGTATATGCATACAAAGCAGTGCGTGCTAAGGAAAGTAGTCTCAGGCCCTTTGAGGGTCATCTAACGTTGTATGTATTATTGGGTTGATAAACGATGCTACGTGGGCCACGGGGGTCAAGCAATGGTCAAACAGTTCGGTCCCCTTGTGATGCACCCTATAATGCCACTAGGAAAAAAAAAATAGTTTTACAATAGTATAGTCTCGCGTGACCTGTATATGTTACAAATAACATGATTTCAAATTTATGGATTAAAATATAAATAAAATAAAATATTATTTAGGAAATAAAATATAGGAAAAATGTCGTTTATGGTTTATAATATTATGACCTATATGAGAATAAAAAACAGCTTGTAAAATATTTTTGTTTTGTAATCGTCATTATGGACCATAATAATATTATGTAGAACGTCTTCAGATTAAAATATATAAAATGTTTTTAATTATCGCCTACCATAATGATAGATATTAAAAACAAATTTATTATTTCAAAAATCATAATTTCGAAATTAATTAAATAAACTCTAATAATAAAAAACCATTTTAGATACTTACCTACTCTATAAACAGCGAGTGGACCATGATTATAAATGCGATAAATTATTATTTTTAATTAAAATTTGGTATTTAATTTATTATGGCACGTAATTTTGTTTATCCTTCATATTGTTCAAACGGTTTTTATCTTTGTATTTTTACTTTTGTACGAAATAAAAATCAATATTTTTCGCGGAAAAGCGGTAGATTCTTACATAATACGACATAAATTGACAATTTAAACATTACGTCATGTATTTGAATTAACATGATGTTATACCAAGCATGCTCAACCCCTTTTTTTATTTAATATTTTAATCTGATTTTCGGAGATTTTTCGTACAACTATTGCAGTGTCGTTTGGATATACAAACTTATATTTTTCATATAAGAACCTCCCCCTCCTGTTTATACTACACATCATTGAATCATTCAGTGGATATAATTATTATGAACATTTTGAAGTGAGTTTCAAAATAAAAATTCAAACGAAAAATGTTTGAGCTATAATAATATAATTTTGTTTACGAATATGAATCTATTATCGATAAGTAATTAGTTTAGAATATATGGGGACTAGCATGGTAATTTGATAATTTTAGTAATTAGTGAAAAATATTGTCAAAAGTATAATGAATATTAGATATAGTATTACACTTATTACATCTATTTTATATCAATAAAAACCATTTTGCGGACTTATTCCTCGCTTAAATTTTGAATGAGGTACCCATTTATATCAGCATTAAAAAAAAAAAAAATGTGACACTGAATCACTTACAGTAAGAAAAATGGGTTCTCGTTTTAAAAAAATTGAAATTTGTATCTTCACATGATCCTTAATAAATAATACAAAAATCTCAAGAATTTAAAAATACGGTCTTTAAATATATTTGAAAATTCTAAAAATCAGAATTTTAATTAATTCTTTATTAAAATAAAATACGGGGATGAGCATTCTTGGCGAATCATACATTTTTTATAAAATAGTTTTCATGAATTTTTAAAATAAGTTTAAAAATACTCTGGAATCTGAATGGCATCCTACATAATATATTATTATTGTATAAAAATTGATTTATTAATTATAATTTTATAATGTACAAACCGTATAATTCGTGTACGCTTAATACAAATTATTTTCCTAAACGTATTCTAATAAAACAAATTTGTGTTGACAATACGGCGTATGATATTTTATGGAAGACTTTATAACTGTTTTATGATCAATTATACGTTTTTAATCAACCAAAAATAAAAACGACGTGGTTGAAAGTTTCGTACACGTCTTGTGTCACGATAAATTGTGCTGTTGTAATTTTTTTTTCAACACTTTGCCTAGGTTTTTATGTTATTTATAGCTTTAGGCTGTATTCTATTGACAACACGACAGACGCGACATTTTACGTTTCTGCCAATAATTACCTTCCATACACATAAGTACAAAATGCGCGTGTTCGTGCAACGTAGGTACGGTAATTATTTTAATGTAAACAATAATTTTCGTATAAATAAAGGCAGTCATTGTTGGTTTGAAGAGAGGAAGAGTAAACAATACGATTAACGCAGTATCGTACACACTACACGCGTATATATAAGTGTAGGTAAGTACACGTGTTTACGCACTCCGCCGTTCTTTAACAACTGCACTACAATAATATTGAAACAATATAATAATATTATAATATCATTACAAACGGACATGTGTTTTTCGTTTTCGATGTAACGGGACACAATGTTCAACACTTAAAGCATTTAAATTCCGTTTATTTTTTTATCACGCGGTTTTCACACACGCATGGCGCACTTGTTTCACACACACACACACACACACACAAAATGTTTTGTTTATTCACGCTGTATACAATTATAAATACAACGAAAACGAACGAACGAATAAATGTCTGAGCCACTAAAGCTATAATAATAAGCAGTACGATGCCTGTAACGGTATTGCAGATAAGTACATTTTTTTTTCAAAACAATTTTTAGTTATTATATTTGAGAAATTTGAAAGTTCCACAGCCCCTATAATATTATGCGTGTGCTAGGTGATATCTCTTTTTTTTTAACGAGTAAAGTTAATTTTTTCCAAATTGACTTCAAATGTTTAACTTTTAGAGGTTAATAATATATTTTTAATGTTTCTATTTATCTTATAACTAAACGCCATTAACGTTAACAATTAACTCGGTATTGACTCGAAATCATTTTTTTTCATTAGCTTGACAGCCTCCAGATGTATGGACATATAATATCAAATACATTACAAACTTCTAAGTTTCTATAAAACTAACTTTATGATGCGTGTGTCGTAGTTCATCTGCGTAGAAGCACTAGATGACATCGAACACTAGCGAATAAATAAACAATAATATCTTATAACAATGCATTCACACACTATTCATACAGTTACGTTTTTCATTAAACGAAATATGGAACTTCTTGTTAAAACTGCACTATTGCGTCATTTTTTTTTCAAGTTTAAACCATGGTCGATCTATAGCCGAGGTGTGACATATGAACGCCACCCACGTCGCCTCTATAAAGCTATAGATATAGCTCCGGTCATGATATACGTAATATTATTATATACAATATTATAATGTTCACACGCACATCTGACCTTTATATTATTATTTTATAGAATATATGCGACGACGACGACGTGATCGATGGCCGCCGTTATAATCACGGATTTTACAAAGTCCTATGCGAAATTACAATATAATCTCACCGTCGCAGCCCTCCTCGATCGGTAATATGCGCGACACTGACTTTCAAGCTTATCGGTCATTCCTGCATACACGGGTATAACGACCACGACTGTCGACTGGAATATCTTCACGGCCCATTACGCCATCAAACACACTCCATCGTTTCGTTTATGCGTACTACAATACACCGTAGGTACGAGAAGATTGTTTCGACGGGGATGAAACAATACTAACGAGTTGTGTCGACAAATGCCTATATAGTGTTCACTCGACGTGTACGCGTTTTACTTTCGGGAAATGTGAGGTACGCACGAAACCCTGCAAATAGTATATGATACTCATCGGGTCATAATCGAAATGATGATTACTATGGTTTTCGCCCTTATAATATTATACTTATGTCGGTGAGACCCCCGCCGTCGGCTCTCGTAACATTCCATAACACCTATGCTCAGTTTTTATATCACAAAAAGATATATAGGTCGTTTTGATTCGTCTAACGAATATTATATTCGTTAAGAAATATAAACGGTTGCTTCTGTATTTTTTGCTTGTACGTTTGGATGTTTATAAAAAATATGTCTCACTTCAGATAAATTCAAAAATATTGGTGGACGTCAAAACATATATCGTTGATGATAATGGTCTCGTGTTTGAGCACAAGGGCGAAAAAATAACAAAGGAAAACATACGAAGAAATATCGGCCAAAAAGAAAACGTGGAAAAAAGTAAATTCTATACCAGGCTTTCTGATTCGACGAGACAAGTGTTGAGTGCTAACCGTGGAGTTGATGTTTCTCTATGCATATTTGAGTATAATATACAATTCAGACACTTAAAAAGAACCATAAACGGAGTTGAAACCTTTAAAATATTATTTATCGCTTGGGCGAAACCTATATCTCCATTTTAAATGTGTAGGGGTACACAAACCCATCTGCTGTGTCGATATATTCTAGCTACAGAGTATGATTGATACATGTTTGTGATAATGACGGACTTCTACCTCGAACGAATAAACGTGTGAAAACTCATCGACGAAGTACTGAAATAGAGTGGACACGCGAGTGTAAGTGGCCACGTATAATATTATATTAAATTATAATGGATGATCGATAATGATGTAATTATAATACAGTTTGCCAGTATTTTAAATCACTTCCATTCTACTTGATCATGAAAAATCCGTTTTCCTTCTTGCAACTGCCATATTTATATTATTAAGTTTAAATTTCAACTCGTTGTCCCACTTTAGAAACTCACTCCTCTGGACCTTTCCCTGCCACCACCCTTCAACTCAGTATGATTAGACTTATCCCATCATTATCCCAACGCTGTTCTAATCTCGAATTGTTTGATGTAAATTTATTTCTGACCTTAATTTAACGATATTCATCTTCTAACGACCCTTCGTAGATTAACATCCATTTTTAATACAAAATTTGAGTAATTGTATTTTTTTTAAGCAAAAATTCAAACATTTTTCGCTCAGAGTTTAAAGTGTAACGTTGAATTGCTCAGTTTTTAATTTTTAATACATTTTCGAGACAGACAAACGAATATCGATGTAGTTGAAAAATTCGAGGAATGTGCCAATTAATTATTCAGTTTTATAGTTATATTTTATTATTATAATTAGCCATTAGGTACAATTATAAAGTAATTTAAATGAAAAAAAAAAATGAATTCATAATATAAATGTTCATGTGTTTTTAAGCGTAGGAAATAATAATAGGAACTAGTAAGTATAACAAACCTAATTTAATTTAAATAAAACTAAACAAATACATCTTTTGTGTTGTTTTTTTTTTTGTAACACAAGATTTTTGTGGGATGACATCAAATGTATTTTTCACATATTTTAGAGCACCTAAATGTCCTATAATATATTTATAAATAATAATAAATCATCATTGGATCGTCATACCAGAAAAAAAATCAAAAATCCAAACGTAGCAGAACGCCAAAATGTATCATTAAATACAATTATAGAGTGAAAATCTTAAAAAAAATTACTATTAATGAATTAATGTAATAATAAAGAATGATTTCTCGTAATGATGCAATATTATCGAAAACTTCGAGGCTACCGGTTTATAAATTATAATGTTTATATGAATCGAAGGGCTCTGTGCAATAACCGGACAGCTCCATTTTTCAGAATTGTTTAGGATGATCATTTGAAAAATCATTATCTCATTTAAGTACTCCCGTAGAAAATAGTTAACGATATTTATGATAGCTACGAAGACAATAATCGGATTTGTATGTTTGCTGTAGGTACCAATATAAAGATGTTTCTTCCATGAAATCATTTTCGTTGTAAAGTCACTTTCGGAAAAAAAGTGGAGATCTCTGGTTATTGCACAGAGCACCGATAATTTATCGTGCTAATGCACAGACTTATGTGCTACACTCCTGTACTACCTTTATAGAAATCTGTGTGCTGATGTACGAAAATTGCCCGTTTAGGTGGTCCGGATAACGATAATATATAAAATGGAAATATGTATGTAATATTTTAATTTATAATATAAATATTTATAAAGTAAGTCAGCGCATTTCGGTGGTGGATGTCCCTTCGGGCCTCGGACAGGATTGTTTAGTTTTACCGTATTCGATTTGAATGCAATGATTGCATTCGATAAAAAACGGTTCTGAGCGGACGAGGGAATCTTTTTTATTTAATTTTATTCGTTTCTTTGGTGATAAACAAAGCGTTTTAAGAACAGCTTAAGAACGATTGTGTATAAATAGGTAATTTATATAATTATAATTAGTAAATATCATAAAAATGAAAAAAAATATAAAAGAAAAGAAAAAGCTCAAAAATCGCTCAAATGTTTTGAAAATTTTACCATGCTTACGTATGGATAATATAAGTAAACCCAAATTTCAAGTTCTTACGAATGCTTTTAACCAAATTACAACAAAAAAACTCCCAAAATTAAAATGTCTATAAATAGCTCAAAAATGGCTAAAATTTTCCGAACTTTAAACCGTAAGGAACAAAATCCAAAATACAACAAAAAATATCTCTTGACATTTTTCATGTGAAGCAATATTTCTGGTAGTAAACGTCGTCCGTAATTATTTAATATTAAAAAATCGTACGTTTTTTCTCCTTTAACCACTTTTATTTCGAGTAGCGTTTCGAAAATCGAAAAATGACCTCTCTAAAGTACCAGTTCAAGAGCATTTCCTTTCAGAAAAAATGCTATACTTGATACTTTTGAGCAAGTTTAGAAGGAGAAAAAGTGTTTACAGAATAAAAAATAAAAAGAAATAAACATCGTTGTAAAACCATTACATTCTTTCCTCCGCTCAGAATCTAAAAGTGTAAATATTATTTTTATAATAAAATCGTGTCCATGCAGAACCCTCGTCAATATAAGATGGTGCGTTTTTGGATTTGAACAACTAAAACTCGATCGAATATTAAACTCTCGTTTACACGACAATGGTAACCTCGCTGAACCGTATCGACTTAGATTTGAGATTGGTGTACTTAAATATATCTTAACCAATGGGCCTCCTCCCCTCTCCCCCATTCCATAAATCGCGGTTTCATGTGCCGTTTCGTTACGGCGTGTCACTACGGATTATTTATGCTGATTAGTGTAATAAATATCGTTAAAGGCGACGATAACGCGGAAAACAATCTTACAATGCGACATTGGCAAGAGAAATTCGTGGTGAATTTCTTTAAAAATATCTGTGATAGCCAAAATGATTCTGAAAAAAAAATCACTGTCGACGAGTTCCAAAATTGTTCCGAACGGTGGAATCAACATATCCGGTGGTGTGTATGGCTTTCGGAAGCTATCATCATATTGCGTTCTTTAAAAAGATTCAATTTCATATTATGAAAATATTTTCATTGCTCTTCTGCCACGTCATCGCCACGTCGCACTGCAGTGGTTCAAAAATGAAAATAGTTCACCAAAAGTATAATTTACTTGTATAGGTACAATGCCTAATTCGTATTCGTATACCGACTTAACGGAACTCCATGTGACCTGTTTTTTTTCTCAAAATCTTTTCTTACAGGAGAAACTCTCAAGTCTCGTAAAAATATTTAAAAAGATCATAGTTGGATAATTTTTTTTTTTGAAAAGAGAAACACTACTTACAGAATTGAACTTCAGTTTTTAATTTGTATTCCTAAACCACAATGAAATACGATTTTAAATTTTCAAACTTTCAAACTTCAAGTGCTCATTATAAAGTAACGAGCAAGTAATGATAGTATTTTTGTAATTAGTAGACTGTGATTTAATTGGTGGTGTAAATATCGTCGAGTAACTCGATTAAAAAAAAATTATTACATTTTTATGTTTATAAAAGCTAATAGGTTTATCATCTTATTATTTATAATATTGTACATTTCAATGACCATAATATGCAGGTTAATAAAAATTGTAACTTCATAATTGCGTCATTAAATACTATCTTTGTAACTTATATCCAACGTAGATAAATTGATGAACACTTCAATTTCATTTTATTTTATTTATTGTAGACAATTAAACTATATAACAATTATTGACAAAATATCATAGTTTTTTTAAAAAAAAAAAATTATATTTTGTCTACTTTTATATTATTTTATGAGTACCTATACCCAATAATATTTTGCAATAAGTTTTTATATATTTATACGCCTTGGGTAGTATACAAAACCATTTTATTATCTTTATTTGAGTATTTTCAAATTCAAAATATCGACTTTTAGCCAATTATTTTTATTTTTGAACCAATGTGCGTCGTTTGCTTAGTTTTTCGTGAAACCTTTACATATAGTTATTATAAGACAGAATATCAACAACCATTTAAGCACGTTCCACGTTCATATTTTGATTTCAACACGAAATTGTAGAAATTGCCGGTGTTGAACAATAAGCGATATTATAGTGCTATTGGTTGTTATTATATTTTTAATAATAATAAAATATTATTTTCGTTTCGAGGACAAAGGAATATTAATAAATCACTTTCATAGAAAACGTGTTCAATCTAATTTTGAAAGTAATTGTAAACAACGAAAATATTCGTTAGAAAAAAAATTTTATTGGTAGGTTATATGTTATACTATACTAACCAATAATATAGCATAATCTATTAAACATTGAACTAAATATTTATATTTTTTAATTAAATTAAATTTTCTTTACAGAAAAATTCATCACGACGAATAAGTACATTATAAAACTGGCCGATTTTCATCACAGTTGAAACTTTTAGTTTTCAAAAAAGTCACGTTAAAGTAATTGTTATCAATGAAGTTTGCACATGTTGATGTAAAATATTCATAAAAATGTTAATTTTTTAAGTAACTTTCAGCATAAAACTACCGTATCCGTTTTAATACATTTTTATGTCTTTTCCGACACACACACACACACACACACACACACAGATACCCGAATTTAAAGCGGTAAGAATATTTCAATAAAATATACCAAAAAAGAGATTACCTATTATTCGACCTCTTTGTTTTAAGCGTACAATTATTTGACAATTATAAAATCCGACCAATGTCTTTGAAAACCTTTGATACCATTAAGTGCCATAATCCCTCTCATTATGATTATGGTCTTAAATATATTATATTACTTGTTTTTTGTCTCTTTTTTGTCATTTTATGCACAAATACCTCAAAAGTCGTTGGTCATTAATACATATTCGTTAATAGTGTGCTTGTGAAATTTGCAAGGTTGTAAACTTTCTACTACGCATCACCAACGAGAGGTGGGCACTAAGACATATATTTATAATAATTTATTAGTTTAGAAAACAGCAGTCGAGTGGCTGCGGACGAGGACAGACATGACATTATCACTCTGTACATCGATCGTCTGCGGTCTGACCGCATATTAGGATTTTTGAAAAATTATAATTTCTTTTATATCAAAATTGTGTAGTCTTTGTAGGTTGCACACACAGACCTATAAACTAACGGACAGCGCTAAGTACAAAGTAAACAAAGTAGTAACATCTATACAGTTCCTTATGCGGGCCTTATGCGGGCTCCTTCACTACTTTATGTTCTTTCTCTCTCAATTATATGGTTATATGATCATCTAGCACTGATGGCATGGCGAAGTGGAATGCGCTGTCTATTAGTTTATAGGTATATGGTTGCATTTAATCAGACGTGGATACAAGAGGGAGTGGTTATGGGGGCTGAACTCCCACTCTAAATATTTCACTCTTGCCTACGTAATTATATAATATTATATACAATAAGCCCCTCCCTTTTTTTCATTTCTAGGTCCACGCCTGCAAATAATAATCATATCTTAATCGTGATAAGTAATATAGTGTGCAGATAACATATTATTAAATAATACACAACATTATACGCCCGTGGCAAACGGCTACTGCAGCTGTGATATATAAAAATATTATAATAATATTGTGGACAATTCATAACAGAATAAAACGTATACAACGCTATTATGAACAAAGCCGTGACCGTGTGGGTATATGGAGTTTAACTCCTCCCCTAAAACGTTTGATATTATTTTCAACATTAGGTTAGGTAACCTAACCTTTGTATAACATACAATAAAACAAATTATAAAACTGCGATTTTCACTTTTTAAACTTTGATTTGCTAACTCAATATTATCTTAAATGGGCGACTTCTCCCATCAAGCAGTCTTTATGTTGAACCAAATCTTATTACCGTTTAAACCTACTTTACGAAAACTGTATTGACCGTTTAATCCAACTTAAAAGTAAAAAAAAACTTTGATTAGGTAACTAATACAATAGTCAATAACGAAATGCATTATGTCGTAATAAAAAAATTATGTATCAGCACATCAATATGGTTTCATTTGATATTTATTTTTTCAATATACGTTAGGTGTACACAATAATATATAATTTTATTTTTATCATTTTTATTTGAAACAAACAATTTATACGAAAAATGCACAATAATTAGAGTAATATATATGATACGTTTATATACGTAGGTACATGAATGGGGTTACTAAGGATTCACCCATTAGCGGAACTTCACTTGATTAATTATATATTTTTTTTCTTTGTCGTACATTTTTTAATTTTTTAATTTCCAATTTTGTTATAAAATGATTAAAATATTATTATATATTTTGTAACAGGTCGCGTGATGTCAGTATGCCACTTCCATCTTAACGGGCGTCGAGGATTTCCTGTTAGTGTATGATGGAAAGATCCTTCGTAAGAGAATATTGGAATGAGTTTGAAGTCGCTTATGAAAGCGCATTTAGAATAAGCGTGCTGTTGACTGCGTTAAATTAATGTTCCCATTCGAAGGCGTATTCGGATAGACCACGACATTATTATCGTGTGCGCAAAATATTTCGTGTGTCGCTGCTCAGACAGGGGTTCACAACAGTAGGTGCTTATGTGAAAAATTATCATATTTCCCCATCAACAAATCGTAAATATAAATTTCAAAATTAGTCCATTGTTATTCATACGTATTGTCTTCCATAATCTTTAGACATATAATTTATTAATATTTTCCATTGTTTATGATAGTACTACTTCCAGAAAATCTTAAATAATGTATTGTTCGTGTATAATTTGTTGTTGGGAACGATTATCACTGTACCAAAATATCATTATAACTCCTTGTTATGTAGAGCATGATCCAAAGATAAGACATTTTTTTTATCCATCCATCCGTCAAACAGAATTGAGGGCATTTTACTATTTACATGATTAATAATAATCTGTGTAGGTCTTTATGTGTTTTACCGCTTTTCCATAAATTGAATTACCAATACGGGAAAGCACAGAGGCCCAACATTTCTAATGTGTACACATATTATATTAGTTTATATTATACTATACTATTATATGGGTAAGTAAGTATATTGAGTTAGGTTGGTCCCTTAAAAATAAAAATTTTAACTTTCTACCTCTTATCATTGTGATTCGTAATATAATGAAACCAAAATAATAAAGCGTGTGCAAAATCTAATCAGCATAGCCTCGAGAGTCAAGAGGGTTGATAGTATTGATATAATAATCGAGGTACACATGATATTATAGTATTTACATATTCTTTGAGTTTAGATCGCAATGTATTCATATCCCTGATTGTTTTTAATACTTTTGTTATTTTAATTTTAAAACGCTTCAATAATGTGTAACGATGACACAATTATTGTTGATTTGTCTGGTTACCGTCATTAGCGATCTCGGTTTGTTTTCGGCATTGTCACACGGTGGACAATTTTATACTATTATTTCGTAGTTATAATAATAGTATATATCATAAACGATTTGACCGTAATATTTATTATAAGTTCACATTCAGATCAAACGCGAAGTCATATCATAATACGGTGCTTCGAGTTTCACACGCGGAACTGGAAATCGTAGAATAATAGTTCTAACAATAATACCCTTCGTTATTATTCATTTTCTCGCACTGTGAGTATAATATTTTATGTATTATTATTAATGTTCCTGTTGTGGTTGTCGTATCGTTTTCTCATGACTATTATTATGTTATCGAGCAATGTACCCTTATGTCGTAAAAAACTAAAAACCAAAAAAAAACAACTGCAGGTTGGTTAAACAAAACATAACCAAGTAGGTGCTGACGCGCTTTTGAATATACATTTTCGTTTTTATTTTTAATATAACTTGTACGAGTCCACGGAAGTGATCAAAACTAATTATTAGCATCGAAATGGGAAATGTTTTATTTTAATCTGAAATATTTGAATTAATATTTTTTAGATAAACATTTTTTTATTATATTGTCTCGTGGCTCTTTGTGAAGATTCATCGTGTTTAATAGTCCTCGAGTTGTTCAATATCTATCATAGATAATTGATTATGAATTATTGAGGATTCATAAACAATGGTATCACGTGTTTAAAAAGTATCTCCAGTTTCTTTTGATGTACGAAAATAGTATTCAGTAACGCATTAGACAAAACACGTTTAATAATAGGTTCTAGGTCCTTATCGTACAAAGCTACTGACAAAATACAACTATTCAATATGCCCCCAAATAGTTTTCAAAGTCATTATGTTAGCGACTACA
Source organism: Sitobion miscanthi (assembly GCA_008086715.1). NCBI lineage: Eukaryota > Metazoa > Arthropoda > Insecta > Hemiptera > Aphididae > Sitobion > Sitobion miscanthi. Next base: position 31,069,179 of record CM017802.1, read on the forward strand.
TTATTGTGAATTCTAAATATTTCATGCTATGTCATAATATTGCTATAATTATTCAGGTACGTTTGATTATTGCAATAAATCACTATAGGTAGGTATTAATCGTTATACGATTAGGTGTAAACAATTATAAATTTACATTAGTTAAAGTTAAATCAATGTACGTGCATTTTTTTCAATTTTCTACTATAAAATATGTGCTGTTAAATATTGCAATGATAAAAAACAAAAAAATCACGTTAACCATTAATTGTTGGATAACATTCTAGCTCAAGGCGTGACGAGTGTTTTATATTTATTGAATTTTACCGACAAATTGAATGTGGGGGTTGAGCGGATGTGCTCATTGATTACATGTAAAAAAAATGAACGGTATTTTAGTGTTAACATTTTATTTTACAATTGGAGCGAGAAATTTATTGAATCGACAAAGATCTGTTTTTTTAATTTTGTCAGTGACTAATTTATTTTAAGTAGAAAAAACGGTCCAGATATTTTACGTGATCGTCAATGTATCTAGTCAGTATATTTTATTCAAATGTGTCAATTTATCATGGTAATGAAAAACTACCGATAAACTATATAAAAATAAACTTACAGTGATTTGGTAGTTTTTTTCTAATTCGAAAAGTACAATAATCCTTGAAACTCTCGATTTCAAGTACATTGTTTGATGTCTTGGGGATTAGGGTTTTGGAAAAACCAGTTTTGGAATCCATACCATTCCCAACGACCATAACAATACGGACCGTTACAGATGGCGTCGGCTGGAATAAACGAAGAGAACGTTCTGCAGGAGAACACGACCATCCGGTCGCTTAACGCCACTTACGCGGTGCACAAAATTATCGGCACCGGTCGTTTCTCGTGCGTCTACAAAGCGACGGAGGCGGGCACGGGCAACGCAGTGGTGATCAAGGCGCCGAACGATTCGGACTCCAGCAGACGGTTGGACCGGAAACTGTACCTCAAGGAGCTGGACTTCTTGAACAGGCTCAAGTCCAGTCAGTTGCGGGCCCGATACGTCCGGTTGAGGGACACTGTCCTGCTCAAATCGGGAATGATGTGTCTCGTCATGGAGAGACTGAGCACCACCCTGCAGGCCGTGCTGCACAACATCGGCCCGCTGCCGATGTGCATGTGTCGGCCGATCGTCAGACAGATCGCACAAGGTACGCGTACAACAGTAACAGCGGGTAATAATACCATCTGGTAAGCGTAGAGCCAAGTATAGGTACGTCTAAGTCTGCAGTGGTGTAAGTACTCGACGTGTGTAAGTAATCGACGTGGTGCGCAGCGTTTCATCACGTCATCATCGCCTGAGAGGAGAAAACTGAGATTTTTATGTTAAAGCGATAATATAATATGACTGAGGTTTCGTCAGAAGCACGGTGATATGGCGAATCGTGACTTTTTTTCAAGTAAATCACATTAGGCGTATACCATGGTATACTATAATATTTTTTATTTTATTCGATCAAAGTACAACTTTTCTGATGAGAGATAAATGGAAAAGCATTGATATTGCTAATCGTATTTCGAGGGTCTTAATATTTACGATAAGTATTGAATATTAAAAAAAATTAAACTTGGAGCGGACCAACTACAAATCTTTTTATTTTATTTTTTATATGATTTATTATTTTTGTTTGCGAGGCGGCGTCTGGATATATTATTATAATAATATGGCCTTGTAGTAGTAAGAATGAAAGATAATGATTTAGGGATGATAAAAAATGGATATAGATACAATATGGTCAAATTATTTTTCAAATATGTAAATCATATTGTACCAACCATTGGATTGTGAGTCTATTTTATTTGACGTACCATCTGTTTTCAAAAAATTTGGCACCACTGGTGAGACATGAGAGGGACCGGAGGGAACGTCGCTCTATATATTATTTATACCTATTCATTTTTAAAATTATCTGAACAAAACTAATTTATTAAATTAGTCACTTAAGCTAAATTATTAAATAAGTTAGGTAGGTAAGTAATTAGAAAATTAACTATTTAATTAATTAAAACATTTTTAATTAAAATAACTTTAACAGGTTGATTTAACGATGCCTAAAATATAATATGCTCTGTAATAATGCACAGTGTATAATAAATATTGTACATGATAATATTAAATTAATTAAAAAAATTTATTATCATCACTGTGTCGATCAATCTTTGTCCTGTATTTGGTCAATGTCCCTCTATAGTTTAATATTTTTACAATATTTTGATTTTGATATTATTCATTAGGTTAGTGTAGTATTCGCTTATTGTTATTACATATCAGTTCTTGGAGTTCTCTTCTAATAGGCCTAAATGCATAATACCCGATTTGTACAATTAATTACTAATAAATTATGTTTATTTTGGACTTTGTTCCACCTGTTCATGTTCTGGTTATGAACATGTTTATCTACTATCATCCCGAGGGCATTGTTTTCAAAGGTTAGGATTAAAATAACAAAATACAGTTTTTGTGTGTTTAGTAATTTAACCCGAAGGATAAACCAGGATATTCCGAGCACATCGATTTTTGCCATTCCAGCTTTACACATTGTTAGCTTAAAATAAATATCGACTGTACATCTATAACATGTGATCAGGCATTGGTATACCTAACTTATATTTTATAAATATTATTAAACATACTCCTCTATTCGTTGTAAAATGTCAGACTTTACACTGTTATAATGTACCATCAGATACTCTCACGTTCCTGCATAGTACGTCATTATGTACTTTATTCGGGGATAACGTCGTGAAAAAACTAACCCAGATAATGTTCAAATTGACCCATGCTTACCTTTTCTTTTGGGCGGGTAAATGTCTGAAATTGGGTAAGATCAATCTCGTCCGGGAAATACCGACTTTACACAAAATCGAGGATTGCCCGTACGACAATACATTTTACGTGCACAATTTATTATTGACCAGCTAGTGACTGTCGGTTTGGATCGACAGAATAAATGACAAATAAGTGTATTATGTTTTAATGCCTTTTTGCTAAGGTGGTTTTACAAAAAGTATCACTCATTTTAATCAGACAAGCTGCTCCCAAAAGCATTGCGCACAATAAAATAATTCTTTGATTACCATAGGTGATCTTATACCATTAATTTCGTTGTTATTCAATAAGTTTACTATTTTATCATTATATGAAGCATTGAAGTATTCACCAACTATTCCGTAATTTTTATTTGGAGTGTGTGGCATGAATTTCAAAACATATAATTTCAAAATTTGTTTTCAGTATATTATTATAAAATCTTATTTTTATTTTTTATTTCTGAAAAAAACCTTCAACACCGCAAGTAAAATAACAACATATAATATTACAATAGTACCTGTAGCTAAAAAAAATCTCTGATTTGTTCTTAATATGTTTATTCGATTTCAACACAAATTGACGAAAACCGAGTGTAAAAATAGAAAAGGGTTTTATATACTTTTTTGTTTTGTTTATCTTAACGTCTTACAACATTTCGATCAGATTTTGTTTTTTTGATTTGATTTATAATATTATGTTGGCTCCGTCGGCTGTCCGTGTTCGTGGCGTACGCGTAAGAAGGCTTGGCCGGTCTGAAAGTTTTCGGGATCGTGCACGCCGACCTGAAGCCCGACAACATAATGTTCACGTCCGGTATAGGGACCGATCTTCTGGTGAAGATCATCGATTTCGGTTTGGCGTTCGACATGAAGAACGTGCACACCATGTACCAAAAGCGGATCCAGGCGATCCCGTATCGCGCGCCCGAGGTGTGCTTCCAAGGCAGCCTGGACCACGGTCTGGACATGTGGGCCCTGGGGTGCATCATGCCGGAAATCGTTACCGGCATCAAGCTGTTCGACGTGGACGAGGAGGACCTGTTGATCAAAATGATTATACGCACGCGGCCCGTTCCCGAGTACTTGATATCGGATTACCCGACACATTTCTACGACACTGAACTCCCCGTCGGTTGGATTCAATTTCAGGTGATTTTCATTGACACGACACACGTTGTTATTATCACTATCGTCAATCATTTCGCCCTCAGCGTATTATAAGGTATCACGTTTTGGTCACCGCAAGGATACCCACCATGCGACCACTCCATACCTGAGTGTAGTCGTCTGCATCTATCCGACACTGAGAACTAAACTAAACTATTGACACCAACACTCGCACTCACACATCGTACGCTGTTACATTTAAACAAGTAGTAATTTATGAAAACCAAAAGTTAGTGTTTAAGAGCGTTTATTTCGACTCTGAGTAAACCGAGAAAAATATACACGACTGCAACGAATTATGATAGATACCAGTGCACCACAATGTTTATATAATTTTAATACAGTATAATATGCACTAATTTTTACTATGATAATAAGCATCTGCGAAAACTCAGCAATTTTTCAATCGTCAATCTGTTTAGTACAACGTATCGTTAATTGACGCACTGATGCACAACAAACACATTGTAATAAGTCACTAAAAAAATGAGTTTGTAAATCCTCCGCACGTCTCTGTCGTACCATATTATTATGCGTCATAACATCGATTAGGTGTATACGAATTTTTTATCAACATAACATATTATTATGACTTCGTACGTTTCGTCTGTTGGACGTTTGTATTTACAACATAAGAGTTTAACTGCAGTCGGTCACACCTAGCACTAATATTGTGCCTACCTATTAGTTTTTTTTTTTTTTGATCATATCAACGCAGTACAAATAATTCGCCTATTCGGTAGGCCGAACAGAACACGTCGCTAACAATAATTATTCAATTCCAACTTTCGAGTACGGTTGTTAATAACACGGAATGCCTACTGCTTAATATCTAGAATAAACGACAACAATAAATTATGACGTGCGTGTGTCGATCACACAATAATTATAGGTAGTGTCATTCCATCGTGTGTTCGTTGCATACGCATTTCACTAATTATATCGTGCACAATTAATTACCACTAATTACATAATAATACTATGTAGCGCCATGTAGGTGGGCGTGGTTTACTCTTAGTAAATTTAAAATATACACCACTATATAAGTAATACTGGCAAGAGCACAAGTAATAGCACGCTTTATAGACTTTTTTTTTTTCATAGAAATCAAAATTGAATGTCTGAAACTCCGTCGTATCTAATGTTTTTCCACGTTTCATAAGTTTTCCTCATAGCGCACCTGTATTTGTATAGTATATTATTCATACTGATTTTTTGCTTTCGGATTCTACTCGATTTTTTTTCCTCAAAAAGAAACGTCTGACGTGAACAGTGCATATAATATGTATACGTCTTATATGTCTATACATGGGTATGCGTTATTATGAAAAGCTGGATACGGCCTATTGTAATACGGAGGAATTGTTTGATAATAATATAATGTATATATCATTATTATGCTGTTTGCGGTCCGTTGTTGTAAAGTTTTCACGAAACTGGAAAGGTTATTTCCGACTGCATTGTTATTGGCGGGAATCTGAATCCGTTTCGTGAGTAGAAAATATGAGTCGAAAAAAAAAATAAAACAAACTGTACGTTAAAAGCCATTTCGAATAAATTTTTGCTACTGCGGAAGAATTACTCAGGACAGCATATTTTATTCGAGACATTATTATTATTGAGAATGATAGTTACGGTTTTATCTAAACGTCGTCCCGTGCAATAATATTTATTGTCCGTGATGCATTCCGCCGGGAAAATGTGTGCAACTTGAGGTTCCTCCTACACAAACTCGACAACAAAAATGTACGATGTTCGATTTTTGTCGGGAAATGGTTCATGGTTTGAATAAATATAATATTATATGGTGCAAAACTGAAACGTCTACCGAAAAATTAACCGTCGATAGGTCAACGGCTGTACAATTATTATTCAATATAATATAAGTGTACGAGTTTGTTATTGTATTTTAAAAAAAAACGATTTAAAGAGAAGAATATCGAGACATACATTTTATCGAAGTGAATGCAAAACTAAACTGTTTTTTTTTAGTTTTTAAAATTAAAATGATAAACTAAAAAAAAAAATTGGTTATATTGTTACCTGTAAATTTGAATGCGTTTGTATTGTATTTCGTACTACTATAATTATGGCAAAACGTATTGACGTATTTTGTACCTATTATGCTAATATTATACATATTTGCATTTATACAAAATATTATAACATGGTTATATAATATCATAAAATTCCGCGAATCAACGTGTATTTGTGTATGAATGGGTACAAAATATTCATCTCACGACTTGATGATATAAATTAATCGTCACAAAAATGCCAATACGAAATGCTTTTTGAAAAGATAATATTAAAACACAGATATACATATTTATTTCCCATACTTTTTTTGATTTCAAATCATCGTATAGGATGATAGTCATTTCTAATAGAAAACCGTTATTCGAGTGGCTTACAGGCCGTTGACAATATTATTTTATGGAAACACTACAAGCTCAATAAAGTCAAGACTGTTCAGTAATAATTCACTGTCGGTCGTGGCATCTTATTGCATTTTATCACTGTTATTATTATTTCATGTAAATAAATGTTTTTATTACAAAATATCGTTCCACCATTTCATTCGTAGCGTTTATCGGGAGTGCGTTGTTGATGATTTACATAAAAATCCAATTTTGTATGCTTAAAAGAAAACAAAAAAAACGAGAAATGTATAGTATAATTACGGACACGTATAACACCCATCATCATCGCTTCAGTCGACGTAGGGTATGCGAAGTTGATTTCCGGTCACCAATTCGTATTAGTGTTACTGTTCGTGTTTAATAATACTGTGTGGACATCTTAAGTCCAGCCATTTTTTTTTTCATCGCGTATAATATAATGAACAAATGATGTATTTTATGATTGCACGCGTCTAATAACGGCACTGAAAAAAAAGAATACCTACTTTTTTTGAACACTGTTTTTCCGTTTTCAGAATTTGCACTATGACGTGATCGAGCAAAACGACCAGCAGTGCTGTGAGGACATCGACTGGTTCATGGACTTGGTATACCAAATGTTAGTTGTGATGCCGGATACGCGTATAACAGCGGTCGACGCACTCGCGCATCCGTTCCTGACGATCATGCATTTCATCAAGTACCCGAGCACAGCGATGACCAAGAAAAACGCCAAGTTAATGGAATCGTGTAAACTGGACATTTGAATCGACTTGAGCCCTCACAATTTGTATAGTTCTGGCCCCGTCGTCCACACTTCTGATCTAAAAATCAGCCAACACTGCGCCCCCGCACCACCGAACCGCACCGTCGGAGAAAGCTTTGTTATTTTTTATAAAAATATATTACATTATAGTATCGCGTTGTATTTACTGTACATGATATTATCGTCTCGAAGGTAATCGAAGACATCGAGAATGTGATAATAATACAGATAACCGTGTGCAATACCATTCACGCCGTGTCATACATCGCGCATTGTTATGCTTAATAAATAGTTGGGCAGATCACGGTTTATTATATTTAATAATTATGTATAAGTAAATGTGTTTGTCCGTCGCGGCTTGCTACGCAGTATAGACGAAAGTATGATATTTCGACGTTTTGCGTCCCGAAATCACCTATATTATAGTGATCCCTTGAGAGGACAACGGTCTGAATATTAATCTCCACGGGGACTCAATAAGGATCAAGTATAATATAAAACGCCTACCGTATGGTTTTATATCGTACCCGTGCGGCCGCGACGGCGAGTTGCCCGCAATAAATTCCGTCAATTTCGTCACGTTTTTTAAATCGCCTGACTGTTATTGTTACTGCAGGTATACTATATTGTACGTTTGTTTCATGTTTTAAATAAAATGACAAAAAAAAAAAAATGCTTAAAAATGCTTACGGATGACGATAGAGAACCTTTTCAACTGTACAGAAGCAGGATTTGAGCGAAAAGGAACAGCTGGGCACGAGATTGATGAAAATCTCCACAAAACGGGAAAACGATAGACGATCACTCTGCTGTACCTATAGTAGGTGTCGAGTGTATGTGGTCATTGAGTATGTCACTATACTATGTGTGGTAGATATTTTGAATTCAACGATAAATCATTGTATATGAAAAAATATTCTGAGCAAAGATGGTCTGTTAGTAATCGGTATGCATTAGGTTCTAAGTACATTTTATGATATATTTATACTGCTATTAAAGAAATTTGTTTTACTATGTAAACTACTGATGAATAAATTATCAAGCTTTTTGCACGAGCGAAAATGTTTTTATCGATATTTATAGAAAAAAAAAATGGAAAATTTCAAATATCTATGTACATGATTAGCGTAAAGAACTCATATTTTGAAAATTTTACTATGTATAGAAAATGCTAACATATAATCACTTGGTGATAATTTCAAGCGTTTACGATTATTAGTTAATCGTTTTTGAGTTAAACTAAAAAAAAAAAAAAACCGAAATCGAATTTCTCAAAAACTTGTTTCGCGTAAATATTTTGAAAAATACCGCAGGACATTGCTTGGACTTCTGGCCATCGCAAAACAACTATTGGCATTAGTCGCCAGTTGTATCGGTAAAATACGCGTGTACTTAATTGAAAGTCTCGCATGCACTTATAGTCACGGATAATCATCGCACCAGCTTGCGTATAATATAATATAATATATAATGCGATACAGTGTATAACGGCGGTGCGTTTTAAAATTCCACCGCGGAAACCGCCCTCTTCAGAGTCGATCCCTCGGGGTCGTAACGGTCTAAATATGCCTAAACATGTCCCGTTTTACAAACTCACCCCCGCCCACTACTACGCCGACGTCATTGCCACCGACCGCTATCGCGTATACCACCTACGCGGTCGGTAAAATCTTTTTACCGCGCTGCTAAATACGCGTACATTGTTTTAATAAAATGCAATATCGTCGCGGGCATATATTATAACATTACCCTCGTGATATATTATAATGCAGACCATTAGTCGTGGAGCAGACCCTGCAGCCGGAGATCGAGCTGCAGGGGTCATGTGATATATTATCCGACAGCTGCGGGCGAACGCGCCTCCCCGACGAAAAAGTACCCACAGTATAATACATTTACCGCGCGGACACGGCGCACAGACGATACACCTGTCTCGACCCGTGCGCGCGGATATGCGTCATAATATCGTGGTATATAACGTAGTCCGTGGTACCATAATAGTGGTATGTATAATATTACGATACGGATGGACCGCGGACGGACGATGTTCTACGTCATTATAGCAAACCCACGCTGGAGTGCGAGTGCGGCGACAAAAAAGTCCGGCCGGGACGCTTTGAACAAACAGACCCGAAGGGCGTAAATTAGTAAATTACTTCCGTCGTCCGGTCGTCCGGTCGTCGTCGACAAAAACTGAGTATTAAGGCATGTCGGTTACACGGCGACGGAAACCGCCAGGAGACGGCTGATTGGCCGGCCCGCCAAGTATAACGTCCGTTTCCAGTCGTGTTATAAGATCTAATGAATTTTTTTTTGTACGACATCCTACATTCTGATTTTCGTATTCCTGCAGAGCAGAATATTCTTGAGAGAAACTATATGATAAACGCGAATCGAATTTTCAACAGGTATACTCACATAATCGTGTGGTTAAAAATGAGAAAAAGTTCGGATTCGCATGCACTGAATGAATATAATAATAAATAACGATTTTCGTAACGGGACACTTATATAGATGTACGAATTATATGCGAGAAAAATCGAAAAATGTGCAATATTTGATTATTTTTGTTTAATATTAATTTCTCTTTATTTTATTAATAAATTATCCCTATGACATTAAATTTAAGAGCTGCAATTACTCCAGTTTTAGTTCAGGCGCGATCGGGTTTTACATTAAATTTATTCGAAATTAATTTACAGATTGTCATGCTTTTTGAATCGTATTTGAATAACACTTGAATTTAACAAAATTATACGAAGAACAAATGTCCGATTCTAGCCAAGTAACCCACCGCATAATAATCGGCTGTTGAGGTAAAGGATTATTTGGCAACATGTCTTTAGTTTTGTTGTTATATTAATACGAATAGCATGCTGGATGATTTGTTATTTATCTATGTATAATATATAGTTATGTACACTTATATCCTTACCCTCGAGGTTTTAATAAATGAAAAATAAATTCAATATATAACTGAATTCTATACAGTTCTTTTAAAAAAACCTTTTTTGCACTATTTATTACCTAAATAATCAGCTATATCATGAAAAGTGTCTATAATTTTTTAGCCACTCGGTGAATCTTGTGTGTCACACAATAGTCATTATGGACAAGATTAGGAGAAAATGGCTTTAAATGGTTCGTGGCTTTATATATTATAGTACAGGGTGCTGTATCAGATAACATCAACAAAACCACCTATAAAGGTACCAGCTATAAAATATAAACCATACGATATAATATACTACCTTTATATAATGGTGAATCTTAAAAATAATATAAAATTATATTTAAAAAATAAACATCGCTAAAACGTGGTGCTTTTTGATTCCAAAATGATTTTATGAATAGTTAAACTATCTAGTTTGTTTATAAAACTTCAATTTAATAAAATTACTAATTATATTTAATTTAGAAAGTTATAAAAAAACTTCCCGTCTTTGAGAAATAATTAGATATAATTATTAATTATTTTTGCTTCCATCTGCGTAGCAAATTATATCACTTTAATACCACAGCAACTGATAATATTATGAAACGTTAAAAAAAAAATTGTCCAGTGAGTTTTACATAGAACCACTATCAAAAGACATATTAGTGTAAAAAAAGAGGCCAAACATTGGAGAATCCCCTTGTTTTGAAGTGCACTTACATTTTAAAGGGCACGATGTTTAAACCTTATTTATCATCGATATGTTTATAAATTTGAATTTGACGAGACTAGAATCACATAATATTGTCACGATGCGCGATCGATCAATTTATATCGATTTAAATATTTAAACAATATAACCACTGCAGTTGACCTGCCTGTTATTTTAACAAAAAATAGATAGGCACCTAACCGTGTTCATATTATAATACAGTAGATAAATCATAGTAAAAATGTTAAGTTACAGCTAGATACATTTTGGGGGGGGTAATTGAATCAATTGTGTACTATACAAGACACCCTTTAAGTTTAATAAAGTATGTTTTAAATGTAAAACAATCGTTAGAATTAAAACGAAATGCCATATATGTTTAGAAAGTAATCGATAAAATAACACATGACAAGACGTAACTTTAGTATTTTTCGTCTATTTTGTATGATCTATAATCTTTATGCTTAATTATATGTTTTCGTTTAATTCTATAGTTTATTGTCGGTGGTAATCAATTTTAAACGACAGATATTATATTTTGCAAGGATAATGTTTTTAATTTAGACACAAATACGCGATATTGTGAGAGTATCAACAAAATAAAAATTTAATTTTTCAAATATATTGTATTGTTATAACTTATAACTAAAATTTCGATAGCTACCATAAATTCAATACGCCTTCGCACAACTGTACTTTATGTCGTTGTAACTTGAATTGATCAAATTTCAATAAAATGTAGAAAATAAATGATGAAAAATAATAACTTCCGAGTGTGACATTTTTATATAATCTAATGTAATGCAAACATACTACAAAACATAAATTTTCAAGGGAAAAAATTATATTTTTTTATTAAAAAGTAAAATATCAGAATAAGCATAATATATTTGTATTGTTCCGTTAAATTCTGTTTGTTGGGTACAGTTTATTTATATAATATAATGTGTTCTACATTGTATGCAGAATATGTAATCAGTGAATTTTAAGAAAAATAACTTCTATGAAATTTTATCTAATCTAAACTCAGCTCCGTATTCTAATAATTTTTAATTTAATAATTCTTGTTTAATAAAAGATATTTTTAATATCGTATCATCGTTGCTAAATAGTAGTGTAGCGTGAATACTAACAATAACTATTTGTTTGGTAAGGAGAAAGAAAAACCCTAATATCGTCAATCAATTTCATTAATAATATAAAGGTATTAAGTTGTCGGAAGAAGGAATATCATTATACTATAATAAATTACGCTCTGATATAAATATTAATGTAATGGAGACAATTAATCGTTAGTACTTGGAGAGCTGAAATGAGAAGACAACAATTAGTTTGGAAATAAAAACAACATCCGATCGAACTCATAATATTATCATAGTCATGTTGTTATACAAATATAATACTTTTAAATAAATAATGGATGTAGAATATCCGGTGTGCCCCGGAACTTTAAGTTAGCACTATCTGTGTATGTACTAGAAATGAGAGAAAATTACCAGAAAATGTAATTCATAGGTTCATTGTTCTTATAATAGAATCGAACATTGTATAAGTTGGATAATAATCGTAGAAAAAATCTAACTAAACAATATGTCCCCATCGGTTGTACGTCATATTATTATGATTGATTTGATATGCATAAAATCATTCGCCAAAAGGTGGCCTGATAGTCTCAATAGCGAAATATATCAGTGTATGTTGTTCGCAAACATACCAAGTTAAGCGCATTTACAAATCCGTACAAAACAAAAATAATTTAAAAAAGATATTCGCTTTGATTTAAATTTCTAAAAAAAGAATTCGACTAAGGATTCAGAGATAAAAACATTTGCCCACGTACATAAAAAAAAAAAAACATTTTCATTTAAAGAAAACAATGTGTAATTTCGAGTATAATTAAGAATTAAAAATTATGTAACGGTAAGTTAATTTATTATGAATCTTAATAATATAAGTCTACGCACAAATGGCATTCATTATGTGCAGTTTTAAAATATAATATCTTCCTTACAAACAACACGCAGTAAACGTAGATTCCCGCGCGGTATTGTATTTATCTGGTTTAAATGCAATATAATAGAACTTATCGTTAATTTATTTTATCAAATTTAAACTCAGTCGAGTTTTCGCGAAGTAAGACTGCGATAACGATGACCGACACTCGATCTCTACATCCCATCATCCACGCTTTTTGAATTTCACGTTTCAACATTTTTATACAATTATTTTTGTTTCGTTTTAATCGTGCAGCGACTTTTACTTTTCGAAACAATCATCGTTTTTCGCTGTACGCCGTATAACTACATTTCATCAATCCATCCGACCGCGATAATGGACGACCTTCGAACTTTCGAGAAGACGGTTATATATATATGAGCCGAATAAGTAAATATACCGGCCATATCCACCGGAACACTGCCGAGTCTTATAAAGACCAAGAGATTCTGCCGCTCGCAGCGGGCAGACACAAAATCGATGGAAAACATTGAACCCGGTCGGACATAGGTACTGCAATGAGAGACGCACGCAGACTTGTACGACCATTGGCGTATCTTAGACGCTTTAACATTATAATATAGTGATATGCATGCGGGTTGTTTCGCCGTTTACCGTGTTCCCAAAATAACAACACGTAAAAAAAGGTCCCCGAAAAAATGACCGTTTGCTCAGCTCCCGACAACGTTTTTACAGTCTCATTACCCCGCAGCGGTGCACCCCGATATTTTTCAATTAGTGAGCTACGCTTTTGACTTGAAAGGTTCTGTAGTGATCGACCCATAATTATTTTTTAATAACGATATTCAACCCCGCATTTTCTGTACGATTTTGTTGAGTACAATTCCGATTGTAATATAATAATATTATGTTTATGTCTACATTAGGTATTTCATAATATCGAGAAGATCGAGTTATAAAAACACTGACGATATTAATTGAAAAATACCTCGGAGTTACGACAAAACGAGCCTTGCGTACAAAGTCCCGTTGATTCTATTTTCATAAATATTTATTATTTTCGGTATGATTTTAGACTCGATTGGTTCACGTGGACGGTGTGAACAAATTGTACGGACCCTTGTTCAATCGAATATCGGCTGATCTGTAATGGCGATTGAACGGTTAGCGGGGGCGGCGCATAACTTGTATTTGAAAGCTGAGCGGAATCGATAGACAGATATTATTATGAGCAGAGTCGACACAAAATCGGTGGAATTTAAAATATAGGCACACGCGGACTAAGGCCCATCGAGCATCTCCAATTCCCGAAAATGGTGTTAGGAGAACATATTGATGATTTGGTTGGATGCAAGGTGGAAAATCCGCGTCACTTATTTCAGCGCAGATTGCGACTAGAACTTTAATATGATATTATACGAAATCATAAATAGAGGTACCTTTACACGGTGCTAGTCGGATCACACACAGATAAGTGAGTAGCAAAAAAATGGTTTTTCCTTTTTTCATTATTTTCTATCGTCGAAATACGGAATGTATTGTATGTTACGTGGTACGGAAACTATAAAAACGATGTGTGTTCCCTGGTACGGTGTGTTATAGTGACATATTAAATACAGGAAACGTGTTTTTTAATGTTTATTTCGAGGCGCGAATTTGGCGAATTCGACAAATACAGGTCTCCATAGTTATCAACTTTATTTTTCACTCTACGCATTTATATCTATTTCAGTTTTTTTTCTTCTTATTATTATTTTGCGAACCAAATACCATGCTCATGGCAATGGTCGAAAGTCTGCTAAATTTCTTGTGGCAGTTAACTATTGTTATTACACTGTGTTTAGTGTCTGCATAGCGTCGTCTACCGGTCGTCTCGTCCTGAGCCTCGAAACTCCCAATCCATCTTGAGATTTTCTGTTGATTAGTACCTATTATAAATGTTTGGAATTAGTACCCTTAATATACGTTACCTATATAGACAAATTTATTATTTATCTATTGATTTGCCTGAATAAATACATTTAGCTGTATTTAGATATCTCATTTCTTAATAATTTTATCTACTGAGATAGCCAAATATTAGTGCCACTAGTCAATCCGGCTTAAGACAAAACAAAAGTATGGTATTACATTTTTTGAAAACTGACTTTTACGCCCTTTTCCACCAAAACCGTAGTCCCTAGCTATTTATCGTATCCAATGTGTCTGGGAAAAAAATGTCTTTGATATTAATATTACGTTATATTGTATGAAAGGAAAAACCGACCGCGAATAACATACATACCGACTACCGAGTGGTGGGTAGGTACTACCTATTATATTATGTTTACATATTTGACATCAACACGCATTGAATTATTTTTTCGTTGTTCTGAGCATCCATTTTTATTGTTGTTTTTCGATTACATCGCGCGAAACATTTGAATATCATAATGTGTAATGTACATACATACGCACACGCACACACACACACACACACAACACACACACACACACACACACACACACACCACACACACACACACACGCACACACCGTAACAACTGAGACACAGTTCCATCATATTAAATATTTGTTTGTCGGTGTTTGTTTCGGCGGTGGTTTTCGTCAAACATTATGAAGCAAAACTTAGTTTATTTTTGCTTAAAATATTATTCAGTATTTCGATTTTATATTGGAAGAATGACGTGGTACCCATCATGAAGTCGTATGGTGTAAAAGTAGATTGTAATTTCACCGGCGCCAACATAAGGGCAAACACGTTATAGGCGAATATTGTGTATATAGGCTCAAAAAACATTTCGATAAAACTAATGCTTTACAGTTAACGAAAAAATGATTGTTCGCTGATCGCATAATCGCACTATTATTTGTATGAATGTATTAGAAGTACAATTCGGCAGAATATGATAACCGTGACCCAAATACGTCGAGATGGTATATTTACGAGTTATAATATATTTTATTGTTGTTGTGCGTTTTCTGTATTCAATTTGTTCGGCATTCGTTTTTCATAGGTATACAGACCTAATAATATCTTTCCCGAGCTTCGTAATACGTTGTATTTTCTCGGGACGTTGGTCCGTAGGGACGATATCGGATTTTTTTTGCAACTATAATAGGCGTCGTCGATGACGAAGACGGTGGGCGTTACGATTTGTGTATATTATACCTATAATACCGCGGCTATACCTGCAAATAATGTGGTTAAATAATGGAATTGTGCATAGATAATATACTACGGTTGAGGCGGTGATGTGATCGAGTTTTTTCATCGCTACGTCAGAGGTTTTTGATCATCGTTTTGTGAAACTATTTTCTGCTTCGGTAGTGTACCTATTACAGCGTAAAAAAAATAACGAAAAACATTAAAGATCAGTGTAAAAACAACATCTCGTCGTGTTTTATAGAAAACCAATCAGCAGCCCACGCATCACGTTGACGAAACATCACACACTCCTTTATATCAAATTATACTGACATCATTGTATGGTCGAGTCGCTATAGTCGCTTAGTAATAGGTGAAGTGTATAATCTTAGACTTTTAACTAGGAGATGGATTGTTAATTTTGCAAGTTTTGCTATTACAGTTTCGTCGATATCGGTGATAATTTTGGTGCCATTGCTCAGACGAATTCACACACGCACAATATAATATATTTACATATTGTATTATATATTTTAACTTGCATGTTTTAGTATTGAAAATATCACAAAACATTTATTATATTGTGTAAGATTATTGCCCGATTCTTTCCAGCGAACTTTCAAATAATAATATCATCATTGCCGATACTTTTTGATGACGATTTTTCAATATTGAGGATGGACGCAGAGATTTGAAACGGTGTTGAATCATATTGAAGTCCTCAGCCATGTATTGATATGTATATATCATTGCGAAAAAGCTTCACTCACTAATTGTTGCAAACTGATGGTTGGCAGGCAGTATTATTGTTACTCGTGTGAATTTAGATGAATTGCCTTCATTATTTTATCTCTCCTAGAATAATATTTTATGGTTCAAGTCCCGCAATCACCCTAAGGCCATACGACCATATTTTCACGTCTTAGTCAGTACGTTATTTCGAATTATTTATGAAAATATGGTATACTGTTGTTTAATATTTTATCACGAGGTCAGTATAGAAATATTCAAGTGATCGTATTTCAGTTAAACTATTAAATTAAGTTTTACAAATGCATTTAAAACGGATATTATTTTGGCACACAAATTCATAAAAAAAAAAAATAGTAAAATATCACAGGTACAGGAATACCTATATTATATTTTTATTGGTTATTGCAAGATATAATTACATGCATTATACACAAGCGTAATATTTTTACTCGAAATTACCACTGCGAGCTTAATGTTTTGCTCGCTCCGATAAACTAAAAAACTGTAATTCCAAACACCGATGATATAGTATATGCCCCATACTGTTTTTACTACCGCAGCGCATAAACTTTTGTACATATATTATGTTGTGGCCGTAGGGAAGTTGTGCGCAATAATTTCTGCTGCGTATGTAAACGGATCGTTATCATTATAATAGAAATGTATACAAAAAAATATGGTCCAAAATATATTCGCGGTTTATCGTGATAACCATAGTTAACGCACTTCGCATGCCTACTTACAGATATTAAGTACCTATCTATACAGGGCGAGTATTTTGACAGTAGACACTCATTATCTCTTGAAAAGTATTTGAAAATACTTTGTTAAATGCCTAGTTTATAATATACAATTTTCGATAAGAGAATTACATACTTTTCTTTTTTTTTTTATACTAACTTCTTAACTATTATCATTGTAATTAAGTCATAATGAGTGGAGTAGTGGATAAAAGTTTTAAAGGGTATCCCTAAGACACTCCACGCCGTTCATTATACCTTATTATATTCCAAATGCTTATAATTAATTATGTAGGTAAATATCTACTATAATAAAACTCGTTCAAAATTCGATTTTTTGTACAGAAAGATGATCAGAAAAATAAAACGCTTCGGAACATGAAATCCTATAAATATAGATACTTTTGTTACCTTTAAAAGTAAAAAACTTTAAAATTAATTCCGATGAAAAAATAATTCGTTTTCTAATGCTTTCAGAGCTCATATTATGCGATAATACAAAAAAAATTTTCAAAAAGTTAATGCTTTAAAAGAATCACCTAGTATAGTAGATGAAAATATATTGTGGATAACATAATATTATTAATATATTTATAGTTAGATACAGCTAACGTCAACATCAACAAAAATAGACGTACTCGTTATAACAAAATAATTCGCGTTTAATCGTTGTGTTATATTTTATAAAACATTTTTTTTGAGTTGTTTTTGTTGCAGATATTATAGTGTATATTTTTGTACAAAACAATGATGCGTTTAGTGTATATTGTATATATTTAAAAACAACTAAACTATACATCGTCTCGCATCGAACAAACATTAGTAAAAGATGGAAGTTTGATAAGGTCTCAGAACAAAAGTGTACGTGATATCGGATATAATATATTATATTGTATAGATTCAAACGGCGACAGATTTTTATCCATAGCACACATTATATTAAATTTAATGTACGTATCTGACTCGTAGTATACTCGAGAAGACATTACTTTTTACAACTGCTTAATAATCCTTAACAATGTTACCAATTGTTTATTTGTTGGTACAATTTATGAACACCAAATCTTTTATTAGCACCCCTATTTTAGTTGTGTTTCGAGAATAATCCCAACATAAACATATTATGGTCTTATTGTTAGTGTGAAGATAAAAAGGAAGAATAAGTCAATATATCGGTGAATCACTGCTATTCAGAAAACAAAACACCGTCTCTGTCTTCTTCATAATGGTTTTTTCTCATTATTCATAGATAATTTGTAACAAGAAAAATATAAGATTTCGATATTACAATTTGTATCATTATTATTGAAGAAAATGTATAACTGAACAGTAGGTATGTATAAAATAATGAGGTACAGTGTACGTAATTAATATGATAAATTGTAAGGGAGATGAATGAAATAAAGAGGGATATTAAACTAGTTTAATAAAAGCTAAGTATACATTTTACATATTACAACATGCTATTTTTATATGTATATAACATACTTTGAGTCTTCTTTTGTTCAGTATTTTTTTTTTTTTTTTTTATTAATACCGAGGTATATTCTGTAGGGTCTTTCCGAGCTGAGTCCTAATATTTGCTGATATGATGCTAAGATTTAATTACTACAACTGCTTTGTTCCTTTGAACATTATTTTCTTTCTAACATTGCGATCAAAAAAAAAAAATAAAAAAATATTTCCTAAGGGTCCGACAGCCAATGTTCTAGAAGCTCGTACCCAGCCTCGAATGAAAAGCTTCTCGACGCCGTGTCAAACGAAATTTCAGCGTCAGAAATCGTCTCAAACACGACGTTATCGCAATTAGTTTGAAACTTAAATTCAATCATCAGTCTACTAGTTTCCTTTTTATCCGCTGTTCTAAATGCATTTACCGCTAAAAGTACTATTCGCCTCTAGTGAATCCATAAATATATATTATATATATTATCGAACGTGCCCGGACTGACCGATCAAAGTACAATAGCTGGAGATGTCGTAAAAAGTTTTTGAGATGCACAATGGAAATCGAACTTTTTTTCATTTATAATTGATTGCCATTGGTTAATTGGATGATAATCATCTCATCGTTTACATGGTCTCGATTAAAGAAACTATATCTTAAAACGTAATATTTATTTGTAGCTTATTTACTCGAAAAATCTCAGTAGTGTTCTTGGAGATATCGGAAAAGTTTAGAGATTAGGTAGTTAGAATCACGTTAAAAAATAAACCAAGTGCTAATCCTATCTTATCCGAGACTCGTGGTTGTCCATTTTGTTCAATTTATTTCACAAAGCTAGGTAAACCGACGCCAATTTGACCATGATCTGAGGTGAAATAAAATTGAGATACGCCTATTTAGCGTTATATTGTATACTTGTTCATTTTTGTCCGGACGAAGTCATCAGGTTATACAACTTGCCTATACTATTTCCACACCTATAATTATCTTTACTACCAGCACAATAATTCCTTCATTACTTCAATGTTAATTTATAATCTTTCATGTTAATAACTACCCCTATTCAGTATTCATTATATACTTTACTATTAATTTAATATATATAATGTATAATCCATGACAGATTATCATTTTGTTATTAAATATATCTTAAATTACGTCGTATTAATAATTATTATAATATATTATTATCATTGTTATTGTTACGAAATTTATAACTGTAATTGATATTTGTTGTACCGTTATTTTGTATATACACTCAATTATTCATTGTTGAGCTAATTATTGCTTTTGGTTAGGAACTAATAAAAAAAAAAAACTATTGCACATTAGTTATCTCTGTTATACTATTATTTTCCAACTTATATAACATTGATAAGTGTATAATATATATAATATTATTATGTACTATACGTATTTTGTAAAAAAATAAATTTGTTTAGCGCTAAATAAAATATCAAAACGAACAGATAAAAATTGATTTATACGCTCAATACATTATGAAAATCTTTAATCTAAATTTTTTTTCTATAAGCAAATAATATTTTATAAACTCTCTATAACCACTATATAAATGATATATTGTCATGTTTATACAATTATTGTAAACCGAGCTCCGCTGATCATCGATTTCCAAATGCGGTGATTTATCATCGCTTTCAAAAATCTTTTAAAATGTATTTCATTTATCGAAAAAAAATTCATTTTTTTACGCCCCGTTAAAATATGATTACGATATTTATTCAAATAGTTGCCGTTGGTTGTGGAGTTAAGAGGCCAGAACCTTTGAGATGGTACATTTTAATGGAAATAACAAAATGTATAAAAAATAATATTTCAGTAAGAAATTGTATAACTTTTCAAACCGTCATAAATTCACAACTGTTTATACAATATATAAGCAAAAACTTGCGGATTCTTTGAATATTTAGAATACATTTGATGTTGTTTATTCAAAATAATTGACAAACAATATTGTTATAAATAAAGTAGTATAATTCCGTTATTTGATTATGCATACAAATGACGGGAATATCTACTGGTTTTCTCGAGTTATCCAGTGTATAATTAATCATAATTATTTCTTGAAAGTATTCTGCCCGAGTTCAGCGATCGCTTATATTTATAAATTTTAATTATCGTTAAAAATATGGTTTTAAAAGTGGCAATTACGTGCACGTAACAAATTATTATTGTTGACGAAGCATTAAAAAAAACGTTATGGTCCATTTCGGATTATTATATTAATTAGAAAAAAAAAAGCGCACCTAACAACGAAAAACCTCCGATAATTTATCGATTAAACGAGCACCGGCGTCGGTGTACCTACGAACCCAAACTGTATAATATTATTATACGAGTTTCGTTATATTATACGGCTTATTAAAATGTTATAATGATTTCTACCGGTGGTGTATTTTTGGCGGGGGCGGTTGGACCAGCAAAACTTTGTCGCGCCGTTCTAGCTTATTATAAATTCCTAAACACACCATACTCGATACGGTCAGACACAATAGACGTACGCAAAAAGTACGATAGGTATCGTATAACACATATAAGTACCTACTAAGCAGTAAACGTATTTGCAGGCGAATTGATACGAACCGTACGACGCCGAGGACGTTCTTTAATTATTCAATGTAATGCCGCGGCCACCGCTGTTGTCGGATATGTTTATATCTACGTCGATTCGTCGAGAAATCGCATTACAAGTCGGTGCATGGTACCTATATACAGACATTTGGCGTATTTTATTGTTGCGAACGGGATTGCAAACTGCAGCGGCTCGTAAATCTTAATTTTAATCGGGAAACACTGGAGCCGATGCAGTATAATATACTCATGGAATGTGTTGTACGGTACTTATCCTGCAGCATCGCGATCGAGCTGAACGAGGTGAGGAGCTGAAAAATAATAATAAAAAAAAAAGATGGCGATAGATATATTATAGTGTATAATAATGTCATATGTTTCGGAAGCCGAGTTTGGCCGTTCAGACCGTGTAATGGGCCGCCGTTGTTTTGTGCACGTCGTGTCCGCATTAATGACCCGCCGATGAACCTATTCGTTTCAGACGTGCATCAGAATAATATCAGTAATATTGTGCAGATCACACTCTCGTACGAAAATGCGATTCCGTTAGCGGTGGAAACCATCAAGTGGAGTAGAGTAGCAGTAGTAGAGTGGCGACGAGTGAAAAATAATATAATCTGGATACGGCGACCGTGTTTCTCAAACGATCCGACGACTATTCCGAATCTATCCGCAATGATAATATTATGCTCGCGCTGCCGCTCTAAGTTCGTTTTGTGGTGGTGAAAATGTCGTCGTCAACGGCGGTGTCATATTTTACCCACTCAAGTCGACAGTATTGTTGGTCTGTGTTGCTTAGCCGTGCTGCTGTAGCACGCAATAACATAAACACGACTAGACACCTATGTACAATTATTGTAATATAATAATATTATTTCGTCGTAACACGAAGTTTATTCAATGCTCGCCGAACATACGTTTGGAAAAAAGAAATTAAAATAAGTGATAATCACAACAAGTCGTCCGCGCCGTTCCGTGTCAAAAAAGCATCGTTTTTTTTTTTTTTTTATTCTCTTAAGTCGTTTTTTCCCGCATCGTATATATTCGGTACTGTAGTCGTATACTTGCCGAGAGCATATGATTTTCACTAAACTAAAAAATATTTTATAATACGTTAGGTGTTCACTTCACGATGATTCTTCATCTCTTTAAAATGTTTTTTTCCAATAGTAAATAATTTCAGTATTGAGTATACATAATATTTTCAGTTTACCCGGCGAAATACAATATAATATGATGACGATATATATATCTTAACGTCTTAAGGGTGCAAGAGATTTTTGTTTTTACTCAGTATTTTATGACACGGAACGGCGTGGAGTAATTTGCAATGCTATGTTGTTATTGTCTTCAAGACGCATAAAATAAACGTATCGAAAATCATACTTAAATCGCATGAACGAAATTCCAGCGATCAAATTACTTACTCGGTCCCGACGATAATGTTACAGTTTTGTTTGTATTATTTAACGAGATGTGTTTATTTTCCTTTCCTAATCCCGAGTGGAAGGCCGAATGTATTATAGCAATAATATCGTTATAGGTATGTATTTTTCTTCTGCTACATCGGGGCGGCGACATTAGTGTCTGGCGGGGACGCAGTGCTGCAGTATCAAATTTCCGGCTGTCGTGTCGCTGCGGAACCATTTGAGATTTTTTCCCGACGAATAGAACTCATATTATACAGTATTAGTCATCGCCATAACACGACGGTAACAATAATAATATAAGTAATAAGATGGCGCGCGTTTGCGACGAAAACAGGAAATAATATGAGCTTGTTAGCCGTAGCGGCGGTGCAAAAGAAAAACAACCGTCGTCTGTGTTTGCTTTGAAACAAATTCATTTAGCGATCGGATGATTACGAGAAAACACGCCTTGTTAACGCAAGAGTCTTTGGTGCATAATATTATACGTCACGGCGATCCTCTTACACCGAATAAACCTGTGCTGGATACATCAGCCAAAGTATAACGCGCAGAAGGCATTTCGAAATAAGTTTATCTCAGACGCATAATTATTTGAGAGCGCCGAGAACTCGGAAGCAAGAACACACTATATTATGTTACAATATTATAATATGAGTTCAATTTTCGTCTAAAATACTGACGACGATAGAATGGTGTTACATCCCTTGTATTTCTAACGGCATCGTGGCCGGATAAATCACCCTGGGTGTTGATATATCTAACGAATTTCCACCAACTTCCAAGCATCCGCCCGCACTGATTCCGAGTGAAAAGAACTATACGAGATGTTGCGGTTGACGTAATGACGTGTGCCCGAAAAATCAAAAGCCAGACAGTGATTTTTTTTTTTTATATTATAACTCTTTATCGAATTTATTTTATAATAAAACGCATTGGTCCACATGTCACAAGTGACATTGTGATAACTGATAACTGTGAGGGATCTGATTTATATGTAAATTCTTATTTTTTTTTTTTATGAAGTACAACATTATTATAAAAACCAATTCTGACATATTGTATAAAATCCGTTTCAAAAGTTCCGTAACGAAATGTGCCTACTTTTCGTTTATATATTTTATTGATGTGGAAGACGTGAGAAAAAAAAATCCGATCAAATAATACTACACTGCGTATCATAATATTAATTTTACATTGAAAGCGAAATAACATGAAATTTCGGCCCACGTTTATCTTTAACTGTAAACTTACAAAGTCAATTATGTTATATTGTGTTATATTATAGTCAACAGTGCAGGTGACGAAAAGTTCGTGACCGAAAACTCAGACCGGAGTCAGTAGGTATCTACCAAAAGAAAATTTGAGTATTAACCTGGGCTTGAATTTATTTTTTCAAGTCTTTTCCTTGACACGCACAATTATATTATACTCGTGTCAACTGATCCAAATATATATCCCGTCGTCAAACGAATCACAAATAATACAGTTCAGTACCAAAACTAAAAACTAGAAAAAAAAAACCAATAGAAATCACACTTTGTGCTTCCTTAGAAAAAAAAATATATTGTTTTTATTCTGCTCGACAAGGTTTTGTTTACTTTGAGATAAAATTAAAATTCAAAAACAAACATTTATTTTGTGGTCGATGAAAATTATCTCCTCTGAAGCGTAATGCTAAATAATTCTCAAAAATAAAAACGTTATACCCAGCCTGCAGTAGTATAAAAATCAGTGCGCAGCTCACATAATATTATCACAAATAATCATATTCCCAGCAAAATAGGGGTCGAGTTTACATGACTTACAATAATTTATTATATTCGGTACCTACCCGAATAACCGGGTCCGAGATTACGATTGGTCATTTTATTATATTTTGAGAGCACTGCCTGCCGATTTTAAAATCGCCAATAATATTATTATTACAGTCGCAGCGTGGTCTGTCACTGCCATCGCTCCGTCAGGGCTTTTACTTTTTGAGACGGGATTGGATTTATTCAATTTACCGAAATCGATCGCTTACCCGACGCATTGTGAAAAAATGTGTGTACATTGCACATATTATTATTATCACCGTTTTATTTATTTATTTTCCCTTTTTTTTTTTTTTTACTACCAAGTTCGTGAAAAAAACACCAACGGTAGGTACAAAACAAAGTAATAATATTATTATATAAAACGAAGAGCGTGTGTTGAAGTAGCCGCGCGCACACACATACACAATTATTATGTAATATGTGTAAAGGGTCGTCGACATTTTTACGACGGGCGTTTACCTACAATCTCCGATGGTCGGTGCAGTAGATGTGTAAAATGATATAATAATATGGTATATACGTAGGTATATGCACGCATATACGTAAAATTGTATGTTTATACATTATATTATACAGGTACATCGGCACACGAATTTCGTATTAAACCACCATCGGCCGCCACCGCACCTCCAGTTGTCGTTAAGTTATGTTATATATATTTTTTTTTTCGGTTTTTGGCTCGACCTTTCAGTACTTGGCGGAAATATACTATAGTTATATAGTATGTTATTATACGTAATGATATTATTACGACGGTCTGAGAAAATTATGAACGTTGTGCGATTTATGAAAAAAAAATACTGTATACATTAAATTGTAATTACCTAGTGAGATACCTAATAAAATTATGAAACTGCCAAACATTCACGGAAGCCAGAAAAGAATGCGACAGACAATCTAGACAATCTATATGAAGCCATAGCTTCCAGGACCCTATGCTGACGTACAAAAAATTATCACTTTTTCAAAAAAAATTGAATTTGTCAAATAATCATACTGTAAATTAATAACCATGATGTTGATGCTATAACAAAAAAAAAAAATTATCAAACATATTATAATATTATTATGTTTCTCATTAAAGACTTTATTTTCTTATTTCGTTATGTACTACCTATTTGTACACATTTTTAGGGCTGCAAACCGACTGTGCACCAAATGATTTATGTTTAAGTTAAGGTGAATGACACATTCATGACACATTTCTGGCAAATGTTGACATGCAATATTGGTTTTTGGTGAGTGTTGACATTTTGTAAATCAAGATGAATAAACTCAAAAAGGAACTTTTAAATTAATATAAATTTAAAAGAGCAATTATAAATTTATATTAATATAGTGTTAAATTATTTATTATTAAATATTAACTAACCATAGATTATATTTTTATTTTATATTATAAATCTTGCAACAAGATAAACTATCGTTGCATTTTGAGTTACACATAGAAGTCCTTTGGATCAAAAAATACACTTCTTTGATACACAACTTTGTCTTACATCTCAAGATGTCTTGATCCCATCCAGATCGAGAAATTGTAGTGAAATATTTCCTTGAGGACACGGACTGAACAGTAGCAACTTTTTCGGAAGATAACAGTTTTTCTTTGTATACACCAAATTTATTACGGGTTAACCTATAATTGATAATTCCTAGTGGGTAAAATTCACAATCCATAGCTACGACTATTTGTGGTCCAGGCGTATATTTTGACGAGTAATTTTCCACACAAGCTTGTGCATCAAATCCATCAATTAGTGGGCAACGGTATACGCGACATAATTGAAAAACAAAGTGCACCACAAACGAACGTGATTGTACAAAAATTAATGTTGGCATTTTTTTATGCAGTACAAATGTCAAGACAGTTTGTAATATTGCAATATTATGTAAAATAACATTCACCATTTTTTTTAGATTCTGAGCGAAGCGATGAATGTATTGATTTTACAATGATGTGTGTTTTTTTTTAAATTTTTTTTTTGTGTCTGTCATCACCTTTTAGGACAGTAAAAGTGTTTGGATTTTCTTCAACAATAACTTTTCTGATAGGAAAGTGAATCTAGTTGGTACTTTGGGGGGAGGGGGGTCAAAAGTAATCATTTCCCAGTAGTTTTCAAAAGCGAGGTGAAAAACAAAAGAAAAATTAAGGAAAAACGGGAATTTTTACGCAAAATCTGTTTTCGAGATAATCGATTTTGGTTATTGGTGTAACTCTAAAACAAAAAAAACGTAGGTACATGCAATTTTGACTGGATGTAAATATTAGCATTTTATATACACCATACCATTTTCCAAATATTTTGATTTATTTTGAGCTGTTTACGGACATTTTCAGTTTCCATTTTTTTTAGTTTTCTTTTCTATAAATATAAATAAAATTTTATTTGCTGGGCAAAAAAGCTTGAAAATTGTATAGAAGTCTCCTAGGTTATTGTTTCAAAGGCAGATGAACAAATTAAAAATCCTTAGTCACAGTTTTTATTTATAAGCATTTAAAGTTCAAATCTTGACAAAATACGGTAAAATCACGAAAATTGGCAAATTATTTTGAGTTGAGAATTCATAAAAATTTTTCTTTTTAAATCTAAGTTTTTAATATGTAATACAAGATTACCCATAAGTTTGTCTACCTTTATCAAAAAAAAATGTCTACAAGGAAATCAAATTAAATTTTTATGAGCGTTTGAAATTCATATTTTTACAACGTTTGATATTCGCTCGATATCTCATGTAACGGTTTTCTTATTTTGTTGTAATTAAAAAACGTATGACTGTAGATATTTGAAAATTTCACTGAATGTCTATATTAGCATTTTCTATACACTATAAAATTTTGAAAATATTTTGATTTGTTTTGAGCTGTTTGCGGACATTGACAGTTTTAAATTTTTATTAGTTTTTTTTCTATAAATATCAATAAAATTTTATTTGTCGGGTAAAAAAGCGTGAAAATTTAATATAGGGCTCCTGAAAAAACATTGGATAGCATCAGTTCGAAAAACTAAAGGTCAGTGGACAGACTCTCGAGTAAATCGAGCTTACAAGAGCGAACAAATTCGAACTTATTCCCGACGATAAAACACCGGATCTACCACCCGTTGCATGTATTATAATATATTATGATGAAATAGTTGATAAGTCATAGGTGCGTTTAATATCTACATATATATTGTGAGGCAGTTTATTTTCCGAAAGTCAATCGATATGCCCCATACCCTTCACGTCAATAGTAAAATCATAGAATCCACTTTAAGGTAGTGGCTCTCATAGTATGCCGTTATTGTTATTACGAGGTGAGTATATGTAAACGGCATATATCTTCAGTATAGAATATACCTTTACGTATATCTAATATCCACACGCACGTTTGCCATGCAATTTGCGTTGTGTTTTCGGGCGTCTGAAACAATCGGATTGATTCACGTCGTTTTCAATCTCACCAGACAATACGATTTTCCAGAGTATATTTACACACACACACATTAATACATTATGAATAATACAATAAATATATATATATATCTATTTGTGTGGCTAGTACATGTCGATAGGATAATCTGTGGTTACATTATATTCCTACACCGTGGCAGTGGTCATTCACAATATAATATAATATAATACCATTCGAGATACTCGTGACTCGCGAGTAATTCAAAAGGATAAGCTACACGTGCCTAGTCGATGGTTGCATATTATAATGTACATAACATAATATTATTATAATTTATACCACGATGGTTGCACAGTAAAGTCTCTCCATTATAACCGCTACTCACGCACCTTATAATAGTACGATAGGTACTTATTGGTACTATAATACACTGTAATATTAAATAATTAATATAAATATAATGTTATTATATATTAATATGCGCCCGACTACTGAAATGTAATCCTAAACTGATAATGTGTACGTTGAATTTCCTATTCTCGTCCTCGTCATGGCTTATAAACTTTTTACCATTTTACACCGTCCGTTTAATATGCACCCGAAGTTATTAATATAATAATATGTGCGCTTGTACATTATGTATACAGGCCGCGGACGAGTCGTTAATATACGACTTAAACGTGATCGCACGTCGACTTTCGTTCTTTGTATATCTGATCTTCGCCCTGTCTAGATAACCGGCCACTTGTTATTTAAAAAATATAATACATTTATCCAACACGATTAAGTTTTTAATTAAATTTAAATTTAAGCGTATTATAATATAGTTTAACAGTTTTCAATTGTATTACAATAAAGTCGAGCAATAGATGCAATTAATTGAGCCCAACTTAAGCCATTTCAACGTGGCAGACATTCAAAGTTTACATTTATGTTACTCGCTCACTAGTCTGTTTTATTCAACACCTAAAAACTAAAGATCGTGCTCTGTGGCATCTGTGCATGGCGATGAAAACGCAAAAGAGGCCGATTCCAAAACTGGCCAAGTATCAAGCAACACAAGTAAGAGCATTGCGTTATGAACAAAAGAAAGAGTATACTTAGCCACAATAGTATATATCAGTGGTGCGCAACCTGGGGGTCGCGAAATTTTATCAGGGGGTCGCCAGTAATCGCCAAATGAAAAAAGTTTTATACTATGTATATTGTATATTATTTTATAGTTTTATACAAAGTAAAATTATTTTGTACCATTGATGGCTGTGTCAATCGTAATATTATAACATTATGTCATATCTTAATGTTGCGATAACAATTGAACCACGCAGTATATGGGTTATTTTTAAATTTAATTTAATCAGTAATTTAATTTAATCTTACGGTTATTATGAAATAGTCCGATAGTCATGTACGAGCCGTTGAGTAGATCGCACGTATTAATGCTTATAATTTTGTGTAGCTTATAATAATTATTTGTATTTTGTATTATTTTAAACTAACATTTTTAATATTTTAATATTATATAATATATAAACTAAAACGATATGGATAAATTTTTAATTAACCGACCGACAAACATCAAACCAAACATAGAATCAATCATGTCTACAATGCAAGCTCAGGTCTCTCATTAAAATAATTAAAAAGTAATTTTATAATTTTAAAAATATTAAAATTTTTGATTATCATTATAATGATACATTTTTTAATTTTAGATTTTATAAAACTCTAATTTTGTATTTATTTTTTTCATGTTTTCGATTAATTAAATTAAAGAAATATTAAAACTGCTCTAAAATTAACGATTTAATGTATATAAATAAAATGTGTGCATACATTAAGACTATTAAGTAAATTTAAATTACACACTTACATAATGTTGGTAGAAAGGGGGAGGGTCGTATTAAAAATAAATTATTTTGGGGGGTCGTGGATCATAAAAGGTTGCGCACCACTGGTATATATCACTATAGATATAATGTATTTTTTGAAATATATAATTTGGACAAAATTAGAGTTTGTTGTATTACTGCATCTAAATATATACATAATACTATTGAAAACTTTAAAGGTGCAATCATAAGCTATTATCACCAATGGCATCCACAGGGGGGGGGCTAACGGGCTGAAGCACCCCCTACCCAATTGCCTGTATAATATTACTTAAAAAAATAAATATTTATCAAGTTTCAACTGTCAACTATAGTAAGCTAGACGGAAATTTCATATACATCTGACCAGAATGAATTCATTTTTGAAAAAACATTGTATTTGCATGCCAATTTTCCTAAAATGATCTGTAATTTTTCGGTAAGTATGAACTATTTGTATGAAAGACCTTGTATTAAATTGTGTAAAGCCAAACAAATTAACTGTGGTTTTGATAAAATTTGAAATTTAAATGCTTATAAAAAATAACCATGATGCCTATTTATTGTTAATATTCTACCTATAATAAAAATTTACGCATTAAATTTTTAAGCTTTTTGACCAGATAAATAATTTTTTATTGACGTTTATAGAAAAAAAAATTAAACTAATCAAATACAATCCAAGGATGGTATAACCAAGCTGGTTACCAAACAATTTTAATAAATTTTCATTTTTTTTCTCCAATTATTTTAAAAAGCACTGAGCATTTTCAATTTCGACCTGCTAAAAGTACCAATTGGTTCCAATTTGGTTCCAAAAACATACATTGGGTATCGAAGCTTATGATCAGAGCATTTTTTTTACCAGAAAAGTTAAAAAGTTACAAAGATTTTAAAATACCTCGAATAAACGTCTAAAATTATTAGACCGGACAAAACGAAAATAAAATTGTAACTAATTTTCAAGCTCCCCCCCCCCCCATTGATAAATCCTACGTACGCCACTGATTGACACGGTAATTCAGGTGAGTGTCTAAATGACATGATCTATTCACCCCCTTTGCACTGATCTGATTTAACTATTGTTGGGTATACCAACTGACAGCGCTTCTTTGTCACAACAGTTACGTTAAATGGTCGTTTACATATACATATACATATACACCTACCACCTATTGTATTATTTTATTATTTCTTTGTTCTTCTAAAATATAGCCTTTATTAAGTGTTTATACAATTAGTGTATACATCTCATACGTATATACAATTGTTACCTACAATATATTACCGTATGGTGGAAAATAATATATGGCCATTCAAGTGAAGTGAAAATAAATATTTAACTTATAGCAAATCGAGTGGCGTTTCCATTTCTTAGCCACCGTGGTAACTGTTTAACCCTTATTCGTTGTAAAAACTCGAGATAATAATACCCATGTGTGATAAACCTTTATTATGCATATGACAGTGGATAGTGTTTACATACTTTTGGGGATGGCGAAAGGGTATGGGCTCAAAAATCGTGTCACATTAAAAATAAAATAATTGAACAAAAATGGTTACCTACTTAGATAATTTAGCACATGATGTGGGCGCATGTCTTGTTTTATAAGAACGCGAATCGTTTAATATTATAATATCGCGCAGTGATTCCGCTCAGAAATTTCAAATATTTTAAAATTGTCCGCGAACGCTCGTTAAATCGTTGATGCATTTTCCGGTTGAACTCGGGTCCCCGGGTTTACGGTTGTTGCGGCGAATTCGAACAATTAATATATGACAATTGTCTATAATGTGCAGTACAGTGTAATGCAATTATGTTGACGCAGAACGAGTGATAATGAAATATACATGCGGCTCGCATTGTTGTATATACGTCATGCTCGCGTTCCGAAAGTTTTCGATTTGTTCGGAAAAAGAGAGGTTTTATAACTTTTAAACCGCGTTATTCTACGGTCGGAAAGAAGTACGAAAAAGGTGGGTCGTAGGTATACATAAGTTAACATAACTTATAAGTTATAAATAACCGAGCTCGTCGTCGTTGTTTCGGCGGACCGCCGTCGATCGGCGTGAACGACGAACACGGAAAAACCGGGTCAACACATTCGTACAACTACACTATACACACGGTGGCGGCGGCAAGAAGGGATCTGCTCCTTTTTTTTTTATCCCGTCGGTTTTTTCCCCTCTTTTTTTTTTTACGGCTTTTTCTCGCGCCCGAAGTTATCGAAATTCAGATCATACGCGAGTACAATTTACTATTGTAATACCAATAGCAGCTATATATGCGCAATAAAATACAATATATTGTATTAACGTAGGTATATTATAATATTATACGCTATAGTGTTAGGTACCTAACAATATATACCTATACCCAGGTACCTATAACCTATGCAGTCGGAAGACGGGCGTTTTCGCCCCGCAGAACTCTCTCTCGCACTTCTCTCTCCCTCTTTCTCTCTCTCTCACTCTTTCTCGGAGCGGCTATAGGGGCCGTCCCACACGCGTTCATCTCACCGTGTGTATGCTTTTCTCGCCCACACTATCGTATTATTATTGCCTATATAATATTATCGTTAGTCTCACTACGATCTCACAATATTGTCTTCGCAGGACCTGCGCCCCGCGGGGGCCAATCGTCCCGCGGACGATTCGACGGAAATCAATTCGCAATCTTCTCCAACTCTACCCCCTCACCCATTCCTCGTTCGCCCGCGGGCAAGTGTGTATACTATAGTTATATACTATTGTGCATGGTTAGTTGTACGGATGGATCGTGGCTCATCGTGTGCGAAAAAAAATACTTTTCCCGAAAATGACATGAGATGTAGGCACTGCGACGCATATGATTTATGGTCACCGGATTTCTGTTTTAATTATATTTTTTAGGCGGTTTATTATACAACAGTATTGTAATACGATAAAATATTATATATTAAATACGCGTATATCACTATGGATTTATGTGTGCCTAGCGCCATATAATAATTCGAGGCTCTGAGAACTGATGAGAATAAAATACACATACCCAATACACGATACTATGGAAATTCATACGAGTCCATGACATGTACATGTATTATTATAATAAATCATGTCGATTAAATAACAATCGATTCTCGTGTTTTTCGTTTCCGAGTTGTACGTCTCACCTCCGACGTATTTCGTATGATCAGACACGGGGGGGAATGGACGTCGAAACGGGAATTTGTGCTTCGTATTTTTCGCAACGGCCGAAATTCCAGTTTTAAACTAGCACTCTGCTAGAATAATAAAAACACACGTCTGACATCGATTTTTCGGTTTTTTTTTCTCCTTTGTCTCCGACACGGACAATTTATACCATGTTTGTTGTAACACCGACAGCACCTTTCAGAGCTATCAGTTTGGCACGAGATTATTTCTGTCACTAATCAAACTCGATTTTTTCATCGGGGTCCTCCCACGCTGTTACGGAAAACATTTGATTTGCTTTTATTTTTTTTCAAGATATTAACTTTTTATATTATTTCCGACTCGATGATAATATATTATTTGCCGTGTCAATGCGTCATTACGTCATATACCCATTCATACAGATACAGATGATACACTCGATACCGCATGTTGCATAGTATGTACGCGTATACAGTTCTCGATTTGGGGGAGGGGGGGAATAACGGAGTCCTTTTTATTTTTTTTACTTTTTTTTACCCCTTCTATTTTTTTTTTTTTTAAACGGAACGCTGTGAACCGAAAATTTACTAGGAACCTAATGAATTAGTAAATTGTCGGTTTTTCTGATGCAAAATATAATAGCCATATAAAATATATAATATTTTCCCCTTGTACCTAACTAAGGAAAAAAAAATGAACTGTTCAAATACCTTACAACTATATAAAATACAGTGAAAAGAAATGTTTGTATGTATTAAAAAAAAATTAAAACGGAGTCAGTTCATATCAACACTTTTATGGACCTTGTTCAATGCATAATTTTTTAATCATTGACCGATTTGATGTTTTTAAAGAAATATTTAATTATTGTTTTTTTCTATACACATTATTTCGTAGAACAAATTTAATATTATTTCGGTGCGATTGTTGCCGGAGGGAAGTTAATGACGCGGCGGCAAATTTTGTGCGTTTGACGTGCAATTTCATCCAAACCCGCCGAGTTTTTTTTACCCAAATCGAGCACAGCGTATATAAGTCTATTATTAATTTTAAATTCGAGATCCAGTAAGACACCTGCACATCGCACATTAGATAATGAGTCGCGTTCCGACGGAATGGTTGATTTATTGCCATATAAATACAATATACGATGATACATAAATAAATAAATAATACACGTCGGCCGCGTGTGACATAATAGTGTTGTACACATTACACGCGCCCACCCCCACCCATACACAGAGTAACATGACAAATGGACGTGACGTGCGGCACACTCCTCTGTAAGCGTCTTCGGCTCGTGCATCATTTTAATAATATATTATATTATTATATTATTTTAGGGTTTACCCGTAGATGGTGGAATAATAATGGAATTATGGTGCTGCTTCCTCTACTTCGCGACTCCAAGACGTGTGAGGAGACGATGGGTACCTGCACGCAGCTCTCGGTGAATACACATTATTTTATTAATATCTCGACATTCCCTGTCCGCATATTTACCACCGCCGTCGTCGTAAGTATCGAATTCGTAATATATATACGCGGGCAAGGAGGGAGGGGGTTTGGGAAACTGTTTATTTTTTACATTTTGGCTCGGCGTGTTATTTTTTATTTTCCTTTCACCATCATAGACGTTCGTCTAAATATTGTCATACGTAAAATCCTCGTGACATCACGATATCATTATCGTGCGACGGAATGGGCAGCTGGCGGGATGATTCGTTTGAAAAACGACAACTTAAAAATTGTCGAAAAAGAAACTCAAGCTCGCCAGTGACCCGCCGTTGATGTAAATAGCAGCGACGCTTATAAACTACATAATAATATTATATCATATTATATTATCGTATTTAAGAAGGTAAATAAGTAATAACCATAAACAAACCACAACTGACGCACGTATGTCGTTCAGCGATTCGTTCTTCTTTTGCGGTAATTAATTTTAGAGAGAGAGAGTGTATATTAGACTCAACTGCAGTATACCCAACTCTTCTGTATATTATTACTGTATTATGTAAAACTTAATATACTCGTACCGCGGTCCCTTTAAATAATATTACGGACACTTATATAATAGTCCTTACACAGTTGGGTATACCTTTGGTACTATTATAATATTATTATCGTGGAATGGACGCGTATTACTTAGACTCTCAAATTGTTTGATGAATGATGGGCTAAGCGTGTGTTTAGGCAAAGTTTCCGACTGAATTACAATAACATTGTGGTGCGAAATTCGTCATGTTTGATTTAATTTGCATATAAAATACACAATATTATATTGCATTGTATATTATAATAATATATATATATGACGTATTTATTGTAAAATATAACACGTTTTTGGTACAATTTATGGTAAAAAAAGAATTGTAAATAATATTTTGAACATTGCATTGTGGCGACAGTTAGAAAACGCACCTTATTTAAATTATTTACATCACAACAGTATCGTATTTTAAAATAATTAATTATTACAATAAAATATATATTATATATATTTATATATATTATGAACAGTTTATGACAATGGCATTTACTATTATGCAGAATTAAAATAATAATTGAGTTGCTGTCGAAATATAATAACATGCGATTTTAGAGCCTAATTGTTTTTAAGAGTCCAACATTTTACTCGACCAATTCGTTTTTATTATCATTGAATTATTTTTATCATAAATTTAGATTGGATTTTAATATAGTTAAGTTAAAAACCATTTATAATAATTATAATGTGATCGTATTAAATTAAAATAATTGTTATAAACGTTTGTTACGAATTTAAAACAATGTTTGATAGTACTTGCAAGTTAAGGCAATTACTTTAGTTGAATAATAATATATACAATTGTAAATGTAGACGCAATAAAATATTAACTTGCGTATTGTGCTCTACTTCACCGTTAGAACAATTAGAATAACAATTACACACGGTAAGAAAGTAGATTATCATAGTTGTAACATAAACAATGATCGTTGTTTGTTTAAATAATAATATATTCACCACGCTTTAGGAACTACTGCCAGCAATAATTTTTGTCCGTTGACTTACAGATAAAAAAAATGTTTTGGATCGACGAACCGATTACAGCTGTATCATTACTTCGATGATTTTACACACATAAATCAAAAATTTTCCAACTAAAGAGACGAAGAATTATACGATGATAATATGCAGTGGCGCACAGAGGTATTTTGAGAGCACATACAGTTAACACGTGCCACCTCCCATTTTTTTTATTTTAAAAAATATTCTCACAGAGATTAATTATTATAGACTACTAGCTGATCCCGTGCACTCCATTGCCCATTAAAAATTCCAACTCTATATGAATAATATGTTTTAAATCAATGGTAACCATGTCCATTCACAAACGACAATTTCCGTAGGAAATCTCAAAATCCCTCTTTGAGCACCTCCCGGGGTCGGTCCTCTCCCTTTTTAAATTGGCCCATCTTCTGCCCAGATTTCTAATCTATCTCTTTACCAAATTTTATCAACATCGGTCCAGCCGTTTAGGAATGCATAAAGGACACACGCGCAGACAGACAGACAAATACTCGTTTTAATATATATATACATATATATAGATACCTAATATAGTTTATATTATAAATGTATGCACTTCCCTGTGACACTGTGTGCATTAACAGCTGACGTGAAACGTAAAAATTGAAAAGTGTGCAACACTTCTAATGCATACGCATACTGCTCAGTCGGCGAGTAGGTCTTTCGTTTTAAAATATTTTGGTGAATTAAATTAGGTGTGCAGTAGCAGCAAAATTCGTGAATTTCGGGCACAGTTTCCCAAATCATAATATATAATTCCCTACCTATACACGCTGCAGTACGTCGCCGCGCGTCGGATACAATTTTTATATTTTCATAAAACATTACTATTAAAGACTTAACTTTTGCACTATGCTAAATCATACAATACTATTTTAATATATAGTGTCCACATGGTATAACGTCTTTGTGAAACTAGTGAAAATCCATCAAACGGTCGTTTACTGAAGGTATTCCGTCTCTGGTCATAGTAATTCTCAACGACCAGCGTGGCGGCTTATTTTTGATACGACTTTTGTACCATATATATTATGTTGCGTGCTGGATTGTATCGTATAGTATAATATTTTTTAATGTCACGTATTATTATTATACTTATAGATGCTCCTTCCGCTCTCTTCGCGATATATATTTTCATCTGAAAGGATTAATTTCCGTTTTGTTTGATCATCTACAACCGCTGCAGAGTTCTGCGAAACATAATATTACAATATAGCGTCACACCTATTACTATATATACTGGCTGCAGTAATATATTATCTATTTTCTAACGATTTGTTTCTGCGGTACAATATAATACGATGCTGCACTGTTATATTTTATATAGATCATTATAGGATCGACGTATAGATGCTAAGTGAGTATCAACAATGCAGTTCGTACAACATCGATTAATTCCCCGATAGAAAAATATGGACTACCAAAGGGTAACAACTATATACGATAGCTCTGACGAAATATATAATAACATAGTATCTTCTGCAAATAAATAAAAAATGATGACCTACATTTTAAGGTTTGAGCGGTTTTTTTATGCTTCGCGTATGATGTATATATATTATATTATTGTACGCGTGCAGATATCGCGCGCATTGCCCGTTATGAGATCGGTCTTTCGAGAAAAATCTCAGTTAAAACACTATATTTTTGTTCTGCCTAAACAGAATATTCCAATCCATCATATAACAAGGAAAAAATACTGTAATCGTAAATCGTACGTATTATTAAACGATGCACTGTACAGTCTACAGATTGTCGTATAAGTTTTTTTTTTTATTTTGTTTTGCTCGAGAAACCGACAATAGGCAACAAACGCGTGTTATTAGTGCGTTTGCATGCCGGTGCCAGCTGTTCGAACTAACTCAATATTTTCCACTTTTCGAGTCTGGTCTTTTTTCTCTCAAGGCGTAAATAATATCGTTTCGAATATTGAGCAATTGCGAAATTGCATTATTGTTGTACTATTGTCCACCGTTATTTAAAATTGTAATATTCGCAACGTTTGTATAATATGATATTGTTATATAATTTTTTTTAAAACCGGTCATTGGTTTGAAAGTTACAGTATACACATCCTGCGTGGATGAAATTATTATAGTGATAACACTTTACCGAATCTATATAAAAATGATAAAAACTAAATAATATATGGTGGTTTTGAAATTGGACCCCATAATGATATTTTGATGTTTTGCATGAATACAAGCTGGGTTTTGGTCTTAAACCATATGTGCAGTTTTAGACATCAAAATGGATTAATAATAATATACAAGTACATATTATTATATACTTATGTATATATATATATATTTATTTATAATTATTTTTTATCTGTGTCGATTTTAATCCAATTAACTTCTTTAATTATTATTATATAAGTACTAAACATTGTATATTATATCTTTACATAATTTATCTAATTGCCCGATTGGGCGTGAGTTAATTAAAATAAATAAATAAAATAAATATACATAAAATGCAGTGTTGTAAAGTGTTTAAGTAAAAGTACTCAAATACTTTTTTCCGTATTGAATACTTTTTTAAATGCATTTTTCTTTGATGTACTTGAATGGTATTTTTAAAACTTTTTTTTTCTATTGAATAATATTTTAATCAATAATATTATTTAATTGAATATTTTTTTTTTTATTCTTTTAATTCTTAATTATTGTTTCTATTTATAATCCTCGTTAAATAAAAAAAATACCACGTTATTACTCAACATTACAACAGTTTTATATTATATGTTTATCATTTATGGATAATTCGATATCGGTTTTCGTCGATTAATAACTTAAATAAATATTTTTTTCTCCAGGAACCAGTTTATCGTCGACGACGATCGAAACGGTACGTCGGGACCAGAATAAGCTTATTAAGTCAACAAGAAAGTATATATTATGCAATAAGCATTTGCTTAGCAGCTATTATACTTAATAATTAAACAATGCTAAAATATTATTAGTTCTACCTATTTCCCAAGAAAATGGTTATCAATATTATCATTATCGTTTATGGTATATCTAAATACATACCTATACCTAACTAATATAATATATAACTCTCTGTAGAGAAAAGTTAATTGTTGTCGTGCAACCATCACTAAAAAACAACTAACATGAGTGATCAGCATTTTTATTACTAAACGAATCATGTTTTTAATCAAATTTATAACTATAACAAATTATATCAGAACTAAATAGAATTTTTTTTTCTGTGTGCTTGAAGATTAGTGCAAATACTTATAAAAAGTATTTGAGTATTATTCAAATGCCTACTTAATTATTTATAGTATTTGGGCGGTATTTTAAATAATTTTTAACAACACTGATAATAGGAAATAATAATGGCAGTACTCCTGAACAAAGCTACATCCTCACAATATTCAAATTCATATCAAGAACTGTTACCTCATCGGTAAAATATAAAATAGTATGATAATAGCATAAGTTATATCATAATTGCAATATTTTCTAAATACTATTAATAATATGGGTAACCTATTTCGATCAATTCAGCTCCTAATCGTATATAATAATATATTAATAAATATATCAATACATCAAATCGTACTGTAGTGAATAGAGTAGGTATATTAAAGTCGAACCCACGCAGTCCTCGGAGGGTTATACGGAATTATCCGTTTTGGAAATGAGAATAAAACAAATATCCTACACATCGAGGCATTGAGTTAACAAATATGTTCCAATTTTGATTAAAAGTTGGCAACTCTTTGGGGAGACACGACTACAAAGGATTTACGTTATCGACATAATATGGGAATACGTATATAATATTATAAACATATTATACGAATTAAAATATGCGATATCGAATTACTGATCATCCTTTGGTTTATAACGCTTCGATTTCGATTTTAATTGGCTATTTGGGATGCGGACGAAAATAGTTTTGGATAATAA
Organism: Sitobion miscanthi; assembly: GCA_008086715.1. Lineage (NCBI taxonomy): Eukaryota > Metazoa > Arthropoda > Insecta > Hemiptera > Aphididae > Sitobion > Sitobion miscanthi. The sequence continues at coordinate 31,109,294 of CM017802.1, forward strand.
TTCACAGGAGCACGATGGAGGATGATATTATAGGTAATGTCATATACCTATGAAATGTTATATTGTTTTAATATTTTTTGCCCAAGAGAATATTAATTCCACGAATATCTATTGTGCAATGCATGGGTTGTAGGTTAGGTATTGGATTGTAGTTACACATCTAGGTCGGTAGTATACTAGTATAGGTCATCTGCTATACAGCTCAATATGTTATGTTTATGTTCATTATTAGATTTTATTCATAAAGTTGGTGTAAAACTTTACAGATTTGATTACTTATTGCGTCACAAAATAAATACTTTGTAATTTCTCTTGGTGCCTACGTGTTACACAATCGAGTCGTATAAATTATTTTGTATAGATTGGCACAATTTTGAAGGGGACGAAAAAAAAGAAAGAATATAGTAGGTACAATAATATAATTATATACGTTACATAATAAAATGTTTACGCTGTATCGAGGGTTTTATTTTTTTTTATTCTCGAAAACTACCTATAAGGAATTAATTATTGTTTTATTTTGGGAAAAGCATTAAACCTGTGTCCAATTACTCGACGATCGATTGTAATTTACAGGACGGTATAAACGAAATCTTTATTGTAAAGAGTATACACTATATAATGGATATCATATAGGTAAGTCACGAACGCGCTCAACATTAATAATTCATTTTAAATGTCTCTATGTTTTAACTTTATGGCACAGATCATCAGAGCGTATTCGTTCCGTGTATCCGAAGTCCGCCTAAAAAAGTCAAAACTTAAATTAGTTTGTGTTTCGTATTTGATTTTAGACGTTTTAATTACGCTGACCGTAGATGGGACAACATGTAACCTGACTGCCAAGGCAATTATTGTAATGCGTATACACCGTTTTAACACAAAATCTATACACGTATTATAACTTTGTACCGTAGTTGCGGTGAAGTCCAGATACGCGGTATAACACTATAATATAGTTATACGACCAGCTTATTTTTGTAATTCGTGGAAACAATATCTCGGCGGTTGGATGTCAAAAGTATAAGGTCAGGAGATATTTCGGAACATTTCAAACTCGAGTTTCGGAAACTTATGATATTAAGCGTACAGGATAAATTCCAGCAGGTACAGTTGAGTTCTAAAGCTGCGAGCGTATATTACACATAAAAAAAAATATAACATTTGGTTAGTTGTAAACCACCTGTTTAGTACCCTCTCCACCGTTACGTATACTTCAAACTTTAATATGGCGACAAGAAAGAACAGAAAATATAAATAACTGTGTGAAAATTTGTCATGTTTGTTGGGAGCTGTAAACACAAATTAGTAAAATTTTGAATTTCACCGCATCTTTCGCATTTAATTTTTCAATGCTATAATATCAAATGTGAAAATAATAGTTATGTGAACGATCAATTTAGAGAAACTATGAGGGGAGGTTCGAAATGTTATATTGTATTAGAAGACGCACGGAAGGCGTACTTATTCCTATTTTTATCGAGTCCTATAGATATCATTTTATGATATCATCATATGTACAATTCATTGTTAACACTGGGTTATCGACGGTCGGCCCGCAGTCGTCTTGTCACTAACGAACAAAATATATAAATAGAGAAATCGCCTACACGGAAATCCTAAAAAAAAACATCATTCTTTGAGTTCCTAGTTTCTACTATACATGGAGTTTATCTTCACGTGCAATGGTCCTACAGATTATTTCATCACATTGGCTTTTTCATGCGTGCAAAAACTAATTGTATGAATTTATTATTATTATTTTGTTCAATGCTTAAGTTGTAATTTATAGTGGGTGTCCACAAATCCCTTTTCGACTGTATCATATGCCCTCGAACGACCACGGGATATATTGTGTTTGATTTTTGTTTAAGCGGTGATTAGCTGTCTCTGTCAAGTCACGCGCGCGACATAGGAATTTGTTCGTAATTCCATTATCCGACGTGATCCGTTCGATCTAGTGATGTGAATAATGATTTGGGAAATAAATTAAAGTTTGCGTGAATTCTAATTCCAGGTCAATTTTTTCCATCTCCTGTCATTTTTTGTTTTTGTAGTTTTCAAAAACTTGAATCACAAGATTTGTACATTTTGAAAATTCTTATTTGAAATTGTATACATATATATATATAGGTATTATATGAAAATTGCCGTAAACGTGGGAAATAGAATTTTGAATAATTTCCTGTGTTCCGTCGCTTCCAGTCCACTCGAACTCCGTAAGGTGGATAATATGGCTTTTGGGTATAAAACAATTATTATTATTATTATTATTATTATTATTATGCTACCCACCTGCAGCTGTAGAATTAATAATATTATGTTCTGGCGCCATCACTGCTCGTGGCGCAAAAATATAATCATTCTTGTTGGCAGGTTGTTCGATTACTATAAGGCTTCGATTATAGCAGTTGTTATAATTTTTATATTCGTAGTGATAACCAATAATGTATATATATTATATACGTTAATTTATTATGACATGTGTAATATTATAATACACATACCATACATACGGAAAATCATAAGATATGAATCTGAATATAATATAATATAACAGTAAGCGATAAGTGTAATATTGAATAGGTACATAAAACTATGTTTTATTATACTAAACTTTGCATAGAAATATATTTATTAAAATGGTTTGATGTATTTATCATTCAAAATTAAATTTTTTTCATTAGTCAGACTTATTTAAAAAAAATATCTTTTATAATAAATATATTTTTAAACTATTTAAGTAGATAACTCACCAGTACAATATAAGGACTCTCAATAATATTGCATTGTTTTATAATCATAGTTTTTTTTTTATAATCCGTCTATTCATTATTGTATACTTATTAATAAAACAATATCTTATTTCAAAGCTAAGCGATAAACCGTATTTAAAATATTGTTATGGAAACAAGCACGATTTCTTCAACTATATAATACCATTCATTCAAATGAAAAAAAAAAACAATAGGTACTAAATATACTAAGATACTTAAAATAATGGCTTTTTATTAAACTATTATATGAAAGCGTTTTCAAAATTGTACATAATTTATAGGTACTCGTTTATAAGTCTCGCGTTATATTGTCTACACGCCAACATCGGCCGATTTCAAAAACCTTCGAAAAAGGCAAGCGGGCGGCCAATAATAATGTATTCATATAATACGCGTAGGTATGTACGCGTTTATCGACTTACCCGGTCCACGGTAACACCTTGCCCGAACTCTCGAAACTCGAACTCCTCACGTCGTACTTGTGGCCCTTGAACCCGATCTGATTGTGCAGGTCCACGCCGAGACGCTTCATAGGTCCATCGGACCCGGCGGCGGGTCTGATGTTCCTCTGCAGGTGCAGTCTACCGGTGGATTTCATCGGACGACCGACGACGCGACGGTTTTCATCCTCTCGCGCGAACGGAACGAACGGAAATATCGAAACGGTAAAAAAAAAACGATCGCGTCCAACACAAATATTATATCGTTATCGCGATAAAAACAATAGCGGCGGCGAGCGCGAAAACATACTATTGTATGCTGTCGGAAAACGACGACGTGAAAATATACGAAAATATTCCGCGCCGATATTACGATATATTATTTTTGTCAATTATTTTATCATATCAGACACTAATTATTTGGCTTTTTACGACGGCGGCTAGGCGATGAGCGCTGTGATGCACACACACCGGACGAGATCGAGTTCGGCAAAAGCCGGTCGCGATACTGAACCCGACGGCGCGGCACACTTGTTGTGAACGTCGGCGGCAGGCGACGCGCTTGCGTTTCACGAGCGAATTAGTCGTGTGTAGCTGTCGCCGCCTCAGCCTCCACCGCCAACCACCGTCGTCGTCGTCGTCGTCGTCGGTACAAAATTTTTGTTATTTTTTTCGTTACCCGGTCGGATGTTCCCAACCCCTCCTCCCCAACCCTCGGCCCGCCGATCTTGTCCGATAAATTTATATATTTTACACGCACACCTCGCACGCATTATATTCCACGACGACGGCGGTCGGTTCGGGTCTATCGTAGAGCGATGAGTACGCGTTACGCGGTCTTGCCGTCGTTTTACGACCGTATATTATAAAAATAATAACGATATAGGTTACAAAAAACAGTTCTGGGCATCGCGTTAAGTGGGCATAGGTGTATAACACAAATATATTATTATACAGGCGAGTACGCGGTTCACGACGGTTTTGTCAACGTGCATTTTGGACGCATTCGCAGTACGATAATATCGCGATTCGTGGCGTAAAGCAGAACAGCTGCTGTGGTCTTAACGTCAAAAAAAAAATTATTGTTTTCCTGGAAATATGATCCGACGTAATTTTGAACGGGGATTCGAGCGCCGACAGTTGGGAGATAAGACAAACATTGCGTTTAATTTAGAATTATGTATATAGTAAAATGTACACACTGAACAGATGATATTTAAAAACATTTACGTCTACTGCAATAGCTATATGACAAGACAGGCTATAATATTATAATAACTTTTTGCCGGAAGATTGCTCTATTATTTTAAGTAAAGAGTATTTGTCTCACAAAATATCTCGATTATATTACGCGGTATAAAAGAACTGAGCAAGATCACTTCCTTAGACGGTTCGCAGTATTTGGATATTTTGCAGAATCAATAACCCTCCCCCCCCCTGAAATGTAATTTATTGATCGTATTATCGCAATTATTATGTCTGTAACATAATATATTATAACAGTATAGAATACGATGAGGTTTAAGTTCGGGCTATAGACATATTAATGTATTTCTTATTTAACTGTATACGTACATATAACACGTGTTATAGCCTATATAATGTATGTACCTCTGCATTGACTGTATAAGTACAATAACTACCAACAATTATTATAAGATTCGCGATACCAAAAATGTTACTAAAACGGTTGTTTTACTAAATCATTCAACAATAATATCAATTCTTACAACGATATAAGGGTCAAACATATTCGAACGAAGTGCGTAAAACCGACGTCGTAGAGCACGTCGAATTCGTTTTTAATTTCGCTATATTCGAGAAAATCACTAGAAAAACAAGTGAAATGACATATATTATACGGCTCTGTTGCGGTGTCCTAGCTATATATATATATATAGCTATATCGTACCGTTGGCGATCCTTTCGGTGTTCAATACGATTCAAAGTAGTGTGTGGCCTATAGTCTATACATTTTATATAATATGGAGACCACCCAGGCATGTACACCACACGAAAAACGTCACGTGTCCTGCACATTACCCGCGGACTTTGGGTCACCGTACTCAACTCGAGACACGGTCGACGAACGACGAGCCAGCTTGTACTCTCTCAGCTTGCCGTTTCGGTGGACCGTGATAAAATGGACGTACCGCGATGCAGATATTTACGACGATGGAATAGATGTGACCACTATAATAATATGCCCCCCCTCAGTTCCACCACCGCCGACGTCGTCCGAACTCTTTCGAAGACTCCGTAAAATCGCTGTCGATGGCCGAAAATAAGGAAAACGAGGAAAAAGGTGAGACTATGTTTAATATGATAGTGTTGACTTATGACCAGGACGGTAAATTTAACACAATATTAATACGGGTAATTTTTATTACTTAATATACTTTGTGCAGAAATAATTTTAAGGTTCGGTCAATACAATTGATATTACTGCCTGTATATTATAATATTATACACACACGAAATTCTAAATTTATATTTTCGACATTTTAGTTCATGCCACCCCATACTACTCCAGCAACATTGAAAACAACGACTATATTATTATTTATTATAAAAGTTGTATTTTGTAATGTTATTAATACATTTGAATAACGATTATTGTATTTTCGAATGTTTTAGATGATGAACGGAGGGATAAATGTAATGATTTTCAATGACTTGTGTTCATTTATTTTATTTTTTCGCGTCTGGGGACACTTTTTTGAGTAGAAAAAAAGATTCCATCACCTACTTGAGGGGGGAGGGATTCTGGTAGCGGATTGGATCTACTGTGTACTTTGATTGGTGAATATCTCATTTAAAATAATCGGGGGAGGAAATACGCACATCAGTTAATATTTTATTTTATTATAGGTACATTATAATATCGTTGTAACATATTTGTGTCATATAACCATTGTCTTCACCCAATATTATTATAAAATGTACAGCTAGGACGTCATGCATATTTTGTCACACGAGAAAATGTCGGTCTTCATTGCGTATATACGAGAAAATTGTAATAATATAATATTATTGTAATAATATGATATTATTGTAATGCATTACTTATTATCTCACATAATATCCGATTTGCTCTTGCAGGTCGGTGCGAACGGATCTATGTCAGACTAGCGTGTTAAAAGCCGATACCTTACCGTTCTTTGTAGTGCGACATTTTGTACGGTCTTACAGGTGCTAATATACGTTCTCTGCGTGACTGCGTGTCGTGTATATTCGAATATCATATATTTCTGGTAGGTATACACACGTCTGGGTGCACGTCTTTGAAAACAACAATTTTTATTTATAGCACTACCGAAAACCCGCGTAGGAAAACGATTTTTGTCGAGGATAAAAAAGAAAAATGAAAAGTTTTACAATAACACCTCACGACTGTTCACCGTCGTCGGTGTATGGGATATCGACGAACGATTTGGTATTCAAACTACGAAACGAAAGACAATGTAAAAAAATATAAAACAATGTACCTCTATAAAACGTGCGATATAATAATGTATATAATATATTCGGGTTTCCTCCGTTATCCATGCATAATGTATAATATACAATATAATCAACAAATAAAAAAAGCAAATACAATTTTTGTTATTTTCGACTTAGGTAACAACGAAACGGTTTTTGTACACCTTCTATGGTATCATTATATTATTTGATGCCACAAAAATATTTTTCGGGTTTTGGATCCAAATACGCGTTGTACTATATGGGTGCTATAATATTGTCCTCGTGATTTTAACCGGTTGGTCGCTCTAAAAGTTGGAAAGTAAAAAATAAAAATGTTTGTTTTTGATAATATTCCTTTCAAAATAACATGTCCACGAATGTTTAGAACCGTTTTTGTGTTATGTTTTGTATTTTTCCCGGACTTCGACTGCTTATAAAGGCCTTAATCGGGAGGATACATCTTTTTGTTCGAAACTTAAACCCAACGCAAGATAATATCTCTTTCGTTGTTTGACGCGTATATTGTTCCTCAGATTTCATATAGTTGTAATAACTTGTAAACATAAGCAGTAGCTTTACAAATCCGGAGTACACAACAATAGTTCTCATAGTACAATATCATTATCATCATAATAATAAATTTGTTATTATTTAGGTTTCCAATCCATGAATACAGATGTCTGTATACCATAATATATTATTTTTTTCGAGCTTTTTGTTTATCACCCAAAAATAGTGTTAATTTATGTAATATTGTTTTACAATTCATTTGAATCATAATATAAAAATAAAGTTAACAAAAGAAAATTTATTTTAATCACATACCGGCTACCGTGATATAGATATGTACCTATATTGTATAGGCATCATTTTTACACCTCGTTGAATTGTTAATAAATTAGAAATGTCGTTATAAAAACGAGTTAAATGACTTTATCAATATTAGTTTGAGGCATTTTTGAATCGATATATGCGTGTTCGGTTTAAAGTTAATCTTTGTCAGTTTCAAATACAACAACAACAACAACAACAACAGCAATAATAATAAAATATGTTAAACCGTTAAAATTTAATTCACTCGTTTCCTTCGGGACTTGTAAATTGTAAATTTAGTTCTCTAATATCACAAAATATTTAACGAAACAACCATAAAACGTCATCAACATTATTAGTTTTATTACGATCGTTATAATAAAAGTTTGACTTTTTTCTTTTATCGCGTACAAACTATAATTTAACATTAGTGCCTGTATTATATGTATATACACACACATACATAACAGATGATACCTAGCTGGTAGGTGACTTAGTTAATCATGATTTCTTTACATCCGTTATTGTTTCCTAGGTAGGTACTGAGTGAATATCGGAGCTTTATGTTACTATTTCGCGTAAGTTCACAACGTCCGTTGACTAACACATAATAGAAGTTTACATAAAATATTATATCATTATAATTATTATTTTAACGCTGCTATTGTACGAAACGGATAAGATTCAAAGGAGAGCCGTCGATAAAGGAAAATTGTTGTATTAGATAACAAAGATATGTTATATAATTATTATTGTTATTTAATATTGTTGGCTATTGTTTTTACAACCATCACGATGTATACAAATATATTATATAATATGAAGTCTATCTAGAGTCCGCACAAAGCTGGACAAGTTAGTTATTGTTTTCAACTATGTAGTTAAAGTTAAGTTACAAAAACTAACTCAGTTAGAATATAACTTGAATTCTGACATTTTTCGAATTTCCAACTTATCTAAGTTAGTTTAGTGAAAATAGTAACTTGAATTAGAGTAGAAGTTAGAAGTCAGTTTAATTTTTTAATATAAAATTAAAAACTTTTTTGTTAAAAATATGTAAAGCGCACTACATACATTAATTACTTGGTGTCTAACTCAAATAATTGGTAACGGTAGAAAAATTGTATTGAAAAACTGATAATTTAATTCATATGTTTCAAGTAGGTAGGTAATAACTAATAATGTTGATTACGCAACGGCTACCGTGTAAATCTCAATGACCTTTCATTTTATTAATAAATATTTTTCACAATTTTATTAAATGTAAATCTCTGTTTTATAGAAAACTGCAACGACTTAATAGTTATATCTTTTATCTATTATAGGTATTTTAAGCAGGGCTGCAACATCGACGGCTGCGATAAGCCTTAAAATATAGTACCATATATATTATACACGAAGTAGTAGTTATCGTAGTACCTGCGTGTATTATCTAAACTCTAAGTGTACCATGCAATTAGTTTTGAATTTACCAACCAACCGACCGAATAATATTATAATTGTCAATTACGATTATAATATAATTTATAGTAATATACCACAGAGGTAATTGAGTTATACCTATATTATTTGAATTGAGATTGACGATAACGCACATGCGATGGACGAGGATAACTTATTATAATATATCTGTTATAATATCGTCAATATAAGCCAATTTTACAATAAAGAATGATTTTTATTTTGATGTTCAATAATTTTTTTTTTTTATAGAGATAAAGCCGTCGCAATGTAAAATGCACAACGAAATTCAAAGACAAGAAAAACGAAAAGAAATGTGTATACGAATCTCGTCCGGGAGGAGTCAATAAACCTCAGTCTTACCGCTTATTCAAAATCGTGTTTTCTCCAAATATTTAAATCCGTACATAGGAAGTGTGAATTATTAAATCAGCTACCCACGTTAAATATTTAAAAATTAACCTGACCCAACAAATAATATAAATATTAATTTTGTACTCCGAAAAGATATTTTAATATTTATGATATACTTGAATATTTTTCTTCTACTTTTTCTCCTACAATCGATAACTTTATATATGGTTACATAGATACTATATACCTCCTAGCCGTACACAAAGGTATTCACTATAAGTGACAACAAAATTATTATCACCTCCCTTACATGAATAATTCCGTTTTGAATAACATTTTATTGAATACGATAACGATTTTTTATTAGGCCCAACAGACGTATAGTTCACTTTGCTGTTAGGTTTTGTATCGCAACAAAATTGTAAGTTTATGCATCGAGGAATTCATTTGAGTTTGCACACGGTCGATTTATATACCTATAATATACGTACATTTATTCAAACTCCTGCATAAAATCAAGACGATCCAAATTTTATGAGATCGGCGGTAATACATTTCGAGGAAAAAATATTGGTTGGTATAATTTTATTCGGACGTACAAGTAGATCCGATTTGTTTTCGAATAAATTACCAGTGGTCGTAGGTATGAAACACATACCTACGTAAATTACGACAGTACGATGATATGCCTGCATACAGGGTGATTATTTTAAAAGTAAGCACTAATTTTCTCGAAAAGCGTTTACGTTTTGGGTTTCAGCGTGTAAAAATTCATGCTAGTAGGGTAAGATTAGTGGAATGGAGTGGTACTACAGGCTAGCCCTCAAAGTGTTGACGCACCACTCCGCTGATCCAAATTTTAAATACACAGGTATTCAGTTATAATTAATAAATACTGGTGTTTAATATAATATATTATTATGCGTTATAAGTTAATAATATTTAATATGTACACAATCAAAACCATTTTTTAAGCACCCTATTATTGTGTTTACATATTATTGGTTACCTGTACGTACAGATTGTAATTAATTCTTGTACGTAATATCGTGGATTATAATATTATAATAATAATAACGTTAAAATAAAATTCAGATGCATCTCCCGCGAACAATATTGTTCAAATCCGATTTGAATACCTACTATAGCAATATTTTAATATTTTTCTTATAATTTTAGGTGCGGAACGATCACGTCATGATAGATGTCAGTTGGTTCGTCAATGGCTTTCAAATTTAAATGAATGCACATGACCTCGTTCGGAAAAAATGTTTTGAAACGAACCGCGTAATATACTGCAACCGTGTTAGAAGGCGAACGCAAATGTGAGTATGGGTCTTGTTTGGAAGTGTGATTTTTTTTTAATCATCTTCTGTAGCGATAACTGAGTACAGATTTGGATATGTTTTGTTTCTTATCCATTACCTTGGGTGAGAGCAAAGATGAAAACAGATTTATTTTGCTTGAAGTTGAATTTTCATTTGTTATACCTGCACGGATATATTGGATGAAGTCCGCCATTATACGTAATAGCAGATATAATTTCGCATGAAAAACCGATTATACAAGCACAAATCACAGGGGCGCTAAGGATGCATAGTACCCAACATTTTAATCGTGTTCCTCGACCAACCGACCCCCTTTTAGCCATAGCTGCTTAAGACCAATATAAAAAAGTGGGTAAGTGAGTGTCACTCTTCTGTACAGTAGATTAAAAATGGGTCACTGTCATGGATGGCGTTAAATTTGAATCCAATGATATAAAATAATCGTATACGAAAAAGGACTGTGATGGTATGTCAGCCTAGGATTTGAAATAGTTATTATTACATAATACCACGGCAGCTGGTAAGTTAAGTTAATATTATTTGTATGTTATCATATTTGTTTATCATTGTATAAGAAAAACGATTCTAAGCGAAAACAGTCAGTCAGCCTATGATATTACCAAGTATATTCGATGATATTATTGTGAATAAAGTAATTTATATATAACCTATTTACGTGGAACCTTGTTTTCAATTTTCAATCCTTAGCTATAAAAGTTGAACATTTTATAAATTTTTAACTACAAAATGTTGTCAAAATTTGAACTTTAAATGCTAAAAAAAAAATTGTGACTAGGATTTTTTTCATCTGCCTTTGAAACAATAACCTAGGAGCCTTCTATTAAATTTTCAAGCTTTTTTACCCAACAGATAAAATTTTATTGATATTTATAGAGAAAAAAAAACTAAAAAAAATGGAAACTGAAAATGTCCGTAAACAGCTCACAATAAGTCAAAATGCTATGGTGTATAGAAAATGCTAATAAAACATTCAGTCAAAATTTCATGTACCTACGATCATTTGTTTTAGAGTTGCACCAAAAACCAAAATCGATTTTATCGAAAACAGAATTTGCGTAAAATTTCCGATTTTCCTTAATTTTTATTTTATTTTTCACGTCGCGTTTGAAAACTACTGAGAAATTTTTACTTTTGACCTCCCCCAAAGTACCAACTAGATTCACTTTTCTATCAGAAAAGTTACTGTTGAAGAAAATCCAAGCATTTTTACTGTCCTAAAAGGTAATGACAGATAAACAAAAAAAAAAATTAAATTAAAAAAAAAACACATCATTGTAAAATCAATACATTCGTCGTTTCGCTCATAATCTAAAACTAATAATAATCGAACATTTAATGATACTTATCGTGTACCTACTCAGACATGAAAAAAAAATAATAGTAAAAAAAAAACACACGTCATTGTAAAATCAATAGGTACATTCATCTCTTTGCTGAGAATCTAAAATAAAACAAAAAAATAAAATGTATTAAAAACACTTCCGCGTTTTGTTGTATTATTTTACTCAAAACATTTCAAATTCAATAATAGCAGTTGTCGTTACCAGCGAAAAAGTGTTTGTAATAAATCGAATACGCAATTCTAAATTTAATAATATGATATAACAATTTCAGTTCGGTGTTTTATTTTTGTCTATATTGTAAAGAAATCTCTACTGAAATCCAATTTTTTGGAAATTGAGATATTAGTTCTGACTACATATTATATTATTGAACACAATTTATTTTGACATATTATTTTAACAAAACCTCATGTCGTATGACTACATGTGTACGAAACATACATTTATGAATGAATGAAAATAAATTGTTTTATTTTTTGTAACTTGTGTTTCACCTTTTCAGTATAATTTCAGTACTATAATATACACGGTAATTTATAAGGCATGCTCACATCTCTTTTATTCATTAATAATGATAATGTACGTATTCAAATTTTGATTTTTGGTATTTTTAAGTACACTTATACTTAAATCAAACTTTTAAATAATTTTTGACATTGGATTTGTTTCTGATGGAAAAGTGAATCTAGTTGGTATTTTTAATAGGTCAAAATTGAAAACCCTCAGTTGTTTTCGAAAGCGTCGGAAAAAGTTACTAATTTAAAAAAAAAAAAACGATTTAAATTTTTTGGTGTAACTCAATAGACTAAATATTTATATTAGAATTTTCCATATATTGCAATATTTTATTTTTGACTTATTTATTAAGAAATAGAAATGTATAAGACATTTTCTTTTCATGACTAACATAATACATTTTAATTGAATTTTCACCATAAGTTTTTCTAACTTTATCAAAAAAAAAGTTCATTGGAAATTTACGCTATTAATAGTCATAAGATATTTTTTATTTTTTTTTATTATTTATAAAAGTATGTAAGCGACACACCGTCTCCGCTCAGAATCGTTTTTTTGTATACAATAATCTATCATCGAATTTCATTATAACACAGCCATTACAATGTATTGTTTGACAATTACTTTACAGCAGAGCAGCACCCACTTATGCGCCTTTTTTTAGTTAGTACTATAACTATGATTGCTCAACAATTATAATGTACTAGATGGACTAAAAATATATATATATATTAAATAATAAACCCGGCTTCCATAGTAAATTAATTTATTAATTGACAGGTTTAGAATATTAATTTTTAAGGGTGCAGGGGAGGTTGTAAAGAATGATGATGTATATAGTCTTTCATTATGGATTTACATCAATTATAAAGTATGTGTTTTATTGAGCTTGGTACCTATAATTATACTCGACAGTTCGTACAAATCGTACAAATAAATGTTTGATGAATTTAAAAACTTTTAAACTACTATTATTAGTACACAAAGTTTAATATCTCAAAAACTACTAGTTAGAATTATTATTTTTGTACATAAATATTTAAAAAAAAAATCACCAGCTCAACAATTTATTGATATGCGATTTGATATAAATTCGTATTGTAGACATACCTTGTGATAAATATATATATATATATACGGGTGGTTATCAATAATTCTCATTTGAACAAAAAAATTTCGATTACCCCCAGGGCACTCCTTAAATGTCATATATGATCTGCGTGTTTAAATGTAATATTAATATGGTCATTGTATGCATATAATTTCAAAAATTAGAATTTGATTCAATTTTTATTTTTAGAATAAATATGATTGAGCAAGCATGACGGAATCACTTTGTATATTCAACACTAAGCACGACAATTCAATTTTTTTTTTCATAAACATTCAAGTTGTCTGATCATGTAACTTTATATAGGTAGAAAAAACCTCGTGACAAAAATGTCAAAAACACTGCCGTTATTTTATGTATTTAATTTTAAATTTGGTGTGACTATATTTTAAAGACAAAAGCTTTTAAAATAACACCAAAGTTAAAAAATATAATATGTAGGCAATGCAATATATTTGAATCATGCAGTTATATTTTATAAGGTATATAAATATCCATGGATATGAACAACGCATGAAGGATTTTTAATACAACGCAATCATCATACACGTGAATCATTAATCATTAAATATTATTTTTTAGATTTAAACTCTGAATTGTTTTATTGGTTTTTATAAAAAAAAAATATTTTTAATATTTTTTTATAGGTACCTGCATAAACTTTTTTTTTTAAGTGGAATTTTATAAATAGTTTTTTTCAGTATGAAAAAATATTAACTGTGAAGTGGACCGAAAAATGATTTTAAAGTTTGTTTTGGAATATTAGTCTGAGGAAATAACATTATAGTGAACACCCGTTTAAAAAAAATCCTATTCGTTTATATTTCATTTCATCATACCAAACTCGGTTCAATATAGTTGTTTACCCTTTGTACTATGATTTCTTTTGGGCTTGGTCCCATTTCATGAAATATCGCATAATACTAAAATAAATATTAATTCTAGCTGATTGTGGTATGGTTCCGGGATTAAACGAGAAGCCGGATGATCCACGTCTTCAGTGGATTACACAGTTCGTTTGTTTACCCCACGCTATAATATAGTATCGAAGAAGATAATAATATTACGAAAAAAAAGTTAAATCTCGAAGAAATCTAAAAATTTTATAAATTAATTTAAAAAAAACAGAGATAAGATATGATATAGTGCATTTAGCTTATTCTTTATTTGATTCTATATCGATTATCAGACTATGTTATACGAGACCGATTCATCACCATCCAAATGTTGCGTTCGTCAAGTCGATATTATGATGTCAATACAACCTACGAATAAAACAAACCAAAAATCGTTTTCCCGTAGAACACGCATTCATATAACAGGTAGGTATACCTAATGTGGCTGTACATTACGAGAGTAACCCAATATCGATTGTAAATACAATTGTTATATTATAATGAGAAAATGAATGTATTGTTTTCTTAAGCAGTTCACTTTTTTTCGTATTCAGTTTCTGAATTGACGAAGACAAAATGTTTGCGGGCCATTTTAAAACACAATCATTTGTCAGTGGCCACATAGTATAAAGCGTTCGCAATAATTTAAGTTTTTTTAATAGGTGAAAACTTATGGTATGTACATTCTATACACCTATTATATAGTACCTATGTGAAATGTTAACGACTAAGAATCAACATTTTAGACTTAATTTTTGTTTTAATATTATTATGATGAGACATTTTAAATGTTTATGATTTCTTATATTATTACCATTAATTAATGACTAGGACTTGCTGGACACATACAAAAACAGCCACGTTCGATTATAATTTGTATAAGTGACAGGTGATAACATTATGTTATATTGTATACAAAATATTATCTATTTCTCATTACTTGTTCTTTTTAATAAACATACTGACAAAAATTTTCCCTTGGTAATTGGTACATTCAAAAATATATTTGAACATTTTAATAAAAATTATACAAAGTACTGTCATAATATAAAATTGTGCAAAGGAGTCATTTTAAAAAAAAAAGCTTGAACGTAGGAACACATTTCACTACCCCTCTTCATCCAAATTATAAGTTTGTAAATGAGCCCACCCACCCACTCTGTCACTCTATCTCTCTCTCTCTCTCAAACACACACAAAATATTATATTATAATATGCACCTATTATGGTGATACTCTAATTATATGTTAGTTATGACGCTTGAAGGCTACCTGCAAAGGGATAAGAAAAACATAAGAATATTTCCAATTCAAACAAAAAATGCCTTTTTAGCACATTATTATAATGGTCATAATGGTGGGTCTGAAAAAGTGGGTAGATGGAGATAGAGCTCAGAGTAAATTTTTTTTTTTATTGAGCTTAACCCGGCAAGTACGGCCATTAGCTGTTTTTTTTTGTTGTTTGTAGAGGGGGGCACGGTTGGTTGAAACACTTGTTTTTTTAGTTTTTGGCAGAATTTCAACTGTGCACCCGTAGGTTTCTGCCATGCACGGTTGGAGGATTGCGGCTTCACTCTCTAGACCAGGGATTCTCAAACTTTTATAAACACTGTACCCCTTTTATCAATAAATTTTTTTGGGTACCCCTTTTTAGTTACTAAACTAAAATACATATAAAAAAATTTAAAGACTTACATAAATTATTATTTCATTAAGATTAAGTTATTAAATACTAAAATACAAAAAATTTTAAAAACTATAAGCGTTTATAAGCGTTTATAATGAGATGGGTGAGCTTGTTTCTGTTGGCACAGTTTATCAATATTAGGTTCTAATTTAGTTAAATACAATCTTAAATCATCTTCAACAATTAATTTATTTCTATATTTACATTTGACATAAGTTAAACTTGAAAAACCTCTTTCACATAAATAAGTGGTGGAAAATCCAACAAGCAATTTGACAGCAGTGCTAGACAGTTCTTTTTGTTCCTTTCCAACACAGATCCAAAAATCTAACAATGTAGTACCAGAATTTAAGAATTTGTTTTTCGTCGAGGGATCACACGAGACTTCAATGAGCTGCTCCTTTTCAAAAGTAGTCAGGTTAGTGTCTGTAGCATCAACATCAAAGGGATCACGTATCCAGTAAACTTACTTTGTAAGAAGCTTTTAGTGCATTTTCATTTTATTCTGCACCAGAAAACTGTTTTATATTGTTTTTCCTATTTTTAAAATCTTCTAAAAGACGTTCAAAGCACTGTAAATTATCTCGCTTTTTTACCCAACAAATAAAATTTAATTGATATTTATAGAAAAAAAACTAAAAAAAATTGAAAACTGACAATGTCTGTTAACAGCTCAAATAAAGTCAAATTATTTTCAAAATTTTATCGTGTATAGAAAATGCTAATATAAATATTCAGTGAAATTTTCAAGTATCTACGGTCATTTGTTTTTGAGTTGCACCAAAAACCAAAATCGATTTTCTCGAAAACAGATTTTGCGTAAAAATTCTCGTTTTTCCATAATTTATCTTTTGTTTTTCACGTCACTTTTGAAAACTATTGGGAAATTTTTACTTTTGACCCCCCAAAGTACCAACTAGATTCACTTTCCTAGGTAACAAATGTTACCTTGGATTTTAGAATTTTTTTCTGTATTTTAATTTAAAGTTTTGTTGGCTAGACTTGTACTCTTTAAAAAATGTTGAGTACCCCCAAGGGTACGCGTCCACAGTTTAAGAAACAGTGCTCTAGACAGTTGCCTGCCCAAAGAGAGGAGACGCCCGTGGTCAAGATTCGAACCGGTGACAGTACGCGTTAGAACCGACGCCGTAGTCCGCTCGGCCACTACGTCCCCTGAAAGTAAATTTAATATTGATAAATGACTATATTATATTATAAAAATGAAAATAACCTAAATTATTATTTTGTAATAATTATCATAGTTATCGTTATAATATTATCATTCTATCAAATATCAACACAACAAGCAGAAATAATATTCTAAGGAAATTCTTTAGGCTATAATTTTAAAAAATAGCTACCCATCTATTGTTTTACAATAAATATTCTTAATTTTAACTAACTACTTAACACTCGTTTATAACAATATATGGGAACAAGATTTCTTGATTTTGAGTTATTAATATAAATATCTATATATATATATTTATATTTCGACATCAAATACAAAATACTTCCGTTGAGAAATGAACATAAACTAAAAACAACTGAACTACTTCACACTGAAGACTGAACTTAGATTTCACGAGAATGATATATTACCTCAAAATTGAAAAATATTGCCGTCCTTTTAAAAGTGGAAATGCGACGAGAATACTATACCGAACATCCTATACTTGCGAAGAGTTCATTCCGGTAAAGGCTATAGAATAACATGACAAGTTCTCGTGACGCTCATCAATGACTCACTCTGAACTAATAAAAAAAAAGTTATCTTAGTAAATGATATTGTAGATATTTGTTATTTATGTTTTCCTGATATACGAGTATCCCTACAAAACTATAAATTTTTCCACATAGAAATGTTAGTCAATCTTATTTATATATAGGACGAATAACATAATCAATAGGACCAGTTATATTGTGATCTGTATAGTAATTAAATTGTGCGCAATATTTTTCAGTTGTTCTTAAACTCAGGTTTCTCGAAAACCGAGTTTCATCAAATTGCAGGGTATTATTTAACTATATATTGTTATTTGACATGTACATTTAATCAAATATTTTTTAAACAGAGAACAAAATCCTTTTTCCGCGGTCGTGGCTGTTGATTCGTGTCCATAGAGTCCATAAATTTAATATTAGACACAACCACTAAATTGTCTTTAATAATATACAAATTGCTCATCGTGTTAAACGTCGTATGTTCCCGCAAGTTCAATACATAACACTATCTACACATAATTATTATTATTATTGTTATAATCGTAAGTTTCGGTTGACCTGCCTCTAATATAATCAATTGAACATATTTTGAGAGCATAACGGCGTGCCGTCATCGAATGTTGGACAAACACGTGGTATGACACTCAGTATGTTGTATTATTATACAGAATTGTACGTAGGTTAGGTTAGGTTAAGGCTACCTTATGCCGCAAACCTCGTGGTACAACGAATGTACTCCTAGAACTTGTCTGAAGTACCACGAACTTTATAACAAAGTTTAAACCATGATACGACGGTGAAATATGGTGTTATATACTCCGCTGTATATACGAACATTTGTATAATTTGTCATTAGAAACTTCAAACAGTTTTCGCTGCGTAAACTCGCATTTTATGTACACAAATTGTATCGTTACGTGTAAAACACTACTGTAAGAACCTACAATTATTATTATCATTATTTTAAAGTAAAATTCGCTTATGACGTAAACAAGCGGTTCAGGGTTTTTTCTTACAATGTGATATTATAATATTAAATTATAATATAATTATTATCGGCACGACTGCGCAGGACAAATTCTTATCTGAAGAAACGATAACAACCATAACAATACAATGCAGGTAGGTCTTTTGACACTTAAACAGTGCGTCATGTTCATTGTTTCGTAAATTAAAAACAATCATCGACGTTTTGTTTTTGGGAAATTCATAGTGGACATCACAAATACTTTGTATGCTGCTCTTGTTTTTTCAGCCTTGTTACGGACTTCATATTTTTAATGTAATAATATTAATAATATTATCATACCGGAGAGTGGGACATATATAGTTAATAATCGTCTATATCAATATTCCACTTTAACCTAACTCACAACTACTGTGACAGTGAAACGATTTAAACACAGTGGACAAGACTGCAGCACATATTGTATAATAAGTATTAACTTAAAATCAGTACACACTTTTCAGCTTCCACTATTCTCTTAGCCAGACGATATGTAAAGGATCTATCAAAGGATATTTTAAAACGGATTTCACAAATATCTTAGAAACAGTCTCAAATGGTTTTTTATCATAGAATAGTCAGTATACTTTAGAGATAGGTAGGTCGTAATATACTTACAAATCGCTCATTAGTCTTGCGGTTATAATTTTGAGATTGGTCTTCACACCACTAACAATGTTTTGCAAATATTAAGTTCTAAAATGTATATATATATATATTTTGTAAAGTTAAATATATCATTAATAATAAATAATTTGATGTACTATCTTAATAGAAAAAAAAAACAAGTGTTCATATATTTGAATATTTGAAATATTAACACGCAAGTACGCGACACGCTTATGCTTGTTCCTGAAACCACTATCGACTTGTAATTTTGAAATAAAATACTCTATAACATTGAAAGTTAAAAAAAATATACATTAAGTAATTACGATTTATTTATCAAATTATAAATATAGATGGCGTATTTGAATTCAAAATTCGATAGCAGAATAGATCTGCTAGTGCAGATCCGAGGTGCACCAACTCACGACATTTACCTATACCTATGGACATGGCGTATTTAAGGGGGGCACATGAGGCTCGTTCCCCACCCATTCACGGTATTTTATACTTTTTATTTTGAGATGGATAATATGAGTTATAAACTTATAATTTGAATTTATAGTTTGTGTGACACAAAATTGGTTCAACTTAAAACATTTTTGAAGTGGTGAGGGCACGTGTGGGTGTGACGAATTCTCGTCCTTTTTAAGTGACGGTGTTATCTTAAGCATAGTTTGCACAATTTCGGAAATCACTAGCTACTAAATTTCAAAATTGCAAACAAATGGAAAAAAAACTCAATTTTATTGACCTCAATATAATTATATTATTATAATGTCAATACATTACACCCAATGAAAATAAAAGTTATTAATACGCTCGTTGATATTATGTAAAATTTTAAGACAGTAAAAAAATAGCAATACTATATTATATGGTTATTGGAAATTCATGTTTCCCAAAAATGTCTCACAACAATTTGAAACATAAAACTACGTTTATTTTTGTACCTAGCTGTAGTTTGATCATTATTGGCCGATTTTCAGTGTTGCTGACCTCCAGCAAGTGTTGTGCAAAAAAAAAAACAGCTTAATGATGATTAAAGTTTCTACGAATTTTATTGATAGATAAAAATTCGTACTTTTGATAAATTTTTTAATGAATATATATATATATATATACATATAATTTACATGCATGGGTAACTGAATACCTTTATAATACGGTTAATAATAATTAAAAATGCATTTTATAATTAATAAATATTAAGTCAAGTGAAATATTTTTGGTTGGCAATGTTTAGGTATATATTATTTAATCATAGTATAATATGACCAATTTAAATTATTAGTTTTTTCACTCAACTTTTTAATTGTTTTAGCATCAATCATGTTAATTATTTTTAGTACTGATAAATTAAGCCCATGTAGTTTTATTGGTTTTTTTTAATTTTAGATAGGTTATAGATGTAATCATGTTTTAATGCCTGCAGCCACTGTTATAATATTTTGTTATAATCGAATAGTTTAGGTTTTGTATGAAATGTACATACTGTGAACATTTTTACTTTATTATGTTGTATACAAATTTAATAATAATATTAATGATATTATGTACTCCAGGGCCGTTTAACACGTCGTCGCTGTATCCACCGAATTCTTAACTAAGACTTATCACCATATTGTCATATAATATGACGATCGTTTGCATTCGTATTCCTTTTCTTATATTATGTGTATGTTTGTGCGTGAACTCGGATGAGACAGAATAGTACGTATTTTATTTAATAGGATGATATTACTCAGCCAATCCGTGTAATCCAATATAAATAATGACATTTTTATACCTCGACATCGTGCGGGTTATAGCTATTATCATAGGCGTGCGCACAGGCACCCCCGGACCCTTCACCAAAAACGACAAGGGCCCTAATTATTAATTAAGTGTACATTTTAAATCTTGAAAAGTCCAATCGTTATAAAACAGTAGTGGTTTTATTTCTTCGAAAAGATAAGAAGTTCTATACTTTTATCGGACAGAATCGTGTGTTTTATAATAATATATATATATATAATATTATTATTATTATTGTTAGTTAAGTGATCTACTGATAACGGGATACATGGATGTGTGGCGTGGTAAACAAGCCGACCCCGCGTAGCGTACCCCGCCAATTTGTCACTGTGATAGTAAACGTTTTCCGAATACGGGTAAAAATGGATCTAAAAATAATTATTAAAAAAATTATTTTTAATGGATAAAAATAGCATCATGTTGGTTTACAGGTTGTTATGATATTTGAACGTCAATACACGATAGTCTATTTTTAACATCCAATGACAAAATTACATACAACGGTTTGCGTTTATGCTTGTGGGCAGTCGGCACAGTCGGCAGTATTCATTGTTCACAGTATATTCTCAATAATCAATTCTTACTATACATTTTCAGTGCCGATATTTTAACGTTTGGTTGTGTTGTTGAGTCTTGAGTCTTGAGTAATGAGTGTTGTATTTGTATTGTTTGAGTTACCTAAATCAGGCGCTTAGTTTTAACTTTAATGAAGCTTTACTTATAAATTATAATTTAAAATGAGTTATAAAACAATGAAAAACGGATACCGAAAGCGCAAAGCCAACGAAAAATTAAAGTTAATGAAAGTTGCCAATGATTCAAAACAAAAAAAACTTAGTTTTTTCATCAAAAAAGAGCCAGATGAGTCGTTCATTGAAAATATCAACAATACTGTACTACTTGAACTTGAGGATAATGATATGTTTATATATTCATCTGAAAAGTCTGCAGGTACCTATATTTTTCATATTTTATTTTATAGTTTAGTTTTATATTTGTATTGCATTTAATATCTTTAAATCATTTGTCTGTATCTATAATTATTTTCAAAATTATTGTGGGCCCTAATGCTTAGTGTGCACCTCCGAAACCAAAAGTCTGCGCACGCCTATGGCTATTATCTATGTATTATATTATATAAACAAATATATATATATATATTATATATGCGCGAGTATATCGTGTATATATACACATATTATTTATGTATAATAATATATTATATACTGTATATAGTGAGAAAGAAAAAATACCTAAATTGTTTTATCTTCGTGACTTCGTTACGGAATCTCAATATTTTCGGCCATACCCCTCCCCAACGCACATTTCTGTAACTATTAAGCGTTGCACATGAACTAAATCGTAGAGATTACTTTACACGTTATATTTACACGAACTTTTAAGTATACCTATAAAGACCATATTTTCAAATTCCTGATATTTTGTGTACTACTTAAGGAGTGTCACGTGGCGATACAAACATATATTTCCCCCTTCCACTTTTATATAATCAACGATACTACCAACGGGTTGGAAAAAAATATATTTCAGGAACAATCGTTTTTCCGTTGCTCGTTATATTATAATAAGACGTGTATTGTACCTATCCGACTTGCACCTATACCTGATAATAAATGCACACTATTTACTGTGAACATTAATATAATGATAACGTCCCATTATTTTTTTTTGGTAATTTGCTATACGTCATAGTGAGGCTTATTTCAAATATTTCAAACTATGTTTTCGTCTAGAAATATAACCCATCATTTGTTTTTATACATCCCATTGTGTTAGAAAAATAAAAACTTTTTTACCTTTCCTTGCAGTTTTAAAAATTAAATTGGATCCTTGAGCGCTCCATACAAATACAACAGTACGATATAATTCAATTTGGCCTTTCGTATCAAACTGTTGAATAAAAATGAATTCAAAAACGCATTTAAAATATAATTTAATTAACATATACTTTGAAATAGTCGTAAAAATTTTAATGTGCCATTTTTTAATTTAACGGACAAATATTATACCTATAGTAGTATAGTATTATGACTTATGAGCTTATGACGGAGTCGCGCGTAAATATATGATTTTATCGAATAAATGCATACCTACATGTAACAATTTTCAAAAAGGTTATCGGTTGTTAACTGTAATAATATTATGTCTGTAGAACTGCACTAATCTGCAATCGTATTATTGAATATTATTTGACAGAAGTTGGGTGATTTTAGGGATTTTTTTCATTTTCTATTTCGTCACTCTCACAACTCGTTGCAGCAATGGATTTAACTTCACGCATCTCGAATTGGCTAGCTTGTATGAATATAAATTAT
The DNA here is from genome assembly GCA_008086715.1 of Sitobion miscanthi. Classification (NCBI taxonomy): domain Eukaryota; kingdom Metazoa; phylum Arthropoda; class Insecta; order Hemiptera; family Aphididae; genus Sitobion; species Sitobion miscanthi. The sequence continues at coordinate 31,132,975 of CM017802.1, forward strand.
CGGGTATCTCGGGTGTCGTTTCATATACAATTACCTAGACACGGTCTAAACGTTATCAATACCTCATTATTATAGGTATGCTAGTAAAATCGATTTCTATACATAGGTATAATGTATTCATAGTACCTATCTATGTAACGTGTACATTGATTGCCGGATTTAAGCACTCCAGCAGAGAAAGTCTACCGCAAATTAAATAGCGTTCTTTGACAAATGGCGACGATGCGGCGCGTGCGATTATAACAGTTAAGTGAATTTGTACATAATATATATATATATATACGCCGCATCTGACTATAGTATGTAGTTGATATGTGTAATCAATTTCGTCTCGTGGAAGTAAACATAATACAAACGTGACATTATACCGTGGACGTCTCCCGCAAAAATTGCTCTGAAGTTCTGGAAAGTCCCCTGGGGGCCACCGTACGGAATTTGCATAACGCATTAACGCGACAATGTTTTTTTGTTCTCGCTTCACACCCGTACACTCTATTCGTCCACGACTATTGTGCAGATTTAAATTAAGTTGCCGAATAATTTAAAATAGTATATACAGGACGTCTCGCCGCGTGAAGTCTGGGCTCCTCGTATACACACCCCGAACCCGCCGGCTATGTATCTACGCAATATGCGACGGTCATATTTTTCGTCCGTACATCCCCACTTGTCCCGACAATACACTTACATTTATCTCATATTTTAGCGTATGATTTTTCCTGAAATTTACTCGCAATACGGATATTATGATCTGCAGTTTCGACCACCTACTTTCAAGTCATTGACGCGGAAAAATGCGCAGTGGGTCGCACGTTGTGCCCTGCGCACACTGCGACATTTATTTTGCAATATCGTTCAGTTCGGACCAACAATACAATTCATACGTCTTGTTATGGAAACATAATAAATTAGACGACATGAGGTTGCAATGGATTATAATACATATTATACGTATTGATTTATTCCTAAACGCGTTGACGTGTCGTTATTGTTTCCACAGCAGTCTTACAACTCTGATGTGCACATTACAAATATATTATATACCATACACACCTAAATGTAAGATTTGTATTGAGTAAAAGCTATCTGTGTTATATTATATTATAGGCCGAGTATAGTATGGTTGAGGTTTAGATACTAAAAAAATAATCCACTGGTTTTGACAGAAGAACAATTATTCAGATTGTTTTCAACTGAAAATCAAAACGGAAACGATATATGGGATGGGTGGTAATAGGTAGAGTATTTAAATTTAAATTCGATAATTGTTGACCAATTGGCACCAAATTTCGCACACATATTATTTGGGATCCCGGAAGGGTCGTAAGCGTCTTATAATAGAAGCCACAGGTGACAGCAATTGTACAATATAAAGGGACAAGTGTATTGCCTGGCTTATGGAATCAAAAAAATCCGTGTCGTATTATTATTGTAATAGACTATAGGTAATTATATCATATAATCTAAGCGCAGATAATTACAAAAGACGCCATAGTGTAATCATATAATAGTTTGGATACCTAAAAAGGTGAGTAAGTGTATGCCGTTCTGTTGTACAGTTGTAGATGTCAAGTGGGTCGCTGTATAAATGTATAATGGATGGTATTAGTGTATTGCATTCGAATTTAATGATATAATATCATTGCAGTATACGAAAAATGATTCTTAGCGGTGACAGCTTGTCAGTGTGGATATTTTATATTATATTTATATTGTTACTAGCCGGTAAGTTGAATTAATATAAGAAAATTACAACAAAATAACTAAAATCGTTATACTTGGTTATTTAATATGTAATTTTCTCCAAATATGAACATAAACAAACTATAAAAATAAAAACTGTATTTTTATATTTTTGAGAATTTTTGGTTACAGAATAACCTACTTGCGTGGAACATTGTTGTAAGTGTTCAATCCTTAGCTATATAAGTTGAACATTTTCTAAATTTTTAACTGCAAAATGGTTTTTAAATTTTAAATTTGATGAGTGTTGTCAAAAATCGAACTTTAAATGCTTATAAAAAAAAATGAGTTTGATATTTTTGTCAAAGTTAATATATAATATTTGTTAAAAAATTTGGTCTTTGCATGTAAAGTGTCTTTAAAATTCGCTCAATACGACAACACTCAATGTTAATGTAGTAAACGTATAAAAATACTAAGGAGTTTTCTAAAGATAATGCGTCATTAGGCAGAAACCCCGGCATGATATTTTGATACAGAAGATGGCAGGGGTGTACTCAAGAATTTTGAATAAGGGGAGGGGGTGAAGTTCAACAACAAATTGACTAATCAAAAATTGAGATATACAATAATTATAATTATAATACTTATATAAATAAGTACCTACATAATATACTATATTTGTCAAGTGACCATGGGGGAGGTTGAACTCCTACTATCCCCTAGACCAAGCCCCTGACATCTGGCGATACTGCTTAAGCATTATCTACATATTGTAATGAAATAACAATAACAATAAAATTATTTGCTCGTCGTTCATCTTATTTTAAACGTCTTAACCAATTTTTTTTTGTTTATATTACTGTGTTTTTCAGTTACACATAAACATAATATACGAATGAGGTGTTTAGTTGGTCTATAGACTTATAATACATCAGTCGCAGGAGAACAAATTGTATTTTCGTTTGAGTTCCTATTAAATGATTGTCGATCACTTTGGGGGCCATTGTATGGTTTTCTTCGATTGGAATCTGAAGAAAATGAAATGTTTTGTATAGGTAAATAAAATTAGTATCTGGGTCATATCATTTCGGTCAATAATTGTCAGAAATAACGATTTGAATTTTTAATCGACTTTTTTTTGTAAGATTTCTATAATTGATGGTATACTCGCAGTAATTATAATTTATTCCTGCCAATGCAGGACTTCCTTTTAGAACTTAATTGATATTTGAGTATTCGGAAGTTGAATGATTTTCATTTCATCACTGGTTTTAATAATATGCAACTTATTCTATATTTTTTTCTAAGTTATAATATAGTCGTTAAGCGTAATAATTATATGCTTAAATACATCGACGATTGCTGTTTATTTAAATGATTGCTTAGGGAAAGTGCATATTTATCAACCGTAGGGAAATTATTTTGCATAAATAATGTACAATATTGTGTTGAAAATATAATCTATAATTTATATGATAAATTGTTGTTTAAGTATAAAATATAGTCGTTGATGCACAACATTATTTATTCAACTATAGGTGGCTGTTTGAATTGTATGGTTAGGATTATTTAATTGAATGGTCCTATTGTTGTTAAAACAATAATTTTCACCGGTGATTGCACCTTTCTCATTATTATATTATTAAATTTGAAAATAAACTTTTTATTTACATCTCAGCGGACGTCTTGATGAACGTGTATCTATTTATGATTAACACACGTCCTACCTATTTATGGTTTCCAAATAGGTATAATCTATGTAAATAAAATACAATGTTTGTGTGTATGTACAAGCGATCCACATCAGCCAAGTATATCTCACTAATAGTTCTGAAATTTAATACATACTTAATGTTGTATAAGAGGATAACGAGCACCTCGAAGCCAATTTTTAAACTTTGCATTCCTGCACGAGTGGCTCATACGGGGATTTGGTGGCTCACAAAATACGAATTTGTCTTTTTTTTCATATATGGTTGTCATTGGTTACATGAAATAAAACGGTTATTATAAATGTATATTAGGTATATAACTTTAAACCTGCACTTAGTATGTGGACGAAACCACCCAAATTACTGTGTTAAAAATACGTGCATTATACATTAAACGGAGTTTAAGACAGGATAAATCCACTGGCACTACATAGTATTTAATTTGTCACGAGCAACACCATGTAGGATCAGCCAACACACTTTTCAATGTTTTTTTTTTTATTATTAATAACTAAAATACCCGATCATTAAAATTATACCGATTTATTCTGAAAATATATTACATATATATATTATCAAAGCAGTTATTTTATAATTAATTATTGTTAAAAGTAATAATCCGCTTTACTCATCTAATATACGGTGTTTTGATAATTTTTTTTAATTTTCCAATCACTGAACACATATATTCAGACACGATATATTATTAACTAATATATTTACATTATACCAGCAGCTCGCAACATCATCCCGTCTGTTCGTTTATTGTGCAAATTTGGTTTTTGAGAGTATAACACGCTTGGCTGTAATAAAGGTACCAATCAAAAAACATATTCAACAAATATAAACAAGTTGAATCAACAGACTGTTTGTTTTCAGTATGTAATACCTATAAATTGTAAACCGTTTGTCGAGTATGCAATGTATATTATATTATTATAATATATACCCATACACTCTGAATCAATATTTAGATTTCGTTAATTACACATAATATCATATAGTAGTATGATATAATATACATATCGTACTCGAATCAATAACTATTCATATTTAATTTTGTAATTTCAAAAAATCAATAGCACAGTTTAGAGAATTCAGCATAGGTATCTATTTAAAGCTGAAATGAATAATGATCGTATTCCGCTGCATGTGTTATCATAGTTTATCGGGTAAGACTTAAAAATTTAATAGTTCTTTTATCATCCGCACTGATGGGTTCAACGACATTTCGTCGAAGGTCTTCAGCACATTTGGAAGGTGTGTATGATGCAATATATTTTGTCTATGATTTTAGACGAAATAAATTCATAATAAAAAGACATCCGCACGGCATATACCTAGGTCTACGCGTCTACGGCATTTTGTGTGTGTGTAACAAAGAGTAAGTATATTGTTATGTCTGTGAACGGCAATCGCGATTGCAGACTTCCGACGAAAGTTGATTCACGGCGTTCGGCCTGGAGTTAAAAAATGACGTCGATCCCTCGTCGGGAGCACAACGGCCGTTTTCGAGGCTTTTGTACGCAAAAGTCAAATGGACCCGAGCTGGCAGGTAAATGGCGTTGATTAACCAATGAATAAATCAATCTCGCTTGCAGCCGCTCGGCGGCCATAAATCTGAAAACCAAACTCGTCGGGCGGTGGCGGCGCTTAAACGGCCCATCGACAAGACGGGTGCATTCGAAGCATTTATACATTTTTCAACGGTTCGTCACGTCCGTTTCGCAGTCTCCGCCTACCCATACAATAGTATACACATTGATAATATTATTTCGTCATCGGTTATATTACTGAAGGCGCCGCGTGAATATAAAACGCAGTACGCTCGATAACTTAGTGACTATATAATATTACTGTCTTCTATATATTTACGCGCAGTGATTACGTGTGTATATCAATTATTTTCAGAAGCTTTACGCGCAGTGACACTATGCATAATAATTTACAAGTAGTACACGTTAATTGTATGTTCGCAGTACGACTAGTTTTTCTCCACGGTAATCGCACCGTGCGCGAGCGGAAATATTCCACTCGGAGCACACGCATTTTATCGTATTGCACATGACGGGGATATTATACACACTCGTCAGTGGCGATCAAACATAGGGGGGGGGGAGGGGGATATAATATTTATGATAAAGTATATTCTCTATAATGCATTAAATATTGTTCTATTTTTTTTTTCTAAAAACAAATCATCGACTATTGTAAATTTTGACGGAACGTCAGAATATAATACGTTTATACGTGTTTATACGACACGACAATAATTTACACGAGGCGTATTGATATTAGAATCATATCTAGGAACTAGGATATTATTATTAATATTTAGCTGTTTACACAAAATTTAATATTGGAATCATCCCACTCGATGATCGAGAATTCACAATGACAACCAGCTCTACACTTCCCAAAACATTGGCGCATATACGGGCGAAAGTACGATCGGTAAGTATATCTTACAATATTACGTAACTCCAGCCCCAGGTCATTAGTTGGTTGAAAACTTGAAACGTCGATTGCTTGTAGTTATTTACCATAACTCATAATATTTAGTCATCACCGTAATTCGTCTTTACTCTTTCGTACTCGTGCGCTTTCTACTGTGTGTCCGTGCATTGTACTAAAGTGTATTACTATTTTAAGGTCGGTGTCTTTTGTTATATTGACTATTTCATTATTTTACATTTTTACAATTAGGTACTACTACTAGTACTACTATGTCTGATAAAAGGAAAATTACTGGCTATTTTGATGCAAGTTACTCCACTTCTAAACGCTCGGCGGATGAAAAAATAAGTATAAGATCATTAATATCGTTACAGAAAATCAATTTGTGGAGTTTGCGGTAATATTCTTAGTATATTAGGTTATTAAAAAAACAAAAAATAGATTTATGAATATAATAAAAATATTGTTAATACTATAATATATTTATAAAGTCTGTATAATATCTAAGTTATAAATAAAGTTTGTATTTACCATAATTTTATAAATTGATATTAGACCTAACCATAAATTATTTTTTTAATGATAAAATAATGCATATTAAAAAATCAGCCATATCCCCCCCTCCCTATGACAAAATAATTTGACCACCACTGACACTATCGTTGTCCACTAGCTATATTGCACCTCATATAAAAACATTTACCGTATAGCAATAGGCGCAATTTGAGATGGCTTGGGTGTGCTTAGCACCCCCAAATTTGTTTATGTCAATTTACATTTTAAGCTGATTTTCGTAACCATAAAATAACATGTAAGAAAATAGAAGGGCTTTAGCACCCCCAGATTATTCATTGAAATTGGGCCCCTGCGTATAACATTTTACAGAAATATTTCAAATTTTTTGTTCATGAATTATCCACTTACACAAAATATTTACTGTATTTTAAAATTACATGGAGATTGCCCACTCAAAATCGGTTTTGCCACTTACTCAAATATATTTACCATGCACACACCAATTTTTTTTATTATAAAACTGAAATAATTATTTCAAGTGGAAAACACAAATTATTAAACGAATTTTTTTTTTTTTTATACGGCAAATCAGTTTGCTCTGAGTGGGAAAATTTCCCTTGTGAATGGTGTATTTACCGTTAAGAAAAAATCAACCGTACTGTGAACACACAAAATATGCACACTTCTTTTACAGGTATTTTATATTACCTATTAAATTATAGTCATACTTTTTGTAGAACAAGCAGAGAAGCGTCCCCTCTCTCTCAAACGAAAAAAATTTGGGTGATTTTTCTTCAGCAAGCACTAATCGAACCACTCCAACAGTTGTAAACGTTTTCATTCAAAATTAAATACATTTTTCACTCAGAACATCAAACAATTTTTATTTTTGTTGAAGCTCTTCTGGGAATACAGCCATATACATACATAAAATTACGAAATCAAAGCAAAAAAACATTGGAAAAGGAACAATTTTTACAGGAACAAACAGAATAATATACACAAATAAACAAATTTGCCGATTTTGCTTTTTAAAACCAGTATCGTTTAAACTTTTACCAGCAACTATTTAAATGTAAGAATTATTTTACTATATATAACTATTATTTCCTAATTATTATTTATATTATTATCTTTAATATTTTTATAATTAATTAACTTTTTTATTCTTATTCTTATTAAGGTTTCAAATTTTGAAAACCGTGTAATCGATCACACAGATTTTTTGGGAGATTACTCGCAGCCAACTTCCAACCGATAGGCTGAACTGCTGAAGGGTCTCTACTCTAAAGGTACGTTAAAAGGTACGTTTTCCCTGCAGCGTCTAGACGTGGCGTCTAGCGTCACTACCGGTCTGTCACTACGGGGAAACCGTAGCTTTAAGCTAACAACTTAACAAATATTGACTGAACTTCGATAACCTAAAAGTAGTATTTGTGGAACTCAATTCAATATCACCGATTTGATGTACTTTATCGTTTACACTGGATCCTGATCACCAGGAATAATAATTCGAGACGATGTCCGTTTGGAAAACACTATTGATTGGTAAAATGTGGTTGAAAAAAAAAAATAATATGCTTTCGTGAAGAAGGTACACCGTCAGCATACAAAAAAATATGACATAAGCAATCAAAAAGTTCTTTTATAGTAAAACAATTAGATTATGCACATAGATAATAAAAGAGTAAAGTTAATTTTTTTTATACAAATAAGAATTAGGTGTGCAACTATTGTCTTTCTAAAATTTACGAAAATGCATTTTAAATTTTCGTTTTTAAACTTGTCATTGTAAAGGATACAATTATAAATTAGTCTATCATAAATCGATACAATATAATAGAAAAATATGCAACTCCCAAACCTTTAATTGATAAATATCAAATACTGTTCACGTGACATTGTGATGGTATCCTCGCGCAGATGCGTTCGGCTGCGAGTACTTTGATTCAGGGGTGGATTTAAGGCACGGCGAACTATATGGCCACATAGGGCAGCACATTTTTGGAGGGCACAAATTGTTATTCGGCATAGGGGCGGTAAATTGTTAAATCCGGCCCTGCTTTGAGTAGTATAATAATAATAAACTTTAACCCTATAAATTCGGTTATTATGCACTACGAACTTCAAAGGCTTTTGTGGAAATAGGATAGACGCGAATAATTATCACCAACAGTTATTTGTAAAAGGGCCTTTTAAGTGGACCACGCACGCGCACTATATTATGTGACTCACGACGGTGATAATTATACGTTGTGGCGTAGTAATCCGACATCGTGTTGAAAAAAAAAAATCGTAAAAACAGATACGGGTCTCCCCTCGATCCCTTACCCCCCCCCCTCCCCCTCGCACAATAGCGGACCAATAATACGATGCCATTCATACCGGGTGCTTAAAAGTCTCTACTCTCTAGATATATTTATGCATAGGTACTCCTCTGCAAATAGATCTATGTCCGCCTCTCCGTCTCTATCTCTACATATATTATTTGCGTAGGTGTCTTATAGATCCGAAAACTGTAACCCGACACCGTGCTACGATTTGTAGATTGCCGAGAGACGCTCGTCCGGATTCGCCGCTGCCGCCGCCGCCACCGCCGCCGTCGTATTGATTTACCGGCGCTACGGTTAACGGTCGCGACCGGGAGACGACGGTGCGTGTGGCGGGAAGCGGCGAAAAAAAGAGAAACAAACGGAAGAGGAAAAAAAAAACAAAACAAAAGTTTTCCGCAGAAACGCAATATAATGTACGCACACACAACGTAAATAAGTAGTTTGTTAATGAAAACACTCGGAGAATAGAAATAATAATTAACAGTTCCCGACGGCCGAGCATAATGACGTCGACGACGACGACGACGACAGTTACAAAAATAACAACAATAATGGACTAGTTTCGTCACAAAAAAACAATATTCGTACTACAACTGTTATATTATATAACACAATAAAACTGCTAAAGTATACGTATACCTACTACAACAGTATCGTATGATTGCATTGCACAAAGTGATTTCTTTCATCATTTTTCATTACTGTGTGATAATAATATCATAATATTGGGTATTAGCATTTAACCGTGATTTTCTCGATAAATTGACAGTGTGCTCATAATAATTTCCTTTGTCGATTTAGGTAATTTCGTTCACGACTTTTTTGCCCGTTTTGGGTAAACTATTAGAAGTTTTTTTTTTCTAATAGATAATAATAACATTATTACTATATTTATTTCATACATTGTCCACAACCGAAGCAGATTGTTATTTGCCCGGCGATTTTAGTCAGTACAATTAATTATTTTCTGGTTAACGCATAGGTGACTAAATCGTAAAATTAACCCACGGATTATATATTATAATGTGTTTAGGCGATATAAACGTACGAGATAAAAATGTAGTTTGTACGATATTATAATTATCGTATCCGATAGACGTTGAAAAATAAATGAAAGCTTTTTACGGAGCTGCAGTCGTCAGTTTGACACAATTACATCGAATACAAAAATAAAAAACAAATTTCAGCGGTATAGCAGCGGGACATATTTTTCATTTATTGGCCACACAAATTGTTACGAGTTTAAACCAGAGTATAGAATATTATCATAATATACGCTTTTACGCTTATATGTTATTATTTTGTTGCGGAAAGTCATCTTGAATCTTTGATGTCAAAATTATGATGTCTACATTCCATCAATTACAGCCTGTAGGATCTCGTATTTCATGTATTAACCGCGATTAATCCTAGCACAAAACAATTTATATTCGTTTCCGGTTCCGGTGATTTCATTCCAATCTCCAGTATTAATTATACAATATATTATTATTGCGCATTATATTATGAACGAATTTTGAGACTTCAGATCTAAAGCCTTTGCTCCGACGTACCTACGTCGCAGCTGGTGGGCAGTGTAGCATTTCGATGAACCATATTATACACTATACATATAATATTATACAGAGTGATTCAACTAGCATATTATTATGCTCAATGCGCATACCCATTTTTTCATTAATTAGGAATTTAATCATATTCTGACTTTCGGAATTTATAAGTACCACGTTTTTATCACAAAGGGATCACGTTTTCGAGTATTTTGATTCCTTATAGTATAAGGCTTATACCATTCAAGGAATATCTTAACGTAGAAATACTAACTAATTTTTGTTCAAACGAGAGTCAACCTTTTTTCATATTAATATTTATGAGCAGATTTTTTTTTTTTTTTAAATTTGCATACCAATGATAGTAAGCTTAGACAATTTGGGGTGATTATGATGGCTTAAGAATTAAAGCAGTTATTATACTAGTCTATAAATTTATAAATATTTTCCGAGTAAAAATATAATATTAAACATTACATTTATTTTATACTTATTTGTTAAAGATATTTTTTAAGGAAAATTAGTATTTAAGAAGTCCAAAAATTAGAATTTGAATAAATTTACCATTAAAAGGGAAAACGGGGTTATCATTAATTGTGAATCGCTCTGTATATGCGAACAGTTCACCGAATAATGTGTGTACATAATATAATATTAATACGGCTTATACTTGCAATCAAACGTCTATATTCTCTCGGGAAATCCTCTAACCTCACATCCCCTGTCACGTTCATAAAATATCTATATCACACCATTTCCGATAAATTCGATTGATTTGAGCATTCTCCGTATAATAATATCATCACACCACTACAGTAATATTGCGTCATACCTATACGCGATGGTTCACTCGTGTGTGTTTTGAGTGCAAAGTGTAATAATATATTGACCACAGGTGGTGTCATTCGATCGCGTTATAAAAAGTGATACCTATAATACACGTGATAAATCAACGTCAATTATTGACATGACCGTTTTTTTTTCTTGTCTCCAAAACGACACCGGCCAATTTACTAAGATAAAACACTAAAGCTCGTTGTAAGATATATAAACTATTAAGTGACATTAAACCGTTGTACAAGGTGTATAATACATACGCAAGTATAACTATGTAATACAATTTGAAAAAAAAAAAAAACCTTAACTATTATGGACAGGTAATCGTGTTATTGCCGATCAATCATTATTATGTATACAATTTATTTGAAGGTTTTATACTACCAAATATTCTTGAATACCTTAAAAAAATGTGTGCTAAATAAAATAATTACTTCGTCGTATCATTGGCATACTAAATTTAATTTTATCCGTTTCTTCTACACTGTCATTATAAAATTATATTAAATAAATATTATCCAGTCCGATCCATCACACTTGTCGACGATCCGATAAATATGATGTTATATACCTATATACAAGTACACAACTAACGTTATAATCAGTTTATACGATATGTAATTCCACTTGTACGACTTTGGTTAGTGTTGGTACTTTTTTTAAATAATTTTATAGAGTTTGCTGATTTGATTTTACATTAAATACAAAAATATGGTCGTTAAAAAGACAAGAACACAATCAATTTCATGTGAGGATAATGATCCACAGATAAGAAAAGTGTAAGAAAATTATAAATAATACTATATGATAAGTATTATTTGGAAACAGTACAACGCATAATAACAAATAAGTAAATTTATCTAATTATCAACTGAAGCTGCATCGTACATGGCAGCTGTCCTGAATACAATAAATAAGTTTAATTAAATGGTTTCTTATATTGCAGGGTGATTTGCAAAATATACTTACTTTAATGTTTTCTTTAATTTATTTCATGTGTTCATAATATGAACTGTTTGAGTTGTAATCGTATTTTAAAATACTTTTTATGGCATCTAAAGATTAACTTATGGCAACAAAAAAATATTTTTTCAAATGTGAATTACCATCTTTTATTTTAGAAGTTGATCTTTTTTCAAATTGTTGATAAAAGTATATTATAGCAATACCTCCAACAGAGCACCCGATGTCTCGCCAGTCCATCCGTCACTACAGAGCACAAATTATTCTCTTGTCTGAGTGGGGACACGTCGAGAACCGATATCCATGGTCGTTTGAGAAGCACCCCGATTTGGGCTCTCACTCGCTAAGACTGACTTACCGGAATTATTGTGTGCACCGGTTTTTAGAGATCTTTCCACCGATAAGGATGATAAGGCGTCGGCATTATGCGAAGCACAAGAAGCCTTCATATTTTTTTTTTTTGTAAATCTGAAGAGGGGTAGAGAAGGGTACTACTATAGACAGTTGCTAAAAAAGCGACCAATAAGATATTAGATGAATATCGCGAAGTCATCGGAAGTGCCACTGACCTAGTCTCTTCACTCCCTTCCCCCTGTCAAATGGCAGGTTTTAGACCGTTCTAGAAAAGGTTTGATGGGCATTTTATTTTTATTTTGAATTGTATACATTTGTTGTGCTATTGTAGCTCTGCCCAATATATTATGATAGGGTTTATTGACGTAGCTCCCATCACAGCTGTTATACCACAAGAAAAACAAAGAACCTATCTATAAATACTGAAAAATTCTAAACATCAAAATTTAAATAAATGCAATACTATAGGGAGAAATAGGATGAATAATTCCATTTTGAATATAATATGTATATTTCTATAGCTCTTCGAGATTATGCTAATGATAACTGTTTCAAAATATAAAATAAAATTATTGATAATTTCTTAGGACAATTTACGTGATCTTAGGACAGTGGTTCCCAACCTTTTCTACCCTACGCCCCAATTGAACATTTTCAGAAAACACCCCGCCCTTAAATTAGCATTTAGACGACCTTTTTTTCTTGTTTTAGTGAGACAAAATAACTTTATATTATTATACAACTAATGACCTGTTTATTTTTTTCATGATTTTAAAAATAATATATAAATCAACTTAATAATTAATAATATTATTTTTATGTTTTTGAATACAATTATCGTTATTTCATCATCACTATTCTCCCTAGAGGAATTTCCCTCCCCCCCGTTGGGAACCACTGCCTTAGGACATAGGTTATATCTCATATAATATATACCTATATATTAACATAACACATAACTTGTGATTGTATAGACCATAGTGTACACTCAAAAATAATAATGTGGTTTATAATATCTGAAGCAGATCATAAGCCATACGCGTGAATGCAAATTCTGAATATCCTGTGTATTTAATGTTTCAATTTTGATTTATCGTATATTAATATAGTTTATAAAATATTATATTGTACCATATAGTTTTAGTGCAACTGTTCATGCACGTTCATAATATTGTAATAAGTTTAATCATCGGGTTAGGTATTATTGTTATTATGACGCACTTACTCGTATTTGTTGATTTATCAGTATTGGCTATTTGTGTTTTGGATATTGTAATATATCCATACGGATGTAAACGAGTAATAGCCTATGGACTATGCAGCCATTAGAAACAATATAATGTGTGTACTCGACCGTTTTGAAAATTCAGAGGTCCACTATTTCAAACTTTTTGGCTCCGTTACCATGATCACATGTGTTTCAGACAAGTTTACTTTTTACGGTGATGTCCGCAGACCGTGGTTTGAATTCATAATATTATACACATTAAAAGCTTATACTTATGCAAATCGACTTAACATTTAAAATTTGTTGCGGATACCTAGTTATAATAATATTGTCGGTGATTTATTTTATTTTAAATTGAAAATATTCACCGCATGGCAATATTAGCGACAGCAGTGGCCGGAGCGTAGGGTGTGATTTTATTTAGTCTGTTGGAACCTGCAGCTATCATTTTTAACATCTCCCATTTCATGACAGACTTTTAATAACAAGAACAAAAAAAACGGTTTTTGAAATACATTACACCGGCACATTATAACATATTATATCATGCCTGTATAGGGGAATCGCATTTCGAAGTTTTACTTATAAAACAATTTAAGTACGAAGATGTGTGTCCCAGCTATTCAATATTATACACAATTCAACAAACGTACTTACATAGTCCGTAAGTTGAATTGTGACTACTTTATATTGTATCCAGTTATTCATCAAGAATCTCGTAAATTAAATAACTTGCTCGTGTAACATAAATACAATATTATTATGAAACGTATTAACAAATCGTTACATGATAAAACCATAAATATAATATTATATATTATTATAATATACTATTGATCATTATCGTATTATAGTGCCAAAAAGCAGAGGATAGAGGCACAAATAGTATGTACGTGTGTATGTTGGAAATCAATCATATTAGGATTTTTTATAATATGTTATATAACTAGGACAACATAATATTTTTGGGAATCATCTACACCAAATTAACTTTGTATGTAGGTATTATGAAAATCTATTATCATTTAATATTTGCATTATACATAATATCTCAAACTTTTGACTTTTACCTATATACAATTATTTATATTATTACATTAGGTATTTATATTGTTTAAGTTTTTTTTTTTTGTAAATTAATTTTAAAATCTGTGAGTTAATAATTTTACAATAAGCGAAAGTGATGTGTTGAATAGGTTGTTATGTTTCAGACTTGCGTGAAAAACCTATACATAAATGGAACTTCGGCATGTCAATTAAGAAGTCGCAGCACCATTTTTGATTTAGTCGTCTCCAGGGGTCACCTGGGATGTTAAGAGGAAATAGTTCGGATATGAGAGGGTTGCGACGGTTGTGGAGGTTAGAGGGAAATCATTTGCAGAAGGTTTTAGCTACATTTTTACAGTCAGCATTGAGAGGTCTTTGTGCAGAGTCTGATTTAAGGCATAAAAGAGTGCTCTAGTAATTTGAAAGGTTTGGATTTTATTTATGTTCGAGTGTTTGGCTGAGCCTTTATTGACATAAAGAAGTTTTTGTATCACCACACGGAGGTGAGCCGTTTCTACAATACTCACCCCTGTAAGAAGAGTTTTATTTTTCAAGTTACCATGTTTGGATGTGAGATGAGGTCGTAATTCGAGAGGTTAATGTAAGGCGTAGATTGTGTGAGTTATTCAAGTTACATCTAAGTAACATTATTATATTTAATAATTTTTTACGGTGAAAATGTATTTGTAATAGGTATATAGTTTATTAAAATCAAATAAAGATTTCTGTGTTTTTTTCTTTTTTAGTTTCATCGTGTTTAACTGTATAAGTATTTGTAGTAGGTACCCAACTTTTTTTTACGTAAGACTAATTAATATTAATGTTCAATATTACAATGTATTTATTTAAATAGAAAGTAATTAAATTTATTATTATTGTTTATAAGCTTCTAATACTGTTGATAACCATTTTCATATTGATCAATGAGTTAAATCATTTTTTTTTAATGTAGTCTTAGTTGTTTTAGTAGTCTCTAAGCTGTATATGCGCAAAATTACTGTCTTACTATTTAACAAATTATTAATAACATATTAATGTATATAATATTTAATGTTTATCTATTAAATATTTTTAAAGTTTGTGGTAATTGTAGTAAAAATGCGTTATTGTAAAAAAAAAATGTAAGCAGTTGTCTAAATTCGTTAGGGGTATAACAATAATTATGGTATACTGTTAATAATAATCAAAAGCGCGGTAAAAAAAAAAAAATAATTAAACAAATAAAACTAGTGAATTTATTTTTATGTACCAAAGTTTATAATAATATGTATAGAGCTACAATGCTGCGCATATGGGTAATATACCGAAGTTTTCTCTTTAACCTGTATACACGTGTGTGAACAGCTACACAGCGAATAAATCAGATTTTTGACGTAACCATGTAGATTACGCTCATTCAATTAATACATAATTGTTCATCAATGGAAAAAAAAAAAGGGACCATCATTGTATTATAATATGATTATGTCACGAACCGATGAAGTGCACTTCACGTGTAAACGTGTGAAAAAAAAAAATAATACAAACCACGTTGTATTACCTACTGCAATGTGTCGTACCGTTTTTGTGGTTTTATAATATTACCCAATATTCGATTTGTAGTATATTTTTTTTTAAATGCGACATGCGCTCCCATTTCCTGAAAAATCGTGTTGGAATAGGTGATCGGAGCTTACAAAAATATCAAACTCCCGTTACACAAGCTTTTGGCATTTACTGATTATTGCATGACGACTTTGATTATTTACTACAGTAGTTTACTACTGACATGTTATTATCATAGCAAACGAGTGTATTAATTATTATTATTGTGTATTAGTTTTATTTTTAATCGACGCGTCTTTATAGTATAATTTTAGACAGCATAGACGAGGTTGCAATTTTTATGGATCCAATAGTGACGTCACTATGGAACGGAAACTGACGAAAAATAATATGATAGGGTAAGCAGACAGATTGTCCGAAAGTATCAACAATAGCATGTTATTAATGTACATCGTGTATGCAATGCAATTGACCAATCATCGGATAGCTGCTGACGGATCACGATCCTTATTGGTCAGCGATAGGTACATCAAACCATGTTTGTCGATATTGGCTATATCAGTTGACAAAGCTCATCGTCGAGACAACGGTGAGAATTTTTTTTCGTTAAAACGCGAACGGATATAACATGCTAAGTACATTACAATATTATGATGTCCAGCGTCGTGTCATAATATTATGTCGACCAGCGTGTGTAGTTTCAAAACTAGCAAAAAGCAAATTTTTTCAAATTTGGTTTTTACGGATTTTCTAAAAAATCACACTACAATACAAGTCCTGTATGAACATAATATTGAACATCGAGTAAGGCTATAACCGGCTACAATCTGACAATGAAAAATTGTGGTTGGTTTTAAAATCACCCATTTTACAATGTTTATTTCAAAACTAGCCATATTATGATGAAATTTGCAACGAAATCAGCTATATTAAAACTAGAAAGGTAATAACTCTTGTAATAATATTATTTTTAAAATACCTATTCATACAGAACATGTAATATGCATACATTCATGTATTATATATTCGTTTGATATATTTTTATTATGGTATGAATTATAATGACATACCATGATTACTAGTATAAATTATTATATAGTTATATTATATTGAAAATTATTCCAAACAAAACATTTTAAAAATATCTTCCTTCCAAATGTCCATAATTCTTATAAACGTAATAGCAGTATTTTTAATCTTTACATATTTGATATATTTTATGAACGTGATAGAACAATTTGACGTACTTACTTAATAATTAAAATTATTTATGACAATCATTACACATATTGGTATTATAATAATTGTACCTATTTCCGTTACATAATTTACTAATTTTTTCTACTTAAAAAGGAGTAATTTAATGACAATAGGAAGGGATAGTGGCTATTTAGAAGGTCGTATAAGCTCACGATATTTTAGAAATCATTTACAACTCTGTTTAAGCGTATAAACAAGACATACGATTTTGAAATATATCATATAACGGTATGTTCTTTTAGACCAAGGCTAAGAGAAATCGAAAAATTTTTAAAAACGATTTCGTTCATTTAAGGGCAGTATAATAAAATATAATATTTTATAATGCCGACATGTCATTTCATTATTATTAGCTGTCGTAAAAGTGTTTATGACACTCCGAGCTCTGCAAACGACCTATATGCGTCAGAGTGCGTGTACCTACGGAGTTTTTTTTACTGGTTATTTTCCAGTTTAATTGTACCACGTTTTATGTCTATATAATATCATAATAATAATATACATAGTTAAATATTATAGTCGTATTCGTGCATAATCTATACACACATGACCCATACGAATTACACACAACTACAATTGAAGCGTCTGTCTGTTTTTCCAGGGTAATCTTCCAGACTGCTGCAGATTTGTATTTTTACATTTCCGGTTGCCATTGGTCACACGAAATAAAATAACAATTAATTAATGTTATTTAGTCTGATCGTCACGAGC
Organism: Sitobion miscanthi; assembly: GCA_008086715.1. Lineage (NCBI taxonomy): Eukaryota > Metazoa > Arthropoda > Insecta > Hemiptera > Aphididae > Sitobion > Sitobion miscanthi. Next base: position 31,151,174 of record CM017802.1, read on the forward strand.
GAGAAAATCTCTTATTACAAATATCATAATGTTGAAATACATCCGGCGAAGAGTCCATCTCGTTTTGATAATATGTCCACAAAGTGAGGTACACCGACATCGACTTACTTGCCTGTGAACTGAGGTAGCTGAGGTATACTCATACTGATATGCACAGAGTTATATTATTATGCGCTTTTAATTTGTTTGTTTATCCTAAGACGGAGTCTGGTATTACAGCTAGTATTAAAATTCGTGATTTTCACTTCATTATCGAGCCATCTGTTATAAATTTGAACACTATATGCTTGCTTATTAGGTGATAAATTATAACGAATAAAATCATTATACGGAAGTAAAGGTATTCAGTGAAGGTGCATCATGGTTTGTAGAATATAATAGTATATTATAATATAACACGAATACCTCAAGTGCGGTCACCCTTTATATAATAAAAGCCACAAATCAGACGTTATAGTGATGTTTTTATAATATAAAATATCTTGACATATTTACCTATGTACCTATAGGCTATAATATATTATGTATTAGAGCAATTTACAATACCTAATTAGTAGCTATGTATGGCGTAGTGGTTGCGTTCAGTCACGAAACGTGTTCTGAGTGCAAGCACCGGTCGAAGTCAATAGTTCCCGGGTGGGTAACCACCCGGGGTTTTAGTGACAAATCCTTGCCACACATGCACACACGTGTTCCAATCCAACAAACAGTCAATGGCCATCTATAGTTTCTAGGCATAAGATCAATACAATTTTTTTTTTAAAATACCTAATTATCAATAATGCGTTCCTTACATAAACGCAAACCGTTTAATATGAGGGCACAGACATGCAGAGATTCGATTTTTAAAAGGGTTTCACATAACATATTATTATTATTATGATGTGTTACAATTTTCAAATATATTCAATTATTGAATCGGTTTCTCTCATTTAGTCTGGGCGTATATTTTTTTATGGAAAAACTTTGATTCCATACTTATCAGTTATTTCGAATTTCTTGGATAAGAGTTACTCCAGGTTATGGCGTTTTATATATTTAACGAAATTATAGGCACATAATACTGCAGTGGTAGGCAGTAGGGTTTTAGCGCATAAAATATTATAGTAATTTATGAATACGAAACAAAAGGAAGATTATTCAAAGAAAAGTAATTATACTCAACCTTTACACTGTGGTTATCGCTTAGGCGAAAACGATAATTAAGAAATATTGTAGCCCGGAGTACGACATTTTAATTTTAGTTTATCGCTGGGCCCGGGCAGACACTTGCGGAGGTATTTAGAAAAAACCATTGGGATAAAACAGTCAAATGAACAACGAACGGCGTATAAAAGATTAATCCCCTGCAAAACCTACAAAATATATTTATATTATTATTTTTTTATCTTTTCTTTTCGTACTCCGCGTAAAATTTAAAACGTGACTCGCACAATGTTTGCCATACGTATTATAAACGTATAATGTTCAGAGCAAATAATACAAAATATATATTGTAATATCGCGGTGCACTCAAAACGCGAACAACTGCAGACCGTATAGGTATATTATGGGTATTTTAGGTGTACTATAATAGTCTATGATCATTATGATCTTACGCCGTGGCGTATAATACATTATTGTACGTATTTCACGATATGCTCGCAAAACCGTTTTAATCCGTTGCAGATTACAAACGTCTCGTCGAAAATGGTGTCGATGAGCATCAATAACGATGATTCAAACCGCAACAATATCTGCTGCAGCGTTTTTGCCGGATACGACAATACGATATTATCACTCGGCGGATGACGTGTTTTGGGTCTGATATTATAGGACGCGTGCATTAGCCATCATGCCTACGGTATTTCGTGCAAACGGAAAAAATATTAAACGGATATTATAAAAATTATCCGCGTAACGTACGGAAGTCGCTATTGAGAATACGGAAGTTATACGTGCAAACGCACACACACGCGTATAATATAATTTATAGGTATGACGGAAAACCGGGCGGGCCGGAATTTAATTTCGGAGTAAATCTCTTGCCATTCGTGTCCTTTCATTACGCGGACCTTATAATCTTGTACGGTTGTGCATTTTCTTCTCGTTTATTTTGCGTCCCGCCCGCGGAGATAATCTCTCGAAGACTGACTACTGGGGATTGCGACGAACGAATAAATACCTCTTCAATGAAAACGCGACGTATTGCTGTGTACTTACCGCGCGTTTCGTTTACCGAATGATGCGGGGGGGGGGGGGAGCTGCTGCGCGGACGGAATTATTCAGATTTAATTACGCTCTTTAATTGTCATTGCACAATGTGAAGATGTGTGACACGAGAGAACGTAAAAACACGCGAATCGTAATAAATCGTGGACGGACGACGGTGTGCTCCACGAGTACTCGTACGATAATTTACGACCACCGAACCGTCGAACCAATCCGAGCCACTCCGTTCCATTAAATTGTTATTCATTTTTAATACCTCTACAAAAAATAACGTGTAGCTAACGCGCGCGACGACTGGGATTTCATAACCGTAGACGTAATTTGTGGTTTTGCACTTCTATGATTTTGGCTCCACTTCAAAAATAATTTCAATAAATTGCGTATCGTTATTTTCCCTGCGTGAACTTCGATTCCACGGCCAATAAGTATCGTGACATACTTGACAACGTACCCGGGACCAAAATAAGTTCGCCGCGAGCCGGTCGGCTGCGGTTGACCCACAAAAATACTTTTATACACGAAAGTCGTGGCCTGCTAATCACGACAAGTTGACGGGGTACAACCAGTACACCAATTGTTTGACTATTCGTTCTTGTTCTATGACGAGTATAGTTTATTTTAAAAGTCTAGAAAATATAGCACTATAATATTTTCTCAATTCCAATTAGGTACCTATACAGTTTTATACACGATTTACATTTCTGCAACTATAGATGTAATTGTCTTCGCATAGATATGCTTTTATTTTGTTTTTGGAAAATTTGTAACTTTATTTCACGGGTGAGGTTTGATTCAGGCTACGTGGTATGATGAGGTCGACGAGATAGTTGCGGTGCACTGGTGACCTTAAGTTGTTATGTGTTTGACTGTGTGTTAGTCTCAATCCACAAGTCCCATAGTCTATTGGCCAATAATTAGTTGCCAACAGCAATCCATGCATTATAAATTATAATCTTTAGACCGGTATTACTTGTATTTCGTAATCATTATTGTAACCATATACTGTACGCATTCGTTAGGTAAATCGTTATCATAACACCTTAACGGTTTCGTTTCATTATTTCCTTGTTAAAATAACAATATAGCAAATTAGATGGAGACTACATTTTATGCGTTCAATTTTCCGAGTTTGATCTAATATCTATCAAATTTACATATAATGTTATGTAATTAAACCCTAAATATTCCAATAAATAGACGATAATTAATCACGATCGGAAGTATTTATATTGCTAAACCAACCGAAGACTGCGTCTAGTGTGGCTCATATGCCATAATATCAGGGACTTATATATAATACAGTGTGTAACAGAAGAAACTGACTTTTGGAATAATTTTTGTTCTAATCAATATTTTTTAATTTTTTTGTTTATATATAATTTATAGCCACTTGCGCTACACGTGAAATAATAAAAAAAATTTATTTTTATTTTTTAATATTAAAAATAAAAAATTTAAAATTTGATTTGAATTTTTATAAACAAATTCAAAATAGCCAATTTGTGAATCTGACTATAACAACGATTTGGATGGTAAAAACATTTATCTAAGTCAAGTAGTTTATTTTTTAGAATTTTTAAAATATCAATATTTTTTTAATTCAATTAATTTGGAACGCAATAACTTTTTAAAAATATTATTTTTGGAAATTTGCTAACATGGGTATATTTCTTTAACTATTTACTAATCATATAATATTATCAATTTTTATCTCACGTTTAAGTAGCATAATTTTTTTTAATTTTTTTGGTCAGTTCTTTCTGTTACACCCTGTATATTGTACAAGTACCACTATAATAGCGGCTACATAGTGTAATAATAAAAGTTAATTATATTTATTGTGAACTTGGACAACGATGTGTTAACGTGCACGTAAAGTATGACAAAATTTAATATAATATTATGAACTTTATAGGTTTAAATTACGTCGGGTCGACTAATCAAACGGGTTATCAATTCAGCATGCACCGATATAGACTGTAAACAAATGTTATCAACAGAAGAGGGAAAAACCACCAGATCAGATCGATGAGTGACCTTAAGTCGAATTTATTAAGAAAAAAATAATACATGCAGTGAGGTAATGGGTATAATCATGGTGCGCCATCTATTGGCGAGCCGATAACGCTTCAGTTAAGTCTCGCGCAGATAGAAATGGTGACAGTCGTACCTGCAAGTCCATTCGACAATAATATTATAATACGTCTTCTCGATTTTTTATTCATCGGATTTTAGTACGGTTAGGGTTTTGTATTAATCGATTGTATTAATCCGCCGTAGGTCGAACCAAGTGACAATCACAAACTCGGTATAATATCTTCGATACTTTAGTGTTAAATGATACACTCACGCACAAACCACACGGGGTCCGTCGTCGTCCGTGATCTACCACAGGTTAGGTTACCTGATGATAAACTGCTTCGAATCGCACGAACAACGCCGGTCGAGATGGCTAAAATGTCATATCATTTACACTTAAAAATACATCGCTCTCACAGCGTGTCACACTCAAAAAGAGTCGAACAATCGGAATTTTTTTTGTCCGCACAACGACGGGTAATTCAGCCTAGTTTGATATAAAAACCGACGGAAGATAGGTCTCGAACTCACGGTGTCGTATATAACGTAGATAAGTTTTATCACAATAGCACAATACAGGCAGTGATGGAAACTGTCGAAAGCGTTTTTGTGAATATACAATACGTCATACCCGCGCTACCGTATTGACTCGCAGTTATTTGGTTTTCAATTTCTCGGAGAATTGTTACCTAAATTTTGTTTAGTTATAATACTATAATACAACACACCTAAATAGATTTTTCAGCAATCAAATCATCGTATAACGCATAATACTAATCATTATGTAAATGTGTAATGCAACTGACTGTTTGTCGAGTTCGATAACACAATTTGAATTTTACCGCATAATATTATCCAATACCTTATATAAAGGTAACATCTACTATATACATGCGAGTACCTATACGACATCACAGTATAATAATATATTGTATACAACATACGCATCGTTTTAAACCAATCTATTGTAAGCATCAAAATATTTACTTATTATTAGGTAACGTATAATACGATTCCTTCACTAACAGTAATAATAAAATTTAACAATGACAGACTCAATGAAAAATTCATAACATTCACCATCATTTTAATGAGATAGGTAGGTATTATATAGCAATATTATTGTAATCAAATTATTTTGTTTTATTCGGTTCATATTTATTTGTAAATAATACATCTTAATATTACGCGTACAACTTTTTTTTTATGATAAACAGCGTATAATACTATATTCGATTCCTAAGTTTGCAAGTTTTTAAAGCAGGGCATGCAATCGAATATATTTTTACCGATTTTGATTTCGGTTTCGGATATTGATACTTATTTTTTCGATTTCGGTTTTCAGACGATTTAACCGGTATTTGAACTATCCGAAAGCGTTTTCCCTGGCGTAAAGAAAAATTACGAACGATATTATAATATTATGTGTAAAATATTATTTTGTATCCGATTAGAACATAAATTCGAGTGACGGCGCTCTGAATAGGCAAATGTGATGCGTGAATGCGTCGTGCATAGATATTCGCTCACTCGCTCTCTCTCATAACGGATATTTAGTTTTGATTATATTATTATTATTTTTTTTATACGTAACAATATAATATAAAAATTTATTTTTATTACAATATAGTTTAGGTTGCTGAATCTTCATTGGAGATCGGACAATTTATTGTACAAAATTAAAGTGAACTACTTTTTTTATTTTGTGCATTCTCGCATGCGTTTTCTCATGAATCAATAATACTTATTATAATTTATAATATTGTTTATATTATGTAATTAAAACTCTGATTTAAAAAAAAAATGTTTCAATCAAATTAATGTTGATGTTATAATTTCAAAAATATATCATATTTATTTTAGAATTTATTTATAAAATTATTTATATATATTTAACAATTGAATTTATTTGGAATGTTCTGATAAATTATACAAATGCCACAGTTTTCAAGAGCCAGGCCGTACTCGATTATCTATAGAAAATATGCATTCCTATGCACCCGGTTGATTTCTTCATTATATAGTATGCCTCATCGGAAAAGTTATAAAGAAATGAGTACTAGAAAATTCCACATGAACCGTATTTGTGAAGTGAGTTGGGATTTTTTATACATACGATATATTATTAATAATATTTGCGTATCTAATACAGGTCGTTAAACAAAACCATTTGCCAATATATGATCCCTATATATAACGAAAACGTGAACAACAATGTGATGTACGCCTGCAGCATTATTGTATTATGCGTCCATGAGTGTCCCGGCTTAAAATTTGGTTTTTAAAGATTTCAAATGACCGTCGATACAAATTACCCTCTACAACTGTATGAGGTTTCGATGTAGATCCATGCTGATGTGATGAATACATTTTTACCAATCGCCGATCTAATGATCCCAAAATATCATTACCGTCAAATAATAATATTATGATGCAAAACAAAAACGTTTTCAAAATGAAAAAGAAAATGAAAGTAATGCTCGTATTTAATGTATTTAAATTTTTAAACGCTGACTCAAGTGTTATATTTAAATATAGTTAATGGAATTACCATTCTCCGCTATAAAAAGTAAATTTTTTAAAATTCTAAAAAAATGGGCTGGCTGACGAATTATTCTTTAAACCATCCAAAATACTACTAACTGGATCTGATTATCTACCAAAAACCTCCATCAAAGTTGAAGATGTTAAAGGATTTGCGTTGCTCTAAAACGTGATGTAATACACAACCAAAAAAAAATAAAAAAAAATATTGTAAAACCAATACTGTATTTTGAGATTTTTGTTTGGTGTGATCACAAAATTTTACTATTATATATACATTATAATAATATAATAATGCACCTAGGTACTGTATTATTATTATGACACTGTTATTTTTTCGTAATCAATGTCACTTCTGCCGTTCTATTGCGACGTCCTCGAAGTGTGTGTCTATAGTTATAATGATATGCGTTTGAATGACCCGATTCGGCTTAAACAAGCGGTATTTTGTGAATCTTCGAACCCATAGTTATGAGAATATAAATCAGATTAGAAAAAAAAAAACCGTGGTTGACCTTTATTTTAAATATTTCGCATTATTATAAAAATAATTGATGGTTTTATGCTTTAGAGTATATTTTTACGTAGAAAGTTCTCGCACAAAGTACTTTGAAAAACTATTATGCAGAGTTTTGAGAACATAAGACCGTGACAACTTTTATTTTAATAAGATTTTTATTTTTTTTTTACTAACAGACATTTAAATAATGTACCTCATAATTTTTGTTTAATGTTCGTGTAATTAATTAAAATAAATACTAAAACTTTATTACATCTGATCAAAATGATATGTTCACGATGATAACGCAGTCGATAACTTACTTTCATCGTTCTTTGGAGGGTAATGGAATTGAGATAGTTTATAATAACAAAATGTCGTCGTGCATTATGTTACTTTTGATTGTTTTAACTGTTCGGATTTCACCGACGGCTTAAATATCTCTCTTTTTATTTAATACCGAACAAACCAAGGTTAAGCGATTGATCGTCATTGAATCTGAGTTTTTAAATTAATATTTATGACAAATTTACGTATACCCAGAATTATGTAAGGTACGTAAAGACAATCGGTTAACACCACTCTTATCACTCTATCACTTTTAAGTACCCGTTTCACGCTAAGTTCGTAAGCACCCGAGGAATCGAACGCATTTATCGTAATCTTCTACAAGAGTACCAGTTAAATCCAAAGGATGGGATGCGTCCAAATCGATTATAATAATCTAGTCGTGTCGTTTATTATTGACAACTAACATTTCACAGAATTTTCTAACTTTTCTAACAGCTCTACAGCAGCGTATCTAACTTATATATAAAAATTAATAATTAATTAATATATAATTATTCATTATAAACGTAATAATATAAAAACAACGATAGGGTTAAATTATAATATATGTATAAATATGTTTAAAACACTCAAACGAAATTCGGCGGGACCGAGAGAAATTCAAATCGGATTAAATGTTGCTATATTGAGTTTTGCTTTTGCTAATTTTATAACAGTTATAATTCACTATAGCAATTTTTTGAACGAATATTATAATAATATGATACACTATACCATACGTAAAGCATAAAATAATTCATTCAAAATTGTCTCGCAATAAGTCGTCACATAGCCATTCAATTTATCGAGTTGTATTTAATAATATTCAATGAGAATAATAGATAATAATGTTAATATGTTATGTCTTACTTTAAGATCGTTGTTAAATAACAATAATACCACAAGGCAATGTAATGTTTATGAGATGCACAGCATGTACTACAATTAATCAATAGGATATCGCGCAATATTATTATTATAACCAAATTATTTCGTTTTAATCGGTTCATCTCTGTATTTAAATTATGTAATTTAATATTACCTGCCGCTTGTTTCTTTATGATAAATGGTCTATATTGTGTTCTTTATCTACATTTTGAAGTTTTAATGTGCGCGTACAGATGCGTTAAGAATAATATTTTCACCCGATTACATTATAATATTTTACAACACGATTCTAGTGACGGCGCTTTGTATAGGCAAATGTGATGCATATGTGCGTAGATGTATACTTTATCACACTCCACTCTCTCCCTTACATGCTCTCGGTCTATTTCTATCTATAATATATTAATATATTTCTTTCGAGGTATAACAGTAATTAATTTGTAGCATACTAATAATATTATTATTAGTATATATATAAAATGTGTGTGTGTGTGTAATATATAACAGTATAATAATATAATTTAAGGTAAGAACGGCTATACATATTTTATTATCGTGCGGAAAATTATACAAATTGAAAAGTAAATTATAGATTGATTGATGATAAAAATACTTATACTATGTAATTGGCAAGGCTAGGCAAGTTGATAATATTTTTTTAACTCGATTAGGTTAAGTTAATATTATTATTTTTTTTCAATTAAATTAAAAATTAAGTTAATCGACATTTTTAATACATCAATCAATTCTACGAATACCATCAACTTAACTTAACATAAATTAAAAAGCAAAGTTAATAATAAAAATGCATTTATCAGGTATTATTTAATAAAATATATAAAGATAAATGATAATAAACACGAATAAATAAATACGTGAATATAATATAGTAATCAATAGGTTGTCTCTTGAAATACTCGTATACGAATTTGTGCACTATAAGTATTTTATTAAATTTAGCTGTGTCACGGTTGATGTTAAAGTTTTGTTACATAAAATTCGTTATAATATATAATACTCATTAAATAGTGTGGGTTAAGGCTAGGCACGGTATTAGTTGGTAAATGTTTTGTTCGTAATTTTATATTTGACGAATTTTTTTTTAAATGCTTTCACGAGATTTTGTATGGAATCGTTCAAAGATTTAGGTTTTAATGATTCTGATGAAATTTACACCGAGAGCGCTATCTAGTACTACAACGAGTCTTACGTATATATAACAATCTGTTCAGGACATTATACTATCGATTTTAATAAAACTATTGATCTCATGAAGTATCAACTTTTATATAAAATATATTCTAACAAACGTCATGCCAATAATATTGCGTGACCATGTTATTATAATGTGTGTGTCCATTAAAATATTGTTGTCGTGATTAATCCGATTACGTTTACATTATATTATTTAAATAAAATTATAATCATAATAAATAATGACGCGTGTATTGTATATAATTATACTTTCAAATCAGTGCATTCACATGCAGCTTGGTCAATATGTTGTCTATAGAAATACAAATTACCAGTGGCGTTGTAATCATATAAAAAATTAAAATAAAAATAAAACCAAATCATTAATGGCTGGAAAATGTCAGCATTTTAAGGACATATACGTATAATATTTTATTCAATTTTCATCATAGAGAAAAGCTGGAACCTATGCTGGAACTAATTGAAAAAACCAGTTTGTAAAAAAACATGTATTTATTTTGTTATACTATAGTATATATCATAGATACTTTTTAAAATTTATATTTAAGTGTTGGGGTAAAAATGTAAAATCAATTAATTTAAATTATTAAATTGTATTAATATTTAATATTATTATTATTATAACGAATTACAATAGACTAATATACTTAAAGTATAAAAGAAATTTGCAATGCAGTGATTATATTTTTCAAATTATATTCAGGAATCTAAAAGTTTCAGGATGTTAGGTCATATATATATTGTCACACATACACGTATTTGCTTACCATAATAACCGTACTAACCTTGCCAATCACAGTTCATAACCCCATACAACAGCTAATGGCCATGATAGTCACCAGGGAAAAGTTCAATGAAAAAAAATAATATTTGAAAACTTTTAACTTTAAATAACAAATACATTTTAAAAAACTGGGGAAACCGTTTGAGTTCAAAGATGGTTTTGAGTATGTCTCCTATTCATTGAGTAGGTATAACTGTTATAATATAATGGATGTGATCAATTTTTACACAGTGTTCAATCATTTGGTACAAAAAAAAAATCTGTGCGAAGACTGTCTGTCGCCCTATATACCTAGGAAAACTTTATTATGTATTTAAATTACACGATATAAGTCATTTTTTCTTATAACAGAAATTCGATGGGTTAAAAATCATTTTTTCCAAAATCATAATATCATAATATATTTAGTTTATAGTTATAAAAATAAATTACGTATATACTTACATTTATTGGGGATTAAACAATTAATTTAAATAATATAAAATACATGATTCTTCCTTGGTTAATCCTAAAACCAATTACTCCGCTAAGAATTTAAAAATCCAGTACAAACATACATAAATTATTCATTTTTAAACATAAATATATACCTATAGGCTATAGTAAAGTAGACAGTGGTATAGTACATAAATAATTAGATATTGTTTTATTTTTTTAACAGTGAAAAATATAAATATTCTTTTTGCAATAAAGATTTTAAATGTAATGTTTAACCAAAGTTATATTACAAAACTCGTTAAAAAGCTTAGCGTGAAGTTTTCGGACTGGTTTAAAAAAAATGATCTACAAATATTTATGTAAATATAATATGATTATTAAACATTCTATAAAAACTAAAGTGAAATATGGTTATGAACTTTAAAATTATATAAAACATGAATATACATATTTATGTAAACACTTAATCCAAAAAGCAACTTCAATACAGGCCAACATTTTTTTTGTTTTAAAAAGTTTAATGAACTTTTTATACATTTTATAAACCTTACAATATGAATTTTTAGTGAAATTTTCAGTGAGATTTATTTTAAACGGCATATAATGCGTAATACGCTGTTGGACCTTAATATTACCTATAAGAAATGAATTATAAATTACATGGTACAGTCACTTTAGATAATATATATTCTTTAGTCTTGTTTTGAAAATTCTTCACTTAAAAAAAATTTATAATAACGCACAACATGCAAATATAATAAAATATTCATAAACTAAACATATTATCATAGTTAACGTTTTCACGGTGACCACGTAAAGGGAAATAATCGTCTTATTTGCGGCCATTGTGCGTCAGGTATTATCTGCAGTGGCAATGCGGCTGAGGGTTCGAATTATTTTTATGAGTGTACAGTGTGTATAATTTAAATTATTATTATATTATACTTTCGAACAAATTTAATCTCCAGCGAAACTTTGATGTGCCGTATTGGATTCAAACAGCTGTATGGTTACAGAATCTCGCCAGCTTTCTCGGGAGTTAACCGTGGAGTAAAAAAAAAAAATATATACGCTTTTAATAAATGTATATATTATATTATGAATAAGATAAAATAAATTATATGAGACCAAGTCCGAGGAAAAACAAACTTCGGTTTTCTGTGAAGCATTTGTTCGTCAAAATATTATTGTGTCGATGTGACAATATTATATTGTATAGAAAATAATTGTTTTTGTTGTGCAACAATATTAACGGTTTTTACGAGCATGCAATTATTATTAAACTCCATAATATACATTGATTACTACAACGTATGTAAATGTTGTTACTACTACTATTGTTAAAATAAAATAAATACTCGAAAATTGTTGATTTTCTAAACATATTAATTAGGGTTTTGAATTGTTTGATTGCGTTTTATTGAAAAATAAATTAAACTTATTACGTGTCCAGTAGTCCATCTATGTAACTGGACGTTATTTTTACTAGAAGTAAAATCTCCAAGTTAAGTCTCTAAGTACAATTTTAAGTCTGATTAAAACCAACTTATTATCTGACATTTTAATTTTTTAATTTTATTTATTTGATGGTAAACTAATATTATTTATCTAACTTACTTAATATAACTTTTTTTCGTTATCCTAGTTTTAATCTTTTAATTACATTTTTCATAATTAAACATTCATAGCGGGATTACATTTTTTAACCATCCCTAAGTTTATACCTAACATCCTTGGATTTTCTGTAAATACAAAATATAAAATTCAAAGTATAATTGTATTACGATCAGAATTCATCGTTTGTGATAACACTGAAATAACAGTATAATATTGCTTTAATACCTCGCAAAACGTTATTAGTGTTGCAATTCGAATTACACAGCAATGTTTAAGGCCTCAAAGAAACTCAGATAGAGTTGTTCAGGTGAATTATTTTTACACGGTTCACCTCAACTGTGTTAACTCGGATTTGTTGTGGCATTATGTATAAGATCCATGTAAGTACACTATACGGTATAAAATATGTTATACGCGCGAATATCTGATAAAGACGTTAGGTAACTCAAACCGTATAGTATTATGATTTGGCGTATTTTTTTCCGTGAACGTATCTTGCTCATTTGTTATCAATACTTCACTCGATAAAAAAAAAAAAAAACCAATACATGTGATGCAATATTGTATATTTAACGGTAATTCGTTCGTTATCGTACATATTATAATATTATGTCATAAGACGAAAATGTTGACGGCGAATTCCAACACAAATTATTAGAGCGTATTGCTCGTTAAAAACGCAGACACCGATATTATAATTTTTTAGAATGTGACATACATATTGTATAATGTCACTTATGATTATGTACGATAAATCAATATTTCACACCATTATTTATTATAAGCTTTGATGGTTTAAATATTTATAGTTGATTTGTACATTCCAGATGCCGGCGTTATATGTCTAATCCTATACACAGCAACGATTGCAACATTATTGCAGCGATAGATGAGGGTAGCTGTGGGTCCAATCCACCCATCTCAATCCTCGTGTTAACTGGGAAATTCTATTAATTAAAAATATGAACAGTTATAAGTTGGTAGTACACATATATTTTTGGTCTAAACTATAAGCAGAATGTGAGGGGACGCTGTGTGTGTTAATATGACAATGTCATTCATTCAACCATTCGTAACACGGCGCATTGTGTAGGCAAAACCGGTACATAGGTGCAATGCTAAGGATAACGACATTTGTATGCTTCAATATAGGTACTAAATGTATAATAATTATTAATTATAGTTATGATAACAATATGATTAAAATTAATTTTTATAATAAGTTCTTCGTGTTACTATATTGACATGTATAGGACCGCAAATTGACGCCGTAGTATTCAAACATTATATATTTAAACAGTTTATTATAATTATAGTGTTCGTGTATTTTTTTGTATTTCATAAAGGCAAAAAATATTTTTTTGATTAATTAAAAAGTATTATTTCTTTAATTTTTTTTTTTGTCAGAGAACAATAGCTTTCCAATTAGTGGAGGTAATAATTTTTTTGAAGAAATTGTATGATGATTTTATTGTTTCTTTTTTCTAAATTAGTATTAAATATATAATTATGATTTTAATTTTTCTCACTCAAAGACATTTTTATAATTTGTTCTTTTCTTTAATTTAGACGTTTAGGTTCGGATTTTTCTTTTCTTTTCCACTGAATTTTATACTTTTACCGCTTAATGTTTCATAACTGTATTCAATTCAATATAATAAATATAATCATAGCCGATTCCATCACTGTATTTTACTGGTCTTGCGTGCATGTATATAATAATTATACTAATAATATAGCATATTAATGTTCTTTACCATTGCAGTGTACAAAACTGCAGGATGTATGATCAAAGGAAAATTATATTCAAGAAAATCTATGCAGCAATGACGATTCGGTCATCTATCGTTCATCGATTGGCGGCAGTCGCCGAGTTTCTGACTATCTACACCTTGTCACGACATAATATGCATAATGCAGTGGAATATTATTCGGTAGCGTTCGTTCTTTATATCCGCTCTGTTCCTGCAGTGGTGGCGATTTATTGCGACCACACCAATAAACACGTGATATTCTGCAGTCCGTGTATTAAATGTTATATTTTGTCGACATGTAATGTTATCATATCATATGCCTCCACACAAAATGCATACAATTATATTAAGCTCTGCACGAACGATTCCACCGACCGTTCAAGATATATTATAACAATATTTACTCTATTTAAATTTGAAATGTAACTCGCGACGCGTCATTTTCCGACACGATTTCACACATTTTAGGTACTATAGATATATAGTAATAATATACCTACGTTATCACGCTTTTGTATAAAACATATTCATTTTTTCATGTATGTTTTCGTTCCGATAACTGGTGACGTCACTGTGTAAATAATTGATACGGATGGTTCATTTATTCCATCAATATTTCTAGAAAAGTATTCGGAAATGAAAAACATATATTATTATATATTGTTATTGTGGATTTTAATTCAGATGGTGACGAACAATGATTATTATCTGTTTTACTTTTATAATATAATAAATATTATTATACCTATCATAGTGTAAATATAGTGTGGTATAATGTATTAAATAATTGCATGATGTACCTACATAATAATATAATACAAATAATATAGAGACGTGTTCAAAATAGTAATAATATTAATATGTTTTCAGTGTCTTAATATTCGAATCCCCCTCTCCCCCTCAACCATTGGGTGATTGATTACCGGTTCACATTCAATAATTTAACACCCAAGTTCAATTTTTTTCCCATGTCTAGTCTATAATACTTAGTATATATAAATACGAAAATTGAATACTAAGTCTTACATAAGAACGTGACAAAATCAAACGATATAAGATCTGGACCACTGCACCGTTGGGAGTATCGATGAGAATTTTACTTTAGTTGTCTGCGGCTTGGAGTATCCCAAACTTTGTGCTGTGATTTGCGAGAACCTTTTCACTGGTGGGTCGCAATGGATTTCGAAATGCTAGAGGAGTTTTTATAACGGATTTGGAATAAAATCGATGAAAAAACACGAGAAACATTTTTGTCTCATTTTCGTATAGTATTATATTAATTATTGACGCTACTCGACACAAATATCGTGGCAACCATTTAGCAATGTAGGGCATGTGATATGACGTGTTTTTTCACAGGAACGCGTGTGAATTCGTAAGCTTAATACCACCCTACAGCATACATAATATATTATATATATATATACGGTGTACACGTGTGGCGGTAAGTGGTAGTTAGGTGCGTATACCACCCACGTGTTTGTTTATTAATTATTTATCAAACAAAATATTAATTACCGTTTTCAAGAACGCGTGTGTTGCACAGGGGTCGTTATTATATAATATTATTATGTACGAAACAATTCTCTATTTGTTTAAAATACGTGTATATGGCTTACACGGTTTTCGTTGAAATCGAATTGCTCTATGTACATTACACATGGCACACATAATATTATTGCAATACATAACAACATCATATGTTATGGTGCGACATTTGTTCAAAGGTATTCAATCAAAAAGTTCGTTTTGGAATGTCATAGTGGTTTTACCGAATCGACGGAGACACGGGAAAAATCCTCGGTCGGCTCAATTTCAAAAATTAGGTTAAAATAAGAATGCTAAGTAATTTTGGCATAACCGAGGGAACCCGAAATATTATAGTGAATATTTGTATTTGTATTAACTACCAGTCGATCTCCATTAATATGTTTATTTGCGAAATTTATTACAAACAATGTGTGCGTTAAATACTATATATTATTATTAGTTTTTAATTCATACGACTCATCATTAATAACTTATAAGTGCATATTTCGTGTCTAAAATGTACCCTTTTTTTCTTTTCTATATCCACCACTCGATACTATATAATACAGTAACTCAGATATGCAATTAAAAAAAATGTATCGCAATAATGTGGACCGTAAATTTAGACCATTACGACGCGTGTGCATAAGGCAGAGCAGTGGTTCTCAACAAGGAGGGTCACGAGTCACGACCCATTTAGGGGTCAACAATTAATTTTTTATGGCCGCCGACCTATGTATTTCATTTACATAAGAAACATTACCAAGTATTTTGCAAAACTCCTAATTCGGAAATCATTAATTTCGAGTTTCTCTGAGTTAGAGGGGGCAAAACTAATGCGTGTTCTTTTGCACTGGCGTTATTAATATCCAGGACCGTGCGACTTTAGAGTAATCGGGCGGATGAAAAACGCACGCGATTAACGCACGTTCAACTTTCAAGTGGCCCGTCTTATATGATATTATACGTCTCATAATATAACGTACGTATAATACTATAAAGTATAATGTGATATTATGTACACTGCGAGAATGATATCATTACGAAAACATTTGTTCGTGTCGGCTGATGTCACTCTAAAATGACTGAAACTGGATTACACGCATATGCGATGTCGTAATAATATAAAGCGCGCGTGACGTGTGTGTAGTATTAAAACAATAACAAAATATTATTATACATTCGGTTGAGATTATTAAAATATATACAAATCATTATTATCTTGTTATAGTTTTACGGGATAGCCACTGTATGACGCGTATGTCTTCGGATGAAGTATATTATTCTATGGCATATAGCACTATAATATTAAAGCACGAAAAAACCAAGAATTAATCGTCTGTCGAAACGCGGACGGTATGCAAATTGTGTTAAGCGAGTATACTGACATTTTTAAACTACGTTTGACACTTTATTCATAGTAATTTTGTTTTACCTAACCGACGACTGACACACATTTCATTGTTATTATTATTGAACATTCGTCTATTAGACCTTTATCGCTACTGTATAATATAATACCCAGCTAATTACGATTGAATAGTTCTCCTGTCGGCGTAGTGTTGATTAACATGCTTTATTCGTTATACTACGAGTGATATCGCCGAATCTACATACTCTTCTTCTTATCGTGTCCAAGTTTTTTTATTATATTTCTACCTACACATGACAATTACACGCGTTACAGTCACGATTACGACGTTTTAAACATCCAAGTACAGTTAAAAACGACTAACGAATAAAATATGTTTGAAAACCGATGATGTACCTATTCGTATACCTATATCGATAAATTGTGTTCGTACAGCTATCAAAAATATGTACCGTCGTAATTTTTATTTGATTTCTTTCCAGAGTTTGGTTTACACATGCATGATAAATACAACTGTTTTAAATGTAACGGATATTATAAAAAATATTCAAACGTTTTCGCCATCCAATAATATATAATAATATGATATCCGATAAAAACCTTCGTCTCGTCACAAATGATTCATAATAATTGGATTATGACGGTGCGCGCGTACATTATACCTATGCTGTATAACGTTTGCCCTAAAATAATATTATGTATCGCACGGAGCAGTGACGCGACCGCAAAAAAAATATTGGAAAATCGCTTACCCCCGGGCCCCGTATTGACATAAAAAGTTCCCGGGCACCACTGACACAACCGCGTTCACAAACCCATTAATCTCTCTAACCAGCTCGACGGCGGTTTACTTATTTCCGTGCACGGTACATATATAATAATTTATTTTAATTTATAATGTGCCCGCGCCGTCTTCCCGGTCGTCTTTGAAACGCAATCTTTGCCGTTTAAAAAAAAAAAAAAAAAAAACCATCGCTCATTATAATAATATTGCGGCGGTGTGCACATATTTATTATCATCGTGTAGACGGTGCGAAATACATATTTTTCAAAGAGTTCTGCAAAAAGTGTGATAATATATTATAATGCGGAACACTTCAATGAAATAACATAATGTGTGAAAAAAAAAACCGTGATTTATTGTGCCAAATGTGAAGTATGAGATTGAAATTATGTAGTTGTGCGGCGAAATCGCGGGGAAATAAATCGTTGGTTTTGATTCGTAACGGCGCGCGAAAATAAAAAAAAAATGAACCCGTTGTTATTCGAACGAATTATACAAGTATAATAGTTTTCCGGAATAAGAACAAAGGTCGTACGAATCGCATTGTTTCAAATCATAATTGCACGCGGTCGTCACACGGTTATTCATAATATAACGAACTGTATTCATAAGATAGCCCAACGTCGATTAAATATAATCGTATTGAGGTGGTATAATATTAATATTATTCGTTGGGGATGGGCAACTCGATGCTGCTAGAGGGCCAATTTTGAATGTGCGAAAAGCTAGCGGGCCAGAGAACATAGGAAGCAAACCTAATGTTAACTATAGGTACCTCTAGAAATAATAGAATATCATTTACATTTAATAGTTTAATACTAGATAAGAATTTATATCTACGTTTTGCGATAGACATTATATCGATTTTGATAATTTTATAAATATAAAAAAATAAAATACAGAAAAATCTTAAAATTTTATTTTTTTTATAAACTAAATTCAAATGTAGCACGGGCCAGTAAAAAATGGTACGCGGGCTGCCAGTTGCCCATCCTGTTATACATTATAATAATACGTTGCATTAGTATGTTGGTACACACCTTAATATAATTTAAAACGGTTATGTAATAACAGACCGTCCTCGTTATAATATTATTAAATCTTCGCGAAAATGGTAATGTGTGCACAATACACATAGACAGGTTATACCTACAACATAAAGTGATGTTATTTCGAAATAAAAGACAATTTTACAAGACGTGTTACTAAAACTACGACGCGCGTCGGTACTACGATTGTAATTTATAATCCGTCGAAAACAGTAGCAAAAACAAACAAAGAAATATTTTAAAATTACATAATATTATTAGTTACAAGTCATAATGATCAAACTAACCATAAAACAATCTGTAAATTATTTGATGAAAAGCTTTTTTTATTATGGCCAGAGGGAATAAAACGAGATAATGTATTGCTATTCGTTTCTGAAGCAGGAAAAGCTTTGTCAGCTTTATACACAAAAATGATTCATATCACATGTCTCGCTCATGCAGTGCACAGAGTTTGCGAAGAAATTCGAAAAATTGATTCACTGATTGCAAACGGAAAAAAATATTTTTAAAAACACCTTCAAGGGTATTAATTTTTAAAAACAATACTCCTGGAATACCATTACCTCCTCAATCCATAATTATACCAGCTGGGGTACATGGATAGAAGCTGCGATATATTACTGCGACAATTACAAAGCATTTTGCGAAGTTATTATTAATATGTTAAATGAACAAGATGCAGTATCCATTGAACACGTAAAAAAACTCGTACAAGAACCAACATTAGAAGGTAATTTAATTTTTATAAAAACTCATCTTAGTTTTATCCCGAACAAAATTACGTTTTTGGAAATACAAAACGTTTTATTGGCCGATTCTATTTCGTCTTTTGAAGAAATTGTGAAAAAAATAGCTGAGACACCTGGGAGTGTGGGAAGATCAATCAATGATAAATTAAACACAATTCTCAAGAAAAATACCGCATGTGAATCATTGAAAAATATAACAGATATTATTTCCGGTACACAAGAATCAATTTCCAATATGGACCAAAATATAATAGTGACAGATATTCCATATTTCAAGTATGCTCCCGTGTCTTCAGTGGACGTCGAAAGGAGTTTTTTGACGTATAAAACTGTTTTGGCTGACAATCGACGAAGATTCACCTTCGAAAACTTGAAAAAGACAATGATTGTTCAATGCAATTCAGATTTTAATGGTAAGTCAATTGAAAAAATTAATTTTAGTAATAAAATACATATCTAAAGTAAATAATGTACTCAATTTTGTTACAGAAAATGAATAAAATGTTTTTTCTTCAAATTTTCTAAATATCAAATCTACTATAGCTGTCACATAAACTTATATTTTAAATATTTTAGTAAATCATTTTAGTGTTTTATTCATTTTACTTGACCAGTCATTTTTTGAATAAACATTTTTTTACCGTTATTTTTTTTTTTTGTAAATGCATATAACAACTTTTTTTAGAGCATATTTAAGTAATATTTACAACATATCAGCATATTTTTAGGGAATAAATAATAGTTTTTTTGGACATATAAATTCGAACCCTAGTTATAACAGTTTATCAAGTACTATTAAACTATAATAATATTATAATAGTATAGTTATGAATTAATAGGTAATATAATATTATTGTGTGCGATGATAAAGCGTTTTCATTGTGTATGTTTCAATAGTATTGTGTTTGACGAGTTTTTTTTCTTGAAATCGATTATTCGTATAATAATATCAAGTGAAACCATTTAATGTTAGTCCCATAATATGTTAGTCACTATTTCAAAAGCTGCTAACGTTTAACAAAATAGTTTTTTGCATAATTTGAAGGATGCAAACTTATATTTTATATCGTTACCTATCATTTTCACTTTTTTCTATTTTATTTTTATTTCACAACATAATTTTTTTAGGGTACTTAAGCACTTGGATTTATTTAAATCGTATATTCGACGAGTTGTTTATGAGTTATAAAATTAATATGAGCGGATTGAGCGGTATACCCCCTATACCTCTACTCAGAAAATGTCGGTCACTGTACTACATTCGACTAAACTTTGATTACATGTAACTAATAAACTAATCCTAAATTTGTGTAGATCAATATACTCCGAATAATATTCTGCTTCGTTACACGAACTACATTAACTTCATTCAAAAGAATAAAATACTTAAAAAATATATTATACGTATTTTGTTTTATAACGACTTGAAACTATCCAAAAGAAATATTTTCAAAAACGTTAGTGTTTTCTGAAATGATGAACGTCTCACGTTATATCACTCCGTTTATGTAGGAATTTCCCAGTCCACTTTTTCCATGTAAATATTATATGTTTTTTTTTTACTACCTAGGTATAACTAATTAGTTCGAAATACAGTGTTTGAAAAATGTAATATAGATGAACTTTAAGAAATAATACTAAGACTGAAGATTTTAAGACGTTTAACTGTTCAAATAATTATTTAACAATTTTGACATTTTATGTCTTTGCTTTCGCACATAGAATCGAAATCAAAAAAACGTTACGTTACGAAAAAAAATTGCAAAATATAATTTTTCTCATACGTTATTTGAACACGATAGTTAGGTGCGACTGCATCGACGCTCGATGTGTTTGATACTTCGACCATTTGAGCATATAGCGAATGTCGCGAAAATGTCGTATGTGCTACATATGATAGCAAGAACAACAAAGACATAAAATGTGATTGTACTTCATTGGAGACTCGTGTGCAATATGTTTTTATGAATAGATAGGCTGCAGTCAGTTTCGCTCGCCCGAGGCCGGAATAGGTTACGACGATGATAAATACGAAAACGCTTAGGTAAACAACATTTTTGACATTTTTATTGATATTTTCAAGCGTTAATTATTCTAAGGTAGGTATATAAATCAAGGCTAATTAATGTAACAGATGTATTAAACGTCCTCGTTGTTAATATTAATATTAGATTCACTAAGGTAGTCCAAGGTGTAGTAACCAAATATAGGAAAGTATGTTTTTATGGGTATTTCGATATTACGTATATACCACTGTGCGAAAACTCATAGATAAAGTATATTAAAAAATAAACAAAAACGTGACTTATTTGGGACGGTCGATTGACTCTTATGAATTGCATATTATTATATTCATACCATACTAATAAAAATATAATCTATTGGTATAGTATGTACCTATATTGTAACGGGTCTTTACTGAGTGTATATTTAGCCATATAGTGACAATATAGATTAATCATGACGCAGTAATATTTATTATGGAAGTAGTTGTACTATTGCCACCGTGGACCGGACCGGAGTAGTAGAGTAGAAGAGACGGTCGTCAGTCAGAAAGAGTCCGATCGTTCAGAACGAGTGTCAAAGTCTGGTAAGCTCAGTTAAGAGTAGTGTAATAATTAGCCTTAACTATAGTTAAGTATTAGCATATAAATATATGGTAGGTAATAATTATAGACTATATCGGCGCAAGTATTGAAACACTTGAACACATTTTAAATTTCGTATTCTTAATAGCAGATGATTTTTATGAAAAAGGCAATCTATAAAAATTTAATTTTGAATGAGTAGTAAATTAAGAGTTGTTTAACAGTAAAAAGATTTTTTTTGGAAAAATGTTGTTTTTTAATGACTTCAAACATTATAATGTAAAGATTATTATTGAAATACTTTACCCGATTGAACCAAATATTAGTCAAACATCATTTGACCGGGCGTTAAAATAAGTACAATAATCTATAATCGTACCTATGCGTATGCTTTAAAATATAATAAAACAAACCATATTGTATTGGGCGATTCATGTCGGCTGATTATAAAATCGAAAATGTATATTATAGGTTACCATAAAGAGAATTGAAATTAAAAAAATGACTTACCAAGAAAAATTAAGCAGTAGTATAATATTTTAGAATTTTGTGTGTTTAAAAAAAATGTCTTGAGAAAATAAAGCCCAGTAGGTACTTATTTGTATATCAATAGTTGTTGAAATTACGAGAAACTGGCACTGTTAAAGAAAAAATATCTGGTCATTGCTAATAAACATTTTTAACTGAAAGTCGTGTTGTATATATTATTATACACATACGTTGGCATACATGTATATAATATGCAGATAAATAGTGCCTACGGCTATAATAATAACACGTGGATGTAAGTAGGTACCTCTCTTTACATCATAGTCATAATATATTATTATGATATGATATTATACGTGTTTATATTATATTGTAATTATTACAATGTAAAAACATACATAATTGTACTGTACACCTAAATATCGACAAAAAAAAAAAAAATGATATTAAAAACCCATTTTTTTTCTAGTTCGGTTTGCCGCAAAAAGCATTTTGCTGTATTATAGCAAAAGGTCGATACAAAATATTGTGTAAGATTCGACGGGCGTGCGTTGTGCGCGCGTGATGACGTACGTTAATAAAGACGAGCCAGAGAAATCGGGCAGAACGCGTTCAATTATCCGAAGGCGTAAAAAGAAAGGCGTGGAAAGTAAAAAGAAAAATAAATGATCAGAGATACCGGATATTCGGCAGGAGCTTATATATCGCATCGGATCGTTACGACGCTCCACGACGAACCTACTTATTTCGATATTTTTCGCGTATCCGAATCCGCCGACTTTCATCCGAAAATCTGTTCTGCTCACACGACGAGTTTCGAAAATTCCGAGGGTTCAAATATTTAACCGAAACTAAGATAACTGTGCGTTCACTAGATGACCATCAGACACGATGACGGAATGTGAATTCCGAAAGGGGATTGTTGTGATAATGTTCGTGTTAAAAAAAATAGATTTATTTTTATTTCAAATCATCGACATATTTTTTTGGAGCAGTATAAAATATTATTAAAGTAGGTATAGGTACTACTGCTATACAATTAAAAAATTGATTTATATTTTGTATGAAGTGCTTCAAATAAGAATAATTTTAGTGGTCGAAAAATTGTTGGACAAATTATTACTTCCGTAAATATAAGTCGCGTTCTACGCGTGACGTCATAGAATCACACCGTCACACACCCCGTATCCAGACTATAAACGATTAAAATAATTACTTGACGTTTAAGCTATAAAAGCAGTAAGCACACAGTCTAAAAGGGTTATATATTTCTTCATAATATGAACGACGTATTATTTCCATAGCACTGTTTTATGGTACCCATAGTTTGCAGGAACGATTGGAACCACGAAGATGTACAAAATAGCAAAGATAAATATAATATTATACTCAGTAATTTAAAAGTTAGGTTAAAATTATGATTTGACGAATGTTTGCGAATTGTATGGTTTGACTTCGGATCGAAATATTAAACTACCGACCCTATACCATATGCACGGTGATTAAAAATAGATGGTCATAGATTGCAAAGAATATGATCCTGACAAGGAGCATCCGAAGGGTTTGGCGATTATTTGTCTTTACATTGTTACTAAGATTTAAAACCACTACCTTCAGACACACCCCGCCGAATGGGTTGACGGTTGTATAATATAATATTATTATTATTGTTGAGCATAAAACTCTTCGAACGCGCACCACCGCCGTCGCCGCCGCCGTCGTCGTGTCGATAATAATAATTAATTTCCTCCTCTTTGGGCGAACGAATCTCGCTTGGAATATTCAATGTGTACTGTGTACCTATACTACATAACATATTATATTATAGTGCGTATACTTATTATTATTACGAGTGCAGCGGAAGACGATTTAATGGAAACCCGTGAATTCGATAACGACAGACGGCGCAACGGTCCCGGGGGAAGTAGCAGATAATATTATTTTAATGCGGTAAACGCGGAGTGTACTAAAAGGATTAAACATGACGTATTATAAATTTATAATATTTTACATGGATATATAAAGATAATATTATTATAATATGTTGTGTACAGTGTCGTATCCTGCAGGCGGTTAGGCGGGTATCGTAATACCCGACCTCCCGAACATTGTTGAATAATAAAAAAAAAACGTTCACGAATTAATCATTTTTAGATAAGATTTATTAAAAATTGTATTTCTACTCTTGCACTTCCTTCCCACCCCCCCAAAAAAAAAAAAAATTATAATAATTGTCGATACGCCACTGGTATACATCGTAAATCATGTACCTACTTAGGAAATTTTTGACGACAACGCTATAGAAATCTAATACTTTATACCTGGGTACAGGTGGTTCCTACATGAAACGGAATCGATGTGCAACGATACGAGCCGGCACAATGTGTACAAGTTACATAATAATAATTGCGTACTTTGGTTTATTCATCGAGACCGAATGCCACCGCAAAGTCTACAAAGTCGCATTGGTAATATCGAAACGGTCTTACAATATAATACATTACTGTAGTTTTTTAATTAAATCCGTTTTATCTGTTAGTATGTGAGTATAATAATTTGTCAACTATTATAGGCTGTACTGTCGTTATACCTAACTATAATATGCTCAAGGTCTATGCATTTAATAGGTACCTATCTTAAGGGTTATGTTAGATCGGAAACACTTGGACCACCACCGTCGTCAGGCTTCATATCTATTCTGGGCTCTCGAAAAATGTTCTAGGAAGATCAGAAGTTCTGGATAAGGTAAAAGAAAATTGATTTTGTGTACACGCATGCCTGCATAGTGCTTATACCTATTCGATCAGTACCTGCGATTGGATTAAAATCTATACATTTCAACTGTATCGTTACACCACATATTTTGTTCATAAGCACTTATTAAATTCCTGGTGAATGTGCCAATAGTTATATTTAGTGACAAAGGGGAAAAAAGCTTAATTTTGATGGATACAAATATCGATGAATTATAATTCTTAAATAGATGATCCCATTCAATAACATATATTTTGATAAAATAAATTTAAAAAAACGGTTAAAAATTTTGATACATAATATACAAATAGAAAATATAGCAATTATCGGTTTATTATTTTTAAAATAAAATATAATATTTAGTAATATAGACTGACGGACTAGACTTTGCGCAGAATCGTTTTACGAATGACATTCAAATGTATCACATATTATATTACGGTGTATTACTTAACGACGAATTTACTACTCTGCTGTGATAAGCCACTATAAGCGGTGACGCCAAGTTTTGTATTTAATGACAAATTTATCAAACGGCAAATTTACCGAACAACCAATTTCAGACGATAAATTTTACTACAGTCCATTGACCGTACCACATAATAATTATTGAGAGATTGTATAAATGTATTTTATTTTATGCTTACCGATATTTTAGTTATTATAATGTAATCCGAGGAATTATTAGATGATAATTTTTAAAGCGAAAATCCTAATCAAATTTTAATTCATAATAACATACTATAATAAATTACGATGACGATAATATAAAATAACTTAAATATTATATTGAATATTCGCGACAAACCTTTTTCGTTAATTACAAAATTGAATTTTAGATTTATTTAACAGGAGATAATGTTTTGCATCACTACATCAGTATATTTAATTTTGTAGTAGTTATTCTAAAAAGCATTCCACGGGGTTTGAAAATATGTGATATTTAAAAAACGGCATAAATTCTTGCAAACAAAATTGTGTAAAATTTATTGTTTATTTAGCCACAGCATTACATTTTTCGACTCACGAAATATTAACTAAATATTCGATTGCAAAAATAGTTATTCAGAAACAACGCGATAATATAAATGGATGTCTGTTATAACTCATAATAATCATACGTTTCGTTTAAAAATAAATATTATTATTTGAATGATTGAAGTACTGCCAGTTTTATGGTGCCAAAATATAATAAAAATTGATGTAGTTGATGCCATGCCAATAATACATAGATAAGGCGGACTTTTATGAGTTTTTATATATTTCTACTCGTTGACGGTTATGTTGCATGGAATGTGGATGAAATAAAAAATATTATTGTATACTTTGAGCATTTTTGGAAATATTTCGGTTTGTTGAGTGCTTTTTTTTATATAGTATTTTAAAAATCCAAAAATGTAATTGATGTATTTCGAGTGTTTGCGATCACCAAATAGTAAAGTTAAATATACATATGAAAATAATTAGAAAAACAAAAATTATATTTCTAATTTCCATTGTGTACCTATTTACGTTTCGTGAATTATTGCGTTATTATTGCGTAATTATTTCATATTTGTTTTGATCTTCTCTTCCACCTGTTAAAATTGAAATTGAATGGATTGCGGTGGTTCGTTTTTATTTAGTTATTTCTTTGCTCTAAAAAAGAATAAAGCTCCTTCTTTTCGAGTTCCGTCGGATTTCAGCATCAGTCAAACGGCTCCTCTCTATTTTTTCGACAGTTGATGAGTGTCAGTCTTCCAGTCAGATATACGTACATTAGTATCGTCCAAAATCACGATTATTCACTCACGCAAGGGCACGAGTTATTCTTTTTAGAAGTAAAAACAATAATCGTTGAACACCGTAACGGTTTCTTACCAAAAAAACTGTTATTATTATTTAATATCTAACAATTAGTCTTAATAAGGTCATTGTAATGTAACGCGTGGTAGACTATATAATATACACAATTCATATCATTCTATAGTGGGATTAGCTTGATTCAGTGAGGCTCAATATTTATTTTCTTCAAAGCTTTGATAGATAAATGAAATAAATTTATAAATACATAGTTATAGGTACGCTACATATGGAAAACAAATTTACATAGAATATTCTGTAGGTATTACAATATATATCAACTATTGTTAAATAAGTATAAATTGTCAAAGTTTCACACGGGTACTTTCATTAGGATAAATGTTAAGTATTTTTTAAATCAGAAAAAAAACAGTTCTTGTAACTATACAAAATATAAATAGTATAATATAGCATTAACTGTTATTTTTTTATTTTATTTTTCACAAATCAAAGAATTCATTTAATATTCGTAGATTCTAATAAATTGTACTAATGAAGCATTTAAAAGTAGTAAGTTATTTCTCTTCACCTAAGTCATAGATGATAAATGATTTATTTAATTTATATTTTTTAACTATAACAAATTTCATATTTCCGTACATTTGTACGTTTTTCTTCGAAAAAAACAAATAAGTTATGGTATTAATTCTAATGGACTTAATAAAAATAGAGTTTAAAATTATCTATTCATACCACCAAACAAATTATAAATTAACAATTCATTATTATCAATTCAGAACATAAATTCTAATCTAACAGCACTAACAATCAAATACTAACGATCCAAATGTTTATTCAATTAATTAATCTGAATTAAATTTTTATTTTACAATTTTAATAGGACCTAAACTATCGTAATATGTATAAGATGTTGAATTTCATAGGTATATATTTTTCTGGACATTTTTCTGGACATCAATTTCAATAATGTGACATTGGCCATTTACTCATATATGTACGGTAAATATTTGCGATAAATTGCACAAAGGTTTGATAAAAAAATTTAAAAAAAACATTAATTGAATATTTGAATATATTATTATGATAGACATTGAGTTTTAGGTTTGAGGTTTAAACACATATTACACTATCAAATTTTAACATTTAATAGTAAATGTAATATTATTGACCACCCGAACACTAATGTAATATAATTTTGTAAAATGCAGCATACATTAATACACAAACTTAAAAAAGTAAAATGACTAAGTTAATATAGGTACCTCGGTAGTAATTTTATTTACTCTCTCGGTTTTGTAATAACGGTCGTATTGATTTTTGTTTGTTTTTTTTTTACTTTTCTACATTAGGAGGTGTAGGGATACTTAATACAAATGAAAGATTATTTTTTGTAATGAAAAAACGTATCTTGGCAAATTACGAGTTCGTCTATTTTACCTATTTATAATAGGTACATAATATATTATTATAAGTGAGCTCGACAACGGAAACTGTATATAATATTATACACGTAATATTTACTGAAGGCGAGAAGTTAACGTCATGTTTCCTCTTTGTATTTTATTTAATGATATTATATATATGCAGCATTTAGTTTTAAACAGAATAAATTATAAATTGGACGAGAATGTCCCCATTTAGTAAATAATTAAAATATAATACGTACATAAAATTAAATTAAAATTGTATGCAATAAAGATCATATTTTTCTTTTGCTTTTCGAAAATTATAATATATATGACACCTGACCATGTCTAGGTTGAAGTATAGCAGAATAAAAGAGCGTTAAATCTTTTGAATGTTAATGTGTTAAATTTTTTTTTATGCTACAGTGTTGTAGTGTCTGATACTATAATATAAACTCATTGGAGAGGAACTTTTTTCATACATAAGAGTATAAAACATAAGCAGATACACACATTATCCTCAGTGCTAATGTGTGTAGTCCCGGGAATGGACTATGGGGAATGGTAAAAAATAATTAATTCTGTGGAAAATAAATTTCAATTTAAAACTCTACTTAACATATTATTCTATTTTTTCACGAACCAAAATGATGACACAAACCCCGTAGGTTAGTATGGCTATCCCTACAGGCGTGGTCATATTACGGCATACTTATATTATTATCAAATTATTATCATAATCCGATTAGGATTAACAAGGATTAGAGTTTGATATTTGTATTTGATAAAATTTAAAACATTGTACCTATGCGTGTTTGAATATTAAAAACTGAAAGAATCTAATTCGGCCATTGTTAATCAATTTGTCGCAAGCTCTTTGTGTAGAGTTATTTTGAATCCTACGTCATATTCAAAACGGATTTGAAACATAACTACACAATCAACATATTCATACGCATTATGTTGAATGAGAAGACGTATAGATACATATTTTTGATAGTCTACATCGATTTCACATGTAATGTCGATATATTTTTGAAATCAATGAAAACTGAACGAGAAGTAAACCAAGAGAGCGTTTTGAGTAACTGAGTTTATGGAATGTATGCTTTGAACACAATATGTGCAGATATAGAAACGTTTTGCAACATTTCCTTAGATACCATTGATCAGCATGTTGATACAAGAGATTCGCGTATCAAAAGACATAATGACGACGTAAACAAAATTATTGAATGATTATCAATCCAAAATCCTTTCCCCACAAACGAATAAAATTATGATATTATCAAATGATGAGATTATAACATAGGTAACGTTTTAATGAATAATATAGTTTGATTAAAATTTGATAATTTCAAATTCAAGCAAGCAAACTGAGTTCTCCCGCTTTTGAGTGTTAAAGCTCGGTTAAAGTGTATTATCATTCAGTTCCTATTTATCCTATATTACTATTTCAACAAAATTAGTTTAAATATGAGATTTCAAAATAATCTACACGAATATTTATAACGTGAATTATCTCCATACTCTTTGGCTATATTTGACGAGGTAGGTATGCGCAAAGTTAAATATTCTATGAATAATATATTTAAAAAAATTAAAAATATCGTTGATAAATCCCCGCAGTTAATTTCCCGGGAATTTTCACATGACTAACACTTTGAATCGATTCGATTCAATCGAGTTTTACTTCTAAGATTTTTTCGCTTAACAAATAAAAGCACCGAATTTATTGTTATCGAATACCTATTTCCATGTTTTACTATGACAGTACATGAATACCCAATGGTACGATATTACAACCTTTTCTGTTGAATATTACATTTTCATTTGTTCAAACATTCTTTCATTTATTTAGATAGGTAGTTCTGTAGTTTTCAAAAAGGTTAAGATATGAATCAAATATAAATTATCAAAAAACGTTTGGTTTTATTTTTACAATTACCTACTTAAAGAACAAGTTATGTCAATAATAAAATTGTGAAACACATGCGTATAATATAATAAAGATGAAACTGTTTTATACTTAATTACCACTACAACCACTTAATTTCCCCTTTAGGGATTGAATTTCCAAAAATCTTTTCTTAAAGCACGGTGAAATTATAATATTAATCCATCCTGAAAATTTAACTAGATGCACTACCAGTTTGGACGCTACGTTGATCTCTCGAGAGGACAAGTTCCTTTATATATACAGATTTTTTTCACATCGAATTACATTAACATAAATAAAATATTGTTGGATTTTAGAATTGTGCGGTATAAACCAGGAAAAACGATAAGAAAATAATCGGTTCGTATAATACATATTCATCTTCAACTTATTATGTTCTAATGAATAATGTATAAAGTTTCTTAATCATAGGCAACATCATCAAAAATGGTAATGAAATATTATCACCGGCTGTAAGTAATCACTCATTGGTTTGTCATTTAATTAGTATATTGTGTGGCAAGGGCGGAAATTGCCTTTCACACATACTATTTTTTGTTACACCTCCATGTCCATAGATCACGATTCTCGGCAAATGCAATTCAGGCAGGGATCTATGCAACAACCAGACTATTATGGGAAAACAATTTCATGAAAGATAAATGTTTACGCGTCATGCAAGGAGGTCATAATAAGAATACGAGATGTAACCAAAAGTTTATGTTTAAGAATGTTCTAAGAACTGTAGTATAGATTTTAGTGTCTGTTTGTGCAGAGGATACGCGTGATATCTGAGTTCAGTACTTTTGGGGATTTCCACTTTATCGCCCACTGGACGGAAAAAAGGACGCTTTCTAACGCTTCAACCGCTATCGAAAACCAAACTTTCGGTGCAGACGTGACAAAAAATATATTTCAAAGAAATTGATCTAAACAAATTAAAAAAATCACCGATGAAATAGCGTAGGTATACGTACACAAATTCCGTTTGTCAGCACTAATATTTGCGTACGTTCATGTATTATTATGATAATGCAACGCGTAGGTATACGGTTCAGTAATAATACTTAACAGTGAAATCTCTAAATATACCGTACACTAGGACTGGTGGTATTTAAAATTTTGATACCGGTATCCGGTACTTGTTTGTACGGTCTTACCGGTTGCCAGCCCTAGATTAGGCTATTGTTTCCAGACTTCCATTCCATTCTATCTAAGTCATACATATTATAAGAATGGACATCGGGCTTATCAACTGAGAAGTTAAACATTTTTTGAAGTTTAAGGGTTCGTTTATAGTTGATAATTATTGTAACCTCGCCTCAAAAAAGGCCTCTTGTAGTCCATCTCTCACTTTCTGTCCTAAATATTAAACTTTCTCTTTTCCCCAAAAAAGACTACAACCTCTTGCGAAGCCAGTAGAGGCGTTTCATTTTTCATTTTCCATTCTTATAATCTTAGTCCGCGATATATAATATGAGATAACAGATAACAATAATTACAATATTATATTAAGTATGTCATTATGAATATATAAAAATAATAAATACTGGTATATACCATATGGTATTTTCGGTAATTACCGAGGTACGGTATCCTCGTTTATTACCGGGGTATGGTTTTTTTAGTAATAACGGTAATTACCTAATAACGGTATACCGATATTCTGAAATACCGAAAATACCAGTAATTATCTGTATACGGAAAATACCACCAGCCTTACCGTACACGATATAGATGGCTGACATTTTAACCACTATTCAGAAGGTTAAGTTTGGAGAAAATTGGTGGTTGATCCCAAAGAAAAAGTCCTATATTGGAGGTGTCGCTATTTAGAATTGTTGTCCGTTAGCAGAGGTTTCAATAATATTTTTATAGCCGCGATTGCCGAGTGTAAATCCCCTCAGCAAACCGGCCGCAGTGTCGTTAATATTCGCTTATTGTCAGATAGCCGAAGTCGTCAAACTTTGCGATGGTATAAGATATGATATAATACATATTATATGATTAACTATCCATCATGTATCGATCATTATATCAGGCCATTTTCGCGAGTCTGCTGCAGTGATCGTCGCCACAGCTGGTAGTTGAAATAAGTACCCTACTTTAAAAAAATAAATAAATAAATAAAACCGGAAAATAGGTTCCTATATAAGGCTATACGCCTATAACACTATATTATAGTAGGTATGTGAATACACCGCGCACGACAGATGGCGGCGAGAAATATTCAAAAAGTTCCATTGTGACATCGACAAGCAACACGTACCTACTATACACACTTCCGATATACGCCCTAATCGCATTGCTTCTGAAATCTCACGGTCGTTGTAAAAAAATGAATAAAAAAATAGTAACAACGAAAATTGAACGTGATACATCAATATGGTATATTATTGTACAGGCACACGCCTACGCTTAGTTATGTTGACATTTTGTTATTTCGTAAAGCTGCGCGGTGGCTAACGCGTTGTTAGCGCAACAAAACCATTTTCAATCGAAAATATTTATTTTTTTTACAGGGTTGCGCACGTTGCGTATACGGTCGAATCGATGGGATATTGCAAATTAATGAAAAAAAAAAAACTATTAAGTTGGTTAAGTACAAGCGTTCAGCACGTAAAGTTGTGAGTAAAAAGTTAGCAAATAACACGTATTTACTTCTACAACTTTAAAGTTAATATAGTTGTTATGGAGAGAAATATTTACTTATACTTCAGTCGAAAACATTTTTACCATAATATCCATCTAGGTAACACAATTATGATTTCGCAACTTTCAATTTTTTTTATATACCTAACTATAATAATTTGGTAAAAAAAAATCCATCCTCCTACATTTCCTATTTCGTATTATTTCACACAGAATTATTATTACTATTATTATTATTTTTTTTCTTATTGATCCTTAAGTCTTGATGTCTTTAAATCTGTAGGTATTTAGGACTTCATCAGAATCATTTTATTCTACGCTTTTATAGATATTTAAGGTCACCAACAATGATCTTTTTCCTAATTGATATTTTGGAAAACCCGCACTTTATGATGTTAGAATGAGCCATGACATTTAATATCTAGTAAGTATTTAGTTAAGACCACATTTTTTTAACATTATCTTTTTCATGTAATTATTGCGGTGGCATAAAAAAGAAATATAATTCGCAAGAAAATTAAACTTGGGTGAAATCAGGCATTGTTTTTCGGATAAAAAAAATACTATATCTCTATTATAAAAACTTTAATAACACAATATTTAAATAAGTTTATTTTTCATTAAATATTACAATATTTACATATTTGTATATATATATTGCCGAGTTACACGTTATAGTTGAAATAAATTTATATCAGGTCCGTTGAACAAATTATTATGGCACATTCATTTTTTAAGAATATGTCTAGTACACGTTAAGATACATATGCGATATGCAAGGTACTATATAGGTATGATATTATTCTGTAAATTTTATTTACAATCGATTTGCCCAAACCGTCAGTAATATTATGTGTATTATAGTAATGAAATATCCATTGCAGTGTTTCTTGTATTACCTATACTCAAAAAAAAAAAAAACAAAAAAATGATGTCCGATTATGTCAGAACAGTCGATTCGTCATTTGTGTAAATATTTCCAAATTCAAATTACGGCTGATATTAATATCGAATACGGCCATAACTCATGAAACCTATATATATATAATATGGTTTGAATAATATGTCGTGGTCGGCGTGGATGTGTACGAGATGAGCCAAACACATGTTGAACCGTCACGTAAAAATCTGACACACTTAGACGGGACGTATTACGCGACCAAAGACAATAAGTTTGAATGTTCAGCGCCGATATGATATATAACTTCCACGTGGTTTGCTTATGCACTTGTTACATAATATTATTTTACATGCTCACGTTCACCCACTCGCCCGATGATCGTATCGCCGGAAACCCAAAATCCATTTTTGAACGAACGTGTATGATTGTTGTACCTATATAGTGCTCGGAGGAACGATGATATTGCGAGTTTTACATAAAATATGATGACCCAATGCAATTTATAGTAGCACGCCCTTATCTGGCAATTTATTTTTACGACCCAACGCTTTGGTACACCGTTGGATGTGCGGATAACGGCTTATAATAATAATAATAATAATAATAATCGTATTAATATAATAATAATTATAAAATCATCGAACCTGTGTTTCGGGGGAGATAGGTGCCTATAAATATTTCATGTTATGTGACGCGTCCGTAGCGAATGTATTATTATTTAGAATATTATCATAAAAAACAAGATTCAGTTAAAAACGCTAAAAAAACACAGATAAACATTTTTTTGTACTGCACGGTTATTTGTTTACATATTATTTTATTATTACTTTTCATAGTTTAATGTATTTTTGTTATCAAATATATGTAATGAAAATTGTTTCGTATACTTACATAAAAATAAAATAATTTTAACTTAGTATTCTATCAATAACGTATAAATATTTAAATAAGTAATTCCGCAATATTTTTAATTTAATTAAAAATAAACTATAATAATTATAACTTTGTTAAAATCTCGTGATTATTTATAAAAACATCGAAAAATGTAGTAAGTATATAAATAATAAAACAAATAATACGCCTATTATGAAGGTATTATATTATGGTTTAATTTGTTTACACTATCTAAGAATAGGTATACATTTTAAACATGAATAACGACCTATTAAATTAATTTTGAATGATGTATTTAGTATTATGCGCCATTTTTTTTTGTATTTAAATTTTTTTCGCTCGTTTCTTTTTGTTCTTATGTCAACCATCGTTTAAATACATAATCGATATTGTCTTTTGAAGTTTTTAGTATGGTATTTTAGCGTCTTCTATTTATCCGTTTCTCTTTAAAGAGAATATTATACCGAGGTTAATTAAATAAATATAAAAATTCTCAAAAAATGAAAATCGGATAACCTAGAAGTCCAATAAATCAAATACAAATCTGTATTTATATTATTAAAGTTACTAATAATAATGACACGAGATACTCATCGCTAAAATATCTACGTTTATAATCGGTTTTATTATCGATAATTGCACACAATGAATATAACAAGTATAAACCTACCTAATCATCGGCCAAACAACGTTTCCAAAATACGCACACGATTTAAAAAAAATAATAATAATTGCAATCAGTAAATCCGAAATTCTACGTCAACTAATAAAAATCAAACTATATAACCAATGTATAGATTGTATAATAATAAAAAGCGGTTAAGTGCAGCAGTGGTAGAATTTTGTCCATCGTCCCTTCGATCAGTGTATTATTACGGTATTCGATTTAAATGCAATGATTGCGTTCAATAAAAAAATTATTCTGAGCGAACGAAGGAAAATTTATGAATCACAATTAATATGTATTAATAAATAACCATTAATTGTATATAATAAAGCTAGTTGGAACTATGTAATTTTTAAATTATATTTGTTTCTATGGTGATAAACAAAGCGTTAGAAAATAATAGATTAGACAATGAATGTTGGTGGATTTTATCATGGCATTGGAAAACTATAGAGAATATCGAAAAATGACCTCTTCGTAATACCATCTTGATCCAATTTTCTAAAAGATAAGATTCCTTGTGTTGAAATCGAAGCACTCCTGGTAAACATTTTGTTTATAGGATAAAAAAAAAGTAAACATCATTGTAAAACCATTAGCTTCCTCGCCCCGCTCAGAATCTAAAAATGAAATATAAATTACGTATATAATGACTATAATATTATCTTCAAACGTCTTATAATATGATATATATTTATATGAAATATAATATTACTGACTATTGTGGTGCGTCTCCACTACGAACACAATAGACTCTATAGAAACAGTTAATGTTTTGAAAATGTTTATAATGAAATAGTATTAATACCGCCTACTAATTTATTTATTTTTTTTTTATATTGCGTACCTACTCATAAAATACACATAACATCATATTATGCCTATTCGTAATCATCAAATAATCACAACAAGTGTCACAATCCGAATTAAAATTAAACTCTACATTAAATGTCACAACTTATAAACGTATTATAGGTATATACGATAATATAAATATAACACAATATTTGGGAGGTATAGCTGCGTTGATTTGCATTTCAATTGGTTATCGACTGAGACGGTAAAACGACATGGACGGGCATCGAAACAGTTCACGTTATTATTTCCGTCTATTTAATATTATTATTTATTAATACGCGTACCGTGTACGGTGTCCCTACATTCACTAGGCGTTTTGTTCCGCCGATTTTCCATCACGAACGATGCGTGTCAATGTTCACAGAATGATTAACCGGCAAAGTGTTTTCGCTCGATAAATAATAATATGTAATATTATGTACCTACTGCATACGTGTACGTTGAAACATATAAACGCACCTTTATGGTCGTAAACAAAAACATATGCAAAATAAATGCCGTGCATAATTTTAGCGAGCAGGTATGTGTCTACATAATATTATATAGTTATCGACGGTGAACTCGTTTCCCATTTTCGGTGACATATTTTCGTATAGATCGGTAATGAAAAAAATTAACTAAATTCCAAATAGCACGCGAATTCTCGGAACGCGATCAGGTTTTTTTTTCATATAATCATAGTTATTTTTTTACTTCTGAAAATCACCCTTAAATATTATTATTTTCGATTTGTAAGGAGTTATTTTTGCAGTTAGGTGCCTATTTGGTCAAGTAGCACATTTATGTCGAGCACCTCGTGAGTTGTGGCTCGGTTATCTTGGTTTTTGATTATTCACGGTCGATGAAATTATTTTAGATAAATCGTAAACATACCATTTCATATGCGTCATATTTCGATTTACCCGGGTCTTATTATGAATTTCAATATTTGTGGCGCCTATTGATTTAGCTAATTTTTCCACAGCAGCAATAATGTTTTAATGACGTATTTAAAATTTCTAAAACTGTTCGTTATTATTCATATTATTTTGTATAATATGGATAAATAGTATCAACCGTCGCACTAATCTTACAAATAAAAATTCCGTGTCGCGTCTTTGTCCGGAATAAACTCCGAAACTACTGGACCGATCTTGGTGAAATTTTTCAATGTGTGTAATTTGGCCGAACTTAAAAGATAGGCCAATTTTAAAACGTAGAAGATCAACCCCGGGAGGTGCTCAAACGGGAATTTTGAGATTTCAGATGAAAATTTTCGTTTATAAATGGTTGCCTTGAGTGACGTCGTATAAAATGATTCGTTCTAGAAATTTCAATCCAGAATTATAGTGAATCGTTAATTCGTTGCCACGAGAACAAACACACCGTTTATTATATACATTGACGATTCGTTATTGTACATAAACATATTCAATCTGTTTTATTATTACGCGTCTATAAGCAATGATTATTGGTTTTTAAGCTATATAATAATAATAATAATAATAAAAAAAAAACTATTTGCTTTACAATTTTAAATATAAATTATAATATAATATTCAACCATAAAATGTGAAATGAAAATCTCTGTACAGGCTAAACTCTGGAACTACTTATCAGATCTCTTTGATTTTTTTTTAAACGAAAGAGTATTTCACGGAGAAAGTTTATATTATGACAGACAACTTTAGTAAAGTCCCCCGGCGTATAATAGTTTATAATAGTTTATAATAGTTTATAATAATTATAGTCTGTGTATTTATATAGTTAGATAATATCTATATTATTTGTGGGTAGATTAGACCTTTAGGAAGAAAATAGGTTAATTAACAAAGGGTGAAATTTGGTGTTTTTTTTATTCATCGGATTTCAGTACGGTCGGGTTAGGATAGGATTTTGTATAAATTGATTATTTGAATCTCACGTAGGTAGAATTAAGTAAAAACGACAAACTTGGTATAACTTTGATACTTTAGAGTTCAATCATACACTTACGTACAAACAGCACGAGGTCTGCGATCTACCGCCTACTTGATAATGTACTGCTGCGAATCAGAATTTTCGTTCGGGGCAACGGAAAAGTTAAGATAAATCTCGAACACCATACACCAAATATGAAATAACGATTTGAACAAAGTTTGAGTCATATAGAGTTGATACACTTGACGGGCAACGAAGTGCACGGGATTAGCTAGTAAAATATATAAATTATAGTTATGTATATAGTTTTAGATTTGAACACAAAATGATAACAATTAATAGTTATATGTATGCATTGTACGGCATTACGGTTGGTATATATTATTTATAAATATTTAAAAAGTACCTTCCTGATAAAGGTACGCCATCTGTTCTTTTTCTTTTTTTTTGAATAGATACATTGACAATATTA
Organism: Sitobion miscanthi; assembly: GCA_008086715.1. NCBI lineage: Eukaryota > Metazoa > Arthropoda > Insecta > Hemiptera > Aphididae > Sitobion > Sitobion miscanthi. Next base: position 31,190,342 of record CM017802.1, read on the forward strand.
TGATAATATATAGATTTGTCGAATAGTTTAGGTTAGACGGTTTAATGTAAAAAATTGTTCAATAACAATGCTTCACTCCGTCCAAACCTAGAAACCGTAAGTGGTATTAGCCATTACGTACAACGCGTCTTGTGAATGTTATATCATTTAATATTTGTATGAAGTTTTCTTTCGTTTAAACAATTTATTCGTTAATTAAATTAACAAATACAAACAAATGTTTTTCGCGATGAAAATTTCACATAATCGCAATGCGTTTACTGTCCAACTATATTTTACCAGTCGTCTAAAATATTATTTTTGGTATACCCTATACTTTACTTATATCAGCAATGCGTGACGATATTATGTCATGTAGTTCTCATTTAGAAGTTGTAATGACATACATAACTGTATAGGTATATTATGTATAACGATTACGCCAAAAAAAATGTATCACTTATTAAAAAATCATCATAAATTGTCCACACAACGTTAATTACTATAACGATTATAAACGCTTCTTTAATACCGGAGTACATTTTATAACCCTTTTTTTTTTTGTTACTACGCCTTTAATCCTTTTGGGATGTTTACTCTTTGATGATTATCCCTCAAAACATTAACACCGCAGTACCTACTTATGACGTAGCTATATATATATATATAGATAGAGTTACATAGTATATAAACCAAACTAATTAACTATTCGATAAGATTTATAATATAATCCTACTCAAAGAGTATAATAGGATGATGATTGATGAGGTTAATGCGTTTTATAATAAACTATTTGATCTTTTGTAAGAAAAAAAAATCTTAATTTATTTAACCGCTGAGGTAGTATTTTCTATTGAATACCGTGAATGTTCCTAAAGTATTCCGAATAATACCAATCTCCGGTCTAACCGTGATGGACTATACTTAGCCGGTACACGCTTGTACCCTGGTGCAGCTTATACTATAGTCATATATTTATAAAAAAATAAATGATGTGAGCAAATAAAATGTTCGAGAATAATTTCAATATTTTTCTCATGTTCATCAATGTTTTGAAAACCAAATCATTTAACGAAAAACAAATATTTTCAAAGGTATTTGACACAAAATTATTTTATTTTATTAAATTATAAAAATAAACGCTATTTAAACTATAAATAAATAAATAGTGTCTTATCAAAATATGTTATACCGATAACCACGTATTACTGGTTCGCATCACAATGTATCAATTTAGGTACATAGAATATTTATATTGAAATCAACTATTATGACGTATTTAATAAACGTGTGATTATTAATTCATGATGAAACTTTTGAAAACTGTTCTGCTATTTTTGGAACATCATCGAACTAACCACCTCCGACTTGTCTACAAAATAAGATTCAACAGTTGTACAAAACGTAATCGTTGTGTCAATAATAAGATGAATCGACAGCTATACATTTGGATACATTTGGAACCTAGTGTAATGAATGACGTACACTTGGGCACTGAAATAACTGTAAATCGTATAATACTGAAACGTGTGGAGCAAAATTATTATAATAATTATTGTCCTTCTCCTCTCCTCGAGTTTACGTATCAAAACGTTGATGCGGGAGACTATATAGTATCATCGATTTCATAATTTTTCCACAGTATCATCGTCGTCATGAAAAACAAGTCCACTCGCCAGAGCTTTATAAAAATATGTCATCTAAAATGCAACCCGATGACTGACGAAAACACAATCGCCAAGATCAACCGGTCAGGTCCACGATGCGCGTCCGACTGCGATCCGAATGTCGGATTGCGATATAATTATTACCATAATTGTGTTATATCATAATTTTGATGCGCTTACCCGGTAACGTACAGCTGGTCCAGCGGAGGTCCGACCGGTTCGGATCCCAACGACATAGGCCAAGCGATGTGCAGCAATGAATCTCGGACGATCACGTCCCAGGCGGTGACGTGCGCGGTGCCGGTCCACTCGGATACGCGTTCCCAACGGACCAACCGACCGCGGTTACCGCGGTTTCTCCGACGCAACATGGTCATCGTGTCCAACCTGTGCTGCTGACTGTTTCCGCCGCCGCTGCCGCCGCCACCGGACATGGCGTCCCCGAACTTTGTCGTCGTTATGATATTACGATTGCATCCTGTACAGCGGAAAATGCAATAATTAGGTATTATGACAATAATATGTAGTGTTATTATACTATTATAATATATATACATCGCGGAAGGACGGAATGGCGGACATTGTGATGGAGGTTTTAAATTTGTCTTTCACGGGTGAAGTGAAAAAATGTCTGAGCGGGCTGTGTGTATCGCAAAACTACGAGCGGGCTTTGTCATGTATATATTCACTATAGCCAAAGGTTTTACGTCGACGAGCGTATAATATATATATATACATCCGATAGATGTTTTTAAAAGCGTCGAAAACATGATTGGGAAACACGAGGTTAGACCCATTAGCGTGCCGACGACGTAAGACGGAAACTTCATTGTTCGTCCCCTTTTAAATGGGATTTATCGGAAGTCTGCGGGTTCAACACAAGAATAATTCAGTGAATCAGAGAGACAGAGAGCTGAATTAATCTGCGGCTTATATTTTCTTCGTGCTAACGTTGTATTACCCTTAAACCACGCCGCCAGTCAAACAAACAGACGAACGAACATCGTAAAGAATATTCGATCGTATATTCGTGTCGCGTAAAGCATGTTTAAGATCAGATCTTTATCGAAAATGGCTTTATTTTAGATTCCGAGTGGAACGACGGATGTATTGATTTTGCAATGATGTGTGTTTTTATATTTTTTTTTGTGTCTGTTTACACGATAAGTAGTCGAAACAATGGCTTCGGTTTTCAACTTCGGTATCTTTTTCGATTGGAAAGTGAATATCGTTGGTGCTTTGGGGAGGTCAAAATTTAAAATTCCCTGTAATTTTCAAAAGCGCCAAGAAAAACAAAAGAAAAATTAAGGAAAAACGGGAATTCTTACGCAAAATCGATTTTTCACAAAACTGAATTTGGTTTTTGTTGTAACTTTATAACAAATGACCGTAGATACATGACATTTTCACTGGTTGTTTATATTTCCATTATTATTTTCTATAAATCATAACATTTTCCAAATATTTTGACTTATTTTGAGCTGTTTACGGACATTGTCAGTTTCCATTTTTTTTAGTTTTTTTTTCTATAAATATCAATAAAATTTTATCTGTTGAGTAAAAAAGCTTGAAAATTTAATAGAAAGCTCCCAGGTTATTGTTTCAAAGGCAGATGAAAAAAATTAAAAATTCTTAGTCACAGTTTTTATTTATAAGAATTTAAAGTTCAAATCTTGACAAAATACGGAAAAGTCACGAAAATTACCAAATTATTTTGAGTTGAGAATTCATAAAAATTTTTCTTTTTAAATCTAAGATTTGAAAATGTAATTCAAGATTATCCATAAGTTTGTCTACCTTTATCAAAAAAAAAAATGTCTACAAGCAAATCAAATTAAATTTCTATGAGCGTTTGAAATTCATATTTTTACAACATTTGATATTCACTCGATTCCTCATGTAACGATTTTCTTATTTTATTGTAATTAAAAAACGAATGACTGTAGATACTTGAAAATTTCACTGAATTTTTAAATTAGCATTTTCTATACACGATAAAATTTTGAAAATAATTTGACAATTTTTGAGCTGTTTACGGACATTGCCAGTTTTCAATTTTTTTTAGTTTTTTTTTTTCTATAAATATCAATAAAATTTTATTTGTTGGGAAATACAGCGTGAAAATTTAATACAAGGCTGCTGAAATATTTTTACAATAGCAGTTGAAAAATATTAAAAATACATAGGCACAAATTTTTTTTATAAGCATTTAAAGTTCAAATTTATAATTCAATAATTATTTTGTAGTTAAAAATCTATAAAATGTTCAACTTTTATGGTTAAGGATTGAAAATTGAAAACAAGGCTCCACGTAAATAGGTTATATACAAATTACTTTATGCACAATAATATTATCAAATATACTTAGTAATATCATAGTCTGACTGACCGTTTTCGCTCAGAATCGTTTTTCTTATACAATGATATTATATCATTGAATTCAAATTTAACGCCATCCATTACAGTGACCCACTTGTAACCTACTGTACAGCAGAGCGACATCCACTTACCCACCTTTTTTTGCTTGCCCACGTCATCAACACACCTGAGAAACTAGCCAAAAATATGTAATAATTCCAATATTGTTGTACCAATATAATAAGTATATTATATATTATATGGTTTGAAAAATTGTTTTATCGCTACTTTTATCTTATTTAACTTAATACCTGTGTAATATATTTTAGTCTAGTACTTTTTATACAGAAACAATTTTTACAAAATGTAAAATATTGATCAATTAATATTCGTAACTATTATTTTCAAATGATTATAGCCCTCCCATATCTCTCAACCTATTATCGTGGATCTGTTATTCTTGATATTCAAAGATAAAAAAGTTTAAAAATACTCGTCCAATTAATTTCAAATTGGATACATCGACATTCTCAAAAAAATCATAAACTTAATAGTAATTTACCAGAAAAAAAGAGCGATTGTCATTTGCTAAATAAACTAGGCATTGCCACGGGTCACTCCTTAAATGGTATTAAAAATCTAAGTTTTTGACAATAAGGTCATTAAGAAGGTATACGTACTTAAAAGTAACACAAAACATGATTAATTGAATACAACCATCATGAAATTTAAAATGTGGGTGAGCGTGCTTGGTGAATCAATCTGTATATGTATGAGGGTCAATTCACTGTACCTTTATAGTACTTCTGAACTACGCAAAGACGTGAAATAGCTCTACATTTCTTTAGAAAATTGTTTTCGAAAGTAAGATAAATATTTTTAGGCTAAACAATAATGTTTATAAAAAACAAATCACGTAAAAACAAAACGGTTAAAGTCGAGTATCGTAACGCAAGCGTGTTGGAAAACATAAGAATGTATTTTTATAAATTCTGAACATGATTTTAACATCGAAGTTTGTATACGGGCTGTACGATTTAATATAGCAGATGTTTGCACTATTGTTTTATTTATTTATTTTTTTTTTTTTGCGGTTAGGCGATTGGTATTTCGATTTATGTCACACTAATGTAAAACGACGAGAGAAAACACCTGGAATAATAGTCTCTATGCAATAAATTCAATGGACAATGAGAGTTGACGCAGAGAAAGAGCTCACTGCGAATAAGAGGTAAGTATATACATGCGTGCATTATAATTTATTATATCATGTATAGCTGGGGCGAGAATTAAACATTAAAAACAACCGTAATTATATAATACTGGGTCAATGCTTAGTTCACAAAAGAAATCGTACAGTATCCTTCCTCGTTGAAGTTAATAAAACGTGCGAGGGTTGAAACATATTATAATATTGCACTGAAAGCGCTGTGCGATCATTTGTCACCTTCAAAAGACGATTTTAATCGAAATAAAGTCGATTGAAACGACACTGCAGATTATCGCGAAATTTTAAGACTGTAATATATACACACATATTACATGATATTATGTTCTGTACGTATTATTCTTTCGTTCGATAAAATGAAATTAGCAGAAATTGTAACCAAAAGCCATATTTGAAAGTAAATAAAATATTATAAATAAATATTAATATTTTTATACCGATGCGAAATTTAATTCAATATTTCAGTTTAATATTGATAACGACATATCAATTGCAAGCATTAGTTATGGGCTATACATATCCACAGACTTCGATGTTACATAACACGAAATGCTATATAAGCCTATTAATCTCCTATACAGACTGCCTTGAAATACTCTATCTCTTTTAAATTTTTTATTCAACTCATTCAATATTAAACGTTTTCGAATATATGCTCCGCGATACCTGAACTATGCACTCCTCCGTGAATATCTTATCGATTCCCTTATAAAATATAGAAATTCGCAATTTTATTTCTACTTTCTAGTTGTATTATCATAAGAGGAGCAAAAAAGTAAAATGTGCGAGTATACTCGAATATTTACAACATCGAATGAAATTTATGTGTGTAAGGTATTATTTTTAATAAGACAATAAAACCACTGCGTTTTATGTTACGTTACAGGTACACTAATACAATATTATACCCAGGCACTTATACTTTTTTATTTCTTGTATAACCGACAACAGAGGGGACTCTGGTGAACAATACTACTCACCTGCTTTATACTTATCAACTATAACTTCATTGAATATAATTTCGATTACTTATCTTTAAAATGGATAGGTAGGACGGTAGGTACCTATACACTATCGTCAATCGAAAAATGTGAAAGTGACGAAATCGGATTTCGATTTTTGTTCTTTATCGAGCCGTTTTTCATAACTACGATTATACTAATAATATTTATGCAATATAGTTTAACGCGCAGTCATTTTTGGATGTTCTTTATGCGAATTCGGGTGGATATAAATGATTTAACGACATAATGCTCATATAGGTTTAAAAATATAATCAATGTATGAAGGTTCTACAGGTTCGATTTCGGGAACCTTATAGAATCCGCACATTATAAGCTCATATTATCGGGGAACATTTTTTTCCCCAAGCTTATAGTCCTTCCGGCCGCTACTTCAGCTGTAACGCGCGAAGGTATAGGTATAATATGTTTCTATGGATTTTCGGTATTACTACATAATAATAAATATTATCATGTTGTACTCGTACGGTATTTTTTTAGAAAATTAAAAAACTTTTTGTCAAATCGAATACGCGCGCGTGTCGTTCACCAGGTCCAATTATATTATGGTACAATACTAATCGATAACACACGCGTGCGTCGCCGTCAGAAGAGGAGCGAAGCATAACAGCAAACATAATATTATTTTCATGGTGAATTTATGTACAAATGGCGTTTTCTCGGCCGTAAATATTTTACAATAATAAGTTCAATAATATTTCGATATTGTACAGGTGGGAATTAGGAGGTACCCGGACAGCATTTCGTAACGATAATAGTATTATGATGACGTTATAATTATAATGTCATCATACAAAAAATCGCTGTCTGAGTAGGTACGACTTAACATTATGCAACGAAGAAGACGACTTGAGATTTGATGGTATACAGCAAACCGTGTATGACTTGACCTATACATACAGACAGATGTCCCGTTTAACTGAATAAATACGAAAATGTATTTGCATACCGTGTAAATTGTTTCAGTATAATTACAAAGTTAAAAACAACTCTATTTAATTAAAAAATTATGCATTTTGAGAAGAATAGATTAACGAATACATTTAAACTTAAACGGTTTTGACGGAACGACGAGAGAGAATGATGTTACAGTTTATCGTCATTATTAATAATATCATAATCTTCAACATTTATATAAACTTAGCTTTCGACCATACTTCCTTAATAGGACGTTCACTAATTGTTTTCTTTCTATGACCAACAACATAATATACGAAAACGCGTTGACAAAAGCATAATTTTTTTTTATAGTTTTTGAGTAACAAAATAGAGTAAAATTACCAGTTACAAAAATTGTAGATAGTATTATTTGTGAGAATTTTATGCTTTGGTTTTATATTAAATGTATTATGTTTCTTTATAATATAGCCTTTAAAAATAAAATATATTTTGTAAATTTAAATGGATATTCCATTTTACAGCATTTAGATAAAACTGTAAGTCAAACACTCAAAAATATTATTTAATATTTTCAAGAATTTCTGTACTATGTTATTGCTTATTATTTTTTTTACTCCAATAGGTATTACTGAAAAAACATAAAAAAAACCATTTTGCATAAGTGTGTTTCGTGTATGAATATATGTTTCATGTGAAGAGAGAAAACAAAATAGTGCGCTGACATCCACTTAATTATAATTTATAACCACTTTTTTTTGTGTCGTTTATTTGAGTTCTCCTGTGTTTTAATATGTATATTTAGTTTAAGACTAAAACTTTTATTTTATTATTTAAATTTAAGTACGTTTTTGCGGAAACTGTCATTAAATTTTAAATAAAAAAACTATCATCAAAGGACTACAACATTATAAATCCCAGTCTCTACAAAATTATACAATATAATAATGCTGGGTATACAAATATATTTGTTTAATCTTGGTGTGGTCTATGAATGAGTGCAAGAGTGAGGGTTAATATGTGTATGATAATACATTTTGATGATCAAAGAAGTTTTAATTTTTTATTTCAACACGCTTTAAAATTGTTTTTGTTTTCCAGGATACAATTGTCGATTATGGTAGATGTTAGCATACATTTTGATGTTTAATAAAATATCATTCATAGTTTGGAATTACCATAATTACACTGTACATAATATTAATTATTATTACACAAATTTACTTGTTTAATAATATTATTATTCAATACATTTAGAAAGTATTTACTCGTTTATATTTTCCCCATGCACACTTGACGTTTGAAAAACGTTTAAAAAACACGCTAAGTACCTACCTGCGTATAATAATGATTATTATTAATATCGCCCAGAATGGTTTTTTTAATGCAAATATTAATCGTAATTTTAAAGTTTAAATAACAGGTACAAGTACATTGGCATTGATTTATAATATGTATCCTGTTTGAATGTTTTAATTTTTTTAATTCAATACTGCGTATACATTATATTTTAGTACCTATACGTACAAAAATATAAAAAAAATCCGTTATCCGGTTTAATATGTTATAATGTAAATCTAAGCCTATACAAGTATATAATATTATGATATGTGTGGCTTTAAATTTATCGTCGAATAATGAAAAAAATGCACTTTTTAACCTAAATTGAAGTTTATACGTTTTTGTGGAACCTATTTTTTTTATACTCAATGATTAGTTCATAGTTGTACCACCAACCTTCGTTTCCAAATATTATAGTTCTATGAGCCACACAAAATATTTTAGTATACCTATTAATTTATCAGGAAATATAATTAAAAGCAATTTGAGAATCATTTTTTTATCATAATATATGGGTAATGCGGTTTTTATCCTTCTTTGTAGTATCAGTTTCAGAAGTTATTATTATTATTGTTAAAAATCGCTTTTATGATAAGTAATTAATATGAATAATAACATTGCTAAAGAAATTATCAAAACGATGATATAAAGCATAAAATCTAGGTGGAATACGATTGGACTGAGAAAAAACTAATCCATAATAATAATAATAATAATATACAGTGTAAAAAAATATAAAAGACGTAAAAACGACTGTTAGATGTTAGTTTTTTTCATCTGTTATTTAGTTGAGTGGTAAATTAAAATATATACGAAATAACATTGGGTGACAGAGAACGCAAACCTAAAAAAGAAAAGTAATTGCGTGTTTTAATAATTCCATAATAATAATAATAATAAAATTAATAATAATATGATCATCGTCGGGTAGCAAACAGGTGTCTGGTCTTTTCGATTATTATTTTAACAGCTCTGTCAGTTTCCTGTTTGTTTTTTTTTATTATTTTTTAATTAAACTCATCACAAAGCCGAAACGTGCGTTAAGCAAAAATTACACTGGTTTACCGATAATACTGGTAATAATAATTAAAATAAACAAGTCATTTTTAAAAACCGTGTAAATTTGATTTTCAAAAACCGACCCGTCATACATTCTTATCCAGATATTGCGGCTATCGCATTTATTACTAGTATCGGTACATATCATTATGATGAAGACAGGTTAAGCTAGGTGTCAAAAAAATTAAAAAATGCATAATTTGATACCAATAACATAATTATGTCACTATCATAAAAGCGGTCAAGTCACAGGTGGCTGCGATGAACGGTGAGACAAATGAATTATCGGGGTAGCCAGCGAGATCGAGTATAAAAATATTTTTAAAATCATATTAATCTTATTGATTTTTAAATAAGACGAAACGACGGCGGATGTGGTGAAAAACATAAATAATGGATGATTTGCTGATTAGACGAACCTGTGATACTTTTATACTTTTATAATTTAAATTTATCGAATTAATCAAAATTAATTAGTAAACTGTCAAAGTACCTACCTGTTTTTCCAACGAGTGGAAGAACTTTAAAATATTAAATTTAGTTAGACCGACAATGAAACGATTATTTATAACAAAAGCCTAAGTGGATACGATAGTAATTATTATATGCATATTAAAATAGTATTTTACATATAATATAATGTGCAAGTAATAATAGGCATATTTTACAAAACTGTTGCGCATCATTAAATTGATATTATAAATATTAACAATTGTATAAACGGGTGTGATCGAGAAAATAACATGAATTATATTACAATATCGGACGACTGTCCAATTTGTTTGGTTAGGTTACCCACTAATTAATGTTATTTATATTGCCATCACCAATGAAAAATTAAAATTTTCAACGACAGTACCTCATATTATTATATTATGTATTTACGCCTGAACGCCTCGAAGAGTATAACACAAAATGGCATTTTATTTTTAACTTACCTGCGTAGACTCTCTTTTTATTTGCTACTTATATTTTTTTTCGTATCTTTTATTATTCATTCGCACGCACTTACATACACGCCAAAGCTCGTCTATTGAATTTCAGTACAAACTTAAGTTTTGGTTTCATAATAAACCTTTATATTATTTAAATAATTCAAACGCGTATTTCGTCTATTGCCAATGTATGTGTCACTGCATACAAACAATCCAAAGTACCTGCACGTAATATTCGTGTGACGTACGATAAAGCGACATTATCACAAGATTCCCCAGCACGTGATACGCGAACTCTGACTGATTCATAAGAAATAAAATGGAACTTCATAGTAACTTAAGCTACAACAATATTGTCACGCCGTGGTCAGAAGTGCAACAGTGACAACGATATACTAAAAATATTTCTTATTTCTAAATGTCGATTTCCGACCGAAGTTCTGCGATGCGTTTATATTACATTTCTTAGGTCTGTAAATAAGTTTGTTAAGTGCAGGGTATACCATAAGGCATCGTTTCTCAACCTTTTTAGTGTCGCGACCCCCAAAATAGGTATAAAATATAGTCAATCACTTCGCGACCCCCCCCCCTCCATCTAGGTTAGGTAAAAATTTAAACAGTAAAAACATCCTATCATTAAAACAAATTCAAAGATCACACTTATTATTTATTTTTATGTGTATTAATTTTTTATGTTTATATCGTTATCGGGATAATTTTATTATTATTATTATTTTAATTTTTTCAATAAAAAGTCTTAAATATTTAAATAAAAAGGTACATTTTGTAAATCAGCGTTTTATTATTTTTGACCTGCGCGACCCCGAGTCAAGGTGTTCACGACCCCCTGGTTGAGAAACGCTGCCATAAGGTATACCGGATGTGATAAAGCTATTTATACACCATAATTATATACAGTCCTACAAAAAAAAAAACCTAAGACTGGCCTGGGCTTTTTTTTCACGCAGTGTTTTGGACCAGGCCGGAGCTTAAAAAAAAAATGTTTGGACCGGACCGGACTTTTTATGAGTTAACCATTATTTGAGGGCCGGGCCTGGACTTTTTTTCACAATATTTTTAGGGACGGACCGGGCCGGACTTGAGGATAAAATTGATGGATCGGACCGGGCTGACAATGCACTGCCCTTGCAGGTCTATAATAGTTATTAATACTAATACAGTAAATAGGTTGAATTAATTTTTGCTAAAAACATTGCGTTTTAAAATTTCATTGGACGCATAAAATAGAATTATATATACTTAAGCACTTAGGTAAATGCTTTAAAAGCGTCAAAAAAATAAAACTGTGTTTATATTAATTTTTAGATTTTTTGGTTATTGTCTGAACAACTTAAGTATGAGAAACTTCTTAGTCGTTGAGTCTATCGAGTCTTAAATGAATTTCGAAGAAATTTGAACTTTAAATAATTATAAATTAAATCGTGTTAATGTATCTTTAATGGTTTTGAACTGATGTAATAAAAACGTTGGTGGAACCTTGTTTTAAATTTACAAGCTTTTTGACAAAGTAAAAAAAAATGTTCACATTAATAAAAAACCAAATACAACATACAACATGCATTTGCATCGAGGAAAATAAAAATTTTTACGATCTACCAAAATATATAATAAATAGTTATGAGTACATAGTTCGTCAGAATACGTGTTACAATTATTATTATATCAACCTGCTTTATACTATACAGATATATTACATTGTATTTTTTGGTCAAATGAATTCAAGAGTTTTTGTGTAGTTCGTATTTTGACAACTAAAAATGTCCAGTCACACAAGTGAGCGTATAATAAAAATTACATAAGAAAAACATGAAACTCGTACGATTTATTAATCTATTACAAAATGTGTACTATGTTAAGTTAATATTATATTATGCACACGTCATATTCTTACGTACATATTATTATTAGTGTGACGGTACGCGGTTATAATACGTCCTGCTGCTATAAATTATAATATATAATTCATATAAATATTATTACACATTATAAACCCACCGAATGCCGTGTACACGGTTATATTATTATATTATTCATATTGCTGACTGGGTCGTTTGAATTTAAATAATGTTTGAACAGCAATGATTCGGAATTTTAATAATTCAAATCCGAACCGAATAGGTAGGTATTATAGGGGAGCTACGCAATGTAATATAACGTACGCAGACACATTCCCGCGGTGCGTCGTATTGATTATATGTCCTTTGTATATATTATATGCATATAATATGTAATATTATATTGCATTTATAATAATATATAAACCGAAAATAATCAAAAGTGGATATCTTCGTTACGGATTGGCTCCGAAAATCCTCATTCAGCATTGCCATGGAGTTTATTTTAGATGCTGAGCGAAGCGATGAGTGTATTGATTTTACAATGATGTATGTTTTTTTTTTTTTTTGTGTGTTTGTCATCACCTTTTAGGACAGTAAAAGTGCTTGGATTTTCTTCAATAGTAAATTTTCTGATAGGAAAGTGAATCTAGTTTGGTACTTTGGTCAAAAGTAAAAATTTCCCAGTAGTTTTCAAAAGCACCGTGAAAAACAAAAGAAAAATTAAGGAAAAACGGTTATTTTTACGCAAAATCTGTTTTCGAGAAAATCGATTTTGGTTTTTGGTGCAACTCAAAAACAAATGACCGTAGATACTTGAAAATGTCACTGAATGTTTATATTAGCATTTTCTATACACGATAAAATTTTGAAAATAATTTGACTCTTTTTGAGCTGTTTACGAAAATCGTCTGTTTTGAAATTTTTTAATTTTTTTTTTCTGTAAAATTTTATCTGTCGGGTAAAAAAGCGTGAAAATTTAATTTAAAGCTCCTGATATTTCGTTCTAATAGCAGTTGAAAAATATTAAAAATACATAGGCACAATTTTTTTTTATAAACATCTAAAGTTAAAATTTCGACAAAATTTATAAAATTTATAATTTAATAATTATTTTGTAGTTAAAAATTTATTAAATGTTCAACTTTTATAGCTAAGGATTGAAAATTGAAAACAAGGCTCCACGTAAATAGGTTATATACAAATTACTTTATGCACAATAATATCATTAAATATACTTAGTAATATCATAGTCTGACTGACCGTTTTTGCTCAGAATCGTTTTTCTTATACAATGATATTATATCATTGAATTCAAATTTAACACCATCCATTACAGCGACCCACTTGTAACCTAATGTACAGCAGAGCGACATCCACTTACCCACCTTTTTAAATTTAAGAGGTTATCGCGGAGCAGGTTTTAGGCATACATTTAGTCCGATAAAGTTAATAACTCATTAGTGGTTATAACTGTTAGTTTTGTTTTTAGGTCGATTAATCTTTAATATAATATTACTATGTAATAATAATTAATAATAATAATAATCGTATGAGAATAGAAATACGACGAAAAAAAAATTTTAGACTTAGACACGGTATAATATACTGCGAGGTGAAAGGATGACGTACTGTTTAACACATATTATATCTATATCTTCTCTCTCTATATATATATATATAACATGTATGTATAGATGAAAAGCTGTTCGTTAGTCTGACTAAGACTCAAAAATGACTTATTCAATTTGACTGATTTTTTTTTTCTGTTGTTTTGTAATCTTCAAAACAGGGTTTGTATGAAAGAATTTGTAAGTAGGGAATCTGGATGGCAAAAATACAACAGTTGTGCCATGTGTCCAGAAAAAAATAAACTAAATAATAATATATTTTTTTTTTATACTCAGTCATTTTTTTCAAATTCTAGAATATATTTTGTATTACTTAAGAAGTGAGGTGTCCTGTGGAGATACAAACTTCTGTTTTTCAAATCACAACCCCTTTTTTTACAATAAATATATTTAGTGAATAATTTTTTTTTAAATTTTTATGTACCCAATTCAAAATTCGAATGAATAGTTTTTTAGTTATTTAAATGTTTGTTTTAAGAATTCATAAGTCTTTTGCAGAAAATTCATGTCGATAAAATTCTCAGGAAAAAAGTTTTTTACTAAAATTGGCTATCTTCTTCCGATTAAATCCGGGTCTGAAAGGGTTAAAAATGGTTTTACAAAAATATAAAATGGACGTAATACACTAATACCTATTGGAATTAGTATTTATTATACTTGGCGGATTTTTACAAATTATTAATGTTGGTAGATTAATATTAATGAGAAAAATGTTCAAATTACCATAGTCCGCACTTCCCATATCTTATAAACCCATAATCCATGACGTTTTATCCTTAGAACATAAAATTAAATAACTTAAAAACTACTAGTACGAATTTTGATTCTGATACGTCAAATTTTTCAGAAATATTATCCACTGAATAATTTACAGTTGAAAAGGGGGGTTTTCATTTAAAATTAGGAAAACCGAAGTATGCGACTCCACAGGACACTCCTTCTAGGCAGTACCTAGTACCTACAAATAATCTCAATATTTTGAAAAATATGGTATTTAAGTATATTTAAAAATTCCAAATACCAGATTTTGATAAACTGATTTATTAAAAAATAAATATGGTGATCATGCTTTGTGAATCAATCTGTATATATTATAATTTCAGCGGCAGGTTAGTGTGAGGCACAAGGGACAAGATATCCCGCAGAGCACGTGCATCTTAATAATATGTGTATAATAATAATATAACATTGATCGATAGTATCCGAACTAAATCAACAAAACATTTGCATCAAAGATTGTTTGTCAAACAACCATCATGATGCAGATATTTATTTGTTATGTGACTAGCGTTTGATGTATATATAATTAGATCTACGTTTTTAGCCAATTAGATGTATTGAGTCAAATATGCAATAAAATATTCAACGAATTATCAATAATTTTATAACTATAATTAAGTAAAACAGAAGCCCCTTCCAATAAAGTGTACGTATATTTTGATTTTATATTTTAACCTATTTTAATAGATTACATGAAAAAACTGAAATTACTTACATGAAATAGACTAAATCATATACTCTAAACCACAACTATATCAAATATCTAAAGCATTTTGAATATTTTTCGTCAACGACTAAATCACTGATGAGTTCAACATTAAAATAAATTATTACCGTAATATAATTGTGATGTGAGATCTAGCACGACCATTATAATAATTTCGTTTAAGTATAGAAATGTCGGGAAATGAACAATAGAACCTCGGGACAGTTAGTCTTCACTAAAATAATGTATAAAAATATACTTAATTCACGAAAAATAAAAATAGTTAGTTAGCATATAAATAGCAGACGATCCGTTTATTTCGTTAACATTCTTGATAATTTTAGAAAATTGTACAAAAAAAAAAATGCGTACAAATGCATTTACATCTTACACCTCCTAATGATAATATAAAAAACATAGGCCTGGCCTACCGTGGTGGTTGGCCAAAGTCACTGATGTGTGCTGTGGTTAGGTTATGTGGTCAAGTATCGTCCATGTGGACGGCTGTCGGATGGGTGACCACCCGGGTTCTTGACGACGAGTATAAACCAACCGTACTAACCGTAACCCCTGACACACCCAACAACCCATTTTTCGGAGGTTTAACAAATAAAAATAAATTAACGTTTACATTATAAATGTATATATTGTATTTTAGTATTTACAATAGAAAAAACTATGATTTACTGTTTTTTTTTTCTATTTTTGTAAATAGTTGGTCAAAATATCGTTTGATTATACGCGTTTGCGATTAATAGTATTTTTTCTTGTAAAACTTTCCGTTACAAAATTTTGGGGAGAGGGTGCTTCCTAAGTGCCTCTGAGTTCTCATTATAGTCTTATAACGCAATGCATAGACGACACCTATAAATTTGATACTGCTCTATTACTACATAATATGATACTGTCTCGTGCATTGTCTAACAAAACTAGTCCATTCGAAAACATGAAAAGTCAAAATATTACTGAGCCCCTGTTTCGGTAGGTACGTGATTTATACACAAATATAATACAACCGACATTCGAGTGAGATCGTGGTCAAAATTCAGGAATGAAAAATATAATTTGTTAACAGACGAAATCGTGCCATTGTATGTCATTATAATACACTTAAGATAAAAATATATATACCTGCGTTTATTCGGAATAAAAACAATCCTCTATTTTGATTTAATTTAATAAACAAACAATTGTGTATTTGTCTAAGATGGCCTGTGTAAACTATAAAATATTCATCGTGGAATAGATGGTTTTGTTCAAGTTGTTTGCCAAAAGTATAGTGCTCGTTATAATGTTATGTACAGTGTACCTACATAATAATACTATATTATTATAGTTCGTGTCAATTAAGTTACAAACGATTTGACGGGTACTATTTATAGAATAAGCACACGTCATTATGAATTAATAATAATAACCTTTATTACGAAAATCAACTGCATTTACAATAATATTTGTAATAACAGTATAATATAATAATTAATAAATAACATAGGTTATAGGTACAATAGGTACATATTATAATATTCTGGGTGGTACCATTTTTAAAATCTGATACCTTGTTTTCATTAACGTAAGAAAAATATATTTACAACCCATAAAGTATGATAGAATAAATAGGCTTAATAATGAGGAATTAGATTAATAACATTTATGGTTATGTTAGTACCTAAGTAGCAATGCTCTCATCACTCATCAGTTCCACATGACAAGACAATTATTGAGAATTTATGTTTATTTTTTTGCATTTAACAATTTCCTGGGTTAATGTATTTTTAGTATTTTGGTAGGTGTATAGTACCCATTAAGATTTTTTCTACGGTATGTTTTATGTGTATGCATTTGAAACAGGTTGAAAATAAAACTAATGTATAACAATAATATTAACAATTAATATTGTTACCATGTGATTTCGATATTTTTAAATTGTTAAATGAACAATTTATGAGGAACCAAATATTACATTTTTCATATTTTTTAAAACAGCCAAAAATTTTAACAACCCTTATAGAAAAAATAAGCTAAAAAAAATAATAATTTCAGATGTCTATATAAATAGTTCAAAAGATTAAAGATATTTTTAAAACTGTATCAAGTAAAGAAAATGCTAATATAAATATTTCCTGAAAATTTCAAATATCTCAAGTTATTCGTTTTAAGGGTTACACTAAAAAAATAAAAACATTTTGCGAGAAATAATTATTTTGTGCACAAATTTCTAGTTTTTCTAAATTTTGTTTTTTCACTGGTTATTTTGAAATGTACTTTGAATTTGTTAATAATTTTAACCCTTATATAATATTTAACAATTAAATCTAAATCGTTATCAGAAACCACCCTCAAAGTCGGAAATCTAAGCATTTTTTTATTAAAACAGTACTTGAACTCCAGATAACTTACAATAAACATGTTATCATTACTTATGTTTATATATATATTTTTTTTTTATTGGTCTAGAGCCCAGTAACTATGGCTATTGTTGGGGTTACAGTTGTAACGGTACACTTAGGCCATTTGGTGGTTTTTTTTCAATTGTGGGGGAGGGTACTGTAGGTTTTTGGTAAACACGTGTGTTTGGTTTTGACAGAATTTCAAATTGGGCACCCGTAGGTTTCTGCCATGCCCGGTTGGGGGATGGCGGCTTCTCTCTCTAGACAGTTGCCTGCCCAGAGAAAGGGCCCGTGGTCGAGATTGAAACCAGCGACGTAGTCCACTCGGTCAACCCGTCCCCCATATATATTTTGTAGAGTTATATTAATAGATATTATTTTTTGATTATTCGAACGGCATAAAATTTTATTTTTTTCTGATCAAATTTACTTATTGTTAATCTAAATATATAAACGAAATAGATTGTGAATAAAAAAAAATTAATGAAAAGAAAAAAAGAAAATTGTAATAGTTTCGTACCTACCTAATCCATATCTATTAAACCCAATAATATGTCGCAATAATATATTTATTTTCCATTAAACTCACTGATTTAAATTGTTTAAGAACTTTTACGACGTTTTCCGTTTCAGTATAATAGGTCATGCCGTATAATATTATGTGTAGATAGTAAATATTTAGTCGAAATTTTGTTTGTAAGACACGCACGCAGTATTCACGCAGTATTTATCAAATCATTTGGTCTGTACTTTAAATTAGTGAAATTGAAAATCGCACGAAATAAACATCTTAGATGTTTGTAAGTTGGGGCGTAGAATAATATATGGTAGCCTGGTGTGGCACGGTGTCACTAGTTTCCGGATGGGTGACCACCCGGCTTTTCGTGACAAATCACTGCCACACGCATACACGTGTTCAAATCAACCGCACCCTTCCCCACAGTAACGGGCAAATGACTTTAATGAACTTAGTTGTCGAAATCCTAAGTAAAAAAAAAATAATAAAAAATATATGATAACTCTAATCAGATATTATTATGTACTGTATATTATTATGTTTGTCTCTTTGCGGTCACTTTCGTAAACTTAACGTAGATATTTTAAATTTGGTATAGTGGCAAAATCGGCCATTCGTGAAATTTAACTACGCGATGTAAAAGTGATTATTTTTTATGTGAACCAAATAATATCTTGGGATTTACAGTGGATTATCACATTTTTTTTTTCTTAAACGTCGAAAGATCATGCACTCTAGATTTTTCGGCGATTGCCACCTGCAGTATTTTAATTTATTAAAAGTTCAAAAATTCGTAAGATATATTATACACTACGATCTACGACGAAATGTCCATTGCTTATGATAAAATAATCATCCTATTTTTACTGTTTGACTATAATATTATGTGCATGATGATCATCAGCTCATTAGATATGGTAAAAAAAAACCTATGGGATGCACCTAGGTACATTAATAATTTCTGTATAGAACTCTGTGGCGATCTGGAAAATATTTCAATAATGTGAACACACATTAAGCATTATTTACCATTCATTGAAAAGCGTAGCGGTGACGATGACGGTCTCATATTTATTACAACCAAAAAAACAAAAATATTCTAATGCGTTTTTGTGTGGGCAAAAAACGAAAACAAATTAAACTGAGTTAGGCAACTCAAGGCAATGTAAAAACGTTAAACTCAGTTAAAATAAATAAATTATATTCGTTTTGGGTCACACATAGTGATTGTGAAATTTTAATTTTTTATTCAAATAATAACTGACTAAGGTCAATTTGAACGGTCTTACAAAATCCTGAAAACTCCACGAACACAGTATTATTGATATAATGATGTGCATAAACATGGATTTAAAGATTTCACGTTTCTCTTGTTTTTAAAAACAACCGGAGAAAAGCGTATTTATTACAATAGATAATTCAACCAGTAAGTAAATAAGGAAATCAACATTGTTGTCGAAATAAATAGTTAAAAAAAAAATGTTAAACCATTGCAGGACTTATTTATTTTCAAACTGTATAAAATATCGTAAAAATTATTTGTGGTATAATCATACTCAGATATAAACCCTGATTCCTGGAGGTAATGTTTGAAAAAAAAACAGGGTAATGGATACCAAGTCGGACGTCTGTTGCATAAAATGGCCGGAAACTAATAATATTCAGATGTCGATGTTCAAGTATATCGTATGAACCAATTCGGATGTAACTGAATATTTAATACTTATATTATTATTTAATATGATTGTTGACCTCGAACAGGTACCCATATAATATAATGTATAATGCACCTGCCGATACTAATAATATATATATAATATATTATACGCATATATGTGCACTGCACTACGGAATTTATCCGGTCGGTTGTTCGAGTGTTTCGTCGCGGTCGCCATTTCCCGATCCCACGTGCACTGTTTATACGACGATTCGTTTTCGAAATGAAATACAACAAACACAATAACTCCTCGTCTCCAAAATTTTAGTTTTCCATTAGCCACAGCAGTTATACGTTACAGCCATATTTGGCTTTCCATTCCAGAAGATGTGTACCAGTATTGATTAGAAACTGCCGTACGTGTAGTCTGTTGTATGGTAGGTACCTAGATAATATAATATTGAAAACATTTTTTACCTCCTACGAAAATGTTTTTTTTCAATAACGGTCTCGCAATAATAAGCAGGTGCGATTCAAGACTAAATCTGGAGAACTTCGTGCGTAACACAATATAATAATATAACAATATGATGTTTATATTGTCATTTATGTTTTCGTTTAACATTTGGATTTAAAATTTTTTTTCTAGTTATTAAAAATCATGTGTATTTCAAATCGTGCATCTCAACTGCCAGTGTACTTCCTCGATATTATAAATTATAATGTATTAGTTCAGGTAAGACGAGTTAAAACCCGATTTCAACGTGTATAGTTACCTATATTATTGATGTATGAAAATGAAAATATGAGAAAATATCCCCGTAAAAATTAATGAAACTAGTATTTATATCATATATTATCAATTAATAATACGTATCTATATAATATTATTATAAGCAATAATAATTTGAAAGTTTGAAACGAACGCGAACTTAAAATAATAATTTGATACTGTTGTTGTATTATTTATTTTTGAAGTGCTCACAAACACACTCGACACAGATATTAATGTTATTGTTAGACGTGGGTATATTATATACTTTCTGATCGCGCACCTTCGCCGCATTTGTGTTACACACATCGACACAGTCCACAATACACGAAAAGCACACACGGAGTGGGTGAATAATTCAAAAACGAGAAATAAACTGCATCCAAGTCTCTAAAGAATCGTGAGTTTGTATATACGATATAAATACATTATAGTTAAGTGAAACCGAATCAGCTGCGATGCATGGATTTAGGATACCAAGGATACCAAGGATCCGCGACCGCGGTTTGTCAGTATTCGAAGCGTGTATGTGTGTACTGTGTATAGCTGGTATATATTTTTATAATCGTTATGCGTGTGTGTGTGTGTTCGTGTTTGTGCGTGTTTGTGCGTGTGTGTGTGCATGTAACGGAGTATCTAAAGTTATTTTTTCACGTCCCATCACTTTTTCATTACGATTTTTTTTCATTTTTTTTTTTCGATGAATAACAAGTATAATATTGCTTTTTTTGCATATATAACCCACACCAGGAAAATCTAAACTTAAACCAATTTTTTTTTATTGTTATTAAAGTCGGGAGAACGCCGTTTTTGACGTGAAAAAAAATCGAAAATTCCGAAGCTCTACGAACGTTTCCGTGATTTAAATTATTAAACTAATTTATTCAAATGTCGTTGTGTTAAAATGTATTTTACAGTAATTTTGAATATTATTATTAGTATTAAATATTTATTAATATCATTAGAATTATTATTAATATATTAAAATATGTTCTCGCTCGTGGTAGCAAGGCTATCACATTGTGATAACAGAAATAACCAACAAATGTAATTAACCAGTTATGTTAAAACTGTTCTTCTAATCAATATATAAGAACAAATTTTTCAGAAAATTATCAAGAGATAATAATCATAAATAACACATAGGTAAGTATTTTTACAACAAAAGGTTGGCAATTGATTACCACTCTGCTTTACAGTAGGATTCGAGTGGATCACTTTAACGAATTTGTTAAGTTTGAATTCGATGATATTTTATATTATACACGAATACATAATATTTTTGAATAACGACAATATTGTAACTAACATTGTTATTCTTCGTATAAATGTCCAAATTTGAACTTTACAAAATTATAAAAAAAATGAAGACAGTTTATTTTTAGATTTGTTGGTTTCAGTTTTTATCACATTTTTAAGCCTTAGCTATACAATTTTGAAATGGCATATATTATTAATGAAATATTTAGTTATATTTAAAAAAAATATGTTTAAGTTACACAATCTCTATACATTTATATATTATGTACGTATAGTTTTTAACTAGGTTAGTTGATATTTTCTCAAATTAACTTTAAACTTTTAAATTACTATTGTTAAGTGAAGTTTACTTTACTGGGCTTATAGTGCCTATAACATACTCAACAATGACTTAACTTAACTAGCTCAATGTAATTATTTTAATTAGCTTCCCAACCTTTGGTATTGTGGAATATTATAATGGATATGTTGTATATTATCCGTATAGTAATCATTTAAATTGTTATCTTGTAGGAAGATTATAATGTAGGTACATGCAATATATTATACTTCATTAATATTGTCATGAACGTATCTATATTCTATAAGTACCATACTTTTTTTTTAGGTGCCTACATAATTTTTTTTTTGTCACAGCTTATTTTCTGCACGAAATTACAGTTGTTTTTATATTATAGGGTGAATAGAGTGTATCACTAGTCGGAAAAGATTTGATATATTATTTATAACTATAGTATGTGCATTGTGCGCATATTAATATTATAGTAGGGTACTAGGGCAGATTTTTCAGCCCGGTTCGATTTGCCCATGAAAAACACCCAGGCGAACGAACCCAACGATCCGAATAAATCCGAAATGATTTATACTTACATAGTTGCACTTCAAACAATTTCTCATAACCCACTCTCGCCTGACTTATTGTTTTTAGACAAAACATCACGAATTTTCATAACACATTTGCTACGTGGCAATAATTTTAAAACGTTATCCATCTCTAAATTGATTATTATAATAATATTCATTTATCATAGTTTATTTAACAATAAATATAAATAATAATAAACCACACACATACAGCCAGAATGTAAGCCAGATAATGTTTCAACACTTGTCACTACGCATCGATATGTATATAGGTATTAATTATATAATACAACATCTTTCTTGGCTCTGTGCGCGTCCACAATACTGTTATATTTCATTACGACTACACTATCACGTGTTATTTGCATATTTTTTTAAATAAAAATGGAAATGGTAAAGGTGTTTTTAAATGTACGTGAACCAATAATATAGGAACTGCGGAACCGATGTATTTGTTGTAAGAATGGTGTACCCATACACTCTACAGTGCAGTTTAAAAAGTCACCAAAGCCAGTTTTATGATGATTAACAGTAGGTAAAAGGTAATTCACGTTTAAAATATAGTCGGTTAACAAATTAACTTGATTTTTAAAACATCGTAAAGAAGTCATTACGTTGTAGGCATTACAATATTTTGAGCGATGTAATGAATGTATCGATTTTAAAATGTGTTATTTTATTCATATTTGTGTCTGAAGACACTTTTTAAAGTGGAAAACATGTTTCGATTTTCAACTTTGGGTGATTTTTGAACAAATTGGATCTAGTTTGTACGGGGGAAGTCAGTAGTAAAATATTCCCACACCTTTTTAAAATAATCGAAAATTTAAAAGAAAAGGTGGACAAAAGGGTACCACCTGCTGTACAGTATACAGTATAGTTGTCGAGCATATCGTTGTATGATTCATGAGGTGTGTTCTATTTGAATTAAATAAATTTTGAATAAATCATTGCATACCAAGAATGAATCTGAGCGGTGAAGATGTATCAGCTTAGTATACTTGTTTAAATAATAAAATTTAATAATTAAAAAAAAATGAATAAAAATCGAAAATATCTCATAACTTTCCGGTGAACTTTTCCTTTTTGATAGAGGTCGAAAAACTTGTTTCGAATCTTCTATTAAAATTTCTAACGTGAGCTGGGTATGTACTAACTTACAACTTATAAGAAACCTTGCATTACATTTTCAAGCTTTTTTAGTAAGTTAAAAAGTTTTTATCGAGAATAACTATTTGAAAAATGTACTGTAAAAAAGTTGTGTCTATTTATTTTTAATAAGTATTTTTAAATTACAATAATAATGACTTATGAGGAACTTTATACCATACATTTTCAAGGTTTTACCCAAACAAAAATGTTGTATACAAATTACGAAAAAAAATTTCTATGAAAAATGACCATAATAAAACAGTTCAAAAAGAGTCAAAATATTTTTTAAATATTTATGATGTATATAAAATTATAAAATATTAATTCAAACTATTGGTACAATTTTAAAGTATTCATACGGTTATTTGATTTTAAGTTACACTAATTTTTATTAAAACTGATTTTTGGTTAAAATTCCGATTTTTCCTTAATTATTTTTCATTTTTATTGATCATCATTAAGAACAATACTGAAAATATTTTACTTTCGACTTCACAAAGTTCCAAAGTACCAACTATATCTAATTCGCTGCCAAATCCACCCTCAAAGTTAAATATCAAAGAATTTTTACTGCTCCAAAAGATAGGAAAGACACAAATAATTTGGAATAAATAATTTTTTTATGAAACACTTCTCACTGCAGATTTATGAATCAAGACATTCATTGATCCACTCAGAATCTATAATGTTAATAGATACCTACTATTAGTTGTAATTACAACAACATTTATTACATATTTTGACAGTTATTTCTATTTCAACATCTAAACTATATACGATGACTATACTTTCAACTGCGAATAAATATTTTCATCATTATGCCAATTAGAACCTATGTGTGTTTATTGAAACAATAAATTCTAACAAATACATAATATTGAAAGTACAATACCACATTTCTGAAAAAAAAATAATTTTATTGTTTACAATTATTATAATGATATTTTAAAAATATTTTCATTAACAATTCTATTGTAATATTTAATACTATTTTAATAAAATAAAATATTTTTTGAAAATACTTAAACAGCAAATATTTAATAAAACACAATATAATAATATTATATCGTAGTAAAAAATGTTCAAAAACATCTTAAAAACTAGTTACTATTAATGAAAATATTAGATTTCTAGAGAGCGGATTTATATGTATAAACATATTTTTGATGGTAATTGAACGATTCTTATATAGAAATGCGTTTTGTGAATTACTCGAAAAATGTCAGCATAGAGTTTTGGATGGATTGTGCGAAGTCGGTGGGCCAACTTCACGGACGTCATCAAGCCACTCAACAAAACATTTAACAACGAATCTCTTCGCTCTACAACGATCTGCGTTTAAAGGTTTGACCAAGGTTTCTGCCGGGTCCGTTCCATCACTGCGGCCGCGGGTTACCGGTCCTTGATACCAGGTTAAAGTTACTCTCTTACAAGCAAAATTGCACTACATTTTCAAATCCTAGGTATAATTAGAAAACATTTATTATGAGTTTCTATCTAAATAGTATATTGCGCGGCAAGGGCGGGTAATGAGCTATTATCCAGTCGCGGGCGTCGTGTTCGGCACGAGCCGCAGACGTGGGCCACAGCTGGCGAAGGCCGCATTTCACCGAAGACTGAAATTGCCTTCCCTCACGAGCCACACATACTATTTTTTGTCACGCCTCTGTGTGCAAAGGTAATTTAAGGATCTGTGTAACTGTTGGAATCATAAACAGAACACCCTGTATAATGTAGTGTATAAGTGATATATCCACACTGTAGTTCAGCAGACACTGACTCTACATTTTTATAATACTACAGCGTATATGTCTTGTGTAGTGTGGCCGGGTATACATGGTTAGTCGTTGATTTATATTACGCCTCGTAACACTATTGTAAATCGTATCGTTATATTATATATATATCCGATCTCATTATTATTTACCTTTAACTTCTGCATATCTGTGTACTTCAACGGTAACAACTAGACTATTCTACGAAAACAATATTTTGTGAAAGAAACGGTTTGGTTTTATTTATTTTGAGCGTCATGCGTGGAGGTTATAATATGAATACGAGATGTAACCAAAAACGTATGTTTTGTAAAGACCGTGGTATATATTATTTAAATATAAACAACAATTATTACATTAAAATAAAATAAGAATAAAACAATTTAAACGCGGCTAATGTAATGCACTATGCAACAGTTATATTATACCGCGAAAACAATTTCATGAAATAACAAATGTTTACGCGCATGCAAGGAGGTATTACAATATGAATATAAAATGTAAGGACCGCGGTATAGAATTGAAAACCGTTTTCTCAATCCATGAATTATGCATAATAGGTAAATATTATCTACAATACGTCAATTATTATGATATTATCTATCGTTATTTTAAATCAGAACCTTCACGTTTATAGGATGTTAATCGGATCTACTCGTTATAATATACCTAATAGTGTTTTGAAATAATATCACGTATAAGCTGAGTATATCGACTTCGCCCGTGTGAAGTTTTTTTTTCTGTGGAAAATCCTATACACGGAATATACGCTATATAAGTGTATCTCGGTTCGTGTGTATCTCAGTTATCGACAGTTCACCTCAATTCGCGGACGAATCGGCGTCAGCGCATTTAGCTTTGTGAAATAATTCGACCTAGATGTGCAACTGCAAGTCACGAATATATATCACTTATGGTGTGTATTTTTAACGCGGTTTGTGTACTAATTACTATCTAAACTTTTCTGACATCTCTAAAAACAATTTGTGAGATTTTTCGTCAAAGTCGAAACTAAGTATTTTTTGAGTATACAGCATACATTATATCGTATACGGTATAATATAATACGTACATTTGGTTTTAAGATATAGTTTCTTTATTTGAGGATATAATGGTGACGATTGCTGTACGCACATGCTCGTGCTGGATCTGCCCGAGTAACCAATTTATAAACAACAAAAAAATCTGAATTTCCATCGGGAATCTCAAGACCCCTCTTTGACCGCCTTTTTTAAAATGCGAATATCGGAATATCCTCCTTATTGCACGTCTAGATCATTAGAGGAACCACCACTCCAAATTTCTGGATCGTACGTTTTGCAGGTTTTTGAGATATAGCGATAAATAATTGTGTAAGTGAGTGAGTTAGTGGTGTTCGGATTTAATATATTTAGATTATAGCTAAATTACTTATACCAGTATATGATTATCAACTTTTACCAATATCGTGTTTTTCAAATAAAATATATAAGCACACCGATATTGCTCCGTAGACTGTGTTTATTTTTTCAATTACGAGAGGTTTAATAAAAACGTTTTACCGACACGTTTTCCTTGTTTTTTTTTATTGTAATCCGTAACGATTTATTTATAAAACGATCGTCCCTTCGTTACCAATAGCGTTATTGTATATGTATACTATACAGGTCTACGTACTTTGATAGATAATTTAATTTATTCTTTGAAAACAGAAACCGTTTGCTATAAAACAAAATGCGATGCATAGTTTTAATGTCATGACTTCCAAACTCCGCAGTCCGTGAGCTAATTAGATTAATAATTGTCAACGTTTATTCTCGAAGGTCCGTTACCTTAGAAATAATATAATCATAAACCGTTATATAATACGCTCTGTTGGGTACACAATCGGCGGTTCGTATTTCCGCGCGGTTGTATGCGATACGACTAGGTCGCAATGTTGTCACCCTGCCGCCCAGCCGCCGAAAAGTGTGCGAGCGAACTTTGTACCTCCAGAGTGGGGACGGTCTCGACACAGTCGTGCCTCCAGCTATCCGCACCCGCCGCTATGAAACGTCGTCGTTTTTGAGCCGTCTAGGCAACAAGTTGTGTTTCCGCCGTCTTGGCAATTTTCTTTGTAAACCACATGTTTACCTAACGCGACCCGGTGCGCCGTCACCGTCTTTGTGTCATATTTTGTTCCGTGCACCCGAGCCTCGCTGCTCACTAACTCGTCGTGTATAACCGTTTACGCGTTTCGAGTTCCGGCCGTCTGTGCCGACACCACGGCTTAATTTTTTTGTGTCCGTCGCCCGTCCGATCATCGCAGTGCGACCCCGAGCCGTGGCCACCCGCGTACATTACGTACGATTTTGCCGTGCGCTTTACACGCGTCCACGTGCTTTCGCCCGTCCATTCGACGTCGCGCGAATCCGCCGACCTAGGCACCGCTATTTTGTCGTCGTACGTTCGATGTTTGCCGTGCGCTTTACTCGCGTCCACGTGCTTTCCGGCCGTCGATCGCCGGCCGTTCACACGCAGTGTTGTCGACCCATTCGTCATAGTCGACGGGAGTGCTAAGTGACGTCAGCCCCGATTGCCGCCCGCCGCTGTTACCTTCCCGCGGGCTTCCGCCGCTGTTACAACGTCGTTTTGGATCAACGGCAGCGTCACCGTCACGATATCAGTCCGCGCTCGTATCAGGTCGTACACACGATTATTTGTTTATGTTTATGTATTTTTTGTCATCGAACTATTCTGTTGAATTATATTGTCTCGCCGATCGTATTGTGATCGCGCGCATTTATTATTACTTCGAATTTACTAACCCTAGAGCGTAAGATATTTTGAGCTGCAGAGTATTGCAATAAACCATTTTATACATTTTATACCGCAAACGATTGTTTTAGATTGTATTAGGGTATCTCGCACCATCACCATAGTATTTAAGTTTTCTTATTTCAATCAGCTCTTATCCAACTCCATTTAAGTTACAGTCCACTATCCCTCCTTACAGGGTTATCGACGGGTACGACATAAGTAACTACACGCCCGACGCGTAACGTGTTAGCCGCCGTCCGTGCGCGCACGTATCCGTCACCGGCTTTACAGGTGCAGCCGTCAAACCGCACACGCTCAACTGGAAGTTTTACAAGTTCAAATTATTTTGTAACAATCAACCGACTCTTATGTACCTACACTAAGTATATGATAAATACTTATGTAGATACTATATAGATTATATAAATACATCAAATATGGTTGTCACAGAACAAAACTAAATTCATCAGGTTATGCACTAGTTTATGACTAATATATATGTAGTACATTTTTTTTGTTTTTATACTTTCGCCACCTCTACAAAACGCATTTTTCTGTTTAACGTGGTATTGGTGCTATGTTTCGTTCGAGAGATTAAATTCAAAAGTACACTGTAGGTACAGCAGTAATGACCTTAAGGTCTTAAGATGCAGATGATTTTATTTATTTCTCCATCGTGGTTATTTTTTTTTCTCCAAACTTTATGTGATCTATAATATTCTTTAGCGAAATTCCGAGGACAAAAAAAAAAATGAATAAACTACGATCACATAAATAAAAATGTTTTTTACGTCGCCATACGCATTTTTATAACCCGACGAGAAAACTGCCACCGCGTGTGCTGTCTCCGGCGTGGCTGACCTGAGTCCACATATAATAAAACAATATATACCTATTAAAGTGTCCACCGCGAATCCAAAAGTGCAATATTCCTGGTTTTTATGTTGCACATTACAAGTATGTACAGTGCGTATGTGGATCGTATTAAAAGATAAATTATAGACATTTGTGCGGCAGAAAGACAGTTTTAGAGAAAGAGAGAGAGAGAGAGAGAGAAAGAACTGTTTTAGCCTTGTCGGACTTCTATAACATTATAAAAACGATTATATAATCATTACTTAAAATACCCCACGAAGTCACTAAAATATAATAATAGTATAGCCATCGCAACAATATTGTCAATTTCAACGTATACGTCAAGATGGAGTTTTCCACGTTACATTCTACAATTTATTTCTTATATACACATTGTATTGGGATCCCTTCCAACAATGAACCTGCAGTATCCAAATACACGTAATAATATGGATTTTCATAAAATATTTCGTCGAGTTATTCAATTTCACGATGATAATAGACAATCATAGCTTGGCATTACTGTTTTTCCTGAATGGATCGAAACGAATTCACTGCTTCATGGAGTAGACTTTTCGTGGTTTTCTCGAAATCGACTAAAAATCAGCAATTAGATTGACATTTTTCAGATTTCTAGTTGATTACAGAAAAAATCACGAAAAATCTTAAAAATTGTGAAGACTATTTTGTTTTGCTATGCTGCAAAGAGCAATTTTCAAAAAAGCACAATTAACTTTAAAAATAATGAATAATATAATGTATATATTGATTATAATAATACGCTCTTTATCACTTTATTTAGGATCCAAAAACAATTTTCATTGAGGAGAATCTCAAAATATTTTAAAATAATTTTAATTTTAATGACGCATAATGTCTACCTACGATATAATATCATATCATTGTATCAATCCATTGTTATTGTTGTATGATTCTTCAATAAATATTTAAGTTGCACAAATTATACAAATAAATGCTAATTATAATTAGTTATTTTTAACGACCTTTTTTTTATTTTTATACTCTGGCTCACTAGATTTAAATAAAACATAAAAATTAGCATTTTAGTAACTTTAAGTTGCTCATCCCTCCATCCTTGATATATAATATATAGAATACGGTGTAGGTCACTGTAATATTATAGATTTAAAAAATATATTATTACAGTTTTTTAATTATTGATGAGTTAATCAAGTGAATAAATTTAATCATATAATATTATGTTCAATATCATAATGAAATAATATGCATTATATAAAAATAAGTCAAAAGTGGATGTAAATTTAAAATAATTTTTTAACTGATTAAGAATTATTATTGGAATTTCAATTATAAAAAAAAAGTACTTGTTTTTGAGAAAAATCTACCCTTGGGCATAAAAAATTCTTCGTATTTCTATGGGGTATCGATAACCATATATTTATAGAAACTTCTTGTCTGGAGTGTTACCTACCTTTAATTGCATTAATAATATTTCTATAACGCGTATTCTGCGCTTTCACGTACCAACATACATCCGCAGTTCATCCTGGCTATTCGAACAAATCGAATAACGCTATTTCATCGTAATATTGTATTATCACTTAACCGTCGAAACAGTAGTTACCATTATTATTTAACCAAATAATTTCAAAACCCAATTATAGTGTAACATATATTTATTTACTTTACATTTGTTGTAAAAGTCAATTAATGGTTCATTACATTAACATAAAGCCCCTATATTACAATATGTACAGAGCTAATCTAGGTGAAAATATTCTATATTGAATATCCAACGAATACGAATCCAGGGTAACAAAAACCAACTAATAGGACAAAAAATACTAATAAAAAAATATATAAAAATATAAAAAATAATTTAATAATAATTCATAGTTAGTACCTACGTATGACGTTATAAAAATTGTAAACAGCTTGCTTGAGTATGATTGTCAAATGCTAATAATATATTGTAACGTATGACTTAGGTGAATAAATTATAACAAAATTAAATACTAATATTATTTGAGTAGTTATGATTTATATTAAAATCTAATTAATTTATAAATAGTCTGTTTAAAAAAATTAGATGATAAATCATTAATAAGATAGAAAATATCATTAACTATAACTATAAAAACGGTGATAAAATTGTCGGCTTAAACTGAAGCGTTATGACGTTATGACTATAACCTGACTTATATTACAGTATACGATAGAGATTTAAATATGATTCTTGTACACACCAATAACCAAAGGTATTGTTCGTTCCTTGTAAATTGTAATGTATATATTTTATTTTATTTTATGAAAAAATATGATTTTTATTTACTTTTATAAAATATTATTATGTAATATGTATACATTATTGCAGTTTTCTACTGTTCTCGGACTTGGGTAGTATTCAGAATACTTTTTACAAGTATTCTGAATACCTTTTTCTTATATAGGTATACTATTATATGTACATTACTAACTAATTATTACTTATTAACTATGTTAATTTTAATATAATGTATAGATAATAGTTAGCCAGATAGGCGTGTATTATCGAGATTATAATAATGTTCATTTATAAACACAGAATTGAAAAAATATTATTTTTGCTATTGAAATCTAAATCTACTAAAAAAAAGTATTCGAAAAATATAAGTATCATAAAGTATTTGAATACATGTTCTGAATACTTTTTTTTTTAAGTATTCGAAATATGTATTTGAAATACTTTTAAAAAGTTTTTTACCCAAGTCTGAGCGTTCTATAATTTATTATAAAGCTTATAAGCTTATTAGCTTATAGCGCTTATTAATCATTATAAAATGAAATATTTTTTTTATCTGATTTACCTAAACTGGCTAAACTTGAATGATTATGCAATACGTTTTGCATTTTCATTTACAAACTAGCTATCCCGACAAGCATTTCTCATGGCAAAATTATTATTAACTGTAGACTGTCGTCTTACTATAGAAACCCTATAAATAAACAAAAACAATTTTACTTTTTCGTGAGCTGAAAACAAATTCATGTGTTAGCTACCCTTTTTATACCTATGGGGGTTGAAATAGAGTAAAAACCAATAAAACCTTATCCGCGGTATACTCCATCATTTAAAAACAAGCCGCATGACTATCAGACGAATGGTCCCCGAGATCTTTGGTACCTACCTATCGTTTTTACATTTATATACCTAGGTACCTAATATACAGATTATAAGAACAATGTTATTATTATAAAATAATGTATTCTTGAAGCCGGCCACTTTCAATTTTTTTTCGTTACTTGAGTTATTCGTTTTATCCGTTTGATTAATTTATCTTTGATATTTTAGTATAGACTATATATTGTCTTTGGACATTTTTTTCCACTATACCGAACAGGACGGTAATCGCGTAATTTCGGTGTTGGACTTCAATCAACAAAAACATGAAAAACGCGGTGTCCCATCACCTCGTGTAGCGTTCATATTACAAATGATTATATAATATTACAAAACAATCGGTTTGTTTAACATGAATATTAGACAACGCAAGGCCCGTGATTCGCATAATTGCACGAGTATTTCGTAAAAATCGTTCGATCACATTCGCTGTTTTTCCAGTGTGAATTATAAACACGTTCACAAATCCACAATATAATATATTTTGTGACACCAACCGAAACTAATCGTATCGACCCGAACGGCATAATTTCTCATATCTGTAAGCGCGTGAACGTTCAATTTATATATTATTATGAACGAGTAAATAAGCAGGCAATAAAGTAGACAATCAATTCCACGTCCACTGAATTTTCCCCCGAAAGTAAATGCGATAATTGTCATTAGTGCCCGAGATATTAATATTATAATATCGGAGATTCACAGGACCGCAGAATAGAATTGATCCATTTAAATTGTTATTTTCTACGTGGATGATATTATAATTATAATATATTCCCCACATTGCGTTGAAACATATATATAACGTCACCTTCAATCGACGTTCGCAAGTTTTAAAATCTAATTAATTATGTCAACTCATTTGCACATATAAAATTGATTCAATTTACTAAATAATTTTACTTGCGATCAGAGTTGCATACAATGTATAACGGTTACATAGGTTATTCTGCCTGAAAATCGTTTCAATTAATTCAATAAAATTAATGGTCAATTTCTTTTGACCGATTTATAAATCGTAGACTTTTAGATAACCCATGCGTCATTATGCAGCGAAATGAAGTATAACGATTACATTTTGCCTGTCTGCCTAGGTTATATGTATTAGTTGTATTACGATTGTCTTATCGCTATTCATGTATAAAGAGTCGAGTAAGACAATATGTCTTTTCAAATATGCAGTATATTCAGTACTAATAGTAGTCAGTAGGTATAAGTGCATCAAAATATTATAATATATTATGAGTATATTATGTCCTAAAAAAATATTATTCGTGGATAAAAAAAAGTTTTGTAGAATCAGCAAACAAAATTCCAAAAGGCAGTAATAGTGTATTAATCAGTCTCTTGTAAAAAGATAATATAATAATATACTAATTCATATAAGTACTAATATAATTATACAAGCATTAAGTATATAACTATAAATATTATTGCCTTACAGTTTCTAAACAATTAAATTATAGTTAGGCTTTCTGTCAAATTTTGTTTCATGATTTATGCGTTCGCGATAAACATAGTGTTAATACTCAATTGTGCTACATATTAAATTACTCAAACGTTAAACATCCAATACGTCACAATTTATAACAGTTTTGTATCATGTCCACATTTTGATATATATTATTTGTATATAGTTTGTATTATTAAACTTGAGTAAAGACACTTTAAAAATCGATTTTACGAAATTATTAACACTATACGTTATTCCATCTAAGAATGAACCGCTTTCGCGCACACAGACTGAGCCGCCGTTTATCGTCTGACCCCCTAGGCGATGGCTATGCGTTCTGTGATTGGAAGATAATCATCGTCGATCGTCGTCGATCGTCGGCGCCGGTGCTGCTGCCGTGTATACAGAGATTCATAAAAGCTTCGCGTTTTTCGCAATCGATAATACAATACGTATTTTCATTAGTAATCAAACAAGTGACACCGTGTTAATACAACACACTCCGTAGACAGCTGCGAACAACACCAACGCTCGCGGCGCTGCGGCGGCCGTGCCAGGTTTTATAGTGGGGATGCGCGAACAAGACGAGTTTTCGTCGACCGAGCGGTTCATTCTTAGGTGGAATAGAGTATATACGTGTCTGACAATAATACCATCATAAACTTTAAACATGTATTCATATCGATTATTATCGTAGGTACTTAATTATTAAGTAGTCAAGTGTGTCATTTTATATCAAATGCATTAATTCTATGTTGTTATAATAAACACGTTTTGTAAATAATAAAATATATGGTTAAAAACATGGAAAAAAGCATAGCATAGTAAAATATCTTCAGTGACTTGAATTATTGATAATATATTTACTATATTTTATATACATGTATGTACTGTTATGCCATAATATTGTACTAGACATAATCCATATAATACCGGCGTGTGACGTACAAAATTGCCAAAATCGACACAAGGCCCAAATGGGTTCCAGAGACGTGCGTCGACGACTCAGATCATCCAATATTACGGAAATTTGTGACCTCCCTGCCGATTTCCACGCATTCGGTTACGGTTGAAAAACCATTTCCCGTTATCGAACGGCGCGTTGTGTAGGCAATTTGACTACGGCAATCGAAACACAGCTCGGGTCGCGGGCGTTATACCTAATAATAATAATAACAATAATCCGGAATAATATTCGTCTACGAAATCCATTTACAGATTTCCTTTCGCCTCGACGTTCCGAGTATAATATCATGACGGTTGCCGTCACAGAACCAGCGGATTCGCAACGATATAAAAACATCGATATATTATCAAACCGAGCGTATTGGCCATCGTAATAATATTATGTTGCGTGTCATTTTTAATGTCGGAAATCGAATTCTAGAGGTTTCGCCCAATTCCGTCGAATTCGGTTCGGCAACGTCCCCCGATATAATATAATATTGTAATACAATATTGTTAATGAACGATGTCGTTCGTTGCGAAAACGTTTAAAAGACACGATGTGTTTAGATTTTGATTATTTCTCGCCGCGTGCGGGAGAAACGAAAAAAATAAAACCACCTCACGTACTTTCGTTTTTGGTCCACACACAACACAAACACGCGCCCGTCCGATATGGAAGATCGACTAGACAGTCGATGGGGGGAGGGTTCTGGGGAAAACCCTGTACGTGGGCCATAGTCACGTACTTGGAACGGGACGGACAACACGGTGTGGTTGAGTGCTCGACATAAAATATGAACAGTATAATATATATATATGTACATATATACACAGACACGTACACGAGTATGTACATAATAACATATGCATGCAACCCCTGTAACGGTTCGGGGAGGGAAAATTTAAATAAATATACGCAACCACGGTTTATCAATTATTTTCGTACCCAGCCGCGCGCAACTATGATATTATTATATAAGATACTACCTATTTTATAATAGTTTTCAATTTACACTACAGGCCACATACATAATGTCTGTGAGAATATAATATTTTGTAGTGGCGTGCAGAGTGTGATTTTTAGCGACGAAAATATCGTGATTACACCGTTATAATTACCCGCGAATCGCCCCCCCCCCAAGAGGACGCATACAGCGTTTAGAACTTTGTGGCGTTTACAAAAATCATGTCAGTCGTATGCGGTGCTGGCGGGGTACACTGTACGCACTGTTCAATTTGATAATCGGGCAAGTCGCGATACGAATCCAACGAAGAAACGTCTGCTCCGTACGAAAACGATTATAATATTCTATGCGATGCGCAAATATACGCAGCCACGACAATAGGTTCACATAATAAATTATAACGTAATTTATAAAATATAAACAATATCATTAACGCGTATAGTTTCGGTACCGGTATAATATTATTATTATGCGTAGTCGATGTATATTATAGTTTGAAAGAGAAATCTCGCAACCATACACCTGCGCGCATGACTCGCTAGTCATCAAACGGTTTATTTTTTTCGACTCGCGGCAAACGGCACTTGGCGAAATGCACTTTTAGGTGTATACAAATAATAATTACAATTCACAATATGGGATAGTGTAATTTTTAAAAACAAAAGAACACGCGCATACGATCGCGACCGAGGTCACGATAAAACGCACATGTGTCAATGCGTACGTACGAATTCGTGCGACCACAATAATATTATATAGGTAGGTACCTATAGACAATACGTATATATATATATACATAATATGACACGCTATAACTGCACCGGCGGACAAATTAGTTTTTAAATGTTGATCCCAGGTGTGTTTGGATCGCTCGCGTATTTACATATTATTTCGCGTGTACGCACACGTCCCACGTTCGGGTTCTAAATTGTTTTCCGACGCGTTTAATTCCGATGTAAAAAAAAAAAAGAAAAAGAGGGAGAGTAGGTATAACCGCAACTCTGCTATAGGTACTGCAGTTGTAAGTGTCGAGTGTCGTCATCGAGTAAGTCACTGCAAAAATGTATGTCGTGTCAAATTTAAATTCAAATTTGTTCAATCATCGCGGACGAGAAAAGATTCCGAATGAATGCGAACGGACGCGGTCCGTCTGACCATATTGTATTGCCATAAGTATATATTTTATGATAACATATTATTCATGTCCAAATGAGAGTAATTTAATTTACCATTATTAATAGTATAAAATATATTATAGTAATAATATATAGGTAGATACATTAAAATAAAATTCTAACAATAAAAACTAACAAGGAACACTATTGTATTCAATTTTCAAATCTTAGCGCTTGAATATCAAACACTTAATGCATTTTTAATGATAATAATTTTCAAATATCCGTGATTTTGACGTCAAAATGTAAACTTCAGACGCTCATAATAAATATTAATGAAATAACGTTCAACCTCTTTTTTAATTCCACTAAAAACCACTTACGAAAAACCATGTTTTAAATTTTAAATTTTAATCGTAAATTATTAAAAAAAAAACCAAACCAAAAAAAAAATAGAAAAGTTATCGCGCCTATAAATATCTTAAAAATAGTCAAAATATTTTGACTGATTTGTATAAAAAATGTTGGTATAAACATTAAGTGAAAATTTCAAGTATCTATATAGTTACTATTGAATTATAAAAAAATAGATGCGCAAATTTTCCATATTTTCCTAATTTTCTTTTGGTTTTTCCCAATAATTAGGAAAAGTTCTTGGAATTTTTTACTTTTAACTCCCTAAAGTACCTGGTAGATTCACTTTCCTATCAGAAATGATACTGAAGTCGAAAATCAAAGCATTTTTTTTACTATAAAAAGTGTCTCCAGACACACAAAAAAAATATAAAAAAATACACACATCGTTGTAAAATCAATACGTTCACTCCGAATCTAAAAGAAAAATATTATATTACATTATACGAGTAGAGTAGTATACAAAACAAAAATAATCCATTCGTTTGACTATGGTGGTCCACCATCGTCGTCTAATAGTTTCCCGATAAGGTTTTATTTTTTTTTTGCTAGTGTCGTATAATATTATGTAAGTCGGTCGAAGGTTGTACAACGTCATGTGATCTGGAACTGCGATTGTGCCCACACCTGCATTACGCCGAGGTATATTATAGCATAACAATTGAATATAAATGGCTCGGTAAACAGTATATTAGTATATATATTATTATTGCACGTTCAAATACGCATTTTTGGCGGTTACATTACCAAACGCTAGCACGCATACCTATAGTACCTGCAGTATGTGGGCACAATTAATAGCTTCACTTGGTTCTTTTTATATCCAAATTACAGCGGCTGCACCGTATAGAAATATTAACACTCTTGCCTATATGATATATTACATTTATACGGTATAATAATATAATAATCTATGAGCCAATAATATAACCACTGTCGTCGCGGCTTTAATCGAACAAATAAGAATAATAATAATATAACATACAAAACTATTGCTGCTGCTGTTGTTGTACTAACCTGGTTGCGGCTATGTGTTTGCGGCGCGTAAGTCACTGGTATCACAGAGTCACGCCCTCTATACGTCATATATTATTATTGTACTTAAAAATTATAATTTAATGCACTGCACTCGCGAGTCGAACGAAAATCGTTTTTCGTTTTTATTTGCAGTCAACGCGGCCCCCCCGGAGCGAGCGATTGATAATATTGCTGTCGTACACTCGCGGGAATGTGACACGATCATTTACGATTTTTTTACGACGGTCAATATATGAGAAATGACGATGATAATATTGTCTACGGCTAAATATTATAATAATCGCTTACCTACCTACGAGTACGTCGCGGCTCGCAACGCGATTCAGACCGTTAATTCGGCGCTACTGAAACGAAATCCTTTCGGAAACGGCTTTCCGTGTAACAGGTAGCGGCGGCGTCGTCGGCGGTGACCCCTCCCCCGCGATCACCGAACGCACTTTCCCACCTGGTCGATCACACCTTCCCCTCGTCACGACTCCTTCGCCGTTCACCCACCCGCCAACCACAAGCATATACCCGCAAACCATACACCCCCACCCACCCACCCACCCACCCAACCGAAGACCGACCGTTGCCGAAACTTTGCGACCGACTGCTGCAGCTCATTGGTGACTGGCGGTTGGATGGTTGAAAAAAGGTGGTATAATGATAGTATTACCTATATACAGGTATGCGGCGGGCGGTCAAAACACGCGCTAGGGGACGACGCGAATTACTTGGATGATAATTAATGTTATTAGTTGTTACTAGGGCTGGGATTTAAATGCCCTAAAAATATCGAAACTATGCCCTTTCAAAAAATGCATTAAACATGTTAAACGTACCGTGGTATGTTTTTTTCACATTAGACATAAAGACGGCGTATGGGAAATATTGAGTGTGCTGGAAATTGGACTGGATCTAAATAATGCCCCGGAATTGTGTAGGTACTTTTTCAATCATTTTTTCTGTGATGTCGACTTCATCTCTAGAACTGGGAACAGTACCTATTGCTTGGCTTTTTGAAGTTAAGATGATAAGTGCAACAACAAAGTTGATATTTTCTCCAACGTTACACCAAAATACTTGCCGGTCGACTTCCAATAAGGATGGAATAATATTATTGTAGTATAATTATTAGTTTAATTTTAGTTTTAGTTATTACATTAAACTAGGTTTAAACAGTTTTGAATACATTGAAAATGAACCGGATTGCACAAGACATTTAATGAATCTATAGTGAGCTAATGGTCCCTTAAACAAGATTTAGTGGCTCGTGATTGGTCCATTAAATTTAATAAATTGTTTGTCAACCCAGCATAAGTATATCATAATATTAAGTTTGCTAAATAGTAAATAAATGTTTATTTACTATAGTACTATAGTAAATAAGCATAAGTGTAGGTAATACCATGTTGGCTAAAAGGAAGAATAATATACTGTTTAGTACACTGCGTGTATATGTTTAATCGAATAAAATGTATTTATTTATTTATTTATACCGAAATATTAAAACAATGTACCCAATAAGTTTTGATTTTTTGAATTTCAGATTTAAAATTGCGTGTTTAAACTTAAAAGTAAAGTTATAAATTAATTTAATTGTTTTTTCTCCACTTAAAATAATCAACATTCAACATTGCAGGTCGTATAAAGAAGTCTGCTTCTTTTACTGCTCTTTCCCATCTCACTGGTTATGATTAGAAAATTCATGATTTTATTTTTTACGCATTATTAGTAGTTCTCAATGAGAATGAAATTAATAATAGTCCATTAATAATTTTAAAATATTTCATAATTATACATATTACATATATATGAAAATAGTTGGTGACGAGAATAGTATTTTAAATGTTATAATTATAGGGCTTGGATGTTGTAGGAATTGTATATTATTCTATAATATGCTCTCGATTTATAGCATTAAGCTAGAAGAATCCAAGCTATGCAATGATTAGTTTAAAAATCGAAAATTTAAAATGCATATTTCGTCGATTTTAGGGGAAAAGTGCATATTTCTTGATCTTCACACGCATATTAATTTATTTTGCATATTAAATATTTTCTAAAAAATAAATTCATCTTTTTCTTTCTTAAACTGCGTATTTTAATAGTAATATTGAATATATATAACTCTATATTAATGTATAGGTAGGTATTTATTTTTATCACCGCAATCGGCTATAAATTTAACGAAAATGGTGCGATGCACATTTAATCTCTATCGCGCCTATATTCCTATGTACTATCTTTTCGAATATATTTTTTAACTATATTTTTCTGTTCAATAAAATGTCAAAACGCCATACAGTTTTTCGCCATATTTTATAAATTATAAATTTATTTTTCCAAATCTTACATTTCTTTTAGTACAATATTTATAACAACAGAAAATGGCACTTTTTTGCATCTTTAAATTTGTATGAACATTTATCAAACTATTTGCATATTTGACATTTTTTTCATGCATATTTTACAATTTTTTTTTTGCATATTTACATGTTATTTTTCCTTTTTAGCTCCTATAATTTTCGAGTACTGTAGTTATAACTAGGGAACGGACTTTATTGTAGTAAAAAAATCAAAATATGTAATTATTTTTATTAAAATATGTAAAAAAATTAACAATATGTCAACATTTTTTATTAACATAATTCTTTCATCTGAATTTGCTGTCCGGGAAATTTCTCTAAAAAATCTGTAAATAGAGTTAGTAAATATAGTTTGAAAATAGGAATATCCTCGCGAATTAACATACGACACAAATCGGTATTAAAAGCTGACAAATTATTGGAAGACGTAGATGGCTCTAAATTTAAAACATTTTGTTGAAAATTTTTTTTTACGATCTCTATTTTGTTGGTGCTTAGATGTAGATATATGTTGAGTAACTGAAAAACGCTGATTTATTGATACTGCCTTTTCACAGCATGAACAGAATAAGATTTCTCCATCTCTTTTAAATGTCTCGTTAGGAAACTCTTTTAAATGAAAATTCGCTTTTGATTTCGATTTCACAACTTTTGGCATTTTAAAATTGTAAACTAGACGTCGACTAGTACACGAAATTACGTTTTAAATGCATAGAAACTACGAATGCTACTAAAGACGATTGTCGAGTACCTACATACTCGACAATGTAGGTACCACTTCCTTATTTTATATTTATATCATCAGACATTTCCAAAAAATACTGATCTAGTTCTAATATATATAATGGCATGCCACGTGCTGGAAATAAGTACGTAAATGCCATTTACATAACGATAATATTTGGTGGTCGTCAATTTTTTTAATTTAGATTATATTTCTTATTGATTTAAAAATGAATTCACAAATTCAGCCATATAAGAAAAAATTCAAGCTGCATCGTCGAATTCCATAATGTTCAATCCAATCATGGACAGACTTTTTCAAATTTTACCATCATTAAATTATTATTTTTCTAACTGTTGTCAAGCGGAACGATCCTTCGTCAAAACACATGCCTATATTCAAAAATCTTATATAGGTACATTAAAAACAAAAAGGATATACCATTGATCGTTAACAGTAAATAACTTTGTGGTGAAAGTGT
This sequence comes from Sitobion miscanthi, assembly GCA_008086715.1. Taxonomy (NCBI): domain Eukaryota; kingdom Metazoa; phylum Arthropoda; class Insecta; order Hemiptera; family Aphididae; genus Sitobion; species Sitobion miscanthi. The sequence goes on from CM017802.1 coordinate 31,232,452, forward strand.
GGATAAAATTGACACATTATTTGTGTGTGTGGATTAGGCCTTAACGTGGATACTGTATAAAAAAAACGCGCAATGTGCAATACCTTATGCATTTAAACGGACTTCATTATTCCAACGTTGTCGTTTTTGAGTAAAGGGGGTGTGGAAATTTGCACAAAACTTCCTGTTGAATAAAGAAGTTACGATGTATATAATATAATAATGTTATAGGTATACCTAAGTTTACCTAAACGTCTTGTTTTCGACGCTCTTTTTAAACGTTAAGCTATAGGTTTTGTTATAAATAATTTGAGAACTTATCGTGTACCTATTACATGCTCACCCAATTTTAATGCTAGTTAAGGCTTTATTAAAATTCTGGTTTTTGGAATTTCTAAGTATAATTATATTATGTAGTCAAACTCAGTTGAATGCTATAATAGTTATTGATAAGACTATAATATTACTACTATGTATTTTCAGTAATGTGTATTTTACATCGTTTTAAATCTGTATTGAGGCTATATCAATAGTTATTTTTTGAATGATAATATAAAGGTATAATTATGTTCATATAGGAAATAAAATAAAAATGTCATTAAGTTTCATATTTATTATACAATGTATATTTAATATCTTACTAAATACATAGGCTAATGACATAATTGTCCGCGCTTGCCTACCAGGGTGGCTAAGTTGCACTTAATGCAACAATTTACACCCAAAAAGAGTTGAACACAATTTTTTTAAGATTTGTCATTTTCTCGGGCAACGAAGCACACGGGATCAACTAGTGACTTATAAATTATAGTGAATGGAGTTTTTAATATGCATATAAATATAATTTGCCGATATTTAACAGTTATCTACCACTTCTTTTTAAGTCAAGTCAAGTCGATTGTACAGTTTATAAGCTGTAACAAAAAATGTACTATTAATAAACATGTACAAGGATTTAGGGTTGAATATTATAAGAACATTTTAATATAATTTAAAAAAAAATTATAATAATATTACGAGCGGAACTAACTGGAAAGAAATACCTTCAACAGTGGTGTAACTTAATTTCCTGTCTAAGACGACACGTCATAATTGTCTCAAGATTGGAATAAATGTACAGTTATATTAACTTTGCAACATTTATAATATTATAACCATAACTTTGTAAAATACCGGGAAAACGGATCTACTAAAGCGACATACATAAATAAAACAGTTGCTGTAGTGTTACCACTGATTTCCCGTAAGGATGTGTCTCTAATAGTTTAACGATGCTACTTTACGACGCGACGCCGTTCCAGGAACACTGAAATATCAAAGGTATATTAAGACATTTCCGGTGTTCTCCGACAAAACCAGCAAGATTAAAAATTAAGTCATAAAGCAAATGTACCTACAACATTCATAATATATTACATGAGTGTATGAATACTTTATAACGTCCTCGAGCACCTTATAACATGTGTGAGTGCAGTGGCGCATTTATGGGGGAGGCTGAGGGGGCTTCGCACCCCTCCCCCCGAAATCCAGGAATCGTTTGTTGAGTCTGCTTATTACGTCCTATCAGATGTAAATCGTAAAAGTTCAATATAGTTTTATAAAAAATTATTAGTAACAACGAACAAGTTATTCATGTAATGTGACTGACGATTTTGATCGTAACGATTATACCTTTGAGTTCGGTACATAGTAGTGATTTTGACGTGCGGTACTGCTGCATTATCGTAATTTTGATTTTGATTTACTGATATACTGTCGTTGTTTAGTCTCAATCACCGTACAATAATTATACGAGCCCGCATAAGCTAAAAAATATATATTTATACCTCACATTGAAACTATAACTTCATTACAATATTATGCATTACCAAGTATTGCAGTTGAAAAACTATATTCTAATTAAAAAAAAAAAAGCTGTTGAATTTTATGAAAATGATTTACCGGGGCTAGATGACGTTATAGAAGCAGAGTACGAAATTTGGCAAGCTAAGTGGAAAAATATTGAAGACAACTTAAGGCCCACAACTGCTATAGAGGCTTTGAGTGTCTGTGATAATTTAATATACCCAAATAATGTATACAACTTCAGAATCCAGACTAGTGGGACTTGCTATTCATAGAGACATTGACATACCAGATGACATTTAAATAGACAAATTTGCCGACAGTGGCAGAGAAAGAAATTTAAATTTAATATTATGATTTGTTACATTTTTATTATAAATATTATTTCGTTATTAATTTTTTGAAAACATAAAAAATCATAAAAAAAATTAAAATTGTGGACTAATTTCCTAAAGTTTTTAATAGGCTGAATCGGGGAATTTCAGTTGGAGAAAATACCACAGTCCCCCTCAAAAAAAATATCTAAATACGCCTTTGTATGAGTGTATGACAGACCGGGTTCGATCGTAACGCGGAAACGTACTGAGCATTTGTCAACATTAATTAAAAACAATTAAGGGCCGTTCTTACAATTACCGGTTTAGTGTCGGTTAACGGTAACCGACTAATAACAGATTTAATTACCGGAATAATTCAGCCGGTTAAGTGTTGGTTTAACTGGACATTGTATAAACGGTCCTAAGTCGATTCAACCGAAAGCTAGTATTCAAGTATTCATGCCATTAATTTTAGTTTATCTAATACTCTTATTGTACCTATCAGATTGTCTATACATCAATAAAGGAAAAAATAAAAATTTAAATTAAATTAATAATTCTTTATTTGGCCGGGAAACCGTTTGAACGTGTTTAGATAGTAATAATTTGAAATTTCTAAACAATAACACATGGCCTAGTCACTAAATTATTAATTGACCATATTATATTTATAACAATAGTTATTATAAGTTATCGATCTGCTTCTGTCGTGTTTGGACGTAGTTCTGTTCGCTTATCTAATCGAACGTATTTTATTATTATTATTACTGATATCATTATTGTTACTTTAAAATGATCTGTTCAACATGTAATGTTGGAATTTTCACGGTAGAAGATATAAAATGCAAATTATGTAATGAATACTTACACTTTGCGTGTGCGGACTTCAGAGAAGTTGCTTTTAGAAAAGCATCGGAAACATCGAAAAATGCATGGGTATGCTAAACCTAAGGATAAGTTAGCAACTAAACAACGGGGAAAAAATGTTCTAAAGGGTAACGTTTCCACATTCTCAAACGACATTATTACCTATTATTATTATTAAACGAAAATAATATTGTGTACGCGTTAACTTTTAACACGGTGATATTATGACGTGAACAATATTATATAGTGCTGGTCTAATAAATTAGTTTTGACGAATTATAAACAAAACACCGAGGCAATAATAATATTAAATAATAATTTTGGTTTGGCCGATGGACTGAAAAACTCGACTAATGACGTACGTGCTTACCCGGTCCGCAGACTTAAATATTTTATAAACACCCAAGTAGATAAATAATTCATTGTATGCGTATACATCATTATATTATTATTTGGTATAAACTGTGATCGTGAGTGAAAAGTTTGAGTTTCAGTGAGAATAAATGGTCTGTTTCGACATTATAATATTATTTATTATTTATTAGATGAAATCACCATAAAAATCTAAATTATTTCAGGAAAAAGCCAGTTTTTACATTATAACAGTACCTATAACGGGCTAACAAATTAGATAAATGGCAAAATAATTTTTTTTAGTTACCATGTAGTTTAAAAAAAACCTCATGTAGTGCCTCTCATTGATTATGTCGCTATAAAATATGTGTTGAATTTGAGTTCAATGATACATTTATCTTATAATTGCATAATATGAAAAACGATTCTGAGCGGAAACAGAACTGTTCGTTGACCGTCAGCCTTTTCTTCTAACGATATTTTATAATAAATGTACATTGCTATAATTAATTATTTATTCTTCTATTAGTTATAAAGTATATTGAACTTATTTATTCCAAAACCAATTCACACATTATTATGTTGTATACTTAGTTATTATTAATATACAATATTTTAAATGCAATTACTGGAAGTTATTAATAAATTTAAACGTAATTCAATACTGTAGCGAAGAATAGATTCGTTATCTTCCCAATCGCCAACAACAACAAATTTTCTACCAAAAACCTTGCTCAAATTTGTAAATTTAAGAATTTTCCTATTATAAATTATCGTTTTCGCCCACTGGTACGTCAGCAATCTCTTCCTCCACTCTGACCTCAAAATTCTACCCATTCATACGCCGCCCGCTATTATAAATCATTAAATAAAAACACTTTCAACCATTCAAATCCTCTAATCTCAAACCTCTCGTCTCTTACTCTTCTTGGTAACCCACCCCGCCGTCTTTAATGAGATTGGCCCAGGGACCACCTCTTAACATTAAAAAAAAACCTCTTAGAATTATGAAGACATTATCTACAGTTCGAAGAATTAGTTATAAAATGATATACCTATCACGACTTTTAGAGCCGTTTTTTTTTTTTTTACACGGAGTTTGACTGAGTGTTTTTGTTGAGATAATAATATTCGTACTTGGCAATAATATTAAGCTAAATAATTCGACTTAGCTTGGTGACTTTATAACACTTGATTAGGAAAACCCTGCATGTTTCGATGATATAGTAGACTATATTATTATGCACGCGTTCTGCTGTAGTATTTTGAAATGTTTAACTTAAGTCGTCTAGCTGAGTTCAATTATTCAGCAGACTATTTTAACATAAAGGGTATCTGTACAGTTCAAAGACTTTGCTATAAAATGATATCAAAACTTTTAGACTCGTTTTTTTTTTACGCGGGATTTGGCGGAGTGTTTTTGTTGGGATATCACAAATTTGTGTTGATATCTTTTTATTTCGGGAACACATATTGTTTTTAAAATGATCTTTTTTAAAAAAAAAATATTTTATAGAATAAATGTATAAACGGTTTCCATTGGTTGCAGATTATAACAGTATACAGTAGAAATCGGTATTTTTTTTTATTTTTTTTTTTTTTGTATATTGATTGCCATTGGTGTCGGATAGTGCATTTTCCGCGGGGAATAGTATCGAATAAAATATTGAAATCACGCTACAATAATGTTTAGTTAAATTAACTCTGCTAATGTTACTAAAAATAATTTGAAAACAAAGCATGCACATCCACGCGAAATGTCCAATTAGATGATTGTATTTTCAAACTCAATTAGTGAACAACAAATTCGCTATGCTTTCTCGAGAGATTTTCTTCGCGAATCGCGTTGTTTCCCGTGATTATAATAATAATAATAATACGTGGCTAGTTTTCGCGTGTTGCGTTGCCTACGCGCGTGTATTTTAAGGCGATCTTTTATTTTTATACTATTATAACGATGGAACGCCCGCGCACGCGCATGTGACGTCTTATAACTCGTCTAATTTAAGAATAATAATAATAATATTCTATACCGAATATAAGATATCGATATCATTAAACGCAGTGCCAACGAATTATGTTTTAATATTCAACCTCGAGACGAGCCAAACACGAGGACTGGATAATAATGTCATATACTATACGAACGGGTGCCCCGACGTCGGATTAAAGTTAGTAAGACCTGTGCTGCGTGTATGTTGGTAATCGAGCAGAAATGCTCGGCTAATCCCGCACTAGTGTATTCCCGATATAGGGCTGGATCTATAATTTAATAACGCAGTGATATTAGCGAAAATCACATAATATGTATATGAACTGCTTTATCGATCCATATACTATCATTATTCGGTAGAAACACAAATCCGTGGCAGAGGATTACGCGGTCGGGTCAGTAGTGTATATTATTATTATTATTATTATTCGCCATAACAACGCGATACAATGAAAGTAATAATTCGCGTGTTCCTTACTTTGTGGTATTAAACGATATTATAATAACGCGATATCATACGAATATGATTTACTTGTGTGTACATTTTGTGCGGTCATTACGATTATAATAACGGGTTCTTTTCATGAAAATATTTAACATTTTAGTGGTAGGTTAGCCTACCTTAGTTTACTAATCGCCACCAAAAATATCTACGAATAAAATTACCTACATGAATACGACGACTAGTTTGTGATTGTAAAGTGACAGTTATATTTTGTTTTACTATTCCTGATATTTTAATTCATCGTCGATTGTGTCTTATTTATAAAATAACACTCATAATACCGCAGCAATCTGAATTCGATGAAAATGTGTGTAATAAATACGTCTTAGAACATGAAATAAAATATTATATGTTTTACTGATCACACAAAAACCATATATTTATGAATGATACAATTTTTCAGTAAAGTTTTTTTGCAAATTAATAATTTACGTTATTCATTATAATTATTTTGTCTAACTCGTCAAACATTCATTCATCAAAAAAAAAAATTAATATGATAAATTATATAAACAAAATTATCTTAATTTTCTAAATTTTATTGACATCACATAATATATAAAATTATATTCTACAGGTAGATTTATTATGCTTGAAATCAAAAATGTGTTCATTTATAATAATTTGTATTTCGTTATTTTATTGGATTTTCAATTCTATACAATATCAATATATTATATGTTCTAATTATATAATTTTCAACTTGTACTTTTCTACACCACATTTTGTAGTGTTTTAAAAATTGTCAATGTCTTATTTTTTAAGCTTTAGTTAAAAATCATTAAAATAACATAAAACACACAACAATTTTGAAATTTAGATGATGTGTGATCTGGTACACTTTAAACACACATTTCTGTGGTAGATTTTACCTACCTATCAAAAAATTATCTAATATTTAATCTTTTTTTACCGTTATCTTGATACTTATTTAAAAATTGTATCTTTAAACACCACTGTATACTGGGTAATTCATTTAGAGTAAACACTTATTATTTTTAAAAACAAACGTTCAAGAGTATATTTTTTTTACATTATTCATTTGAATTCATTGCAAAACAACATATATTTTTAATTTCATATTTCACAGCAGATTAGTAGTCTGATAATTTTCAAGTATAAAAATGGAATTTTGACCGAGAAATATTACCTGGTTATAATAATTTAAGTTCAGACGAACGAAGTAGTGGACAAAGTCTAACAAAACATTTTTGGAGTAACCTGTGGTCCTCAACTCCGCCCATCTAAACTTAAAATACTTATAAGTTAGGTATTACTAATTAATTCCACATACGTAATTTATTTTAATTTTTAAACTGTCGAGCCCTTTTTAATACAGACTTGCAATATACATAAATTATAAAGTTCAATTTACATATTATATACACATTAGAGATCAAACGTTCATTGAATAATTTTCAAATCATTTCCTACACCAAGTCAACACTTGTCAGTGTGTTGTGACTTTGTGAGAATCGTAGTTGTCGGTGTCTGTATAATAATGTTATACAATATTATATTGCTTTTGTAGGACTCAGATATTATGATTTAAAATTAAAATACTTTAAGTTTTTAAATTTCTTGGTTTATTATCTGATTGAAACTGTACAGTGAACAAAGGTAAATAACTAAACGAAGAATACCTATTGAATTTAATAAATGATTTTAATTTAAAATTAATTTAAATCGCAATCCCACTCGACCGCATCGATAAAGAGAATATTTTTAATTTGTACAATCTGTATAATATATTTTTACAATAAGCGCAATAAATGAACGGAAAATATCTAGGCCGTATTGAATTGATTGAAGAAACTATTCAGTAATAGGACTTCATGACATGGGTATTTACGATTTAAAAAATAAATAAATAAAAAATGTTCATTAATAAAAAAATGTACATGTCTACACTTGATATTTATTTTTATTTTTTTTCCCAAAATCCAATATCAAATCAAGTTACTTCACTTACCTATATATACATGATTTCAATATCATTTCTGTCAAATATTTTTCTTACTTATATACGTAAAAGTACCTATACATGAATATGTATACAACAGTACCTACAATATCTATGATAGGTTGCACTTTCAGTGCAATCGAAAACCAAGTCCATTATTTTCGTAGATAGTTTTCGCAATATTTTATGGTCTACAGCTACAGTAGCCACTAATGTTTTATCAATACGCGCCTAACTCAATAATATTAAAAAAAAAAATTGTTTGTAAGTTTTTACGCAACTGATAAAATAAAAAAATAATTATTGTTGCTGCGTGGCGGATATGATATGTATTTTAACTTTTAATAACGCATAAGGGTTTGAACATTGTTGAGCTCATTTTGCAAACGAGACCAACTAAACTCCAGCATAACGGAAATAACAGGAGGTCGTTATTATTTATAGCGTTGGGTAATTATAACTCCGGAACTGTTTTTACATACGTCCAATAAATACGAAATGGAATTTTTTAATATTCGACATTGGATTCGTAAATACTGAAATAAAAATAATTGCTTTGAATTTTCAGAATGATCTTCAAATTAATAGCACTGGAAATGTATAATATGTTTAATTAACAATTATACAATATTATTATATTATTATCCAAAATCAAAAATCTTTTGAAAATCCACAGGTATTTATCATTAGTTTTTAATACAAACTATTTTTAAACTCTAACAAGAAATATTGTACGCATGATTATAGCGTCGATGTGTTTTAAATTTACCAAAAAAAATATAACAAATAACAGACCAACTTAGAAATTCAATATTTCGTATTTCAATTCAACCATTTTTGAAAAAAAAAAAAAATATTTATTTTTTAAACTATTATGATTTTCATCATTTCTGTTAAGTACATAACCACTGGACAGTCGGTTTGTATTGTTTATAGTGTTCCTATATATTATATAGATTTTAAAATAATTGGACGTTATGTATAGAATAGTGACATGAACTCGAAACCAAACGATTCACGTACGCATTCATTATGCATTGTACTGTCACAGAGGCGATCATAAAAACGTTTTTCCCCGTTTGGTCGGAAAACCATTATCAATTATTATAATTTTATTATGGCCGATTGATAATAATATTCGTTAATCATACTTTCAGGCAAAACCGGATTAAGTCCCTGGTGCTCACGTATGCAAGGACACAATATTATCATACAATGCTGTCGGATTGAAATCCAATATCTGACTGTTCATGTGGGACCCAAGAGGTCTCTTATTCCTGGCCTGCACGAAGACTTAGTCTTTTTACAGGCTCCTTGAATACAAGATACGAATTTTTAAAACAATTGTCATATTAGTGTTTTTAAAATGGTAAACTTACTATGAGTTATGCTTAAAACGTTAAAAATTCAAGTTCTATAACCATGGTTTTTTGGTATAGAACGAGGTAAGAGGTTATGGTTCACGCGTGACGCATAATGTTTGTAAATGTCAGAGTGTGCTGCAACGTATCGGGTGGCAAAACCGAAGATTTTTCCTTTTTTTTTCGTTTGGTTTTTTTGCTTATCTTAACATCTTATAACACGTAGGTACAATATCCAAAATACGACAATAGGAATAACACAATAATTTTCAAAAAGTTTTTATTTAAAAGGCTTTTCTTGGAGTCCGTTTTTTTTAAGTTTTAAAACAAAATGACACATTTTTAATGTCGTATTGCCTTGGTTGTTTCTTATAATTAATTTTTTTGCCGTAAACTCGTGGGAAGGAACAATGGACATGATAATATTATGTACTTTAAATTGAAAGGCGTAATCGATAGGCAATAAATATATAACTACAAGCAGAGTTTTCTCTCCTGTATCTATTATAATAAAAGGAGCAAAAAATAATAATTTTACAACAAATCAATAAGTCTTCGAAAAAATGTTTATTGTGTGCCAACAAAACAAGAAAATCTATTATCGATTTTGAACATGCGGACAGTATTGTTTTTCTGTCTTCAAAGCGATCATATTATAACAAAGTACAATAACTGATATGTGTTGCGGCATTTACCCCGTTAACTACTTCACCTACATGAATTAATTTCACGCCGTGAACGTTTATTGAGTACAATTAATTTTAAAATTCACGGTTCAAACCGTAATTTTATAAACTCACAATAAACAATAATAAGCTCCACTGGTCTAATCCGACTGCTATACCCAATACACGTTTAATTGATTTAGTAAGGCTTTTTGCATTTTTTCATTCATTTTTTATATTTAAGGCCCGCGGAACTTGATGCATTCGCATCTTTTATTCTAACTCTTTCGTTTGGGGCTAGCCCTTGTAGAAATTCGACATAATATTATGTCACGCAGAATTCAATAGTACAAATTTTCTTTTTAAATTTTTCGGTATTTCTCGGTTGAAATGCAATTTTTTATGAATTTCAAATCGGTGTCGCAGTGTATCTAGCTAGGTAGTAGCTTTGTGAAATGATTTGACCTAGATGGGCAACCTGCACAAGTCGAAGATTAAATTTAGCACTTGATATATATATTATTTAACGTGATTTAATCTACTTACTTAATTGAGTATCCATTTCAAAATACATTTTATTAAATTTAAGATCTTAAAGATCTTATACATCATAATAATTATTAATATTACAGTATTCAACAAACTTGCAGCAATATTATCAAATATTTTACATCTTAGCACTAAAATCGATTTTGTATTTTTGTACGTTCCTACCACTGCATAATTAAAAGGTTAACCAGATAATTAATTCGAGTATTATCAACAATTCGGTAAAGGAAAATGTTGTTGAAGTACATTCAAAATTGGGTTACGTCATGATGGTTTTAACCGCATGGTGTTATTATTAAAGTCATCATTTAATTATTATTAAATAATGGTAACATACTATTTTAGTGTCAAACATATTATATCACAGCAACATTTCATTATTATTTATTATAATATTTTTTTTTTTAAGAATTATATAGGTATTGACTATAATACTATAATATGAATCCAATAGTGTAGTAAATGTCATTTTACAAAATGATATCGTTCATACATTTGAATTACATAAATTATAAAATAATTCGTTTGAAAAGGTTATAAGGATAAAATTAAATCAATAAAGATGATCATTTCACAATGATAAATATTTTGATTTATTATTTTGCATATTATTATAAATATTACAATATTATTAATAATGTATAATAATTAATAGTCTATGCACTGTTTATAGTCAATTAAGATTTTCCAGTTTTCACTTTGAAAAAAAAAACACAAACAAAAAATTAGTACAAGTGAACAATGAAAATTCTTATTGAACTTTTTTTAGATTTCATTAAACTTACAAACTAATCGTTAATAAGTTATTAACTGTAATAATAATATGACTTTTAAGACACTTTGTATTTAACAGTACTCGTTACATTGTACAACTGCAAGTCAACAACCGACACGTATTATATAGGTACCAAGCGAAAAGTATAGAATCGTCGTAGAATATAAACCAGCAAAACAAAGTACGAAGTCATTATATTATAGGTAATGGTTAATAGTATATTAAAATTATAATATATTGTTGTGCAGAAGTTATGGAAGGACGTACACGGACATGGGCCATCCGCGTCTGGATTTCGATTAAACGATTGCGCCCACATTATCACAGTTTCGTTTGAAAATAAAAATCGGTTAAACACGATATTCGTCTATTATAATATAATATGGCTAGGAACACGAAACGATTTATCGCAGCGAAATCGATGAGTGTAAAGTCGAAAGATAAAAAAAAAAATACAAAAAACAAAAAAGTGTCAACGTCGGAACGCGTAAACACACGCGCTAATAATATTATATTATAATAATTTTACATGTACAAGGGGTGATTCTATTATCGTGAACCTGTGTAGGGGCAGTGTCTCGGAAAATATGAAAAATCGACAAAATAATTATTACAAAAACGATTCCTCACGATATCGCAATCGGCGGTAGCCCTGTTCACGATAGAATAAAAACTCTGTATTTAAGACTGCTGCGCGTGCGTAGAATAACGGTTTGCGTATAACGATTAACGAGTACGAGTCCAGCGGCTTAAATATTATATAATATATAATATTATTATAACATTATTAGTTAGTTTGGCACATTGCGGATCGCGTGGTATCCTGATTGTAAACCTAACTTTGTTAAAAATAATATTAATAATAATAATAATAATTGTATTATTACATCGATAAGCTCACGTAGAATCGACGGCGATGTTACGGCCGTCGATATTTAGTCTGTTTTTGCACGCGTTTAATGCATTGCCTACCGTATAAGTATAATATATTATTATATGAATATAGTATAGTTAGTAAAAATTAATAAAACAATTAATCAATATAATGACAATCAAAATAATAATATGTCGCGTGAGTAGTCGTAGTGTGGGCGATATAATATATGGTTGTACATATATAAATATATATATATATATATATTATAATGAGCTGCGTACGGGCCACTGTTAGAGGGGTGGGGACAGATTAGGGAGGGTTCACTCGACATAATTTATTATATGACGTATAGTACGCGTATTATTGCACCTGACCAGCTGGGACACACACTAAACAATGTGCCCCGTCGAAATAATAACAATAATAATAATATATATAGTAATAATAATAATAATAATCATAAAATTAATAATCGTACAAAACGAAAATCGAAAAAGAATTGAAAAACGATTGTCGGGAACAGTGTTAGGTCGGGGGGGGGGGAGACCGGGGCTATCGAATATGTATGAGGTACACATTATTTAGTATTTATATATATATATGCGAGTACGACAGAGGGTAAATTCTCGCTATATAAAATTATACATATATATTATATTGTCTGTTGCTGGCGGGTGTGTGGGGGGTGGTTTTCGTTCATCTGTAAGTGGCATCGTTTTCGTCCGAGTCGTGGAACCACTCTGCCGCGGACACTGTGCGACCGCCGAACATCCTCCTCCGGCCAGTCGTAGTGGCGTGCGTGCTCGTGGCAGTGGCGCGAGATCCGTCGAACTCCGTCTCGGCGGAATACGACTGCTGTTGCTGGTGCTGATCCTGCTGAAGCTGCTGTTGTTGGTGACGTGGACCGCGATTTGACCTGAACGAGGACCTGGGCGTGTGGTCCGGGCTGCTCAGGTCGTCTCCGTCCTCGTACGACCGGATCCGGAGTCCCCAGTTGTTCTCGGTGAACTCGGACGCGGACCGGGCCAGCGATGGTTGGCTGAGCGACCGGACAAGACTGCCGCCGTCGTCGTCAGCGTAATAAGACGAACCGCCCCGGCGGTACTGGTACTGGTGCTGGTTCTGCTGGTAGTTGTAGTTGTACGCCGAGCTCACGTCACTGTAGTTGTCCGGCATTTCCGGTCGCCGGAAGTCCACCATCATCTCGCTCATCGACCTGCGAACGCGAAAATAAAAACACACCAAAAATTACTCGATTTTCTAATATTATTATACGATTTGGAAACACAAACGCACGCAAACATCTCTCTCTCTCTCTCTCTCTCTCTCTCTCTCTCTCATCTCTGTCACTCGCCGATTTACACAAAACGTAACTTTTGAAAAATGGACCTGTGCGTTGTAAATGTATGATCGCGGCCTACATCGTATATTTTGTGATTATAGATAATATTACTACTTATGTTTTAAATGTTGTCTGCACTAACTTTCCACTGATAACCTAAGACTCGATGGTACTCAAAAGGTATCTAATACGATTGCTCTACACTCAAAGAGTATTTAAAAAGATTTCAATAAATGGTGAAAAGCTATTAACGCTTCTAAACATATTTTTGTCGAAAAAATATAAAAAATTACCTTCCGAACCAAAACCCACTGAACAATAATTGGGGTCAACATAACCATCTTGAGAAGATTTTGTGGTTGGGAAGTGAGACAGGGTTGGAATATTTCCATTATCGAGATAATGACATGAATTGTTTGGTATTATATAATGTTCGCGTGATAAGTAGAAATTACCATCTGCTTAAATTTTATTATTGTTATTCATGATGACTACTCTAACAGATTTAGCTAACTATACATTAAAAGTATCCACCATCATCTGTTTTTTTTAAATTCTGTAAAGGTTCTGTTCAAATTAAAAAATAATAATAATACACCGCTAACGTCTGTTATAAGAATTTATAAACATAATATGTTATAATATGATATTATCACTGTAAATTCGATTTTTCATACACCGACATTTATGCATCTTAAAATATATTTATAATTTATAATTATAATCTGTTCGTGTCAGGTTATCTGTTATCACGTATCGATGTGTATTAATTTTTGTAAACTTTTCATGAGCTATAGAGTATAGTTAATTTGACCAATAAATTAAATCGAAAACTATCCCCTTCCCTTTTAATCGCTAACCACGGTTAATTAGCCTCAGGATGTGACCGTGAGTTGGAAAAACAGATCGTTAACACATAAATCATTCCTAACTACAAAGTTTGACTGTACATTTTGCTAAATTAATCATATCTCACGTACAGTCCAATAGAACACAAAAGAATATTATTCGATTTCTTAAGATATTTAAAAAAATTAGTTAAACACACTTTAATAATATAATACAACCACGTGATTTTGAACTACACTAGTTCTCCAGAAAATAAACACACTGCCAAATGTCATTATCACTCGGTGTGTTGATGTAAAGTCAAATTCTATGCACTCAATATCTTACCTGACATCCATGTCGGATTTGAAGCTCGACCTGGATGTTCTCCTGGACCGGGCTGGTCCCATTGGGCCATGGTCGTCGACCGCAGTCAACGTTCTCACGCTAGACCCACCGTCAGAATCGTATTCGTAGACGGTGGGCAGCGAGTTCCTTCTGGTTCTGGCGCCTTCAAATTCGGTCTTCTTCTTGGTGTACCTGTTGGATGACCCAGCGGCCTTCTGGTCGTAGTGCTGTGGTGGTGCGATCACGCGTATGATAACGTCCCACTTTTCCGGTTCGAATATCCTCTCGTACTTGGGATCGCTGCGAATGCGTTCAAAGTCCTCCCGAACAGTGGCCTCAGTGATGAGCTGCCGGAGCGTCGACTCAGTGGTGATAATTTGCCGCCATTTACGTTTGTCGTCCAGCGTCAGTGTTTGCTCGACCCTGTACCTGGCGTTGGGTTCCAGCTCCGGTTCCGGTTCCAGGACTCGGACCAACGATTCCCAATTTTCCGGCCTGGGTACCGGCACGTCCATGGTGCTCAGGTACCTGATGTGATTCTCTTCAGAAGTGGCCGCTGCTGACATCACGTTGCTATTGTACGACTGAATCCTGGACTGGCGATCGACGCCAGCCGGCGGATAACCGGTCACCGAAGACGCCTCGGAGTAACTATCCCAATCCGTTGCCGTGTCTTCGCCCGACTGTGGGTACAACGCGTCTGGGTTCGGGTAGTTCTTGATGGTCACGTCCCAGCTGGCTGGCGGTGGAACTGGTCGTGGCTTGTACTCAACCACCTCACGGCGATGCCGTTCGATATCCTCGATTGTTTTCTTCTCGGTGATCGTCTTCAAGAACACGTCATCAACTGTATGTGACGTGATTTCTGGACGTTTGGTCGGTACCACAGGTGGTTCGATGACGTCCAATTGCATCTCGGTCGTGTACTTAGACGTGGTGGCATACCGATGATTGTTGTCCATTGTGTGAAGTTGCACCTGTGGTGGGGGTGGCGGCGGTGACCTTCTTATATCATCATTGGTAGCCATCACGTTCTCCTCCGTCCTATACCATTCGGTCTCGTCTCTGTCCTTGCGCACCACCGTCGAGTACACTGGCCGATACCGTTCCTCGGCCGCTGCCGTCGTTGTGGTTGTCGACATCGTCTCGTCCTTTTCAAGGATGGTGGTCAGGTTCCGTTCCAACGCCGCCACGCTCGCCTCAGACTCGGACGGTGGTGGCGTAGGACTGGGCGTGGGCGGTGGGGCCCGTTTCACACGGAGCTGAACGTCAAACTTCGGTTGAACTGGTGGTGGCGGTGGCGTGATGGTCGGCGCTGGCAAGTGTTGATACCGTTCCCCGTAGTATTCTTGCTGGAACGCCCGATTCTCGTACGATCCACCGGAACTCGGCGACCGTCTCAAACTGCGACCGTCCACGTCTTCCGCTTCCGAGTGCCCGGAACTGGGTGATTCGGACGGATAGTCGCTGGGTAGCGTGTCGCCAGCGCTGACCAGAGCCATTTCCGAACCGGAAGAGCTGTCCAGGGTCGGGGCTCGAGCCCGCGGTATCTTCAGCCCATCGAACATGGACAGGCTGGAGTCGGACAGTTTATCAGACCCGATAGTCGACAGTGGGTGCCGGCGAACCACCTGAACTTGCTGGTTGCGCAGGCAGTAGTACGAACAACCAAGACCCAACAAGACCAATGACAAGAACAATATGCCGCAAACGATCAGCAGGATCTGGAAACCCTTTAGTGGTGGTTCCAGTGGAGTCGACGGTAAATCGATGCTGCACAAGCAAAAAAAGTCAAGTTAGATATTATTTGCGTTTGGGTGAATGTACACACAGTATGTCTAAGGTGTACTAATTGAGTGGGAGGGAACATTATTAATCATTAAAATATACATTTATCATTTGAATCCTTGAAAGTACCGAATTTAAAAACAGTTCATTATGTATTTTTATATCGTTCGAGTATATGTATTATAATAGAATGCACATTGCATCTAACCTTTAATTATGTAGCTACGTTTTTACATAAATCCTTGGACCAAAAAAAAAACTAAATCTTATAATAATAATTATTTTCAGTGAGTAGGAATACTTCCCGGCAATTTTGATTCTTGAAGATAAAGCACTCGGCACATAAATTATTATTGTATTGGTACTAAATTAGTTTCCGTTACATTTCAATACATTCTTAATTTATAAAGATCAATGATTTAATTAAAAATAATGTCGAGTCAGTTGTATTAACTACCTGTATTATACATTAGGTATTATTATGTAACCTTGATCAATGTATAACTTTAATATTATATAGTCGATGTCTGCTTTCAATGACAATACTATGATGTTTATTTTATGCTATGAGTTCGGATCAATATTTATGATTTTAGAAAAAATTATAAAAAATTATATATAAGTACTGGTTATTATACACCAAAAATACGTTTAACGCTTATATTCACTTACATTTTGTTAGGAATACCAGCCGGCGGTGGAGCAATGGGTGGTGGATACCTGCACACTATAGTTACCACTTCGTCACCGTCCATTTCTAGGAAGGGGTGGAACCTGACTACGATGTTGTTGGTGAAAACTCTTTGTGGATCCTAAAATAATAAAATACAAAACAAAACATCGATTTAAATTACAGATAGAATAAAAAAAAATATAATTGCAAATAATCATATCGGATTTTATCCCGCGTACTTGTCTTGTGCCGCATCCTTTTAGCGGCAAGTCGATCCTGGCCGTGTTGTTGCCTTTGCCAGTCACCATGCAAGCGCTGCTCCGGTCAAAGTCCGCGTAGGCCCTACCGTAGAACGGTTCTTCGAACTTGAGTTCAATCTGAAAACGAAACACGGTCCAATGTCAATCACACGACCACGTCGAAACAATAACCATATCACAATATCGCCATTAGCGTGTTCTATTATTTATTAATGTAATAGGCACTGCAGATGATGTGCGCGGCTAACCTGCATAAATCCGGCGGCACAGTTTAGCGCCGCTTTGGTCCTGTTCAGAAATATCACTGGCGACAATTCGTCCAGCTTGGTGACCTTGCCGTCCAACACCGTGGACTCGGGCAGGCCCCGGTCTGGACTCGGGAAGTCGATGCTGTTTTCGACCTGATCGTAGTTCGACTGGGCTACGGCCACCGTCGCCAAGGCCGACGACAGCAGCAACAGCCGCAGTGGCAGTGACACGCCGCCGTTTTTAGTCATTTTCAGTTCTGGAAAAATAATAAAATCGAAAATATCAGTGACGGGTCGGGTTATTTCTGTAACACTTTCGTGGTCATTAATTTAGATATATTTATAAATAAACTCGAATCTTTGATTCGCGAGACGATGCCATGCAATAATATTATATTTACAAGCCTGGCGCGTTAAGGTTGTTTTATTCGCGCCGACGCGCCTGCCCATACGTCGTCGAACCGCAGTGATAAACACGGCGAGAGACGCAAGTCGAAAGTGAAACGTCTACCTTGTCAAGGGCGGATTACCGTTTACCATATATATATATATATATATATATCATGGTTTTTACCATTCACTGGAGCATATACCGCCGCGACATTGCACAACGCCCCGCGCACATCCACCCACCGACGCAGTTAAAAATACGTGTCTGTGTGTACACACGATTTCATGCGAACTGTTCCACCAGTCTATATCCTTGCACACATACGTCACACACACACACACACATACACACGTACTTGCGACGACTTGCACGCAGTCGTCGACAGTTTGACTGTATACCCACTCCGAGAGATGGTGCGGTATGGGTGCTGCCCTGCAGAGACGCCCTAGCTTTCGAGGAGGACGCCGTGGTCACGAAAACGAATCTCGAGGAGATATTATAATATACCCGCCATAACTCAACAGAATATCCTTATGTATCAACTAGACTATAATATTATTGTAGTGTATTATAGCGGGTGTGTATAATATGCTACTTCGGTAGCGATCGCGTGCGGACTATAATATTTTGAAATTTGCACGTTTTTGTTTGGTTTTTTTTTTTTTTTTACGACTTATTAGATTTACTGTCGAGAGTAAGCTGCAAATTAATTTCACGACTTTACAAATAAAATATCAAAAGTGTTTCTAAGGCCATATCTTCGCGTGCTTAGAGCGATTTCGGTTTCAAGGGCATATTTACAGCTTTTACGATTTTTCAGTCCATTAAATATGCTGTTTTTAGTGCATATTTTTGATTTTTACGTGCAGAACTAATGCGTTCTTGAAACCTTTAAGTTGAAACTTCTAACCTCATAGTTGTCAGTTATTACAAACCGTCGAGTAATCGACACAGCATATTATTATAATATTTTTGATTTTTTTAATTCGTTTTCAACACAGTATACGGCGATGCAATCGTCACTCATTAATCGTTATTATCGCTGCGGTGGCGTAAACGGTACCTAAACCTGTCAAATTGGAATACTTGTCCGACATCGCTGTGTCGAAAACTGGATCGTGTAGACACGATTGTCAAAATCCCATCAATATTAAGTGATATTATTGTTCTCTCACAAGGCGTAGTCATCAAAATGAGAATGAGAATCGCTCGGCAATACTGTTTTTAAGGCGCGGAAAATTACACGCAGCGTTGTAGACTTTTTCGATCGGATGACTGTAAAACACGCGTTAGTATTAATAATAATAAATATTTCACGACTTAACAACTACGTCGAACGACGGTTGTACGACGAGCATTATTCACACGGTCATATCGATTTCCGAGTACGACATTTAAACGTCAAAGTTCTTACACCACGCACAACTAACGACAGTTTCGGTGTGATTGTACTGTAAGTGCAAATAACGGGAGGGGGGAGGGGGGCGTGCGATTTTTTCCCGTCGTCGTTATGCTCGTGAAAATCTTCCAAGACGGCTGCTTTAACGATACATCAGGCGACGCATTTTCTCATCGCATTTATATCTGTCTAGTCACCGAAAGATAATCATAAACTCGTTTGGGCAGGCCACACAATAATATTATATTTACCTACGCGTATTTCTAGTGGTGGGGGGTGGGGGGGGGGGGGACACGAATGACGGTGAAGGCCAGAGGTGCAGCGTAACAAGTTGTACATTATGAGAAAAAATAAACTATATCAATATATCGCATGCGCAAGGTATCCAAGGTATAGTATTATATAACGCGTTGAAGGTTTGATAGACTTTGCACCGCGAACTCGATATCGACTGCAGCGACGGAGTGCGCATATATATATATATATATACTATGCATAAAATCAGGTTTTCAAAAAATGGAAAAAAAATGTCGTAAAAAACCGCACTTAACCTGTTGATATATATAATATCACCGTGATATCGACGAGCGCCACGTCCAAGGACCTCCACTTCCCGCCCGTCCGCGAAGACCGGTGCACACCAATGGGTCCTGCAAAGCCCAATAACACACGCGTCGTACACAACTAGTCGGGCACATCGTTCACGACTAATTCGCGGTGTCGGACACGCACGTACGACTCGTAATGGCAATGATAATTGTCGGAAAGAAATAAATTGTGAGCGCGTATGTCGTTTTTTTTTTTTTTATTTTGTATTCCTATTATTCTTCTGCGCACACATTACGCCTATATAATGATAATAATATTATATTGTTATTGTCATTGCCACGGTCGGCCGTGGGTATAGTGTAATATTAAATTTCGGTTCCACCGCCGACGATGCTACTGCTGCAGTTAAACGGTCGTCCGTGTACCTCGTAATTGCACAACATTATTGCGATCGTAATACAATATTATTACTATTGTATAACGTGCAGTTTTACTGCCCATCCTTTATAGGATCTATGGCGTAGGCGGTTTAGTGATGCGAACGTCGAAATGCATATAATGTACGCGTAGAATACCGATGACCGCCTGTCATGACAGTAATTGCATATTATTTATTGTGCTAATAATTATTAGTATAATTTCATATCGTACATAGTACCCGTTTATATCCCGCAGAGGGAAAGGGACAAAGCATAGCTCGAATTCTATCCCCTCCAAACGCCCGAACATTTATATCGGCATAGGTATAATATTATTGTTGTGTTTATTATTTGCTCGGTTTTGTCTTATTTCGATGATTCGATGAGTCGGTACTTTTACCGATTCAATTCTGTCAACCAACCGTTTATGACATTGTCGATTGGTAGTTGCGATACGCATAATAATTTACTACGAATCATAATGTCCCGTTTGATAACATTAGAACGCAGGTAATCTTTATGTGGTGTAAGAATTTCGTAACAACCGTCTACCAGAGCCCTTCGCAACGACTTGCCTTCGATCGACGGATCCCGCGTGATATGCGGAGACATGCGTCTATAAGCGTATAATGGATTTTTGCGTAGATCTCTGCCGTATTTTTCACCGATTTTATGAAGAAGAAAAAATGAAGGATCGACATCTCATCTGACCCGACCCCGCACCATTGGGGCGTCGTCGCGGGACCGAATTTCGTCGGCGACTGTGACAAATATAATGACATTATTTGCAGTATTTCGTATGCATACATAATAACATAATATTATAATATTACGAGAAGGAAATATATAGCTGGACGCGGGTGTAGGAAATAAAAAATCGAACGCGGTCTTATTACGATACCTTCTCGTGTGGCGATTACACAACTCGATAATAAGCGGCGACAGCATGTAAAAAACGTTCGATTTACACGCGGTCCTGCACCGATCTGTGGCCATCGACATTCGTGGTTTCGTCAGCTGTTCTCGTGATATTATTCACTAATCGAGTGAAATATAGTATCGTACGCTGTATACGCCTGTACATTATTGTGTAAACACTCCACAGTAACCATTATGGGTACCTGCAGTGTATTATAATATTATACCAAAAAAAAAAAAACAACGATCGTTCTATAAAAGTGCAAAAACCGTCCGTACGACATATACCTAATAACGATAATAATGGTACCCACACTGAATATATTATTTAATACAAAACGAAATGGTATAATATTGATGCTGTAACCGTTCGAATATCTTACACCGTCTTATCTAATAAATCTGCATAGCGTGTGTGTGTGTATATATATATAAATGTTTATTACCGGTACAGGTATAATAACATGGGTAAACTGCAGCTATCATAAATCGAAGCGTGACCGGCCCATAAAATGGAACTCTCTAATTCAATTTTACCACACTTACGCAATTATTCGCGGCCGGTTTCGGTTTCGTCCGAACCCTTAGGTATTATTGTTATTCATTATTTCCTATATATTTGACCATAAACGTATTCTGTTATATTATGTAGGTCGGTCAGTCGGACCGTGTCACTTGCCGGGCACGGGGTACATAACGATTAATATAGCTAATATTATAGCCGCACATTGTGATTCTTGAATAAAACGTTTTTTTCTCGCCCATAACATCGATAATCCGTACCGTTTTGAACTCTGCGCTAAAAACCCATGTGCCCGTGCTCCGTGATTATAACCTCTGCATATAATATATTATTATGGTATCTACTCGCAGCAATCGCGTATCGAATAAAATGGCCACCTTCTCCGTTCGGTAGAAACAAAAATTTACTATCATATAACGATATGATATAACATTATCAGTATACGTTTTAATATTATCTAATGGTAAATTTTAATATTGTACTATTAGTGTAATACGCGTAATCGGTGCGATACGAACTCGTATGAATATCATGACGTCCGTCACTATAATCGCGTGTCGTATACGATATTACACATCTATACTATAATTTAATACTACACGGGCGATGGTGTGTCATTTATGTATTTTGACGGACGAATTCTACGGGAAAAAAACCACCTGGCCGCGTTCCACATAATATTTTACACGCATATCCGGATGGACTATACCGCAGGAGCCGCGGCCTGGGGGTCAATCATTGCACTGCGATCCGTTGAGTTATAGTCCGATCGCGTAGGTATATATTACAGGTGTACTTAACCTGTTATATTCGGACCCGAAGATTTCGCGATTCGCGTAGACGTGCTCACAATAATCATACGAGTGATATCGAAAATCTGTCAATATCGTGTGACCTATGCTGTGCAACATAATATTGTGCTCATTATATGCATAAATTATAACGTATACTGCACGAACCCGTGCAGATGACGTGACCCTGAAAACGTCCTTGAGAATCCGTAACGTTGTATTAGGTATTACGGTAAACTCCGTTTCTATACGGCTTATGATATTATAAACAACATTATTACATATTATACGCTTACGCTATTATGGGTCACGGATGGGCAAACATTAAACGGTCGATCGGTGGCTTAAAAGTGGATCCGAAATTTAAAATACCTGTACACGCGCATATGCGATGTGATTATAATACGTCGATGTACGTCTATATTTTGCCGAAGGTTTTATATCTTCATATTATATTTGCCTATTGCGATATGAAGTTTTAAAAATATCACTATGAATCGATACTATACACTACCCGCCTAAATAATATACGAAAAAGATTTTGAAAAAAAAGTCCCGTTTTGTTTTTACGGCGGTTTAACGAAACGCCCGCAAAGAACGCACTTGGGTACAACCCATATTTTAATATCAAATCAATTTTCGAAAAAAATGATTCCCGTAATCCCGTATACAACGTACGACCGAGGTGAACACAATTTGGAGCCACAAACACGAGCTCGTGTTTCAGCCGATTATAATAGTACTGTATTACAATATATGATATTATTATACCCTCACTATATACATATATATACGTGCAATATGTGATGTTAGCTCGAGGAAATCACGGTGTTATATATATTTTATCAGTATTATATAATAAAAAAAATATATTGTGTTCATTGTTCGCGATACGACAATAGTCAATGTAATAATAATATGTCATAACAGTTTTCCTCCCCAGGTATGTATATAATAATGTCGTTTGTACTTTACTCCTGTAAGCTGGAACATGAACTTGGAGGCATACTTATATGTGTATGACGTTAGATTGATTTACGACGGACAATCGGCTGCGTGCGGACATATTATATTATATTATGTAGGAACTGCTGCAGGTCTTGTGGGCACAATACGTGTATTGTTAGTATAGGCATAATATGTGATATGTCTGTTGCCTATAATATACTATACACTGTGATCGCAATAATATATAATATTACCGTCGTTCTTTTCCTCGTTCTTGCTGCCGATAAACTCGCGTTATGCAACTATTATAATATAATATAATATTGTTGTACATTATTATTTAATCGATTCGCGCACGGTAGGAGTTGACATCGTCGTGACATCGTGCGTTACACACGACTAAACGAATTAAATAATAATAATAATATAGTAATATTATAATGGCGATAAATAATATCATTGTGTGCGTTAAGGAACCGACAAAACGAAAAAAAAAAAAACGTTAAACGTCATCGGCACATACGGTTGAAATAATATTTTATACATATTATTATGTATAGTCTATATAGGTGCAACACCTTTGGAGTGAGTATAATATTATCGCGGCGTTTTGTCACATCGAGAGAGAGAGAGAGAGAGAGACAATATTGTTTTAACGATTCGAGTTCGCGTATCTAATATACCGCGGAAACTGTTGGAAAACGTCGTGTCTTACTGTGGTTTTTTTGTTGATATTATCGTAGCCACTGTGTACTATTCACTATACGATACGAAAATTGAAAAAAAACAACGAATTTTTTGTATGTTTTATTGGTTTATCAACGTGTTCAGATGATTCGCGGGGCTCGCACGACGATTTGCCTGCGACGTCAGCTGTACATAATAATACACTTATACTTCGAATATTATCATATTATATTATAAACGGTTTTCTCGTCACGTCGCGCTGGTATGTTACAGTATAATATTATTCGTTGCCTGCGATATACTATGCGACAGCATTTATATCCATCGAGAGACGACGAAAGACGACGAATAATTAATAATATACGTACCTATATATGCGCGTATGTCGCGCGCCGACGGTTTTTTCGTCTCGCCGGTGAGCGAATTTCCGGCGGTGCTAACGAGTTCATACACACGAACGAAATGAGTATTCGTTAAACGGGTTTTTTTAGTTATATAATAATAATAATAATAATAATAGTAGATTGGTGTTGACGGTATTGACTGCACATTACAAACAGGGTGTCTATCGCCTGCACGTTTGTCAACAAATTTTTTTCCAATTAATATTTCGTAAAACGATTTTTATATATTGTAATTTATTATCTTAGGTATATATTAGATATAGTTTGTGTTACTTACCCCAAATAATAGTTGGTGATAAAATAATATTAACAACTAATTTTTTTTTATTCGTTATAACACAATAATTAGAACTAATATAGTATAATATTATATTGGTATGTAAACATTTAAATAAATTCTAGAATACCTATACTATATCCATTGAGGGTATTCGGTATCCGTTTTAATATTGTAAGTTTTAAAGTTTAGGCGGCAGGTCGATGACACAGATGATTGATATAACCGTTGATATATGAGCTTTACTGTGGGCACAATTTATTTATTGTAACAGCATAGTATGAACCAAACGAACAGACACCCTGTACATCTATTACGTCTTATAAAATATTTAGTGACGCGAGCAAACGACGATCATCCTGTTTCACCTGCAGCGAGACCTCTGCTCGGCGGCACGGGGCTTTTGACCCCAAAATAACAACCGTCGGATGAACGGGAGGAAACGACGATTGGTCTCGGTTACATGTTTTACATGGGAGGGTATTATTATTTCAGCTCTCGTTGTGCTGCACGATCGACGTCGATATAGAACGAAGAGAAGAATTACGGAAAAACATTTCCCGCACTTCCCTATATAGCGGTCACGAGTCGATTAATCTAACCACTGCACCACGGCTTTATAAAATATTAAATAATATCGTAATTCGTAGAATCTACAAGAATCACCTCCAGTCGGATATAAGCTGACAAAAATATACATACGCTGTGGGAGTGAAAAGGACGCAAGTGCAGCAGGGCCTTAAACACCGCCGATAGCTGTTTGACGACGATAGTATAGTTTTCGGAAGTTCAGACTTATATATCGGGACCAGAGGGGGTGACGAGCAGTCTCCAAAATCGGCGGATGATTTTAATTAGTTTAAAACTATCAACTGCTGCGAGGTATTATAATAATTTATCACGATACGATACGATATATACTATATTATAATCTGTATAAATACTATAACATCTATGCGTGGGTATACACTATATTATATACTATACCCGCAGGGGCTGAAAATGTAAACAACTTATACGAGTGAACTACGTATTTTATATAGAATTAATCATGCGGCTAAAGACCTGCTGCGTAGGTATTTTTCAATATTTTAATTTCACAAATATAGTTATAAATTATAGTATTAATTGGAAGTCAACAAGAAATATAATTACAACTATAGTGATTAGAATAATTTAAAATAATAATTCGAAATAGGTAGGCCTACGCAGAAGTCTGCAACACTTTTTTGTTTAATGGGAAACAACGTTTTCTATAAATTATAGTAATAATAATTGGGGGACGGAGTGACCGAGCGGATTAGGGCGTCGATTGCGACGCACACCAGCGCCGGTTCGAATCCGGCCGCTAGCGGTATTTTTCTTCGGGCAAGTCACGGTGTCCGGAGAGAAGTGCCTCCATCCCCCCCCCCCCGGGCATGGCAGATATACCTACGGGTGCTAACTAAAAAATCTGCCAAACCAAAACACACGTGTTTTCTAAACCTACAATTCCTCCCCTACAAACAAAAACGTACGGCTAATGGCCACAGTTGCCGGGCTTCAGAATCAATAAAAAAAAAAAAGTAATATTAATTGTTGTATATTATATAATAGATTACGTAATTTTTAAATATTTGTAGAACTCTTTGGTATCATAATATATATTAATATTAGTGTGTTCGGCGAGAGCAGAGCCAAAATATATAAACGTAAGCGAACATAATATTATGTATACAACCATAGGTATTACTGCGCCCAATATGTACCTGCCGACATACTATCGCGTAATATTTGAGTATCAATGACCAATGTACTGCAAGATGTCTCGCAGTGTTAGTGGAAAAACTCTGACATTCTGATCTATATAGTGATGATTCATGTTAAAACTTAAAGGTTTAAAATATTGATATATTCACTAATGTTTTAAATAATAGGTAATAATATAGTATATATTAGTATACATAGCTGTTATTTAGGTAAGTATAATTTGATTTTAAAATATTATGTTTATAGGCAGGTCATGTGCCTTAGGATAGAGGTGTGCATATATATGATATTACGTACATATATTATGTATATATAAAGCGGTTAAATGCGAGTACAAACACGGTGAATACCATACAGTGCCTACCTATATAGGTACACACGATATTATAATATTTTTATACTCGACGTCGAGCTGCCGCAACATTACAGCATCGCGGCGTGCGTTAAAGTCTCCGCCGGCCGACGACGGCACAGTCGGAAGGTTCAAAGATCGTTCGCCCGCGACCTACGCTTATGACGCGCTATATTATGCAGTACGCGCGGTGCAGATGTGCACATCCCGCGGCGGGCGTGCTCGCGTAATCGATCATCGTTCGGATATTATATTATATATTACATCTATCCTTCTCTAGACGAGGTCAGTACTATGTGGGTTATTATTATTATTTTTATGATACATAGTAATATTATATTATCGTGTTTTAATTTATCAGCTGCGTTTCGGGCCACGCGTATATTGCAATTTATGATAATAATATTATGTTATTTTATCGTATAGATTAAACGAATCCGATCGTCGCGGTTCGTCGAATCATATAATAATCATATTATTATATATTATATATTATGTAGATGTACCTGTATCGTATATTATTATATACGAACCTATTAACTGTCGTTGCGAAATTCAATTTTACATAATATTTTAATGGAATATTATCATGTTATTGTTGCTATTTATACATTTCCCTCCAAATATTTTCACCGTCTTATGCGACCACTTGGAGGTTGAACGTTTCGCGAATTTTAAGAGCGGCTGCAATTAGGTATACGTTTAATTCTCTTTGTTAAACACTATAAAAAAAAAGTAATAAATATCCCATACCTGCAATTAACACATAACAATACTCCTAACATGGACATTGGACACCGTATGTACATGTAAGATATGCAGCGCGTCGTCTCTATTTACAATTCATTCGGATTTAAATTCGAAACGCACACGGTTTATACATGGTATTGTATTACTATATCGCAACTATATAATATGTGACTGTATAGGTTTACGAATAACCTCGAAGTGTCTTCTTGAATATATATTTTACAGCGCGATTCGTTCAACGGATATTACGCACTTTAACGTACGGTCGCACAAGCTTTTTCTCGATAAATCACTCGCGTGTCACGCGGGAAACGACAGTAAATTAAGATAAAAAGATTTTGTCTCAAATATTAAGCGAATCACGTATTATACCCCTTTACAACGGGCGATGTGATGCTTATCCGTCTTGTTGATATCTATACGTAGGGTATAGCCTATATATACATAATATAATATTTAGTAATATCGTTACCGTTTATATATTATTCGAAGATTTCATTTACGATCGTCTTCGGTGTAGATCTCACATACGATCGAGTAACATCATCTAAATAACGTGACTATAAAATATATTTAACATTCACGAGTCACTGAAGCACTATATAATGTAGTGTAGGTACATAAATCAAAAATTATGAATTCAAAAAAAAAATAATAATAATGATAATGATAGAATTACATAATACTATATAGTAATAGCAAACCCGTGTATTATTATGACGTGGAAGCATTCTTTCGAATTATAATTGAGTTCTATTTATCTTCGGATATGTGGAGATAGGAATTCGTGATGAATTGATCTTTGATGGGTAAACAACAAAGACTACCATTATAATGTTGTCGTAAACCAGAAAAAAAAAATACTTTAAATATTATTAATGATATAAAAACGCGTAATAAAATGTATTGAATATATTTTCATCGTTACCCTTTTCCGATCTCATGTAGCGGTGTAGGTACATTGTGAGGGTCATATGTGACTACCGAGTGCAACTGAAAATGTGTCGGGTATGTGGTCACCAATAAACTATACATTTCAACATTATAATGATTAATATTAATTACAGTTCTCGGTATAACTGACTAATCGAATACGAAACACGTTTGTATATACGCTCTGTGTGCAAGAATCCAAAATTAAAATAAAGTCTGTACAACACTATCCATTATTGTTTCGTTCCATCGACGAGATAACATAATATGATGTGACAATATATTTTGTTTAATTTACAAAAAAAACACGAAAATTGTAATTAATTTACCCGAACGACATCGACGAAAAAAAACAGTGATATCTCAGACCATGATATCGTTAAATTCGGGTGTGCTATTAAAAAAGAGTGCTACCGAAAAGATATAATATTATCATGTACGGTATATGAAATTATACGCAATTTAAAACGGCGCGCGACACCACCGATCCCAATTTTACATGTCTGTCAAATAATTGGTACAACCACTTGAATGAAAAAAATTTAAAAACGTTGCTGATATTCTAAAAACGAATTTGCAAAATATTGGCGAAGGTTTTGAGAACACCGCATAACACATGCAAGCGTGTGCTTCTACAGACGCCTTTCAAATATATTATAATCAAACCACCTGTAGCGCGAAACTCCTACGAACACACTTTTGGATCACACAAAGACGCCTGCACCTGTTTGAGTGATAACAATATCACGAAGACGTCGTGTGTGTTTGTTACAAATGTTTTGTTTTATTCTTCCACTCGAGTGGATCGTCGAGACCTCGCGGGTATATCGACCCCTTCACGCTCGGCAATTTTCCACCAGAAAGCGATGCACCGGCCTGCAGTGGTTATAACCGCTCGGTATACGGCGGCAAGCCGTGTACCTAGATATTTAAACGGTATAAATACACAGGATAAATGTGGTGTAATGATATTATTGTGATGGACTCGGTATACGGTACGTTACCGCACTCGACGTCATTGAACGATACAATAAATAATTATTGTAAACGATAATCGCCGATGATTATTATTATTACAACGAGATGGATTTATTATTATTTTTTACGAACAATATAAATCGTCATGGTTCCAGCGGGGGGTATTTCTGTATACCTGCCTCCTGCAGTCGTCACAGCCACGCGCGAGCTGTAGGTACCTACTCATAAATAATAACGATATATAATTAATTGTCATAATAATATTATATTATACCCTGTCGACTGCGAGGTACATCTTTTTTAAATCTCTATATATTATGTTGAATTCGGTCTCGCTTCTCGTCGTCATGGAATTGAGATTGAACGACAATTCACACGATTTCGATATAATACATACAAGTCCAAAACTGCACTGAAGATAATAAAAATAAAACATAATAATATAATATTACTGCAGCGAATCAATGTCATCACGTCGAGTATAAAATAGGTGGATATCCCTAATTTTTTTTCCTACAAGTCTTAAAAAATGAATGTTAAATGGGAACTATTATACCGTCCGTAATGGTTTGTATGGACCAAAAGAGCCGTTAACGAAAATATCTTAATTCGTGGCGTTCAAGTTCCCAAACCGGAACTTAAGCCAGCGCACGAGACCGTTTCGATTCCAATCTCGCCCCGATGCGCATGCAATCAGCTGACCCGGCGCGAGACTACCTCGGAAAACCAAACGGTCGAAATCGTTATCACCATAGTTATTATTTCGACTCCGGTCGCGGTGAGAGGGTGCGGGGTGGACGCGAGTGACTTGCGATGACGTTGCCGAGTCATTCGGTTTAACGCAAGTCGATTTTCGAGCAAGAGCACTAAACAGTTCATTAGGCATTCCGTTCGCGTGTGTGCGACCGATAGCTATTATTATAATAATACAACTCTTATGCACCTATATGTGTGTGTGTGTGTGTGTGTGTGTGAGTGTGTGAGTGTGTTTGTCATGCAAATGTCGTCCGGCATATTTACACTGGGGCCGATAGACGGGGCCCGGCGACAATAAATATAATAATATGACCTCATCCGAAAAACTCGCGCCGGCCGAAAAGTCGCGTTCTCTGGCGACCGCGAGACTGCACGGTATAATAATTATATCTATGTACTAATAGTTGCTCAACTGTGAGGCGGCGGCGCGTACCGAGAAACACAACGCCATAAATAGTGTCAACTCGGCGCCGCCTCCGGACTCGGATGTTACGGACGAAACGTACACTCACGGCGCGTCGAGGGGGTGGGGGAGGGGTAGAGAGAAAAAGAAAAAAGAAAAAACCACATTCTTTTCTCGTCCCGTAGGTATATAGGTATAATCCGTTGTTTTATTATATTTTTTTTTTCGACAGAGTCGACCTCACGATCGTTTACCGCATTTTCGTCGATCGATCTCGACAGTTATATAATATTTGTGTCTTATTGTTATGCGGTCGAACTATTACAGGTACAACTCAAATCTCCGATCCCGTCACCGAATTCAGGGCAATCCAACCCAGCAATAAAAAAACAAGAAGCAGGTCGAAAGAATTGGAATTGTAGTTTTCAAATTCGATACGATTGACTGATGACGAAACACCCTTCAAAAAAAAATTCTCGCTCGTCTCTGCACAGAGAACCGCACCACTATATACGATACACTAAATATGTCCGTGCAGACGCGCACCTATTGTCCGTGCCGTTTAAACGTACAATTATTTTTATTATAATGTGTACGTAAGGAACTTAATTGTTTTTCAAACACAAGGTTAACGCATTATATCGATCGAAAACGCCTCAAGTAAAACAGTTTTATCGACTCCAGGTGGACAGTCTACGCGTTGTATACTAAACCAACTATATATTGCATTATTATTGATATATTGACTTCAACACCACTCGAATCCAAAAAGAATTACTCGACACATGAAATTAATATGATATTGCAGCTTTTGAACTGCAGGGTACTTATATACTATTTTCTGTATGATTAAAGTTACGAAATATACATAAATGATTATAAATATACGCAACATATTACGCGAGACGCGAAAACGGTGTTAACTCCCATCCGATACGACGTGGGAGTGATTTGTGCGAATTATATTATTACGATGACGATGAATCGTTGCTTTGTGTCGTCGTCGAAGGACTTTGGGTGCTCTTAACCGCAGCAGCAGCCCAGACGACGACTAGCTATTATATTTGTATAATATTATATCGTTTGCATAATCGGCTATACCTATATACATAATAATAATATTGAGTTTTTTTTCTGTGCGATATGCATAATGTTATATACCTATTGCTGAGCATTGCGGTTTCGTGGCGAATTCCTTACCTACCCGCCAACCCACCCACCCACCAACGAATACGATATACAATGGAAGTCTGGTGTTTTCCGGTCGCGATTGTCGTTCGTGCCATTCGGCGTGGTTCCGAGGAAACCGCTGCATCGGTGCATCGCCCGTGATGGTGTCGTCTCCGGGGTCACGCGGAAGACCAAACAGCCGCAGGATTTCGATATAATAATATATTGTGATCGTATATTATGTGATATTATGTGCGCGCGTCACAACATTCTTATAAATAGTATATATGGTGCGCACGCGCGTTGGAGGCAACGCCGGATCCCTCGGCCTGTACGCAGCGGATCGACTGTGTTTTAAAACATTATCGCATCATATTATTCCAATCCGATTTTCGTAAATCATCTCGAGCACACGCCACCATACACATTCGCGTGCCGTAAACAATATCGTCGGACGTGCACTCGAAATGTTATAAATATTATCATAGTGTTATAGGTGTAGGTACGGTGCGAGTTATGCCCAAAGAGACTTGTACACACGCGGGACGGCGGTGCCGTCACGGACCACCGCAAACGGTGTGCGCAACGGACGCGCGTGACGGCAAAAATCTCCGTCGGCGGGGACCCCCGTTTTGGGGGGGGGGAGGGGTGAAGTGAAAGTTCGTAAGCGCCGTCCCGGGGGAACCCGAGCAAAACGGCGCTTCTTTTTTTTTTTTACATAACGCGATATGTCTCGCCAGCGGCGCGGACGCATAAATAATGATATATTATAATAATCGCGCGCGTCTCGATACGATTTATAACACATAATACAAGTCCGTCTCGAGCGCATTTACAATCGTACAAAATGTAGCCCATACCCATATCATTAATATGATACATCAATGCGTGATAAACGCGAGCCGCCTCTGCACCGTCGTCTCCGCACCAGGAAGTCGGCGAACCCGCGCGATCGTCGTGAAAAAAATAATATAATACGCGTGTGTGTGTGTGTGTCGTGTAAATAGTCTATCGACCTTGTTGTTTGTTGCGCGGACATTATAATAATAATATTGAAAATCTGTGCCACGCCTCATCACGTGCATTTGAAAGAGTATAATATATTATGAATGTGTGTGTGCAAAAAACCGTAGGCGTAAAGATTTGCCGCGGGACGTTGTGTTTTCCTGCTGCCACCGCTGCCGATGTTTTTGTTCTGGTCGGTTGAGATATAATAATATTGTGTACGATATACATAATATTATGCTCATGCTCAAAACGAGTTCAGCGTCGTCGTCGCCATATACGCGCAGACATAATTATATATAATAATAATAATAATATGTATTTAGATCGACGTCGGCGAGCGAGTCGTATGATATTATAAATAATATTATCGTTTTAATAATAACATTAATAATATAATATCGTTTTCGGGCGTAACGCGCGTTGGGTTTTCTTTCGACAACCGCGCTGGGTAACGCCACCAGGTCGGATTATTTTTTTAAACAAAAACGAGTTGTTCACGGTTTTATAATCGGTAGCTGCTGATATTATGGTAATTACGCGTCAATATAATATGATTACGACGTGTTGTGCACTTTTGCAAAATTACAGGTCCAGCTCGAGAACACAAAAACCAGATTAAAACCGAGATTATATTCACCATTAATTTCTCGCTGCGAATCGCGATCGTCGTTTATAAATTATTGTAATACTTAAATCCGCATTAAAAGTTGTATTTTAAAGCATCTTAGTACGGCGTATTACGTTATGTTATAGATCAGCCGCGGTTCCCAACCACTTGTATACCAGCTGCCGCGTACCACCTGTTAAGTTTCAAAAAATGTTCACATACCAGTTTAAAGAAAAGCCTTCAAGATACTTAGTTCGGTTATGAGCAAACGAAAGGCCTTTATTATGAACTAAATAAATATTGTGAAAACGAGTTTTTCTAACTTTTTCATTCGCCGCGTGTCTACACCTATAGTTTATACGATCTACTTTCTGCGTACGTTTGGCATAAAAGAAACATTTAATACAAAAATAAACTTAAGCTAAACACGGCGATGAGTAAGATAATATCTCTTCGTGATGAAACACAGTAACGTTAAATATTTTGACACGTAGGTAGGGCGTGAATTTATTTGTATTCGTTGGTGTTTTTTTGTATCCAAAATCGATTACTATTTTAATCACCGGCTGTATATATGCACACGAGAATCGCAATTTAATTTTTCATTCATTGAAAAAAAATAAATATTAATATTAATATCACGTGCGGAAATGTATTAAACACATTACAAGTACATGTGTGTATACTGAGTACTTACTATAATATATTAATAGACGACGGTAAAATAATATCTAAGACGTCACACGTATACATGTATAGGTGCGAAACATAACTTCAATGGTTATTGGTTATTACTTATTATATTATATTTTTATCGAGACATTCCGTTCCGACGGTATACTTGTTTGAATATATATGTATATTGTATATATATTATATATTTATATACGATGCTCTAAGACGCGGAGACGCATTCCGTCCGCTCGAGCATTTTATTATTATTTTTTTTTTTACATTTTTCTCTAAAAATTATTTATTTTTTTTTAAAACCTAGCCGGGAATTTAAATAGCCGCTTCGTCTTATGAAAAAAAAAATGTTTCATCGCCATGTCGCCCCTCGCCTTTGTTACACACTTACGTGACATCAACGATAGTGCATGAACGCAACCAAGAGACCAGTGGACCGTGAGAAAGTCGGCTTGTGCCAATGACGACAATAATAATAATAATAATAATAGTAATAATATGTATAACAATACAATAAAAAATGGTATTTTTCCCTACAGCTATTATATCTATTTGTTGACCAGGGAATTCCGGACATCCTTCACTCCGTCGTCACCCTTACCTTAACCCACCCCGTCATAGACGCCCATCACGATCGCTCGTGTAATCTCGAGGACCGGAACAAGCGTGAAAATAACACGACCATAATTTTATCCGTCCCATATTCGCACACACACGAGTTTTCCGACTCGAAGTCTATATGTGACCACATCATGTGTGCATGCCAATAATGCACTGGCCGCTGCGAAAGTGGTTATGTCAATCACATAGCAAGAATCGAGTTTGACCACTTTCGGTTTTCGGCAACTCGCGTACCCATATAAAATATAATAATATGGTATGATATACACGGGTACCACATTATACACATCAGCCAGTGCACACTATAATAACCGAAAACGGGAAATACTATTAATTTGATCGTTGTCGGACGTGACCACTCTTCACTTTGTACAATATAATCTTCTCTAGGTATGTGTCGCGCAAAACGAATACGTCAATTAATTACCATGCGATTGTGATGTTATACACTATACCACCGGCTAGGTTTTGAAGCGTACAGTGCAGATCATAAATACGTCAAAAACCGTATAATTATTTAACTCCATGTTAGGTTAGGTTAGGTACACGCCTATAATATTATGTTATAATTCATATTCATATTATATCCGACGAACCCATCGTGTGACCCGTGAATACGATATCGACAGCGCGCGATAAACGATTGGACGGACGCCTGTTGCTGCATTAAATAATTTTCATCACGTCGTAATCGCAAACGACTTTCGACGTGGTATTCCGAACACGGAACACTGCATGGCTGTTTCAAAACGAACGTCCAAGAAGAAACAATAAGAATAAGAAGAATATTTTGGGATTTGGGCGAAGAAGCCACGGTTTACAAATACGTCGAGTTTTCGTTTTTCGTTTCGTCAAAGCAATATAAACATAGGTTACGAAGTTAGACGTCGTATTATATCATGTAGCTACACGAATTTCACGTGTTCGTTATTGTTCGGGTCCACGGTACCGGAAAGTTGAGAATAAAATAAATCGCAGGCGTACGATAACGATTTTACAACTCTCCGTTTTTAATTTCCATCTATTATTAGTTGAGATATGAAAACACCTAAGAGCATTCTTTTCGATCTCGATTTAATGAACATTTTCCACACGGTTTTTATGCGGTTTTCACTTTTGACATAATCGCTTTTGAATAAATATGATTTAACGTAACGACCTCGTCGCGGGTGTAACACGTATGCACATAATATTATTACTGTTTACATCAAGACTTCAAATTAAAAAAAACCCCGTAGAAATCTTTGTCCGTGACGCGATGTATCATTTATCGGCCAAATTTGTAAATCTTTCAAACGTGATATCGTTACAATAGGATATATAATTATTATTGATTCATATTGATATTTATTTGCATCTATTAATAGATAACTGTCGATGTGGGCTAAAAACCGCTGTAATTGAACTTGCTTCCATCAAATATGGAAATATATCGTACGCATATATATATTATATTATTGACGTGTATGTGAATTGAACGCTTTGGTATTCGTCCGTTTGATTCAAACGTTTCAATCCGTTCGAAAAGTGTCCCGCACGCGCGCTGTTGGACGGAAGAAAAAAAATCGGGTGAAACATGTTTTCGTGTTATAACGGCATTTATGGTGTTATTTCAACAGTTGTTTGTGGGGGGGGGGAGAGGAAATTATATCGAATTTCAATCGCACGAAAGAAAAAAACTAATAATAAACAAAAAACCGTACACTGCACCCAAAACAATGATCGCCGGGGACAAATACAAAAATAAAATCGCACATTACCATTATACGGAAGACGTGCTGACGCGATCGCATTGTGACACATAAACACGGGGACGGCATATTAAATTATTTTAGATACCGAAAAATCGGAGCGAGTGCTAATAATCGTCGGGCGTTTTCCGTCTACGTCGTAGTGCGTGAAATAAAATATATTATTATGTTCACCGTGAGAGATATTATCTCTATATTAATCGGCAACGATGATCGTGTCCCGGTAATTTTTACCATACGAGAATCTTTTAATAATAACAATACTCTCTAGGTTTATGTCTTTTTGTTTAACTCGTAAACAGGGTTGGTGAAATTTTCATTTCACATCGCGAACCCGCATCTGTTCTATAAAATATCAAGTGATAAACGTCTTACAATGATATACGCTTAGTATTTTGATGTGGTTATA
This sequence comes from Sitobion miscanthi, assembly GCA_008086715.1. Taxonomy (NCBI): domain Eukaryota; kingdom Metazoa; phylum Arthropoda; class Insecta; order Hemiptera; family Aphididae; genus Sitobion; species Sitobion miscanthi. The sequence goes on from CM017802.1 coordinate 31,269,469, forward strand.
AATAATAATTGTTTTAGTGTATTCGACGTTATATTTTATTGTTGTAATTACTATTATTGAGTGTTTGTGGAAAACCGATTTGGCGTAATTGTAGGGGTATAGCTCTATTACCTCACTATATTATAATGCATCGGTTGAATCGATAATTATTATTTATTGATTCCAGCAAAGTCGAAACCACTCTATGTGCCTTTCAAATTATGATATATAATATGTAATATAGGTGTAACTACATATTGCGTAAATTGAGTACGTTGAAATATATGATTATTCATATAATGAGTTGAAATTATTATGATTATTATTAAAACAACATTATATTTCACTGCACGTGGTGCGCTGTATCTGATATATCGTTCATATCTGTCCGCCTGCCTAACAACTATGTAATATTGTATAAACACACAGTCCTGTCTCCACTTCCAGCCGATATTTCAAAACGCACATTTACCTAACTTATGCGTACTTGAATGCTTAGTGGGAAATAATGTCCTATTAAGTTTGGGAAACCAAAATAAAAAAAGAAAAAAGAAATACAATAAAATGTGGCCATAACTTCCAATAAATATTTTATTTTTTTTATGCTTTTCACAATACAACTTACAGTCTGTTACAATCGGTAAATAAAAAATATGAATGATTTGATGGGTTGGAAAAAACGGATTTAAAGAACCCTTCCACTGTGGGCACTTAGTTTGATGTTAATTTTTTAAAATATTAATTGGAGAAAAAACAATATTAACGGAGACACGTAAGTACAATGCGATGCGAAAAAACTCATTTTACGCTTTCCAACATATTTTATATTATTGTATTTATAATGCTGTGCAGTGCAACCTACATGGTTTTCGGTTTCGCTGAAAACCGTATTAATAATAATAATATTATTATGTTACACGGCCGAACGAAAACCGCGGTGTGCAATATCGTCGGTATTATCGACATTTTCCGTCGGTGTATAGTATCTAATACCGCTTTGGGGCCCGACTTACTGCATAATAAATAATAATATATTATTTTATGATTATAACGTACATTATGGGTAGATACAGTCGTTGTATATCATATTATAGACTCTCGTAAATATGACTCGAGAGTAAGCCGTGATAAGTTGTAAACGGGTGGCGTATTATAACACTGTTGCTCGGTTTCGGATGGTTGCGATAGGGCGGGGACTGACCGTTTATATTATATATTTTTATTTTAGCCGTACCCCACGACTTCTCATCTTGCCCCTAACGACACACACGACGTCGTATCGATTGAAAACTGTCGTCGCAGTCTGCTCGAACTGACAATTTTTTTCCTCCACATTTTGCCGTCGTCAATCCGCAATTCGTGTACACGCCGCTTACACCCATTCTTATCATACAACTTATCGACGCATGTGCGAGTGTGTCAACGCGCAGTACACTGCACAGGTTTTAAAGCTTATGTTGTTTTTCGTGAGCGCGATGACCGTCTCGGGCCATCTGTTCGGTCCGCTCGAGGACGACCTCCTACTAACGTACGTGCAGGCGAGGGCAGACCGTCGATATTATATTAATAATATATGCGATGCCCACGCGCGTCAACATTTCCTTACGCGGATAGACGGACGGTGGGTTAAGTGCCATTTGTATGTGAAAAAAAAAATATATAAAATAAAGATAAATAAATACAATTTGAATTTAAAAAAAAAAAATATAGGTGTATATAATATTATGCAATATCTCGTTTATTACGAAACACTGCTGATGACATACACACTCGACTTCGCGATACAGTTGTTTAAATATTATAATGCATCAGTTGTTATAAATGTTGTCGCTCAAAATATTCTTTATATTATTCATCGGTACAAAAAATATAGTGAAATACCAATACGCACGTAATGTTATAATTGAAATTGTTTTATTAGTTTATTATAACGTTACATAATACCTATGAGGTATTGCAGGTGGTATGTTCACCGCCCCAAATTATTCTCATAATAATACGATTAAATTTAAATATTACGCAATTTGAGGATTGTCTTGTAGGCGATATACACTTTTTTTAAAAATAAAACGACCGTCTTCTTTTGTAAATTATTGAATTTTTTTTTGAAATTTGTGACGCATGTAAAGTCAATCAAAACTCGAACAACTAGTTTCCGAGTTATTACGTTTTAAGTGCTGGGCATAGTAGTCAACGACAAGAGGTTTAGAAGATATAATATATCGTTAAATATAGAACGGGGGTGAGCGTGCTCGGCGAATGACCCCGTATTAGAACAACAAGTCAACGTGATACCTACGATATAGGCTGTAGACTGACTATAATAGTTGGGAAAAATACTTATTGTTCGTCGGAACGAAGAATCCTCCAACCGGAGGAACTCCCCGAGTACTTGATAATATAATATAATAATTATAGTAGACTACACGAGTAGAGGTACCGTACATGATGCACGCTGGTCGGGTTTTACGGTGACGTGTACGCGAATTACAGTTTTTTTATCATCGTACGGCGGAGAATAAAATATTTAGCGACGTGTCAAAACCGCCGAGGGTTCAGCTGCGGCGGTCCAGCGACGGGTTTAACTGCCGGAATAATTTGATTCCGGGAATTTCTGGTAGTAACAGTATTGCATAATATACGATCGGTGGGTGTTACGATGATGAGTGCAGCCGGCCGGGTGGGTGGGTGGGTGGGTGGGTCGTGGCAAAACGGTTTTATAATCCATCCGGGTCGTGTGCCCGACGATGGTAATTTTGTACGTAGGTATTAATTATTATGCACGTTATATCACCGTACCCGCGCGAATAATTTTGTCCGCACAGGTAGTGTATAAATAATATTCATCTGCGGGCCCTACATTTGTTCATGTCGTGCGTTTATTCGTGGAAATCTATAACAATGATCGATCACTCGGAAGTTTCGAAACGGGACGAGAAAAAACTCGGATTTATGTAGTTTTACGGCTCGACGCGGCAGCGAATACCACCGGATAAATATCGTCGTACAACACAACCGCTCGCGTGGCCGACATTATTTTCATTGGAAACGGCATGTTTTTTTCAGAGATTATCGTCGAATTTGTAATAACCGTTCAAGGACGAATATTATTAAAAAAAAAAATAATAATAACACATCCCATTCATACGCGTCGTGAAAAAAATCGTAAAAACCTACAAACACACACACACACACACACACACACACTCACACTCACAGATGTTATGCATAATACACGCGCCCGTGTATAGTCCGTATTATCTTCATCCTTTTGTTTCACTTTCACTTTTTATTTTATTTTTTTCTACGACCGCCGCTGCCGCCTCTGTTGCTAATTGCAGCGACCTACTTATGCAACGCGCGCCGCCGCCACAGTTCTTCCTCAATAATAATAATATAATAATATTATATACCCGCGAGAACGTATAATATTTACGCGTTAGACATAATATATACGGTCTAAACGTGTACCTCGGGTGTATAATATATAAATATAGGTATGATATTATTCCGTGCGAGTCTCTGCGTACGACCCAAACACATGTAATTATGCCGTTGATGTACAAACAGAATACGGTGCGCAGATATTATTAAATGGCCATTGTTCGTTTCCACGGTATGATTTTGAAACCGCGTCCTTTTTTTTTTTACCATCGTGCGTAGCGATATTGTGTTTTTATGTTTTACATTTTAATATTATTAGGTAGGCATATCATGCTATATTATACACAACACAGGTACGCGCGATGAAAACGACGCTGGCGACGGACCATTACTGTTATTATCGTAGTAAAGCCTTTATGAATACCAGTGTATTACGATATTATACGATCGCAATAAACGAATTTTTATCGATGTTACACGTCATAACGAGACGAGGCGAGTATTTAGCATAACAATAATGAAATATTGTACTTGCACACAGGTGCCTTGTCGGCCCTTAGAGCAACACGATACTCGTATTATACTCTTACGCTGAAAAATATGCACGTCAGAGGAATTTTGCAGAATTTTATTGCTCAGCAATATTTAACGACTGTTGTAACGTAAACCTATTTATAGTAACAATATTATATTATTATAATACACCGATATCGATGGCGATATGTATCGACGCCGCCGCCAGCAGTATATAGACATTGAATAATCGAACGGCGGGTTAAGTTTGAAAAAAATACCTATTTTTATCAAAACTTGAAATACAATATTATAATATTAATTCAATAGTATAGTATTATTATAATCTGCTGTTAGGTTATTTGTTTAAAAAATATTTTTTTAGTGATTTGACGTTGAAACCGATATAGGTACCTCATAAGTTAGGCGTAACTACGATAATATACCATATAGCTGTGCGTTCTCGTCATCGCGGAATTTATCTGAAATTATTATTATATATTATTATTACCCACCTTATACTATACATATTATTGTATCATGTGGTATTTAATTATTTTTTTTCATCGAATTCCGATATACCTAATAATTGGCTACTATATTCTCGTTATGTGAAATTTTTTATGAAATTTGAATAAAATTCCATGCGAATAATATAACAGTCATATTATATTATGTACGGTATGTATTAAACGTATACGAAAATTGGCGTACAGAATATTACAATAATATATAACAATCGCAGAATGTTCACCGTACAGTTACAGACGAGAATACAATAATATCCTATATCGAACAAAATGCCAACAACAGTATTTCATTTCGACGACTACGTATATGGGCACCAGTTAACGTATAATATGATCGAATAAATGTTTGCAAATATCGTATAATGTTATACACCTCTAAAATTACGATATTAAATGGAATGCGATATTTGATCGTGTCTAACGTCCCTATGTAGATCCGAATTTAAGGCTTTTCGATGGTTCCTCCGGTATTCCTTCGTCATTACCAACTTGGAACACTTGATTTCATGCGATCTCTTCTATAACCTCTTTCGGAAAAGACGCGACTATAAAGAACCGCCGCTTTTCAAAAACGAAAATCTCCATCCAAAATGTTCAATATCTGAGTACTGGCGAACAACAAATGCATTTCGTACAAGGTATCGAGAAAATATAAACTGTTATTTTCGCTGCATGACAAGTTATTATATATTTTCCGTCATGTTTGTAACTGTTGTAGGATAAAAACAAACGGAGAAATCGGCAACAAACAGTTCCGCTGAAACGATTTTCAATTTTGATAAGCCTATAACGTGCAGTATAAAGAAAAGCACACTCTGCCAGCGTGCCAACATTTTTCTACCAACTGTTTTCTTCATAGTTAATTTATTGCTCGTGTCTATTATACAATTTAAACAATAACTAAAACGTCATATTCCTATGGTGGAATTCGATATAAAAATATATATCGTTCAAGTTTAAAATATAATATGGTTAGAACAATAAAATGGCAAACATGTTACACATTTACAAACATGCGTGAAGAAAATACTGCATGCTCGAGTCAATCAGGTGATGTCTGAATAGGTAGGTATAGTAAAATACTAAAATATACAAAAACGAATTTATTAAATAAATTTATCACATTCTGCAATACTGTTGGCAATACATTGTGGAATTGTGTGAATTTATTGAGTAAGAATATCGTTGAAGAATAATATTTTGTTTTTTAATTTATTATAAGATCAACAAATTGTTCGGTAAACATCACAGCACTACAAACCTAACTAGTCTTCGTGTTCATTTTATGTATATAACACGTGTGCGGTGTGCAGTATAACGTAGGCATAGACACGAGCCAAGGGAGAAATATTTAATCATCTCGCGAGCCTGCGTGGAAACATTATTTTTATTTCGAACTATTTTTATGATTTTGGAAATGCAAGTTTGTATTTTCAGTAGCAAAGTACTCCAAAAGTTCGTCGGCACTCGGCATGCATGAGGCATCCAATTATTATAATTTATAATATATAGATGGTCAGATGGAACACGACGAGGGTTACACTCTTCAAACTAATTCGTTAAAATCTCTATTTATCTGTGCGTGTTAAATATTAATCAATCGGTTTCACGATGATATTGTTCGACAAGAAAGCTGCGTACAGCTCTAATTAGTTATTATTACATATATAGTACACTGCTATAATACATATTATCATAGTAAGCGTATTCTCAAACTTGCGCACTTATACTTATCTATGTACATGGTGAAAACGTAATTATGCAATACCTGTAGCATACGCCCATCGCATTATATATTGTAACATCATTGACGAGTAAAAACCAAGTGGTACCTATTAGAAATAATATATAATAATATTATGTATCATCTATACGACATGCGACCTTTACACTTTTGCAATATCATGTGCACATAATGTACGCGATTAATTTCCAAGTGGCGACCGTCATCCATTGTTGTTGGTGAATTAGAAACCCGTTTAGCCCGTATGCACAATGTTCCTTATTCCTATGTGTTCTGCAAGTATGATATCATGATGCCCATGTAACACGTGTTTTCGATCCTCGCCGAGTACATTATAGCAATGATCGCCAGAGCGGCAGCCGAGCGCAGCCACGACCCACGTGCGAATAAATGAAATGAAATTTAAAAAAAAAAAAAATCAAGTCCCGACGAAAACCTTCGTAATAATAATATGATTGCCGCACGTGGGGGGACGCCGGGGCTGCAATTGGCGACGGCGGCTATCGTACGTGGGCAATAATAATATTATAGGTACCCGCATATTATTATAATAACGTTTATGCTAAACAACGTACGCGTCCCGGAGACACTCGAGATAATATATTGTTATTATTATTATTATTGTGAAAAAGGAGTAGTGCGGTGTTTCGATAAATAAATGCACACTATTATTATATTGTACGAGTGTAACAGCAGCGTAGGCCGAAAAATCCTTGCCGATCTCCGACGCCGGCCCACGCCGGTAAAATCGCGTTACCGGAGAGGTCATCAAACCCCGGAGACGTCATCGGCGGCGGCGGTGGTGTGGCACACGATCCGACTTTGGTTCTTTGTAAAAATTTGCACGAAAACAAAAATTGAGTGCGAAAAAAATATTTGTATTATTTTGTCGAATAATATATTATCGTTCAGATCGCGAGAGATTTCCGCAGGAATTCGCGACAATAGAAACCGACATGACACTCGGAGCAGGACGAAGCAATAACCGACGACCATATGTGCGAATTGTCAGCCATCGACTGCCGTCGTTCGTATAAAACGCTCTGCTTTATAATATAATATATAATAATATATTCGTCGCCGGCGACGAATACGAACGTAATTTATTTTTTCCATTGCCGTCTTCTCCGTTATCATCCTCGTTGCGTGTTATCATATTATTGTTATCGTCGTCGTGTTGCACATCGTTATCGAATAATTATTATAATGCAGCTGCGCAATTCGACGTTCGTCTCCTTTACCCCGCCGCCCGAATCAACGGCAATAAACCGTTCACAATAATTACGAACGCCCGTGCGCGGTTTACGATCCCGTCGAATTAAATATGTATTTACGATTTCCATTTAGCACAAACATATCCGATTTTCGGCGTAAAAGGAAGTCTGCATACGATTGTATACCTACATAATATTATAGATTCGTTGAGCATATTATAAACTCGCCTATAGTTCTGCGTCGCGTGGGCGTGTGTAAGCTCCGCTGTGAATATTTCAAAAAACCAATCAATTATAATATAATATGTAAATTAGGTAATTGCACTTGGAAAAAAAAACATATTGGCCATCGGTCACTGTGTTTGAATACGAAACGTCAATAAGCGGAATAGAGATAAACACTTCTGAACACGATTTTCACATCGATTTGAATCCTGCGCCGTAAAATCAGAATTCCTTAACAAGTAGTCGAGTAACAATGGCTATTAGAACGAACCTATTATATATTATATATATATGCCTACCCAGCTACGATGTCTACTACAAGTAATGAGACGATGTGAAATAGGTACATTCCAACGGGTTATTATACGCGTATATATACGCGCTGGACTGTAGGCAAAAACGTTAGACGAGACTTATATATATATAAACGTCATTACATATTATGTATGTACATAGCAAACGCTTTAAAAGTTAAAACGAAATAGTTCACAGGAAATTGATGACCGAAGATTACTTCGGTAAATATAAATTTTTTTTTTTTAACGACCGGTAATTTCATCTGCAAATCAGCGACTTTATTATTCTTCCTTCCACGTTATTAAATGCCGCGGAACACCGACGGTCGACCTGTCTATACATTATAATAGTGAGTCGTGTTAATCTGCAACTATATAGATGTATGAACTAATAAAGATTCAATGTACCTACACAATCATTTCTGTTTGATAACCATTGACCTTCCTTTGTGTTATTAATTAAAGCGGATTGTAATACAAAGATCACTGTAATTCCGAAACTATATAGAACATATTATATTAATTTTAAAAATCCACCGATTCGGCCTTGGCGAACGTTTCGCGAAACACGCACGTGATATAATCATATCGTTTATGAGAATCTGTTTGCGCATATATTATAAAATATTTTAATAAGGGCTGTCGTCTTGTTTAAAAAAAAAAAGAAAAACTAAATAATACAAAATTATACGGATAGCGGATCTAAGAACTAAAGAACTGAAACAATATGGGATCTGTGAGAAAATAATATCGTTCTGTCCGCGGAGCAGAAAATATAATATAATACTGCAAATAAAATTTAAAATTTTATTGCATACGTTTTTGTTAACACAACATCAACTTACGTCGTAAATTATCGGACTATGCAAATCATGTGCCGAAACTCCAATTCCAGTGCGTTTATATCACGCCGCAGATCTTTTCGGCTGAAAAAAATCACAGAGCAGGCACCGTATAATTATGACAGATTAAAAACGTTACTATACATAACTAGGTAGGTAAGTACCAAAAATAAAGGCATACGCGTGCGTACAAGATATTATGATAAATTGAGATATACTATATATATATAGACGCGTCTGTTTGCGATGGACGGGAAGATAACGTTTTAATGAAACATTATGCAAGTAAATACACAAAAAGGCGGTGTCGGGGTCAGTGCACAAGCGTGTTAAGAAAACTCGCAGGGCACAGCGTCCTGCAGCATTAACGTCTCCGGTGAATAATCTTCTTATAATCTTATCTTATACATAGGTACAGTTTCCTACGCAGATGTTACTGCTGATTCGCTGCTGTAGTGTGTGTTCACCGTGACGTTTTAATACGATATTAATATATAATTATATTTATTAATACAAATTATGTAAAAATCCGGGGGTGGTATAATATGTATAGTGGCGCATTTACGAGCGGTGCGGAGACGGCGGGAGACCGCGGTGATTTATCATCCCCCCGAGCACTTTTTTTCTATTTTATTTAACAATTTATTTGATAAATAGTTGTTATGTTATAATACGGTATCCGAATCGTGGTTATCGATGGGCTCGGGGTCAGAATGTTTATGACTTCAAAAACATTTGCGTGACAAATATACTCGAAACATATCAAAGTGTATATTGTGCTCAACAAAATCAAAAATCACATTATGAAATGCGTTCAAAATTGCAGTATTATTGATCTAACATAATATACCATGGTAATTAATATATTTTATGATATATTATATACAATATACAAATATACTTAATTCGATTTTATTATGAATAGAATCTATATAATAACGTTTCACATTATAGGTAGTATATCCTACGGGCGTATGTCAGTAAAACATGCGTAGGATACCTTTGTATTACATAGTAAAATCTATTATTAAAAAATGTTCTTTGAAATATAAAATTTAGGAAAAGTAAAAAAAAATTATACCTTTAATATTAAAAAATTATACGAAACAAAATGTAATATTACTGTTTGTGGATTCCAATGGGTTTATATTTTGGTCTGCATCGAACACGGCTGAAAGGAAAACAAATATAAAAGTCATCAAAATCCTAACTTTATATATTTGTGATCATACATTTACAAATACATAAATCAATTTGTATTTAAGGTTTATTTACAACAAATTAAGAAGATTTTTTCATCTGAATAAAGTAGCCTGGTACTACAACCTATAGGATCCAAAACAAAGAATATAATATAGTATAATATTATATAGTCACTTACAACCTCAGCTGCCATTATAATATTCCAAGATATACACCTATACTCCTATCAGATGACACTGACAACTCTTACGATGACGAGAAATACATTGCACACAGTCTTATAATCTTGTATGTTATTTAATCCTACTATAATAAATTATTGTCACAACACACTTTTTTCACTAAATCTTAAACTTTTAATATTCTATTATTATACACAATGTAATAACTAAAATTATCAATCTTGTAATATCGTTGATAATATATTATTATGTTGACACATTTTAAATTTAATAAATAAAAAATAGAAAAACCGTTTACTTATTATTTTAGCTGTCGATTGGATGACAGTCATTATATTATAGAGAAGTACATATTTTAGACTTATTGTCTTCAATGCTTAAGTACCTACAGCGCAAGGTTGTATTTTGACATTCTGTTAAACACGCCACTACATAACAAACTGGCTACGTTTCCATAAAACGCTCACACTAATGTACACTACACACATAATAATAATAATAATATAATGAGCGTACAATTTTAATATTGCAGTGACGTGTTTGTACATTAAATCTGTCGTCGTGTCGGACGTAAACTGTTATTTCGTTCCTTTTTACATATTTTTATCTCTCCCAACTCCACGACGTGTGTTCGGTGTACCTGTGCGGTGTATATTTCATTCCTGCAAGCTCGGTGCTATATATAAATATTGTGTACGGTTTTTTTCGGATTCCATCGCATCGGACGGAGCATAACTTACGAGGACGACGACAATACTGTACCCAAGACGTACGGCGCAATAATAAAAATAATAATACAATGTCTCTCAGTCTACATCGTATAATGTTTGCGCGCGCGTGTGTGTATAACAACAACCTTGCAGGTGCTCCGGTCGGGGGTGCGTGCAGCATGCAGCCGAGTGCAAGACGCATACAAATTGGACGTGTCTGGTGTCCGTTTGTTTATGTGTATCGTTCCCCCCCGATCACGATCGATAAAAATCCGGAGACTTTAACGCGACCGACGACGGCGGCGTCGCGATAATTTATTAGCACGTTTTGCACTCGCGATGGTAGCGGATAAAGTGACGAGAGGGCAAATAAAAAAAAAAAAAAAAACCTTCACAGCATCTTATTTCGCGAGCACTGGTGGCGGTCGTATCGTCGCTCCGTAGCTATCGGACGCGGAAAGACGAAAAAAAACATTTTCGGATTTCCGCAAATTCCCTTCGCGGGCGCGACGAAGAAAGCAGAGAAAACAATAATTGTGTAGGCATAACATTATAATAATGTGTGTTTGTACATAATATGCACAATATAGCGTGCACTATATATATATATAGATACTACATAATATATATATATATATACATCTGCGCAAGTGAATAACGCGCGAGGTACTGATCCGTGATGCGTGCACGTGTATATATATATAAAACCATCGTTATTGCCGTTTTCACGACGATAAAAACTCTCGTCTGCGCGAATTACATACATAATAATATGTTTCCTTCGCCTCCCATGCGGAGAATAAACCTCACTGCAAATAAACTACTGGATTTCCATTTATGTAATTGCGTTTTTCCCGGCGTACAGTTGCGCAACACACATAGGTACGTATATATATATATATTATAAATGCACACTCGTATATACCTGCGTGCAGCTCCGCAAACTGTCTGCTCATAAATATTGTAATCCGCAGCGACAGGGGGGCCGTAGCCGTTTTTCCGAAATCCAATACCCGCTGTAAAATTTGAAATAAAATCAGTACACATACATCCGGGCACACGCTCTCCAATTTGTGCGCGCTAACGAGACCCATTAACTATACTGTATATTATGTTTTGACCGACTTTAAATGATACCATTACCCGAACACCGGGTGCGGGTACTTATTCGCAACAATCCCGTGACATAATATTGCAAAATCCAAGTCTCCTTAATTTAATATATTATACTTAATGTTACGACAATAATGCGTTTATTTTGATACGGTCGGAACGCGCATGGCGTCCGTTCCATCGTGACCGTATTGTGTGTGTGTGTGCTTTTTCGCGTTTATATAATAATAACGATATAATAATATAAAGGCACCTACCTATATATTATGTTATTCGCGTGCCCGCGCGGATTCGTGTTTCTCGAGGTTTTTCGAACGGTCGACCGATTACAATTGTGACAACTACATATAGTACACCTAAACATAGCTATATATTATGACGTGCGCGTGTATATACCTATTATAAGTAATGTGACGTTACGATTTGTCCTTACAAGGAACTGCTCCCAATCGGCGGCACACATTCGGTAAAAGTGAACGTTTCAAAAATGTTGTTGACCCTCTGAAAATTCGTAATAACGACGACATTTACTCGAGATGATGATTGTATATTCCGCTCGCGCAAAAACCGCCAACAGCATTATTATTTTCTTCGGACGTATATAAGTGATCGATCGCCTACAACACGCGGTGCGTAGGTATATGTATAATATTATATGGGACACTGCGGGTATTATTTATAAAAAATTAATACATTATTATTATATACGATACGAGTGTAATATTTCTCGCATTTTTTTTCCACTCATTTACGGTTTCTAACATTTGGTATAGGCACATATTATTATAATAGATGATATATTTTACCTGCGTAATATGCGCACACATAAATATACTATCCAGACGATTGGGTAAAATCGATGTATATATTTTATCGTCGTGTTGTGCGAAGAGTGGACATTCCGGCGACAATTTTTCGATTTTTTCATACAACCGACGCCGCACTAGAAAATCGTATTACATTAGCGCTGCGTATACAGTATTTGAATTACCGAAATTTATTGTTCTACTCAGAGTTGTCTACAGAAACGCGAGTGTTTTGAATCCAAATCATTATTGGATCCGTTCGATCGGCAGCGTTCCGACTCGACAGAAACCGCGGGACGCTCGTTATACGAATCAAAGACGATCATTTCGTACACTTCAAAAAGTAGGCACCATATCATTGTATATTATATTCTAATATTTGTCTATTATGCGCGAGGACTGCGGTAATGCTGTGATGATGTAAAATAGGATCTACAACCTGTATTGTGCGGCTCCGAGACCTGACAACGAGTGCCCCTGCGGGCCTGCCGTAATATTGTATTATAATGATTATAATTATTGGCGCATGCGGCGAGGAATGAGGCGCGCGAGCTCGCTCGCCCGTCGTCGGAGTCCGCGGTTCCAATCAAAGGTTGCGACGGCGAAGTCTCTACAAGAATCCCGAGACAAAAAACCATACGCTCGTACGTCCCGGAGCTGTTCGTTCGGCGTACGTCTTGTGGGGAACGACATAAAAGAATTTTTATTTTCTAATCACGTGTGTCGGGTACACGGCCGGGTCGTGCACGCTGCGCATTGGGTCGACGGCTCGGATCGTCTTCGTCGCACACACGACGATGAATGAGTACAACTGCACACACATTATAATATTATTATAGTACGGTGTGCGCATTATTATTATAATAATAATATTATATACACACGCTCGAGCACAATGAGCCGTGTCACTTATAATGTATCCTACACTAGTCGCCGCGAGCGTATAATCACCCCCATTGGTCGGCAGTCGGAGGAGGAACACGAGAGGGGGGTGGGGAGTTGGCGGAGCGATAATAATAATATTCTCATTTCGGTCGCGCCGAAAGTCGAAACAATAGAGACCGTCGATTAATGAGATCGATAATACTAATAATAATAATAATAATAATCGACCTTCCTGCCCTCTCGTGCTTTATACGGTGTTCAATATTACATATAATTATACTTATACGGTATTATAAGCCGATCCATCACTTCGTGATGTTATACCCTTGCAGTGCGCACTCGCGACACCAAAATATACTGTGCTTTTTTTCGGCAGATATTTGGAGGTATTCACACACAATTGATTATCTTTTCATCAAATCAATATTTTTCATTTTTAACTAGCGCTTTTTAACGTCATTTGATGACGTTAAAAACGATGTCGACATCTAAATATCTCTGAACTGAGTTCGACGGCATAAATATAGATCATTGCAGGCAACGCGACTGATGCATTAGGATTTAGAGAAGCCACTGATTCGCGCACCTGATTCCGCGTCCATGGGTGCTTTTGGAGTACATATTGAGTATTTTTTAGGTAATTAACAGAAATAATATTAGGTACTTTAAAAATGCAATGATGCACTTGCAGCTCAATAGTGACAAAATGTCCAAAATCAAAAATATTTTTTATGGATCCCATATTGATATTTCTAAGACATCAAGTATACCGGCAACTATTATAGGATAAACGTAAGTATAACAAAAGGAACATATTTTTATATAGGTAATCAGATTTCATATGTATACACATTTATTAGTTCAATAAAAATACGTCGACGATTGCATTATCAGGCATGTATTAATTGTGAGCAAATACCTTTTAAATTTTAATTGAATAGAAAAGGAGTCCTTTTGGATTGATCCTGAAATCATCATATAAAATATACGCCACCGAATGGATTTCTTGCGTTGAACGAATCGCACCGCACATTTGATATTATGACACACGCGCATAATATAATATTATAATCGTGTCGGTTTTTTTGTTCTTCATCCGAGCAGACCATTTTTTTTTTCGATTCGACTGCTGCTTTTATTCCACGCGCCACGCCACGCGTTTAAAAACGCGACTGCTACATGCACGTTATATTATAAACAATAATAATTTATATATAATATATATATATACGTATATATATAGCATACCCGATGACTACACCGCCGACACTTCCTATAATGTAATATATATTATATTGTTGTTATTATTATTATTTTATAAAAAAACGTGTCTATGCGATGTTTTCCCGGCAGCGACAGAACAATGGCTGACGAAGACGACGACGACGACGACGACGATGATGATGATGATGACGAGGTAGGTTATATCCTTGGCGTTTTGTGTAAACGCATCACACCGGTGCAGACTTCCTATACAGATTTCGCACGGATTACTGCGCCGGAGGAAGAAAAAAAAGCCCAATAAAAAATCAATCTGTTCGTCAAAGCTGAACAGAATATCCAGCTGCATACACACGGGTACAGTATACGCAATCAACCAGCGCCGCCGCATAAAAGGGTTGACCATGAGACCGATGGCTATTTACGCTACACGAGACGACCTGGAATAACTATATAGGTATATCATAATATATATATAGTGTAATAATATGCAGTATTATATATTGTCGAGTCCGCGCGGCGATATTTTAACCGACCTTGACTTGTGATTTAATTCTTACCTCGTTATTAAAAAGTCTTCTGTATGGATATCGTTTTTTTTTCTTTTTGTTTTGCCAATGTCGCGAAACTTGTACATAATAATATCATGTATACTTATGTAGGTATTATAATACCTACCTACCCAGCTCGTTAAAACAGTAATATCGATTATCGTTTTTCTCTATATATAATATATTATATGTTTACATTATATTCGACGATTACGATATTATTATAGGTGCGAGTACAAAAATATTATCATCATAAAACCATATGCGATGATGATAATATGTGTCGTAATAAACCCTTTTTCGGAGTCAAACTTCGGAGAGAGACCTGTTGTTGTCACGTTATAATATAATCGATTCAATTGCAACCGCTGTCGTGTACGAACAGCGGTGTAAAAATGTCGTGATGTGCCAAAAAAATTACATACATTTTTTTTAACGAAACCCAACATGAGTATAGATATCACGGTGAATAGGTAGTCAAAAATATCGAGTAATATCGATCTTTTTCGTCCGCCGAATTTTCAAAATCACGTACACGACATCGGTTCTTATATTTTTGAGACAAATGGGAGGCGTCATTGTGTAACAGCAGCAGTGCAGGGCGACTATATTTTGCCGTCCCGTTTTACACGGAAGAACGCAAAGACGGTGACAGCGACAACAGTAAAATATAATTAATTGAACGTTGTCGGTTTTCCGGTCGAGAGAGAAACGTGTCGTTTTTCGAAGTCGTCGCCGACAATGGGTACACCTATATAGCTAGTATTATTCTCATTACATCATAATAATAATATCGTACAAGACATGCGAGCCCGTTAATACGGCACACGTGCGCAGATCACACGACGTGATAACACTAATTATTTTATATTATGATAACCCGACCGCGTCACGCCGCCTTTTACCGCAGCTGCAGCAGTTGCGATCAACAGGTCGTCGTTGTCTGTGCAGTGTTTGACGAGTACCATTTCATATTGTACGCGTTGCCGGAAGACGTCTGAGCCGGTTGCCGTGTTGAGTGCAACGTGAATTTATCGCGTTTTTGATAATCGACAACTTGGCCTGTGATATAGGTACCTATATATATATATATATATTATAATACGCTCGCAGCCGTCGATCTCCGGCGGACTCGCAAGTCATTTCATAATATATACGAACGACGAGGCCCGGCTCGGTGCGCAATAATTGCGTATTATAATTTAATATGTTGCGTATTATATAATGTAATATAATGACAGCCGACGAATGGTTTACTCGGGCGCCGCCGCACCGCATACCGGAGCGTGATATCCTCCGATTACTGACGATGAGTTCCGTTTGTATCATTCCGCGGTGGTCGTATATATGGGCAGGCACGAGACCCCCCCCCCCCGCGCGGTCGTCTCCTGGCGCCCCGCCGACGACAATGTATATTGCACATTATTGTATCATCATATTATACCGATCGACTTCGATATAAAAAAATAATGTGCGCACATACGTGGGGTGTATCCCGGTATCTGGTACATACCATAATAATGATTTGTTTCATTCGCTAGTAATAGTAGAAATGCACAGTGCAGAGTAGAGTGTGACGACGGCGTGATTTCGATATAAAAAAAATCAGCAGTAGCCGCAGTCTTATCCGAGATACGTTTAAATATTGTTATCGTACAATATTATATTATTCACATACGGATACTTACACAACTATATACCAAAAACACTGTAGCTGCAGCTGCACCGTACGGTAGACATCGCGAGAGACGCATTTGTACCTCCGACGACATTTCAACGCGTACGTGTAGTGTTTAGAGCTCTGGTACTTTATCGAAATATTTTGTTGAACGTTTTGGTTGCAGGTCGATCGTATTAATAAATATTTTATCGGTTTATCGGTCGACGATTTAACGAATACGACGTGTATCGACTATATATATACTAACTGCGATGTCGACTCGTATGTACAGACGCGCCTACGGTTGTAATATATAATATAGGTGCACCGCACATAACACGTCATAGTAATATTCGAGTCATTTCATTTCCCGGGAACTTGTGAGTAAGCGATACCATTATAATTCTACTCACACGGTGAGTTACTACTTACTTTTAAGTTTTGAACACTGCACACTTAATTATTTCGAAAAAAATTGATTTATTTTAAATATAAAATAACATTTTATACCTAATCGTTAGTCATTCAACCAACTGTTTTTTGAAGAAACCACTGATGAATAATGATTCTATTTATTCTATAAATATTTCGTATAATATATAAACCGAATATAGAACGAATTGTGCTTAATTATATTTCATTACCTATTATTATTTTTAGATACCTCAGCTGAGTACCTATTGTCATGCATCTTTTAAAAAAGGTAACATGAAGATTGTATAATATATTCAATCAAATATCAATAGACGATGGAGACTTGGTGGGTACTCCTTATTGCGGCTTGCAGTCATTTCATTTCTCGCCAATCAACTCGCCTAATCAACCATTACATTATACTGGGCGATTCACCAAGCATGCCTTCCTCATTTTTTCCTCTAATAACGAATATATTCAAATTCTGATGTTTAGAATTTTTAAATATACTCAAAGACATTTTTTTGCACTACGCAAGAGTGTCCTGTGGCGATACAAACTTTGGTGTTTTAAATAAAAACCTCACTTTTTACTGTATATTATTTAATTGATAATTTTTTTGACTTGCCTAGTTCAACATTCGAAAGCGTAGATTATTAGTTATTAAAATGTTTGTACAAAGAATAATAGTCCTTAAAAATGGTTTTTCAAAAATATCAAATAGACGTGATGGATATTGTAACTAGTGTTTGTTATACATTTTTACAAATTATTAATGTTGATAAATTAATATTAATACTTCAATTTTCCAATCACCGGAGTCCCTATATCTTGTAAGCCCGTTGCCACGGACTTTTTATCCTTAGATCACAAAGTTCTATAGGTAGCTCAAAAACTATACTCGTACAAATGTCGATTCTGATACGTCAAATTTTTCAGAACGATTATCCGCTGAAAAGGATGGTTTTCATTTGAAAAACAGAAGTCAACTCGTCAAGTATAGTGCAAAAAATCTCGAGAATTTGAAAATATAGTCTTCGAGTATTGGAGAATTCCGAAAAGCAAATCTCAAACGACCGCACCGTTGAAGAAATAAAGGGGATGAGCATGATCGGCGAATCACTCTGCACACCAGATGTGTGCGCATAATAAAAAAAAATCATATTTTGAATATTATATTTTACACCACGCGTAAAATATACATGTACAAATAATATACAACGACGCGTTATCCAACGTATTTCGAGCGTTTGGCTTCGTCGTCAGCCACTCGAGTCCTGCAGCGCGAACAACTCTGATGGGCTCGGCCGCGACGTGGGCACGTCCTCGCCGAAGACTTTGGACATCATTCGGACGTGTCTACGAAACGCGTAGGTATACGGATTGAAATTATTACCGACTCGGGCGAGACGTGAGTATACGCGACAACAAATATAATATAATTGCCGTGTCAGCCGTATATTATAGCGACCTGTACAACGTACGTATGAATAATCGGATTTCGCGGGACCGCGATGCGTTTTCTCTGGATTTATTGTCATCGTTTTTATTACACGCTTTACGGACGTCGCGCGCTATTTCAAAACAATAATAATAATAAAAAAAAACAAAAAAACAAAATAAAACCGTAAACGCAAAGAAATTGAGTAACATACAGGTTTTCGGGCCGTGTGTCGGCCAAACGGTCGTACTAGTTTGCGCGAGATCGAAAAAAAATATAGATATATAAAACAAAAACCCACATAATAATATAATATTATATTATATATTATACTGCACATATAGGTGTATGGAGCAGTGGTTGTCCTTTATAATATGCTGCGTATACATACACGGGGCCGGAGGAGACTAGTTCGGTATGACCAAACATGGTCGGGACTGGTTGATTTAGCGCATTATCTAACCAGATATTTTATCTCGGCTTACACACGCCCCGATGTTCCCACCCGAACGCCGCGAACCGAGCAGAGGAGATATACGCGTATAATACGTTATTACGACGTGCTCCTTATTTTTTTTATTTTTATCTCTTCGATCCCTCCCCACTTCGAGCCGGTGCCACCGCAGTAGGGGCTTTATATTATTATTATTATTATTATATATAAAATAATATAACCGAGCGCAATCGCTGTCGCCGTCGTCGTCGTCGTCGCATACCGCGGTACAATATAGTGCGGCGCATATATTATTATACCCGTGTATTACGTATAAGTATATAATATACGCCACGTGGTATCCTCTATATATATATACGCGCCTGTATATAACGATACGGACTCCGGTGACTTTGTATATAATATAAACGCGGCGACCGTATTATACGCGACGATAATAATATTAATACTACGGTGGCGTAGGTACACCCCTCCCAGCCACTTGGCCGGACACCTTGGCAAAGATCAAAGTTCAACCAACTCGCGGTTCATCGGCCCTGCAGTGTGCGAGCACATATTATATACTACGGTGCACACGTATATATATAACATATAGGTGGTACTCTGAGAGTTGTATATACTTGCGGCGGCGGCGGTGACTTCAGGACTTCGGGACTTCTGTGTGCACATCGCATGCTGCATGCCGGTCTTCGTCTCCTCCGGCTCGTTACCCCCCCGGACACACTATACCTCTCGGCAGTCGTCCTCCGTCGCCACGTATATTATACATTATATCGATATAACCGTACGATATTGTATGCTGCACAGGGTGACGCGGAGGTTTCGTACTCGGGCCGGTCGGACCTTCGGGTAAATCGCCTGGCCGCGCGTGCAACAATACGATATAATATTATAACAGTATCGGTACCCCGCCGGAGCTCCCAAAAAAAAAAAAAATCGTGAGATCGTGACGTTCGGTTTTTTTCTTTCCAGACCGAAAAAATATAACGGACGAATCACGCGCCGTCCGTCTCCTCGGCCGCCGCCGGATTAATCGAAAATACGCTTTTGTCGGCTGCGCAGTACAGTACAGTACGTCGAATTATTATAATAATAATATATAGGCACGTTGCGGTGCGCCTGTACTAGGACATGGTATATTAATCGGCCGGTCGATCGGAAAATGGTCGAGACCGCGTTTTCCCGCCCTCGTATAATAATATTATCGTAATAGGTATGCGCTATGCGCACGTAATATATGTTTTAATATTTTACTATCATTATCCGTCGGCTTGGCCGGGGGGGCGTCCGTTTTATCGTGGATTTAGTACGCGCGGCTGCAGCCGTGTCCGATGCGCGGCAATAGAGACAATAATAATAAAAAATTGTTATTACTATAATATCATATTGATTGTTGGTATTATTGCCGTCGTCGTATATTATATTACGCATTCTTCGGAGGATACACCGGTAACACGATACCGAGAACACCTGATGGACATATGCACAGCAAACGGGAATAAGTAAATTAATATATGCATGTGTAACGACCACCTCAGCGCCAGACAGGCGTGATATCGAGTATCGATATAATATATATTATAATAACGTCTGAAAAATAATAACACGTCGTCGTATAGATTCCCTGGTCGATACGACCACGCGTTTCGGAATATTCAACGCTAAAAAAATTAATAAGTTTGTTCGATGTACTTCACACGTATGCACAATGTGTGTGACTCAGTGGCGTGTAGAACATTTTTTGAGTCTGAGGTCCAATGCGTTTTTTTCTTCACTACTACCACCATCGCCACCATTACTTTTATGAGTACAAACTGAAAGTCCCCTACCTCCCCAACGGTTTTGTCGTTTGTTGACATTTAATTCTCTATTACGACAAGTCAATCTCATATTATTCTCGTGGCCTCACATCAGTACACCCCACCACCCGCCCGTTTATGTACAGGCCTCAAAAAATCATCTTTACCACGGCACTGCCATGTGATGTGTACACGATCACCTGTGAGTGCGCCATAAATAATAGATTAGTCTGTACTTTTATGCACGGCGCGGTTAACAACCCACACATGAACGGAGTGGCTCCAAAATTATTACCGGCCAAATATCAGATACTTTCAGGCCACTTTTCAATTTTACCCTTGCTCCCCCGTCGATGCGGAAAATTAACTTTTTGGCTATTGCCATTACTTTTTATTCATTAATAAATTATTGCATCATCACGCACGCATATATACCTTCCATATCATAATAAATTAATGGTACAATTAGGCATCAACTATGTGCCTAACAAAAGTCAAAATGATTTCAAATAGTTGAAAGAGTTTAAATGCGCCTAAAATTATTTACACGGCTAACCTACATTTCAGGTGTCTATGCGTACCACCGCGTAATGGCACATTTTAATAGGGTTTTTTTTGGTTAAAAATATATTGCAGTGAAAACATCTTCTTCTTTCGTATGCATTTAGACGTTTACGATTAACCTATGTTATAATATATTGTATAACATCTAAAAAATTCTCGGCAAAATGCCATGATCGGGACGGTTGTAACATCAACAGGATTTTAAATTTGAGCTGTCTGTCGTTTGCAGGCATGATATCATACAGTGCGAAATCACTCAATTCTGCTATTTCATGATTGTTATGTGCACGTACCATACAAGTCGGGAAAACTTACCAGTGTATTGTGTACGTGTGGTAATATTCGCGTGTGAGCATTAAAATATGACATTGTCGCGTGGTGGTGACACCGTAATCGATCGTCGAAACGAATATAATGGGTATACGCGGATATGCGTATTATATGCGTCGTACAGGTACGGTTGAAAGGGTGCAGGACGATCAAACACGCCAGCCCAGTCGATAGTATAAGTCTCGAAAACGCGTCTGCGGACACGATGCAAGCGTACAAGTTATATGCCTAATATTAGTATAGTGTACTATGTGGTTTTCCATTTTTTTTGGCGAATTACCTTATAGACGAGAGGAATTCACTAAAATATTCTGCTATCGTTGTTTTTAGTTTTTTCTTGAGCGGTTCCATATCATCGATATATCATTAATTCAGTCATAATCAACGCACAAATCAATACATCGTAATTGAATAATATCACACAATTCACTAATAAATTATATAATAATAATATATAGTTGATATACTCATCGCATTTTTACTTTCAATAGAATCTCATTTTTGTTACGAATCGTTTCAAATCCGCGACTCCCGCGTCATGTTATATGCATGGGTACGAAAACAAAAACCCCAATGTTCGTGTCAAATCGTATATATTATTCAAATTGTACAGACATGCACGTCGTTGCGAAGGTTCCGTCCCCTGCTGTCTCGCCATCGCCACACTGCGAGCTACCCTCCCCCCACACAACCCAAACCTAAACCCATTCGTCCGAAAAATATAATTCAGGAGGTCGCGGACAACGATTGACAGCGGCGGCAGGACAAAAAAATGTGTGACCTACTGCGGGGCAGCGTCAGATTGACGTCAGCGTGCGATGACGTATCTGTGTACAACCATCACGCGATGCACAAAGCCGCGTGTCCGACATTTAATATCTTATTGCCCGTTTGTATGTCGCCCGTGACCACAGTCAACCGGACCACACCTGTTGTTGTGTTATATAAGTGTGTGTTCAACACGTATATTCATATTATACTCTATAGGTATGAAATGTACGGTGACCAGCGCCGCAGTGAAAACAAAACGTCGCGGCGCTATAGTCGTATATTATAATAATAATATATAGACGCACCGCCAGCTACCTGCAGTATATAGTAATAATAATAATATTATTATGTATGTAGGTACTATTATAAATTACACACCACCAGCCACCTGTTTGGAATAGTCGAGAAACGCATAAAAACGTCATCGCCGCACTGCGCTCCGCGTTGTTATATTGTTTTTTGGCCGCACGGTGAACCAGAAAAAAAAAGCGTACACAATTCGGTTTATTTTATTTACTCTTTTTTTGTATTTCTCGTTTTCGTTTCCAGACGCGCGCGTGCCATCCCGTTTCGACGGAATTCGGGCGTGATCGTGCGATAAACATAAATAATATTTTATTATTCAATTAATGCGTAAGGTGTTGTTACGTACTGCCGGCCGGAAGGGAAAAGCAAAAAGACGTCATTCGACGTCGTCTTCGTCTAATACCGATTTCAAATACACACGTAGTGGTTTTTCGACGTAAAAAAAAAAACAATAAGTACCCACGATATTCAGTTTTCGTACCGAACTGTTCGTAATGAAGCTTCGAAACGTAGTGCCTATTATACGGTCTACGAGCAGATAATAATATGCGTAAAAGCCAAATTGGAATATCGACGAATCCGTTTCAACCGCAACGTATGCGCAACAGTCGTTTTTACACATGTCATTATTATTATTATTATGAATCACAAATCGAATTTCTACGTATTTGGTCCAATTTTATACCTGTGCATACACATTACGATACAAATATATATATATATATAGATTATAATACGATCATTATAATGTATTGTCCGAGTGACTCAACGACGGCGGCGGCAAGGTCGTCGTCAAAACAAGTGCCTACGGCGGACATTGACGGAAAGAATAATAATAGTATATAATTGTCGTCGACGGTCATACACAGTGGAGAGATCACGTAAAATCGTATCGCTGTTAGGTAATCAAATAAATAAATCGATCGCGTGTCCACCACCATATTGTGTACAATAATAATATAACGAGGACGCGTCACAATAAATTACGTTTAAATACATAATACGAGTGCGTCGAACAATACACATTAAACTGCATAATGCCAGCCGTGTTGGGTATGTGGAAAAAGTGTACGTTATTTTTATTATTTTTTTTCGCGGAAATGAAGATTTCGCGTACATAATATGGTGTGTCCGGTGACCTTCGAAAAATGTTAAACGAAGAAAAAAACCAAACGCGAAAGTCACACATTTTCCGAGTAAAATAAAAAAACGTAATGGCAGAATTATACGGAAATCGTAACATCGCTAGATAATAATTTAACGATAAATTTATCGTAATATCGTGTAAAATATTACAAGAATAATCGACGGACCTCGAGAGATCTTCGTTTATCGCTATAGTGTATGTGCGTCGGCTTGTTAGATTTTACTCGTCACGTCTTCGAGTGCATTTCATTAATCGGGACGTATAGTTATATATATATTATAATGTATGTAAACGTTTCCGGTCCGTGTCGTTTCCGGCGCCTCGTAATTTTAGATAGTAGTGCAGAGAATATCTGTATACCATATTACCGCGTGTTATAACCAACGTCCATCACCGACGCCCGCGATTTCGCACCGATTCGAATTAAACCTCAAAATGTGGTTACAAAAACTCGGCATTGGTAGACCCCGAAAACCGTTAAAGCCCATATCGTAATCACACGTCTTGTGATTTCGCACAAAAATAGTCGCTAACGTAACGATTTATAATGTATCATATGTATATATCATACGCGAAACGCTATTATAGCCGCCGGTACGGTTTTTCAATATTACAATTCCGACCTTCGACCACGCCCCTAGATTTCCCGTCCGGTCCGGCGAGTCGAGACTATAATATATAAGATAGACATAGGTATAAATACTATATAGATCCTGCAAGACAGGCGGCGACGGAAATCCGCAAGAAATAATAATAATAATATAAATTATATTACGCGTCATATAGGTACATGCCGCCGTCAACAGGTCGATTTCTGTTTCACCAACTATCCTAGCTCACACAATAATACACACATTATAATGTGTGAGTATACATAATAGTATGATACATACAATGTTTTAATAATTATTACTTATCGTACGTGACAAATTTCGATCGATAATAATTGTGCAGAAGAATAAAATGCATCGACGGCTCATCTCCCGTCGGTATATAGTTGTACTAGCCACTATTATAGGTAAGTACATTGTAATATACGATGCAGTATTTTCCACCGTCGTCAAAGTATATACAAATAAAATATAAATTGTAGTTTTCGACTGTCAAAATCGAAATGTCGTCACCAGTTATTGCGATGAAAAAAGGGAGTGCTGAAGCCCTCTATTTGTTCAGTTATATAGTCTTGTGACCACGATTACGCAACGAGAAACTCCCCCCCCCCCCCCCCCCGTTCATTAATCACATATTTAATTATGGCTTTGTACTGTATATATATAATAATACAAGACAAGAACTAATGAACAACAAATGGTCTAAATTATGATTCAGTTCTTTAGGTTGGCGTCTTCTATCATCAAACATACTTTGTTTCGTCTTAGTACAAGGGTGTCGACTGCCGGAGAACCCACGAGCGACGTAATCGACGCCTTTTATATTTTATGATCGATATGAAGAAATCGCACGTCTACGCACGTTTATTCGAACAATTCCATGTTGTACTCGCGCCTTCTCACAAACGTACAGCATGGAAAATTTGCGTTCAGCAGAACCAATTTTCGTTAACTAAAATATATTATGACATCATGTGCACAGATAAGAACAATATCGGTTTTTACGATATTTTAATTTTCAAGCGAGTTATTGTATATGAGCGTTTTAAATCGTAACGAACAAATCAATAATATTTTTTATTATGTTCATGACTCGCTTAGAGATTGAAGTGCCGTAAAAAAAAAACCAATACATACAAACACGAAAATTGGTCTTAGTTCTTGCCTTACAGTTTTATAGTATTATTTGACTCATCCCACAGCAGATGCACCTATGTACCTATATTATATATATAAATCAGTATATGCACGTGTGTACCGCTATATCGTAATGTGCGTATTTATATAATGATAGAGGCAAAGAAGACCACACGCCCGGCGTGTCAGATCGTTACAATTTCGACCGCACCCCGCATTTATTTTATTATATACCTGCCTACGTTTTTTTCTCCTAACGACCGACCCTCCCCCGTCTACAACACGCTGCAGTAATATTGGCCATGTTACGACGGTGTTATTATTGTGTTATTGTCGGACAGTACCTATATAATCTTTTCTTTTTTTTCCATACTCTATTCCCCCGTCCCTCTCTGTACGGACACTAGACAGAGTATTATAGACACGAACCCGAACGAACAGCCGGAATACGCATCACGGTGTGCAGTGCCGCATCAGAGTTACCCCCTCCCCCCCTCCTCGCGCCCGTCGTCGTCGTCATCTCCGCACCAACACGCTGTAATAATATCGTTGTATACTCTGTCGTAGGCACTATTATTACTCTAATATTATCGTTATAGCTGTATATACCCGCACTCGGTACAGCTACTATAAATTGCTGCGCACTACCCGCACTACTATTACTACCGGCAACAATAATAACGATAATACCCGTCGGTCGTCGAAGACGGCTTCTGGCGACAATATAATATTATATGCTATGGGATAAAATAAAACGCAAATGGCCACCGCAGTTATGTAATTGCAGCGTAGGCCGTACAGGTACATCGCCGTCGTCACCGCCCCCGTTCGGACCGGTCGCGCGACGTGGACCCGACCGTGGGAACGGGAAAAGAGCACCGTCCGCGTCTACGGATTTCGGCGGGAAATGTCTCGCCGGAGTCGGGGGACTGCGGGTCGTCCTGCAAACCGTCACATTATCATCTTGTCAGGTGTTCTACAAAAATGATAATAATACGGTAGTCCCGTACGCGTTTCGTGGATCCGAAGAAAATAACGTAAAGCCGTATCGGTCTAGCCGCCCCGCAATCGAACTGGACCGTAAACGCGCGGCTGTCGGGATCAAAAGTGATAATTTTTTGCAAATCAAACACGAAACTTTGGTAGGTATGCCAAGACATTAGATCGCACCCGTCTTCTTATCTCTATCGTTTTCCGGGAGACCGAAATCCGTTCGGAAATCGTAATTTGGAACGCGAACTACGCGTATCGTCGACCGTATGAAGGCGCCATGCTTATTGTAGTGGCCCACCCATCTCAAGTGTGTCGCATTTCTCGCCTATTGTTGTAATATCGTTTATCTTGTGACTTACGAGCTACGACCATCACGACACGTAAAATACATATACTCTGCCGTCTAGGATAATGTGCGTGTTCCTATTGAAATCGTTTTGTTATAATATTAGATCGTATTATTGATATAATTGGCTGAGGGTTTTATTTATTTTTCCTAACGAAGCAACGTTTTTTTATTACGTAAAATGTGTAAAAGTATACCAATAAATGTGCACACAATATAGTCAATAAGGCAATTTAAAAAAATCGATTTCAATATTTTGTATAACAATGTATTATAATTTATTGACATTAATCATTTATATAAGACCTATACATTTCTAAAATGTAATTTCAACCTGTGTTAGTGTTTCAGTAAAAAATGGTATTCGTAAAATATCATATATTATTATTGTAATACTATATAATAGTATAATTGTATCATTATTACCCAAATCCCGGGCATCTAAACTGTTTAAACAATTGGCAAACAATACACTAAAATATGTAATTGCACTCGTTTGGTTGTACGACACGTATACAGTAGATATTATAATATAATATACTATACAGTTTAAACTTTAAATTTTTAAATTTACTCATATAATGCTTTTTGTGTAAAAAATTCGTACTGCTAACGATTTTTCGGACACTTCAACCATATTCGTTCGTATCTTGATAGAACCTAATAATATACTATCTGGGGTCAGTAACTTGTTCACCGCTAAAATTAAAGGAGGAAAAAAACGTCACGTTTTATCGTGTGGAAAATAATTCGAAGCCCTCGGGAGCAACAACTGTATCAATATTAAATAATAATAATAAAAAAACATTTATCGAAATATATTTACGGTTAATGTGATAATATAGATTTTCATTTCACGAAAATACCACAAACTCGTGCAAATTTATTAAGTAAGTCATTTAAATTTTGTATTTTACATGAATGACAGTCGTTTTGTATATTATAGAACATGTTCCAACAGGAATCAAAACGTTTACTTTTCCTCGTAACTTTTTTTCATACTCTTTCGTTTAAATGATAATTTTATTCTAGGTGCCTACTATTTACTAATCAGTACGTTTTTGAAAATTTGTTATATTACTTGTATTCATATCAGTAAAATTGAGCTTATGGAAAAATGTGTGTAAATACCATATCCAAATTTTAATATCTAACAAAAAAGATAAGGAAAAAGTGTGTTTGTTAGAACTTATCGAAAAACTTACGTTAACTCCTTGGAGTGTGCCGGTATATGACACAGAACATTG
Source organism: Sitobion miscanthi (assembly GCA_008086715.1). NCBI lineage: Eukaryota > Metazoa > Arthropoda > Insecta > Hemiptera > Aphididae > Sitobion > Sitobion miscanthi. The sequence continues at coordinate 31,298,087 of CM017802.1, forward strand.
TTATGTGTATACTGTATACATATGCACTCTTATCCAAACAAAGATAACGATATTTTCGAAAAGTAAACATTTCTTTTTCGTTAATGTCGTTATAACTTAAGACCTATATGTATTACCGTATTGCAGGACTATGAAATATTAAAGAACCAATATCGTATAATACGATATTGACGTTATTTGTATATCAATAGGCGTGTAAATACACAATACACATGTAATAAAATACTACACGGTGTATAAATTTTTTATATTCTTACAACATAACGTATCAATGTAAGACAGTAATACCTAATACCGTAACCTTATTATATCGGAATGCCCGCAAATGTGCGTAAGGCGCGGGAGAATATGAACGACTAAAAAAATGACGAAAATTTGTACGCGGTCATCCTCAAATAGTCAGTCGCGGGGTGTGTTCAGCGATTATAGCGACCAGAGGTGGGATTTCTCATTCGGCCGTTTATATCGGAGTGTACCAGCTGATACACGATAATATTACATACGACCCTCGAAAAGGACGCGTAATCCTATCGGGAGCGAAAAACAAGACCTACCTGAGCGACGTCGATCCTCGACAAGTCCGCGACGCGATTCGATGTAGCTCTGCGATGCACGCCCGCGGTTATGGTTATGGTTATGGATTGGCGGCGGCGGTCGTCAACAATCCGCGGTCGGCCGCCGAGTCCGGATCATTACTTGCTGTACCATGAAAACGCGACCAAACGGCACCCGGTGCGGTACGATATCGATTCGTGCAAAGGATTTACACGCTGCTTCTCGATCGAAAAAAAAGAAAAAAAAATGTCTATTCGCTTTTCCGTATTTTTATTACGACACTCGCGCGATTCACTGTCGGGGAGAATTTACCCGCCGGCGGCGGAACTGGCCGATTATGCCTAGACCAAGTGCATCCGACGGGGGGGTGGTCGCAATGAGGAGACGGAAAACCGTAAAACACGCGTGTCCGACGGGCGCAACGTCACGGGTAGTACTGCGTGCAGTATCGCGGCGGACTCTTTGATAACGCAGCGGCGGACCCCCACCGCGAAGCCGCCGCCGCCGCCGCCACCGGTTCACCTGGCCTCTCGCCGCAGACCGTATGTCTGCCGAGCGCGCGCTCGCGGTATCAGGTAAGCCTACAGGTATAACCGCGTTTATGTGACCGCGTTGTTATGCATTTCGTCACCGCCGCGGTTTACGGGTTACCGAATCGTCGCCGCCGTCGTTCTCGTACGATATATTGTGATTGCGGGTAGATTTATTATAATATTATTATGCGTTATTATATACATCCGCGGACTCGGCGACCGAATAATACTGCTCATCGGATTAGACATTCGTTCAACTCTCCACGGGCCGTCGACGAATTTGTCGGTCTTATTTGTCGATGTGGAGGCGGGACATTTCTCTGCTCATCATTACCCAAAATATTATGTTGTTATACGATGCGAGTCGACGCTTTTTCGTGGTTCGCGATACTTCGGAAACAACCTACGACGGAGCGACATTTCGATCTAACAGGATACTACAGCCAGTACATAAATATTTTTTTTTATTTATTGACCCGCGGCAACTTAGGCCTTTGGGTGACATAATTATTAGCTGATCCCACGCGCACTTCGTTGTCCGTAAAAAAAAATGACAACTCTTAAAACGATTGTGACTGTTCAATTCCTTTTGGGTGTAAACTCGTTGCAGTTATAAGTGCAACTCGGCCACCCTGGTAGGCACTCCGACTACACCGGATCGTGGACAAAGTGCAACTCATCCACCTTGATAGGCAATGTTCGTATATTCGATTTAATGAACGCTTTTACCTGATCTACCCGAATAACCAATGGCAATGACGATTGTTAAAAAATAATTATAATCACGAATTATTTCTCATATAACCATTCAGTGTCAATGAGTATACAATTTACGAGTAAAATTTTGTTAATTGCCGATTTTAACCCCTCAAAATCAAAATTTTGCAAAATCCTTTCCGAGTGCACGGTAAAATTATAATATTAATCTACCCTCAACGTTTTAAATCGATAGCTCTAATAGTTTGGCCCTGCTTTGATCATGAATCAGTCACTCGCAGGACAGTCTCGTATATATTATATACAGATATTGAATATATAGATTGAACGAGTCCAAACATTTTTCAGTACAATATATTTGGTACATCGTATATTTCAGGCAGGATATCCTGATAGATTGGCTGTAGTTCAGAACGTTGTACCATAATATACTTAAAACATTTTTTCAATACGACTTCGGAAAGCACCTGAAAAATGTATAACGGATTGTTTGTAGAGACAGTTTTTCGCTGCAGCTAATGTGACTGCAGAGTATGAATACAATAAATGAACTTCTTTTGTTAGTGCCATTAATCACACAAAACGCCACTTTTTATCACTTAATTTGTCGTTTATTTCGATTTTTTTGACATCAAAATTCATTTTTTTTTGGAATACGTCCTAATCCTGCAATGAGTTTAGAGATGAAGAAATAGGTATTTTAGGTACACCCATATATTTAAAGTTCTGTCACAATATGTTTTGTTGATTCCCTTTTCAAACGCACTCATATTTCAAAACTCTTCAATTAATTAAGTATTAACAGTATCTATTACGTTGATCCACATTACGCTTTATGATTATCACATTTTTCTTTTAGACTTTTATCTAAACATTCTAATCTAAACGCATTCAAAGTAACGAATACCTAACTAACAATTCGCATTCAACACACAGCTGTTTAATTAATCTCGAAAACATTTATTTCTAGTCGGGGAAATCAACTATGAAAATTACACAACTGTGAGATGTATTTTCACGATTCTTGCGGTTTTTTAATTAATGTGCAATAACGCAATACAATGTAAAGTTATACAATGGAGTCTCTCCGCATGCAAATGCAGCAAGTCTAATCGGCGCATTATATCCCATGAACTACGGTCTACGAACAAATACATTGTAATGTATAATATTATATTATTTTTATTATTGTTTGCGGCTAAACAAATTATTTCACTAAAAATATTCAAAACAATAAGTAAATGGTAAACAAATTGTATAAAAAAAAAAAAACAAAAAACACGCAAAAAATTAACGACACCCGTTTTTTAAGCGAAATATTTACATACCGAGTGCTGCAATAGCTAATATTAGATATAGCTAAATACTGTAGGCGTGTAGCGAATATACCTAATTTTCTCGTCCGTCAAGTTTTTTATGCCTAAAATACCTTTGACAATTTACGGAGTCCGAAAATGTCCATCTTGATAAATTCTACAGTTGTTTATATCTATCGTGCGACATGAAACACTTTCATGAAAAACCCAACGGAAGTCACAATATTGTTTTTAACAGGAATCGCCTACATATCTACGTAATCCGGAAAATCCGGTTACAAAGTTACTTACAATTTTAAATAAATTTAATATAAAAGTCTCGTTTAAGGATCACCAAAGATAAAACAGATATTACATTTTATTGCGACATAAAGTCGTAAACAATTCGCATAATCGCATTAGATTATAATAATGTTATTGATTTTTTATTATGTTTTTTTAGCATAAAACGATGTCTCCAATACTCGATGTAAGTAATTTGGGACCGAAACTATAAATCATAGCTCAAGTGCTAATACTCGAACCTGTATTTATTTATAAGCTCAATATCGTTCTATGCAATTTATAGCAGTTGTCAAATCATTAATTCAAAACTTAAAAACTATAGGTAGATACTATTGTTTGGTAACGAAAATCCAAATAAACTCATATAGTTACATTGTTTAAGTGTATATTTTTTTTCTTTTATTTGAACGATAAAAAAAGTATAACTTGTATGATGTTCTGAATTTTAAAAAAGAACTTGACCCAATTCCCACCATTCATCTACAACATTTGAAAGGTCTGTATATATATACGTAGTAGGTATGGAGCAATTTAATAATGACTTGAGAAATCGTTCAATTTGACAATATGTTCAACATATTATCGGTACGCACACACTAATATTGTGCACTGAAAATCGTTAAAATACGTGCAATATATTATAAAATTGTCCGTATACTACATAATACTTATTTTCGTTTTTTTAATACGACTTGTAGAAAATTAACGTTTACGATATTCCGTCCATAAATTATTGTATTATTACAATATTATATACACACGCGAAATGTAATATACCATGGTAAGAGATATTATACAGCGTGCGCGTGTACCGCCAATCGCCTCATCTGCAGTTGGCACAATTCGATAACTTTTTCTCGTTTGCTTTTCAACAAAATATGCAACAACGATAATAAATAACAATATCATATTAACAACAACAATAATAATAATAATAATAAAAACAGTTGGGCACACGTCGTGCATCGATTAAATAACGCGTTATTACGTGCAAAACGGAAAACATTAATTCATAATATTCAGAACGGTCTGCGACCCGAACCAGATTCGTACCTACCATCATCAGCTGTTCCGCATATATTGTTAATTGCGATTTCCGATACAAATCGGCGGAGGGCATAAAACGTGCAAAATACCGTCGGGTTCACAACCCCCCCCCCCCCGGGTACATCCGCGGAGGAGGCCTATAATATGATATATCATTCCATATGGGTACACACCATAATAACATCGTGTACATCGTATATTAATATATTTTTTATTTTTTTTTCCATAACATTATGCGGTTCTCGCGCCCAGAGCACTGCACTCGGATCCGCAAAGATTATTACGTATGCACAATATAATATAATATAATATATTAAAAGTAATGCATATATAATACGCGCGGGTTGTGTTCCAGGGCGTTTCCTCCGTCCGACGCGCATAATATACACCTATAGTAGGTAGGTTGTAAGCATATAATAATAAATATATATATCTATAATATAATATCGCCCAGTCGTGTGTATAGTGTGTGCCCGCCGATACGTGTACGCGGATTCGACGTGATATAACGACTGTTGTACATACAAACAGCTACAGCATCGACAACAACAATAATAATAATAATATGAAATCCGCCATCGGCTGTTTATTATTATTATTATTATTATTTTCTTTTTTTTTTTTGCATTGAAACGTTTCCTATGTCCGCAGACGTAATAAATTCGTCCGGGCACGTTGACAACGAACAATAATAGTAGGTACAGTCGCTATATCGTTATTTTACCACCGTACGACTTGACGTAGGTATATACAGTGTGATTCACCGAGCACGCCCACCGTAAGACGATTTTTTTCTTCGATGATGCGGTTATTTAAAATACGACTTTAATACGTTTTTTTATGTTCTTAGAGACAAATTTTCAAATTCTCGAGATGTTTTGTGCTACAAAAGGGTGTCCTGTGCAGATACAAACTCCTGTTCTTTGAATGAGAAACAAAGAGGGATACTTACACGTTGACAACATATTCTATCAAATTACGTATACGGTACAACTTTTAGAGTCCAATATTTAGTGTTGTACAGTAATTGAGTTAAAGTATTTGAGTAAAAGTATTCAAATACATTTTCCGTATTGAATACTTTTTATTTCGAAGTATTTGAATTATGGGTATTTTGAATACTTTTTTTAGATTCTGAGTGGAACGATGAATGTATTGATTTTACAATGAAGTTTGTTTTTTTTTTATTTTTTTTTTTTTTGTGTCTTTTCTGATAGAAAAGTGAATCTAGTTGGTACTTTGGGGGGTTAAAAGTAAAAATTTCCCAGTAGTTTTCAAAAGCGCCGTAAAAAAAAAAAGAAAAATTAAGGAAAAACGGAAATTTTTACGCAAAATCTGTTTTCGAGAAAATCGATTTTGGTTTTGTTGCAACTTTTAAACAAATTACCACAGGTACCTGCAATTTTGACTGAATGTTTATATTAGCATTTTCTATACATCATAAGAATTTCCAAGTATTTTGATTTATTTTGATCTGTTTACGGGCATCTTTATATTTTCCATTTTTTTTAGTTTCTTTTTCTATAAATATCAATAAAATTTTATTTGTTGGTTAAAAGAACTTGAAAATTTAATAAAAGACTCCTAGTATATTTTATATTGTTTCAAAGGCAGATGAAAAAAATTAAAAATCCATAGTCACAATTTTTTTTTATAAGCATTCAAAGTTCAAATATTAACACAATACGTAAAAATGACGAAAATTTGCAAATTATTTTGAGCTAGAAATTCATAAAAAATTTTCTTTTTAAATCTAAGATTTTAAAATGAAATACAAGATTCCTCGTAAGTTTTTCTACCCTTATCAAAAAAAAAAAAAATGTCTAGAAGCAAGTGAAATTAAATTTTTATGAGCGTTTGAAATTCGTATTACCTACCACAAGAAAACTTCCTATTGAAGACCACGTAGACCAAACCGACCGCTTTTTGTGCTTATGAGCAAATTTTTCTACTTTTTTTTCCAATATACTCAATGTATAATGTATAAATTATAACTTTACTATAACGACCATGATGGTCCACAAGTACATATTATAAGTAATATTATTCTATAATATTGTAAAAACATTAAACCTATACGTAATGTTAAAGCAATTAATTCAATTAATTCAATACTATTAAATTCCGCTACCCTGGTGTCATTATAGTGTTGTCATGTTATACATAGAAGGTTTATTTTAAATAATAATATATTATTTTATATTTACATTTGAAAACAATCTTAATATTTTGATTTAGTTTACATTCTTCATTATCCGTTACAATAATTCATTATAATTAACTGTCGCATAACTTTCTTTTTACAACCAACACATTCCGTTTTCCATATCAACAAACGATTAATATTACATAATTATTTTGTTCCTGAAAGTGAGTAAACTGATATTATTTGCACGTAGATAGGCAACAGCGAATATTTATTTGGTAGATTGGACCACCATTCGAACGGATGTATTATAGAGGAGTGTTAGTGTCAATATTAAATATATTCGTTTGTAGAACAATAATATTTTCAACCGTGATGATGATGAACTGTGTTTTTGAAATTTTTATCGAATCGTACGACAGTTTTTATGCAGTACCTACTATAAGATATTAGAAAATAGAATATAGACATTTAATTGCATTTTTTAGAGCTCATTACCAGTTTAAATGTCTTATTGTCGTATTCGACTGTTAAATTGATTTTGAATGCGTTAAAATTGTAATGATATGCTCACATACCATTATTATAAATTAAATAAAATTGTAGTGAGTAATAAAATAACGTCCAGACTGTCGCTTGTAGAAATCGAACATCCCTAATAAAACCGTTGTCATTGACAAATAAGTACAATACCCATTATGCGATCACGAATTAAGAAGTCGGCACGTACCGGCGTCCAGCGGGACGCAGGGCGTGCGGAGTTCTTATATGCCGCTAGAGAAAATGTACGGTAAAAAGGTCCTTGCCGCCGAAGAGAAATTTAGTTCGGGGAAGTGTAAAAAGCCTTTGATAAATACCGCCTACTTCTCTCTGGTCGGCATATCCGTGTCGTCCCTTAAACCAGTGCATGAGCACCTATCATCAGTGCATGAGCACATATCACCAGAGTAACAACCTCTCAAGTACCAGAAACCGATTTCGACGAGCGACAACTGGACTCCTTATGCGAGCAATAATCAGTGCGTTCTTTAATTCAATTTTGTGTATTTGAAGTTTTACCTTATTTCATTTAAAAACCTAAAACTCCTACAATATCATACAGATACAACTGCGAATCAGGTAAGGCATTTAATATAATATTTTATATTGATTGCAGTTATAAAATTGTACATGCTTTTTTTATATAAAATTATATTGTACGGTGTATTTGATATAATTCTCGAATACACGATCTCGAGAGCCCTCCGAACACCTGGAGGAAGGTAATAGCTTATAAATTTAATATATTAACATCTGATTTATATGCGTCACGATAGATACACAATAATTACATGGACGCACACATAATTATTGTACTATACACGACAGGATTATTCCAATTTCACGTTACAGAACTTTATGGTGATTACTGATTACAATACAATCTGATCTGCAATATCCAAAGACATATTGTTATTATTCTATGAAAATCTGATTGTATGATTTCAATAGTAATATACTGAAACGCGCGGACATTTCACTGGGTAGGTATTTCAGGAATATTATATGGATTTAAATATTGGGTGCCTACGTTAATTTTGTCGAACGCTACAGCTCTTTATAATATTGTACACTTTCTTTGGCCCTTAAAACCAAATTAATGAGCAGGGTGACGCTAAATGTGTGTATTTTATACACATTTTGTTTATATTATTGAAGTCTCATTGTCGCTTATGATATTAGTAGTTAGACATGTATACATCGTCTTTGGACGATTGATCGGAACGCGTTTCTACGTTGTTTTCAAATGCACTTTAGTATCAATAATATTCATCGTGTTTTACGTACAGTATTGATCTCGACAAATCCTAGAAATCTGCATTGTATCATCCAAATAATTCAATAGGTGTAAAATAGGTGTGATTGTATCGTGGAATGTGCATATTCGATAAGCTTCGTGTTACATTTTTTTTTTCAAAGCCTTAATACAATAAACGTTTATTAATTGATTTAAAAAGCTTTTCCGATTATTGATTAAATAATTTATTAGGAACTAGATAGTATCTCGTGTCACAGATTGATTTACCGGCGCCAGTCAAATATCGAATAACAATTTTAAAATGTTGCGTTGCCCACGATAATAAAAAATAACAATTGATAACTAAATACCTACGCGTGTTGTAATTATGTGCCCACAAATCGTTACATTACTATATCTAATCATATTCTACAGCACTTATTAGCACCTATTAATCATCCAATATTACTATAACATAAACTAACAGTTCTAAAATGTACATAACTTGATCAAAACCCAAAACGTCTAAAAACCCTACGGGAGCCCTGGATAATAGTATAATTTCCCTTTAAATCCTTTAAAATTATATCAATTTGGAGTGGCAATATAATATTATTACATTATGATTAGGTTTACGTGTCGATATCGAATTACCTTTATTTCGTTAATATATTATACTTACAGCCTAGGTAATTATACGACATTTTAACTTTTAGTCTGCACCTCGTCGAATCATTTTTATATTTTGTTCGAATTAATCCACAATTTTGGGATCAACAATTTTTTCATTCGGCCCGGGCTCCGCAAGTCGTACAGACGGCCCGGAACGTATTATATAATTCCTCGTGATGGCATTGTGATGTTCAAAAACTATAAACAAACAACTTCTATACAACTCGGGTACACGGGTATATAGTCGGTACCAACAATAATTGTATAACGATGAATAATCGATTTCACGCGACAATAAGTGCATTTATGAGTATAAGTACGTATACATTAGGTATACAGCGCTGTAGTAACACCGCATAGGTAAATCATTAAAACGGTCGTTGTATGGATAACGTTCTCCAATCAAATGGCGTTTGACCGTCATCACACCGTTTGTTTATATTACTGTACGTAATATATAATATATAATAAAAAATAATAATAATAATAATACTATACACATAGGTACACGGCCGGATAAACACGCGCAATGGGTCTCATCTGTATACAGCAGCGCACTCGCGTGTACCTGCTATATTATTAACGATTTGAAAACGCGTCGAGTCATCGAAGGAAATATGCTTTCGGCTGTAACTTGTAAGTCGATGCGGTGTCGCGGACCATAAGCATTACGCTGTATATTATATAACATTATGTATACCCTGAAGTGCACGTATGAAATAATAATATCGTGTATTATAGATGTATATTGTAATAATTATTCGTATTTTAACGTCTCGTAATCATCGCGACCGTACCTGGCACCGACATCGGGTGGTTTATCTATTATCACGTGTATCGGTTGCATTGCCCTGCGATGTCCTACGAGGGCTTATTTGAATTGCTGTTGAGTCCGACCGGTGACTTGAACATTAATCAATAAATGACAGGCGGCGTCAATCATAATAATATATTATTATGTTTGGCCGCCGTCATTCGAGACGGACGCGTTTTCTGTGCAGGCAAACCCACACGATATAATATCGTAATATTATTATTATTATTATACCGTATCGATTATCGGATTATTTTAATATGTACATCGGAAACGACGACGATAACAGATCCCTTACGGCTGCGTTATATATTATTATTATTATTGCTAGGTACCTATACCTACTATGATATTATGATATGCGATTGTACCTATAGGTATCACAGGTGGTCTTCTGTAGATTTACCGCTGTTGGTATTGTAACGTATTATGCAAATTATAATAATATAACATTCCTGTTGTTATCTATGTTATTAGGTATTGTTAACAGCGAATCATACAGGTATCCACGGGGCGGTATAATATGTACCGCCGGTCCGCCGGTGGTTGATATAAGAGTCACCAAAGCGAGAGAAGAAATAAAACAATTGAATAATAGTCACCAACGTTCAATCTAGTTTACTATTGAATATTAATATGAGTATATAAGTTGATTTCGTTTCTAATTTTCCTAAACGGTGTATAGCTTTTACGGAGTAAAAAATTATTAAATATTATGTACGAATTTACACATTGTAATATACATTTGAGCAGAGCGATATGAATTTATTGACTTTATAATGATGTATATTATTTTAGATTCTGAGCGTTGCGAATGAATGTATTGTATTTAAAATGATGTGTGTGTGTGTGCGTGTGTGTGTGTGTGTGCGCGCGTGTGTGTGTTTTTTAACATAATATATAATATGTTTTTGGGCTGGATACGGATATTTTATTTTTCTAACCGTTTTTTTCTAACGTTTTCATTGTCATGGTTACTTATTAACAAAAACATTTATTTGATTCGTAGAATCCTTGTAGAGGAAAAATATCGAGTAGCGGGTGCTATAGTGTTTTTCTAGTCGGTGCATTCTGGAGGTCAAAATTGAAAACTCCAAGTAGTTTTCAAAAGCCTCGGAAAAAACAAAAAAAAAAAAAAATTAAGGTAATTAATGGGAATTTTATTTTTTGGTGTATTGAAACAAGGTTACTGTAACCAAAAAATCTAAAAATCTTATAAACATAGTGTTTTTTAATAGATAATATCTTAAGCTCAAATTTGGACGAAATTATATATTAAAACAGAGAATAATGGATTTAGAAATTTTTTTTTCGTAATTTAAAAATATTATTTGTGAGTATCTGCTTGAAATTTTTGAAGTGCCTACCTATAACAAATGAAATTTTTTCGACAAAAACGAATTGTTAGTAAAATAAATTACTTTAACTAATATAATATACTTAGTAATATAGGCTGATAATCCGTCTTCATTCAGAATCGTCTTTCGTATCATATTTCGTATCATTAAACTCAAATTTAACACATCCATTACAGTGACACACACACACACAATACCTAATGTACAACAGAACAGTACCCATTTGCCCACCTTTTTTTTGTTCGTATGACATGTGTAATATAAGTATACTTTTTAATATTATACTATTAATATTGGCAAAGCAAATTATATTCGTTTTTTATACCTTCGTACTTTGGCACAAATTACATATTATAATATATGTTAATTCTTTGGCGCATTGATGGCATACATAGAGTCATGTCGATACACTATGAAGGCGACTTCACACCGCACCGTGAATCCTGGGGAAAATTGTTTTAAAATCAATTATAGTAATTTGTATATTTGACGAAATGACTCAAGTGTTGGTATCGATGGACTAAATGGTAAGTAGATAGTGACTGCTATAACACATGCCTCGAATAGGGTTGGATTCTGTTCTCTGGTAGGCATATATGGAATTCCAGCATCGCCTGCACCGGATGGGCAGTGCTGCCATCGCTGCATCAGAGACGCTGACACCGTCAACCACACTCTGTTCGAGTGCCAATATTGGAGTAGTCTAGGGGAGGATCTCGGTTTAGCCTAGGTCACCCTCCGGCCGCGGTGGACTTGCCGGCCATTCTGTGCAGCCCAACCTTCGAGGACTACCCAGTGGGGACCGAGGTGCTCAACAACGCGAAAGAGACGCTCGGGATCTTCTACAAGATGGTGGAGGAGATCTTGATTCTCGAAGAAGACTGAGATGGGGAGAGTCACACGAAGTTGTCATCGTCATCATCAACGGTCGATAACTAAAAATAACCATTTTGATTTTGCCATGTATTTTGCATATTTATTTTGTTGCCTGTCCGTAAGATTATATCTTTTTTTTATATTATAAACGATGGCGGCGCTGTCGACGTAATGCGCAAGCAGTTTTTACAGCGTCAACGATAACGCGAAAAAAATTATATAATATTAATATGATGTATTATGGTAATATTGTGGTATACCACTTACTAACCGCCATATTCAGCTAATCACATTTCCGAATTGTGTCTCGGAAATCACGGTTCACGAAATCACGACGGAGTGTGAAGTCGCCTTTTTAACGCACTATATCTATTTATTATATTATATGTCATAACTGTATTTTAAATAAATAAAATTATCCAATCAAAAAAAAAAAAATTCCGTGTGATTTTCAAATATGCGTTCGGTATTTTTATTATAGTGTCCTTTGTTCTCGTGTCGTTTGGTCGACGATTACTTATTGTGTTTTATGTCACCGTACAGTTAATTAACAAATTATAATAAAATGTGAAAACATTTGAGACCATACTTAGCTCTAACTTGTTAGTATCTCCGCGTACATGATATATTATATATATATACATATTATATGTATATGTACGCGTTTAACATTCATTATACTACGTAAATAATGAGCACATTTGCCGACTTCGAGTATAATATTATAATAATATGTAAATTATTTAAATGTAAAAGCTCTTAAGAGCCGTTCTTGAAACTATTTTTATTCAAACAATCGTCGCATATTATGCGCTCTTTGCACGTTTTACCGGCCAACATATTATATAACCATAATAGTATTTAATTAATGAGAAATAAATTATGTTTTTTAATTTTTTTTTTCTCATTTACTTCAATATAAACGCTTTATAGCAAATATGTGCCATACCTATTCTCCGTGAAATTGCGAACAAATTACAAACAAATTTAAACATTTTTTTTTTTTTTTAATATCAAAATAAATCACTTTGATTCAACTTTTGTGTTCGTCAAAGCTATTCCACTTCAAAGCTACATCTGCTGATATCAGTTTTGTTCTCAGCCGGTTATACCGCCATATATGTTTTATATTTTTTTTTTTACTTGATTGGTACGATCAGTACAATAATTTCGGTAGCAGACCGTATATTTAGACGTTATAGTCTATTCTCCATAATATAGACACAACGGAATACGGATAATTGTATTCAAATGGAATTGTATATAGGTTACTATAGAGGAAACCAATCCCGTCGACACGCAACGGGTCGTATTGGCCAAAACGAGGTCCGTTTAAAAATGCTTACGCATACGCAAAAACAATCGGTTCGTTTTGAAATGTGTGCAATACAAAAAACGCGCAAACGCACATTTCGAACCGACTGCCAAATAGTGTATAACATCGAAACGCGTGTCTTACCCCACGACGAGGGTGCTCGCCGTCACACGTGTTTCGATGATAGTTTAATAGTTGCAGTGTGTGCCCGCGATGACCGAGTTGCTGACCACTCTGCAGGTATTATTAATTAGCGTATAAATTATAATATCGTACGCTCCGCACTCGTGACGCCACGCCGTAAAACGATATTATTTCGACACGACCCAATGCTCGTATAATATATTATTATAATAAAACCGAGCGGAGAGACGATTTATTCGCTGCAGCGTAAATCCGCGAGTTATATATTTTATATTATTATATCTATGCCCGCCGAGTGCATTATGGATCCATTCACTTTGCACAACGCGTACCGGCGACTGTACAGGTTCCCATTACACATCGTGAATATCATTAAAACTATATACATACACACACACACACAGGTCGATTGTGCGTACAGCGCGATAATTACAATTTACAACGTACCCATAATAAGATATTACACTTCACCCGCAGCAGCAGCACCGGCCGGCACATCATATATAATATACTAATAAATTAAACACACTGTATTACATTCTCGTAGAATGCGGTCGAAACGATTATTAATCTAGCGCATAATATTATAGATTAATGTGTAGCTTACGAAATCGGGGCGAGCATCCAGCACTCGTGTAAACGACATTTTCGCCCAACTCTGCGGCGATAAAAGCGCACTCCGTTCAAGTCTCTCTGACTGCACCGGCGATTGTTGCCATGCGATTCACGTGTTACACGTTAAACGCGTTTGATATGTCGTTATAATTTTCTACGTGGCTACTTGCAATGGCCGGAGTAAATGCACGTGATACATACCACACCGACAGTTTTGTATCTGTAATCAGTGTCTGCTGCAGAAGTATCTGAATGAGACTGCGAGGTGCACCAATCTCTGTCCACTATTCTCGTAGTCCGGATGAATAAAGAATAATGGCAATGTTATACATTACAATATTTTCGTCTAGCCAATCACCGCGAGTGAGTCATAATGTTTCGCTGTTTTGGGTAAATCCACAAGTTATTTATTATTATATCTATACCCGACGAGTGCATTATGGATCCATTCACTTTGCACAACTTGTACCGGCGACTGTACAGGTTCCCATTACACGTCATGAATATCATTAAAACTATATACATACACACACACACAGGTCGATTGTGCGTACGGCGCGATAATTACAATTTAAACCGTACCCATAATAAGATATTACACTTCACCCGCAGCAGCAGCAGCACCGGCCGGCACATCATATATAATATACTAATAAATTAAACACACTGTATTACATTCTAGTAGAATGCGGTCGAAACGATTATTAATATAGCGCATAATATTATTGATTAATATGTAGCTTACGAAATCGGGGCGAGCATTCAGCACTCGTGTAAACATTTTCGCCCAACTCTGCGGCGATAAAAGCGCACTCTGTTCAAGTCTCTCTGACTTGCAATGGCCGGAGTAAATGCACGTGATACGTGCCACACCGACTGCTGCAGTTTTGTATCTGTAATCAGTGACTGCTGCAGAAGTATCTGAATAAGACTGCGAGGTGCACCAGTATCTGTCCACTATTCTCGTAGTCCGGATGAATAAAGAATAATGGCAATGTTATACATTACAATATTTTCGTCTACCCAATCACCGCGAGTGAGTCATAATGTTTGGCTGTTATGGGTTTATGAAATGGAATTTAAAAAAAAACAGAGAATGGTGTCTTTAATTTTTAATAGCAACGTTTTTAATCGAGTTTACCTTTTCTATCAAACTATTAATGCAACTAAATCTGCATTATACCATATTTATTGATACTTACAAAATTTACACACAAACAACAATATATTTAATGTTTAACGCTATAAAATATTATTGGAATTTAATTTTACTATATTTTAACTCACCGCGAATTAATCCACATAGTTTCTCTTTTTTCATACTCGATAGGATTATTAAAATAACACGAATTTAATTCGAAGAGCAATTATAAGCGAATGATTATTATGTAAAACTACCATGGGAAATTTATCAACGTGATAGTATTCGATTATTAAATGTATTAATAAGGTACATAAAAAACACTACATAAATTGCATCACTATTCAATTAATTAAGTAATAATAAATAACAATGTATACCTAATAATTATTATAACATACATAAAATAAAAAAATATTGGCATTTTGGGCATAAATAATTACGATTTTTACTCCAATGGGAATATCGATAGATTGATTAACACGGCCGATCACAGGCAGTGCTCTGTGAAACTTAGTAATAATTGGTCCACACCCACCCTAAACGTTTACGTATAAACATTCGTCACAGAAGCATCAAATACACTTGAATATTATTGTACGTCGTCTCCCTGCCCACATTCTCGCACCAAACATCACCTTTGACAAGTCCATATAAAACTCTAAAGTTGAATACAATTAAATACATAGGTATACATGGATATTTACTAATTTGAGATTTATTGATTTGTATGAAAGTAGAAAATGGATAAAAAAAGAAATCATTTAGTCACTTAGAAGTTTGTTTGAAAAAAAAATTATTAGAATATTATAATAAGCTTAGAACCGTTGAGCACAACTAAATTAATAAAACCAACCCGATTTCCTCTCAAAATAATAAGTATGCTTAAAAAATTGCATACTCAACAATTAAAATTGATATAAAATAAAGTTGTATATCATTACCACTGCAATTATAATACGTATCAATTCTTATATCACGCATTATTTTTATTGACTTTTTTGATAGTATTTCGACGATGACAGAAATTGAATTCCAATTCCGATTATAATAGTAGAGTAGACCGCCAACAACTGAATCCGATGTAATTTGTGCTGCCATGAGTGCGTGTGGATGAGTGTGGCGTGGACCAATATTATTGCGTTTCGCGGAGAATACTGTCACTTGGTTGGTTTAGTTTTATATTATTTTTTTTTAATAGTATGCATATTTTTTATTGTTGTTTATTAATAATTATTATTTCCCAATTATAATTGAATCATCGAACAATTTACGTATTTTGTTTTAAATAAATATAAAATATTATTAATTAACAGCATTGTTAAATTGTTGACAAATTTCCCACAGATATTCAAAATATTTCTGATGCGGAAATACAACTGCACGATTTCATTGTTTTAATGATATGCAGATTGTAAATAGATATTGGGTTTGTAATTAAAAATAAAAGGTACCTATATAATAAAATATATATATATATTGTGTAGGTATAATTATATGATTCTATAATTGTAATAAATTACTCATTTTTAATTATTGCTAAGGTATTACTAGAGACAAAAGTATGTCGGTTAACTTGAAGGAGAGGATATCTGATTATCTGATCATTATTTTGTATTAAGTTGTAACTACTTAATACAATAATATCATATTACAGTAGGTAGTTGATATATAATGTCACGGGTCTTTGAATATGAAATCAAATAAATAAATAATGTACCTTCATCAACGTTTAACAAGTACGATTTGTTTAGTCTTTAGCTGATAATTAATTAAATACATTTATTTCAAATAAATAAAAATATTATTCAACGGAATACTAGGCATTGGGATACGCGCACTGTACGTAAAGATATAGTCAGGTTGACAAAAAACTTTTCACAGCGACCACAATTCGAAGCAAATAAATAATATATCATCCAAACTTGAATTATTACAATATAATATGAATAATAATAATAATAATAATGCATTATAATGTGTAAACGGTATACCAAGACCAGGGACATCATAATAATATAGGTACATATAACATATTTTCATAAAAATACAGAACATTTCATGTTACTTACAAGTTACAATAATATAATATCGTAATACACGCTATCTTCAATTTGTAAAAAAAAACATTTTTTTAGATTCTGAGCGAAGCGATGGATGTATTGAATTTACAACGATGTGTATTTTTTTTTTTTATTATTTTTTTTTACTTTTTTTGCGTCTGTCATCACCTTTTAGGATAGTAAAAGTGCTTGGATTTTCTTCAATAGTAACTTTTCTGATAGGAAAGTGAATCTAGTTGGTACTTTGGAGGGTTAAATGTAAAAATTTTCCAGTAGTTTTCAAAAGATTGTTTCCGTTTCTATAATTTCGTAACAAAGAGGGATACTTACACGTTGCCAACATTCTATCAAATTACGGATACGGTACAACTTTTAGAGTCCAATACTCAGTGTTGTACAGTATTTGAGTAAAAGTATTCAAATACATTTTTCCGTATTGAATACGTTATTAAATACTTTTTATTTCGAAGTATTTGAATTATGGGAATTTTAAATACTTTTTTTAGATTCTGAGTGGAACAATAAATGTATTGATTTTACAATGAAGTGTGTTTTTTTTTATTTTTTATTTTTTTGTGTCTTTTCTGATAGGAAAGTGAATCTAGTTGGTACTTTGGGGGGGTCAAAAAAAAAATTTCCAGTAGTTTTCAAAATCACCGTGAAAAACAAAAGAAAAATTAAGGAAAAACGGGAACTTTTACGCAAAATCTGTTTTCGAGAAAATCGATTTTGGTTTTTGGTGCAACTCTAGAACAAATGACCGTAGGTACATGAAATTTTGACTGAATGTTTATATTAGCATTTTCTATACACCATAACATTTTGAAAATATTTTGATTTATTTTGAGCTGTTTACGGACATTTTCAGTTTCCATTTTTTTAGTTTTTTTTCTATAAATATCAATAAAATTTTATTTGTTGGGTAAAAAGCTTGAAAATTTAATAGAAGGTTCCTAGGTTATTGTTTCAAAGGTAAATTAAAAAAATTAAAAATCCTTAGTTTACAGTTTTTATTTATAAGCATTTAAAGTTCAAATCTTGACAAAATACGGAAAAATCACGAAAATTAGCAAATTATTTTGTGTTGAGAATTCATAAAAATTTTCTTTTTAAATCTAAGATTTGAAAATGTAATACAAGATTATCCATATCAAAAAAAAAATGTCTACATGAAAGTTAAATTAAATTATTATGAGTGTTTGAAATTCATATTTTTACAACATTTGATATTCACTCGATATCTCATGTAACGATTTTGTTATTTTCTTGTAATTAAAATACGTATGACTGTAGACACTTGAAAATTTCACTTAATGTTTATATTAGCATTTTCTATACACAGTAACATTTTGAAAATAATTTGACTCTTTTTAAGCTGTTTATGGACATTGTCAGTTTTCAATATTTTAGTTTTTTTTTTCTATAAATATCAATAAAATTTTATTTGTTGGGTAAAAAAGCATGAAAATTTAATATAAGGCTCCTGATATATCGTTCTAATAGTAGTTGAAAAATATTTAAAATACATAAGCACAATTTTTTTTTGTAAGCATTTGAAGGTTATATTTTGACAACATTTATCAATATATAATTTAATAATTATTTTGTAGTTAAAAATGTATAAAATGTTCAACTTTTATAGCTAAGGATTGAAAATTTAAAACAAGGTTCCACGTAAATATGTTATATATAAATTACTTTATTCACAATATTATTAAATTTACTTGGTAATATCATAGGCCGACTGACCGTTTTCACTCAGAATCGTTTTTCTTATACAATGATATTATACCATTGAATTCAAATTTAACACTATCCATTACAGCGACCCACTTGTAACCTAATGTACAGCAGAGTGACATCCACTTACCTGCTTTTTTTTTTACATAATTAAACTGTCAACAGAGTTAATTATATAATGTTCACCCGTTATTATACATAACTGGGGCTCGGAACTTTATGCGCTAAAAAAACAATGAAATATGTGCATACGTATGCACTAAAAAAACGCAAATATGCAGTATAATATGCATACATTATTTTATAAAAAATATATATTTTAATGTAAAATTATAAAAAAAAATATATTTTATTTATATTTTTTTTTTTTTGATGATTTGGAGCTGTTATACTAAATCTATTCCCAGAATTCTAAATTTAAAAAAAAATTGAATTTATCGAATACAGCGAATATTAAATAATGTTAAGTATTAATCAGTATTTATCCAACATATTTACAACCTCACAAATTGTTTCATAGTATTTACAATAATAAAGTACTGCATTGATGCAGGTACCCCAACTAGTTATGATTGGTTCTGAAAGTAAAGGGATCTCCGGTGCGTAATTTTTGAAAATTTGTATATTAATATACAAAAATATATGCTTTTTTAAATATTTTTTTTACGTTGGCCACGATTTTATGAATATTACTAAACTGATTTCGTACTTCCTCCCAAAATTATATGGAGGCCATGAGCAGCGCATTTACCATTTTAGAGTAGAATGCGTTCAAATAGATTTACCACACTATCATCATATACGGTACTATTTATTTGTAAATCATTTAATTTACAATATTCAACTATTGAAAACTTGTTAATTTTTGTTGATTTCTAAAACGTTTTAACATAAAATGCATTTATATACTCAAAATCTTTAAATATGCAAAATCATATAAACTTAGTAAAATATGCAAAAATATGCAACATAAATTGTTGTATTTCAATAGTATGGTTCATGAAACGAATTTGTATCGAAACAAATTTCAAATCCTGAGAAAGATGCAATTGCATAAAGTCCGAGCCTTGTACATAGCATACATGTTATTATATTGTAGCCGTTTAAAGAGCAATAAACTTACGCGGTATTGGATTATTATAATACAATATTAAAGTTTCAATGTGAAATGATAAACCAAGTACAAATAAGCCCTCCTATTAAAGTCGGTATTTAATACATCGTTTTAAAAAATTGTTACGTGTTCTTATTATTGTATAGGTATATTATATTATGTTATTATAGCTGTGTTTAGGACGGATGAAAAAAATAACAGTATAAAATATTATATAGCTCTAAATGTATATGTATTATATGATATAGGTACCTATAATTTGTTTTATTGTTAGTATTATTAAGGGCATTCCCCTTTATAGACGCGTATTATCTATCCGTGATCGTAGTTTTAAACTATAACATCGGATATAAAATTATACACATTTTTTTTGGAACATTTATTTGATACTATATGTCCAATTTACAAATAATACTTTTTGAAATCCGTACATCTATTTATAGTAAATATAATATATAAGTAGGTAATTTATACAAACACGGAGGATGAGTTAAAAAATTATCCACCATTAACACGGTTTAGGTACGTGATTTTATATTATATTTTTTTTTAATGCTAATTCTCTACATCAGTTTCTTATTTTACAACACTTTCTCAAAGGATTACCTGCAGGAATATTATCGGAGTCGAGATTAAGGACCAGTGCGTATGAATGATTTGCAAGGTGAGTGATATTAAACCGTGAGACATAATGATATAAGAACAGAATTGGATAATATTCAAAATACATTTTTCGTTGCTATAACACATAATTATAGGACATTTACAAAATTGAACTTATTTAGAGTTCAATCATAAAAAGTAATTTTCCATTAACGCAAGAATGTGTAAATGCATAATGAATAGTATGTACTATGTAGGTAGGTATAATAATTATTAATAAAATGAAAGTAACTAAAATTTCAATTACGATCGTATTGCTTTGAATCACATAAATCATAATTAAATGTAATAATTATTTATATTTTCTACAGTCTATATGTGTATACTGTATACATATTATACGTATCAAGAAAGTACAGAAACTCTACAGTGGCGTATTTAAATGTCGACGATATTTTAAGGAAATATTTAGTTACAAATAATTGAACACTAATAGAAATTCTAAAGAAATTGTAAATAATAAATAACCAAACGATATTCAATGAAAAAAATTATAAATGTATTACTTGGTAAAATTAAAAATGCTGTACCTAATGAATGCCTAATACTATTAATATATATTCCGTATTATTATTTAATCTCAAATATTATATTTTTTTCGCTTTCATGGTACACCACGCACATAATAATATACACGATTCATACTGATATCGAGTCTATAAAATATATTATTTTTATATTTTAACTAGGTATCTATTTATTTATTAATATTATTAACATCACTTACGTTTATTATAGTTGTTATTAATTTTATTAGGTAGGTATATAATTTATTTTTCTGCTATATAATAATCGTTTTTAAAATAAAATCGCTTAATTTAAAAAAAAACAAAGAACGGAAAGAGTTGTAGGTTACTTCCAGTGTTCGGATTAGATAAGTACTTTTTTATCTAGATAAAGATAAAGATAATGCAATTCAAATGTATCTAGATCGATATAAAAGATAAATACTTTTTTATCTAGATAAAAAAAAGATAAAATTATTTTTTAAATAGTTTTAAATTTAGGTATATTTTAGTTGGGCACTAGGAACATAATAATAATAATGATATGAATAAAAATAATTACATTATTTATAAACCGTATTTGAGAATCTGTATATATTTAAAAATACGTTTGTACAATTTCGCGATTTTCATCAATAAAAAATGTATCTAGATGAATTGATTTAGATCAGTATAAGAATTAACTAAGATGAACGTTTAGATACCTTGTAACTATTTATCTAGATATCATAAAATATGAATGAATAATTATCTAGATATTCATCTAAATAAGTCCGACCACTGGTTACTTCTGAGACTGTTTAAACTTTTAAGTTTGATTGTTGAGACGATTCGATACATAAAATGTTGCATTTATTTTGTAACCATACATGCGACTTCGATTGGATGGTTTGTATTTTACGTATTGAATTGTACCTATAGAAGTTATTTGCTAATAATGTGGATTTCTAATTTTCAAAAATGTATTGTAGTGTGCTATATTAATGACATTGAAAACATTCATAAACTGTTCAATCATTAATCAATTGATATATTTTTATTTTTTAATTTTAATTTACGATTGTTAAAAACAACATTTTAATCATTTCCACCATCACAATATAATATGGTATAGGAAAAAAGTTATAACGATGTCAAAACTGTTGGTTAAACAAATGCTACAAACGCTCAAACAATTTGTTATTGACTCCCATTATATTATTATTTATCATCAATTTTTCATATAACATCATATTATGTACCTAAATGTTATACTTACCTATTATAGTTATTTGGAAATTTGGAATTCAAGTACAATTAATGTACCGCGTGTTATTACTAGGTATTTCATGAATAATTATAACATTTTTTAATAACACGATTTAACAATAAAGCTGTTGAAAAACTAATTTACTTAAGTTTAAAACTAAGTGGGTTCTGGTGAAAACTAAACTGTATTATACTACATAAGAGTATAAGACCATAATATAGTTTTCTCATTATTTTTAATATACTTTACTAAAATGACCATGAACTAGCTATTAATATTATTATACCACGACAGTTTAAGTAGGTTATGTGTTAAAAATTAATCTAGTTCAATTTTGCATGAAATATTTTTCCTTCGAGATTTATGAAGTTTTTAAGTTGAAATGTTGTTTATGAACAAAACTTATAGACAGACATTATTTATGTATAATAATATTATGGACTTCTGCGCTATATTTTCATTCATAGAAAATATCTTGTACACAAGTAATTAGAAAAAAAAACAAATCTACACTGGTACTCAAATAAATTACTTTTAAACACAAACAAATATAAATGTACGCTAATAATATTATAGCTTAACGTTATTATGTTAAGGCAAGCGGATTTTTGTCATTACTATACGCGTAGCAATAATATTACAAACATCTTGTGGAGCATTATTTTTTACTAGATAGGTCTACGTTGAATAATTGTTTGGTTGAACATTTTGTCAAACTAAAAAAAATGTATGCGTGAGCAAGGCTTCCCCCTATTCTAACATAATATATACATAGGAAATTGAAACACTAAGATGAATTATTGTTCACATTTATCAAGCATAAGATTAAAAAAAAAATTGATTCATTCAAAATATGAATTTATATACATTTTTACAACTTTGGATTAAATATTTTATATCATACATTATATATTTAAAGCCACCGGGATGAAAGTTCATTAATGAGACTATATAATATGTTTTTGTTTTATATTAGGTAAGTACTTTAAGTTTATAATGTCAAAATTAAGAAAAACTTGTCAAAAATAAAATTCAAAGTAATATAAATCAATGGTTTTGGTTTATAATCTATAACGATAAACGATAGTCTTATATTAGTTACATTTGTGTACAACTTAATACTTAGGCAAGTACTGTGATTCACAAAAATTAAAGATCCCAACACGTGTTTAACTTTAAAGTTATCTAAACTAAGGAGTTTGGAGTTTTTGAAATGGTATTACTATAGACACATGATTTACTCCAGTCAACATATCAAAATTTTGTAATTAAATTGCCTGTACCTACTCAATGTATGTTTAGACTTTTAATACATTCTTTAAAAAATATAAAAATAAGCTTTAAATTTTACGAATTTATCTATTCTTAATTTTTTTTTTTGTCGGTACCCACATAATATACAATACAAATCTTCAACAGTATAATATTATATATAATTATATAATATTGTATGGTCGTTAAATTATATACTACAATAATACATAACGATATTTTTTTATCGAATTCAGTATATACGCCCAGGAGAGAGAACATTCTATGTTCCCGGAATCACTCGCAGCATCACTCAACCAGGACCCCAACTCTATTTCCGCCTCGATCAAATTTTTAATCGCTGCCAATCTACTTCACAATATTATAATATTACTTTCCCATCTATTATTTTACTAGTACTTTTATTATGATTTGTGCATCGTTATACCTGGTAATTTAGCCTAGTCAATATCACCCAATAGTCGTTGGGATCGTGGGTCATTATTATAAATGAAAAATAAAGATGCATGACAATATTGCACAGCTATAATATTAGAGTGGGTAGTAGGTATAATAATATTGTGTCGTAAGCATGAACATTATGTTTGTATATTATTAAAAAAACAATTTTATTTTTTATTTTTGTTTCAGGTAGGTTTCAGGTAACTACTGAAATATCCAGTGGCATTATGAGCTAAATTATTAATTTCCATTAAGTATACTTACAGTTTTATAAGTTTTATTTAATGTATTAAATATGCACCTATAATATACTATACGTACCTACTACACTATGAGAGAGTTTTATAATAATCTAATATAATGTTATACCTTTTGATACAACATTTAGTTATTTCACTCATTTGTTATAAAACTCCGAGCTATGGCGCTACCCATAATAATATGATGGTTATAAAATGGACGGAACTAACTATACCAAAATGTACGTGAGATCACGACCCTAGTTCCTAAAATGTGTTTGTAAGATAACTAAATAATATTAAACGAGTGAACGTTCGTTGTCCTGAAAATCGATGGTAATTCTGGATGGACACATTATAAATATACAATGTAATATTTATAATCGTATTGTTTCATTTGAAATTAACCACCGCCAAGCGCCATCAGTAAATATTGAAAAAAATATCGAAATCAAAAGGCGACGATTTTATTATAAAACACTATATCCGTCGAGCGCCGGCTGCGGTTTATTTTTATTTTGGAAATCGAAAAATTCGCGGAGGCAAATCGGAAAGGAACGAACTATTAACTATCACAACTTGCCCATCGATTACAACTACATCAGATCCGGGTTAGGTATATTATACCGTATGATATTATATATACGACGCGGACGTGACGCGATCACGGAGAAACGCTCGTGGGTGGCGTAGGAGGCGACAGTCGTGAATGGCGAGGCGCGGGCTGGTGGTGACGGAAATCGATAGATCTTCGTAATCCGGGCAACAGAAAAAAAAATCACCAATTTTAAAGAGAAAACTTCGTGGTAAGATAAAGAAAATTACGCGTTGCCCCACAACAAAAAAAAGTACGAAACTCACGGATTTCGTGACGTTATCGTGAGCGATATTACGTCGGTATATATACCTATCTAGCTAGTTATTAATATACCATATTATACGTGATGGAGGTAAATGATTTGTATTTGAAGAGCGTCCCCTTCGATTGCAGTTTAACCGATCGATAATCATTAAATGTGATTTTGGAAAATTGTAATTGTTATTATTTCCAATCCGTAAACATTGTTAAAATAAAATAATGTGTAGATTACCTACCTATATATTTATGTATTCGTAAAAGGCAATGTGCATGTAGTTGTGGTTTATATTATACTCAAAGACTACTCGACCAATTTTCACGAACATTTCAGATGTCGTTTTTGAATGTACGAGGAAGGTTAAGACAGTACTTTGAACACGGCCGAAGGGTAGCGCTGACCGGATTTTCTCTTCTTATATTATACGCAGAAGAAAACTTAAAATATTAATCGTTCCTATTAAATTAACAGAGATATTTAACTACGAAACTGTAAAATATAAACAGAATATAAGACAACATAGGCCACGGGGGTTCACAATATCGCTATTTAACATTCAAGGAGTAGTATTTTTATAATAATTATATATTTTTTAACACTACAGATATTTAAAATAATATAATAAAACAGCAGCAGGTATTATAATTACCCATACAAGGAAACTATGGCGAATAAATTGTTTCAAATAATGGTTTACAAAATTACATATATATCTTATATTATAATATGCAGATACAATAGGTTGTTATATCATAATATTTTCACAATTTACAGTATTTTTTAAATTGGTCTTGTAATACCTAACGAAAAATGTTGTACCTAGCACGCGTTCCTGAAAAATCCGATACTGCCCAATTCGTAGAGTTAATAGTTCGTTATTATCTTATATTCTTATGTCAACGTTTTAAAAGTTGGAGGTATTTATTATAACTATTAGAAATAGTAATTCACTGTACATACCTAGTTTCCAGAACTGATCAAGTGGCGTTGGTAAAGTGTGTCTCACAGGGTCGGCTAGTCACTCGAGAAGGTGTAGGTAAATCTTAGGTACATATAATATACAATATAAATAAATAATAATACTGAATCGCCGTTATAATCGGTTTTGATTTACGACCCGATACATCGCAAAACGCGTTCTGTACGTGTTTGGTTAGCGTAGGTATAATTCGCCAAAGGAAATCTGAAATCATGAATGTTATTTAAATATACGTCTGGAGTTATTACAATAAAGTTTATATTTATTGCCGTACGGTTCGATTTGAACGCAAATATAATGACGATGGTCGATGATAAATAAATCTCGTCTATTTCAACGTTTTATACTTAAAGTTTTTTGCTATATTACAATATCACTTTTGCAGTTATAGTGTTATTATTATTGTAAAATGTTACGTAGTCACGTACTATTAAAATATCCATTTTGTGTATAGCTATATATAACGCGTCGGGATGACCAAACTTGATCTGAAACAGATAGCCGCAAAAAGTGAAAGTGAAAAATGCTGTCTTTCAAAATTAATTTATACCAACCCACCTATTCTTTTTTTCGGAAATCACTAAAATAAAATTATGGCGCAGGTCATGTACGATGTACAATCTCTTCCACGGATCGCTCTTAAGTTTGTATGTTCATGAAAGCTTACTTCCACACGTAACAACTATAATATTACAAACAAAAATATATTATTTTCTTGTTGAAATTAGATATATTGTACAGTTCGGAAAACGTCGTAGGATAAAAATGGTTTAATATATAGAGGGGATTAAAAAGTAAAAAAGTAAAGAGTATTTTTTTTTATTTTTTTTTGAAAACATTAATTTTGAGAGGTGATTTGATTTGAAAGACGGACAACTCCCATTTCTCCCGAGACCTAACCAAAGTTGCTCAGAAGTGCAGCAGAGTGAGCATTTCGGATGACATTCGTATTAATTGTGTGATGTCTTCGCTGTATGGTAGCGATGAGGTTACCGACCGGCGACCGCGGCAACCGTGTTCTCGGTATCGGCACCGGCCGCAGGTAGACTGAGCGCCGCCTGTGCACTTCTTTTTGGAGAAAAAAATGTAACTAACAGACTATGACTATTGTGCGATTAACGCCAAGACGTATGGTGAGTAATAAATTGGTGGACTGAGCGATTTTTCAGACGTTTTGGGGCCTCGGCTCCGCATGCGAATATATTATATACCTCGCCGTATACACGTGTATTATAGTGGCATTGATCATTGTATTGGAACGAGTATCACTCATGAACCACCGGACCATGACCTGATAGTGATTTTACAAAGCGTTTTGGCCTTCGTCCGTCGGATAATCATACGGATGAAAAACGAAAACGGAAGCAGCCGGACGGACGGACCTGCATTTATGGAACTACGTCGGAACAAACGAATTTTATCCCATCGAGGTATGTCTTTCGTCCTTATAACCAGGTTCAGGCATTTGATCGGTAAATTCCGGAGGCATTCCCGTGCCATAACTGTCGTTAAGACCACCCCCGGTCTTATATAGAAGATTTTTTTTAGACAATTTTATTTATTAAATTAAAAAGCTATACGGATTCGTTTTGCGCTCAAAACAAGATTGGACGAAATTCCAAATAATCACACTTGTGTGTCGATTCTGTCTCACGAATTCGTCAACTGATACTTTTTTATTTATATCGAAACCATATTGTACTCATATTTTATGTAAAGAAATAATGAATATCAAAATAATAATTATTATTATTATTATTTTAGTTATAAGTCCACTATATACATACGCATACCCTATACATCATAATGTTGCTATGAAATGCGCATATAATGCGTGTAGATCGTCGTTGTGTAGACAGCCTTTGGGCCTTTCACTGCGGACAACATCGTGGTTATATGATTTTATAATATGGAAACAAATTACGATTTCAGATGTCTTTTGCGAGTTTACGACTTGTTCTTGTGATTTGCATAATATACGCATTACATACGTATACTGACTATACTATACGTAGGACGTGTTAAATTGCCCGTTGTCAACAAGTTTGGTTTTCCCGTGTATACCTAGTTTTATTTTCCAGCAAAAAAGTGCTCGCATTATAGGCATACGCGTATCGCATAACTACGTTGGTGTATCATATCATTATTATTATGTCCTATACGTCTATATAAGGCCGTTTTTAATAGCGTTACACATTGCCATCATACAATATATTATCATAATACGGTCGGGACTCGGATAAACAGCTTTTTTCGTGTGTCGTGCGCCGCAACCATGTCGGACGACGAGAAATATAAAACTGAACCGCGCTCCATCGTGGCAATAATATTATATTATAATATATTTTATACGTCGACGCAATGTTGTACCGTTTAATCTAAATCGTGTTAAAACGTTGTTACGAAATTCCGTTTAGTTATTATTCGTTCCATCGGTAGAAATAAATATTATAATGAGTATCAATAGGTACAGGTATAGTATGATAGTAATAAATATATATATATATATATATATATATATATAGGTATTTTATTAATATCTTTGTAATCGTTGTTCGTAGGTACCTATATATTATTATATCATAAACGATTTTCGATAATATTAAACAATTTATTATATATTATTGCGTTTCGCGGTTGTAAAGTTAACGCACACTGACACACGAATAAACCAAACAAAACTAGGTACTATTACCAGAACCATAGCCATGGAAAG
Source organism: Sitobion miscanthi (assembly GCA_008086715.1). Classification (NCBI taxonomy): domain Eukaryota; kingdom Metazoa; phylum Arthropoda; class Insecta; order Hemiptera; family Aphididae; genus Sitobion; species Sitobion miscanthi. The sequence goes on from CM017802.1 coordinate 31,327,237, forward strand.
CATGGGGCACGCCCTCCCCCCTCCCGGAATCCTTTTTTTTGTGGCCCATACTGTTGTATACAGATAATCCTAATCCCTTGAATTTTTATTAATTCTGCTGATTTTTTAACATGCACTATTTGATTATTGAAAATATAATTTATGGTTATCAGATATAAATCATTGAAAAAAAAAACCATGGAGGGGATCTATCACCCCCCCCCCTCCCGTTCGACTATCACTGATGGTCAAGTATGGTTTGTTTTATATTATATTATATACATATTTGATAAAAATTATAAGCTATATGGTTTCGTCAGTAATACTATTGGAATACAAAATTAATAAAATTGTTATGTTGACAACAATGTTAAAATACATAAAGGTATTGTTATGTTAAATGTATACAATACTTGCAACCATAGTTGAACTGTCAAAAGAAAATAGTACCAACCTACACGTGTACTAACTGTTTCAGAAAAAGGGGTCATAAAGTAATAAATGATACCTGATTAAGCATAATAAAAATAGAGAAAAAAAAATTGAGTGCCACTAAACCAATTTTCTATGGTACACGGCACTTGTTCTTACACAAAACTTAATGAGCCTACTGAGCGATTTTCGAATGATAAAAAATACGCAGATAATACATCGACCAAATGTCAAACACAAACGTCGCACCAAATAGTGATTTTCAATAAACAAAGTGGACCTCAATAGTTGCACATTACGAGCGTCTGAAAAATACGATACTGAATACATTGTTTAAATAAATTTAAAAAATACTAGAATGACTTTCCTTGTAAAATTTGATACAATGTAAATTAAAATTAAAAAAAAGAAAAAAATATATAAAATATTCATGAAATATGACCAATATCGATAAAAACAAATAAATATGATTTTAAAAAGATATTCAATAAATTGAAAAATATACAAATAATAAATTACATTCATTTATCGTTATCTGCTATGTCGTTTGTATCAAAAAATAAATATTAAGCTTTCCCAGGCACTTGGTTAACGCACACTTATTTGTTGGTGTTTTACCTACACAAAGTCCAATAAATCCATTTTCTAGACTTTTTATACTGATTTTGTTTTTTCATAAATACCATAGATATCCTATTCATATATATACAGTATACACTATACGTTTCTCGAATGCTTTTAGGTAATATATTATAACTGAACTTCGGAAGCGGCTGAGACGCCCCCCCTCCCCCGGAGGCTATGGACGTACAGGAAATATACTGTGCGGACTGGTCTTTGGGGATCACCCGGATGATTTCCAGGTGAAGGCAATATGATGCAGATGAGACGTTCAGGATCTTCTACAAGATGGTGGAGGAGATCCTGACCCTCAAAGAGGAAGAGATAAGAGGGCTCGTCAGGCGACTGAAGCTGCAAGCGAGTGACCAATCAAGCACGTAAAGCGGGAGCGGCGGGTTACGGTCGGCTCAAAAAGGAGGAAGTACAGAACGGAAAGTTTAGGACGGCTGGCTCAGGCCGGTCCGAGAAGAGGACCCTCTGAACGATATGTCTAGGACTACTGGCTTCGAGAAGACTTCGAACACTGCCGTGCTGCAAAATTGCAAAACTGCAAATTTCACCATGTGAGGGGATTGCCCGGGCTTTTACCATTTGGCCTTAGCCATTGTAAATATGTGTAAGGCATCGTGAAGCTCGTAGCATAGGAGTATATACCAGCGATCGCTGCGGAAGCTATATGCTATATGGTCCATGCGAGCCGAAACCAACTGTTGTACACATTAATATGCTTACTTATTTAAATAAACGATACTGCATGGGGGCCAAGGAATGTGAAAGCGTACGGCACCCATGTGGTGATGAAACCACAGAAAAAAAAAGGTAATATATTATAATATTAACTGTACATTATGTATTTATTATTTTTTTTTTTCAAACGAATGGCAAATTAGCAATATTACGTGATTTGTGACCAATTATTAGTTTAAATAAATCAGTATTTAGTGTGTGTATCTAAATAGCATTTTCATAAGTCTCCACGACAAATGTCGCGTAACCTAAAGCGTTCAGACTATTCAAAGAAATATGAAAATGAAATTGCAACACGGGCGACTATATTATTAAGAGTTCGACTAACGTCACAGCGTAACACCGTGTGTATGGTTGAATTTCAAATCATTAACGAACAATTAATGTGTATATAATATGTATGTTCGGTCGTATATAAAAAAACAGTATTAAACATGTTTTACGGTTGCTTTCAAAGTTTTTTAGGAGAAAGACTTTTTTCAAATTAAAATTTTAACATTTCAAATAAAGTTGTTTTAATTAATGTCCTTTACGTTACAAACACAAAGTTGGCCATTTCGTGTCGTACCCATATAAATATATTGTGCAGACTAAAACGAAAAATATACAACTCCCGGGCACGAAAATGGTTTAAAAACGAACAGCACGTGTCATTAGTACAGTAATATTATTATAAATTTAAAATCGTTAAACACGTTTTCCATTACAAAAAAAAATAAAATGACATATTACAATAATTATTATATCTCCTCCGTCGTCGCGTAGGACGTCGTGTAAATATGGTTAAGTGCAGATTATAATATTATGGCATCCGCATGTTCATTGACGTGATTTATTTATTCATTTGTCATTATGGTCGTAAGTGCTTAATAATAATAATAATACGTATATTTCCAGTGGTTTAGAAAAAACTCGGGCCGCCGGCAAACTGCACGCCTCGTCCCGACAGCGACCTGTGACTGCAACCGACTGATGCGATCACTTAGGTTATACGCGGGTTTTGTTCGGACTCGGTATTTGCATGACTTGTTGGGTTACACACTATATAGTAGCAAACAAACGTCTTCAAAGGTTTTACGTAAATTTTAATAAGAAATATAATATACAATCTATTTATATACAACAATAGCGTACAATACGTGAGATAGGTAATAAAAACATTATTATGGTACATAATTAGAGGATCAATTTAGAAGATCTCGACCCCATTTTCTTTTATGTCTACGGCGAGGATTTCCAGGAAGTGGAGAAAGGATATGTAAGCAGATTATCTGCAACGGATTTTGGAATTTTATTTTAATATATTAAAGAAACGTTTACAAAAGATATTGCCGCTAATTCCTCGATTGAATTAATGCCAAGGTCTTTGTGGAAGGTCAGATTAGAGACAAAGAGCGGATTACATATTTTATAATCTTACAAAGTGTGATATTTTGGAATGCTCGAGTTTTGTTTAAATTTTTAACCTTAACCGATCCCCAGAGTTAGTTGAATCCCAATATCCCATGCGTCCATATATTGGCTTTAAGAGCGTCTTATATATCAGTAGTTTGACTTTAAACATTAAAACAATAAAAACACAATAGGTACATAATAGACTATAGTATGGGTCATCACCCCGTCTGTTGTTTGTCGTCAATATTTCAACAATAATAGTTGGATGGTCCAACGGTTATTGAAGTAAAAAATGATTGCTATCTACAGAGCAGCATTATACTGTTATAGAGAGGGTGTTAACAGGACAGTCGGAGGTTATGGTATGGCACTCGCTCAGCTATAAATGGCACCAAAGTTATTGACAATTCATGTTAGGTATGCAAATTGTTCAAGAAAATTCCGCATCACGACGATTTTCACTGGTTACCACCTATACGCGTGCATAACAAAATAAGCAAATCAAATTTAAAATAGTAAGCCTATACGGTCTGCTACAATGGCTATTTATGTATAGATACTATTGAAACATATTTTTTTCTTATTGGCATTTTTAACATAAATAATTTTAGATTTTAAATAAATATAAAAACATTAGTTTTTGACAATTGGGTCTCGAAAAATCGATAGAATGGTAACAAATACGAGTTTTTAACAGTAATTCAAATTTTACTACGACAAAACACTTGTTAAATATATACAGGCGGGGGGGGGGGGGGGGAGATGGAGACAATAATTAAATCGTTATAAGTGCATAATATGATTCAGTCTTAATATTACCTACTGTAAATTATAATACTATTATAATTTAGTCGTGACCATTCGTCTAACGTCCGTTCCCATCGTGTTCCAGACCGCGAATGCGCTCTTATCGGTGTACCTATAAGTTGAGTAAATATTGTTAAAATGTCTACGTAAATAATCTCCATGCCTCGGTTTCGGGTGACTCGACGATTTAGGAATAACGAAAACGAAATCATAATTTAAAAATTTCAACGAGGAAAAAATTATCGGCCGAGACACACTCAGAGTCGAGAAATGTGACAACCAACTCCGCATGGTATACGAAGTACGAACACGTATTTCATGATGATTTATAGATAATAATATACTTTGCTATTATTGTAATCGTTGCAAAACGCGTTCGCGACGTCTTCGGCTATACCGCCACACCGTTTAATAACATATTATATTATGTGCCTGTTATCAATGCTATTATAATAGTACACGCGACGAAAAAATAATAATAATAATAATATTACGGTTATTAACGATCACGATTTATTGTGCGCAGGCGAAACTCAGCGCGATATTGTCACGATTTATTGTCCGCGTCCCATTATATTTACACGCGCGTTACACATATTATATTATAATATTATTATGGTATGCAACGGTCGCCACCTGTAAGAATTACAATTATCGTCGTTTAAATACCGTATTTGCATATGTAAACACACACATTTACGATAATATGTTGTCAATATTAGACTTATAATTACACATTATTGCATGTACGCATCCGGGACACGCTGCACAGGGACCGCAGAAATTTTCACGATTTCGTAACACCGTGTTTTGGTTTGTCGAGATAAATAAATTAAGGTCAAGTACCTTTACTGTATCCGTTTTTAAAAACACGAAACCCGGGCTTTGGTTGATCGGTATTTTATAATGGTTAACCATAATATGGACTTACCAACATTACATTTTTAAGAATTACAAAAAAAAAAATATAAGTGTAATTTAACTACATATCGCTGCAATATTACGTCCTCATCTAAAATCTAAACATAATTTACACATAACTTTGGTCACAAAGTAAGATCATACAATACATTCAATACATATATTATAATTTTGAACTTTGCTACTGACACAATAATAGTACGTTTTATCCATATTAAATGATATTGTTAAAAGTGAAATGAGAGATTTTTTTTCATTAATTTTATTAAAATTTAATAAAAAAAATAACTTGTCTATAGTCTTCAAAATTAGTTCAGATATCGGTTTGAGTTATTCAAAAATCAATATAAACATGAGGTTTTGATGACATACCTATGACTTTTAAACATTTTCGATAACTGAATCTTTACTATCTGATATTAAAACATTACCGCAGTATTTTGAAAATTATGGGACCGGAACTCTTATTTGCTTTCGAAGAACTCAGAAACAATGTTTTCTGAGTTTTATAGATTCTAATGTTCTATAGGTTTTATAGGTCGTTTTTCAACTGCATGAATAATCATATATTTAAAATGGCATGAAATTAATGACAATCTGAATCTAAATAACTTACAGTAAAATACAAACAGATAAAGACATAAATATATATATTTTAATTTTACTTTTATGACCAAAATAAACGTATGAATTAAGTTTTATTTTAAAACAACACATAATATAGGTAAGTACTGAAGTATTTCAATTTTACAGTCAGAAAGTATTTATTTTTTCTAAGTCTTAAAAAATTCATGTTGGATATACCGGTAATAACCAAAACCCAAAATCTACACGTGTAAGTTTAATCACAAATAGTACATTTTTAAGAATTAAAAAAATTTTCTTAAACACAACCAAAATGAACACCAATATAATTGAGTATAATATATTTTTTGTATAATATGTTTAGACATTTTAAATGAATACTTGCTATTGTCTTCTTTTAGAATAGTATTTTTGTTTTATAATATAATAAAACCTCAGTAGGTACAAGTAGGTTTACTCATAATTGGGGTGATACGTCTATAATAACCATATCGGCATAATATTAATAATTAGGTACAATTACATAATAATATAATAAGCTATGAGCCATTTTGGGAGATTTATCAATAAAAAATCTAAAACCAAAATTTACAAATATATATTTTTTTAACAATTCGTTTGGGCGACAATTCACGAGTTTGTAGTGCGCACATTCGTTTGTTCCAATGTCCGACGACCTTTGTTTTCCGGGGCAACTGGTAAAATGGCAGCTGCACCGTTCTATATATTATTATTATCTTCTCATCCACTACCGTTGCAGACAAGATTCGTTTATAGTCGTCGAATAATATATTGTAATATAGTCGCCTGCAAGTCGGTCGTCGTTTACCCTGTAACTGTAGAACATAATAATAATAATAATATAATAATATGAAAATAAAAATAATAACAACAAAACAACGTTACAATAGTTTCATAAATATAATATTATAATATGTTGTATTCAACGACATCCGACAAATCCAAAGATTACAAGCTGCAGTGTTATTATTATTATAATTTTTTTTGATTTGTGAATCGTCTGATTTATTATAATATCATCGTCTCTATCTTTTATTATCACCCCGCGGGTTGTCCGTATCTACAATAATATAATATAATAATATAACCCTGCACATTGTACGTCATAAACCTATGTATATATATATATATAATATATACGACGTGCGTTTATACGCGTTATAATCGGATTTTTATACGCGGAAAGCAATAAAAAAAAATTTAAAAACCGTCTTTCCTTAGTTTTCAAACACGCGTTGCGTAATCCAAATACATTTTTTCGGTTTTTTTTTCTTTTTAATGTCGTCGTAAACCGTCATCTCACTCGATCCGACGAAACACGCGAAGACTGCGGCTGCCGATCCACATATAGTTTTTTAATAGTACAATATAATATTATAATATACCGAATACCCCCTATACCATACCTGCGGTAGTAGGTATATATTATATTATACATCGCGGTTGAGCAACGTCCGCTTTTACTTTTTTCGAAGGTCGCCTTAATATACTGCATATTATAATATCTAAATACCTCATCTATCCGTGATAGTCGTTCCCCGACCCCCTACGGTTCGTTTATTATTACATCGTATTAATAATGATAATATGTGTTATAATAAAATGTGTGGTTTCGTTCCCGGGAGAGTTGTAAAATAAACAAAAACCGACTATACACGCCATAATATATGACGTCGAAATGTTTTCTTCTCGCTCCTAGGACACGGATTCCATACGTTCCCTGCATCTATATATTAAGTAATACACAATATTTACGTACACGGAATCATCATTTACACCGTCTTAACTTTCGGCGCATTCCTATGCCGGCTATACATATACCTACCATGACAACATATTTTGACAAATGTCTTATACATGCCGTCTATTCGTATTCAACGCTGTACGGTGCAGCACACATCGCAATACGTTGTAATATACGAGCATTTAAATATTCTAAAAAATACACCGGTGCAGTGGTTGCGCGTAGTCGAAATCGTTGCTAAAGCACAAAATTATATTTTTCTCGTACCAAAGTCCAGGCACGGTCGATTCGGCGTTTGATTACCTTAATTGATGCACACGATTTGTGACGCAACATGTCTAGAGCCATGTGGCCGTTATTAGACGACCATAAAAACCAAACAATAAACATGCTGCACCATAATATTATAGTGGACCATTAAACACGTTCATATATAGTGTCATCGGATTAAATATAGACGCGTGCACGCGGGGAAAGCAAAAGAATTCCTCGGCACCGCGCCGCATCGGACGGACGACAGAATAAATTCGTAATGCGCGAAATTATGATATTATATTTGTGATCATGACGTATAATATCCGTCGACGATGCGATCGTCATCGTCGTTTCAAATTGTCTGTCAAGTTACATAATATGATGTATAATATTATAACCATTAGTGCGGGTGGACAACTCTCGAAGAAAAATAATAACGCACGAGCACGGCGTGAAATGATGTGGTCAATAGTATACTCATAAATAAATGAGCGCTGATCCCCGCTGAAAACTGCAGCAATAAAACGAATTGAGTTAAAAACATATGGAATTTATTATTTTTGTTATTATGTTTTTTTATAAACATAATTCTTAGCGCGTACCACGACCAATATTAACCGTTCTTAATATTAAAAAGCCCCCGTAGATTTTATATTTACTCTACTTCACCAGACTCACCACATGATGCGGTTTCCTCAGACTTCAAAAGCAAACTCCAAAATGTATACGACGATAATTTGATAATCAATTATAATATATATATACCTAAGGGAAGGCGTTGCGTTGAATAGGTTTTCGTTCGTTTTATTTGTATTATTATAATATTAAATACCCCCCTAAAAAAAAAAAAAAAAACGGTGTTCACGAATGCCGAATCATAGCAGATATCTCCTGTGATGGATCCATTGTAATATCGTATAATATCTACACGTTTGTCACATTTCTATACGCATCGGCTGTTATATTCAGCAAAAACAACAATATAATAATGTTTAAAAAGAATAATGAAGCCTAAACTAGGAAGTGAAATATTAAAACCGCGGCAAATTTGTTTGAAAAAAAATCTGACAACAATACGTATTATAAACATAATAAATAATAATAATAATATAGGTATACACCATACGATGATCGGATGATATAGTATTATTTTAGAACGATATTCTAGAAACTGAATTCTGCATATTATATTATTATATACGTCAACGAGGACAAACTGTGAATAAGCGACGACGGCAGTTGGTGCGGAAAATAATAATTTTAAAAAAATTAGCCGGCAGGGGGGGATTATAAGTGTGGGGTAGCCAAATGAAACCGCTGATAAGTATAAAGGTTATTAACACTCAAGTCGGACCTGTAGGGTACTTATACCAATACTGCAGTGGTTCTTACACTACACGATTAACGTCGGGCTGTGTACCCATCGAACGTGTTAAAATATAAACTGAAACAAGCCGTGAGCCAGTAACATAATAATATATAATATATCGTATAAGCCATAAAGGTATTACGTCCATCGAGTCATCGAGCCGACAATGGTATCAAATACCAACTGGAAGGACATAAATGCGAATCGTCAAAAATAAATAATATGGTCTGGTGAAACAGCCACATAACGGACGACGCCGTCGAGGCGAACTTTGTATTAGGAAATCGCCTTATTCGTTCTATAGTCCCCCTGTCGCTTCCGAGAGAACGGTAATAAATTGGCGGTCAAATTTTGGACGATAATCAAATTCTATTTTATATTTATAAACTTAAAATTTCACTTTATTTTAGCCAAAATCTATATAGTCCGAACCTCTTGGAAAATATTATACAAATTATCATTTATGATAATTATAGACAATCCAACCGACACGATTCGAAGATAATCAGAATAAACGTCGTACATACAGGGTGATTTTTTTAGCTTGATCACGCCATTTTTTCCTTTATTAGTACATTTATTCAAATTTTCATTTTTATAATTTTTAAGTATCCCTAAAGACAATATTTAAAAATTTTCTGATATTTTTTGTACTACCAAAGGAGTGTCCTGCACATACTTCACATACTTTTATTTTTCAAATGAGAACTCCCCCCCCTTCTTTTTTAATAAAAATTATTTAGCGAATGGTTTTCTTGAAAATGTTGTTGTATCTAAATGACAATCCTAATAAGTAGTTTCTGAGTTATTAAAATATTTATAATAAGAGTAATAATCTTTGAAAATGATTTTATATAAAATAAAACTATATGTAATAGGTATTAGATGTAATGTTTATTAAACTTAGATCATTAATTTTAGAAATTATTTATATTAAAAAATCAATAGTAATTACTAACTTTTTTTAAATTCTAAGCCCCCAATCTACTATTATATCTACCTTATACTTAACCCGTTACCGCGTAGACATAGTATCTTTAGTACACACAGTTTTGTACCTCAAAAACTACTCGCTTAAATTTTGACTTAGATACATCAAAATTATCAAACTTAAAATACATGCTTAATAATTAAAAAGGTGAGTTGCTATTTGAAAATCGGGAGTTTGTATTGTCACAAGATCGTCATTATGTGGTACAATAAATCTCTAGGATTTTCAAGTACCTATATATAGAAGTGATAATCGGCAACGCTAATAATGATAGATTATAAAACCCTAAGAATTAGTCGATTGAGTAAAAAAATGTCAGCGATTCGTGGATATTTACATTTCAGTTTTGCGGGTGCGACGGAAAAATCGCAAACAGTCGTCATAAAAGTCGAAGCAAAACGACATTATTATTACTATTATTGTTTATGTATCTGCACGCGCGCGATATCGTTACACTCGTGATCGTACCGCACCGGATGGGAGAAAATGCTAACCACATATGGTACCTCACACATTATTATATTTATACCATACTCATACATTTCCGAGCATCCAAGGATATTCTATATAGAAACAAGGGTCTCTGCTGTGATAAATCCGCTAATGGACACCACGCCTACAGCGTTATTCCCGGAAAACGTTAAACAAATTGGAATAATCGTTTCCGTTTGCGCGGTGCGTGCGTTGTTCCGGAAATGTGTTTATAAGACTTAACGCCTGATATATATATACATCGTGTACGTGTGTGTGTGTGTGTGTGTGTGTGTCATTGATGGCGTTCCAAGTGAAAAAAATCGTTTTATTATTATTTAAACGCCCAAACATCAAAAAGCTCGGCATCGCGAATAACTGTATGTAATATTATGACAATAAAAAAACGTTCATTAATGGCACGATCGTAAACGCTGAAATCGACCCGCTAATCGCGATACCCGCTCAAAAATAACTTTTCCGCGCAAACCGAAACCGGTGCCAGTTCCGATCGTGCTGCGGCGGCAAAATCGCTAAAATACCAGATCGTTTCCACAACAGCGGACGTCGTATATTATAATGTATTATCATAATAATTATAGACCCGCGTGTAACTACGTAACAGTAAAGTTATACAAACTGTTTAGAAAACTGACAAAATAATAATGTGTCGTCGGCAAAAAAAAAATCGCTATTTGACGAGACGCGTAAATACGCGTTATATACCTATATACCATGATAATATAGCCAGCTGCAGCTGCGGTTGGACGACTTCCAGTCTTTCCGTCCCGGAACGGCTTTCGGTTGGGATACATAAATTTAAATGTATTCACAATTTTAGATTTTTTTTTTTCATGACAAACGTGTTTTTTTCATCAGATCTTTTCGTATTGGATCGATTTTGTGTTTTCACTATTTTTTTATCTCGATGGTTTTATTTTTATGTTATTCTAACGGTAGCCCTCACTTCTGTTTTCATATAAATCTTGACGCACTTACAATTAGTTACGAATATTGAAAATGTATGAAAATAAATCTTCTATCAACTATTATTTATAAGCCTTACAATACATATCATATTATCTACACTCATGTTCATGGTTAAAAGTAATGCAAGCTGCTTTAAGCAATTAAAACACTTATATAGGGTATAAGCGGCATATTATGTCTTGTGAGACATTCTGCCTCGGAAATTTCAAAATATGGGTCCTATTCAATTTAATACTTTTCGGAAAATGTGTATCATAATATATTCACTGAACTTAAAATATTGGTACATCCAGGATAATTATTATAGCTATACGTGTTAAACGCATACTCTGTAGCAGCAACTAACAATAATTGTCTTACAAATTTCAGATGGGCCCCTTATTACGAAAATATGAATTTGTATTTCACTTTAATAACCGCTCGTTACGGTCCATTTTTTTTGCGCCTAGGTATATGCGCATAACTTATAGTAAACAAGGTACGTAGAAAGAAGACGAAAAACCACCGGTTGCATCGGCGTGGTTAAGTTATTCGTTCGAATGCAACGCGCTGTTAATCGCTATGTATTACTCTCTAACACACACCCATATACGAGTCGATTTTGGTTATCAGACCTTGATGAGGTCACTCTAATTACTCGTTTAACCAAGTACAATAACATACAATATTGGGTACATATTATACATTCCGGCACAATTTTTTTCCGTCGATCGCGGTTATTCGGTCAGATCGGAGGTCTTCTTTGTATAATTTACTGTATATTATATTATACTTTAGAGAAAACGAATCCAAGGTGAAAAGAAAAACGTAAAGTGCGTTAAATGTATATCCAACAGTATACTGCCGAGCAAAATATATACTATTTTCACGTGATACTTACACGTGAACAGAACATAATATTATGCATCGTGGCGTGCGGACGACTTTCGACTTACGATGACACGCGATTACGTGTCGATAAACTGCCCAAATAATCAATTTGCCCAAGACTGCAGAAATTGTCTTCCCGTACGAGCCACACACACTATTTTTGTCACGCCTCTGCGTTCATTGATCACTGCAAAGGTAATGCAGGGATGTATGCAACAACCAGAATGTTCTACGAAAATAATTTCATGGAAGAAACGATTTGGTTTTACATATTTTTATTTTGAGTGTCGTGCATAGAGGTTTTAATATGAATATAAGATGTAACCAAAAGTTTATGTTTCTTAAGAACCGTGGTATAGATTTCAGTGTCTGATTGTGCATGGCATACGCCCAGCACTTTTTGCGATTTCCATTTTACCTCCCGGCATTTTTGGGAATTTACACTGGCACGGAAAGAGGTCGCTTTCCAACGCTTCCAACCGTCGTCGAAAACTAAACTTTCTGTGCAAGCGTGACAAAAAACGTTGTTTACGACGATATATTATTATATAAGACGTACTATCTTATTCTCTGGAGTGTGATGGAGTAAATAGAGTAGAGACCGACTGTAACGTCAAAGTCGGCGCGACGCCTACCATTGACCGTTAGTATATAAAATATTATAATAAATTATGTTATGCGACCTTATTCACTTTGTATTACCACAACAATATTATTTACACACGCGTGCATGGAGAGGAAAAATATAATATACGTCCGCAATTCAAAAAAATATCAATTGATGCTTAACGATATTATGTATTGCTCAACCAAATGTTATGTGCATCTATTATATTATATATAGGTAGGTACATCTGTATAGTAAACTTGTTTGCTTTGAATCGAGCGCCGTCCCGACGTCAATATTGTCTATTGTAAAAACGCCTATGTCCATAGATATACATTTATTCACGCCGACTGGATAATAATAATAAATAATTATTGAGGAATGCGGCGGCCGTTCGGTCCTTGGACTTATTGTTACGATATACCAACGAACAAGCGTCTGCTGTGGACACACACGGCATTTGAACGAAATAATGATACCTGCTATACTGGTGAACCGAACCGGTTGAAAACCATATGGATAGATAACCGCGAGGTATATAGTAAAGTTCGAGGCGAAATCATGAGACAAAAATATTTTGAAAACAATGAAAGTGATATAATATCATTATATTTGTGAACAGTGAACACAATATAATATACGCTCTCTGAGCCCAAGGGCTGACAACATTTGTCCTTTATACATGCACATTCATTGACTGCCCACAAGTCGCCCTACTCCACGAAATCGACAAGGCTGAAATTCTACCGATCAATAAATTCTTTTACTTATTTGCGAGCAAATTGTTTAAGTCAATTCCTAATGCCTATGGTATTCGAGTCACCTGAGATTATCAACTTCGCAGTTAGCTGTAATTACCATATATTACCGTATACCTATCATATATTATAGGAACGTTGGAAAATAATACAGAAGCGTCGCTCTCAAAATTATACGAAAACAAGTATATAGGTACTGGGGAATGTCTTGAAAAGCTTGATTTCCAAACATGGACATTTTTATTTCTTTTCTAAATAATTTAATACTGTAGCAAATAACTAAACGTTCGGTGAAAAATATCATTGTTTAATGACAAAAACAATAACATCTGTAAGTGTGATAGACGATTGTGTAAAGGCGTAATCATAATATATTCATGAATGATAAATGTAAGCAATTTACAACATTTTGAAATCTCCAAGTGTGTCATATAGCGACTGTACCATATGTACCTATAGGTATTAATATAATAGAATAGGTTTAGCTGTATGCCTATAGAAACGTTCGTAACGTCACAATATCGAAAAAGGATATAATCATAAAGCTGTTAATTTATTGGCTGTCAATGTCGGGGAAAAAACTATTTACTCATTATTGACATGATTAAACAAAGTAAATGAAAGACATATATTTATTGTGTTACGTGATAAAAAGAACAAACAATAAATTCAGTTTTAAGTTAACGTAATAACGCGTATACATAAAAACAAAGAACTGCGTATAAAAAAGAAATATAACTATATACCTATATTTATTGTACTATATACCTATATTACCCCGAGTTGAATACAAAAGATGATTCAGGAGACATCAAATTTAGACTGAGGCAAAAATAAAACGCGAAATTTCGGTCAAGCTCTTTTTTATACTATTATTATTAGATCTATTAATAAACCCTTATTCAGCTCCGGCTTGAATAAACACTATCGGCAGACGGAACACAATGAGCTCAAGACAAAAAAAAAGCTGTCTGCCAAGTATTACGTGTATGTGAGTACCTATATATACTTAGGTAGATATACAATGAAACGAGAAATAATAAATCCGGCCATAATGTCGTGAAAAATCAAAATTTAATAGTCTGGATTTTTTTTTTATTACTATAAAATTGGTCGGTCATTCCCGTCAACAGAAAAAAAAATCGGTTCCTCGATCGGCGCAATCAGAGCCAATTTATACGCCAAATTGGATTGTTTTAGTCAATGGTGCCGAATGTCACGCATAGTTATAAGAACACGCGTTATAGTAGTCATACACACTAGTAATTTGATATAGGTGGTTAGATTGTTTGATATAGTTGAACAGGCGTTCAGTATAAATCGGTATAATATTATAATAATAAGATGAAGTGGATCTGTTATGACGGTGAGCACGGTGCTAATAATATCTTGCACTTGCAAATTATGTGGTTCGGAGCGGTCTCCATCACGGAATCACGTATCGCAGGGTCAGCATATAATAATATTAGGACATTCGAAATTATAAAGACCAAAATAAGAGGAAAATAGTAAATATTATAATATAGGTAGGTATAATATGTCTCCTCGATTCAGAATCCCGTATATTTATATTACAATATTTTCAATTGTAAAGTCTAAAAACCAACCAAGATTATAAGGAGGCTGCCCTGAGAATGGGGCAAGAGTAAAAGCAGAAACAATAGTAGACATAAAAATATATCTCCGGCGACGAAAAATTATTATTTTCATGTAAAAACTCACACGTCTAAAATACCGTTTCCTTCCAACACAATAATAAAATAGCAGTAATATAATAATATATTGCATTATATTATACTGACCAAATATTATACGTTGATTCGTTATCGATTTGAGCACAATATTATACGGTTGACTGCAAGCCGCCGCCGCAGCCGTCACGCGTCCACCGTCCTGACCGTCGAGTTTTTGTTGTGGTACGCTTCCAGTCGGTGCGACAAATCGTGCACGATGTCTCTGAACACGACTGAGTCGACGTTGTCGCCGAGCACGTACAGAAGCATCCAATCGCCCAGCTTCGACCGGCGCACGATGTTTCCGATGGCCTGCCGTTTGATCAACCGGAATCGTATGCAGAAAAGGTACACCCGCATCCGCGGCGACACTATTATGATGAACCTAAAAATTAAGAAAAAAAAATGTTTCTTTGGATATTCAAAAAAAAACAAATTGACCTAGCGTTCTAATACCCACCCTATACCCCTACATAATTTGCCTAACCCACGCCTTGGACGAAAATGCGTCACTGCAGTGTCTAAAATATGTATCAAACTTCATATCTATGTACCACAAATATAGGTTTATGCGATTGAAATCAAATCGTCCTAGTCCCATATAATATGTATTAGTACGCCATTGTTATTAACAGAGGCGGGGGCGAAAAGTCAATACACAATTTAACCGAAAATGTTGAAATATGTTTTCGATTTTTCTTTATTGCGATAAAATGTGTTCCCTACAGTAATAATAGTTGTATTATACAGTATACACGTCATACAAATTAAATTATACACTCTTATGTCTGACACTTATGAGATCAAAGCACAGTTTACCGCAGTATAGGTAACTGGTATATAACATTATACTTCACCTGCTATAATATTATACCTATAATGCTAGTACACATTATTATAAATTATAATATACTGTTGAAATAGCGCGTATATTAATTTCATTCTCCCGCTGTTGACGTGTAATTAATAACACCCTTATTGAGACTCTAAAAAACGGAAATTTCTGTACAACGTTGTAATATATTATATATTATGTATTATAAAATAAATAATATTATTATTGTTATTTTTACAACATGACGTCTCCGATATTTGTTTTATTTAATAATACTGCACCGAGAATAATTGTTCGTATTATATTATTATTTTCGTTTTCACGTCGACAGTATTATTCGCACCGCGGTCGATGTAAAAACAATAAGTCTTCGGTTGATGCGTTTTTCTTAAAACCGGAGAAAACAACGTCTGCTATATTAATCATTACCTCCTAGAGTCCAACAAATGATATATATATACTATAGTTATACATTTTCTAGCGTGCAGCTTCGTTAACGAAGTAAAAGAAAATGAATGCTAATCTTATTATCTCAGCTTTCGGATGGATACGCTCCGAAGAGTCGCGTACAATACATTTCCTCGGAGATTTATCTTTTCAGTTTTAGACACATAAACAAACCTATAACGGTAATTTGTTTTTGTTTATTCGGTAACTAGTAAAAATGTATAAGCTGAAAAATATACACAAACTACAACCAAGCTATGTATACCTGCATATCATCTGTTTTCAAGTCTAAAAATATAGGTTAAACACAGTTTAAACATTACAAAATTGAACCAATAGTAGGTATCGAGTGTCATCAAGATCCTTCCAGTGCAACCATATCGTATTAATTATATTAGACTAAAATCAAACAATTTAAATTGATACTATTGCATATAGGAACAACCATAAGCATAAAGTTGACTGCATGTTTTTGTTATTGGTTTATTGTTGGTATAAACTTTTTTGCGATGCGATTGTGTATTTTGTTTTATTTTCTACTTGTAGTTAAACCTGTTATTGTATACTTAAACTGACGTCTTTTGTAGGGCAACATTTTATATTTTACTATTAAATCTTTAATCGTAATAAATAAATAACAACGGTCTATAAAACCCTTTGTGGGATGTATACCTGCAGAAAGTAGAAAACATTTTATACGGATACTAAAGAACCCTGCAGGACCCTAACATCCGATTCAATGAAATTCTGTATCTATTATAGTGACTAAAATATATTGTACCTTCTGTGTAAAAACTAAAAGTTGTTTGGACGATCGTATATTATTGTGTCGTCCGATTTACGAATTTATAAGAAAAAAATGTATCTTTCGAACATTTTCAAATCATTTCACTCCAACGAATTTTTTTCTTATTGTCTAAGAAATGCCTATTCTCGTTGGTACGATAAGTAACAATATTATGTTATAGTAATTTGAAAAAACCAAGCACGAGAAAAAATAATTTTAAATTTTGGTACGAAAATATTGGTTATTGCACAACACAATATTATATTAATATATAACCTCTACGCATAGGTGCCTATATACGAGTCCTGCAGCAGTAGCGTTAGACGCTATATAATGTACGCCGAATCTCGATAACTCGAATATATTCTACTTATGTATATTTGGCGTTATATACCTTAAACACTTAAAGGGACCAGACAAAAAATTTAAGCTATTAAGACTCGACTGTAATTTTATATTTGTATAATACCTATAACGAGCATACCTAAAAGCTTCTGCAGACTCACCCCCCTCTCCACCCAAATCGTAGAGCAGATTATATTTATTACTGTCAATTTTATTTCTCATATGCTAGGAAGAGTCAAACATCATCTTGAAATCAATATTTTTTACATGTAGGTATAACATATAACACGAAAAAAAACATTTCATCAGTATACATTACATGACACCGGCAAGCACGTATACCAATACCTGTAAACGATCACGGCTGCCGACAAGACGCCGAGGATCATGAACCAAAACCACAGGAAGACGTAAATCTTTTCGTTGACGGCGTTTAGAGGTAGTATGCATATGGAGTCGTGGGTCTCCACCTCGCCGGACACGCCGAATTTGTGGAAAATGCATTTAGTCATCCTGGGAAATATGAAGATCATTGGGTCCACTCGGTCTTCCTGATCGCTCTCCAGAAACCGAATCACGTCCACGCCGAATGTCAGAAACGCACCATCGAAGAAACGGTTCATCATGAACATTTGCCCTGTCGTCGACACAAAAAAAAAAGGGTTCTTAAAAATTTGACATTTTTAGTATAATTGTAAGACATGTAATAAAACAACAATTTAGTTTTATATTTTTAATTGTTCAGTAATTGTCTCCACATATTATAGTTTTATATTATTAATTGTTCAGTAATTATTCTTTGTATAGGTAATATAATATTGCCGTCGTAGTATTATTATAAATTGTTACATTACACTGACGAGATGACAGATAAAACTATATATTTGGCACAAATTCATAATATCTTAAGAAGAAACACGCCGTTTAAACCTCAAACATAGATAATGTACACAGTAAATAAATGTCATCAAATATAGTGCACTTTTCTCAATTCAAATGAGTTTGTAATAATTAACTTAACAGGCGAAATAAAGAATATATATAATGTGTATAGCGTTTTAAATGTAATCATTCTTATTTCATAATATGAATATAAACTAATTTTATTCATGTAACGTTGACGTTTACAAAAATAATTTTAGCACTTGGTTTCAGGACCACGTGGTTATGACCGTAAACCATAATAATAATAAATAAGCTAAAATGATTTCGGTAATTTGAATAAATCAAATATTCTTTTAATAGAAAACATATTTTATAATATAATATACAGCATATATAACTATATAATCGAAATTCTTTGGATTTTTAAAATAAATATCGAAATACGTTATTATTATCCACTGGGAGTGTCAGGAACTGGGCAAAGCGTCATAAATATATATTTTTATCTAAACATTATTATACTGCATAGAAATTCTCGAAGAACGACTGCAAATGTCTAGGATTTTTTAATTTTCAATAACTAAAACCCGACGTTTTATGTGTAATTGTATAATATAGTTTATAATTATTTGAGAAACATTCGAATCATTTGTTCCTTAATAAACCATAATTATTTAGTTTTAAGACAAATGATGTAGAACTCTAAACTATAATATGGATCAGAATTTTAAGTGAATATTAATTAATTAATGTTATAAACGTAATAGATAAATATAAATCTGACGGTAATGCTAATAACACTTTAGATCAATCACGTATTTGAAAACAGAATAATTTAATATTATGCACTATGTAGCTTAAGCCCTAAGTGTGTCTTTGATGTCAGTTAAAAATAAGTGATCTAAAACCTTTAGAAACTATAGTATAAAATAAAATGATGGACAGCAAAAAATGCGTAAATATTTATATACTAACGACGAACAACCTTGTTTCAAACACTGTGGACTCCTATACCCCCCTCCCCAGTCCCAACCACCAGGAAATATGGTATCTATACTATTGTTTACAATAATTAATAATAATATAATAAAGTCGTATATACAGGTGACACCATATTTCGGTTCTTTTTATATAGTATACAATCAAAAGAGCACAAGTTCGTGTATAATAAATACTGTAGAGAACTCCACTGCGTGCGCCGATCTATCCAATCGACCTCTTCCCATTATCACGCAGATATATAATAGATTGTGCTGATGCATAACAATAGTAATAAGACGGCAAAACAACCGCTAAATGGCCGTCGGCAGGAATTATATACTGCATTTCTCGGGTATAACGGTCGAATGTATGAATAATATATATATATATGCACATTAGGTATATAAACGGATTGCGACGGGTACCAATTTTATAAGAGATTAGTCTAACTATAGAGTTGCAGTACCCGTTCATTGGGCGCGATTACGACACCGGTCGGGCACAAAACTAGTGGTAAAAAAAAAATATCCAATTGACCGTTAATTATTCTGTTTTGACACAACTGTAGTTACCTATAATGCACACTCAGTAATCGGTTCCGAACCCTGTCGCCGCACGATAACATTATAAAATACGGTAATTCATGAAAATTCGTTGTCGTTTTTATATATATTATTATAATACAAATATATTATACCTATACATATTATAAATATATAATTGTATACGTCGTCGCGACCCAATTGGTCGTCGGGCGTGAGCCGAATTTCGTTTGCACCGCCGCCGATATAGACGATTATCATTGTCGTAATAAGAAAACGACGCGTTTCGGATGTGATTTTAAAATATTATATTGTCACTGATATTATAAGAGCGTATTGTGTAGGTATTGTTATTGCAATAATTATTATCATCAAATTTTTATTTTTCAAAAAGCCAATGACACTGTTATTGTCATCACAATGACACAATGTCAGTATACATCGTTTACGAAGATTTTTCACGCGTAATCGAATAAAAAATTATATCAAGATATCCGCCGCAGTCGCGTGCCCGTATAATAATTGTCTGATTTTCGGTAATTTTGCAATAATTCAATAACTGCATACACTATTGAAGCTAATTCCGTCGGTTTTCTGTACGTTATATTAGCCCTGGCCGTCGTCGTCACTTGCTGTCATAGTGTAAAAAGTGAAAATACGACATTTTATGTACCTAATTATCGAGACGTAGAACAATATTTCACGACGACTATTTACTCGAAAACAATTTTTTTTTAGATACTTTTTCTGAAACATGTATATTATTATGGCGCAACGTCTAATAACTATAATGTCGTTAAAAATTATCGATTCAGTTCAACGATTCGTTCGGTATTTTTTATAATTTTTTGTACGAATTTGCATTACGTATAAAAAATGTTGGCCTTAGAATAGAATATCATCAAATTCAGTACGCGTAAAATTGAAAAATCGCGAATTTTGTATACGACTCGATCGGCGGCCAAACCCTGGTCGTCGAGATTATGAGACAGTGGGCCGAAATCACGTTTTCCCACGCACCCGGATTGGACAGGTGGTCGTCGTCAGTAGAAGGCAATGGACATTATAATGCTATCGGCCAGCGGATCGTAGGTAGATATATACATGTTTATTATACAGAGTATACCTAATCCATGTAATCCATTTATAAACCGCTACACTAATTTGCTATTAGTCGATGTCTATGATTTCAAAAACAAAAACAAACAATTTTTGAGGCATATATTGTACCGTTACATTTTTTGGATAAAAATCTACTTTATTTTCTACCTTCCACCGTAGATTTTTAAGGTTTTCCCACTTTTTGTAGCGAATAATAGCAAAAATCATATTTTATAAAATAATTATGTAAATTTTATTGTGACTATTAAACGAGCATACAACACAAGGCAATGTGGGATGGCTTTAGTTTTTACATTAGACACAATTATACATCAGTCTAGACATTTGTTTATTTGTATACCTATATATCACTGCATAATATATTATGTAGGCGTGTAAACATGATGCCACAATGATGATGTCACATTATATTTTGCAGAATTATTTTGCATCGAACCTTTTTTTTAATTTTGGATAAATTTTGATAGCCGCGAAAACAAATAGGTACATATTATTACTTCAAACTTTAAAAAAAGGTCATCAGCCGGAAGTCGGGAAAAACTCGTTGAGACGTCGTGTACGTATAGGAATGCTATAATGATAAACGAGGTACGTTGAATAATATATATCTACACGAGACTTACCCACGACGTTCATGAGCGCCATCGTTTCGCACAGGTAATACCTGTAGGTCCACCAGTTGTGGTACCGCAGGTTCTCCCACAGGTAGTCGAGCAGAATTTTTTTCTTCTGCTTCTTCTCGGCGTCCGTGCATATGGCCACGTCCAGGTCCATCATGAGCGCCCGGATTTTGCCACCTTCCCAGTGTTTCCACAGCCATCTGGGCGTGTAGAACAATATCGCCTGCGTGAAAAAAATAAAATAATAATGTATTAAATTGTATAGAAATAATATGACATTACCTACACTAATCATTATACACTGCAAGGGCCGGTAAAGATAGTATCATTCCCACCGCAGTGCATGCTGCGAACATCACTCTTAGAATAATATATATAACTTCGTCCTACACCTCACCACTTCCAAAAATCTCGATCGGAGCCTCTAGCTAGATCACGCCACTCATAAGCACTTTAATTTCTTTTTTTTCTGAAACACCGCGTGGATGCAATTACATCCCTATGCACACCCCTCGTGGCACCTTCACACCGCTGTGACATTCACCGACATCGCGAGAGCATACCTACAAACGCGGGTGCACACAGTATTAGTATAATATATTATATGAACCGAATATGCGTCATGTATACCATATAGTAATATGACGAGCGACTATATTATTGCATACGACGAGAAACTCACGCGGGACCGATCAATCATTTTGCGGGCCGAACAACAAATTGGCCAACATCCCGTACACATATACACAACCCCTCGCGGTCCCCGCAGTGGACGTCGTTTTTATTGGCCAGTATATTAAAAATAATTAGAAGTAATTTTATATTTTCTTTGGCACCATTGTCGTAGTTTTGGCACCGGTCCGGGCTATGTGCACATTGTGTCAACCTCCGCCGAGAGTGGACTTTTTTTTTATTATTATTTTGTTATTTCTTCGTTTGTTAGGTTCGGTTTTTTCTTAACTTTTTTTTTTTGCGTTAGACCGTTGAGTGATTTACGAGACGTACTTGCCGCGGCTCCTTTCGCTACACCCCCCCCCCCCCCTCTCCCCAACACCCCGTGAGAAAACGAGTCGAGAAACCCGAATCGGACGTATGAGAAATATTTCGACGGAATGTGACGGGGGACCGACCGTCGGACGGACAGCCGTCTGTCGACGCCCGACCGAGAATATAATAATATTAATATAACGATATTGTATTATAATATTCGGCAGAGCGTCCGTCCTGCATGCCGTCGCCGGTCGGTGAAATTTCTTAATTAGAATTGTTTCGTACGGTCTGAGGCGGCGGCGGGGCCAAACGGCGTCCAGTTGAATTAATTTTAATGTTATAATCTAGTCTAGCCAGAGTGAACAGTCGTCGTCACGGCCGGGCTGTTGTTATTATTATTTGTTTTCTTCATATTATTATATATTTATCATTATTTTTTATTATTTTTATTTTTTGTAATTCCACGAAAATTGAGGCCAGCGCAGTTCAGTTACTCGAAGCTATATTATAATGATCCGGACCGTCACTATGTATACATAATAATAGTATATACTATATGGGATCACTGCGCGGATGCTTTACGACTATACCATTGTCTCGGAAACGATGGCTTTAATCCACCGTCACATTTTTAGTCTAATCTTGGTAATATGGAAGAAAAATAATAATAACGTAAAAATGACGCATCCAGCGATCGAACACAAAACAGAAGGGTACGTCAGCTAATGAAGAATAAAATTAACGTACATCAAGCGAGTGATAAATTTAAAATTAAATATCAAATATTTTGGTGTACCTAGCCGTACCGTACCTAACTATAAAATTATAATGTCACACATAAAGAATATAATATACGGTTATTTACCTTGAAAGTATTTTCTATAAAAAAAATGTATTTTGATGGTCTATGGGGTATTATAATAATATAATAATGAAAGATAATATACAAAATATACGTGTCAAAAGTAGGAATATGTATATATTTTTTATTAATTACTGTGCACCTACCAAATCCATAATACACGTAAATACTCGTACAGTATAATATATAAGTAGGTAAATATTAAAATGATTATAAACCAATTGTGTTAAATCTAACGGTTGTATTACTATTGTTTCGTCGCGAGTTGAGTGTATAATATTTAAATTAATAATATATTATAAATTATAATATATGCGTTGCATATTATACAGTAATGTAACAAGAAAAAAATTTGAATAATTAATTAGAATAATATTATTATCTTCAACAATATATGAAATCATTTTCAGTATGATGTAAAAATAAAAATATTAAGCAATAACATTTTGTTATGTTATTCATTTAAACTCGAGTTCACCAATAGCAACATCGTCAACATAATAACACAGTGATCGAAGTGGTGGATGAGGCGTTTGGGGATACATCCAGCACATTTTCCTCTCAAGTCCGTATCTTATATGTATATACATCACGATGTGATACGATTTGGACACACCGCTAAGCTGTATTCAAATGTGCAGTATTATACGTTCATTATTTGAGCATTGTGCCCGCGGGCCGGCGGTGACTACAAAAATGTCAAAACCTAATATAAATTTCCATACCTAAGACATCGTCTAATAACTTATAGGCCGATGATAACGACTTTGTTAAAAAAAACCACCGTGGGTTGGCTTCCCGTCCATCGAACTGCGTTGTACACTAGGTATCTTATGTCACGCCAGGGGAGCGGAAACTAAGGCGTCTCGTCTCTCGTCGTCTTGTTACGAATTCGGTCGAGCGGGAATTTGCCTACGGCACGGCATGCGACAGGACGAGTAACTTGATAGCCGACACGAGTATAATATTAGCGAACGTGCCGAAGAGTAAACAACAGTAGGCACTGGACGAAATGCAAAAAATCAATAATACGACCAAACTTGCACGAGGCTTTAATATATCCATGACTTTAAATCGTTTGATAACAACTCCTAAAATCATTTTAAATAATACGTCACCAAAAAACGTTATAATCACTATGAAAGTCTTATAAATCTTGTACTTTTTTTCTATCCCGTTTTATTTATCGTGTTTCTCGAATAGTCGATGTAAAAACGCCTTAGTTATTGCTTTGTTCCTTTTTTAGAAAACTTACATTAGTATTTTCGAAGTAGAATCCGATCGCTTATCCACCGTAAAATCAACTATAATATATTTAACCTACTACCGCAACGTTCAATGACAATCGAACGAAATTCCTGAGGGTTTTTTGTCTCGAACGTAAAAAATTGGACAAAAAAAAGACTCTGTAGCTTCAGCAAAAACTGAAGAAATGATTCAACGAAATCTCGTTAAAAATTTAGACTAACCTGGCTAAGGCTGACCTACGACGTATCACGTATTGTATACACATATGTATAATTTGTACTATTTGATGGTGTACCTAAAATTTATTATCTAAATCATGTTAGAAAATAAAAACAAGATAATTAACGAGATCCAGTATAATAAATACAAAAATGAATGTATATAGTATATGCAGCCTATAACCTTTATGAAATTCATTATATATTCTTATAATTGATACGTTTACCGCGTGTTCAATTTTTATAATTGGAGCAGCATGTTTACCGGCTATGTATGCGCGGTCCAGTTGACTTGGATATTTCAAAACTAGAACATTACAAACATCGAAAATTAAAACGCAAAGATCGAACGTCACGGACAGTCGTTGAGTATGCTACTCGTTAATTATCCTATATTTAGACATAATTATCAATGTCGAAAGTCCGTCAGATGGGCACAGTGAAAATACGAAATTTCGATTTATCACGACGTTCGGTTTTCGTGGTAATAAGCGTAAATTTTTAACCCAAATCGTCCGGCTCAAATCCTGTTCTTCGAGATGCCGAGGTGACAAAAGTCAAATGTATACGAGATGAACAATTTTGAATTTTAGCGATTCAAAGTCGGAAGACGTACTATTATTCTTAGATCATTTCGTCAAAGGAGCTTTTATTCACCACTCAGTAACCTATAATATCATTTTCCTCCACTGTCCATTATTTCCTCAAAAAAAAAAAAAATAAATAAATAAAAATCTTGACCATTTTCCTCTAATTAGGAATTAAGAATACAATAAATATATATTTTGTAAGTCATATTATATCAACCAAAAAAAAATTATCTTTAAATTATTAACAGTTATTATATTTTTTTATAATTTATATATTATTATCTTTTTATAAAATTATGTTTAATACAGATGATAAAATAAATAGCTAAAAAGACTAAATCAGCTAAATTATCGGCTATAGTATAGTATATAATATTTGGAGAAAAATGGACCCGCTCATAATATTATACCAAAGAGTTTGTATAATAGGCACTGTAGTAGGTACTATAATACTACCTAGTGGCTATAAGTATACTATCGTCTTAAATCGGATGATGCCGGCTGTTGTGTGACGACAGAGGATTGATACCGGCCGACGCAAAATGCAAATACGCGCGTACAGGACGCGTCGGGCCCGAAAAACTCGGCAGAGTCTTAATGGGCTCGGCCGATGATAATTATATATAATGAACGCCGGTCACAAATGCTTTTACCGACCATATGTTTTTGATCAGCGCGCGTGACAACCCATCCGAACATCTATTTTGGCGGATAATCACGAGACGTGAGTATGGTGGGGTTGGGTGGGGGGGGGGGGTATACCTATTGTATGGCGACTATACAGGTTACCTGTCTATAATACCCAGCCAACCCGAAACTTTTAATAAAATCCATTATTTGTTAGCTGCTGACCGCACCATATCTATTTGATTTTCGACCAACGACAGTAAAATTGTTTACGTATAATTGTACCCGCCGTATTTTATCATATTATACGAAATAAATAAATTATTGAATAATGAATATAAATTACGATTCTAAAATAATAAAATTTGTTCAAAGTTGGGGGGCACATAATAATATATGACCAACATACACGTCATACTTCCAACAATATATGCCACAGCCCATATTAATTGACATCACTTTTCGTACTGCACCAACACATATTGTTTCTGAATAATCCACGGTAAAATACAATATAAAAAATAATCGATAAATAATATCGAACGACTTTTGTCGGGTTTGACCGACAAATATTAACTGAAGTTTAACATTTAGATGCCTACGAATATATTTAAAAAGTATATGATACATTTAAAAAAAAAAAAAAATAAAAATACGTGTAATGGCTCGATAAGTGATGGTTGATAAAGTTGTAAATGTATAATATTTTAATTTTTACATAATAAAAAAATAATATAAAATGGTAAACATGTACACTCAAAAGATGAAATATATTATATTGATAAATGAAAACTTATACATTTTACTAGTCTAACCATACTGAAATTGGCCGTCGTTCACAACGATCAAACACCGTGTAGCGCGAACAATTATTATTTCCGAACTTAATGCGTAGGTATACAAATAATCGTAAGTGACATTTTATTATTAGACAAATGAGTATCGCAAATATTATTTCAACTTTTAAGTAGACCTATGACTTATATACTTTTATATACTTCTATACTTTTCGGATCAACGAAATCTCTTACAAGTATGGAACGCATTATAATATATGCACGTTTATACTTTATACTACGAACATGTTCTTCATTGGGGCCCATTATCTTCTTGAAGAATAAATGAAAATATTACTTATATAGTTATTTCATCGCACAAAACACACATTGTCATGCCAAGTGACCTCGATACATTGGTGACTTTGATGATTTTTAACCAAAGATTATAAATCATTTCACCGCGTTTGTCCCCGTCAATAATTTCTCACCTATTGACTATTATTAATATTTTTCAATCATGATTATGCAAAATGAATACTATATTATACAAAGCTTTTATCATTTTAGTTAATAATATAATTATTTTATGATTTATCTAAACACGGAATAAAATATTTTGTTTTCTTGATAATTGGCAATAATTTATGTAAATATATTTTTAAGGTCGAATTATTTAATCCATTGAGTATACCTGCAGTACCTATTTAAATTGTTAAGTACAAATTTTAAATTTTAGGTAGTAGGCGGGTACTAAAATATATTATATACCTTGATATGTGTACTTATACATAAGTAATATTATGTTTATACTATTGTATTGTATAATACTATAATGTAATGGACCACTAATTTTTCATCTTAACATTTTTTTTATACGATTCGAAATGATTTAACAATATGTATACCTATGACTTAATGAGTTGGTTGGGTAAATGATGTAATGATTTACAAGTGTACCTATATAAGGTATACTGCAGAGGTATGTTTAATTGTTTAAATAATTGTTTTTAACTCCACGAACAACGAAAGAAACGTGTTTTCAAACAGAATATAATAACGAAGAACTAAAACGGTTTTCCTGATTCGAAATAAAAAAAAATTATAACGCCCTCCCCCCTCGCACCATCTTCACAACTACCATTTAGTCGTCGCACTGAGCACAGCTGATCTGCAGCTACATATACAATCCACAGGGTTTAAGTTAAACACGAGCAAAATACTAATACGCGTCCTGCCGCTTGCTACATTATATTTACAACATGTTTTTACGTAAATGATGGTAATAGATATCCACGGGCAGGTGTCGCTGGAGATTTTAACCCACAGAATTTTACCAGCCAAACCTTTGGGCGCGGTCTCTGTCAGGGGCGACGGCAGTCTTTACGACTCCCATCCGCGGATATCAAAATATATATACGTTACACGCACCTATTATGCCAGGAGGTACCTCAGTGCCTAAGCTGAGCGTACAATGTTGAATGTATAATATCATATGTATATTATACATATATATAGGTAAAGGAGCGCATGGGCATATATTTACGCATTGCCGTCAAGCTCTACGGGAGTCGAAGAGAGTAGTCTTATTTTTTACTGCGCGTCGTAAAAAACGGAAACCGG
Source organism: Sitobion miscanthi (assembly GCA_008086715.1). Taxonomy (NCBI): domain Eukaryota; kingdom Metazoa; phylum Arthropoda; class Insecta; order Hemiptera; family Aphididae; genus Sitobion; species Sitobion miscanthi. The sequence continues at coordinate 31,356,031 of CM017802.1, forward strand.
TCGTTGAAAAAAAATAAGTTTTTCGTTTTTATCCCTCGTAAAACGAAACGACACAAACGCTTGCAAGCGACGACTGCGGGCAGCGGGCGATAGATTATTGCCTTTACGACATTGACTGGTTTAAACGTGCGCAGACGCACGCGAGTTCGACGGGTAATAATTATGTTATATTACATAGCATATTACGTACTGTTTTATTTTTGTTATTACGGCGAGGGGACAAAAATGAATAAAAAAAACCCCCTATTCTGTAGAGCAACATTTTTTGAGTTGTCTATTTTAAGCAGTACTTGTACATAATATGTATATGCTATAGTAATTTATTATACTACTACACTGTACCTAAATATTCCCCCGTAAAAGCGAACTCAACATACATTTTTTGACGTGAATCTTATCGATATATTATACGCGCTCACGGGATGTTTGTTCGACGTATAAAAAACGGTCGATCGAAACTTCAGTCGTCCGCTCGATACGCGACCGCCCGCTCTAAACCATGGCACGAGGCCTGCTGCAGTTCAGAATATTGTTCACACACACACACAAAATCATTTCGACTGGGACCCGAGTCGGCGGTCTAAATATAAATTGCCTAAAATAAACAATGGATTGTGTTTTGTTTAGTAATTTACTTGATTTAATGTATTATTGACCCTCCATTAACCGAAAAATTAGAACTCTCGATAGAGAGTGATCGTGCTGGAGAAGGAGATAGAGGGAGTGTAAGAGAAAGACGGCAACTTATTCGCGCGTGCGTATTACGCAATCCTAGTTCGTAAAAAAAAAATTACATAGTTGCAGCTGACTATAACTACTTTAATTCGCAGGTCCGAGAGCGGCGCGTGAACCGTTTGTTTTCGTATTTTATCATTATTGTGACGAATGCAACGCGGTGGCGTTTGAGCGGACGTGTAGAAAACATTCGAAACCGGTCCATGCGATTACAACAACAATAATATATTATTATTTATTATTTTATCAATGAATCGGGTCATATTAAAATATAATGAGTTTTGTGAAATATCTTTGTGTACAGCGTACGCCAACTTGAAAATATACGCCATGACATAATATTATTATAATATTATAATGATTGACGATATTGCGTTTATATTAAATTATATCACATATGGGCGGAGATACGATCAAATATTTGAAGGGGCTTGAGTTTAAACAGACTTACGAGTTTCATCATACTTGAATTTATTTTGGACTTAATTTCGATTTTTGATAACGATTATTGACAACAAAATATAAAAATGTGTAAGCTATCATAAAATAAAAACACAAGTGCCTACCTAATAATCTTCCAACAGCAGTATATATGACTTCAACCACATGATTATTTTATTTGTAATACATTAAAATATTTTGTAGCAAATGCAGCCTAATCAATTTCTATATCGATTTCTTTTTTCACGAATCTGTATAAAAAAATATAAATATAAATCCCTTCAACCTACAATTTCCTCCTAGTGCCGTAACTATTACCAGATTTATAACCGAACTCCAATAATCAAGTACCCATCAAGATGATGATTCTAATAAATATTTTTAAGAGTTCAAATAATTAAAGACCCCAAAATCCCTCCTCCCAAATCTCCACCTTAGAGTTGCTGGTATGGAAACTGAATTGCTAATGAATCGATTGGTTCAATAGTAGGCGTATAATATTGTACATACACGCAAAATAATAATAATAATAATAATAACATGCAGTATAGACTATAGATCGTAACACGCAGTAAAAAAATGCAAGAGTAGTTGCAGAGACAACGAATCGACTAAAAGATTTATATACTATATTAAAAAAATAGTGTAATATGTACATCTTGAAAACTTGTATGACCGCCGCAACGTCGTCTGCGACAGTGTCACGCGAGTTTGTTAACACGGCTGCACATTACTCGAGTTTGAAAGTTAAGTTTTTTCCGAAACTTTTAACTTTACTATACATTGACTTTTTTATGATGCACTACAGTTACAGTACAAAACATGGTTTATTTTTTATCGTGCTGAGGGAAAAATAATATTTAACATTTAATAAGATAAAAAAGTGAAGTTCTTCCTACGTATAATTTGTTTAACATATTATGTCGGCGTCGGCTATTTACTAAGGGGCAAAAATGCAGACAATTTATGTATACTTACATAGCGCGGATACCATACAACAGGCTTTGAGGTATAAAATATAATCAAACGACCTAAAATGACTTTGCAGGGGTAAAACCGATCACGCCTCGTAGAATAGTCAAATTTTGGTCAAATTTTGGTCATTTTTTTAATTATTATTTGAAAGAGGAAAACTTATTTAGGTCGCATTAAACTCAGCTTTTTTATTTATCATTAAATAACGCTAGAAAAATACACTTAAAAATAATCAAAATTGTTTGTTACAATCTCTGAAAATAGAGTTTTGAAAATCGGAGTCTAGAGAGACCAGTATGAAACCTTTATCATTCAAAAACAAAAATAAATTATCGAAATCTAACTATTTCACGCTGAAGCGTGTTTTGTTATACCAAAAACGCGTCGACTCCGACACCTTCTACCAGATGACAATGACGACCCCGCCTCTTCCATTCAACCGTATTCCACTGTTAAACGATAACACTTTATGACAAAGTTGAAAGATGATGTACCCGCACTTATTCACTTTCTAAAAGTGCAATATTTAAAAAAAAAGTCATTTTTAACTTTTTCAAAGTAGATTTTTTTTACAGGCTGATTATAATAATTTATAGACCTGACTTGAATGCGCTAATTAAAACGAAAAAAAAGGTGACTCGTCCAGCCTCCAGTTGTATACAATTAAGCGCAATAATAATAATATGTATACATTGAACGACCTATAATATTATAATAATATATTATCGTAAATCGTAGTCGTAGTGCATATGGGCAAACCAACAACGCCCGAACGCGATTAACCTTTCAAACCCGAAACAATGTCGGGCGGCGCTGAGGACATAATAATTATTTATTATAATAATAATGTGATGTATCATTGACTTGGGTCTAGGACACGTTGAAAATTTGCCCAATACCGTTATCATTGTTGTTATTGTTATCATTATACATACTAGGTGCACGCTTAGGCTCGCTCGTCCCAGTAAAACGTTCGCGGTCAATTATCGTCGCACGGGTTACGAATTTTTTTATTCGTCAAAAATAAAATGTTATAACTATGTCATTGTACCGTGCGTTTGTCGCGTGCGCAGATTCCTTCGAAACAAAATAATATTATTTTTATTATTACAAATCGGCCGCGTTCGGCGTTAGTGCGTAGGTATACTAGCTGCATGCACAGGCAGCGGTTAAAAACATATGGTATAATATTATAACGAATAGATACAATATTAAATTACATCAAAACGAGTTTCAGGCGTTCAAATCGTTCCGATTGAACAAATCGTTTTTTGTTTCAGTCAATGTGCGACTAAACGCGTGCACACAACCACGCTGGTATAGTTTTTAAGTTCATGTATGATATTACATCTTGGGTTGGTGTATAGTACGATCGATGCGAACGTCGAAACGTCTTTCTTAAGTATTATTCAATATTAATGGTCAACTATGTACTTACGCGTTATTTTTGTACTCATTATTTTATTACACTTGTAAATATTACAATTTCACTGGGGAGGAGGGAGTTATCCCTCCAAAAAAAAAAATTACTTGCATAATATACATCTCATAGGTATGTGCTTAACGCTCCTCCCTCATAGCCTCAGCGCAGATATGTGTTGAAATGTTGAATTGAGAAATAAGATTTATTATAATGTACAAACGCATAAAGAATACATGATACATTGTAATTCATTTGTTTTATTCTCAAAGGTACAGAAAACAAATTATTATTTAGATTACCATACCTACAGGGAATACCTATCGATTACTTTCCTTATAGGTAGGTATTTAATAGGTGTGCACGGTGGACCCGAATAAATTAAACAACCTATTTACAAACTTACAACATACGTTGGTGCAACAGGACGGGATCTGAGCCTCTGAAGAATATTTAAGTATTTATTTCTTAAATTCAGTTGAACAATTTTAAATGTTAACTAGATATATTATTGTTTTTTATTATTATTATAGTATAATAATATTATGTTTTTTAAAGACATCGAGGACTCGACATCGTCATTAGTCTTATACGTAATATATATATATTTTATACTGGCAATAAAGCCCATTACTGCATGCACAAATAACAATAAAATAACATCATTATTTTATAAATTTATAATATGAGAAAATCTAGTTCTCTTTTAAACACGACAGACCGACTGGTACATAATATTATAATATTATACGTGGGGCGCTTCCGTTTGTATATTCGCTTAAAAGTTATTGCCGAGTGCGGACCCGCACTGTAGTGGGCGTAAATGTGCAATCGAATAACTATTCGTATCGTACCCGTACGTACTATACGACTTTAATGGAAGTGACTCATAATTTAAATAATATAGTAGGTACCTATGTAAATAATTATTTTCCGGCGCACTTACAACGTTAATATATTTATATACAATTACAATAATTGTGTACTCCAAGTCTAACATCATAACTTGCACACTATCATATTCAAAGCTGGGTACTAACTAGTTAGAAAGTTACTTTTTAAATACCTTTCGAAATTAAGTACTTAACTAGTTTGTTTTAATTCAAAATAACTTTGTAACTTAAAGAGTTGAATTTAATGTGTAAAACAACCTAATCTAACTCGTTAAAAACAATAAACACACAAATAGTGATTTTTGTATTTTTTTTTTTTAATTTTCCAAAAATCCAAATGTTTCTTAAAACTGCTGGGTGCCGACTGTTAGTATCTAATATACCGATGATCATAATTTACTAATATTGAGTATTTTCAATTTTATGATAAAAACAATTTTCTTCGCATATAATTTCTAACTAGTTATTTATATTAGCTATATATCTTGTAATTCACGTTAACCACGATACCTTTAGTTATACTGGTCTATAGATACACATTTTATACGAATATACTTTATAGTATCATACTTTTTATATATTTATTTGTTAAACAAAATGACTGATATTCCAATTCGAAATATTACTTAATACTTATTACAAACCTATACTCGAAACATTTGATCAAATTAGTCATCTTTTGTTTAATAAAAATGTTCTATTGTCACCAATAATTCGAGTTTGAGACCCAGTAATTAATTTATGTAATACTTTACATATTATTTTAAAATGTCTGTAAAAGAAACTAACTTCTAACTTCTACTCTAACTTAAGTTATTATTTTCACCAAACTAACTTATATTCTAACTTCGTTAGTATTAAAGTAGCTTAGCTTTAACTACCTAGTTGAAAATAATATCTTACCCAGCTTTGAATTCATATTATACCTATTATCATAAAATACTATTAAAAAGAGACAACTGCAAATCAACTTCGGTTTATTGAGCCATCGCAAAAAATAAACTAAATAATGACTTACATAATTTATTACAAACAATCATTCACATATATTATATTAATACGAGAAAAACGCGTGTACGTCTGGCCGTCGTCTGCATACGACAGTATAATATATTTTATAATTTAATAATATGTAGGTATACACAAATATACAATATATTATATTATTATGTACACCACGGGTGTCGCGAACGATTACGTTATGATATTATGCTAAATTATAATTTATAATAATAGTATAACGTTATATTATTATAGTCTGTACGAAAGATCTCATCCGAAAACAATATTTCAACCGCTACTCTTCTATTTACGACCGGAGATAATCTATTTAGCTTATCGAATCCTCCCGTGAGATCCTGAATAATAATGTCACCGTTTCGTTTCGTTGAACTTTGGATGCTGTTACTTGATATCGTACGGTGACGTGGAAATAGTGTTAATATAATACAAATATGATTTCAAAACAATAATACTGGTTTAGAATAGATTTAACTTATCCGGTGGAAGCATGCAAACGGTTTATATTTAAACACTACAATATTAAATATAGAGATCGTCAATCATCGAAGCGTGTAATTTTTTTTTTTTACTTACAATTTTGTTTCGTCAAATAAATAATTTTTTTTTAACACTTGAGAAAATCAAAAAAGAACTCTCCACAAAACACCTGCCAAAGTTAAAAAAAGGATGAACATTTTCCAATTGGTAGATAGACAACGCGTCATAAAAATACAAACAATAACAATTTATTGTCTTTTTTTCTATTCTCTATTCGAACGGAAACTGAAAGTCACTATAAGGCGACATTTTCTGTTTTATATTAATTAACTTAAGTGTTGTCTGTGCCGAATATTCGACGGCGCCCTTGCACTACACCACATGCGTAGATACATATTAATTGTGTATTCGTTCTGTGGAGATAACCAATCATTTTTCCATCATCCCTATTGCAACGTTTAAAACCAGCTGGGGCCTAAATTTGATGACGATATCAAAAATTTAAAAACGTAATTTTATTTATACATAATATTGACCAGAAACGGTTTTAATTCAGTAACTGCGCTTAACCATAGTACGAAATATGAAAAATCGTCAATGAAGTTTGTGAGCGAGCCACCAGCACACTTAAAATTATATGATAATTTTGTACTATGACACATCAAAACGAACATAATTGCATATAAAATAAATGATAAACTACGATGATAGTGTTGTTCGCGTAGCATCTAAAATCAGACGTTTACGCAGTCCGATCGGCCATTTCGATGTTAATCGGCATCGTTCTGTATCGTAGCTATAGTAGCAGGTAGTAGTGTATAGTATACATAATAATATTATAGGTACCTAATAATAATGATCGTGTTTAAGAGCGTAACGCGTATCGTGCATATACGTCAGCCCCATAACCCCCACCCCCACCGACGGTCTATTCGGCACGTCCCTGACGTTTAAAGTATTATTTTTAGACGTAACCAGCACGTAAATCGCATTGTCCAAAAAAAAAAATAAAAAAAAAAAAAATTTAAAACTAAAACTAAAAAAAAAGGAACGGTACGCGCGCGCGTGTAAAAAAGGGAGGTGGAGAGATGATGGGTTTTAAACGGCTGTTCCGGTGGCCTCCGGCCAAACACGAACCACGGTGTAGGTATATATGGTATCATTTTTCAACCGCACGTGCGATGATCTTTACCAGGTGGCACATTCCTCCACTCCTGCGGACGCTGTAGCGTTTATTTTTTCCACCGTATATATAATAATATTATATCTGAAAACGCGTTTGATGCAGCACACGAATTCAAATCGTGTCGATACGTCATCATCATTGTTTTTTTGTTATTATCGTTACGATCATTATTATTCTGTGTTACGATCGTAACGGAACACGGCGAGGCAGAACCGCATACGTGATAGTTGGCGTCTACTAAGGGGTGAGAGTGGGTGCAGAAGAGGAGGACTAGAGGCGCTGGAGTTAGAACCAAAGGTTACTTTCAAGCGAACATGATCTTCTCCTAGAGATATAAACATACAGAGGAAATTGTGGATATACATTTGTGAACAAAAAATGAATAGTGCGAAGTTCGCAATAAATATTATGTTAATCATAAATTATTGCCTATTATGATACAGGCGACTATTACAGTGTTTTGACTAATTATAACAGTGCTCACCAGGAGAGGTATTGGTTTCTTGCTATCAAATTTTTCGTGATCAAATGTCACTTTTTTGTAAACAGTTTTCGCAAAACATATTTGACGCATGCATATCCATCACATAGGTAATTCATATCTATATACAAATTGATGTTATAAATCTGATAATCAAAATCAATAGTGCTAAAATCCGTGACTGGTGGTATAGTACCTATACTCATAAATGCGATTCTTGAGACTGATCCGACTATAATATAGTCTTCTCTTAAACGTTTTTAATAGTCATTCAAGTCATTGTTAGGTATACTAATTATATACACACAAATTGATCGGATAAATTGATAAAACAATAATATATATGATAATAAAATACAATAGTATCGCAAATAATTACTCATACACCTATATCGGTGCACATGACGTGTGACGAGTCTCGTTGTTTTGTACGACGCGAAAAAAAATTGTGAGTGTGAAAAATTTTAGATTTAACGCGGTCGTTTCAAACCATACTTATATTATTAGATACCTAAGTACTATTTAAACGACTAATGTGTATCGGAACACCGATTACCTCAATCGTCTACACAGGTATGAAAATATATTATTTAGAATCGAAAAGTCGTCATGAGTGAAATGAGTTATTACCCATTATGGTCTTAAAAAATGTTCAACATGATGTTGTTATAATATTATATATCTACTTATGTCGTCCGTAAGACAATATAATATATCAACACTATAATATATTATAATGAACAATTGCTTTCTATGACAAACCGAGGTCGATGGTTTGGCGCGTAGCTTTGGTTTTTGATTAAACGCAATAATAATGTTCTACCACTAAGCGTATCTTCGCGAGTCGCGACACATGTAAATAATAATAATTATGATGATTATGACGATACAGATGTTGTAACAAAATTACTTAATTTCACGGTACGACTTTACGCGATTTAAATTTTAAATAATGAACTTCGCCCGAAAGACATACATAATATTATGATGGTAAAACGTATGTGTGCAGTGTACAATATAATAGATTATACATAAGTAATACATATAAAACTTAATGACTAGATACTATATAATATATACATATAACAATAACATTATAGATGGTACACGTTTAGCTTCCAATCATAGTTTGTCGAAAGATTATTATTATTATTATTATTATTATTATTATTATTATTATTATTATTGTTATATTATTATAATATATAATAAACATAATTACCGACCAACACATCGGCAGAAAATTACCTGCGAAATTTTCGTTTCTGCAGATTGAACGAGAAAAAATAACACCACGTCATCTTTGGGCACGTGTAAATTACATTATACATTATAAAAACTCAATTTTGTTTTTCGTGCAAATACCTCCATCGCATCTCTCACCGATTACCGTTTACGCGTGCTATTGTAGTTCGTGTTCTATAATTATTTAGTATTAAATTATTAAGACACAATGGCTATATGTATATATAACTGTAAGACTATAGCCTATAACCTATACAGACAATACAGGAGAAACCTGGGTAAGACGAGGACAAGAGGTAAGATGGGACATCGCTGTATCTCGAAAACCTTATACTAATCTAATAATCTAATAATCGGAAACTATTGACTTTTGGGAAAAAATGCTTAAACAAAAAAATGCTTATATCAAATATTAATTCAAATATACGGTTCACGGGTGCGTTGAATTTAACAGCAATATATGCGATGTAATATTTTACGAACATAAAATAGTTAATAAGTAATTAAATAATATTGTTTATTCTTAATTACTCTTATCTAACTTTTAATGGCTAGTTTTGTTAGGTTTCGATTATTGTGACTTTGGCAGAGATTATCCTTATTTTAAGAATAATAGACACGTTATATTAAAATATTACAATTTGGGATAAGACGGGAAAAATACAATGGGGCAAGATGGACATGTCACATTTTCCCATGTTATTATTATTTTTTTTTAAAGTTTTAAATTACCTAGGCTTTATTTGTATCCTGTTGTATGAATATACCTAGTATATAAAATTAAATGTTTTATAAGCATATATAACTATAGGTATTATTATTTAGACATTAGATATGAAACTTAACACTATAATTATCATTTTCCTGATAAATGTTAATGTACATCAATAATTGATACATACAATTATTGTATGTGTTTAATGTATTTGTAGTTTGTACAATAAAAAAATAAAGATTTAAACTTGAATAACATTTAATACCTATATGATGTGAAATTAATTGTATTTGTTATGAATAAAAACCTATCTTACCATGGTCCATGATGAGAAAAAAGTAAAAATGTATGTTTAATTAATAATAATATAACAAAACTGAATGGAAATTTAGTAATTACACATAATATTACATACATTGTAATAAAGGATCTTTGTTTTTTCAATAAAATTAATCTTCTTATTAAAGTTCGGTGTCCCATCTTAATCACCTCTACATTATATGTTATCTTATAATTATCCTATATATTATAAAAATATACTGAACAGGGTATTTAACCGAGAACGCTTACCCAGGGAGGGAGGCTATAATTGACCAGTTATTCGTATTCCGATTTTTTAAATTTTTTTAGTATGTATAAATACTCAAAGACGCTATATTTTCATATACTTAGATTTTTATAAAATTTCTGGAGTATACTGAGGCAATTATAAAATTATAATAAGTGATTATAAGTACATTTACAAGTGTAATTATTCTTAAATCATCAAAGCCCCAACATATTTTTAAACGTATTATCATGAACTATCATCCAAAGTATATAAAGTAACAAAAAAAAGGTGTTTCTCATTTTAAAAGACGTTTATACAGTGTAAAATATATATCTAAGTATTTAAAATTTTAGAATGGTGTTTAAGTGTAGGTACTTAAATATTCTAAAAACCAGAACTTGAACAACTTCATTATTAATAAATGAAAAATGGGGATGAGCATGTCTGAGACTGTGTTTCAGAAACTCCCTGCATAATATGAACAATATGTCTCGTATTATAATGGTGTAAACCCCACTCGATTAATAATGTATCCAAAAATATTTATTTCTTTACGGTTTTTATTTTTTTGAACGTATACAAATTACAAAGACGGATATATTTTATATTTGCCGACGTCAATCGCTTTTATGGAACACAAAAGAGCGTAAATAAAATAAAAAAGCTTTTGTTTCATCATCACTGATTTTGCTGCCGTCTCACATAATTTGTTAAAGCATTATACCCACAGAGACAGAATTCCAATCAAAATCTAATTCATTCATCATCGGACATATTATTATCATTCAAACGCAAAATCGTAAATGTCGTTAGAAAAAAAAACCCCGATCAGATTTGGTGGTGTTGAGTAAATTTAATTATTATGAATGCAAATTTGGATTTTTTGAATTATCTAAACTCTTCCGAACATTAAAAATTCTTATTTTTATTCGGTTACTGTTACAACCTTTAAACTAGGTACCCAAGTTTGAATACTTATATTATGTATACTATGAATACTATATATATATGTACCGATATAGGTAGTGATGCACCTCATAAATATCAAAAATTAAAATTTTTTTATAAATATGTAGTTCCTTTGATGGGAATGCCCACCTCCATGTAACAGTAATATTTTTTGGTCTCAGCAAGTAAAATATATTAATATCTCTGTATAGCGGGCACTTAAAATAACAGTACCTATAATATAATACTCATGTGTCCAAAATAGAAAAATGTTAAATTGTTTTCAATTATTTACGACAATACTGGTTATCTAATAATTGAACATTACGATAACGCAATAAACAAGAATCAATTTGTTTAAAACCCCCAAAATAAATTTCGAAAAAATGTGTTGAAATATTAAAATTAGTTTAAAACAAACTAATACCTAGTATTATTATTATTTTTTATTAGAATATGCAAACAAATTTTAAATTTTAAATTTTATACAGTACCTTGATATGTTTTTGTGGTGGGACATGTCCTATCATATACATTTTTTAATTTTTTATTATTTACATACCTAATATTATGTATCTAGTATCTTCTTTCTAAAATTCGCATGCACTCTATCAGGCCACTTCTAAATTTCACTTCTGTTAACGGTCACCTCTGTAGGACGGCCACGAGTGCCACCTCTAAATAACAGTCATTATTTCCTGTCCCTTCAATGACCGTTATATTATGACGTATTACTATAATATCATTTAGGTTAGTAATAATAATAATAATAATAATAATATACTTACATATATATTATAAAACATACACGTCAAGACATCAATCAAACACGTGTTTGAGAACCCAAAAATGTAAAAAAGCAATCGATGTCCAAATAATGTAAAAGCAAAACATCAGAGGCAATAAACTTTATACACATATTCCATTTTATACACGTTATTATGGCAATAAAAATGTTTTTATGGTGCAATTAAAAAGCATATTTTAACGTTTCGTTGTAATGAACAAAAAATAAGTTGATATATTAAAATATTTACACAATATTTTACGTTATTGATCTAATCGTATTACTAATTATATTAGAAAATCGTAAAGTATCATGACAAGTCGTTATTGATAACGCTAGACCGGCGCTATATTGTATGCATACTACATATTGTATATGATAATATATCATTTATATTTTTAAGTATATACATCCTAACAATAATATTATATACCAAGAGACGAATTCGGTTTGTCACGCGTGATTATGATATACCTAATAATATAATATTTTGTCTTAAAAATAACAATAACGCCAACGAAACGCCCGTTTTCATGCTCGTAGGCCACATATTATATTGTTGTGCATTTGTGTAGCGACGATTGTGCCGAGTTCCGACGAGGAGTGTTTAGTCGTGTCAAGCCAAACAACATATTTTAGTGTACTTATTATTATTATTGTTACAGCCCGCGATGAGATTATTTGTTTGGAATTCACACGATTTACGACCGATTACGTCGGTTGCCCGGGTCGACGTTTTACGAGTTTACTTATGTGTGGTCGAGAGTTTTCTTAGGCTTTTTTCCGCTATTTACTTATTTATTTATTTGTTATTATAATTTTTTTCTTCTTTTTTTTTTATTGAGGTTATAACCATCGAAATTTACTATATTTAAACGTTATGACCGATACCGCGGTGTATACGAAACACGAGTTTTGCCGCTACAGACAAATATTGTACGAAAATACGCTACGTCACGCGTGCATAATATTATTATATGATAGACATTAAAATAGTTAGACGTATACACCGTAAACAAATGTACTGTGCGTTTATTTTTTTTTTCCATTTACAGGGAAATAACGGAATTCGGTGACAGTGGTATGACAAATCGCATAGTAATTATTATCAAACAGACAGAAGGAAACGAGTGTCGCTATATAAGTAGTGTCATCCAACGTTATCATCGATCAACGATTACTGTTTAATAATATGAGCTCCTAAGCGGAAATAGTTTTCTCACTCTCATCGGTCGCCTGCCGAAACTGTCACAATTTGTTACTGCCGCGCCCTTCCGTGAGAAAACTTCAAATAAACTAATAAAACCAGCCGCGATGGTGGTAGGAGAAAGAAAACACTTTCGGTCATCAATATTGTAGCCCAGACGTACGAATTCCAGATAATTGTTTGTACGATGACGTCTGATTACGCGATTTTCAAACGTCTGCGCATTAATATTTCCACGGTTGTGCACACCTCTACTCCGATATAAATATCTATATTATATTTAAATTTAGAGGCGCGACTGGAGAACGTTTGGGGAGAGGGGGGGGACATTGTATCGCCCAAATCAGATTTTAATCAAATCCTCATTCCTTCTCACTCACCCACCCCTCACACAGCATATGTGTATCGGAATTTATTAGATTTACAGCATAAACAGTAATTCATCTAATTTTATGCTTGTATAAAATATTAATATTAATATAAAAAAATAAAAAAGCGGGTAAGTGGATGTCACTCTGCTGTGCAGTAGGTTACAAGTGGGTCAATGTATTAAACTTGAATTCAATGATATAATATCATTGAATAAGAAAAACGATTCTGAGCAGAGACGGTTTGTCAGTCTGGATTTTTTATATTGTTATTATTAATTATAGCCTGTATGTTGAATTAATATTATAATATTATTATTTTTTATTCGTTGCTATGGCGATAAACAAAGCGTTAGAAATATTAAAATCCCATCTATAGTGGTTTTTCGTAATTTGTCGGTAATTTTTCCCGTGGCATTAGATGTCTATTGAGAAAATTGAACAATGACCTCTCTAAAGTACCATCTTAATGTAATTTTTTAAAAGATAAGACACTATAATATGTTGAAATCGAAAAACTCCTTCTGATAGAACTTTTGTATACAAGATAAAAAATGAATAAATAAATAAACACCATTGTAAAACCGCTATAGTTTCCTCGCTCAGAATCTAATACCATATTAATTGGGTTGGTATGGTAAATTAATTTGAAAATAAATAAACATACCAGCGGAAAAAACCGTACCGCAGACGAGGACAACGATTCTAGCAAAACGGAAAGGGAACTTCAATGGGGAAGAACATCGTATAGTGCAGCAAAAAAAAAAAAAACACCCTCCATTCGCCGTATTAGTGCAAAAAATATTATATGTACCATAATATGAGCACAATACGATGAGGATTTCTACAAAATAATATGTTGTCGTGAGTATGGTTATCGGTTCTATTTCATATTTGATATAATTAATATGGTCATTGATGGCTTTAATGTCTGTATAGTGTGTAAAGCCTCCTACGGCCCACGTGCTATATTTAAATATAAAAATAAAAAACCTGGCTACGAGGCCGAGTGCAACGGGAATCGCCTATATAGCTGCTATAATATCATATACTCTGCAGCACGACGAGGTGGATCGACGACGTCATACGCTGCTGAAGATCTACGATATTATGTAAGAGCAGCGGAGAGCCCGCGACAGAACTATTATTTTTGCCGAAACAAAAAATGTTACGGTATGATACCGCATTACCTCTGATACCTAGCATACCGTTTGTAACCGAGCGCTGACGAGCAAGTGCAGACTAACAAACTAATATCGTTCCGTGCGATGACATAAATCGAAATGTGGCTCGGGGAGGAAATGTGCAGCACGCGGCGGTGTCCTCGCGACCTTACCTGGAAGAAGAGGCAGAAGCACACCCACTGGTAGTAGCCGTAAGTCTTCCGGTCGTCCGCCTTGCCGCGGGTGTTGTCCACGCCCGGGTACGGGACGGCGACGCCCACCTTCTTCTTGAACGCCTCCTTGATGGTGTACGTCGAGTGTATCCAACAGTACGTGTTGAGCACGTCCTCGGGTATGTCCTTGGTGTGCACGCAGTCGATCGGGTTGCCGACGTACTGCCGGGTGGTGACGATCAGGCTGAACGCGGACAACAGCATCACGGTCAGGCTGTAGTGGAGCCGGAACACGGGCGAGTCGATGTGCACGTGGCTGATTTTCACCAGGCTCTTCAGGCCCCGGAACACGTCAAGCATGGCGTACCGTGCCGGCGGGACACCCCATCCGTAAGCACCGTCGCATTCCCGCAACGGTCGCAATCGTCCGGGCTGTCAGCTGTCGCTGTCGGCGCCGTCCACGTCGACGACGACCAGCAGACGGCCGCCGCCGACCGCACCCGCGGCCGACATCATAGTGGCCACCGCGGTGCTGCTGCTGTTGTTGTTTTCGTTGGTGGTGTTGGTGGAGGTGGTGGTGATGATGGCGACAGCGGTGCTGCTATCGCTGTCGCTACCGCGGTGGTCGTCGTCGTCGTCCTCCGGCCCGCGGCACAGTGCCGCTTCTTCTTGTCGTTCCTCCGCCAGACACCTGCGAACGAAACGCCGGCACGTCATTAGAATTTTTATCATACAATGACGTGTCTTGTCGATTTTTCGACGAGAGAAAAATTGTGAAAAAAATATTAGAACAATTTTTTTATAAAACGCGAGAAAGACTCATCGAGTAACAGCCTATACTCCACAAACCACGTGCACGTGTTAAAAACGGACCGAGAGAACAATATTCACTATGAGGTGGCCGTTTAAACCCGCTAATGATCACGTGACCGATCTCGCCAGTGGCGTGTACTTGGATTTAAATTTGAAAAAATTGCAGTGTGCAGCTACCCTACCCCATCCCATTCGCGCTAAGACTGCGATAAAGTGCATAAAGTAGCTCGTTCAAATATTGCACGCGTTCGACGTTTCAACGACATACTATTAAGGTATCGTTTACATACGATACGACGACGAGTTTGCGTAACCCTAAGAATAAAACGTACCTACGTCTCGTGATCGATGTTTGCGCGTCATGACGATATTATTATAATATGATGCCTACCCACGGCGGATATTGTGTTTCCGATACGATATAATAACACGTCCGATCCGGACCCAAATACTCGGCCGTGTTCGCCTAACGCGCGTGGTAATATACGCGAACGCGACGACACGTATAACATGTCGGAGGAAACGAATATATTTTGTTTGCGCGGGTCCGACATGTCGCACGATATTATTATTATTATATGATATACACGCTCGTATTTCAGCTTACGTCATTTAAGTCGAAGAAGAAGAATAATAATATGTTTGCGCAAAACCCGCGAATTTGCTCACAGCGCGCCGCCACGATCGGTTCTAAACCAGCCGCGGACGACCGTTAATAACAATTTATAATTGTTATGCGCCGCCGATTTAAATTATTCGCGTGCGCCGTTTCGTAATCCGCCCGTGCGCGCGTTTCCAACTAGACGAATTATTAAATTATCATAATATGTAGGTATAGGTTACCTCTAAATCGGCCGTTGCGGCGGACGAAGAAGACTTTGAAAAATAATAAAAACTTCTTACGATAATTATTATTATGGTAATCGGTAGCGTATTTTAATTAATATGATATTATGGATACAAGAATCATAATATATAAGCTCGTATAAAGTGAAGACATACCCGGTCTGGAGAGGTACATACCACCTATAGGCTATAAGTACACGTGACTCACGCGACACGATTATCAACGCGTAAAAAAGTATAACGACGACGACGACGGATAAGACGATAATAATAATAATAAATACGACAACGTCTTGCGGATGTTTATATATATATATATATGTGTGTGTGTGTGTGTGTGTGTGTGTGACCGCTAACAGGGTTAAGATATATTTGTATTAATATGATTACTATTATTATTATTATTATTATCGCATACACATAATATGCGGTCGTGTAATAGACGTATATGCGCAGTGTAATGACGACTGTCTGCTCGCCGCCGCCAAAAGGCCGGGACCCTAAGAATACAATATTCCTCGTCCCCTAGGTCGTAAAAAGAGAAATAAAGAAAAACGCAAAGACGAAGCCATTTTTATCGTCGCCCGACGGACGAGTTTAGCCGGCGAGGGGTGACCGACTCGGATCTGGTTTCGGATTATGCGGCACAGAGAGTATACGAAACACGAAATAATATTATAAATCAACCTCTATAATACGCACGTGATGATAATAATTATGTACAACGCGTGTCGTTCACAGATTCTTTATACGGTTTATGTATTTATTTAATTATTTATTATTATTATTATTACCAGCTTCTATGCAGCGCGTCTCTAAACGACGGTAATTATTTTGTTATTATTATTGTCGCCGTAAAATAATTTTAACAAGCCGATTCGACGCTGAGGGACCAGTAACACTATTATATGGAGGCGAGTAGAGGCAGATCAAAACCACTGCTGCAGCCGCTGTTGGCAACCGTCTCACGAGTCTCGCCCCGCGATCTAAACTATGTCTTTCTGAACATAATAATAATAATATTATCATCTTTCGGTAATACGTTCTCGATTTACGAATCGCCTAATAACGATGGGCCTGATACAACCGATAGGTATTCGTCCCATTTTTTTTTTCGATCATTATTACGGCGGTGTTTATCGTAAACCTTTTAACACGTGCGCACCGCCGACGCCGTCGAATAAATAAAAAAATCGGTAAACGCAACCGCCGACTGACTATATATACCGCATAGATACAGCTATAATATTATTATTATATACCGGCATGAAAGCGTTTATTTCTGTTTTCACGCCACTGTACGTATTAAAACGGAAACGTAAGTTAATCGACTAAGGTCCTCGACGAGACATTATCGTATATTCGTTCATTCAATAATAGCAAATTGCAAGCGAGTGTGTTACGGCTATCGTTATACCAGTATTCTGGTTACGGTTTCAGAGGTGTACTCGCCGTCGGGGTTATTTTACTCCACTATAGCAGCCTAAATTGAAACGCTTCTAAAAAAATCACCATACGCAAGTATAAATATATACGACCCATAACACTTACAGAGTGCAGCTAGAGAGGTAGATATTATCATTGTGCTCTGTCCGATTTTTAAGGAAGATGCACTTTTATTATTGAAACGTGGTAGATAAATTTAGTTGTTGACACACAAGTTTTCAGCTGTAGAATAACTGATTGAACATAGGAATTGTAATTTATAGGTAAGTGTTAATGTGGCCTATGTTTTTGACACGCAAATTGTTCAAAAATTATTACTTATGAGTTATGAGTAATGCCCGCAGCCGAGATTTCAATGCAGAATGCATCTTTTTGGGTAATCTAAGAAAATTTTTTCCGAATACCTACAAATTTTGTTTCATGAAAAAGATACTTCAACAATAACAATTTTATTTTGCATTTTTCGGCATATTTGGATGCTTTTTCCATTTTTTAACAATTTTCAGTAATTTTGTTAGTTTCAATGCATATTTGTAGATTAAACAACTTACTACTTTAAATTTAACTAATTTATAATATTATCTAAAGATAATTTATTAATTTATTTTCTTGATGGTTTAATGAATTTTCGGATTTTTCTATACAAATTGTCAATCGTTTCTATAATACACCGCCGCATCAATTGATAGAATTTTTTTTTCAATAAAAATATATTAAGTAAATTATTTTAAGCTATTATTGTAAATTATAAATTAGGTAGGTAACAAATAATAATTGAATTAAAAAATAATTTTATACAACAATTTTTAAGGGAAATTTTTAGCTATATTTAAAGCTTTTTTTAAGGTTTTTAAAGCATATAAATCTGGGCACTACTGATGAAGTATTTTGTATAAACATAAACTAAAAAGTGTTTCGTTTTATTATTCATTCCGTTGAATACGGTATTCAAAAACAATTACAGATAAACTTATTTCCCGCACCAAATCTATTTAACATTTTATTATACATTGATCATAGTCGATTGAGAAAACCGTCAGTATCATATAATGATATAGATTATAGTTCAGAATTTCTCAATCCAAGGTATGTAAAAGAAATCTTGCATTAAAAAAAAAATGTATTATTATCGGTGTTGTCTATAGCTTCATATTGCTATTTAGTGTCATCGAGATATCTGTGCAAAAAATACAGGTTTCCGCTTAATATACACAAAAAATAAATATAGAAATAAATTGAACATAGAAAGGGTTTAAAAAAAGGTTAAATCATTTTCAACATTCTTAGTTCTTATCTGGAGTTCGCCAGAGTTATAGTCGTCTCTAGTTTTGCTATGTTATTGTGATCCATTATCTCTTAGTTATCTTCTAATTCGGTTTTACCTGTGCTAAATGTCTCGCGGAATCAATTCATAGGGAAGATTTACTCGAGTGTTCTGCATCCAAAAATGTTTTTCCCCGTTTTTCGCACACGCTTCTGAGCAAAGTTATAAAAAATTTCAAACAATACGTTCAACTTATTTCTATGTTTATTTTTTGTTTAAATTTCCCAACATGAACCCTGATATTGACGTCGTTCTTTCAAAACAACACCAATCGTCTCATTTAAGAGTTTAAACCATAATAATTATAATAGTAAAAAAAATAATAACTGTAGGTACTAACCTACCTACTTCATTTTGCATTTGAGCATTAAATATTTATATTTTCATAATTTTTTTTTCTTCTTTTCTTTTATTTTTAGTGTCAATTACAAAGGTTATTAGTTTACGGTTAGGTTGGAAAATAACGTATACATTTTTTAATAAATAACCAAAAAAGGTTATTAGATCAAAATAGTATGGTGCGCGAAAATGTTTAAAATGTATGCCTCTAGGCTTTAGGTACAATTTTGGACATGAAAATATTCAGAACCGCTGTCATACGGCATAGGCCTAGGTACATTGATCAGTATTCACTATTCAACATAATATTATCAATTAATAAAATCGAAACGATATAAGTAATATTTTATATATATTAAACTGTAAATATTATAATAAATTATACATAATACTATGTACTACTAACTTGGATCGTGTCACACTTCCGTGCTCTTTTCCTTTAGAGTGTAAAGTAAAATGATTTAAGTGACAATCTAGACAGATTATTGTTATTTTTTTCGAATGTTGACCAACTACCATTCATCTGTGACATTTTTCTGACCTGTAGTGTAGTTATCGTATAAAATTGCAATAAATTATTATTTTTGTGGCATAGTTCAAGATTAATGGCATACAATACACTTTTTTACATCTATCATTTGACCAAATTAAAGGAATGCTTTAGATTTTAGCTGTAAAAACAACATAACCCATTATAATAAAAACTGATGTGACACGCACTAATATTTCGTAAAAAGTTTTCATTACAGACTATAATTAGTAAAGATACAAACTAATCTTCACGATTGTCGAGCTCAGTATAATATTATCGAATAATTTATTATCGTTGATGTCGAAACACGAGAATAAAAAACCTACATTTAAAAATTCCAGTAAATAATCCTAGTGTATATTATATTTATTTTTATCAGATTTAAAATAAACATAAACTCGTACAAATAACTACTGTGTGTATACTGTCACTAGTAGGTGGTATAATTGGTAATATTTATTATTTAGTAAGTATACTTCGAAAAAAACGACTTGTTTAACGTGCGCTCTTTTACTAATCAAAAAAACAGCATGTTATTTTTTAAAGAAAAAACATACAGAACATGAATTATTTTTAGTGGTAGCTTTCGTTTTTTAGTTAATTTTAGTACAATGATAACTGATTTTCAAATTCAATTAATTTTTTTTAAACATGTTTTTGTATAAAATCCTTACTCTTGCATAGGAACACAGAGCCCTTTGATTTTATAAATGTGTAAAATATAAATAGTCTGAGCTATTTTCTAAAGAAGTTGTATCAAACATTTTTTTTAAATAATAAGCAGTAAAGTTAACAAAAAATATAATATTTATTTCACATTTCTAGTTTATATTTTTTTATTTAATAAGTAACTATAGTAAGTACGTATACTAACTAAATCAAGAGTGACAATATCACCATTAAATAAGTTTTGATTACTGTCTAATAAATTATTGCACCTAAGGCCAGAGGTTATAGAGTCGTTGTGCAGGCACCGGTAAGTCATCATTTCCACCTCTAACTAATTTAATTTTTTTTTATATTTCATATGTATACAAATTGTATGGTACAAATAGGATACAAATCGGGTAAAAAAACATAAAATCTGCCCGAAATTGATCGGTCGTCTGCTGGACGTTCCGGGTGCCTACATGACAACATCGTTACAGAACCCGAACTTAAGATTCGATTTTACGTCAAATGGAAAGGGTATACATTGTTTTAAGGAGGTTATAAATTAATACGAATCTGTTACAAAAAGATAAAATTGGTTAGAAGATTGAAATTATGAATTACGGGTGACTTACGGGTGCCAGAACAACCCACATCCAAATCAGTGTGTTGCAACAAATAAATAATTGTAACTCCTTCTCACATAAATTAAAATAAATGTTGTTGGTTAATGTCGTGTTTGGTAAAATAGTTTAAATCAGTACTTAAAGTACCGATCACCAGTTAAGATTATAAAATGTTGTATATTAACGGTATCAATAGAATTAATATTTACGTAAAACATAGGTATTTTTTTCGAATCAGGTTTTTTGAAAACCCGTGCCTCGTGGTGAACAGACTTTCCGATTAGTGATGATCTCACTAAACGTTGCCTTGGTTGTACCGCGGAGATGTTCATTCCATACACCAGAGACTTAGGCATGAAAAAATTGTTTTACTTAAATAGAAAATATGTGTATGTAAAATCAAAATGTAATCCTAATCCAACCTAACAGACAACAGATTTAAGATTCAATTCATAGTTTCTCGAATGCGAAAATCTCTCATCTCGTCGGACAAAACGGACCGGTGATGGTTCGTAATGATGTTATTATTATAATTTTGTTTAAGTATTGAATATAGTACCTATTAAGGTATAATATACTTAGGGGTCAATCCATGTCAAGATTGTAGCGTATTACAATAGTTAATAACTATTATCAGACATGTGGGAACGCGAGTTGCATTTTTAACGGTGTAGATTTGATAGCGACGAGACGACGAGTGACGATAAAACCCGCGCTGGATACCGATCAGGTAGTGTACAATAATAGGTCATACGATTTGTTAGGTAAGGTAAGACTATACATTTATTACATAATATCTTTATTATAGATGGTACTCACTTTTTTCGGTAAGGTAATACGGCGACGAGAAATCCGCGTTTCGGGGGTTTTGTTTTTTACTCGGAAACCGGTTCCGATGCGCGAAACCCCGAGTACGGGCCCTTACGCCCCCGATAAGAATGATACGATTATCGAATTCCAACCGGTGTATTACAAGACGTTATGATAGTGTATATAGATGACGCGTCGGCGCCCGAAGACGATGATCGCTGGCGAAAAGTGTCGGCTAGCGACGACCGCGGACCTCGAGCGATAAACCGAACCGAATCGAATCCGCCAGCGTTTAAGTATAATAATATAATATATTATTATTATTATTATAACTTACAATAATATTATACTTAATAATAATAACAACATGATATTATCGTGCACTGCCGAAGTTATAATATTGTTTCGCGTGATTATGTTACTTGTATATGATATTATTATTGTGCGTCGTCGTCGGCTACACACGGCGGTGGCACTCGCACGACTTGTAGACGTACGCACAGACGCCAAAGTACGGAGACGGAATCCCCTGAGCGCGACCACGTCTCCGCCGCCCGCCACACACGCACGCGATATTCACTCCACACACGCGTTCTATATTTAAATCGCCCTTCCCTTCGCCCCGTTCGCCAGCCCGACAGTGTGTGTCCGTGTCGGCGTATAAGTTCGAATGTGTGTGTGTGTGTGTGTTGGTCTGGTATGTAAGTTCGAGTGAGTGCGTGTGGTATAGAGTTTATAAGATAGTGTGCGCGTGTGAGTGTTGCGGTCTCACCGATTCGATTGACTCTCACACCGGAGCGCCTACAAGTTCGTTTTGTGTAAGACGTGTGTGATGCGTGTACCTACCTAACTATAATAATATACAATATACTTAGTCATATAGAAAAAAAGCATGGTTTTAACTTATAAATCTCTCTCTCTCTCTCTTTCTCTCCTCACTCTCTCTCTATGTGTAGGTACTGAAACGATCGCGATGTTTCGAATCATTTGAGTCGAATGTGAAGGCCGAAGATTAGTGATTGCTGTAAAAATGTTATTATACTTTGTTGGTCGCTTCTGTTTATTTATAATTTATTGTTTTATGTAAACCTTTATATTATATAGTTGATTAGTATTATTTTGGACATGCGTTATACACTTACACGTATCTTATCAATTTCATACAAGTTTCTGCTAAATCGTCAAAGTTAAACGTACACCAATATACACTTTGTACTGAGATGCATTTTTGGGCCGAGAACTGTTAACAAATGAAAGTCAAAAGGCGATGTGAGTGAACACTCAGGATCCAAGTGCATTTTATTCTGCCACAACATGTTCCTATCATCCATTCATTCTTTGCACTTAATTAATGTCTGGATGTGATATTTTTAAAAACATATATTTTGACTATGACACCACGGAAAACGATTAACACGTACTCCTATTTAAGTAGGATGTTCGTAGTCTCCACCATTTACAACTCCATACCACCATACCCCGTTATACTTTTTACACCACTAAAAAACTAGGATACGTCTCATTGTGCCGATTTACTCAGACAAAATCGTAAAGCTTTCCCTTGTGGTTTTTTTTATTTTGATAAGTGATAAATGAACTTTTGATTTTTATTTAATTTGACATGGAAAACAATGTAACGTCCTGTTTAGTGTTCACATAATGCTTAAAATGCAAACATAAATGAAACGATTGAAGTGGACCAAAATGTATCTTATAGTCTTTAATTATGGTAAGTTGTTAAGGTTAACTATCCCACATCCTCTGCACCTATAGAGTATAAACTGCATAGGTACACCACACGGTCCATACCGCTCTGGAGTTTGGAAAGCATATACGCAAGCCCAGATTAAAGATCAATTGGGCTCCGGGACACCATACACTTAGTGGGCCCCCATCAACGTTAAGTTCAAAATAATTGTATCATTACATATTAACGACTTTATATTATTGTATAATTTTTACATAATATGTTATTGTACACGGGTTTGTTTTTAACAATAATGATCGATGTTATGGAATTTTGTTCAAACAAAAAAAATTGTGTTTTTTTATTTTTAACAGCAATTTTTTTTATAACATTTTTAATCACGCAGTTGTATACCAATAATAAAATCGACTTTATTTTTTCAAATGGTAAGCACTATATTTTTCGATGGATTCAGGTAAAGCTTTTTTTCTAAACATTTTGACAATCAAATATGAAATGATCAATTTTGGTTCGCTAGGTTATTAATTATGGTCCTCTAAAGTTTAGTATAATAAGCATTAATACTTTTAACAGAAATACCTAATTTACAAGAGCTAATTAATTTTTTCTTATGACTACTTTTTTCTATACTTAAATAGTTAAATCAGACATCAGTAATCTAAAATGCTCAAAAAAAAAAAACATAAACAAAATGGTTGGCAAACATAGTTGATTATGTATAGTAATATTTCTAGATATAAAATTGAGAACAATTTTATTTTATAATTATTAATAACAATTTACCTACTAACCTACTATACCTACCAACTAAAATATTTTTTTTTTTTTGGAAAACTTTATTGGACGCATTAAAAAAATATATTTCGGGGATTAAGATGGGCCCCAGGACCATGTCCCCTTTAATCCAGGCTTGTGATATACTGTCCCGTTTTCAAACAACCACACTTTGTAGGTATATTATAATATTCAACGTTGAACTTACGTGATATTTCTTTTTAATTTATTCGAAAAACTGATTTCCAATTCAACGCCGACACATGTACGGGTAACACTTTGCCAAAATCCCGAAACACGCTGTTAATATGGACGATTCCCGGTCCAGTATAGTTGCTGGTGACAGTAAAACGTAGGTAATATTTTTCAAATATTTTTTCTTCGTTGGATCATATTATATACACATTACCGTTGAATGATCAAATCTAGAAAAACGTTTGATATTTATACAATTATTATAGGAACATAAAATAAAAGAATTGCCTAACATTTTTAGTGTTACATAATGTTCTATAAAAATAATATAAACATTTTTTCAAGCGTGTATATTGGTATCATAAAATCAATTTTTTTTTTATCAATCGCACTCAATAAGTCAATTCACGACCACCAAGTCGTATTACAAATATGTATTATGTATAGGTAATTTTATATCGTAGGTAATACCAATCAGCAATCACAGACGTATAATTTGGTTGATAAATTAATTGAAAAACTTAAATATATTTGTTTGTAATTACCTAAGTATTTATTAACCAACATCGCATTAAAAACTTTTTTTGTATATATTTTTAAGTATATTTTTTTTAAAAAAAAAGAGTGACAAGCCTATATTATTCTTATCGAATGTATAATGATTCAACCTTACATAATAATTTCCATTCGGTAATGCCAGTTAAGTAATATGTTTTAAACCTATAATATATAAAGCTATTTTTTCTTAGTTTGACTGCTCTATTACATGAAAATATTTGTGAATACATATAATTATTAACTATCTACTAAACCTACCTACCTATATACGAAATATGTAATATGTATAATGTATGGGTATTATTATAAATTATTTCAATTATATACCTATACTGTAATATATTATTAAGTCTACCCATATACATGGATAAGTTTTTTTGAAATAATATCCTTCATTAGTTCGTTATAGACTAATTTAGTATAATATAGCTTGAGTGTGTATGTATATCTAATATCTATACTGCAGTTCCCCGCTGAGATTTTTTATTGAAACTCGGAAGATTACGCCATAGAAGGTTATGCTAGGGCCCGGATTTCAATGCAAAGTCCATATTTTTTTGGTTGATCATACACAATGCTTTTTAAGTACATAATTCGTTTCATGTAACGAGGGTTTGAATGCTACAAATTTTATTTATCATTTTTTGACGTTTTTTTTCATTTTTGGAGCATTTTAAGCATTATTGGGTCATTTTGTTGATTTTTAATGCATATTTGTTCAATATAGATATAAAATTTAGCCTATTGAAAATATTATCTAAAGATAAATTATTTTCTTAATATTTAAGAATGTTTATCAGATTTGTCCATACACGTTGTCAATTTTTTTTTTCGATTCAGATTTTATTTTATCTTAATTTATCATGATTACTGTGGAGCGTCACCCATATTCGGTCAAATAACAAATAATCAGTCAGTTCATGTTACATCATAGCAGCATCATAGCAGTCAATATTTAAAATTTTCAATTTTTTTTAATAAAATAATAAATTAATAAATAATAATTATACCTATTTCATTTATAAATTACAATTTGTATAAAAAAATATATATTACGGTAAAATGCATTTTTTAAGGACATTTTCGGCTATTTTTTAGAGCATATTTGTATGGTTTTAAATGCATTTAAATCCGGGCCCTAGTTATAACTTATATTGTTATTTATATTTTAATTTTTCAATATAAAAGTAGACTGGGAAGTGAGATCGTAGAATCAATGTTATTTTTCCGCATTAAAGGAAGCAACGCGGATTTATGGGAGGTATAAGTGTACAACTACACTCCCCTTAAAATTTCAAACGTCTAATTCAACCGAAATTCATAACAACTTAGGTACCTAATAGGTTATTACTTATTATATTTGCAACAGCTCTTTTATAAAGGAAAAAGATCCCATCAAGAAGAAAATCCCACGTACCTACTGCGTTCAATTATAATTTATAGCTCATCATTTCCATAGTTGAGTCACTATAATAACATTAAAAATTTTAAAATAATATTAATTCATTGTTTTCTAAAACAAAATTATAAAGAAAGAATAGGTACATTTGCGTTAAATTTGTCATAATTTTGTTTGTAAGCTATATAGTATAATATACCAGTATAAATTATTATAATGCTATATACATCAAATTAAGTAATTCTATGTACTGCCATCATAAAAGATTCGTTTATAATATTTATGTACGTACGTTGATATATGTCTTTATTGAATAATAAAGAAATTGCTTATTTTTTATTTGTGTGTGTAAAAATAATAATTTTACCTAACCCTCAATTTTACTACCTATAAAAAGTTTTAAAAAATTGGTTATTTGTGATTTACTATAATATCTTTCGAGTAGGTAATAAAATAATTTTTGCAGTATAAAATATATTGATATATAAATTACATTTGACAATATGACATAATATAAGCAGTAATACATGCAGTAGACATCTATAGTGATAAGATAGTTATTTACTTCAGTGATGTATGTGTATGTCTTGTGATACATTCACGCGTGTGCGTAAAATACATAAACTAGTTGGATTATGTATTATAATAGGTAATGATAGTAAGCATAACACCCTTACGGCTTTGAGTACCAATCTATACAGATTTTCAAAAACAAATCCGTACCTATCTATCATTTATGAGCTTTTACTTGTCAACAATCAACATCATCAACATTTTAAAACTTACTGAACTTCGTCAACTAATCACTATAATATATGCATCCGCCATCCAACGTAGTATAGAAACCTAACTCTATTACGTTACCTACCAATTTTTACAAAGTAGATAAGTAAGTAACTATGTAGGATTTAGGTAGGTACTCCATTCCTTTTCCCTAACTAAGTTCCATATTTATAATTTACATTTCATTATTTCACTCTGTAAACATGACAAAGGTAACGTCGTGTTGGTATCTAATATATGCAATAGTTGAGCAAAAACATATAGAATAGGTAATAAAATACGGTTAATAGAAAGAACCATGCAGAAGCTACAGAGAATATATCCTCATTTGAAAAACGGAAAAACGATAGGTACACCATGCCGGACGAGGTGCAGTTTTGTCCAAAAACGGCACAAATGGCAAAAAGATTTCGTGAAAAAAAAACGGACAGTGCAGAACGACTCGCTTGTACCTATACATATAATATTATAAAGGGTTCATTGTGGTTTAATTGCTGAGCATGGAAACTGAAAACCAGAATAGGAAAGAACGGCTTGTGACGTCATAGAGTTATTTTAACTACAGGATTATCACTGGAATACATTTTTTCGTCCGCACACCGCGTTGTAGTAGGTATATATCGTGTATAATATATATAATATGCTATTGCCGTAATACGCGATCCCCGCATGCTGGAACGGATTATTATTATTTTTACTATTACTATTATAACTATTATTTTTATTATTTTTTTTAACACCGCTCGCATTTTAAATAGACATTACGTCGCAGTATAACATACTTGGATCCTGGAGGTGTCGCCTGACGGAGTCGATTTATAACTTTACGGATTTATTTCTCAGTGTCACTCTCACTCTCTCTCTCTCTCAAATCTCTGAATGAATGTAAATGTTTATGTATAAGTCACAGCCAGTATATAATATAGTCGCAGACATCTTCTACAATTGTACAAAACTCTCGACAGAAATCTCCATCAGCAATCACACTGAAATGAAGAAAACATTTACCTACTATAAAATTATGTCTCGTAATGTGAGATTGTAATCTATTCTGATATCTAAACCCAATAAATTAATAACTGTTACTTCTATTAATGGGCGACTATACATTCGTTCCTAACTCTGATAGTGACCGCTGGGAAATATATAAAGTATAAACAATTCATATGAAATTAAAAACTTTAATAGGTAGGTACCTACTGTGGCACTGTGGATGAAAGGAGCGTGTGCACGCTCATTGTATGGCCAATGCATTTTAAAAAGTTTAAACATTTAATTAAATATCAAAATCCAAATTATATTTTAGTATATTAAGCTCAATTGTGGGTTATAACCCTATAGGATTACCATAGGATACCGAAATCACTTTAATTCTTGGGAGATAAGCAATAACAGCCTAACAGCAGTAGGTACCAAATGGCTTCTGAATTGTCCATTCCACCACATCATACTAAAATGACACGAATATTGAAATTTTAACAGCAGTACTTACAACAATCAAACTTAAAATTTTTTAACATAGGGACGCAATGACTCACCAGCGGTTCAAATTTCAAAAACATAACTAGGTAGGTAGGTACTCTAAAATGTTATATTCAATCTTCACAATTACAATTTACCAAACTTAACTGCAATCGACACATGAAATGTGTATAAATAATACGTAAGTACCTACACGATGTATATATTTTTGACCGTGTTTAAATACAATAAAGACTTTGAAAATAGCAGTAGGTACCCACTTAAATTATAATTTACTACTATACAAAATTTTTTGTTGAAGTAGGTAGGTACAAAAAGAATTTATAGTACCTAGAAATAAATTTGGCATGAAAATATGTTAGGTATGTTGTGTGGGGGTAACACTTCACCCTCCCTCCTCCGGACACCACACACGCACTCAAACACAAATGAACTCATGAGCGACTAAAATATTATGTGGGTGGTGCAAAGGAAAAATTCTTATCTCACTGGCTAGAAGCGTCGAGCCTCCACTTTATTATATAAATTAGTAATTACTGTAACTAGCTACCTAACTATAAAGTAAGTTAAGCCAACATAACCTAGGCACTAGATATACCTAAATATATTCGTTAGTTATTCATCAAAGGCGATTGGTTATTGTATTTTAGACGTGTAGATCATATTATTATAATATAAATAATATAGGTAGATACTTTTTGTTGTTAATTCTCGGCGTGGATTACAATATACGCCCGTCTGTCATCGTATCATTGCATAAGTACAATTTTCAAAATGTTTGGAACCACCTAGTATTGTTTTTCTAGTTTTCTACTTATTTAGTATTCACCAAAAATATTATGCAAGACACCCGACGAATCCAACATGTACCTAAAACATACACACGCATGCGACTGTGAACACATTGCAGATATTATACAATATTCGGGTGGTGTATGTAAACTGTAAACAGTATAAAATAAATATATTATATATTTTATTTACTTTTTTTTTAGGTACTTATCACCTATGTATCATGTGTGGAAATTCTGATTCCAAATGTTTGACACCTGCAACGGCTCAACGCAATGCACATACGATTGTTACCTATTTGTTATTCACACGGCGAGCGCATTTTCACATCGTACACCGCAGGTATATCTACGTGATAAACCAGTAAGATAAAAACTATAAATTTTACAGTTTTATCTTTCCGGTGTAAATCATAGATGAGTGAAATCCAGGCGCACCTGCTCGAAGCCAAATAAAGCCGTAAAAACTAGCGTTATGGTAATTTGAGGACCGAATCGTCGCAGGGCATCATAATAATATTATAATATACGAATACGATATACAATGCAATATACCTACACCGAGATGTCATGGTGAATGACACACCGTCTTAAATATACGTTTTATTCGTACGCCATGTTGATTTTAAAAATTAGCGATTGTAAGTCGGGTAAACGTAGAAAACGCGTTGCGGAAAATTTGACCAAAAAACAACACACCCGCAGAAACACGAAAGTATTCGATTTCAATTCACTAATCGAAAAATGTCCAACAGCCAATCACGTGTTACAATCTGAGACCAGTAAGTACCTACTTGACGTTTGATGTTTCTAGTAGGTCGGTATACAGGGCTGGCAGTATTTTGGGTGTACCACTGTAATACCGGGGTATACCGTGATTCGGTAATTAGCGAAAATACCTAATACAATAAAATTAGAACTTGCGATTTATACAAGTACCTAATTATAACAATAACAAACATAATTTTTAAAATAGATGTACAATTTTCATGGGTTCAAACACTTGTAAATTCGTCGAAAATACCGATTAACGAGGTGCGGCGTTTTTGGGTATTTACCAAGGTATTGTACAACCAGTAATACCGCAGATACCGGCAGTAAACAAATACCGAACAATTTCAAAGAACTATTCAAAATTTGAAACACCACCAGCCCTAGGTTAACAAATAACAGGAACAGGTGCCTAAGTAACTAAATAACAATAATATATTTGAACACTTGTGTCTGCAGACATAATCCGTCATTCTAGGGTTCTGAAAATCAATAAATTGTTAATTTTTTTATTGGGTATCATTATACTCAAGACTGGACAAGTTAATGATTTTTTTTTTAACCCAGTTAAGTTAAGTTAATATGCACCAATAACAAAAAGTTATAAGTTAATTTAGCTATAGATTAATTCAGTTAAGTTAAAAGTTAATACACACTTTTTATTTAGTTAAAAAAGTTTATTTGTTTATACATTGCTAGCGTACTTAATTTTTTTCCAACCCAAAACTAAATTATAGATTATAGTGTTTATTCTTTATACAGTATTTCCATATAAGTTAGATTCGAATGATATACATTTTTAACTTTAAACAATTCTATAAAATATAGATAAGTCAATATATTATGACGTGAAAACGAAATAGACTGAAATAGTGAAATATAATAAAATTAAAACAAAATAAATTAACTTAACTTACTTCTTAAAATGAAAAATTAATTCGTTATTTTCACTTTAATTAAAAAAGACATTTAGTAAGTTAACAGTTAAGTTAATGAAAAGCCAAAAGTAACTAGTTAAGTTAAAAACTTAAAATAAAATAAACTTTTTAACTCGTTAACGTCCAGCCTTGAATTTATACTTATAATGATTACCTATTGAATGACATTTATTTTTCCTACTTTAACAAAATAAATTAAAATTAGCATATCGGACTAATTTACTGAACCAAAAATGTAAAAATACAACAAGCCTTTTTTACATAATATTCGAATATGTATTATTACATTATTCAATTTTTTTCTTTATGTAAAAAATATAAACTTAAAACTTAACTTAAACACATTAGTTTTTTAACATTAAATAACCCTGAAAACTCAAAAATTACATTTTAAGTTTCAAAGTGAAGACTTAAACATTAAATATTAATATTATTAATAAAGTTTGGTGTATTTTAAATGTTGTAAAAAAATCTTAATATTGTAATCATATTATTAATACTTATTTTACTTACATAATAAATAGAGCTGTAAACATATTACTACCATTTACAACTATTACCAAGTGCAAGCATTTGGAATGGAATTTTCAAAAAAGTAATATTATGCCTAAGTTTTTTTATTATAATTGTCTTGAAAATTCCTTAAATTGTATCTAAATATTTCTATATTTTTATGCTACAATGATTATAATATAAAGGAATAGGTAAGAAATTCATAATTAGATATAATATTATTATATAATAGCATCAAATAATTTACCATATGAATCTTTCTTACTAAACATTAGATAAAAAATAAAAATGTAGAAAATATAAAACTTCTCACTCAAAAAGGTGTGGATTTTCAAAATATTATTATACAAGTTTAATTTACATATAATTAAATAGTGTTTATGATGTGTTTCTTTGACATTCTTTGCTATCCAACATAGACTGAAAAAAAAATATTGATTAAAACTTGAACATGTAACGAAAAATCAAAACATATTATTAATATTATCAGACTTAACATTTAGTTACATCTTACTAATAATTTTTTTAAAAGGCAAACATATATAAAAATGTTATACGCATCATTATAACTTTAAAATATACACAGTACATTCTACATACATGTATTACTTAAAATGAGGTATTTATGTTCAATTTAAAAATACAAATCTTAATTGATAAGACTTCACTATTAATTTTTTTCAAAATTGTTTTAACTATCTTTCATTTAAAAAATGTCCATTATCATATTGATAAAATCAAATATTATGTGCTTTGAACATTTTACCACATAAATGTATGTATTAACACTACCACCGTAAATGTTATATATGTATAAAAATTGTACAAAAGTTTTTTACAAACATAAAAAATAAGTACAGTTTGATATAAACTTTTTTGGTTGTTTCTGAATCACTTACCCACATCACTTCTTCAACTCATGTAATTCAAAACTTTATTTCAAAGACTCATTGACAAGAATTTATTAGTCACGTTCGGACGAAAATGTCATGCAAATGTAAAACCATTAAAAGATATAATAAGATTTGGCAACCAAACTACATAATTAATAATTCCTAATAAAATAATATGTAATATACAATTATCACCTAATATTCATTATGATACGTAATCGTACAACTATCAATTAAAATAATTGTTGATGTAACTAAATTATTAAAGTGTTAATTTAAATGTTTCCAAATTTAGATATTTGTATTAGTCTTAACTATAACAACAAATTTGCCTGGTCTCTCGATAGTTGTTATCACCAATTACTATTGGATGTATTATCATTGTATATTACTAGTATTTATAATCAATGATATTATAAATTTTATAACCAGCCTAAATTTTTATGAAATATAACTAGTTTGTACAATTATTTATGATATTTAAAATTGTTTGATCAACATATTTATGAAATATTTCAACTCAAAAATGCTTTTATGCTAAAATGGCAATTATGATTTGTCCTAAACATATAATATAGAAATATCAAATACCTACATAAATTGTTTAACTAAGAAATACTTTAAAATTATATCATAGGCAATCAATAAACACATGACTTGTTAAATTAGTAATAATTTTATCCAATTAAATATTTGAGTTAGAGGGTACAATGCATTTAATTAGTTGTTATAAAAAAAAATATGCGGTCGTAGCTAAAAAAAAAATGTCACTACCTTTTAATTATACAATTTTCAATAGCCTACATCATATTATATGAATGTTGAATAGTAAAGTAAATTAATAGTAAAATAAACTAATAACGTTTGATTTTACATGCAAATATTAATTTCATAAAGATGTAAAAATATTTTTTATTACTTTTCAACATTTATCATATTATCTAGTTATAATTATATTATTAGTAAGTAATACAAATGTAATAAATAATTTGTAGTATTATACCTGTACTATTAGTGAATCTGCTAAAATTTGTAAATCTTGTTCAGCTTTCATAAGCTAAAAAACATAAAAATAATATCAACCAACAATATTATTAATACGAACAGTCTAAATAAATTTATAATAACCTTATGGATATATTCAATTTTTGATTCTAAATTATCAGAATGAATTAAATTTTTTTTATCTATTAGTTCAAGAAACTCTTGAGTAGAAATTTTGATTGAGCCCTCATTACTTAATGGAGTTATGTTTTTGTTGTTTGAAATCTTAATACATTGATCAACTTCTTTTTTTATTGATATCAAGTCCATAAATTCTAAGTTTGTATCTGGTGGTTGTTCCTAGGAATAGTAGAATATATTTAATATGTATTGACAGTTTTGTATTATTTATATAATAGGTATTGACAAATTTGTATTATTTACAGTGGTGTATTGGTACGTGTACGCGGGTATACGTCAACAGATTTTTGATTTTCGGCGTATACCTAATGTAAAATATCATTCTACGGGTATAATCTCTTAAAAAAACTCGAAAACTAAATATAACTTATTTAATAGTACATAGGAAAAATTTTTTATGATGTTTCAATGAATTATTTATGTGTTGTGTTGTGTATCATAATACATGTACTATGTGTACAAATAATGTTATTTTCACTTTAACCACTTATTAAATACTATAAATTTTTTTAATATAAGTTCTATCAGAAAAAAATTTTCCTATGATCTACCTACTACAATTAGAGGTCCTTCCTTCAATAAGAAATAATTATAATGTTTTTGATTAAGAATTATAACTTAAAAAAATCTAAAAACTTAACATATTAATATGAGTCATGACAGCTATAACAATTGCCTAACCCACTGATACGATGTTTACAATTTATTTTCCATACTATACTAAAACAATGTTGGTTTCTTGTGTAGCTACAAAACATACAACAAATAAAAAAAAGGTGGGTAAGTGGATATCGCTCTGCTGTACAGTAGGTTACAAGTGGGCCACTGTAATGGATGGTGTTAAATTTAAATTCAATGATATAATATCAGTGTATAAGAAAAACGATTCTGAGCGAAAACGGTCAGTCAGCCTATGATATTACCTAGTAAATTTAATGATATTATTGTGAATAAAGTAATTTATATATAGCCTATTTACGTGGAACCTTGTTTTAAATTTTCAATCGTTAGCTATAAAAGTTGAACTTTTTATAAATGTTTAACTACAAAATAATTATTAAATTATAAATTTGATAAATTTTGTCAAAATTTGGACTTTAAATGCTTATAAAAAACAATTGTGCCTGTGTATTTTTAATATTTTTCAACTGCTATTAGAACAAAATATCAGGAGCCCTATATTTAATTTTCACGCTTTTTTACCCAACAAATAAAATTTTATTGATATTTATAGAAAAAAAAATTGAAAACTGGCAATACCCGCAAACAGCTCAAAAAGAGTAAAATTAGTTTCAAAATTTTATCGTGTATAGAAAATGCTAATATAAACATTCAGTGAAATTTTCAAGTATCTACGGTCATTTGTTTTTGAGTTGCACCAAAAACTAAAATCGATTATCTCGAAAACAGATTTTGCATAAAAATTCCCGTTTTTCCTTAATTTTTCTTTTGTTTTTCACGTCACTTTTAAAAACTACTGGGAAATTTTCACTTATAACACCCCAAAGTACCAACTATTTCACTTTCCTATCAGAGAAGATACTGTTGAAGAAAATCCAAGCATTTTTACTGTCCTAAAAGGTGATGACACACAAAAAAAAACACACACACATCATTGTAAAATCAATACATTCATCGCTTTTCTCAGAATCTAAAAGAATTGTAGATTTATTTATGTTATTATATTTTTAAAATATAAATTATACGTAGTATTTATTTACAATAATCTAATTTTATAGTAATATTAGAAGTCCTAAACATCTAAGGGCTTAACCTAATTTTGTTGAGCAGAGTGAGAACAAATTTTTTAGGTTTAATATAAATAATTTATTAATGCGTAAACCCATAAATATATTTACCAATACGGCAATACACCACTGATTATTTAATAGTTATTACTTTATTAGCAATACACAACAAAATATATATTTTGATTATTACAAAATTATGTTTTATTCTAACAACTTACCTCACAATTTGGGGTTGTTTTAAAATCATTATTTTCATGAGGTAATATTGGTTTATTTATAATCTTGATTAACTGGTCTGAAATGTCATCAATACTTTCACTGTTTTCGTTTAATTCCGTTTCAACTTTTAACTTAGATATAAGTTCTGGAGGAAGATAATTTTTCTTTTCAGCAGACTAAAAAAATATAAGAATTAAAAAGGACGATTAAGATTTATTGAACATTAAAATTCTATAATGTAGTATTAAAACATGTATAACGAACAAGCTCAAAAAAAGGATAGTTTATAGTGAAACACAATAAAATATGAACCTACATAAAGCATTATCATTTGATATTTATAATTTATATGCATAAATAATGTAACTTAACATTTCATTTTGAATTAAATATATATTATTTCCTTTTATTATTTTGGCTGGTCAAGCATTGTTTACTCCACAACCCACAATATATTATAATATAATATAATATAATATAAAATCAATGGAATAATAAAGTAAACTATGTTTTACCACTCAATACGTTTTACATAATAGTCTACTATATACTTCAAACAAATAACAATATTAATGACAGATTTATATAAACTCTTACTCGAAAATAATTACTCTTTTCATAAATGTCATTCATTAGTTCATCATAACTCGGATACTGAATTGCAACTGTTGTAGTTGGTATCAAAGATTCAATAATTTTTTTCCATGTAGCTATATGCAACTTGGTTGACATATTACCCTAAAAATATAAATGTATTATTGTTTAGTAAAAATTGATATTAATAAAATAATTAATTGATTAGTAGTCCAAATAAAAATATTTATATAAAAAAATTTTTTTTTTTATCAAAAATGACAACACCCTAAAAAAATTATTTATTATATTTATTAGCTTTGTTTACTTTTAAAAAATTTTGTGCAGCTATTTTATCCAACAAACCAAATGACACAAGTATATATTCTAAATCTAAAACAAATTATATATTATATTAGTAACAATAAGCATATATTCTACAACTCATACATTATTCAATTAATATATAATTGTTAATTACCATATGTATTTGAGTATTCAGACTCAGGATCAGTATCCAACAACAATTTATACACCAAAACTTTTATAAATTCATCCCTGCTTGGTCCATTCTGGAATATCAATAATTGGAGATCTTCATCATCAATATCAACTAAATGCATTAAGTCAACCTTGGTGAAACGGTCACGTACCATTTCCAAAAAAGCCTTCATAATGTAAAATTATGATGTACAAGTGTTAAACTGTAAAATAGTAATAATTACATTCAAATATACCCATAATTAATTAATTCATCACTATCCTATGTAGTGATAAGCGATAAAACCAACACAAACAACACCTATTTTTGTATTCTGTCGATTAGAATAGCTCATATCAATTTGGACGAACGGAGAAAGATTTAACTTGAATATTGGCTATGATATTAGTAGATTTTTTTTAAATTAAAATGTTTAACATAAGTATTATTGAATTTAAAGTTTAGTCCTTTGTGACTATTACTTACGTTTTACTTGTTCAGTAGATCATTACAAAATACAGAGCAAAAGGTCTGAAACCAAAATGATGTTTAAACGTTTACGACTTCCTTAGTTTAACAATCTTAAAAGTTTAAATAATAAAACTAATATTGTTTAGATTTATAATTTTGTAGATTTCCAAAAAAAACGGTCATCATTCATCAAGTTATCAATGTAAAGATATTATCACTTATCAGTTATACAAATTATTACAAGATAATACATAAACACCAGTATCATGGAACCATAGATATATAAATTTTTAACAAAAAAATAGTTTTAAATTTTCATTTTGTCAAAATTTAAACTTTAAATGCTTATAAAAAAAAATTTGGACTATAGATTTTTAATATTTTTAAAAAGATATCTTGTAAAATTTGTGGAGGAGCCTTGTATTAAATGTTTATGCTTTTTGACCAACCCGAATAAAATTAATTGACATTTTAGAAAAAAAAATAAAAAAATTGAAAAGGAAAAATTTCCGCTAACACCTCAAAACACGCGTCAAAATATTTTGAAAATATATCAACTTAAGAAAATAAACATTTGGTGGAAATTTCAAGTATTTACGGTTTTTTTAACTACAACAAAATAAGAATAAAGTTCCATGAAAATTCGAGTCAATATATCTCATGTTGTAAAAATTCAAGTTTCAAACACTCATGAAAATTTAATTCAAGTTTCCGATAGGCATTATTTTTTAGATTCTGAGTAGAACGATGAATGTATTGATTTTACAAATTACAATGATACCTATGTATTTTTTTATTTATTTTTTTTTTATTTTTGTGTCTGTCATTACCTTTTATCACAGTAACGATGCTTAGATTTTCTTCAACAGTATCTTTTCTGATAGGAAAGTGAATCTAGTTGGTACTTTGGCGAGTCAAAAGTAAAAATTTCTTAGTAGTTTTCAAAAGCGCTGTGAAAAACAAAAGAAAAATTAAGGAAAAACGGTAATTTTTACGCAAAATCTATTTTCGAAAAAAAATGATTTTGGTTATTGGTGTACCTCTACAAACAAATGAACAAATATACAATGAAATTTTCACTGGTTGTTTATATTTGTTGCATTTTCTATACACGATAAAATTTGAAATATTTTGATTGTTTTGAACTGATTAGGAATATTTTTCTGTTTACAATTTTTTTAGTCTTTTTTTTCTATGAATGTCAATCAAACATTGTTGGGTAAAAAAGCTTGAAATTTATATACTTTATTGTTACAATGATATTTGAAAAATATTAAAAATCATTAGTCACAGTTTTTATTTATAAGCATTTAAAGTTTAAAATATTAACAAAATACTGAAAAATCACGAAAATTAGCAAATTATTTTTAGTTGTGAATTCATAAAAAATTTTCTTTTCTATCTAAGTTTTGAAAATGTAATACAAAATTATCCATGAGTTTGTCTACCTTTATCAAAAAATAAATGTCTACAAGAACATCAAATTAAATTTTTATGATCGTTTGAAATTCATTTACAACATTTGATATTCACTCGATTTCTCGTGAAACGATTTTCTTATTTTGTTGTAATTAATAAACGAATGACTGTAAATACTTGAAAATTTCACTGAATGTTTATATTAGCATTTTCTATACACGATAAAATTTTGAAAATAATTTTTACTTATTTGAGCTGTTTACAGACATTGTCAGTTTTCAATTTTTTAGTTTTTTTTCTATAAATATCAATAAAATTTAGTTTCTTGGGTAAAATAGCGTGAAAATTTAATGCAAGGCTCCTGATATATTGTTACAACAGCTATTGAAAAATATTAAAAATACATAGGCACAACTTTTTTTATAAGCATTTAAAGTTCGAATTTTGACAAAATTATCAAATTTAAAATTTAATCATTATTTTGTAGTTACAAATTTATAAAATGTTCAACTTTCATACCTAAGAATTGAAAATTTATAACAAGGTTCCACGTAAATAGGTAAATATATAAATTAATTTATTCACAGGTTAGGTTAGGTTTTCCTCAGCTCTCGTTAGTCGTAGAAACATGATTGTTTTACCAAAATAAACGTGAGAAGTATATCTAGGTTTTGTCGTTCCAGATTTTCG
Organism: Sitobion miscanthi; assembly: GCA_008086715.1. Lineage (NCBI taxonomy): Eukaryota > Metazoa > Arthropoda > Insecta > Hemiptera > Aphididae > Sitobion > Sitobion miscanthi. The sequence continues at coordinate 31,395,799 of CM017802.1, forward strand.
AATTTTTCTTTCAAACCGTTTTTTGCATTTGAAATTGAAATTTTCAAAATTTTCAAAATTTTTAAAAAATCATATAAAATAAACAAAAAAAAATATCAAAAATCTGGAACGACAAAACCTAGATAAACTTTTCATGTTTATTTTGGTGAAGGAATCATGTTTCTACGACTAACGAGAGCTGAGGAAAACTTGAAGTACGAAACCATGTTTTCGGTAAGAAAAACACGATTTTACAGCTGTCATGTGTTGCTCTACTGACACTAGCGGCAGCGTTCAAAAATAGTGTTCATACCATTACCCCGCGCTCGACTATAGCCATACCGCACCATAGTTCAAAACCGGATTTCTTATCGCGACCGGCCCGCTTGCCGTTTATAAATAATCAGTACGAAAACAATTATGTGGGTGACAGAATTGTTTTCATAATACCCATATCGAATTTTATATTTCGTATATTATTACTATTCTGCTCGCCGTGTTTTACTCCAACTAAAAATCTCACATCTAAAATTGTTATAAATTGTTTAAAAAAATTACAATTTAAATAATTATTTTTTAGATTCTGAGCGAAGCGATGAATGTTTTGATTTTACAATGATGTGTGTTTTTTTTTTTAAATTTTTTTTTGTCTGTCATCACCTTTTAGGGCAGTAAAAGTGCTTGGATTTTCTTCAATAGTAACTTTTCTGATAGGAAAGTGAATCTAGTTGGTACTTTAGGGTCAAAAAAGGGTTAATGTCTTTAAATTTGATATTAGGTCAACACTCAATATAGTGTAATATTAAAACAAACAACAAAAACACGATTCTTCTAAACAAACATTTGGTATGTATTACGTTTGATGGAGCAAAACATATGTGCATTAGTCTTATTCATTAAGAACATTGTTGCTTCATTTAAACTTGAGATGGATTTTATATATTGTAACATAGTAAGTATATACTTTGTTTTTTTATTAAATTTTCAATTTATTTAATATATTAGAATTTCTCAAAAATTAAAATATAATGAGTCAAAAATACACTTCTTTTAAAAATATCAGAAAATGTATTTAATAGAAACAAAGTAAAAACTAAAAAGTTTTCTTAGAATTTGAAGTTTAAAAAAA